>CM072794.1:2853389-5353389 GCA_036983795.1 Megachile lagopoda
TATTTGCACATAACATGTGTTAAAGCCGCACAACTGTTAATATCCGTTCACACATGTATGTGATGCGTGTAATGAAGGTTATTGGCCAGTACCACACCCTTTGTGTGATGATTGATGGTAGTTGCTTCTATAATTATCGCAGCTTATGTGCACATGTTGAATTATTTGGTGAATTTAAACAAAGTTCTTTTAAATTAATTCTTCAAAAATATTGCCGATCCTTAGCGACGTTTGACTGTGTAGAGGTGTGGCCAAGTGTTAATAGAAAACTGAGAATAGCTATCAAATAGATTAACGAAATAAGTCACCGATTTGATCAGGTGAAGCTATTTTGAGACCTTGAGTGACGTAACTGCTCGTGTTTCTGTTCCGGTGTCCTTTACGCGAGTCCGTGAAATAAAATGAAGATAGGATGCTCGTGGGCAAACGAATCGTATCACGCGACACGCGAACGAGCATTACGTTTCCATTTGGCACAGACGAGGTAGCGAGGGCAAGGTAACCGATAACATTGACCAACGCCTTTTTTCCCCTATCGTTGCAGAGATTCACGGCAAGGGATTTCAATGATACGCGTCTGAGCCTGGGGTGATCGGCGAGAGGGCAAGCGGAACGCAGCGGTTGGTTCGTCGCGTGCACGATCGGACCTTATCGTTCCAACGCGACAGGACGCCTGCGAGAAACAGCCGGAACGAAACGTTTGGACACGGGGATTTAGATAACGGCCAAGAAAATGTCGGACAGAATGGAGAAAACGAGCGCTCAGCCGAGCCGTTTCGAGATGCCGTGATCGGTATCGACGTTCGGGATCGAAGAACCAGCGCCTCGAAATGGCCGCCGAGACGAACGAATCTTTCGTTAGGTCCATCCTGAGGAATCTATCGTTGGACCAAACGCAACGTCCGACGGATTTGTTCACGGTGAACGGGACGAAAGAGGACGTTCGCGATGAGATCGCGCTCAACGACGCCCTCTCGAAAGCCGACAAAGAGTCGAGCAGCGGTGTCGAGCTGGGCTGGTACAACGATTCGATCTCTTCCACGCTCTCCGGTTTCCTCTTCGGTGTCCCGTCATCGTCGTCATCCTCGTCGTTTTCCTCGCTGTCGTCCACGACGCCCAGCTCCGAGAACTACACCGGCATATCGGACCTGTTCGTCTTCGACGATCTGAACGATTACATCAATCGGCTGAATTACAGCGCGTTCGTTAATCTGACGGCCTATTACGACGGAGGGGCGAACTTGAATCTCAACGGGAGCTTGAACTGCACGTCCTCGATCGTCGCGGGCACCGCGTCTGGGGTGGCGAGAGTGAACGAGTGCGGGGCAACCGACGTCGACGAAAAGACAAACGCGAACAGCTGGTGGGCGTTGATCCTGGTGATCGTGCCTTGCTTGACGCTGTTCGGCAACGTGCTCGTCATACTCGCCGTCGTTCGAGAACGAGCGCTGCAAACCGTCACCAACTACTTCATCGTCAGCTTGGCTGTCGCCGATCTTCTCGTCGCTGTGCTCGTCATGCCGTTTGCCGTCTACGTTTTGGTGAGTGACATTCGTCGATTTTTTATTTCGAAGTATCTTTTCTACAACGAAGCATGCCAGGGTATCATATAAATTACGGGTGGAGGGAGAAAGCGGTGTCAGCCAAATATGGCGCGCACCCATTGGTCATGTTTTGGAGATAAAGTTTATCGCCTGGTGTTTTTTGCAATTTTCGGCGGTTCCGCGAGTCCCCATTAAACGATACGTTTTGTCGTTAATTACGAGCTCTTTGTCTCGGCGGAAAGTATAGTCGAGCCTGTTATTATCTCGGCGCGGTTAATGAAATCTGGTTCGAGGTTGAAACTTTGGCATTCGCGAACGAACTTTTGCTGGTAATTAAAGGCTAGTATTACTTCCAGACTAGCGCCGTTCGAGTTCCGGTTTTGTTACGGTTTATTCGGGGGCTATGTACGTCATATTTACGATCTCGAATGCGTGTGAAACTTTTATCGACGCGGAGTTTGGAAATTGAAGTTCGACTAGAAAAGGGTCGTTCCCTCGCGCGTGTTTCTGTCGAATTCGTCGAAAAATAACAGGACGAATTGGACTCCATTGGTGGAGAAACAATTGATTGTTCGTCAAACTAGTTCCTCGACGAATGACGGTTTTGTACGAGCTCCAGGTTTCCATGGCTCGAACACGTAGACGAATCGAAGGAAAATAGGATTAGTTGATTAAAGCAATTTGAGTAATTCTTGGGGTGACGGGCCCGAATCTCTCCGTTAACGGATGACCTACTTCCGTTGGAAACGCTCTTGTTGGCTTTAATGTACGAATGTCAAACCGATACGCGAAACGGAAATACATATTCTGCTGCGCCCGTTACGTTCATTTGCCAGTCGTTTTATTTGTGCTCGTGGATAAACTTCGAACTCGCAGCAATATTTCCTTGGCGGATTTATTTTATTTCATTATACCACGATTTGTGCCGTTATTTTCCGTTTCGGGACGTAGCCCGGATTCTCAGGCATCTAGGAATCGTAATTTTCACGTGAAACGTACGCCATGTTATTCGATAATTAAAGTTTGTAACGTTTCCGTTGAAATATTTTTTTCGCTCCGCAATGAAAAATACTCCGCGAAGCGTTCGACGAGCAATTTTAATAACGACGATATCGATAAATCGGCTCGACAGGAATTTCTACGTACCGAGGAAACGGAAAATTTTTGTCGCTCCTCGGGGATGCTAAGCATATTTTGTCTACAGAGTTTTGCGGGATAAAGGATAATTCTACGATTGCGACACGATGCAGGTAAATCGTAAGAGCCGGGAGGAAATTTCGGCATTGGAGGGCCGTAAAAATATCGTAAACGTCGAATTTCGGGCGACCAGCTTATTCGTATTCTATGTGTCCAGCACATTTTTCTCGAAACTTTTACTCGGCCGAAACGGTGGCCTGACGAAAATTCTGAAGACGGTTCAATTTATTTCCACGAGCAGCTGGAAACGGTTGGCACAGCTAACTCTTTGACAAGCGGTTCTAAAATTCTGCTTCATTATTAGTAATCGAAACAGTTCCGATCGTGGTGGCGTCTGCGCGATTCTGTTATGCTTCCACATTCGTCCATGAATTATTACATGAATTAACTTGATTATCGATTCAGCTACTCCCCAAGAAGCTTTTCGACGGTATTATCGAGTCATTTAGATAATCCAAGCCATTTGCAGCGCTCGATGGTCGAGCTATTGGTCCTCGTTTCGTTTCCCTTGGTTCGCGATCGTCACGCGACCATTCGCATATCGCGTGAAGGAGATGTTCCACGTCACAAGCTCGCGTCGCCACGATCATTATTAACGTGCACGCGTTGTTCCTCCATGTTTGTACCGATACTAATTACCCTTTCGCAACAGCGTGATTTACAAGGAGGGAGTGTAATTTATGCCACGCGACGTAATAACCGTTAAAGATACTGCTTAGAACGTGCACGGGCTCTCCGAAATCGGTTAAAAGCTAATTACCGAGCGAAATTATTTTCACTAAGACCCTGCACACTATTCGTAGATACATGCTTTCACTACACGAGAAATTCTCCAACGACTCGATACGTTGGCTCGCTACTTAGCAAGTATGCGCCGAACGGATTCCGATTTTTTGGATAAAAATGTCCGATCGTTTATCGATGGGGCCAAGCTTTAATTACAGCGTGAATAATTCTCCGTTCGTTATCGCGTTTTTACCATTTCTTTAGCCGGTTCTTCGACCGTTGGCCAACCTCTGTAATAAAACTGAAATGTCCTAGGCTAGATATTAACGCGGTGCAGCGTACTAAAATCCCTCGTCGACCGCTTAAATGATCGTTCGCGAGTTTCGCATTAAACGGTTTAGCGACGCGCGTGTGCCTGTAATGCGTCGCTACGATAATGTCGCGATGTCGCAGTACGGTCGAAGCACTTTAGTCACTTCGTATGCCAACCCTTCTCTAGTTCTTGCTCCCGATAAACTGCATCTCTGTGCATCGATAACTACCTCCGCGAATATTTAGCACCCACAAAATCTTCAGTTTCCACGTTTCCGACATTTGAATGTCCCGAAAACGACTTACTGGAATTTGCGAACGGGTCGATCACCCAACCACATCGTTGCGAATACGATCTTACAAGTTCACGCTTTCCCAGTTTCTCTACGAACTTCCCGTATTTGAAAGGAGACCGTTCTCTTAATCTCTGCTAATGGATAACTAGGAATCTGCGAATTTGAAATTATGTGTATATGAAGATTATTGGGACCTTAGGAAAGGTGGAGACAAAAAAATTTGGGATACAGGAATTGCATATGTGGAGATCTACGAGAGTAGGAATGTAAGGATATAGGAATTTGGTGGATACAGAAATCTTAGGATATTTGGAAATATAGTCATGGATATGGAAATCTGGGAATATATCTAGATACATATCGCTGCGATACAGTTTCCGAGGATATGGAAATCTGGGAGTACAACAATCTGCGGACATAAAATTCCAAAAACCGGAGGAATCTAGGAATTTAGGAATATACTTCCCCTATATACCTATAGACAATAGTTGGACTTTCATGCGGCACACTACGGTTTATCTTTTAAGGTTAACAATATTCACTTAACTTTTTTCTGGCTTTAACGGAAAGTCCGTGGTAAGTACCCCCACGAGAATAGCTCGTCAAGGAGTTCTTGCTCGTGACTTAACGCTGATTGGTAATTCGCCTTTATCGGTCCTCTGACAATTCCGAACTACGGTTACATCGTTCATGAGCTCGCAGAAATGTTACAAATCGTTATATCGATGTTACATAAGCTATTTTTGAATTCGATAGCAGGATCTAAATTTCTTGCGAGAAATTCTATCTGGGGATTCGTGTCTCCTCGAGGCGGACAAATTAATTAAGTAAAGAATGCCGGGAATGAAATGCAGGCAATAAGAAACGATCCACTTTTTCTCGCAATTCTCCATTGTCGACTATTTTCCGTATCGTCACCGTTCAATCGATGCCCTCTCCTTGCAGCTGCAGTTTATGCTTCAGTAATTTCTTCTTCAATTTTCTTGGTTATTACGTGTTCTATCTTCCGTCAAAGAGCGTCATCTCTCTCTCGCGCAAAAACTATCCGGACTTTCGTTTCATTCATTTTTGGTATCAGGATAATTTTTGCACCGACATAACAGGTGTACACTAGTAGACCATAAATTTCGGAATTAACATTCGTTTACGAAAGTGATAAATCTGATTGTAATTGAAATCTAAATGAAGCAATTTACAGACGTTCGTTTCTCCGACGCGTTACGTTATCGATATTCCATCAGAGAGAGAGTTTCGTGATCGTCCCATCGAGAAGAAGACAGACGCGTTCGAAAAGGATCGAACGGGAAATCGGTTCTCTCGCAATACCCTCTTGTTACGCTTGTAATTCGTTTCTTCGGACTCTCTCTGTTTCGCCATCGTTCATCGTTACGGGCAGCCGATGAAAACGTCGCGTGCCCCATCGCACACGTCCGAAACAACAATCGCGAACGAATTATTGCAGTTTTGGTAAAGTAGTCCGATCGAAGCGTTATCGGAGGGGTAACGGGAAAATTGCGGAAGATCGGGTGTGCCAGGGGCTAGAGAGAGACGGAACGGGGTGAAAAGGCCATAGGAGGGTTCCATCGAGAGGGTGCTGGCGTGACCGCGGGCAATTTCAAGCCGTTTTCCTTCGGTTGCCTTCGTAATCCCTCGAATCGAAGGTAGCCACACTCGGCCGTTTTACCAAGTGGAATAACACGGTAGATCGCCAGCCGGGACAAGGTCTATGTTAATAACACCGATCACTTCATCGCATGCATGCTTATTACCCGGCCAGATTTGATTCGTGTTGTGTACCTATACATAGGTTTAAAGCGTCGCTCGTGCCGATGCCATGAATATTAATGCCGGCCACCGGAGGCTTTACTTTTCTTCTGGGAATAGAACGTAATCGCGTGCGAAACCACGAAACCTGACCTTGCCAACTTGCATAAGCACGAGAATTATCTGTTGTTCGAGCTTTCGCCTCCGACCGCGTTCTTCCGGCGTTTGAATATTAAAACAGTCTAAGTTTCTGACCATGGCTTAATTAGTGTCCGGCACGTAGCCATAAATATTCGAGGAACGAGAGTTCCGTTTCCGTTACTGTTGCCGTACTGACGTCGATAAAACGGAGTCGGAAAGATCCACGGAATCGGAAAGACACGAAATAAGCTCCGAACGGATAGTTTATTTAATTTCGATACCGGAGCGTTTCGATCGTTAAGAAACGCCCGTTAAAGCGCAGATCCTGGGATCCTTCGCGACGGTCGAAACTCGGGCGAATTTAAAGTTGAACGCGATAAATCACGGGCTCGTATATAAACGTACAGAACTAAACCCCCGACGTCGAGCGCAATGCGCGCGCGTCGAGCCTTTCAACGGCTAGCCACTCCTTTCACAGCGGCATTTTCGAGCCGCGAAATACGCCGACGTCTTCCGTGCCCTTACAGCTACCCTCTGGTTCACGCTGCTTTCACGTTACCGCCATAATTTCGAGCCACTCGTGGCCCATTCATAATTTACAACTACCTTTATTCCAACCCTTCGTTTCGGTATAATTCGCCGGCGTAAGAAACGCGGTACGCGTAACAGTGATATATACGTCTAGTTATGCAGCGTTCCATCTTCAGCGAAGTAGTTTGTTCAAACGCTAAGCGGTCGATCCCTCGGGCAGAGAAACAAAAGGGGTTAAATGCCGGTTCACGAAGCTGAACTCGTGCAAAACTCGGAGTCTGAAATTGAAAATTATGCAATTTGACGTACTAAATTCTACATTCTACGTTGCGACATTAATCGAACGGTTGAAAAACAAATTCAGACATTTGGTATAGTTCTTAACTCTGAGAGAAAATCGATGCAAATTTGTCCGAAAGAGTACCGAGGAATTGGTCACGTGTATTAACGAGACGTATATTTTAAGAAGAACGAAACACTCATCTACCTTAGTAAAGTATTGCTTACGAATGTAATAGGAGCAGATGGAATTATCATCAAAATGGCGGTCGGGCAAAGTGAATTCGCATAAATATTCCAGTGGTTCTCTCTCATTTGCATTCTTATGGATCTCTTCAGATTCAAATGAGTTTATCGTCGATGTCGCGACGTACACATTAGCTTTCTGCTTTTTCCGTAGCTTTCTTATTTGTCGTAAATCTTGCGAACGGAATGCCGAAGCGATAGAGCACGAGGTCGAAATCCGTGCACTGAAAGAAACATCGACTTCGTCGATGGAAAGCTGGAAAAGTGATTAGCGAAAAAGTTTGACAGCCACAGGCAGGTTCCGTAAATTTAGCATATCGGAATTCACTTTCCGTCGGTGAAAACCGCTGAAAGCCAACGGTGATATATAAAGTTAACGGATCGACCTTAGCTAGCTTCTGGAGGGGCCATTTTTCATCTGCACTTAGATGCCAAACGATAGGTTCCCCGATCGTTCTTTTGAACTACGACGGAAGGAAGAAACGGTACGACAGGGGGAAAAGCAATCTTCCGACGACGTTCAACGCATCCGTCAAGAGTTGAGCGAGTACTCGCAAATACTGGTACAATTGGGAGCACGAAATTGCTGGACTATCGAAACGGATTCTAATTTCCGAAGAACTTTGTCTATTCGAAGAAATTTAAGCTCCTCGATACAATTACCTCGTAAATCTTTATCGAGACTCATGATTGATATCCTACTAGGAACATTTAAATTAACTCGTCAAACGTATCGAGAGGTTGAGCCATTATTCAAAGATATCTGATACAATCGCGAGTTCCTCGTCGCAAGAGGATGATAAATTTCCCGTTTGGCCAATCGGAATTTCAACGAACACTCGCAAATATCTGTCTTCTTGATTGACCACATTTCCAGGGGCTTTGAAAGCGAGCAGGACTATTCGAGAATGTTAAATATAATAAATGATGTCGTATTTTTCTTGAATCAAAGTATAGAGCATGAATCCACCATTCCTCTACGTCACCATAATTCGCCCCGATTGTGCCATGAAAATCGTACCCGTTTTAACGTGACCCAGAAAGTTTTGATCGAGCAGAAAGTGTCATAAATTATTGGCGCAGTGTGTGCATGGCTTTTTAATTAATAGCTTTATTATCTTCCTGCCAGTCGTCGATTAATGTCGCGAAACTGGTTCAACGGGATAAATATTGTTAAAATTTTGACGACCGTCGTTTTTGCCGAGTAAAAGCTCGTAGCTACGAGCCAGTTGACGAAAGCGTACAACTTAATGTATTATTTTTAGGAAAATTCCATTTATTTTTCCTCTCTTTGCGCTAAGCAAAGTATAAATCATGACGCGAGTCATAAATTGCTATAAATCACGGGACACGTTGTACACGCATGCAGTTACACGCGAACAAACGTAATCTCGAAAAGCGTTAATTTACCAGCAAAAGCATTGGCGCAAAAAAAAAAAAGGGAAAGAAGTACGAAACGAGCAGCATGCAGAGTGCTCATTTTTCAAGAGATCGCGGGGTAATTAATGTTACAGGGAACGAATCCTGACAGAGGACAAGCGTTAAACCAAGAAATGGAAATCACATGCGTTGCGAATGAACATTATGCTCGCGATAAAACCATCGATAAAGCATTGTCGTCCAAACATTAGCTGTTTCTTGTGAAAACGTGTCATCAGAAACATGG
Source organism: Megachile lagopoda (assembly GCA_036983795.1). Classification (NCBI taxonomy): domain Eukaryota; kingdom Metazoa; phylum Arthropoda; class Insecta; order Hymenoptera; family Megachilidae; genus Megachile; species Megachile lagopoda. The sequence continues at coordinate 2,862,092 of CM072794.1, forward strand.
ACAGATCACTGACATTTAAGGACTATCGATATAATAAAATTGTTAGCAAGTTGGTTGCAAGATTTACTTTGCATGTCTTGCAGCCTTTCAATTATTGCGACAGTGAGTTTCATGAAGACATTTTGCAATTAACGACAGTTTACGATCTGATCAAAGCAAGATGTTCGGAGGAGAATAGAAAGAAGTGTCGGATCGAGGCTTTCTATCCGAAGTATTTCTGCTGCACAATTACGGCACGTCCATTCGTCAATCTCCCCATGAACGATCTTACCCTCAATTGACGAGGCGTCTGCGGAGCGAGTAATTTCCCAGAAAATTTCCTCGTCGCTTTAGGATCGCATTTGCTCCCCTCAACGAATGGAAGAGGCGTGCCTTATGCAAAAACGAACCTCATCGTCTATACGATGCAACCTTATTCCTATGATTACCGGAGAGTCCTTCAGAAAACGCACTTTGTTGATTAACTTCTCTCCATTTCCTTCCCCGACTTTCCGACGAAATTCGTGCACTTTCGCCTCGAAAAAATTGCTCGATCGTTCGTGACTTTTATACTTTAGGAAGTGAACGCGAAACGTCGATTTAAAAACCACGGGTTGTAATGTCCGGTTAACGTCGTTCGTGATCATTTTAATCCCGGCGACTTAATTTTCAACCGCATTAGTACTAATGGACGCTCACGGCTGTGCGCAGATTTGATTTCTAGAGGGATCTCAATTTCGACCTCACCCCGAAGACGCTCGACGAGAAAACTGTATCGCGATATTTACACGTAGAAACAATTTTTCGAAGTCATATTTCTTCGATCTAACGTAAATTATTTAGATCGATACTCGGAGAGATCCATCGTTGTCAGAGATAATGCATTTTCCACGAAATCGATCTCCATTGTCCACGCTTCCATTCTACAGTTGCCAATGTTCCTCGAACTGGAGCACAATCCGAGCGGTTGCTTCCTTGGCCGATAACTAGAAATGGTATCCATCCGGCACACGGATTGCGTCACACGCGAAAATGTCTCACCAACGGGAAATTAACACTGGTATTGTTTCGAACAAATGAAACTAATCGAAGCATTTCAGAGCAAATTAGAATCGTATAATCGTCGCTAGGTTTATTTTGTCCATTTTTTTTTACCCCAAGGGGTACTTTACTGCAGACGATTTTCAATAACCGCTTCCAAGAGATTGTCGATAAAAAACTTTGAGGTTTTCAATGGTTATATGAAATTGGATTTTCCTATTCGTAGAAAAAATAATATACGAGTTCTGAATTAATATGGTTAATAACTCATAGCCACACACCCACATGTCGACGCAACGTGTGGTGATGCAGCAGGATGATTAACATTTGGCCACATTATCGACGTAGCAGGGTGCACCTGATACTCTGCAGTTTCTCTAATTAGTTCCCGAATGAAAAAGGAAGAGGACTTTAAGGCAAACCATAAAAGTAGCAAAGTCGGAAACGATAAAATCGCTGATCGAGGAAGAGAGGTAGAACGTGGAATGGCCGAGTAGGTAATAGGGTGGCAGCAGCAATCAAAGCTGCTGCCGGGAATCTATTACCAACGTTATAGGTCTCTTGGCAAATGCGAGATTGTTTGCTCGTGATTACGAGCACACCTGTGAGCCGTTGTAATTTCGATCCGGTGACTTAGGAATCGTTTACGGTTAAGCAGTTCAGACACTACGCCAATGTAATCTTTGTACTTACCCTTAACGACATCGATAAATTTATCGGAATTAAAGCGTAACAACCCCTCTAGCTACCTATCGCGAATATCGATCGAACTGTAGCGACTAGAACAAATGTAATTATGGAAATAGAAGATCATGAAAGTTCTACATCGACGGATATTTATTTCGGAACAGATTCTTGCGCAAACGGTGTAAAAAATCGTAGCTCGAATTCTCCAGAATTACAGATGGTTCTATGAAATCGAATTCGCTGATGGAAGAGAACGTAGATAAGAAAACTGCTTTACGGTTCCTTTATTTCCGCCAGAAAGACAATACGTTTATTACCTCCAAGAGCTTCGTATCCACCTTTTTTCGCTACTATGGAAATGAACCAAACTTTCCTAGCAACTTGACACGAATAACTCGGAGATTTATCACCGGGTTGTTCCCTTTCGTTATATTTCACAGGGTTAACGCTGCCGAATTTCACGCTATTTGCGTAGTTATCCACACTTCCATTCTTTCAAAAATTCGACATATATTTTTTTTTCCATCGACGCAGCAACGCAAACAATGAATTTGTTTGCTTCGATGCTCCTGCTATTTTTTGGCGCTTGACAAAAAAGCCCATACAGTTCTTTTTCTCCTCGGTATGAACACAATAATGCAACGTGCGAATTTTTTACCCTTCCATTTCACCCTCTCCCTATCGGAAAAGGCACGTCACACGCGTTAATCGTTCTAGAAAGTTCTCTACCTTACTCTCGACCAACCGTTTACCTCGCGAATTCGTTTCTTTGGAAACTTGGACCTGACGTGGCTTCCCGGCTCTTTTAACTTGAAATCGCTTCTGCCCCAAGGAATTCTGTTGAAACGACATTTCTGGACGTTTCACTTTTGCTCCGGCTTCTTTGGCAGATTTCTTCACATTTTCGTGTTTACGGGAGCTCGCGTACTAGAGAAAGAAATTTGAAAATACAGTGGTTTCCACTTGTTTCCCTCGATGACTTTCTGGCGGCAAGTCTTTCCGATCCAGCACACGTGTCCCCGACACTTTGTATCTGCGGTGAAACGTGTGTCAGATATTTCTTTTGCAAAGTAAAACTGTGGACCGAAAGCGTACCGTGATTCCTCGTACATTGAAATTGTCAAAATTAGAAACAGAAGTCCAATTTTTGCGAAAACCGTTTGTCGTATGATGAAAAGTAATAGGACATGAAAGATGCTTCATGTATGAACGAACAACTTTTGTTTAACATATTTTCGAATATAACGAGAGCAACTTGCATATTTCAATGAAATTGCGTACTTTGATTATTCGAGTGTTCAGGAGTTTCGGACACGTTTTCCTCTCCAATCGGGTCAAACTACGCAAACTGTTTCTATTAATTGTAATTGTTGTACAGAGTAAGTTCTGAAAAAAATGTTCATCCCTAGTGGAACCGACGTTCAAGTTTTGACGTTATCGATTCGCGACGGAAACGTCGACGCGAAATATTTATCGTTCACGTTGTTGGTCGTTGAGTCAAAGCAACGATAACGATGCGCGCCGCCAATCGAACAGTGGAGTCGAAGTGGGTCAAAGTGGACTCTGGACGGTTGCATTGTCAAAGTGTATCTTTTCCACCTTAGTCGTCGTTGTTACCGTAACTTTTAATTACGATCGGCATCGGTGATAACGACTGAATTTACGCTGCGCCCCCGTGGAACGTTGTCGACCATGTTAATCTGCATTCTCATCGTAGCCTCGTATTTCTTGGGTTACGAGCTAGAGACGCGCGAATGCCGCTTCGGCGCTCGATTTATGAAATCGTGTAATCGGAATAGAAAGCTGATTACTCGAAGGCTGATTTCTCGCCGTGACCGTGTTTCGAATAAAAACACGATATTGCAAACGAAATTGTCAGAAATATTTCACCTCGACCGGGTTACAAATATGCGAAATCAGGAACGTTTATCGAGAAACGTGTCCGAATTTTTTGGTAACCGGCTGGAGAGAGAAGCAGACGTTAGGGCGCCCTGTTGGAACGCGCTCGAAAAACATATATTTCCTCCACTTCCCTCTGTTTGCCTTTTTATCGCGTGTATTTACGTTCCTGGATATAGCCCGAGTAAAAACGTCCCGGTATCGTTTCGACTGTTTTTAAATATTTTTTCAACTCGAAACGTTTCGGTTACAAGTGGCCTTTTATTGTCCGAGGTGTGGCCATGATATTCGGCTGCAAAAATGAATGAAAACACTCTGTATGAAAGGTATTCGAAAATGAATATAGCTTCTTCATCGTTTCTACATTGTTTATAAAACGCTCAACGAAGCATTCGCCCGCAAGACAAAACGATGCTCTCGGAAAAACTCGCGTCCTACTTCAGAACTATTTCTCATATTGTTTCCCGCGGTATTCCCCATATTTTCCTCTCTCGATCGGCTTTCTAAATGCTCGAGCATGTGCTCCGACACGTTTCTCGAGAAACTTATCGTCTACACGAGTTTAGAATTCGCAGAGATTCAATCACGGATTCCCCGAAACGCCGTGGCAGCTAAATCTTTTTCTCTGCGTGTACATAGTGCTCGTGGCAGCTAATAACTTTCGATAAATCACTGAAAGTGTTCAGAAATTGGAAACCGACATAGTCCGATATCGGGGTCTGCCATCGATGGATATGTTTGTTACAAAAATATGAAGGTATTTATTTTTTTTTTAAATCTGTACGGACATTTTTGAAAATGTAACGATTGTGACCCGCGTCCTTTGTAACAAGTCGATGCATCAGATAGGCGTGATAGCGTTTACTGTCATACCTGATACAACAATAGTCCATCGAATGGTGAAAATTGCCGGGGGGCTTCGTATCGCGATCATGTATCTCTGTTTTGACACCTGATTCGAAGAAACAAATTTTAATCCTGCCATGGCCACGCTTCGAAGCGGTTTATCGTGAATTTGATAAAACTTCGGCTGTCCGTACGGAAGCATATTTCAAGCAACGTGAATCGATAGCGAGCCGTGTAATCTTTGCGAGAATAAGCCGGCAGAATGAAAGAATGAAATATGAAGGATTCGCGTATCACGAATGACACGGTATTCTCGCGGTGCCGCAACGTTTTGCATAAATCAATAGGAATCTTAACCGTTTTCGCGAGTATTCAAGACGGGAAAATCGCGTATCACGACACCGGTGAATCGAATATATTTGGGGGAGATAAAAACGACGATGATCGATGAAGCACTGATTTCATCAGGAACGTTCACGAATTACGTGCTACAAACTGGGATAGTTTCTTCCATTCTCCAACGGGAAAATATTTGCTATGGAAATATACGATTCTCGCACGGTTCAAAGTACCGGTGTAAAATGTGTATTCATCCACGTTTCGGACTCCTTTCCATTGAGCCCAGGTGGTACGATGGAAAATTTAAATTCTTCCTGCAACGTTCGGAAACGTGGAAATGGATTGAATTTCGCATTGCAAATTCGCGAACGCAATTATATTCACCGAGCACGGTTTTTTTACACGTTCGTGTTTACATCGCCGTTCGGTTAAATTACGATTTAAGGAAAATTCATTTCTCACGTTCTCCCCCTCGAAGGAAACGATTAGGTTTCTCGTTTGACGCGAAATCCGGTAATCATTCGAAAGACATTAGAGTCATTAGCGAGTGGGTACCGAGAGAGAGGGAGTACAAAGTGGCAAAGTGTCGGCAAAGCGGTCGAGGGAAAATCGAGGGACGATGAAAGGTGGAGGTCAGAAGTGGGTGTTTGAAGGGTGTTCCAAAAGCACGTATGTCGCTCACGTTTCAAAACGTTTTAGAGGGAATCGCTTGTATTTCATAAATCCCGGGTAGCTGGGTAGTGCTTGGTTCGCGAGCTTAGCCACACGAGGGTTCTAGCGGAGGAAGTTGAAGATCTCGAGGGATCGTGAAATTCGAGTGACTTTCATCCGGTGGCTCGTTACGCGTTATGAAAGCCCGGCTCCATACTGTTTTAGCGAGAGAAAAATTTTTTCCCGGCATCTCGGTGGGGTGAGAATCGTTCGGATAAAGTATGAACGTCGAAAATAAATGCTGCAAAGAATTAATAACACCTGAAAGGAATTGTTCATAAGCTGAAATTGCTCCTGGGAATACTGCACCGAATATCGTTTTAGCGTGGCAAAGAAACGGCGGTCTTAATTAATTTACTACTTTTATTTTCAAACGTTAATATCTGATTCCACAAGCTCAGTTGGTAATTGATTCGACCATCATTTTTCTGCGAATAAAGTTAAGAGAAATTTAAAGACTCGGTGATGTATTAATCTTTCAATTTCTGATACGAGGTGCATGAGGTATGCTACATTCCTGACGCCGATATTTTGAAAGAAAACTGTCCCTGATCCTTTTTTACGGCATTGTCTGTAACTGACAGGTGTCAGTCTTGTTTTTGGTGCAATAACCGGAACCAATCGATATTCTATCACGGTGCAACGCCTTTTGAAAGCAAATTGTAGTCTGCTGTAATTAGTATCGGAACTGGAGAATTACGAAAATAGCAGTGGACGTTTTTGCATCTTCCTGACGAATTATTCAACGGGACCAAATACGTCGTTCACCTGTTGATGGACGTTCCGCTCACGGGATCAAAAGGATTTCGTGAGGTTGCCTGGGGGGATGTTCGAGACTTTCCCCAGGTATCTACTTTAGCTGCGAGTAGGTAGCCTTTTCAAAGGATGTCTTTCTTATTCAGGAATTTCAGAAACCTGGAGAATTTCGTTAACCCTCGAGAGTGCAGGTGCTTTGCACCAAAGATAGCACGAAAGGTAGGAAGAGCTGTCGCAGGAAGTGCACGGTCGTGAGTTTTCAGAAGCGATACGTTTCGTTTCTGATAGAATCATCGACATTCCAATGTTGTGTTCGCTTCTGCGACCTCTCGGTTATCGGGTCACGATTTCGAATATCATTCCGAAAATGTGATAGATGGGACCGTGAAAACGAAGGCAGCGATTTCGAAGCAGGGTATTATGAAGCGCAGCCAACTGTGTCTTCCACTTGTAAATGCAATCGACAGCATCGAGATGGCGTATCCGAGTGACGGGGATTTCGATGGAGGAAGAAGTCGAAAGAATGGAGGGCGAAATGAGGCGATTCGTATGCGGTTGTATCCGGTTCGTTTGTACGATATCGCGTGACCTCGAAGACACGGAGACACCAGACTGTAACAGCTTTTATTCGATCGTTGACTAAAGGGGAGAGCGATGGAAAATTAATCAACCACGGTTCGTCGGTAAGGTTAGCCAAAGCTTTCGGGCTAAAACGGCAAGGAAAAAGGGTGAGGGGATCTCGCAAAGTTTCCGACAGAAACAAACAGATGAGTTTGTTGGCGATCGCACGACTCCTTCGTGATCCGGTCCTATTAAAAGCCTTCCTCTCCTTAACTTTCCGTTTGATTTTCCAACGAGAAACTTATCGCGTGGATGTACCGTTCCGCGTAATCAGCGTTAATTAATAGCCAAGCGAAATCCGTTTCCTTGCGCTGCTATCGATTGCGTCTCCAGCATCGAGTGTCATGTACAACGCGAACATGTTTCGTATCGGAAAACAGGTTCGTGGGAACGATAGATTCGAGCTAACATAACTCGACGTTGCAGTTCATCGTTATTAAGTTGTTCGAGAAGAAAATATTCATCGGAGTTCTCGATAGCCCATCCATCTTCGTGCATACAGAAAAATTTCGGTTCAAATTGGGTCAACAGGTTTTACGCGTCGGCGATCGCATTCCTTGAAAGTTCTACAGGCTCGTTTGCGAACTATTTGGCGTCCGATGAAACTATTTGCTCGAAATGCAATCAATGTGAAGTTTGAATTTCGTGGATTTCTGTGATAAATAGCCAGCTTAATAACACGAAGTGGGATATCGCCAGAATGCGACGGAACAGGACGTCACGGGATAGAGACGATATCGAACGAGCAGGGAACTAAACCGTGGCCACGGAAGAAAGTTCAGGAATTCCCGTTCAAATTCAATTAACGCGTGCACGGTGAAATTTAACGTTGCTTTCCCATGAAACTTTCCGTTCGATCCTCAGATTCTGTTTACTCGTCTGCCGGATAGTCGCTTTCGCTGGAGATTACTTCTAGAATCCTGGATTTTCTTGCTTTCTCGTGCAACGCGCGTAAAACCGACGGATAAACTCCGTACAAGACGAATACCGATTGAAAGATTTCCAAAATTTGCTTAAATCGATCGCCGGGTTAGAGAGACAACATTTTTCAAGTAATATCCACGCAATCTTATGGACAGAGATTCGAAGATAAAAGTTTCGAGGCAATAACTCCAACGCATTAAAGGAAATGCATTGCTTTCGCTCGCTCCTTTTTCCTACGCGATATCGGCAACCTCCATAGAAGTCGCAATTGCATCGTCCTCGTTTCTTCGCTTTTCGATAAAAGTCATTTTTCTCGGGTGCCCTCTGATAAAGGGTTTCACCGTAAAAAAGAAAGGGTGAAAACGGTGGTTTGATCGGGACGTGATAATGTTCCTTATAAATTGCCTCGGAGTTTGTACTTCTTCAAAACGTCGGGCGTCATTTTCAATCCGTTCTGCGTGACTTCTGACGAGAACTCGAATCACGTAAGCTCGTAGAAGCTGAAATTTATGGCAGCCAGTTAGAGGCAATTCCGAAGTTGAAAGTTAAAATGATAGTACCCTTAATAACCACCTTCATAAGGTGTCCTACTCCATGCATCCATTTTCGCCGTGGCAGTAAATGAATTAAAATACACGTCAGAATAATGACTTAATAAAAAGACCTCGATGGCCGAGGAGGAAGCGTTTCGAGAGGGACCATAGAATTTCATAGCGAAGATTTTATCACGCCGAAGAATTAATTACCTTTCCAAATGAAATCGTAACGGCAGGTAATTATCGAACGTTGGACGTATTAATCAAACGGACGGTATTTAACGGGAATTTCAATATTAACGAGGATCCTGATGGCCGAACGTTTCGACGTTGACGGAAATATAAAAGCGAGACGCGTGTAAAATATCAGACGAACGAAATTGAAGGAATTAGGGACAAAACTTCTTTCCTAACGAATAGTCTGATGAAAGTTTATGGCTCGGCTCCTGTTCGCAACATGATAACCGTGGACATGATTGGATTTCAACGTTCCAAACAAACAGCGTATAAAGTTCGTACGTGGTAGAGGAAGAAATTGCTGGGTGTTTCATTCTTCCAGCTGGCGTAAAATCAGATTCAACGGTACTGTGAAATTTGGCTGACTGCTAACTTCTTGAAATTCGATCATATTAATTGATCATGATAGTTTCCCAGTGTCTCTTGAGACATAACTCCAAGTTCTCTTCGCTTACTTAATCTCCCTCCAGGATCCTGTCAAATTTGCAAGAAAGAACTCTACAAAGCAGTCGTAACGTTTAAACATTTATAATCTCAATAGGGTACGTTGTAAAATACTGAATCGTAAAGGTCGCGGACGAAAATTATTAGCGAAACCACTTGTTTACACTCTTTCATTGCGAACACGTTTATTTCTAGGAAATAAAAATCATTCGTAGCACGGTTTTCTAACCAGTTCCGCTTTATTCAGAACCTCGTTAAAAAGGCTTTCAGAAAGCGACGAATTTCAAAAGAACTTTCAGCTACGGTAGAGAGAAATGTTCAAGCGGATCTGCAATCTCAGTGTTGTTATCGGATTATCCTTGCAACCGGATCATCGCCTTCGTTAAATGCCGTAGGTTCCCATGTTCTTTGATTCGCTTAACGAAAATTCATATATCCGAGTTACATAAACGAATCGCAAGCGGTAGGAAGTTACTGGTCAAAGTGGAATAAGTCGATGTACAAACAGCCGGCGCCCTGAAGTGGAGAGGTTGATTTTAGTCATTACTTGCACACCGGCCAACCTTTGATTTAATACCGAAAGTCTTTTCATGGTTATTCATTTCTGGAGTAATGGACACTGAAAACTTGATATCCGAGTATACTCGTTACATGCTAATGCCGCTGCTTTGGCGGAATTAATTAAACTCTTCGACTTGGAATTTATTCATTTGGAAGAACAAGATCCTACTGAATCCTGCCGTCTCAGGTTTAACACACACTACGAAAATAACGATTTTCCAATGATATCTCGAATACAGAAGATGTGCCAAATACTAACGAGATCACGTTTTGCACTTTGTTTACCCGGCAGTTTGTAAGTTTCGTATTATCGACCACGTTCTCCGGGTAAATCGTGCGATTTGTAAGACGTAATTTTCGTCAGTTTGTTCTCTGCGAGTTGGCGAAATCAGAGTCAGCCTTGGGTCGAAATTTGCGTTAGTCCGACGATTAGTTTGAGAAAGATGGATATCGCAGGATTAGGGTAAGCATTTACGGTCTTGTCTTTAGAAGACTGGAATTCTCAGTCACGGAACAAAGGGTTCGGTAATTACAGTCATGTTTTTAAGCGTGCTCCCGCTTTCTCGAAGCTCCCTTGACCATCTTTCCTTTTTAGCCGACCCATACTTTCCACTCTCTAGCCTCCTTTACGGCTTCCCTTTTTTCAATGTAATGTCACTAGCTAGGTCGGGGGATTCGCGTAATTTGCAATCTGCTACCCCTCGCGCTTTCACTCCATAAAACAAATTTTCACGCCTTCAACCCCTTCGTTGGAACGAATGAAAAGTTTTGAAGGGGTTACGGAACCGTACAGCGTTTAACAAGCATTCGAAGAACAAAGGCAACGTATTTTCTCATTCGTCTCAGTCTATTTGCCTCTTTTCGCTTCAAGAAGTTAATCTTCAAATATAATTCAAAGCACGATAATTAACTATCAGGATCAGCTCTGTACAAAATTTTCTTTCGTGGATAGCAATTATCCATCGAAAATAACAACGAGATGGTTGATACCGAGTACGCTTTCAATTATGTTCGCCAACGCGTAATTATGTCAAATCGCGGCTGGTCTTACCCGATAGGCTGTTGTTACCGAACTACGGCCGTAATAAGAGATCGTGTGGCCGAGAAACGAGTAACACCTAACCATAATTTGACGCCATGTTGTACCATCGAGCGACGTTTATCGATCGCGAGTGCAAACGATTGAAGGTACTTTTTCTAAACACACCGATCGAAAAGCGGAATTGTGCCGTGGCTCCTTGTTTCATTGCCTGTAAAGGCACTAGCGAAAGCTCGGAAAGGTCTTTCATGCGCGGCAACGTCTCGAAAAATGGCGCTGTCGAGGGTTGAAGGAGATTGGAAAACGGAGAAAAACGTTAGGAAGGAAACTCCGATGGCTGTTCGTTCGTCAGAAATGGAAAAGGGGGTGCAGTAACTGCGCATTCCCGGGCAACTGTATCGAATAAACCGTGGCAACGTAACAATTTCGATGGCGTTGGAACGAGGAAAGAACGTTTACTGCAACGTATCGTTTTGAGTCGACTCGCAGGTTTTTCCTCCTGCCGCCTTTACAGCCACGCGTATAATCCGCGAACGCGTTCTCGAATTCGCTCGATGTACATCGGAAAAAATAAAACGGCGCGAAAGTAATACGACGTTGATTATCCACGATTATTGAATTTTTTTTCGAATTTTACGCTACCGGAGTTGCTTTCGTGTAATGTACGCGACCGGTTTACGAGTCGAGACGTAAACGGTAACAATATCGCTACGGTCACGGATCGGAAAACACAACGACACGGTTGTTTCTACGTTCGCGTAACCAAGAAACGACATCATATTTCAGATCGCACTTATTCCGCTTATCACTTTCATAAAACTTGCCAAGGCGTACGCTTTTACAGAACTTCGAATTACAAAGTCGGATTATGAGAAACCTGGTTCACCGATCTACAAGCGTGAAATACTTTTTCTACCGTTTAAGTCCACGGAAAATTTGCTACTCTGTGGCGCTACATATCCGGAATGATCTTTTGATTATAAATGATACCGATAACGTTCTAAGTATACGGAATGTATTCGCATTCGACTTTTGGATCTACTCCAAAGTCGGTAACTCACGACTCTCATGGGTGGAATAACTGTACACCTTGTTCTGCTTGCTAACTTGGTTTATTACAATATATGTTCGCTTAATGCATGATAGAAACGCTCCTCAGTCACATATGCACCAGTATCACTTCTCGAGAACTTATGACCAATGGGTAAGAAAATTGTATGAAAAATGAGTTTGATTCACTGTCATTTATTTATACAATTATTGAAGACTTGTTCTCAATGCTTCAACATTTCAATCATAAATTCCTACATTTATCTTATACCTACATCGTAATTTTGTTACAAATACTTAATCTAAATCTAATTAACTTATGTACCATGGGGCATCCAATCATGCGAATGCCCTACACGTACAATCTTACAAGCTAAATACTAACTACAGTTTACAATGCGTCTTATTAACTAACCGCATAATATATCGCCAATTACTACTTACCTGCAATCGCGCGAATAGTAACAATTACTTCCCCATAATATCACGGGAATACATTCTACATGCTGTCGTAGATCATAACACCGACTTCTTTTTGAGAAGAGGGTTAGTTGCAGTACAAACCTCTCCGAACCGTCACAGGCGCATAAAAATGTTAAGCAGCCTTTACCGAATGCACAAGCCACACAGAACACTTCCATTCGCATGAGAATACATGCTCCGGAGACCACTCGTAAAACAAAACCGCAACATGCCCTATATACGTTCTCGCAACGCGTTGACTTGCGAGAAAGCTCCTAGCAAACTGTGATCCTTTGCTGCGCAACGGCTGCGCTTGCCAGGAAGCGAGCGCAAGGAACCGTGCGTTTCAGGCGCTTCAATATCGATTTCTATTAACCTAACCTAACCTAACAATATAAAATATCACTGAATCCACCTAATATCTTTGTGTCCATTTCAAATTTTTAAGAGATAATATCCTTTGAAGAATTAATTCTTTGTTGTCAGATAATGAAATTGTGTAATTACGATTGTTAATTAATCGCAGAGATAAAATGTACACGAAAGGACGTACAATCAACTTAATTCCATTTAATAAATTTCTGATTCCCTTTACCCAATCATGCATTCAATTATGTCTTTGTTTTCGATTTACGTATGGACTCGATTGTTTGAAGGAAATTCAGAAGATAACACGCGAATGCGATTAATCGATCGTAAAGTGAATAATCAATGTATCTGTTCGTTTCTCGGTGTCGATTGTTCATCAAAGTCTGACGTTTCACCCGTGATTAATGACACGAACTAGTCGTTCGACACGGTTAGCTACGAACTAATAATTAACGCGATACTCGTCGAGGAGCAGTCTAGCAATTTCGGAAGTTTACAAGCCACGAACCAGCGTTCCTAATTTACGATTCGTTTAAATAATTAACACCACGGATAGATAAATTATCGGGACTCAATCAAGGAGCAAATGTTAGCGTACCATTGAGCTCATTCGAACCGCTCGTATTTCTTGTCGAGCCTGTATTTTCGATGTCGATGGTGGATTTCAAAGGACACGGTTTTACGGTGGGCCGTAAACCGTGGCAATTATCGCTGCGGCTTACTACCGAAATGCTATAAACACGACGTTAAAGCACAGCAACGTTTGCTTAACAGCTTTCATAATTAGAGAATAAGTACGTCGGATAGTTAGAGGTCGTTCGCCTTTGAGCAGAAAGATTTGCGTAAATAACTTCGTGCCTGGGATTTTTTAAAGTCACTTCTATATTCGAGCCGAACAATGCGAAAAATTGGCCGGGTTTAAATTTAACACGTGCAACGTCTCGTATAAATTTCGGACGAGAAGCGAAATTTGTCTCGCGAATTTTTCGTCGTTGTCGACGCTGCATTTTCGCAGTTATAAAAATTAAACCCCCGGCAAATCTGCAATTGGCCATTAAAGCGGAAAGGAGTTTTTTTCGCGTATATCTACACGTGCATGTATACATATACACACATCACTATCGCCGCAGGATAACTGATCAAACATTCAAAGATCGTTCTCCAAAAAATATTTGCTGGAAACTATATGAATGTTTAATGCAATTGACGTAAAGGTCAGCGATGCGTTTCTTTGAAATGGAAAATCGTTTGTTTCGCCCGTGAACGGTTAAAAGTGCACTTTTTAATAAGCCCTATGGCGTACCGAAGGAAAACAAGCGAAACGGACAGCAAAAAGTTTACGCGTCTCTATCGTTTTCGTTTTATTACCTCCAACACTGAACTCGAATGATTCACGGTTTATAATTCTCGGTTATGATTCGTTTATTGCTCTTGGTAAAACGTTCTTCAAAGAATCGTTGCAACTGCTGCGAATATTAAGCGATTAATTCCGTTCGCGAAATGGAAAGCGTTACAATAGAACTTAATGAATCGTAAATTTCTTCAATTCGAATCGTTTCTACAATTATCATTCGCGATCAAAAGCACATTGAAGATAGTTCCGTTTCGATACGAAAGGAAACGGAAGTCTGCTTCAGGCACGGCCTACTTCTCGTAAACGCTTTACGGTGCAAAGTGTTGCACTTGTTGCGCTTAAACTCAACCACCAGGCTTTAATTACATTCCTAATTCACTAATTATTCCATATTTCATGGATGACGTAAACGTTAAATTCCGCAGCGTTGAAAACTTACGAAACCACGTGTATAATTTGAAAACGTTCGAACACGAACGCAAACAAACGTTGCGAGAAAGCGATGTACAATCGTCAAACAAGGTTTGCCCGCGGGAATTGGATCGGTATTGAAAGGGCAATCAGTTGCGATCGATTTCTCGGTAGATTAAGCAAATAGCGAAATCGATGCCACGAATTCCTCAATTTGCGTTCACGCGAAATACCGTCTTAGAAATCCGACACAACGTTGAACACAGAATAGCATTTTCATCTAACTAATCGTTACACGCTCTACATGCGTGTCAAGCCCGTGTCAAACTGACACGTGACACGTAACTTGTTGAGTAGTCCTCATTATTATGCGCAACACGTGCACGCCAAAACAACTCTAATACCGCAACGCTGGTAACAAAGGGATCGTCCTGGCTAAACGTGCTGGCTGCAAACGCGGAAGAAGATCGGGCGAGAGAAAAAACGTACATCGACTTTTAAAGCGCAGGTAGGATTAACATTTTGCATCCCGTTGAGTTCAATCCTTTCGCCGAGCGGAAAAAGTTTTCGTGGCTGTCGACGCGTGTTTGAACGTTTTCATCAGGGCAGCTCAAGCCGAGACGTGAAATATTACTGTCTGTCGCTTCGCAACCAGCGAAAAATCGTTCCTCTTTCAATTTCAATCTGGCTACGTATAAATATTTAGTCGCTACCGCGAATTTCTGCAACATTCGAACTTAAATGCGATGATTAAGACGGGGATGTCCAAAATACTGACCATGCAAGATATCTGGGCGTACGAGAAGTTTAACAAATTTCAGAATTAGATATTCCAACTTCCCACATCGCCAAACTCCTAATTTTCAAATACCCAAATTTCCAAGTTGGCAAATCCTCTCGAATTCCCCTCGAATTCCCGAATGAACAATTTCTCAAACGACTAAATTAGACCCTATAATTCTCAGAGCCCCAAATTCCCAAATATGTTTTCATAACCACAAGTTCCCATTATGCCAAATGTTGCCGCTAAAGCTGAGGATCGATAGAAAAATCCTGTTTACGCGAATTACGTGTGATCGATTCCCGAAAAGGGATAAAATTTGCGATTGGCACGGCCGATACAAGTTGCAATTATAGCTATCGCGAGCAATCGCAACTAGTTACCGAGTTTCCAATCTACAATAGCGCGAACTTGGATTAACGTCATCGATAACGGTTGCACTCAAACTAATCCAGATTCGACGGTTAATCTGGCAAGTTTGACAGCTCCCTTTGCGCCCGCGTTTCGGTATTTCGAGAGGTTCAATATTTGGCGACTATATTTCTACGGACATCTTTCCGATCGTAGTATTTATACGGGTAAACTGACAGGAAGTTGAATATAGTCGATGCTTCGTTTGAGCTATTTTTTACGTGTTTCGCCCTTAGAAGAGGGTAGGTTCAATCTTGAAACGTCGACCGTGTTTCTTTTCCTCTTTCGGAAAGAATTTCGAAGTAATTTACCTCGAGGAGTGGTACACGGGTTGCTTTAGTTTCCGATCAACCAATAGCCTTCTCGGAGATAAGCTATTTCTTCGGGAGCACTTTTGTGCGTTCGATATAAATTTATCTGGTAAAATACTGTTTACCGTCTGGAAATTGAGGAACGAACCTTAAAATGCTTCCCTTCTCGCAAAATAAACGACCTGTTTTTACATAAACTTTTTTGGCACCGTTCTCTCTCTCGATTCATCATCTTTTTACAAGTCTTTGTATCGTCTTGTTTATTATTCGCGGTTCATATTCGTTGGTATTTTCGCGAAATTCATGGCGCCCTCAGCAGCCGAAAGTCCAGAGGTCTCGAAACGCGTTCACCATTTTTGCGACGGCTTTCGCGTTTCCCAACATTCTCGATCGCTTTTTTCGCTTTATCCTCTCCACCGCAAACAGATACCCAAGCGCATCGTCAATGTTTGCACAAAGTATTACGCGATACGAATCATCGCGACTGTTCAAGCTTCAGAGTACGAAGTCTCGAGAGAAACTTTGGTCGCAACAATATCTTCCGTTGTCGGAGTTTCGATCGAAATGGTGAATCGAGTCGACAGAAATGCTTTGGTATTAAATGAAACGCGGCAACGAACGGAATGGTAATTGTCGCGGGGCAACGCGATGAAATATGACACGCGGAGAATACAACAGGGCATGGTGATTTGTGACGCTAAGAGTGACTAACGGTGTTGCGGCTCTTAATAAATCGCCTTTCATCGAACGCATTTAGAGGCGGAAAAGCTATCGACCTTCGATTCGCGTGATTTCGTTGCTGCGAGTTCTCTTTCGAGCGTGGCGGAAAAACGACTGCCGTTGATGGCACGAGGAGAGAAAAAGCACGTAGGAAAATGGAAAAAATACGCCGGCTCGAAGCAGAGCTGGAAATTGAGATCGTCCGGCTTTGCATACGCGAGCGGCGGTCTTCGTTTACACCTAGCCTGGGTGCTGCATTATTTTTCACGATGTCGACCGTTGCTTTTTGTTTCTCCGCCAATTTCGCCGGCAGTTTTATCGAAATTCGCCGAGCAAAGTCGATAACAATTTTTCGAACGAATTTCGCGGAACTTGAACGTGTCGGTTTACCGACGGCGTTTTTCGTCGGACCTTCTCTGCTGGAATTAATAACTGCGCTCGAACGCGGATTAATTATATTGCGGTTGCGAACAAATTTCAGCCTCGATTTTGCAGCCGAGATAACTCGGGCTTTAACGCGATTTCTTGACACACAGGAATCATTGAAATCTATCTCCTCGTAATCGCCAATCACGGTTTGCCACCAAAGGTTCATTGGCGTGACCAGAACTTTTACACGCCCTGATAAATTTTATCCATAATTCAACACTCATGTTTGGACAGTTGCAGATTTGAAACTTTGTGACTTCCAAATTATAATTTCTGCCATGTATAAGATAATCTACGCGAGAGGGATCAGTCAATATTGCAGTTCATGTAGCAGCTAGAATCTGAGTCCCACGCCAATGCTGTAGATTTTTGCACAGAAAACATCGTTTCACTGGACAGCTATTCTCCGATGATTAATGATCGAAGCGGGCAGAGCGGTTAGTCCGATCAGTCGTGCAAACGAGGACGAACGATACGGTATCGCCGATCAATTTATTCGATATCTAGCATTGTGTCCTTCTTTCATCGATATTCCAATTCAGGTGTAATTAGTTGGAAGGGAAAGCTTTGAAGTCGGCGAGGGGCATTCGATGTCGGGAGAAAGCGAGATAATGGAATCGATCGCGTTTTAATTGCACGCAGTTTCACCTTCGTGCAATTAGAATAAATGTAAATCGATGCATTGTTAGCTGCGCGTGATATATATATTTGCACGGATAATTTGATAGCCAACGGCGGTTTGACGATACGTTTGACGCCCATGAACGATAATGCGCTATGAAAACGAAATTTAATCGACTCGCGTGAACGATCACGGGATCAAAGAAAAACGACGGGATAACGGCTAGGAAATTATCGTGGAAGAGATTGAAGCGAGACTCTCGGAATCGATGTCTTTTTGTGTTTGTCACGGTCTACAACTTTTCGAGTGGCACGGAGCGGTGGAAACTTTTCCCAAATGACAAGTTTCGAGCGATATCCAAACAAGGAGAGAGGAATCGGTTCCACTTCGCGTTTAAAGAGGCAAAATCCGCGCGATTTCACGCGCTCCGCTTATTTACTTTGCCATCCCGGGGAAGAGTTAGGAGATCTCGTATCTAGGAACGTTCTCGCGCATCGATCGATCTTGCCTGATTTCGTAGTCGAGACGTTGTCTGAATCCTGACTGATGTTAACTTGGCACGGGACGAAATGCCCGCTGACCTCAAGATTAATGCTCGCGCAGATTGTCGGCGAGATATCCCTGATTGGTGAACGGAAAAAAGAAACATATTCCTTTTATCGTGCGTACCCGCTTCTAATTCGTTAGGACGCCTTTGCGTTGTAAAGTGTCGTTTGCAGCGAGATTTATGCTGAAAACACGCGCCAGGTGTTTTCGATTTCAAACGCTGATTCCGAAGGACCATGGGGTGAAAAGTTGCGCCCCCTTACCAGCAGGCCCTTTATAATTCCAATTACGCCGCCGCTGGGGAAACGGTGGACGATAAAGATCGAGGAGAACGTTGCAAAGCGTAAAATTTTCACGAGGGTTATATACTCGAACGAAAAATAAATTATAAAGGACGATAAACGAAATTACTCTTGCAATTTTCAGTGGGTGCAGAAAATGTTTTTCGGTTGCAGCCTGCAAATTACAACGCAGTATCCTTCGAACAGACAATGGTAATCTCTTGAAATATCTTGTCAAATTTGTGTAACAAAATTACTACCCTCTTGGGACGGTGTTCTATTATTTAGCAGTCATTAAACGTAAGAATGTTACGAGGACTTTATTGGATAACCCATTTGCGGTCTGACATACTGCGGTACCCCGTTGATTAAGTTTCGCTGGAATTTGGCTAAGAGGTTCGATGAATGTTTTATCTCGCAATGACTTTTCCCTAATTCCGAAGTAAAATATTGACACTGTACGTGGAAAGCGTACGGTCAAAAGGATCTCGTGAAACCCTGCACTTTCTGCCTCGGGCTGTTGGAAAACTGACAAAAGTTGCCCGTTACCGTTAGAAGCTCGACGCTTAAAAAATCATGTCGGGTTTATACTGGCTGTTTTTGAAAGATCCATTCTTGATGCGGTACCGGTTTCGCGTGCCTAATACGGTCGTGCTCGATTAAACGTTTACGCTGTACCATATTTAGAGGGTAAACCTTAACCCGAATGTAATAAAGCGTCGGGTTTAATTAAACCGCTGCGGAAGCGTTGCAGAGGCGAAAAATCCCGCGAAACCGCGTTTAAGAAAATGAAAATTGAGTTCCTATCGAGATTAGTGCACGATGCGTTCAAACAGACACGATTTTTGCAGGAAACGTCTTCGCGGTGGATGTTGGCAAAAGTTCGCTTTGTACGGGTTCGCCGAGCAGGGAAAGAAATCAAACGGACTTTATCCCGAAGGCTCGAAATCCGATTACACAGACCTCGTCGATCTCTCCGGCTGTACGCGTTTCTTCTGTATCCTTTGGCAGATACATAGCTCGGCTTCATTTTCCCAAGAAAATCGTATTCCGGGATGAACCGTGCGCGTGAAATCGATACGACGTTTGTGGCGGTCCCGGAATCGATGTCTTCGCGTCACGTACGTGTTTCAAAGAAATTGTCGTGTAACTCAGTTTTTAGCTTCACCTTTCGCACCGTGGCATGTACGTTTACGAAATCAATAGAGCGCGGGTTATTTAACGAATAATTAGTTAGCGAGGAATTCTGAATATTTCGCGAACAGTAGCCACCTATTCAATTTCATCCGAGTATCGATTCGTTGACCGGTAGCAGACAGAGGGTATGCTTTGAATTTCTCGCGTTATTTCGAGTGGGATACGAGCATTGTTTTATGTATGCAAACTAGTATAAAGGTATGCACTCTATTCTGTACACTGAAGTCTAAATGAGCGTTCGGGGAGTCATAAGCAGGAGTCGCTGTTACACGACAAAAAGGCAAAACGTTACTTTTGTTTATCAACGGTAAATATTTGAAAAGTTATTCATAAAATTACTTTTCACACAACGTGTTTCGGGTACCTCAGTTTTGAATTAAAAATGTTTCAATCGGTATTGAGCAACCTCTGGCACGATTTCGACAAAACAGGGAAAAAGGTTCGAATTCTATCCTAATATCGTACACTCGAAAATATAAACGCGAAAGGTTGTGTATTGAAGCAGAATTCAGCGTCGAGTACCAAAGCAACCAAAGTGTGTTATTGAAATTTTACCAAACACTCTGTGTCCCACTTTGATTCGTTACAAACATTTAATTAGCGACGCCTTTTATAAGATATCAATTCGAGCAGCTGTAAATTGCGCAGATATGAAATTGCGTAAAATTAAAAATGTTATTTTAACGCGCGGTATAAAAGCCAGAGACAACGAAATCCGTGAATTTCAATGATCAAGGATTGCATTATCGCATGAGCGCAAATCTAATTAATTTCATGCGTCGATTTTTCGTTTCACCCAATGAGCTCTAACAATATATTCCCGTTTTTGCCGGGATTCGTCAGATTAAATTTCGCTGAAATTACCAAGCGAATCATATCGCCACAGTAATTCATATATCAAGATTTATCCAGTGTCCTTGCACTTCTCGAGTCACAAGATTTACGACGTATCGACTGTCCAATACGAGATAAGACACTGAAAGAAATCAACCTACGAATCTGTTAGACTCGGATAATAAATTGCGTCACTTTCAATTACGTTGTCAGGATAGGTACTTTGTCATGTGTGGACATTGCCAACGAAGTTAGGGTTCAGGGTCGAAACAATCTACGATTGTTGGAGAACCGGATTCAAAGTAGTTTAACTTTAAACAGTTAATTAATTAGCACACAAGTAATTCTATTCTAGTTCTTGCCGTAAGATAAATATAACCACGGTCGAGTACTTGTAGAAATGTACCTCTCAAGTGAGAAGTCCTGGAGCAAAGTTCCCTGCAGAATTTCAATTGGTTAAAATTGTTTAACGAGGGCGGAGGAAAAGAAATGGGATACTGAAAGAAAGTGGGTTTTTGCAAGTGGAAAAAGCTCTTGAACGATCTAGGATGACAGGAAGGGACCCAAGGTTAAGGACAAGGTAAAGAAAGATTGAACATATGGGACAAGAGGATTAATTAGGTTTGAAAGGGGCGTGGACTGTAATTACAGCGTTAGGTGAAAAGATGGCGATGATAGGCATTGAATATTTTTCATAGAGAACAGTGTGAGTAAACTAGGAGCGTCGGGGTAGAGCGGGATAAAGGCTCTTAATTGCCTTCTAATCACTGCCTCCGGGTAACAGGTACGGTCATTAATCTTACGGGGTGCTTGGTTCCGCCCCGCGGCATCACTTCTCTTCCTCTTCGCGTCGATTCTGACAAGATGGACCACGTCCTAGGAATCGGAAAGTTAATCTTCGTCGAATAACAGGTGAGAGATAGAGCGGGGCGGGATTATGTACAAGGCTATTCAATTCTCCCGGGGTAATTACTCGAACCATGGGCAAGCTGTCGCGACCAGGCTTTGGCGATATCGTGGCTTTTTAAAAATTCAAATTATCCGCCGCAGCCGTGAACGACAGCATTCTATAAAGTTCGTCCGGAAACTCGATGAAAAACAGGTTGCTGACAGATGATCTCGGAGGGCAGATTAATGATGCCTCTCCCGCTTTCATTGTCTTTCCTTTTGGAGATAAATGGCTCGGTGCGGATATTTCGCTGGGACTGGATTCAACCTCTTCGTCTTCTGTTGCGAGAAGATAGCTACTCAAAAGTTTGCGATCTTATAATTCCTCGGCGCATCGTTCTGTCTATGTAAACGAAATAAATGCCGGAACGTTTGTTAGCTCTGCACGGGCTTCGAATGGCTTACGTTCGAATTTAAAAGGTTTACTGGATCTTCTGGATCGTACACTTTGCTGACGGCTCTCGCCGATTTCCAATTTCCGTTTTATTCTTCGCGGAGGGGGCTCGGAAATACGTGCAAAACGGTAACGCGAGAAACGACGCGGGATAAGGGCGCAGCTTGTTAAATACGAAATTTCGTTTACTTTCATCGACAATCACATTTCGAGTTATCCTCCAAATTGGGCGGCGTAATTACACCCTCGAGATGTAATTAAACCGATAGCCATTTTCGTGGGTCAGCAGAGGAGGTTAATTTCGCTGCAACTATCGGACTTTAAACTGGCCTCGTCGAATCGACGTTAAAGATCAAACCGGATTACCCGAAGATCGTGTTTAAACGTTGACACGATAGAATGACTATTAAATTGGCGTGCAGCGAATACAACGTGCCTTTGCGTTGTCAATTTTGAGGAAAACTAATTGTGGCATCAGAGACGAGGTTGAAATTCCATGGAACACCATATTCGAGGAGGGTCGAAACGTTTGCGAAAGTGAAATTAAACTTTGCAGCACATCCTTGCATAAAATTTGAGTACGACGAGATTGCGATGAGAGGGAGAGAGATCCTTTCAGCGTGCCATCGGATGATCGGTAATTCGATCGCGTCGCGACGCTGGGAGCTTTTAAGTGACCCACTTGAAACGGATAAAGCATATGCTTCGTTTCGCAACGGAGAAACGGGGAAACGTCGCGTTTGATGGCCGCATGAACGTAGACGATGGAACCGAGAATCTAGAAAGCTTCGCACGATCCCGTAGTCCTTGGCGCGGCGCGGAAGAACGCGGAACAAAAAGGCGGTGGCAGAAAATCGACGGGAGATAAGAGGATAGCGGAATAAGGTTTCCAACGAAGAGGACTAAGATGACAAGTAAAGATCAAGAGCCGAGGTAAAATATGAGAAGGGGCGAAGATGACCGAGAAAGGAGGCGAAAGTATCCGAAAAGAAAAAAATTCCAGTCGATGAAAAAGTTGGGAAGTATCGGTTAACACCGACAATTAAGACGGGTAATTAAAATGGAACGCTGGAAGCGAAAACCGTTTCGAAAATGTAAACTGAAATTGATTTCTGGGAAACGTCGTTTCGTAAATGTCGCGGTGACGAGAATCGAAATTGATACAGCGATCGCTTGTTTCAAAAATTCGCCACAGGATTATTTTTCTTCTCTCCTTGGATTCCGTCCGGTTTTAAAAACGTTGCACGCGTCCAGGAGATCGCGGATTGGAATTAATCGATACTATGCAAGTTATGTTTCGCTACATGTTGCTCGGCATGCTGACGTATCAGCGAGAACCGTGCTTAAGCTCGTCCTTGAGCCATGTTCACCGATCTTGCATACCATCGGTCCTCTTCAGGCCACCGATATACATCCGTCAGTATCAAGAATACGTATCTCGTATCTCGCTGTTCGAACGAACTTACCTCGAATACCTGTTCGTGGAAGGACGAATATATCTCTGTACAGACTACCGCTTTGCTGATTTCACTGCGAGCTTCAGTCAGCGGAACGCCAGTGGTAAAGGATCGTCTTTGGTCAGACGGGCTTTGCACCGGCGTCTTGGCTTTCAGCAACTTGTAGCTCCGTTATTACTCTGCAACTTTGGGTAGAAATAAATTGTAGGAACAGCATCCGATATTTCCCCAATTTTGCAAGATTAAATATGAAAATTTCATTCAAACGCTCATACGAGTTTACATATTGCTAGTCCCATTTAAAATACGCTACAGCGAAAATGGTGGTATTACGCGTTAAAATAATAATTATTAACGTGTCGACCGTCACGATTTAATCATGCATGCAGCGGCAGATTAATTTACCAGCAGAGGTAAATGGAAACATGTTACAGCGTGAAAAGTCTCTAGAATACGTGTAAATAACGATGGAAAACCAGAATGGTGGGTCACCCGTTATACGCGTCGATCGAACGTCTATACATAGACAGCTTTCCGCGTCCCGCGGTGTCTACGTTTACGTGCAGCCAATCGAACTATCGGAAATACGTTCAGTTGGAGTAGCTCGATCGTTGCGGCACAATAAACACGAGTCATTAAGTAATTTCCAGTCAAAGCAGCGTTATCCGTGCATCATGAAAAGCCGACACGTTCGCGATAAGGAAACGACACAAAGCTCCGTACACGCAACGTAATTCGATTAAAGTACTGGCAACGTACGGTACCAAGTGAAACAAATAGAGTGAAATTAAACGATCGGGCTGACAGAAGGGCGGGCGAAAAGTGAACGACACCGGTTGATCTCCGCTTAATTTCAATATTGGACCTCTGCTCCCGATGGGTTACCGTTCATTCCCCTATCCCTGGAGATCACTGTTTCGTCTGTTTTCCTGCCTGGATCCAAATTCACTTCACACGGTGTAAATTATACCGGACAAAATTGGACACCCTTAATTTTTCAATGTGGGAGTCGTTGAAAGTATTTTCATGAGTATCATTCATTCTTGTACTGAATATTTGAAGCTACATACTGTGAAAACTTTAGGTAAAGTTTGTTGAAATCTTGATGAAATTTTCAGTAAGATCGACGCGTGGATTGCTTTTGAATTGGAAGTAATTCAACGTTTAATAGTTAATAACTTTGTTCTTTCGTTTTAATAAGAGTGTAGGTGACCCGGGCAGAAGAGAAATTGGACAAAACGAATTGGGAGTGCAATGGGTAACTAGAGAGGAAAGTATCGCGACGTACGATCTCCGAAAGTGAGATGTTCCGAGCTTTGAAGCGACGGTGATCGAAAGCCATCGTGCTAACTCAATGGCAGCGAGCTGGATCAAAGAGGTTCGTTGCGCATAGACGTGTTTACGTGGATACAGTCGCGTGTACGCGCTGATCCACTTCGTGCTCGGCCAAGCGGATTCGAATCGATACGTGTCTCATACGAGAGAGGCTTAATGCTGTCGCTGCTTTCGTTCACTTTTATCTCGTTTCATTTTGTCCGGTGCTACGTAAATGCCACCGAATGCTCGGCGTTTTCGAGTGGACTTCGTGTTTGTATTTTTGCTCATTACGCTCGTAAATCGTTTAGCTTTGTACACCGGGATCGGTTATTTAATGGCCGTGCAAAGCTACCTATAGAATTTTTGAAGTTTGCTCTGGTTATTTTGTAATTTGCCTGCTTGTTTCGGAACGTAATCTCTCAACGGGAAATTGCTTTTGAATCATATAATTACTCGTGCATCGACGTAAACCGTACGGATAAAATCGGTGACTTTTGCTAGATTTTCATCTTTCGTTGAATAATATTTGTGCCGGCAAATCATACGTATTTTCATAATTTGGAAGACGTATTTTCGATAAAAATTCTATACGTATCCTACGTGTATAGTGAGCAGTCAATGTGTTAAGAGGAAGAGTCCAACCGAAAGCGAATCTCCAGATACACGAGACAAATTGGAAGATTGAAGACAAACAGAGGAAGACAATCGAATCGAAGCACGTTCAGGAAGACGATACAAACCAATTGTAGAAGGTTGGAGTACAAGGTTGAAGTCAAAGGCACGCGAGGAAAATTCACAATACAGAGGAACAGGATCGATAGATGAGAAGTGTTGAAAGTTTTGATAACACCGTCAAGAACAAACGTGTAGTAACGAAAGCTGCAAATCGCGGTTGAACGCTGTACATTTTTACTCTGTCCGATATTTTAGGAAAATCACGTTTCTCGCGATGAAACAAGACCAGAAACAAAAGCAGATGGCAGTGACAGGTTTTCATGGCAAACAAGTGGCAGCGAGCAACGTCAAGAAACAGCATGCTGCGTTTACGCTGATTGCCAGTTTTCAGTTTCACATTCATCTCTGTACGTCTCGCAGTTAATCGGTTTTAATTAGAGTATTAGAACGATAGAGAACGCGGGACCCTAGTTAGGTTTCTATTCACGGTAAACCACCAGTAAATTTCCGTGTTGATCTTGGTTCGTTTCCGTGGGAATAAAACATCATTTATAACGGCGAAATAATGGTTGTTTACGAACGTACGGCGTATTTATCGAGCGGAATCGGGATTGAACGTCTGTAACGTTTGCGCGGCATCGAAGCTTGACGAATGGCAGAAATTCTGTCACTTTATTATTTCTGGCACCTTTTTTTTGTCCCCGTTCCGTTTTCCATTTACGCAAGACAAATGTCGACGGTATCGATTGCAGCTTTTTGCTACTTTTATATTGCCTTTTTACTCTCCGTTCCTCGGCAACACGGTAAAATATTATTCAAACATCGTACACTTTTTTAGAGAGATATACGACGGCACGGCCATTATCCTAACGAAAAAATTGCGGAATACGTATCAATCGTGTAACCGAAATAGCGTAGCGATTGACCATTTGTCATCTACTCGGATTTTCATTACATACCGCAGGAGAAAATAGAATCGATGCGATCACGAATCACATTGTATCAACGCGGACGCGAGAGCTCCGTGCTTTAATCCCGTAACAGGAATCCCTTTTTCCTCTTTATTCGCAGTCTATTTCATTCACTGTCGGTTTGACAGAGTCGCGTGCACGTTTTCCCTGCGAGTCAAGAATCATTTCATTCGAGAATTCCAACAGAATATTTCGCTGCGTCGAGTAAAAATATCCTTCGTACTTTGAGCGTGGAGGTCGGTGCGTTGCAACATTTATTACAGCCAGAAATATTTATGTATAAACGCGAATCAAGCTCGATTCGAGATCCTTAAAGTTTCTTCAAAGTTTCCCCTCTTCCGAGTTCTTCGCCGAAGAATGGGATTTCCTGACTTTACGGCCAGGTAAAAATACCTTTTGCGCCATTTGAGGAGTTTTCAACGACGCGAAAGAAGTCCATTAAGGTACGCGGTGAATTCTGTTGAATTTCCAGAACACGGTATTCAACGAAGCATACGTTAAATCAGTTTGGAAGATAGTTAATGTTAACATACGTCATAGTTTTATGCTTTCGACCTATTCGAGTCTGATAGAATTAATTTAAATTCGACGTTCTCGTTTACGACTTTATCGGACCTCTGAAGCGGATGCATTACGTTCGAGGGGTAACAAAAATCGAGAAAGGAGCAAATATTTCTTTTCATCCGTAGGAAAGTTTCATCTTGATTTGCTCCGCGACTCGATTGACTTTCAATATACTTTATCGAGGAGAATTTCATAAAAGTCACTTCTATTCTCGAGGCTGATGCGGATCATCAGGGTCGAAAGTTTGATAAGGATTTTCCCGCGAACCATAAGGGTGAAGAGCATCGAATAATCATAAAAACCCAGACGATATTTTACGACGGTATCGCGGATTTATCCCCGTCGATTAACTCCTTGGCATGGAGTCAAACTCATGACTTCATAATTCAAATCTAACCTAAATCATATTTGCATACAGATCAAGTTTTGAGTTCCACAATTGTAATTTGTATGAACATCGCTAAATTTAAAACACACGTAACATTTCAACGTTCATTTACTGCAGTAATTAGCTGAACTTGTAAATTAAGGGGTTGTGAAGAGCACTTCGTGCATTGATTGAACTCCCTGAGTCGAGACAGGTTTTTTGGAGAAGAAAAAAATATTAAATTAAAGAGACAGGAGACGGACGACCGTTGTAATAAAACGTCACTTCTCGGTACGAGTGCAATGTATTTTCCGTACAATCAAGATCCGGTCGTGGAAGAAGAGCGCAATAACTCTTTGTTGTCTCAAGCATTTCTAAGAAATATTAGCAACGAAAAAGAGTATCGGGGAATGAGTTTTTACGATCGGCATTTGTATTATCGCGAACGAAGAAGAGAAGAAACGGGAACAAGATGGCAGAAGTTTTCCTCCCTGTCACCGCCGTACATTAGACCTCATCAATTATGTGACCTTGCGTGTTTCCCACCAGTTTTTTTTCCTATTCTCTCTACTTTGCGAAATTTCTCTGAACTTCGGGTATTCCTAATTCATTACCTTCTAATATTCATTTAAATGTTAACCGACATTTTTGCCGATGGATGACAATTTTAAAACTTAAAGTCGAAAAGTTGAATTCTGTTCAAGTTATTTCTCTTCCTGTCGGTTTCACTGTTCATACAGCACATTCAATTAAAAAGTAATTTGAAATTGTTACATTAAACCAAGCGAGTCACCTTTTGAAAGGGACTTTAAGATAACTGAGGTTTCTCAAAACCATTTCTTTGAAAAATAGATTCAAACGCAGCCTGCTTTCAGACGATCCATTCGTAAAATCTGTTTGAAAATGCTTTGAGCCCAGTAGCATAACTATAAATTGTTTCGTATCGAGTTTCGTTTCGGTACGTAGGAGATTGCCGCGTATCACCGAAGCGATAAGACGATCGATAGAAATAGTACCGTTGAAAGGAGGTAGGAAAACTGTTACGCTTTGAAAAATTGGCTGAAAAATTGGCCGATAACGCGTCGCCGTTACGATCTGGAAATATGCAGCTTTCCGTGATGCAACGCCTCTTTCGTTTAAACCCGTAGAAATTGCGAATGGGGCGTAATTATACGCTTAATTGCAAAAGCAGCTCGTTACGATAACTACCAAGTTACAATGGTAATTGCTGGCCGGTTTTGTGACTTGAGCGCGGAGATAGCGGAGGTCAGAGAATGTGTTGCGGATGAGTCGAGAGAGAACGTAATGGAAGATTTTTATTGCGACGGAGCTTGAATCGTTCTAAAAAATTACTAACACGGTGCACCGTGACGGATTATTTTCCTGATCCTGGCTAAGTGCTTTCACGTCATTCGCTGTCGCTTCGATGACTGATCGTAACTCGTACCGACGTACAACGAAAGCTGCACGTGGATTTTCACTTCTCGCGTTTGACTTTCTTTCATGGCACTCTTTGAGAGGCTACCAAGTAACGAGTGAAAACTTTTCAACAATTTAGCGCGAGAAACATTTCTAACTTCGAGTCAGCCTTTGCCCTACTCGACTTTGAGTTTTATTCTATTCTGGGTTTTATTTTCGAAGGAAAATCTGATAGAGAAGATATTGCGACTAATTATCTCCAGCTCAAAACGAGCACATTTGGATCCCGTGTTATCGTATTAAGTCATTCTGCCGGGTATTAGAACGAGCTAGTCGGATAAACGATATGGATTTCGGTTCTATTAGAAACGATGGAAACTATAAATTGTTACGGATCGTCTCGAATTGGGTTAAGTAGATTTTGCCGATGAATATGGACGGGCGCAATAAGTTTCGCAGATAAATCAAGCTCGATATCGAGGAAAAATAATGGATTACGAGATCGGCCCGAAACATTCGCGTCCTCCCGAACGTACATTCTTCTTAACGACGGGACAAAAATGAGTCCAAAACGCTTGCTGAATCGCTCGAACTCGAAGTAGAACGTGTACGTTTTTCTGGCTGAATGGCGGTTATTTGGAGTCGGTCCAAAAAATGTTGGTAGCCATTATAGAGTAAATTTTCTGAAGCATTAGGTGTTGGATCGCGCAGTCCAATTTCTTGTCCTCTCCTCGTTTACGGCTGCAATTACAGCTAATAAGCTGTTATTAAACCACGTAGATTGACGATATTCGCGCAGCGCTTGGAAGATCAAAGATCGCGTTCGATGAAAATTCATAAACCGTAAACGTAATCGGAAAGCGTGAAATCAGAGATTGGCAATACTTGATTTTAATCTGTGATAATTAAAGCGACAGTATCGAGAGAGGAAATCGGGCTACATGCAGAACGGTAAACTGTAGCTTCAATTCAGATACAGTGTCGATTTACAAAGAATATGTTTTTGCGCGGGAACAGGGGTAAAATTCGGAATGACGAACAGAGGCTTTTGACAAAAAGCGAGTTGGCGGTAGTCCAGAAGTGCGCAAAAAGGGGAATTACGATAAAGTCGAACGCGATAGAGCTTGTTACGTGAAATTTGGTAATTTCTAGATGGTAGGGTATTAAGGCAGAGTTTAAGTGACCGAGATAACGATGCGACCACGCTTCCGCGTAATGAACAACGATCGCGACCAAACGTGGAACGGAATTACGTAACACGAATAAATGTATGAAAGGGGGTGAATAAAATAGGGATGCAACGAGAAAGCCTCGTGACTGAGGTGTCCCTTGAGAATCACCGCGGAGGAACATGACGTAAATCGACAATAAATTCAATTTGCGAAGGGACACGATGTCGACGACATCGAGAGAAACGAGATGGAACAAGCTCATTTACCGTTTCATTTACTTGTTTATGGCGTTACTGCAAATTCTATTCCGACTTTTTGCTAATTCGCTAGAAATTTTGCAAAATCGAGAACTCCGATCGGGGGCGTTCGTTAATCACGTTAATCGAACGGTTTAATTTTAAAACAGTCTTCGAGATAAATGCGTTCGTTAATATTAATCAGTCCATGAATTGCAATAATAATCACTCCATCGAAGCCCACTAGAAGATGATTCCACCGAATATTGAACATACCAGTTCCCGATATTCGGTTTGAACAGGATGAAGTAGAATCCCCGCAAATCATCGATGGGTTTTAATTTCGGCCTGAGCCTCGATTACACAATCCGTATGCGGGGACTTTAATCGCGCGTATTTGCAAATGCTTCTTAGAAGCTTTCAATCGGAGAAGGTTGCCGCGTGTTCATCAATTTTAATACGGTCGTGAGTTTCGCGGGAAGATTGTTAGGTCGATCGATGCTCGGGTAGTTTAGGATCCCCGGTTCGGAACCAGGAATCCAGAAATACGAGGTTAACAGGATCGAACGAGGTCCCAAAGACCCTATTATCGTGGTAAAAATAATACACGACCTAACGTACGTCGCCGGCAAAGGCGACTCGTCGATAAAGGAAGACGTTAGAAACGGAAGGAGAAAACGGAGGAAGGAAGGAAGGAAGAAGAGGGACAAGTCGCAATTACATTCTCAACCTTCTAGGTAGCTAACGGGAGTCGAGCTAATCGATCGCCGCCGTCCATTTCTCTTCCCTTTACGTCTCAACCCTTTCTTCTTCTCCCTCTTTTTCACGTAATTGTCAAACTTTATAACGTCGTTCAACGGAGATCACAAAAGTTATATTCGGGTTTTTCAAATTTTCGCATCGCTCCAGGCATCCACAGTGCTCGACTTTCGCGTATTCTTGTCCTTCGAGATCTTGTCGCCACACTTCGCAGTCTGTTCCGCAGTTAATATGTAAGCCGCATTAAACTGATTACGATTTACGAGTGGCCGTCGACGACCCTGTTGCGCCGCATTCAACCGTGCGTTGCGGTGCAATTTATTGTCCCTGCGAAACTAGAATCCCTTTTGGTACCGCTCTCGCGCGACTAAATATTCCTAGATATAATCGTGCTAACTTCTATTCTTTTCGAAATCAGTTAAACTTTGCGTGCAGATTATCGCAGAAAATGTTCCCGCGACATAAGTGGCGCGATTTAATACTAGCAAGTACTATTTATCACGCGATTGCCACACTTTTGTTTCAAGGAACTGCTGGTTAACTTGAACGCGGACAACACGACCGAATTCGTAACAATTAAAATTTATATTTGTTCCGTAAACGTAAGAGCGAATATATAGCCTGTTGCGTTGCAGGCGTTTATCGTGCACGACTATCGGTTAAAGGGAGCGGAACTCGAGGCGTTCGTATGTCGTTCGAACGATTCAATTTTCACGCGATCGACGAAATCGAAGGAGCACTTGTCAGGATACGGCGTCGTATCGGATCCGTTAATGTCGCGTGAAACGCAACAATGTCGCGTGAAATGGAAAAGTTAACGTGGCAGAAATGCCGCTCGCTAAACAACGATTATTTATTCGAGATACGCGGATGTGTTTCGCGATGTGTCGGAATAATTGGGTTATCTGGCAAGTTTAACTCTCGAACTCGAGCCGTAAGATTATCGACAAACGTGGCGCGACTTTGCGACAACGATGCTGTAACGAGTCTCGCAAATCGTCGGTAAACGGGGTTCGTAATGTTTCCTTCCTGCGGGGGTCGTGCCAGGATAGAGAATAATCGAGAAGTTTTCGGTCACGGTACCCCTCCAGGGAAATTAACGATAAGCCGCGAAACTTTCTCTCGGTGCAGGCTAAGTTGCGCGGTTTCGCGAGTACACCTTTGGTTCTCGGTTTCTCGCCCCTTTTAATTATTAATTACCGACGCGAGAAACGTCTGGAATAATTAAAGAAAG
The DNA here is from genome assembly GCA_036983795.1 of Megachile lagopoda. Lineage (NCBI taxonomy): Eukaryota > Metazoa > Arthropoda > Insecta > Hymenoptera > Megachilidae > Megachile > Megachile lagopoda. Next base: position 2,894,003 of record CM072794.1, read on the forward strand.
TCACTCTGCTCGGCACTTGGTTAATCGCTTTGATAAACCTCTAACTTCACCGTCAGCCTCGCGCTGTTATTCTTCCTTGCGGAGTGGGTGTGTTTCCTCGATAAGATACACATTTAGTTTCAACGGTACGTTTAGCTTCGAAAGAGAAATATACGATGGCGAGGATTTTCAAATGGCTTCGCTCTTTCACGTAAAGAAAACGTCGCACAAACGATCCACTGTTGGACAAACAAAATCATAACTTTGAAAAATAGACGCGTTTCACGCGACAGCGATAACCTGCCAGGGTGCTCACGTCGGAGCCATAAATACTCATCATTTTTGTAAAAGGAAAAGAATGAGACCTGATTTCAATACATATTTTATTAGTGGTAATGATACAATTCAGAAAAGTGCATATTTCACATATGTTGCTCTTCTGCAACTTCATACATATGTCACTGCTACGTGTTTTGAAATAGTCGTTTTTCTTATTATACCAAAGATAAATTCTAAAATGTATGTTGTGATACTGCACCATTAAGGGTTAAATTGTTTATGGATAAAAACGGTGACCTGACTCAAATTATTAATACTCTTCAACTTTACTCTACTGTTTGCGTAGCCATGGATTGCTGAATATAAAATACTCGCACCATTTTCTTTGTTTTAATATTATGAACAGGTAGTTTTGATGCATCTGACTGAAAGTTATGCCTGTTAGTTGTGTTATACCTTGTCTGATCACACAAGACGTGGCACTCTCGTTAAGGAACCGTAGAAGCGAAGCATCTCGATAGTAATCGGAAGTAATAGAAAATGGGAATTAAATGCGTGACCCGTGAAAAGCGAGTAAGTACCCGACTGTATGCGAGGGTGAATTAAAGCCGTGAAGCGACTCGTTATTAATTAACGTCGCAAACAATGGCAAGTAACAGCGCAAGGGGTTGGTAATCAAGAGACACGGGCGAGGCGCGAAGAGAGCAAAGAGGAAAATGCTTTCTAGCTGCACGTTCAGAAATGACAAGCTTACCAAGGAACGTACCGGAACGGCCTCGCGATAACAAGACCTACGCTAAAAGCGTAGTGCGAGAGCTTTTCTGTCAGCGAAATTTGAATATTGCTAATTGAACGTCGTCTCTGCATGCGGCCAAGGCATGCGTTTATTAATCCTTTGACCGAGAAAAACGTTCTGTAAAGTTAACGCCTTATTTGCAAACGTGTAAGCACATCCTTGGAAAGTAATTTTCCTGCGCATCGCAGCAAAGGAATCTTTCCACGTAAATGCAAATGTTAAGGGGTACATTCAGCTACGTTGATACGAAACAACGTCATAGACTTTAACTCGAAATGAAAGAACCGCATTTTATCTCGGTCTTGCTCTACAATACTCGTGACCCTGCGGTTCATACGCGACAAACCAGACTCTTCTACTTTCATCACCATCAAATTTTGCGTTCAATTTTCTTTGTCTTCATATTGTAGCGATAATTAGCTAGAAAATTGTAGATTAAGGGGTTGAAGCTCTTCACGACTATTCCGTGTTCTATTGCCGTTTACCGTGGTTTTTGCCGGAAGCGCAAATCGTCGAGGAGGAAGCGAGCAATATTACAGGACACAGAACTATCGAATACAATTGTTAACGGGCTCGGTGGACATAAAGCGAATCAAACCGTGATTCAAAGTCGCATCCCGCGTTACAGGGAAAGCAGAGCAGTTAATTGGTAGCGTGCACGAGTCGTTAAGTACCGCAGACTGCATTAGCGTTAGGAAGGCGAGCCCATCGGGCGACGTCCGCCGACACCCAGTCACAATTGCGGTGAATTTAACCGAGCGAGACGAGACAGCCAGGTAACAACGCGTCCAGGTACGACCGCAGCTGAAACTCGCTGCAATTTGCAGACACAGCCATGTATCCACCTGTACGTAAAGCCGTGTGACAAATGGCGATCGGATCTCGCCTATACCTCGCAGAGCCATCACGACCGACTGCGACCACGTGCAATCCCATTATCGATATAGAGAACCGAACTCGAGATGATTCCTAAGAGACGGTGAGACGACTACCGACTTTCGGAGGTGGCTAGAACTGGTAGCTGGCTAGGGACAAGTTTGGCAGCTAATGGGCCGGCTCGCGATTAATTAATTTACGTGGCTAGAACGTAGTGAGACCGGTGAATCGATAAGCGATTTAATGGAAATTATTAACTCTTCAGCGAAAACGATGTTGAAGAGCAATGTTTTCGTTGATTCTTTCTCGATTGCACTACTTGTACAGGATTATTTTTTGTAATGCCAGACGATACCGGAGTTAATTCATGTCGTTAAAGCGATACTCGTAACAGTGACAATGGTTTATCACTGATTAACGCGTACGGTTTCTCTCAAAGGATAATGGTACTCGTCGAAACGGCCAGTGCAAAGAGACCGTGCTCAAAGGGTTCGTGTTCGTAGAAAGAGGATTTTGTCATTGGTCGATCAATCACCGAAATTGGAATATCTCGGGTTACAGGATTTTACAGGGCGATAAAGGGTTTGAACGGTGTACTTTGTCCGGCGAAAAAAGAAGAGAACGGTGACTCCTTGGTGGGGTTTTATCACCGCAGTTCCTCTCCTGTTTTTTTCGACAATAATTCTATTACGTCGAATTCGCATAGGGCCGAGGCATTGATGCGTCGTACTGTAACGTGAAGTTGACACATTCTCGATCAATCAAGCGTCACACGCAGCTGCTTTTAGATCGGTCGTGTGTGTATGCCGTTAATTCTGCGCCGTCGCTGAACCACCCCCTCCTGCTTTCATCCCTCTACGTAGGTGTTAAGTGGTGGACGATCAAAAATAGTCCCGGTACGTTGGCACGGTACGTCGCGGCTCGACTTTCGATGAGCCTTGTAATTGAAAAGGGCTACGGGAAAAAGTGCTTCTTTGCTCCTAATAAAATATTCGCCGAAAGTGATCGTGGATGAAATTACCCCTAAATTTCTATTCCGAAACTTCTTGAAATGAAGCGTCGTATTTTCATTTCGTTATCCGAACGTATGAAGTAAAATCATTTGTTCTTCTCAGCTATCTCGCGTTTCTCCGGCAATTCATCTTCAGTCGTAATTTCAGCGTGATCTTAATTATCCGTCCGTCAAGCGTATTGTTCTTTTCAGTTCCTCCGAGTAAGATTTCGCGAAAAGGTAGAACGCGAAAAACAAAGGCGATAGATGTCTCGCAGTCGCAGGGATTTCTTTTATGACGCAACTTTGCCTATGAATAAAATATCAAGCTTTTCCGACTATCTTCACGAATAACTTACCTCGAAAGACACGCGACTATCCCGTGACTCGCCGCGACAGCTCCTTCGACTTCCTAAAGGCGCAGTCAATGCCACGGTATGCTATTCTCCTTGATTTTAAAGTATATTTCTCTATTTGCATAATTGAATGCTGCTCGATTTGAAACTAGGAGTCGGTAGGACCGAATAAAGATCATCTTCAACCACGAAAACGTTCTTTCGTTTATTCCCTTACCACCGTGTTGAGCTTTCTCGGATCAGAGACAAACGCAAAGATAATTTCCGAGCGACGGAATGTTCGCTTTTATCCGCAAGTAAAGGTTGAATCTTTAAGTTTATGGATTAGCGCGAAAGCACTATGCTTAAAGTGTCGGGTACGGTGTTAAGAAAGATTAGAAAGAAGTTTGAATCCGTAAAGCGCAGGGTATTAACACGTTCGTTTTCGACGTTCCCGTTCACCCTTTAAAGGCGAGCTCACGTCTCGTACGCTTTACACTCGAGAAGTTTCGAACAAGTTATGAAACTTCCTGTCGTATCTTTTCCGAAGCAAAAGAAGGAAATTTTTCGCGCGAACAGCTGTTCACTGGGTTGCCGCAGAGACGTTTTTTTCCGCCAGAAGATTTAACGTCGTTCAGAGGATCGCTTATAGGTCTGTTACCTTCGAGTGCCCTTTTTGTTTCGAGAGTGCTATCGAGTTAATTAGAGCAGTCGATATTCTTAAAGACTCGACCGTGGTGCGGAGACGTGGCAGCTCGCTCGATAAACGGTAGATAATATTCGTTTAAAGAGCTCGGGTGTTTGAAGAGTACTTTAAAACGTTATCGAAATAAAATGATTAAAAATATTTGTGAATGAGCAAAGGGTTACCTGACGCGCATATGTTAGCGCAGTAATTATGGGAGGTGCTTTGAAATAAGGAATATGAATTACGATGGAAACAGCGTGAGCAGAATATTTCACGGCGTTAATTTTCCTTAACAAAAGTATACGATGCCGAGGTTGCGAAAAACGCTGCTTAATTTACGGACTGAAATATTTCTCTCCAAAACTTGCGTGCTAAAAAAGGTCACCGAAGCAAATTTGATGAACATCGTTTACAAATTTTTATAAAATACGCGATTCGCTTTCGATTTTGCAAATACTTTCAGACGCAATTTCTGCATAACGATATTTATGTTTGCTAAATCGTACATTCATCATGTATGAAACATTTACACGGAGTTTGAACATTAAACATCTGCGAAATATGCAACAGCTGGTCGAAAAATGCATCAATGTAGCCGGTGTTCCGATTAATCTAATTACTGGAACGCCTGCAGCCTGACGAATGAGTTATAATTAAATAATTCGCGAGCGAGGCACCGATTAAAAATATTAACAGAGGCGCAAACATCCTGGACTTCTCGGACCTCGAGAAAAAAAAATTAATACCGGCTCGTATTATTTAATTAACGTTTCATCTGTTAGCGAGAAAATATAGGCAATTCGTAAGAAGTTGGCGAAACTTAAAGCGACGGTATAGCCCCTTTCCAATTGAATTCACAGGAACGGAGTGTTACTACTTGGCTAGTATTTTTAACGGATGCAACTCTACGTTTCCAGGGCTTTCGACGTTGCGAAACTTTCTGCGCAGCGACTGTCGTAAAAGACTTATAACGCTCGAAGTTTTTACTGTTCCAAGACTTAACGAACGCATCGTTGCCAGCGACGTCCCCCCTCGAGCGAACGATTGCATCGTCTGTTTTTCGCCTTCTTACTTTACTGTTTGCACTTAATTTTCCGTTTTTCAGTTTCGAGGGTACGGTAAATATTTGTCGAGCGAATCCCGTTTTACTGACTCGGTTCGAATCGTCAAGAATTAATCCTGTCTGAAAGTACCCTCTGCATGATCAATGAAAGCTTATGTATCAAAGATTAAAATACTGAGAAATTCTCACAAATGGGAACAAAGAACAGCAACAAGAAACCAATTTTACTTCTGTATTTGTTAAGCTTACTACTTAGATATTTGTTAAACCTATCCTGTAGAAAGTAATCAGAATTCGGTGTAATTTAAGGGTAACGGAGACTCTTTTACTGTTACCAAGATGCTGACCTAGAAACGGCGAGCGTCAGACGGCAGTCAACAAGGGGTGATACGATCCCTCGGCCATTTGCTGGTTGAAACTGATTGTGCTTCTAGTCCGAACAATAATTTCAGGGATAAAACGGTCGAGTCGCAAGCACTCTGGAACTCCAATTGATATGGTAATCTCGTCTCCGAAATAGATATCTTTTTTTCGTTTACACAGAAATTATGTCGGGGTCGCGGTGTTGCAATTCAATGGCATCGAATTTTGATAAACTCCACCGCAGAAATTTATCCCGTTCGTCGTCGTCAGCGGTGAATAGTAAAAATTGAAATCGAATTTGCATGCAAAACGTCGAAGACCCCTGAGAGGAGAACGAACGTTGAAAGCTCGTGAAATTGGGACGAACTACCGATGGGACAGAGCGCAAAAAAAATACCTAACAAATATAATTCGTATTCAATTTCGAGCCGTAGCTTTACATCCTCGTTGTTTTCCTAAAAATACGCGATGACGTTGGGAGACTTTTGCAATTGCCAAAGTTTCCATGAAACGGCGTAACACTGTTTAAGACTGTTCTTTTTAAGAAACGAAAGTTCTTATTGTCCTGTAATTAAAAGTTTCATCACGGACTTCATCGGTATCTTGTACCAATGCTCGTGTTACTTTTGGAGGATTAGCCAATCAGCTTTTAATTGGTCAGTAAACGAGAAAAAAGGTGTAGGTAGTCGAATCCGTGACCGGTGAGATTAGAAGGTTGGCCAGCAGCCAGTGCACGGATAACGTCAACTGCTTCCGAGGTGCAGTCGAATTTTCTCGTTCGCGAGATTTCTCGTGTAAACCGGTGTTGCAGAGAGCCAACTTCCTAATTTATTAGAGTCGTTTAAACGGCCAGGAGCATGGGACGAAATTTACAGAAAATAGCGTAGCGAATTCTCGGCGGAGGAAAAAATTCTCGCGTTGCTCCGACGGATTGCAGGAATTCTGAAGTTAGGTGGACCGGAAATTCGCGTGTACACGTGAGAAGTGAAGACGATGACGGAACAGAAGGAGAATGCAGAAATCGTGGTCAGAAAGGTGTTCCTTTTCTACGACGCTGTCATCTGTGTTCCGCGACATTCGCTCGCGTTCGATTTCGCGTTTCTAAATCGTGGAAACCAGAAAGGAAATCCAATTTTGCGATAGACTGGCACGTGCATGTGAATCCAAAGGGGACTGCGCGACGGTAGAGAAAGGGCTGCCAGAGGGAACGCTCTTTGGAAAATACAGATTCAGCTCCACACACGCCGGAACTGATTGAGATCCAAACCGGTCGTCTTTCAGATTTCTGTTCGAGCCAGTGTATGCATAATCGAACGCAGTCCCTTTTGTAAGCTCGATTCTCCTTCGGCGTTCTTTTTCTCTCGAAAATATGGACGACTTGTATTCAGGTATTCCTCGCTTTAATAATTGACGTGCGCAAACAATGCCAACAAAGATTTGTTGATACAAGGCCAAACGAAGTCGTGGCAATTAACGGGGATTAAGATCTTGGAATTAAGGGGTTAAGTCGCGAAAGTCGAACCAATTAGCATGCCTTTTTTACCGGTCAAGGATAACAGTTCGTTTCGTTAATTCGTGCAACTCTGTAACTTTCTTGACAATTATCTTCCTCTAATTAGAAGCAAAATTCTGGGGACTTTCTTTCGTTTCGTTTTAATGGCGAAAAAGTGTACGCTGTTCGTGAGGGAATCCAGGTCGAATGCAGCTTCGAATGCCTGTCACGTCATAAATCCTCCATGAAATATTAAAGCTTGTATAAAGTTTTACGTATTCGTCGGAAGAGGTACAGTCCATTCCGTTAATATCGATTGATTTTCACGTAATCGAATTATCGGAACGTAAAGAAACGATGCCAGCGGAGAACGTACTCGATAAATAATTGACGTCACGAACGTTGAAATTTCGCCACGGAGTACGTGGAGAATTTGTTAGGCGATAAAAATGTTCCGAGTGGCACGTTAAAACGCTTTGATCTTTTTTCGCCAACGGTCTTAAGGATCAACGTCGTCGACGCTACGAGCCTTCTTATTCCGTACATTAGCTCGCTCGATATCGTGAACGGGAATGGTTACTGATAAAAGTACTCAGCCAGTCCGGGCATTACAGGGACAACTGTACCTGATGAAAAGTCCTTCTGTAGGAAAGTGGTGGCAGTAAAACGCGAACCAGCGGTTAATGCGCTAAGAATTGAATGTCTGTCTAGCCACAGAAACCACAAGACGCCATTGCTCTCCCCGTAGCACAGCTCGTTGCGTTGCTCGCAAAAAATTTCGAGTAAATATTTCGAGTTCCTTTTTCGTGTTTCGTCGTAGCTGGTTTCGTTCGTTTTGGCTGGCTGCCGAAAAAGAATGTTTGCAACAGCTGTTACGTGAAAAGGGTTCGAGACAAAAGGGGATCAGGAAGTGCGCTCTGGTCACGTAATATTTCTATTGCCACGATCGAAAGTCCCGAGAATTCGGATGTAATGGATCCTGTTACAAAGGAACCGATATAATCGAGAGGATCAAACGCTTGAAGGTTAGGTGGCTTTCGAGACGGAAACTGCAAGGCTGAATTGTTAACCCTTTCTCTGACTCGCGTTCAAAGAGATACCGTGACGTTTTGCTGCTGATACCATCGCGTGACAGTCAATTCAGAATCAGTTACCAATTAGATTTCGAGCTAATTAGACGTTCGTTAATAACAAGCACGCGAATGTACGGCATCGATTTAATTCGACGGAATACGTAAAGTCTGGATTAATCAGAGCTTTAACAGCGGTATTTAACTCGAACGATGAAATGATTTTACGGTGTTAATCCTGAATTGGCGAGGATTTAAGACAGCTGACCGTAGCGAGAGTCATTGGGAATTTTATCGCGTCCCAGTTTCAGCTACTTCCGCACTCTCGTAAGTTTTCCGCAACGACGGAACACGGAAATCGAATTAAAGCTATAGCGCACTGACCTTTCTCGGTCGCATTTTTGTAACCGTGAACATGATCACGTACAATCGAACCGTGCTCCGCGACCGACAAAACCGTGAATGACACGAAAAAAAAGTGCGAATGATATTCGAGGTGAATGGGTTTCTCGTTCATTTGCAGCGAGACGCCGAAAATGCGCGTCGTTGAGGGTGCAGGATAGAAAAAAGGTAAATCTAATGGAACTTCGTAAAAGTCAAGTTATTATTAGTTTTCACGGAGAGGTCTTTGACTACGAGCCTATAAAGTCGTGAGCACGAGGGGTATAAAAAACGAGCAAGAGTGGTTGAGTCGCTTCATGAAAATCTCGAAGCTACTAGATGTCTCTTAAAACCAGAGTCGAGCAACGAGGTTGACGGTGGTGAAATTTGTCAAAAGAATCCGACCGAGGGGGAGCGTGTGTCGAGAAAAGAGCCCAGAAAAGCGGTAAGAAGTTTCGATAAGCTTCTAAGTAGAGAACCATAGTTTGAGATGTTGGAAAATCCGCGGAGTAAAGTCGCAGATATCGTTAAGAATATTGATAACTATCCGAAGTTAAAGTGGCGAATTTCGTTAACAAGGGTAGTTATCAGAAGTACCCGGACGATTCTCTTTTCCGTAAAGTGCAAATAGAACGAGGACAGAATGGAAACTGAAACGGGAAGTTTTCTTAGAATTTCAATTGGTTACGTTTCAATTTTAATTCCGCGAAATGTTGACGCTCGGAGCATTAAACGGGTAACCAAGTTTCTACTTAAAATAGTAAAGCACGGATTCGAAAATAAATTTTTAGTAGAGCAATAACGGCGAATCCCTCGGAGAACGAGTTTCAACGAGAGTTCAGTCCTGTCTCGTTGAGCTTTAAAACTTTAACGTGTTCGAAGCGCTTATTCCTCCCTTAGTGCGGTTCAAGGGAATTCGAAATCTTTAAAAACCCTTGCCGCGAACGACATAACGCTTCAACCGGCAGAGTATGAAACTACCTTTGAAATGGGCCGGATTTTTGCTGCTAAAAGTCGACTAAGACCACTGAGCTGAATTGTCTTCGTTTTAGGGGTTTGCAAACAACTCGAAGTCTTTAAAACTTGCCCGTAGACTATCTTGTAAGTTCCGTGAGAAAATCGCTACGATTTTACAGCTAACTCCGAGGGTATTGTGTGTTCGATGAAAGGGGCGCATAAAAGATAGCGAAATCAGCGGCGTGTAGTTCGCCTTCGTACTAGAAGCTCGTATAAACAAGTATCGCGCAAGCTTTTAAGAGACTTTCCGAATCCCGTAAGGCACAGTTTTCACGAACTAAGTTAATCCGAGGAAATAGCTCGATATTTTCAACGATCGTGGCCATCGAGTACCAATTGATAAAGTTCTCTTCCGGGACGAATGTTTCTCGATTCGTTTATCGGGGAAGGAATAAGGAAATGTCCGAAACTGTTCCGTTCCCCTGAACCGGGAGCGAATAAACATTTTACGATTTTATCTGACCAATAAATTCAACGCGGTAGCGCGGGTTAGCGAAACACAAAAGTTAGGTTGAATCGTGTAGCCTGGTTTCATTGATTTTCCTATTTTTTTTTCCACCCCTCGGCTTGCTCGGCGCTCGCTTTATCCAACTGCAAAGATTCTTTATGAAACTGCAGCCTTACGATACGCCGCTGAATCGAGCGTCGAGATAACCGTTATGTCGTGGCTGAATTAGAAACTGGCCAATAGCTCACCGGGGATGCTCGTATTTATTGCGTGTGTGCGATCGTAAATCCCGATCATAAGGATTTTAAAAGAATTAAGCGCGGCTTTAACGGCATCCAGGATGGTCCTATAGAAAACCAGAATCGTTCTACCTGCACTTTATGGTTAATTGATTTCCACAAAGAAGATTCATCGTTTACGACGTAAGCTCCCATATAAAAGACAAGAAATTAGCCCTGTTGCTTACAATTTCGAGTCACATTATACTCACTTTTTCACTATTTTTGCACCGGGGGATGTAAGCAAGATCAAAGATGTAATTAGCACACCTGAAATTGCTTTACACCGATAACTAGTTTGCCTGACACGCGTAAAATTGGATACGAGTTTGTATTTATCGTCTCCGCTAAAATTACTTTGGATCAAACTTGTTACGGGGTTTCCTAGCGTTTAGCATTAATTTCGCTGTTTGCGCGGAATTGTAAATTAATTGTCGAGGAGTAGCTAGAGAAGTGATCTGATCGCGGTGTTTCTTGGTAAAAGCTGCGACAGAATTCGCGTAATTCTCGTCGCGCTTTGACTTCACGCCAGCAATGCGTTTACCGATTTCATTTTGAAACGGCGCTTTCGAGCCGAGTGCACACGTTTGCCTAACGCGCCAATTAACCTGCGTTCAATTAATTTGTGGGTCTTCGACAAACCTTGTCGTGCTGGAGGTCGAATGTTTGGCCAGTTCACCGCACCGTGTAACGCCGAGTGCCAAGGGTCAAGGTATGCAATACTATTTTTTTCCCCCCGAAGATCAGAAAAACGCGAACGAGAAACGGCAAGTTGAAATTGAAATTGTATCGATAGCGTTTGCAGACGAGCAAATTAAAAGTTGCTGAAAGACAACATCGGAAGTTCCTGCCGTTTCCAACTTTGACGCTAAATTATTTTATCACTTCCTTCGCCAACTTAAAATTACAGAAGTTCTAGTGACATAAACGTCGCCCTGTTAGTTTTATTCCGTGTTTCGCTACAAGCATTAGGTACGTTTTATCGCGAACGTATCGATATCGAGATGTAACCTCGTAAACCTGATTCGCGTTTATGTACGGAGATAAACCTTGTTTCAACGCTCGCATTTGATATATTCGAAAAGAAACAGGTGCCGAACGGCTATCAAATTGTCGTTGAAAATTGAAATATTTCCAAAATAAATGATAAGGTTCGAGATGATGAAGACTATATCCTGTGTATTAAGAGTTAAACAAATTCAATCGAATTAGTGCTGGTGTAATGCTATAGTTTAGCGGCGAGCACAGAGTTAATACTGCATCGGGAAAATTGAACAGAGAGACGAGACAATAAGCATAAAAGGGATTACGAACGCAGAACGAGGGATACAGCCGTACGCCGAAACGAATTTCGGGGATGAGTAGATCGAATGAATTACATTATTTTAATTGGTTTCTCTCGGTCCTGGCGACGCATCTCTCTGCTAATGACACTGGCTACAGTTCCCACGTTTAAATAAACGCGCGACGTGTACGTGTACTGGCGACCCTAAAATTAATTGGAAATTTCGATTACGAAGCTCAGTGCCCATGTAAACAATTTATTAATCTTCCAGCTCAATTATACATCCGTTTCGCCACCTCGAATTTTCAAAAATGAGTGCAACCGTCAGCGAGATTTTCGCACCCGTCACGATTTATAAAATTGATCTCGTTAAAATTTTAATGACGAAGTTCGAAAGTGTTTTCTTGCATTTGTACATACGTATAGATGAAATCGAGTCCGTTTCCGTCTCCGGAAATTACTGCCTGCGGCGTACTCCGGAAATTCTATGAACCTTCTCTTAATAGCAGCAAGACGTTTGCTCATTTGCCGGATCGAACGTCATCGAAATCGTACGACAAATCGACTTGATGAACTTTATCTACAGGAACGTGACTCTTTCAGAATCGTTTGATATTTTCCTTCTCTTCCAACCGCTTCGTGTTTTATTTTTCCTTATCGATCCCATTTCATAAGTTTTTCAGCGACGCGACTTCGCTTCGAAATTCTTACAGCGAAAGCAATTTCTCACGTGTCGCGACTTCTTTCAACGTGCAGCCACGATTTTCCAGCCTCGATCATCGGCGAAGTTTCGCGCGTCGTTAACCCGCAGTATCACGTGCATTATAGGTCAACGATAATATAATTCTGTTCAGACGCTGTCAATCCTCGTTCAAATCGAGTCAACGTGATTAATAGAAGCTGTCGAGTATTCGTAAAATATTGACGTGTCCCTAGCCGAGCGTCGTGAATATCGGAAAATATTTGGAACACCTTGCACGTGATTTGAAATAATTAAAATCTCAGCGATCGGATACAGAAAGAAATTTGTTGCTATATACCCAGTACATTCGCCGGTAAATGAGGCGAGCGAATAAAAGAAGAATAAGAAGGAAAAAGGGAGAACCATCTTACCATTGAATGCAGCTTTTATTTTCGGTCGAAGGGGTTTTTACGAGCAGGGAAGGGCGTGAAGGATTGGGCGGGAAAGGTCCACGTGATCGATGGTAATCTAGCAACACATAAATTTCACCGTGCTCCGTGGTGTTTTAAACGGAGAAGAGAAATATCCTAAAAGTCTTTAAAAAAAGTATGGAAACTTGAGGGCGAATTCGAGTTTCTATGCATCCGTGAAAACAAAAACATCATTTCCACTGACTAATGTAAATACGTTCTGATTTCCCTTAGGTAAAATAACGCCGAAGTCAAATCACCGAGAAAAACTACTCGTGCAAACGTTGTCAGAAATTTAGAATATTCTGTATTATATTCGTGACATGGTTTAGTTTGAAACCTCTTCAGCATTGGATCGTAAACTACATCTTAATGATGTCATTTGGCAGATTCATTAAAATCTGTTCACATGAAATGGTAGAATAAAACTCGATCTTACATCCGTAATGATAATTAACAAAATGTGATGATAAATTTTCGAGCATGAACTTGAATCTGTGGGACAGTTGAATTCAATTTAACGTAATCCATGAACTGTGCCTCTGTTTGTCAGTCAACGTTATATCTGGGACGATTTCGCGTGAACGTTGACTGGACCGTCAGTATTTCACCGAATTCGGAGGACGGTATGCTCCGGTGATCCGTCACGGTGTTTGCACAGAGTCATCAGCTACGTTAATGTATATTAATAGTTAATATCCTTCGTACCTCGAGCTCCACTAAATTTGCCCGAATTCAATATTAACTTGCTCGCCGTCTTAGCAATATATTCTGATACGGAGGATGTCAACCCTTTCTAGCGGCGCTATCCAGAAAGCCGTTAAAGGTCAGCTAGCCCTACATTTGCCAAGTGGAGCAATGGTTCACCGCATCCTGACAACGCTCCCGGAAGTGGAAGCGAACGTGTGCCGAAGTGCGGCAAATGCATGTTCTTCAATTACATTGCTTAAAGTATCAAAGTTGACTCGTTGAGGCGTTTACCTCGAGCATGTTGATCGAGCTAACCAGGTGACTCCGAAACTAACTTGTTGAACGTTTATTTATTCTCAGCTTCCCTGAGATTTTTGTGAACGCTCGAAGGCCGATCGCAATCTTAAGATTCCGTTTCGCGATAATTCCTGACCTTGCGTAACGATTCGTGGATGCTGCATTTAACGCATCAAGGATAACCTGCGTGACGTTGGTGCGGTTTATGGCAACCGCAAGTCGCGAGGCCTCGGAAATAGACAGATGACCCCCATTCGAGAAGGATTGACAAAATATAGTCCCTTTCAGCGAATGTCAATGTCGCGGATGAAAACGGATCTACCAAATGAAAGTTTGTAGACGGCTTTTATTGGTACTTTTCGTAGAAACGTTTCGAGCTGAAGGATGTTGCGTTCGACTATCTGGAATAGTTTCCCCTCCTCGCTTCCTGCACGTTCCATATACTGCGTGTATACCACACGAGCACGTACTTGTGTGGACGGAACTGCTGTTAGACGGTTATCAGGATTTCGCTGTGTCATGCATATATGCACGCATGCTTCAATCTGCAGTGTCACCCTAGCATCTGGTAATACGTCTTTGGAATAGTTTCTTGGCGAAGGCTTTGATATTAGTTCTACGAGCCAATCGCTCGATCTGTTTGCGATACTCGTAAATTACCTGTGGACACGGTCTCTAGGAAGCATGTACACGAAGATAATGGCATCGGGTTAGATTGAATCGATCAAGTACAGAATTTGCAGATAAATCTGATTATAAATTATTTCGAACAGATTTTGGACAGAGGATCCGACAAAATACTGGAGGTCTTTGGAACGTATCTCGTGCCACTTCTACCATATATCTACCGGTTCCGTATTCAAGCATCTGTATCTAGGATTAACGTATGTGCACATTAACGATCCGGCATGTACACATGGAATTTAACCCTCTGGTGAACTTGCCCGTGTTCCTGCGTTGTCCACTAAACGTACAATTCATATACGCGCAAGTTCGTTACGTTGCACCAGCCGTAAAACGTAATCCGTGAGATCGCGTGGGACGTGGAGAATTTGAAAATACCGTAGCGCCACAGACCCGTGAAGGATTTGTAAGTCTGTGCTGAAAAACGATATATTATACCGGACAGTGTTTCTCCCATTTTGATAGACAGTCCGTGGAATGATTTACCACCTGATATTTCTGTGGAAAATCTTTTTGATATCATTTGAATAATTATTAAATACCATACAGCAGCTTTATTGAACACCTTCGTTAAAAAATTATAGAATTTCGCACGTAATCCGATCATTTCGTATCCATCTGGTTTATCATTATCCTACGAAATTATTCATAACAATTTTATAATTACGCTGATATAATAGTGTAAAGTTACATAGATTTACAAGTACGCCGATAATCTTCTTAATTCTGTGCAACAGAACGAATCACGATCAATACCACTTGTTCGCCGCGTTTTAAACATCGACGAAATCCGCCATTGAGAATTTGATAAAAACCCACTCCCACCGTACGGTATTACGAACTCGATTAATTTAAATAAGCGAAAAAGGAGCCGGTTATTCGGTCGAATAAAACGATATCATCGTAACGACAGAATTTTCTGCGACAATTCGTTCCCGACCGGGTGTTCTCTTCCGGGGTACTCGGATTATGAAGCGTTCTGCACGTGTACGTTCCCCAACAGTCGAAATCGAATCTTCCTTGACTGCCTTTGACTCCCTTTAATTTCCTGCGATTCTCGGCTTTTCCAATTCAACGGACTTCGAAGGAACAATACCGGAGTTCGCCCTCCTTTTTTCCACCGAAACGATTCGAGAAAAGAGAGGGATCGTGGAAAACGAAGCGTTCTCGAACGAGAACTTCGAGATCCTGTGCTTGCAAGAGCGTAGAAGGTGTTTGCGTTCGCCACTTTCGCACGGGCTTTGTGTGTTCCGAACTGAGGGGGGTAAGATGAAACCTCTCGAAAGTCATCGAGCAATCAAGAACGGCGAGGACATTTTCGCTACCGAAGTATTCTCGTACACCGGCAAACTCGAACTTGTATAAGTTACTTTGGACAACTTTCACCGTACGCTTTACTAATATCGACATTTACCGACGAACACCACCAACACCTGCGCACTTTGATCCGTGACCGGTCATGTTTTCCGACTACTTAGCTCGGAACTTTCTGCCTTTATTCCAACTTCCAAGAGGTTCTTTTTTCGATCCTTCCTCAGCGGATCATAGACAGAAACGCGAGGGCAAGGAATTTCGTGCAACTTTTTAAGCGGAGGTATTTCAAGTTTGTTCGCGTTTTTGTCTGTAACTCCGATGTTCACGATGAGATCATACCTTTAATCACGACGCACAGATTCTAATCGTAGTTGTCATACATACAACTTGTATCAATTCTTGATTTGAGGTTGCGTCAACGATGGATCGATACCTTTTGAACGTAAAGGTGGAAACAGATTTTAACGAAAAGGAGACACGTGGTTAACGAGTAAAAGCGGTCTGACGGTCTTATTGTTGACGCTGAGTTAATTATGGGTCACGGAGTGCTTAAAACGGGTGAAATTAGATCTGAATTCCGGGCAAAGTACTCGGGGCCGGAGGTTCGTATCCTGGAATCTCAGGTTCGCCGTAAGATAATTGATGAATGGTAATTACCGTTTAAGCTCCCGGCACATTCGTATCCACCATCGAATCTCGTAGTTATCGTGAAATGTACACGTAATTAATTAATTAATTATAAGTTTATTTTTCGACCAACTAATTTTCCTGGAGATATTACTCTCGGAACGATCGGGACAAGTGGGGCTGCGAATGAACGTCGCTGACGAGAACGAAGCAATTTCCATGTGTTTCTGAGGGAAAAATTAGAAAAAGCGAAAATAGACGGGTCTGTTCTGTCAGACTCTTACGGAATACGTTAACTGACGAGAGCAGTGTTCAACCTTAATTAACTTTTGCTAATGAGCGAGACAACGTATGCACCGATGATGAAACGTGCACGGAATAACGATGAAGTAACGACACTGAAAGCGTTATTAATTAGGATACAGGAATGTAACATCGATACGCGTATTACGATGCAACCTAATTTTCTCTTCTATCGTAAATCACATGCAATGCTCCCTTTGGAATTAATTAATCCTTCGGCGAACAATCGGATCTAACAAAATCGAACTTCACACCGGTAATGGGAACGTGATACACGGGTGGGTGATGCATCAATTATTCTTTACAAATCCAAACTGTAAAATTTCTCAATCTTGAATATATTTCTCAATGTCTACTTTGGTAATTTCTCTATTCTTGTTAATACAATTTCCACGAGGTTCTTTAACGTTTGATAATAATCGAGATGAAAGTTGTCAAGGTATACGACAAAAGTATGAGCAAACAAATCATATTGAATTCTGGTGTTAGAAAAATGTTGAATAACCGGTCAGATGTTTGTAGCAGGGTGAATGAATTATTTACCGACGATGGAATCCTATTTGGTCGAACAAAATAGAGCAAACCGGCCGGGTGGGTTGAGCAGGAACGAGTAGCTGTAAAATAAGCCTCGCTTCGGTGTCGCTGGCTCAAACGCGCGTTAATTAAACGCGGAGATAGCTCTCGTCGTTGCACGTACTTTCCCGTCCGTGGCTTTCACAATAATGGTACAGATGCTTCTGCAGCGAACTTCCACCTTACTAATCGAGTTTTGTCTAAAATATTCTGCGGCAATTTCGCGACCCGGCCCACAACTTCTCGAGAATACTCGTTCGTATTAAATTCAACCGGTCTCTGACGCTTTTTATTAATATTCAACCCAGCCACGTATCTGCTGTACGTGTACCATGCAGAATGGCATCAATGCCATTTACCGTAAGATTTCCATACCGTTATCGTGGCATTCGATAACTTTTACCCCTCCGGTAAGGCCATTCGAAGATGGAAAATAATTTGCAGCTGTGCACGAGATAGCATAATGTGACATATGTTACGTTCACCCCATAAACTCCATACGATGGCCGCATAAAAAAGGCTCGAGGGTGACTTCGTGACAGCGGGAGTAAAAAGCGCGTTAAGCAGCGATCGGTTGTCGTTAAATGCATCTCGTCGAAGTGGTACATCGAAGTATAATATCGGCAGCAATTACAGCGACGGAGGGTAAGTTTCTGAATCGAGGCAGTTACGTGTGCGCTGAAACGCGA
Organism: Megachile lagopoda; assembly: GCA_036983795.1. Classification (NCBI taxonomy): domain Eukaryota; kingdom Metazoa; phylum Arthropoda; class Insecta; order Hymenoptera; family Megachilidae; genus Megachile; species Megachile lagopoda. The sequence goes on from CM072794.1 coordinate 2,911,673, forward strand.
GACTGGATGTTATTAAATTTCATGGGGCGCTTCTGGAGAAGTCTGGTGACTCGAAGTGAACGTTTCACGCGTGTTTGCCGAACTTGTCGTGTCGTGTTACTGCTTCGTTATAGCCAACGATGTAACGGATTGACAAGAAAAATGAGAGGAGTCGAGAAGAACACGGCTCGTTTTAATATTGCAGAATATCGATCGTGTTGACGCGCAACGTTTATTCCATAATTAATATTCGAGCTAACATCGTATAGTTTTAAGGGTTTAACGATCTATAACCCGGCGATGATATGAATACGAGATTCGATCAATGCGGTACGAATCGTACTATTATATTTCCCTGCCATTTGCAACCGCGGGCTCTGCAATATTCCATGAAGGTTTTTTGCCCATCTAGCACCACCTTTGACTAATTAAATTGGTAATACGATTAATTTGCATATTATAGAGTGGCCGTGGTGAGAATTATGCGCATAATATGGAAATCGAATCAGTTTTGTCCGTAAAAATAGTTGGCTGCTCCTGGATGGCCACGAATTTGGGAGATCTAATTATAAAATAATTTAAGAAGTTTCCTTGTACCGCGTCACGAGATACTTAAGCGAGGTTCTAGGAATTCTCTCCCGTCCATTCGCAGACTAGGGAAACAAAAAGAAACCGCTTTCTCGGATCCAACCTGTTGTACAAAGAAGAATAACGCTTTTCTTTATTCCGCAAAGCGAGAAGTTGCCACGAAGAAACAGAGTCACGTTCAAGCTGCAGGATTTTTTAATTAAAGACTCGCGTGTCCTGGCTCGCAGCAATTTCTTTCCTCAAGAAAACAGCGTTTAAATTTATATTAGATACCGAAGGAGCAGTTAATGACAGAATTTTTATCGACTCTGCAACCGAAGAGTGTAGGTGACAAACTCTTGGAAGCTCTCGTCGAAGAAGCTGGTGCAATTTCTTGCATAAAATATCCCTTACCTCCAAACTCGCTGAATTCGTACATCCACGTACATCCAATGAAAAATGCTTCGCGGCTTCGCGTGAGATATTCCATGAAATAAATATAAAACGTTTCCCCGGAAGGGTAACTGCCATTTCGAAAGAGCGACTGAATCTTTTAGAGATAGTCGCGCGTGCCCGACGACCAGGAAATAGTCTGTAACACGATTCTGCTTTTTAAAAGGGAGATTCCAAGATAAAGATTCGCCTCACGAAGGCTAGGTTCGGCCAAGAACATCCTAACTGAATAATTCTCTCTATCGACCGAATATAAAATACATTCTTTTCTCATCGAGGGACCGTATCAAATTCTGGCTGACTAGATAAATAGCTTCGGGTCAAGCTTCACAGAGGCAAGTAAATTTATGCTGCAACGTCTTACCTCTCCTTTTATTACCTTCCACGCCGTTTGAGCGTCCTCCTTCGAGCATTTCTTCCTGCCTTTCCTGGAAACGTCTCGAGGAGGTGAACTATATGCTAGTTGGTCATCGAAAAGCAATTTTGCAGGGGTCTTTTCGATCGCACCACTGTCTTCTCGCTGAGAAATCATTCGAACGCGATTATTCTATTTTATCGACGAATTTTCGATATTACTTGTAACGATGCAATGTTACTTTGTATTGATCGATGAGCTTGTTTGATTTTTCGATTGACGCTTAAACGTCAGTTCACGCGTCGTGAGGAAGCAACGCAGCCAAAAAATTGGGGATCTCGAACGGTGATGGACAGGATATCCTATAAACCGGCATAATCGATTCCAGCATTGAGCCCCGCTCGATCGAGAGTCGCCGATCGAATGAAAATCACATGGACGCGCGTACGAGCGGAAAAGCTGCGTTAGACGCGACAGGCTGCCACGTAAATGGCACGTAATTGCCAGTCGGCCAGCACCGTCGACTAAAGGGGAAAAAAGTATATTTCATAGTCGTGAAAGGATGGCTGCCTCGTTTTCATTGGCTACTTTGCCTCGAAAATACAAGCTTCTGTTACAAAGTTTTCATTTTTTAAGTCAAAAGAATCTAAACGCTCCTTCGTTTATTCTTTAGAAAACCGATGTTACGTTTTAACGCTGTAAATCTGAAAAAAAAACCCTTTCAAAGTTGCGCATAATTTTCTATGAAATTGAAAACGGCCGAAAAAAGCGCGATTGCAAAGGCGCTGCTTCTTTGAAAAACGACCAAGGACCTTTAATTAAAACTTAGTCCTCTCGCCTGTGACGAGGCTGGTCTGTTTTCAAAGTAAAGAACTGTGTTTTTGCGCTTTGAGGAAGCTTTTGCGTTTCGTACATCAAATTCGAGAGTTTACTGGGACGAAAAGTTGAGCCGTTTCGCGTGTATGCAATCGCTCTCAGATTACCGTCCGGCCCTATGGGAACTTTCAAAATGATTCTTTCTATGCGAGAAGTTTATACGCCGAACCGTTTCCCTCCGGTGTCTGCAGCTGAAAACGTTCCACCATTTTCTATACTAATTCGCCTGCAGTTTGCGTTGCGGATACAAAGTTCCGCAGCAGCCGGCAAGTTTTCCGCAAGTCGTTTCCGCTTCTTCCCGTTTAACATATGCATCGCCGCGAAGAAATATTTAATTCATTTTTATTATATTCTCTCTGCGGAGCGAATGAAATTTTCACCATAGAAATTCTCGGTAGAGAGAGATTCGCTATCGTTACAACGTTCGAAACGGATGAAATATTTAACGGAAAATAAGTGAGAGCATTTCAATTTCTCCTGATAACTCGGAAATGATTTATAACACGTTGCACTCGAGAGATTAGCCGAGGTACGATAAATCAGAACGCGTTCTTTACCCATCTGTTTTTCTTTTCCGTTTCACTTTGCCGACTTCAATTTCGGAAGACGCTAAAAGATCGAGCATCTTTCCTTTAGAACGTTTCTGTAATTACGCGCAAGAGGAAACGCCCGGGGACACGTCGGTGTCAAGGAGTTGGAGCGCTATTTCCACGCGGTTTTCTCATTAGCCTCGTTGTTTCGCGTGTCCTGCGCCTAATCTGCTAGAAATACTTGCCCGTACGAGTATATTTGCGAGGAAAGTTTACTGTCGTACTCTGCCGACGCGTAACATCATTGTTTCCTAACTCGCGCTCAACGTACGGTATTAATGGAAGCTTGTTGTTTCTACCTAAATCGTGCTTCTTACGTCGAACCGACAATCCAACGATAAATCTCGTACTTTGCATGTGACACGGACAGAACCGTCTCATACGTTACTTTAACAATGTCGTGTGACACACACTATAGTTTAAACATACATTCGTATGTTTACTGCAATTCAATTCTAATCATAATGTGCATAATCAAGAATCATTGAGCATATTTTAACTTTCTTTAATACCAATTAGTTGGAGCGTTAAGAAATGACGCAGCTGCATGGAAAATTGTAGGTTAATGGACAGCATGGAGGACATAGTGTGTCGAATTAATTATTTCTTCGATCACATGCTGTATAAATGGAGAAATAAATGGAAGAGATTACAGGTGAATTTCTCAGCAGGGATTGATGTCTTTAAGCGATTTGATCCTGGCATTGAACTCGCAATAAAGCAGTCCGAGTATCAATGAAATATTACGAAAGATGTAACGGAGTACGTCATATTGACAAATGGTCTGTCACAGCGTTTGGCCGTTGGCCAAAACAACACATGGAAGAATCGCAATGATATCGTTGCTCGCGTTCGCTGCCCGCTGAAAGGAAGATTAATCGTCGACCGGTTTCGGTGTTCGCATAATTACGCGAAAGATAGCGAGAATTTTGTTCGGCTCGGTAGCGACATTAATTATCGTACGGCTTTAATTACTTTCCCTGTTCGCGTTGTAAATTCGAATGCCGATAAATGTATCTTGTACCTGATCGACGTCCGCGGAGTAAATCGAGCATTTCGCGAAATTTGTCGATACGCGTCGTTCTGCATGAAAAATCGAGAAACGTGCAAACTGGAGCGCTGAACTATCTGGAGCGTGGATCCTGGCATCTCGCGAACGACAAATGACGCCTCTTCCGCTCGATTATTCACGATACTGGCCCAAACTTTTCCTATCTTATCTCCCGGGACATACCAACGTGGACTCTTATTTGTTATTTGCTACGGGAGCCGTTCATCTCTGGGGAACTAAACATTTCGGGAGATGAAAGACTCGCGATATGCACGCGACTTGATCATGCATTTGAGGAGGAACAGCGCATGGAGTAATATGGGACAACGGGGAATAATTAATTTGATTTACCGTCGGAATTATCCCCTTGATTTCACTTGCAGATGGTTTCTATTTGTATAACCGAAAAATACGGGAAAAGATTACGGCCAAAATAGAAAATTGAAATATTAAATTTTACGCGTTTGCAGTTAGAGCATTCAATGCACGATTAGAATGAGGAAAATGAGTTCCTTGTAAACGGAACTAAGGGTGTATTCAATCGGTTTGTTCAATGGCGATTGATTCTTTTCGCCAACTCGGAGCAGATTCGAAATTACTTTCATCGAGGAGCAAAGAACGATCTACGTATTTCCCATAGGGTTACCTTTTGTGACGAGCCTACGGTGTAACAATGTGCCTTCAATATAGCTTATACTCGCATTTAAGATCCTGATAATAGAGTCTCATCATTGTCCCATTCAATGGAGATTCGACATAATATTTGCCATTGAAGACCTACTCGGACCATTCAACTCCCGTTACATCCAGAAAAATTGTATTTCCTCCTAATATTTTAATAGAAACCTTTGAACGACAAACCATACTTCACTGATACAAAAATTAACGAATCTTGGTCTAAGGTTGAACACGGTAAAATTTTCAATTAAATTGTTCCATTCGCGATCGCAAGATTTATAGAATCGTCCGAACTTCATAGAGAACTCTCTTTTACGGGTGTATTCAATCGTAATCATCTCTAGCCCGGGGCACGAAAAAGGAAATGAAGGAGGACAAAGACTGACGTTTCTTTGAAGAGAAGAAAAAAATTGAGGTCTACAACTACAGGATTATCTGGAATGTCTGTTTCTGCTCGGCTGCGTTCGAATTCCCTTTTTGATCAAATCATTGATTACCCAGCGGACAATGATGTATGAGGAAAGGAAGATTAGCGAATCGGGAACGGAAATTATAGTAAGTTACACGACTTTGCTCTTTAATTTAAACGTGATCCATAAAGGGGTCATCTTATCATCGTTAAGGTCTTCTTCAAGATTCCTCCGTTCTGTCAAGGTGTCCGTGAGGGTCAACATATCAAGAAAATAGGAAGGAAACGACGCGAGTTTCGTGGAAAAACGTTTTTTTGGTCCGCTTCCCTTTCTTTCATATCCAAGATATTGGATAAGTTTAGGAACCTCATCTCTTTCGACATCGGTTTTTCTAAGCGCCGCTGTTGCTGGCAGTTGCTGGTTTTCGTGCTGCCATTTCTATTTCGGGAAAACGATGAATCGATCGTGGCTTTCCGGAGACCGCAAAAATTTTTGCGAGCAGGAACTTGGCGATAATCTGAAGTTGAAAATGAGAACGTACGAGATATCGAAAGCTTTCTTTCCGCTGAAACTTTCAAGCAATCGAATCCATTCTTATCCTTCGTAGGAAAACTTTCTTCGGCACGAGACTGGAAACGGGGCTTGTTTTGTAAAATTAGCAGGCAAGACAATTAAAGTTGCGCAGATGTCAGCCGGTTTGAAATTCAGTTGATACAGAAGTCCCGTTTAAGTATTCTTTAAGCTTTAATTCCACTTTCTTGAAGGTCCCTCTCCCACGAGGAACGAAGGAAAGTTTCGTGACTGAGAACGGAAACTGCTGCTTATAATTAATTAATGAAGATGGATAGTTCGAAAGCCTCTTGTACAACTTGTGGAAATTCAATTGTCCCTTGAAATTATTCCGCGACATAGTCGTACATCACCGAATAACCGTCTTTTGACCGTGGCATTAAAATTTGCATGAAGTATTATCAGGTAAAAGTCTCGGCCGGCGTGCAAGGGGAGATTTCACGTTAATTGGGTATTCGTGAAATTTTCATCCGGCAAACATGTCCGCTGAATCGTTAATTCGGAAAAGTAACGAAGTACGCTTTTTAAACTGCGTATTATTTGATTGAAAATTGCAGCGTACGAAGGAAAAAATGAATAATTTAACGAGAATTCAATTAAATCGTCAGGAGAGTGTTACAATATTAAAGAATGCACTCCGGTTGCATTAACGCGTTCCCGGCCGCGTTCCCAGCGACAGTAGAAACAGCAGTGGCTAGTGCGCCGCGCAATAATACGTTTTATCAAGAATATTAAGGATTAATTTGCCATTCAGTTTGCCGTTTCGAATTAATAGTGTAATTTTAATGGAATTGAGAACTTTCATTTCCTCGTTATTTGATTAAATCGAGTTTGCCGAGCAAAATGCTAAAGCGTAAATGTAATAACTATGTAACATCAATGTTGTGGAAGTTTCACATCTCGCCATCAACGCCTGCTATAATTCACGTAATAATAGCAAATTAGAGAAGTACGCGCATGAAGCACCACAGTTTTTAAGGAAGCCAGTATTTTACGGGCGAACTAGTGTAGCAAGTAGCCTGGCAAGTTGTTAAGATTACAATTAAAACTTCGCATTCTGTAAAGTTGCGCCCTTTCTAACCGAGCTTCGCGGAATAGTCAAGTTTCGTCGGATGAATGAGCTTCTCGGCGACTTTTTAGCGGGTTTGCTTGACTGGAAAATTCCGCCTTACTTTCTAAAACTTATTCAAGCCGTGAGATGCGAGTTAATGGATTTCTCTAGTTCGGTTCACAATTTGCGAAGCTGTTCTCCATGACGATACGCGTCGTAACGAAGAGCACGAAGAATTAGATAAATTTTCGCTTCCGTCGTATCTCTCCGCCATGTCCTCTTAGCTACATAGTTTACCTACGAAACTTTTAAGAACGGTATCCGAGTTTTAAATATTCTTGTAAACGTTATTGTTCGCTCGTGACGTTATTGTAGAAAATTGCAGCGTTTTGACCGATTGCAAAATTGCCGTGAAAGATTACCGAAACGCGTTAAGCGCATCAAATATTTCTCGTAGATTCCAGCGAATAGCCAAATTGCATCGCGTCATTTTAGCCGGAACACCGCAGCTGCATCCGTTAAACAAATTGCTCCACTCTCGCTCGCGCAACTCGTGCCACACGTTCAATCGTTTGTTACAGTCGTTTCGACGCGGTGACAAACATCTTTGGCGACGTTGCCTCGCTACATTTTCATTGAGCCCTATTATTCATTCGGCAACACACGAGCGTGCGCCAAGGAAACAAAAACGTCGCAATGAATTCGTGCCGGCAGAAGGAAAACACAGGACCGCCATCCATTTGCTATCCGTTTACCCTTTCTTTTCTTTTCATCCTTTTTTATAACTGTACTCGATAACGCAACTGCAACGAATCTGAAATCGATCGATTTTCCCGAGGCACTTTATCAACATCGTACGGCTCCGATAAAATTCAATCCATTCGTAGGAAGCAATTTTTTTCCCTCTGCCTGGCCCATGAATTATTACGAAGGCTTTTATACGTAGGAATTCTGTGATCTCGCGTCCGGTTCCCCTATTTGTTACAGCTTTTTATTCCCTGCAAGAGTTCATGATCGTGGCCACTTTGTCGGTTGACTCTAATGAGATCCATTAATCGCAACACGCTGGTCTTGGGCTGAACTTTATAAAAAATAAAGTTGCGAACGGTCCAGGCTCGAGCACAATAGGTCACAGAAAATTGTATCGAATGTAAAATTGTGAAATCGATTATGATGATGTCTAACAATTGATCGGTCGAGAGACTTTGTGCCGGATAATTGTTGGACGGCGCGTGCATCACCGTCATTATTCTCCCATTTTGTCTTCCATGGGCATCGTAAATTTATGCAGAAATATTTCAGGCTCAGCTGTCATATTGCACAATAGAGCCGCGGAGTAGGATATCAAATGAACCGTAATCAGCGTTAATTCGATTGGCAACGGTGACGCCAGCAAAGCACATTCTCAGTGTACCGACCAATCAACTGGACACACAAGCGTCCCTAACTTCGTGAACCGCGTCGATTGCAGCTTGAAACGGTGCAATTTAATGTCACCTGGTTAATTCGATCCTCGTTCTTCGCCTGCATTAACGAACGACACCTTACAACGTACGTAACGCGAAATTCGACGATGCACTTTTCACATTTTTTCAATTATTTTCAATTTCGCGTATCGCGTATCTGGCTAGGAAATAACCGCTTCGGCGCGTTGTAAACGATTTACCTCGTAATTCTACCCCCGCTGCATTAAAAATTTCCTCGAAAAAACGCTGGAAGAGCGTTTAAATTTAATTCATCTCCGGTGCAGAATTACGGCCGATCGAGTTTCCAATCGAGGAGATAAGAATTTCCTTGACTCGCTGTACACTTCATGGGAACAAAGTTTCTTTCTCCTTTTCGTCGGTTAATGTTTATCGGTAGTCCACACCTGGGTACATGTCCTCGAGAAGGAAATCAATCAATTCCGTGCACGTGTATCCCTGGAGAAACCTATATCCGAGAGACGTAAATTGGGACTTTTCAGCGAATTGACCACTCGAGTTGTTCAGGGACTACGTGCGAAAAGGTTCAACTAACTTTGTGCTGTAAGTTTCGATGGAGTTGCCGGCTGGAACAACGATATCGACCTGTTGGAGCACCGATCGGGTCTCGAATACTGTTAGGTAAAAATGACCGATGCAAGGAGCTACATACTTTGAGTAAAATTCAAATATTCAGGATTTTCAAAAAATGCCCTCTTCCAGTTCACGTCTCTCCCTGGTGTAATTTGGGATTTTCTCTATTCGATGAAAACCTTTTTGTTTTATAGAAATTTTCGATTTTCGAGCTGTTATAATCGACCGATAAAAAAGTTGAGATTTTGATGTAAGATCGGGTTAAACGTGAATTACGAGCGTGATGGGAATACCGGTAATTCAGGAATTTTCCTCTGAAACTGAAAGCACTCAAGCCCTAAAAGATCTCGTTCAAGGGCGACGCGAAATTTGTGGTTCGCTCGAAAGGTACAAGCGTGCCGTATATCTTCCTCTCCAATAGGTCGTATGTTTCTTCTTGGGTTAAACTCGAAGGAAACCCGATCACCCTTCACGCGAAAATCATGGAAAAACCTGGAGGCGGTGGAGAGCAAGACAAACGGAGAAAGTTCTTTGGTTAATGTGCTTCTTTAATGACACTTTGAAACACGAGGAAAATTTGATAACGTCCCTCGGATACCGTGAAGAACGAGTCCAATTAGTTGTTTAACAACCTAGGGGAATACATTACGTACATATTGATGATGTACTTTAAACAAACGTTAGTAACAAAGAGCTTGTCATAATGTTTGATGATTACGGACGTCTGAAACAAGAAATCCGCGAAAGCGTTTAGACAGTTGAAAAGAATGCATTTCAGATTCGCTCGTAATGTATTGCGTTACATTTCGGTAGACAGGGAAATATTGCAAAAACGCGTACTCGAGCGAATACAATACGAAAGATCGTAGTTTTGATGAAACCGCTCCGTTCCATTAACGTCAGCTCCGTATCATTGTATTTGCCCAGAGAAAGAAAATGAAGGTCTACGAAGGCGTAATTTTTTTGGCGAAAGAAAATCGTGGCAATGAATGATCGAGCACTCGCGTACACTTTCTTCAGCCACAAACGTTTTTCTACGCGATTCCTGCTTCTCTATATTTCCGGTAAAACACACGAAGGGCTTTATTTGCCCGGGCGAAATTTCACGACAAATAAAATGCAAGACACGGTTATTTTCTTTGTTCGCTGGCTCGCTGTCCCACGAACAACCGGGAAGAATCTTCCGGGACGCTTTGTTCTATTTGTCTGACGGTAACTAACGAAGTAAAATTTGGAGCATAAACCGTGGACGTTGTTCGTGGCAGAATCGGTTGCTTTTATCGTTTCGTAACGGGAATTGTTCCGCCTCGCTGATCGCCCGACTAACGATCCCGTTTTGTCGCGAATCGTAAATTTAGCATCGACTCGGTGGCGTCGTGATTAAAGTCGAAACAGCACGTTAAGAACAGCGTTACCGATAAAAGCGTCGAACCGATCGCAATCGTTTCGCGATGCAACCGATTTGATGAAACAGTCGCAGTATAATAGAAAGTAAGCACCAAAAGAAACTTTCGTGATTAAAGTGTTCCAACAAAGTTGCGAATCCCATTCCGTAGCGTCTCCTGAATGCAATTGGTAAAGTTGGAATCTCCATGATTGTGGGTCATTTGTACTTCGCCCAGCAAAAACTTCTTCCAAAGTTTCCTGATTTGCCGGCTCGTTTTCCTTTTTCCTTCACGTGATGTCCGAGTGTGTCGAACGAGGATACCGAAGAAAAACTAACCGCATCTTCCCACGATTTCCACCGTTTTCCTTCGCCGACGCATTAATCAGAGATTATTTGCTTGTTCGAATCAGGGTGGAATCTCCACTCGGTTAAACGCGGAAATATTCCGAGCATCCTGTTTAGTAAGAGATCATGCATAATTCACGTAATACCCGTCACGACAATCGGAGATTACGAGATCTGGAACTCCGTTCGTTCGAACGCTGCAACATGACGTTGTCTGATTAATATGTCCTTTACGAAATCAGAGTTTCGAAAAAGATGAGATGGAAGAAATCGACGCAGAAATTTCGAGGACTTTAAGGGCCCGCCGGGATTCGAACGAAAAGGTCGCTGGAATTAATTAGAATCGAACCTTAAAGGATCAACTTGGGAACGACCTGGACAATCGGATCCAATATCTTGACCAACTTTTACACCCTCTTTCCAACTTTTTCCTCGCGAATCCTTTAACGACTCGATTCTATGAGTTGGGGCCATCCCTTTCGAAACTTCTCGACAAAGAAGTCATTAGGAGCTTGTCTCGGATCATTAAGACTTCCTAGAACGATATACAATTTACTGGTCGAATACAGATGTTCGCGTCTGCCCTTTTGCCGAGCGTCAGGATTACAAAGTTTGAAACATCGGGCGATATCAAAGCCAGTAAACAACGCGGTATCAATTTGGAAGCGTTTGAAAGCCCTGCTCGCATTCCGCGCAACTCGCGATCGTTGTTCGTCTGAAATCTCGTTTCCATAATCGTGGCATTGTTGCAGGCATTAACATCGCGAGATCACACGAAACGGAGAACGATCGATGCTCGCCGTATCGCGGATAGAGCATCGAGATTCGAACGCGATACGGAGTGTCTAGTTTCAACGGGAGAATACTATCGTTATGGAACGACGTTGCTGCTAACTTCGTCGTAAACTTTCCAAGTACACCTTCTTCCCCTCGTTTTCGGAACCACGAAAACCTACTTTATCCACGAGGCGTCGAAACAGTGGAACACGCGGTTCGTTGTGTAAACTGGAGATTTAAATAAAGCTGGCTGCCTCTCTCGGCTTTCGGGGCACGAAACAGTTCTACCAGCAAAGAGTCCTTTGCTAACGACTCCTGGGAGTTGGTAACAGGATGTCTGCAGGCAATGCTTAGAAGCCGTGTTCTCTTGTTTCTCTGTTATTACGCCGATCCGATATCTGCGTTATCTAACCCGAAACTCACGGATGGTTCGATCTAATGCTTCCGACTCCTATGAAAATGCCCGTCCACGTTTCTATAAGTAGACAAAGTTCTAGATCCTAATAAACGATCTTATCGCAGGCATCTGAGTTTGACAATCTACGAAAGTTACCGTGTAACCGATTGTCACGCGGTTTCATATTCCACCCTTCGCCCACGAAGACCCGGGGCGCTAATGGAGAGAATGGTGTCACATAATGCGACCGCGTACTCGAAGATTATAAATGAATACCGTCTAGTTTCGGTTGGTGAAACGAGCCATTTGATCCCTCCTAAAAGCCTCAACGTCTCGAGCAGCTTCGTTTGAATAATTAGCGCGGCAAGTGTCAAAGTTTCGTCGGCTACGAACTTATGATCGCGAACTTGCCTCGTAGGGCGTGTTAGCTTTTTGCTCGTCCCGCCATCTTCTGCTTTTCGAAACGTTTCTCATTTCTGGACCCATTCACTTGTCGTTTCAAATATGGCGAGTGACAAGCACTGATAGTTGATAGACCAAAGCAACTCAGACTAAATCAGATTTGTTTTCAGCTGACGAAAGTAGTTATTTCGCTTCTGTTTCTTGAGGGAAAACTTTAGCTTCGAATTGTCCTTAGTTTGTCTTGTAACTGGACAGAAAGATAAATCGTACAAGACAATTTAGATTTGCTCAAGTCTAATCTCATTTTGTAAGTTCTTGAAGTCTGTTCATACATACACTTACAATGTTATTTTTTATCGCCATCTTTATAAAACAATTTTGTATGCTACACAAGTCTCTGTTTTTATTTGAAGTGTTTCCTAAAGTCATCAAGATGATGCAGCTCCTTAGAGAGGTCTGCCGTTGAAATTTCAGGAACGTGTCCCAGCTGACACAAAAAGCGACAGGGAGTTCATTAGATACATGAATGCTTCCAAAGAAGGTACACCATAAAACAGAACTGTCAAGCTGTCCGTAGAATTGACGAAGATTTAAGCTACCGTATGCTTAGGCGTTAAAACGCCTAAAGTGTTTTATCGGCACTTAATCTTTTACGGTAAATTTCCGTATATCGCTTACAATCAGTAATTAACAGGACAGATCTGTTGTAGAATAACGAATCCGATATTATACTGTGCAGCCGATATTGAAAAACATTAATCAGCGCATAGATTGAATAGTCGAATGTGACACGGTAGGTTGGCAAACATCCGAACCAATCAGTATCGATAACAGGTATCATAACGTTCGACTGAAAGACGGCAACAACGTTTCGTACACAGTATTATTTATATACGGATATCAATATTCGATTATCGGCGTTCATACGCAAATTAGCTGCGGCGTTAGAGGCTACCATTTATAATTATTATCGGTAATCGGCATAACAACGGCAATAACGATTTATATTCGATTCGCTTTCGAATTCGTTATTGAACCTATTAAATGTACATTCTCGTTTGCCGCGGGGTAAAGTTTCATCGTGCACACTTTATCGCGTCACTTCATAAACAAGCGTTGTTTACTTAATTAGTCTCTTTTGAAGCTACAAGTTGATTTTAATTGAAATTCCTTGCTGCCGATGAATTCATAACGCGCTGTTATTCGATTGCACCGCGATTTGTCGCGCTCGCCGTGAATTTAATGTGCAGCTTTTTCAAGGCGTACCGATACGAATTTACGCGATGGATAATAGAGCAAGTTTCCGGGAACCGTTAACAATGGACTTCGTGACCGCCTAAAATGGCAAGTTAACCCGGATGTTTCCGGCAAGTTCCTTCACGTTGTCTCCCGGTTTCTGCGCTCGCGGACACCGTGCTGCCACGTTAGATGGCTAGGTAAATTTAATCTGATCCCCGACTAAGTCGTAACTACGTGTCCGAAACCCGGAACACTATGGACCCGACCAGCACGCTCGCTCGCGAAAGCTTCTGCCGACCGAATTACTTCGCTCTCTGCTACAAGGATTAGTCGATGATTTCTTGTTTGTTCGTTGACGAAATCTCCTCGATTTCCATCCACGTAATCCACAGCGGGAAAATTCAACTTAAAACCAACTTATCGCGCATCGATAAATACGTCCTGATTTCCCGTGCAAAGCTTCGAAGTTGAAAAATTGCGCTATTAAAAGAAAGAAACGAGAAAGGAACGTGCGTGGAAAGGTGCATTACGGATGGATAAATTTCGAGAAGAAGATGGAAAATCTTGCCGATCCTTCACGGCGTAAAAAGGTGCGAGAACTTTTGACCTAAATCATAGCCCGATATTTTCGAAGCTTTAACTCCGTGGTAAAAAAGAACGCGAGTCTCGATTTCTTACGTCTTGATATACGATTCGTGCACAATCAAGCGTTTCCCTGGATTTCTCGATGCTTTTCTTCCCATACACGGTTACGTGGATACATTTCCGACGATTTACTTCTTTCGACGTCGTAACGCGAGTCATTCGACGAGCGAGTAGCGAGAGATTTCCGGAAGGTCCAGTGACTGGAAGGACCGCGTCAAGTCGAGTGATAATGCCCCGTATCTGGTCAGCCGTAACGTTGAAAGCAATATCGCCCTCGATCCCATCGCAATAAAATCTCAGGAACAGATATTGCCACCGACTGGTCGCTATCACGTCCTTTTTCAAAATACCACATTTCCTCTTGGCCGTAATCTACGCTGCATTTCGATTACATTGACCTCGAAAATTTACAAACTTATTATCAGAATATTTTCTCACGGTTGAATTTCATCGTTGGTTTTACCACTAAAAATTCATAGCCGTATCTGTGCAATCAGAGCGTTTGACATGGCTCGTAATCGAATAATTAATTCCATAAAAATTGTAGCCTACAGTTCCACAAGAATTGACGATTTTTATGTAAGAGGTAATGAAATAGAAACATTGCGAACAAAACACGATTCTCGTGAAATGGACCGAAATATCGGATGGTGTTTACGCCGCGTGTGTATAACTATTCAGTTTTCGAATAGCTCTTCTTTCAATGGTCGTATTCGCGTCAATTTTGCGCACACGCCCGTGTAATAGCTTCGGGAATAGAATCGATATCTCGCTGATGCAAGGAACGTGGTGTCGCGCCACGTTCTTTCCTCCCTTCGAAAATTTTCATGGAAACACCTGTGCTGCTCGCGACCCGTGTCAAAATTGACAGCGTGTACTCGATGGTTCCCAGTGTCGGAATATTTAACTGACACGAATTTTTCTACTCGTCGCAAGTTTTAATACCTCAGCTCGTTTCCGCATTACCAAACGTTCCCAGAACGTCCCACTTCTGTGCACCAAGTTTCTTGACATCTTCACGATACGTAAAATTTACCTGGTATCTGATGATAGAACATTTTTAAGTTTTCTCGACAAACAGGTCTGTCATTCAGATCCTTGGTCTATAATACATGCCTGGAAAAGTATCTCACGATACAATTTCTATATTTATGTATGTATACGAAATGAACATATTACGCAAATTCTGACAAAAGCTTAACGTCATATAAATTAGGTATGTTTAATACTGTGATGAATGAGTTCACATAGAATTATACAGAATAAAAATGAAGGATTAGTCCAAATAATGAGACATTGATGTACATTAACAAATTAGTGGGCGAAATTGAACTAATTCGCTTTCTGATCATGTACGTGAATTTTCCTTGTGTGAGTGAATACGTAAGAGGGCTTATGAACGGAATATTACGCATCGGTAATATTTCTGTGAAAGATGAAATTCTTGAACGGGATCGACTTTAATCTCTGGAGATCGGCCGACGTGGCAAGAAGTTAACTGGCTGCAACGAGTGGTCGGTCAAAAAGTGGCCGAGCACAGGATCTTCCATTAGTCTTCTTAATGGCTTTTTAATGTCGCCTTGGAATTTCAAGGGGCAAATTCAAAGGTGATCGTCCAACGGTCGATTACTTCCGTAATATCTGCGAGAAGCTTCAAAGAATTTTCATTCTCCGTCGATCGTCTCACCTTTCCTAGGTGACAAGGCGTTAAGCGATGTAGGTATAACTATTTGCGAAGAAACAGCCATTTCGAAAGTTCGTTCGCAGGCACGACACGTAATGGCCCGAGCCTCGCGTTCGCTCGTGAGATGACCAGAGTCGGCCATCTTATCTGCTTGTCGCGAGCGAAATTGTTTATTCGGAAAGCGTTTCATCGATATTTCGCTGACACATCGTTTCGACAGCGTTTCCATGAACATATCAGTAGCGTGCACGAAGAAAACGGCAGCGGAATCCTTTCAAGGAAATCTGTGGTCTGAATAGATCGGAACGCAACGAGAGGAAGCTCTGGAAAGCAATTAACTTAACAAGCGAGACGATCATGAAACCGAGTCGTTACGTTCGACTCGCTTTGATCGATTGTTTCTTCCGTGACACAAACGACGGGGATTAAATACGGAATCGAAACTGCATAGATATTCTACCAAACCTCTAAACTTTGACTTATGAAATTGTATCGAAGTTCCTCGTATAAACTCAACCGTTAGGACGTAACTAGCGATCGTTGTGACCGCGATTGGGAAAATTAGAGGAATTTGTCCGTCGTTATTTATGCTTTCGGAGTGGGCTCGTATTGGTAATTTATACATACAAGTTGTTTAATAGTTACTAAGACATAATTGAACTTCCTGCAAGATAATTTTTTCTACTTTTAAGTAACATTTTCTTGGAAACGTTTTTTCGAGAACAATCTACGAAGCCTTGGCAACCGTAAATCGAACGGTATCGAATTGATTACACTTTGCAAATAATTCTCCGCTCTGCCCCATCTCTGCCCGTAATACCAGGATTTCTAGCTTCTCCCACCCTCTGCTCCACAATATCTATCCACGATTTAGTCTTCGAGTGCTTTCGACCCTCCTCGCAAGAGCTTCTCGCACCTTCGTGTTCTCTCCTTCGTCCAACGCAGCTTCGATTTCCACCATCCATCTTCCTCCAGCTTGATCCTCGCAACCGCCTGCCACTTTTACCCCTTCCAATCCAACATCTATCAATATATTTATCTACCTGTCTCGCTTTCTCTGTCGGCTTAACTTTAGTGATTATATCAATTCCAAATCAATTTTAGCAACGGCCTTCGTGTCGGTCGTGCGCCCTCGTCTCCGCAACCCTCTGCCGCGTGTCATTGAATTACGATGGGTGAATCGCTTGGAGTACTGCAGCCGCTCGATACGAGAATTAATAGGGACGCCGTTACCCGTTTAAACGGCCGACATGATACCAACGTGGCCGACACGTCGATGGAAAATACAGTAACCGGGAAGCCCGGCTAGAGCTTCCGGTTACTCTTGCGAAATTACGAGCTATCGGCGCGAAAGTCGCTCGTAGGATTCTTGATAAATTCGACGTGGCGAATTCTAGTTTTATACCGTGCAGTGTATCGGACGAGGTGTGCCATCGTACGGTAAAAAACGAAGCTTCGATTTAGTAAATAAAAACCACAAACAGCAGGTACAAATGAAATTGACAGCGTGTTAACGCGAAAGCGTCCAACGAACGGTTTGCATGCGTAATTTCGTGAATTCGTCGACGTCCGGAGAACCGAGAGATCAATTTTCCAACGAATTTCGAGGCGGAACAAACTCGTTGAAAACCTTAAAAAACCAATTTGAGAAACACTTTTTGCAACGACGTGTCTTCGCCGATGAAAGCTCGTTGCGAAAATTAATTGCATTTTGAATTCGAGATAAGCCGGAACGGCGTTCAACATCGTGAACAGAATCAATACAAACTAGCCGGCCCGTTCGAAAGCAATTGCATGCATTTATACGCATTGTGTACCTTTCGACGTATTCCTAGCTTATTTATCTTGGAACGAATCCATTCGTAGGAAAATTTCCGCCGCGGAATTAACAGAGACGAATCGAAAATTGTATGCCATGTAAATAGACCGATTAAGAAGAACGAGCAAGAATAATAAAGACTTAATTAGACTTTTTACAGGTGAGGCGAAGCGTGGGTGAGTAGGTAGAACCAATCCGCTTCAACGCTGCGGTAGTAATTAAAATTCCCGCTCGAATGCTGGTTCGTGTGCCTTTTTTTTCCTAAAACTTTCGCGCCTCCGTTTTCCAAACGACCATCACGCTCTGGTCGGACGATGAATCTACATCGGGTGGCTGGTGGCGTGGAATGGTTCGTTAAAATTTCATTAAAATAAATGAAATTAATAAACAGAGACGGTAGAAAATTTTCCGGTGTCTCATCCGGCACAGAAGAGCGAATAGAAGTATCAATTATGTTCGAGCTTTTAAAGTCGTTTGCTCTTCGCGGGTTGATTCGGGTCTTTAAGGGAAAATTAACAACATAGTCGAACTCGCAATATCGACAATGTCCAGCATGTCGTCGCGTCCTTCATATTCTCTGCGCCAGGACAAGCGATGTATTATCAATAGCTTCGGCCTATACGGGACAACGAAGCGCATTAAGTGCATTATAACGCAAAATTTACAGCTTCCGGTCACGCAAATTTATCTTTGCAAGCTTAAAACGTTGGTCGTAAAATGGTGGAGGATTTTCGGTTTTGCACCACGCAAATCGATGGGTTTAATGGAATCGTCGAGATACTGGAGACAATCGCTAATTAATCACCGGACACTGATATCCGAACGAAACAACGTTGCGCGTCCTAAACGTCCTGGGCGTCGCGACGCCATTGTCCACTTGTCAATTGTTATCCATTATTCTCTTCCGAGACTTCGTGCACGATCAATGGGAACTCGTGACATCTGTAAACGCGTGCAGCTGTGGACCATACAAACTATAAGGACGCGAGGTCGAAGGTTCGATCGGAAGCGTCGAATTAATTGGAAACAAAATCGTGAGACACGTAAAGGTCCCAGACGTGATATAAAAATGTTACGTGTACAGGAGATCTTATAAATCCTGTTCAATTTGTATTTTCGTGTTGATTCGATGAAGCACATATAGGTTGCAGTGACCTAAATAGCGCTCTCAGCAGGAGATTATTCCTAAATTGCGTACACACTGATTCGTGCGAGCTAATCCATAATCCAGTGCGAATCCGTGCCTAACGAACACTATATTACGGAAACGTGGGGCAAGGCGCGATAGTCCTCAGCGTCTCTCGACGTGTAAGGTCGGTGAAATAATATAAGGTCGACTGGCCGCGTTCCCTTCGACTCTAATTATAGCCGGTGCACACGCTGGCTATAAACGGCGTGATTACGTGCGTATCGCGAACAGTCTTACAATCGACCGGAAGTGTCGCTTTACCTTGGCCTTTCCCTTTGGGTTATCCCGTGGGAACTCCATTTAATTCCAACAAAAGCGACTGACTTCTAGGATACGTTTTCGCTGAAAGGCTTTTGAGAGGCAAAGGAAAACTGTTCCGCGTACAATTTCGCAGTTTGATAGCTTAAATTTTACCTCCTTCGACTTCTCCACCAGAATTAAGAATTTCGGGAAACGTTTAAAAGCGGAACAAAAGATTATACTTGATAATTTTTGAAACGCGTCCCTCTGCTCGTTGCAAATGTAAGCGTAATTATGAAAAGGTCCGCTGGTGCGCCATGTTTGCCGAGCTTCAAAATTCCAACGTGCACTGACCATCCATGCTACGAGCAACGGTCGTTCCGGTCCTTTTGGATCCGCTTCGTAGCCCGCATACTACCGTTATAACCGGTATTAATAATTCCGGGGCGAACAAAGTAGAAGGAGCGACGAAAAATAGTGCATGCCCGTTTCTCAGCATGAAGGAAGCGCGTTTTACGTCTTCCAGCCGGTGCTTTATTTTAACCGTTGTAACCGAAGCCCTTCCAGCTCCCCAGCGCCAGGTTAAATGAGCCATAACTCTGTTGCGTGTTGCTCGGTAACGCGTCCCCCTTGTCAAGAGGGGATTCGCGTTGACGCGCTTTCTACGATAAATAGACTCGCGCCAATTTGCTCGAGGTGCCACTTTCCTCTGAGCTAATTAATCGTGCCGAAGCGCATCGATAAAGAAACAGCTGATCGACTCGCGAGTTTTCAGAAATACGACACGAAACACGTGTAACACGTAAAACATTGTGTTTCGTAAAGCGAGACCCCTTGGAGTCAGACAAACGCGCTGCGAATTCTGAATATTTCAAGCTATAAGCAACGAGTACAACTGTGGCACAGCGTGTCGGATAACGAGGCTGGCTCAAAGCAGACACAAGATTGTGACTAGCGCACGTAGCTCTTAAATTACTTCGCCCTGAATACTTCATTGACATTTTGGCCGGGACTCAACTTTGGACAAAAGCGCGTTACTATGCATATCCATTTATTCGGACCGAACTGGGATTTGGACTGTAGCTGTCTTGTAATTAACGATGCGACGCGTAGTTGTAACATCAGTAACGTGCACAAATCCCCGGGCTAAGTCCTATCCTGTGTACCCTTGATTTAAATATGAGACAGTGCCGTGAAATGTGAGGGTAGTTTTATATACGCGAACGTGAAATGTACGCTCGATTCGGATTAAACATAAATCAACGACGTTTAACTTCGATTTCCCAAATGAGATCCCTTATCAGAAAACACTTTGTACACCCTACTTCGCAGCATCGTTCGAGCACGACAAATGATTTGAACGTGGATCGTAAAAGGGTTCTAAGATATTAGGGAATCATGGATTCTACGGCGCAGTAAAAAAGGAGATACGAGAGAAAAAGGTTAATTGGACGATTTCGTGAAAATTCAACGACATTTTCTCCGCGAAATGGCGAAGCAAGTATATTTTTTACGAATTAAACGTAGGAGATGTTTTACTGTAACGAAATGTTTGCATTTGGTTATCTTTGAACGCGAACGTACGGATTCTCGTCTATTTTCGTTTCCTGTAATCCGTATACGTGTGTAATATTCTGGCTTTGATCAGAAAGCGTAACAACAATTTTTCGAGCCGGGGATCACAAAATGGCAAAGGATTATTCGATTCGTTTTCGGACAGAAGCTTTTGAGACCGCCTGTATTTCCGTATCGATACTTTTGCTTTCTTCTTTGCCACATATCCTCCACTGGTGATCGTTTCCTTTGAGGATTCGAAGTGACCGCGTTTCCAATGTTTAATACCATCCCAGAGGAAACGAGGGGCATGCATTTCGAGGCAATCCGCAGAATAAAAGTAACAGACACATCGATCGGTTGCAACGTTGACAAACGCGAACCGTCTCTTGGGTTTTCACGAGCTGCCATTTCTCCGCCGACAGATATTTGCTCTTCTTTGAACCGCGCGCCTGATTTCATTACACGTTTATGATTAAAAAGAAACCTGGCTGTAATTCCAATGAACTCTTTACAGCGACCGCGATTCTAATTGTTTCAAACCTGCTTCCTCCTTTGTGCTCATTCTTGCTACCGTGCTGTTACGCGAATTTTACGCAAGGGTGCGTGCGCGCTTTCCGGAATAAAAACTCTTTCTTCTTTTCATTTCTTTCTGCCTCGCGTGTGTTTTTCCCCCGTAACGATAACATCCTGCCGCTCGTTAAAGAAGGAAAACAATGAAAATAGGTAGAAAACGTTGGTATTAAATCGCCGCATTTAACGGTATTCGAAATATCTCTTCCTCTCGTGAAAATGTAGGTCATAATGCGTTCAATAGGTAGCACAATGGTGCAACTTAAACCGATATTTCAAAAGCAACATTTCGAACAAGTTAGTTGAAAAAACTTGTTTGGTAAGAATAGAGAAACGGGGAAAACAATAGCGAAAGACTACCATTACGAAGGAGGTTTTTCGAAATTTTCCCCTGGTTTTCCGACGACGCGAAACGAGCTCGCGGCGCTCGCTAAGGTTCGAAGCGACACGTCATGAATTCTAAATAAAAAAGTGGTGGGAACAACGCGATGCACGTGTTGCGCATTTCCGCGAGATTACAGCTTCATAAAATATCGATGGGTTGGTCTCAGGTTGCTCTCGAGTTCCGTACGAGCAAAATAACTATGCGGCAGCTGGATCGATACGACGTTAAACTATGGCCAACGCAACTTAATACTATCCTGTAATACGTTTTACCAGTGATCACGATGCATACTGCTGGATATGATCGATAATGGCGAGACTGCGATTTAAACCGGGGCAGAGGCACTCGTACGCGACATGCAATTGAAACCTTCGTCTTTCACCGTTTGATCTATGCCCGTACGTGCACGAATCGCCACCATTGCTCATTCAAGGGTATTTCATACGTAATCGAATAGTACCATTGGATCCAATTCCGTTCGAAAATTTAATCCTCTCGTCCCTAAATTTTTTAATCTCAGAATTTGCAATCTTCCGAAAGCACCCGGAGAAAGAAGTGGAGGAGCAATAATCTCGAACGTTGATCGAATGGCGGCGATTCCGTCGAATTACGGTTTGACCAGAGAAATGGCTCGACGGAAAATGCTTGCGGTTTCTGCGACCGGCACGAAGGAAATAGAGCTCTTTGAAAGCCATTGCCTTAACGGAAGACGGAGACAATCGTGACCACGTAGTAGATAGGCGCGTTTAGGTCGCGTCCGATTCCGTACTCCTGGCACGGATGTTCCGAATAAATCAAGGAACCGGTCGCGAAAGCTGCGCATCCGAGAATAAAAAGGCGGACGAAGATGCGGCGCGCCGATTCAAAAGCAGAAACACTGAGTATAACGGACGAAAAGTGCAGGGGAACAGAGATAAAGCTCATCTCTTGATACGACCAAAGCATCTTTTGATTCGAGATGCTCTTACCTCGAATGCCTTTTTCCCGAGCGACAACGATTCAAGCACACTTCTAAGGCGCTCGCGAAAATCGGAAAATCAAGAGAAACAATGGAAACATCGGCTCGAAATATCTTGCCTCGGGTTGCTTAAACGGATTTAATTACGCTTTATGCTCGTGACAACAGCCGCGGATTTTGCTTCTAAAATGCCCCAATTTCCAAATGGCATCCGAGATGAAGGTTTATTTTAAAATTACGGGCAAAATGTTTTCCGTGTCGTTACTACGACCCGTATTATGATTTTCCTGTTCACAAAGGCGCGGACGCGCCATCAATTACCGCGATATTCGCGCGCAATTTGCTCGTGTTTTTGGTCGTTTACGCGAAACGTTCGGAGAATCACCGATCGCTAATTTGCATCGGAACAATAGCCGGTCCGTACCAATGACAGTTAATTCCGCCGACACGATACGCGCTGGATTTAATCTTCATGGTTTGTTCGTTCGTTTTCCAGGTAAACGGATCATGGAGTCTGCCCGGCTTCGTTTGTGACTTTTACATCGCGATGGACGTGACATGCAGCACCAGCTCCATCTTCAACCTAGTAGCGATTTCGATAGACAGGTGAGCCTTATTTCGCAAATAGAACTCCCCTTTCACTCGACGTTCCAATCTTAGGGTTTAGCCACCCTTTAACCCTCGTATCGATTGTTCTACGACCGATAAAAACTTCGGTGATACTGGTAATTCGCGTATACGTACATTGGGGAGTTTCTTTGGATAAGGGTGTACGGAGCTTATTTGTCTTTTTTGGAGGATTAAATACATAATGTTGCAGTTATATTTTTAGTACAGATTTTTAGAACTGTTAAACATATATTGACATATGAAGTTGCAGAAGTGTAACATTATTTGGCACATATGTGGAATATACTTCTCTGAATTGTATCATTACCAATAAAATTTAAGGGTTGATGTAAACTTGAGATCTTTGAACTTCTTAATCTCCAAATTTTCAAACATTGAGGCCCTAACTTCCTATATTTTTAAATTTTTATAGGTTCCCAAATTTGTCGTGAATTTTCCACGTCCCTAAATTTCAACTGCCTCGAATTCCCATATCCCCAAAGTGCTATACCTCTAAATTTCTGCATCCCCCAGTTCTCGCATCTCCAAATATTTACATCCCCAAATTCTCAAATTTCCAGCTTGAAAAATTCAGCGAAGACGAACGAGCCGTGGGACCTCTTCCCCTGACTCTGTCTCGAAATCAAATATATCTCGCCCACGTTGCATCCGTTTTATTCGGTCGCGACAAGATTTCGTAACAGCGATCGTGGGCAAAAGGAAAAAGTTCCGAAAATCGCGGGGAAGGTAGCTGATTTAACCGGCTTACGTGACAGGAATAACAGGAAGGGTGAAAAAGGAAAAGGCTGAGGTTGCTCTTGCGACCGGAATGAGTTAAAGTCGAAAGAGCAATTTCTTTCAATCAAACCCCAACGTCTCGATCTAAATGTGTATCGTTTGGTTAAAGAAACGATTGTTTCTGTGCTGCTCTAAAAAATTCAGCAGAATCGCATAACAGTTTCGAAGAACCGCGGAAACAAGCTCGATCGGGTTCGCGATGTTGCGAGGAACTTTCGGAATTCATTTCGAGGTACTCCCGGCGCGCGTTTTTCGCGTTTCAATTTCGCCTTTGCATTCTTCGAACGGTCACCGAAAATACTATCGATGAAAACTTCGATATCACTTCGTGGATACGTTATACGTTGCTGCAGCAAAGGAACTTTTGGATTACCTTTATCGATTAATTGAATTCCGTTGAAACTCTCACCTGATAGACATTAAAGAGAAAACTTGGCGGAAGAATTTATTTTAGAATAAAACTTTCGCTTAATCTGCCTGCATGTTAAAATATGCGTATCAAGATAAATGGCTCTATTAAACTACTCTTAACCGCGGTTTAAATCTGATTCTTTAACGAGTTCCTTTTCTTCTCCCGCCAGAAATTCTCTGTATAATTCACCGGTCTAATTAATCAGCGTTACTTTCGACCGTTTGACCCCGGCTTTCCGGTCGCGACGACCGTAAGCGGTTTCTGAAACGTTTTCAATTCGACGCGTCTCACGGCGGCGTATGTATCAGCGGAAATAGAAATAAATTGGACAGCGGAAGGCCGCGGAGGGGAAACGGGTGGAAGGTGTTGGCGAGACCGCGTTGATTTGCGGCACCGTAATGCCCGTCAAGGTAGGGGACACTGGACGATACGATAGCGAAACGAATTTGAATTGCAGATACATAGCGGTGACCCAGCCGATAAAATACGCGAAGCACAAGAACAATAGAAGAGTGTGGTTAACGATACTGTTGGTCTGGGCGATATCGGCCGCGATCGGCAGCCCGATTGTTCTCGGCTTGAATAACACCCCCGACCGAATACCGGACCAATGCCTGTTCTACAATGCGGACTTTATCATCTACTCGAGCCTATCCAGCTTCTACATACCCTGCATCATCATGGTGTTTCTCTATTACAACATATTCAAGGTAAGAAACCCTAGCGATGATCCTTTCCGGTCGCCATCTTGGATGTTTAAAGTACAGAGCAGAATTGCATCGCGAGATTACGTAACGTGCACGCTGAAAAGAAAGTTATAAATTTTTGAAACTGTTGGATTTAATACCGTTCCACGAACCTTCCAATTTCTTTGCTCGCAGTCTTGTTTGAAGTTGGGTGTTATATAAATCGGACAAACCTTTTGCATAATTCTAGTAGCACATAAAGTACGTCTGTCTCGAATCCTTGCCTTTTGCGACAGAGAATATCTTACAGGGATTTACGTAACGGTTCCACCTAAGATCCCTATAATATATCGATGCGAAAGATATCGTTAATTGTTTCAAATACAAATCGACGGAACAATTCCAAGTTTCTTTCGACGATTAATTCCGTGATCACGGATAAAGTAAAATTCGGCAAATGATATGCAGATATAATTTTCACACCAGCTGGGACAAAGTGTTTTGCGATTTCTCCAGCGTTTACGATTACGTCGAATAAATACATGCTTGCTTCGACGTTTTACGACGGTTGGAAAGCACGGTTCATTTTGCACCGGTGCTCTCATTATGGTATTAATTGCCGATACCGGTTGAACGCCTCGAATTAAGCGACGTAATCGCTCGCGTGTAAACGCGATCTCATAATGACGGTCCATCTCGTAAAGACATCCTAAATGAAAAGGTTCGAAAGAGACGCTGGCGATCGATGCAAGGCGATCGTTCGTACATTTTCACAGTTTTTACAGGCACTCTCGTAAAAGTATAATGCGATGGTTTAACGTCCACGGAAAGGAAACGATATCCTTCAGAGCATCGATATAAAACGTGAAATATCTTCCTTTTATATTCTGCCGTATCGGGGCAAGATAGTGTTTCTCGTAATGCACCAATGACAAAATTTTCTAACGCGTCTCGTCAGGGGAGGGGACACATTTTGCCGCAAAAACGTCGTAATAAATCCTTCCGTTTTGATATGTATAGATAATGGATGCCACGCGTTATCTGCCACGCGCGAGGATTTATTTCGTGATTTTTACCGCCGATACTCTGATTTATCTTGAAACGACGATTTCAATTTTATTCCAGGCGCTACGGAACAGAGCGAAGAAAGCGAGGGCCAACAGGAAACCGAATCTGGGCGACATAAAACCGGGCAGCATAATCGAGAACATCGCGCACACGCGCAGGTGAGCCAACACCTTTTACTCGTCTCGTCGTGGAAATCGTTCGCGTTCTTACCTCGAATTTACCAAGAATTTTCTAGGAATATCCAATAAACCAGCGCCGGTTAAAGCAGCTGACGGCTTGAAATTCTTTGGCCGAATGTTTCGAATTGACGGTAGATTGCCTAGACGTTATTACAACGAGAAATTCGTTTGTTCGACGTCCGATCGACGATGAAGACTCAAAGCAGATACTTCGTTGAATAGACGTTGAATACGATGTACAGAATCGTGCGTGCATGGAGAGGAATGAAAAGTCCTCGAAAAGAGTAATTACTAAACGAGTGGTATCTCGCGACGTCGATCACGGCGAGAAAAATAATATCTATTGACACTGCGCCAACGTTTGAACGGTCGCATCCCGTTTCGTAGGCGACGAATCAATTTTCCATTTCCACCGTTTCCACCGAGATCAAAAGAACGTTGTTTAAACTCGTTGAATTTATTCGCGATCCCGATCTCGCGCCAGTCAAAGACGAACGAGCTTCATCTCGAATGTGTCCCACGCTCGAGAATCGAGTCATTTTTTTCAATTTTCTCCGCACGTAACTCTTGCATTCCAACGAGACAATTTTTCACGAAGATTGTCGTGTCAGCGGGCGAGAATACGCTTGCGGGTATTGGCCACTCTTAACGCGCGTGTGCACAGTAGAAAAACCAGTGGCTGGCGCGGCGCTGTAGCACGGATTATCGTGGATGTTAAGGATATTACAAATTTTCTGTTGTTATGTACTTATTTCGTCGCTTGGGAAAGAGGATTTTGAAAGGTGGCGTAGGGGGAAGGTGAAGGCGAAGTAAGCCTCCAGCATCTCCGAATAATACGCTTTTCTCGCGCTCTCCGGGCTTCATTTCCGTTGTCCGGGGTCGGTGCCTTGAATAGCCAACTACTTCGTCTCGATTTAATTGCTGGCTTTTGTTCCCGTCTGTTTCTAAGCGTCGTACGTTTGTTCATCGATGAGAACCCGAAGAAGTCTTCCTTGACGGCCGACTCGAAGGCACGTAGTCTTGTTTGCCACTCGAGATGCTTTAATACCGACTTTGCCGTTTTTCCTCCACGAGGGTGCTCGGAATTCCTCCCTCGTTGAATTTCAATTCATAAATTTTGAATTGTTGGGTACGTTCGATCCAATTAAATGTTTCGGTCTTCCTTAATTTTTCATAGTAGGGTAAAAGGCGTTTCAACGGTCCAGTTGCCTAATTATCATTTATAGCTTCCTTCCAGATCCGTAGTTATGGGATGTACAAACACCGTCGATAAATTGGACTTAGGTGTTCCTGGCAACGGTCACATTTTGCCAATATCTTTTCCCTTGGGTCTTATGCGTTTAACATAACCTCGAGCTCTCCCTTTCCATTCCCCTCGATATTCTCTCTACGTAAATGTGATTATCTCTAAGTAATTTCCATGTCGTTCATTTGTAATCCATTCAATTCTAGACAGTGATTACTTATGTCCATTAATTAATAAATATCTCGATTAATCTTCTCTCGCAGACTCTGTGAAAGGAAAGTAAATAGGGATTTCATTTTCATAGAATTGGAACATTTGCGCAATTTGTGGGAGCTGAAACTTCTCGCTACTCGGAATTTCGGCAATCGGGGAATTATTAATTATTTTCTCCAGCTCTCATCGGGAATATCGAATCGACCGGAGGAACTTTACAGCAAGCGTCACTGAGTTGGAGGAGTTATCGCTTAAATTGGAACTACGAGTATCGGACGCATTCACCTATCCAATCTGTAATGTTGCTACTTCCCGATAATCCGATTACAGGCAATACGCGTCCGTTTGCGAACGTCCATATTATACCGATAATACGCCAATCAAATTTCCTGTACAATTTATATACACGTCCGCGAACGAAAATTGCTCGACAACGTTAACCTGTAACGTATCGATGAAAGCTCGGATATGTTCGCAACTCATTACAAATCTGGTTCGACATGGAATTATTATCAAATTGTGACATTTTACGCTTATAGAAATTTGAATAATAGATGCCCGTATTTACCGACCTGACTGAAAATGACAACTTCATTTTTACCCTCTGCTCGACGAAATTGTTTCGAACATAGTAAAATGGCGCTCGAGTCGCACGCTCGATCACAATGCGAGGATTAAAAAACACAGGGTCATTACCTTCAGTTCCGTTTGAATGAAAACGCAGTTCAGTAAGGCACTCTGAATCGCCGGTATGAAGAGGCCGGTTCAACGAAGTAAAAAGCTTGGTTCTTTGTTCGTCGGGTGGCAAAGTTTCGAACGAAGTCGCGAGCGCCGGTTCATAGTCGCTTTGTGCATGATAGATTAACTTTTTCCCCTTTTGTCGGATTAACGCGCCGAGAAATACTAAAAGCATGCTAAGTGTAGAAGCTTTTTTTTAGAGGGCTTTTGACTAAGATCACGTAGTGGGTATTCTGTGGCAAGGTTTGCGGAGACCGCGCTGGGAGCGGCCGCACTCGTGGCTCCCGGTATGGAAGAACCGACGAACACGGCGTCCGGAAGCAACGAGGACGAGGACGAGACGCCCCTTGATCCCGTCGTGGTCATCTCGAACGACAAGAGCACGGAGTTCTTTTTAGCCACGGTCGTCGAGGAGGCAGCGTAAGAATCCAATAAAGTTTTTTCCACGATCGTCACACGTCGGACGAACATTCTACGTTTTACGCCATCGTTTTGTTATACCTTTTACGGATGCGACAAATGTACCGCACCGTTTCTAGAGACTTGATCAAATGGCTTTCTAGAGTCACCTTTGTCGTATCCTGCGGGAACAAAGGCGCTAATATGAGTGTCATTTCACGCCTTTGAAACCGTAAAAACGCGTTTTTACTCGGTTTCAGAATTAAGCTTTATTAAGTGTACTCGAAACGTTGACGCATACGTAACATCCCCTACGTT
Source organism: Megachile lagopoda (assembly GCA_036983795.1). Taxonomy (NCBI): domain Eukaryota; kingdom Metazoa; phylum Arthropoda; class Insecta; order Hymenoptera; family Megachilidae; genus Megachile; species Megachile lagopoda. The sequence goes on from CM072794.1 coordinate 2,940,570, forward strand.
TGTTTGTCCATTCCCTTCTTTGATGGCTTCATATCTATAAAGCCTTATTGCTCCAGCTTTTCTCGGCTCTTGGTAGAGCAAAAAGTGCTTTGTAAACATGGACTCGTAAATGCTTTATTAAAGGGTTACAGAAACAAGGTACTTGTTTCATTTCGAAGCGATATTAAAGATTGGTCGAGTATAACCTAGTTGGTAAAAATATTCGAAGTTGGTCAAGCGGAAAACTTTTCGTGCTCGCTATACATATCCTCGCGTCCCAACATGCTGAAGTAAAACTCCGTTATTATTCCGCACTTTTGTTACGACTTCTTCATAAATATTTAGGTACCATTTTCAGCTTGTTTCTGCTCGTTAAATATCGTTGGAAAGCCTGAGACAACTTGTATTCCGTAAGAACATTCCTAAAAGGAAAACGAAGTCGAAAAGTCAGATACTCTTTCAGCTAACTGAACGCGAGAACTTTCTTGAACGAGTTAGCGAAGCGAGAAAAAAAAGATGGACCACTGGAAGAAAAAGCAGAAGGGAGATAAAATCAATTAGCACTCGGAGCCGCGATACGCGACGACTAAAAGACCGGTATCGCTTTGAAATTAATTTTCAGTTAATTTCGGATCTGAAGTTCCATCTTAATTGGTTAGATTCGCGAATTAAGATAACGTCGTCTCTTATTTGCCGCTGCTCTTTGGCTATCCTATCTAGAATCCCGCAAATCACGGTTTATCTTTGAACGTCGAATCAACGTTGATCGAGTTGTTGATATTGTACTTACGGTCGCGGAAATTGGTGACAAGAAGGGAAGGAGGATTAAGAAGTTCGCGTTTAAAGAAAGATGGTTGAATTCATCTCTTACCGCTAATTCATCGGCGCGAAGAACATGCTCGATAAAAATAGAAACGAACCGCCGATGAACTCGTTCCACCGTGAAATCGATTCGTTTGTTTGTCGACTATCCAGTGGTCCAGTAAGTTGAATTGGTAACGCGGTATCGATTAAACGCGAAAGACTTCGATCGGCCTCTTCGATTCACGGTAACGGAACAACAGAGCAGAACAAGAAAAAACACGAACAATCTAGATCGCAGCGAAGTAAATAACGAATAGAGACAGGGACCTATCCATTCTATTCTTCCATTTCATCGATCGACGAACAATAGCGACACGAGTTGCGCGTAGCTGTTTTTATTGCCGCAAACGCTATATCGAGTTCTATGGCGGTATACTATCGAATTACGTCAACGCCAATAGCACGCGTCGAATGACTTCAATCACGAGTCCAAATACGTAATCGGTTACTAAAAATTAGTACGTCTACGGTTAATCTTGAAAGCCTACACGCGTCGGTAACGACAAACGATTCGGGATAGCTATCGATAGTTCTGTCCCGATAGACGAGTCGTGCGTGAACGCAGCTAACGATTCGGGGATTCAAAGGGAATGCGGCTACAGCAAATAAAACACGATGAACGGACGTCGATGCGGAAAACACGAATGTTCGTCCCTGTGATTGCTCGTCGAATGCGAAATGCCTCCGCACCGTCAGCGTCAGGAGCCATGACTGGAAACGCTAAAACAGCTCGCTGGAATGCTACTGATACTCGAATTGCAGTTGTCGTTTCAGCGCAGTGGCTCAAGCTCAGCTGGGCGGAACGCAACACGCCCGAAAGGATTCCGGGTACGAGGGCGCGGCGAGTACCACGCTGGTCCACGAACAGCTCGAAACGAATTCCAGCCCGAGTCCGAATCCGCGGATCGCGTCCGCTCCGTCGTCGTCCACGTCCTCGTCCCCGCCGCCGAAGAGCGCGATCGCGAGCCAAAGCTCGCAGTCGAAGAAGAACGGCGCCGATCCGAACAAGCAGGAGTTGAAGAGGCTCAAGAGCGCCAGCACCCTGCTTCCTCTTCAGCTCGGACGAACTCCCAGCGTGTTGTCGGCCTCGTCCACGTGTAAGAAGGACAAGAAGAACGCGGCTGCTGGGTCACGGTTCACGATATACAAGGCCAACAAAGCCAGCAAGAAGAAACGGGAGAAGAGCTCCGCGAAGAAGGAGCGAAAAGCTACCAAGACTCTGGCTATTGTTCTAGGTACGATCTCGTCGCATAATTTCGATATCGATCGCGCCACACACAGGGAATACAAGTTAATACAGTGTATTTGGACGTAGGCCAATTCCTCGTATCTGGTGCATAAAAATCTCGTGAAGCTTTATCGGGTAATATAAATGTTAAATTGCAGGTGTCTTTTTAATCTGTTGGCTGCCGTTCTTCACGTGCAACATCATGGACGCCATCTGCACGAAGCTGGCAGCGAGCTGTCAACCGGGAGTCACAGCCTTCATCATCACGTCTTGGCTAGGATACATGAACAGCTTCGTTAATCCTGTAATTTACACTGTGTTCAATCCCGAATTTCGTAAAGCCTTCCACAAGCTGGTTAGCTTCTAGATGGATCTCTCCACTCGACGTCCCGTTTATCTCGAAAGGAAGAACACAACGAGGCATTGGACAATCGAATAGCTCAACGTTTAATCCGACAGAAGGTATTTACCGTGTATCCAGAGCTTTTTACGTAGTTTTATTCTTCCCCCGTAAGCTCGGAATCACTACTCGCGATTGTTTCTACCGAATTGTTTTGCGATAACAAACATTCTTACCGAGAGTCTTCTTTTTCGAAAGGCAATTAGGTTACATGTTCGCACTTTGTTTGTCAGAAATCACCGTTAATATTCTCTTCGCACCTACTCGACCGTCGTCATTGTTCGAGTTTGATATCGAAGGCAACGTGCATCGATGTTAGAGCCGGATTACCGAATAAATATTTAGACAAGTTAGTCGAGTAAGAAGTACGCGAATCCACCCACGGTGTTGGATCATTAGACGAAAGGAGTTGTACGAAAGAAAACTGGTAAAAACATCGGGTCGCAAACAAGGTTGATGGAAGGTGTATTTTTCACGAGCTAGTGAACGTTGTACCGTCTATGTATACTTCGTTGGATATTAAATATGCCGTGACAGTATTACCGTAGCTCGTAAGGTATAGCAATATTTTTTGGCTCCTGAACCGAAGCGCCAGCTGTTATCGCGATAAACTTGCACGTTCTTGCGCGATGCAGCGTGACTCGATGCATTTACGTTGACTGCAACGTGATTCATGAATCCAGCATTTTATCCTCGTTCCATTGTCATTCCATTTATGAACGATACCCCGGCGGCACTTCGAAGAACGAGCTTCCAAAATTCGGGCTTTAAAACGCGAACCGTGCTAACCATTTGGAAACCTGTTCTTTGATTACGCTTAAAATCCTGTTTTCGCGAGGGCGGAACAAAAGCCTGCCTGTCGAGCGTGTTCGTTGCAATTTGCAGTTCAATGTCCTTCGACGTTCGAATTCTTTCGAATTTTCATCGATCGTTTCCGCGTCATGACACTCGGCTCGTATTTCTAATCAAGATTTACGTATTGTCCGGTGCATTTACCGCGCGGAACGTTCTCGTCGCAGAGAAAACGAAAATCGATAGCAGAAAGGCATCCGGTCGGTTTTCTGCCTCTCTTTCGGATACAAAAGCCTCGTGGAATTTCTCGTAAAGACAAATATCGCGAGCTCGAGACGCGTTCGACAGAGTGAATGCAAGACAGCGGTCGATGCATCAGACACCTACATATCGGCCGTATCGTTCGCTTCGCGTTCCACCCTCGTGAACACGACCATGAAGTTTCCCGCGACCGAATTTTCAAACATATCAATATAAATACGAGACACGATACCTGACTGCACGTTGGCATCCAGAGACCGTGTGCGCTTGCAGGCGTACAGAATGCTTCAAAGTTGAGCAAACCACGTTCAGAAGTTTCACTGTAAAAAGTTTCTATTCCAAGAGGAATGCTTACGTGAAATTTAAAAACGCAGATGATAATTAACCCCTTAACCTACAATTTTCTAGGTTATTGCTACAACTTGAAGAGAAATAAAATTGAAAAGATTTGGTTTATCATATGTCAAGTGCGATACGATATTGTAGGGCAGGGGGTTGAAAGTCACCTTTGTATTGTCCAAACGTTTATAGAAACACCTTACAAAGAGAATGTTCAACTTTGGGTCGTTCTATACACGTGTGTGTGCGTATGTGCGCGATCGCTAAAACAAAGTACACGCGAAAGGAACACGATCGCGTTGCAAACGTTAAACGTTGACGAGGAAGAAGAAGAGGAGGTTCGCGTGACCCGCGCCGTTGCAATAACGTCTACAATCAAAGCTTTTTACTCTCTATGGGTTCTACGAACGCGCTGTATCACTTAGCCTTAAGCTTCCGATGTATATTTGTAAATAACGTAGGAACTAACGAATTGTTCGAGCTGTGGATCGCAAGCGACAGCCGATTGCCGCTAAACAGATAGACCGCAATTATTACGTATTAGGAGTAAACGATAGATGGTGTCGCTAAATGGCTAGAGAGAAGAAATAGGGAGAAACTTTTCTTCGATAAATTGTGATAACGTTATGTTTTCTATCCTCGGTTGTACCTGATTTCGAGATTAAATATCCCGATGATTTATGACCGTTTTAAATAGCTGGTAGTTCGACTCGTTTAACTTTCAAGCTTTTCTTCGTCGATGAAATCTCGCAGCGTGAACCGACGGAAATTAAATCTGCATTCAGGCTGGTGGACATCGCGCAGGATCAAAGAACGACCCCGCTTTCGGTTCGCAAGAATCTCTTAATTCACTGGTAAGTTCCTGGTACCGGTGGCCACGCAAATTCATTTCGTTACAGCGAAACCTTTGTCGACCTCCCGAACAACTTTACGCCCTTTCTTCAACGTCTTAAGAAACCTTTCTTCCCCGTTATTCGAACCGACGACATTTTAAACGCCATGGATCGCGCCGTTCTACCGCGTCGAGATAAGGGAACCGCACCAAAGAGACTGTAGATTATTAATCGGCCAACTTCTACCGCTTTCCCGATCGTTAACAGCGACTTAATAGCGAAACTTGGAAGAATTTATCTTGCAGAACTTGAAAAAGGTCTACCGATTTACTTTAGCTTGTATGGGATCGTTTTAACGAATTTTACGTTTCTTGAAAAAAAAAAGCATTCTTTCAAATTATTTTCAGTTCCAGCATTCCTTTATTTATAGGACACAAACCACTCTATAAAATGAGAATCCCTCTCTTTTAACACTCTCCGTAATGAACCTTCGATACGTTTCCTTTCGAAGGAAAGCTCGCTTCTGAAAAATGGAATTCATTTGCATCGCGTTACCGTCGAGCGAAAACCACCGAGCCTGTCTCTTCGCGGCTGCAAAAACGTTAAAAAAGGTTTCTACGATCCTGCGTGTAAGATCCTTGTATTTTTCTAACCCGCCACGTTCCCTTCTCTGTATATATTCATGTGTATGTACATGGTAAGCGTGGCTGTGTCGTGCGAGGTTACACGAGTAGGCGTTGTACATCTGTGTAAATATATTATATCTAGTCGACGAAAAACGCGAGCGTGTATACGAGTGTCTGCGATGGAGTTTCCGGGGATTCAAATGCGAGCTCCAGTCAAGGAAACTTTCGAGAACGTGTAATTTTACGAGATGTTTTCCACGTCCCTCGAGGTGCGAGAAACGAGGAATAAAACTGTAAAAGAACAAAACCATTAGGTAAAATAAAACGAAACGATTATATGTCCATTGAAAAAGCGTGCGTGTGAGTGTGTGTACGCGAGTGGCTTCGAATGAACTATGTTTTTCCTATGAATTTCTTAATTATTACTACGAATGGTCTATACAGGGCATAGATGTAAGAAACGAGTCTTTAATTTGCCGAAATTAAGGGTAAAATGAGTATCTAAAACGCTGTATGTACCGATGGCAATACCTATACATATTCACACGGACACTATCATTCACACGACAAATCAAACACACGACACTTGTTAAAATTAATAAAATATAGTATAAATTACGTGGTCTTTCAATGTCACCCTCATCCGCCAAAAGATCAAGGTAAGTTCCTCGTTTCTATGGAATTTGAGTAAGACGAAAAGAATAATTCAGTTCGGGTTAATGATACAAGGGTCAATATTGGATGCCGAAATGAACTGGAATCGGTAAATAAGAGGAAAGTGGATTGGGAGAAGTTTAAGTGATATTTCTAATCAAGAGCAGGTGTCAGTATTTCTTTAGCCCGTCTCTCGTAACAAACTTTTATTTATATTACAAGTACAAATTAAATTACGCGCACTATTATTTATAATATATGAACTAAACTAAATTTTATTAAATTTGGCAGTCTTCGAGTTAATAATACGGTGCTATAAGCAAAAATCCACCGAAGAATCGTCATTGTCCGATTACAAGAACTGATGGCCTAGTTGAAACTGTAACGGTAAGATTTGTATCAGAATATATTATAAATATACATAACGTACAGTATCGAATTCCAATAAACATTTTGACACCAATTCGAAAGCAGAAAATCGATATGTTCCCGTTTACAAAAATACACGATGTAATATATACGGTTCAAGTAACCTAAAATAGCAAACAATTGTACGTTTATTTTACTGCAGCACGCGTAGTTAAAACAAACATTCATCGATGTTTCATGCAATCGTAGTGCGTATAAAAACAATGCAAAGTCACCGAGAGATTTTATATCGAGAGCAAAAAATCATTCCACGGATTTTTCATCTATGACATAAAAGAAGGTGGTAAAAGTTTACATATCGTTCTTGGTAGATAATTCATGAACCACGAAAATGTGTAATATTCGGAAAATTCGAATCCGTCACCAGGAGACTCAACTACGAGGAACGCGGACAATTAAAGCTAACCGAGCAGTAAAATTAACAGAATCGTTGAATGTAACAGGACGGTTGAAGCGTCCGTGGGAACCCCCTTGCCATCTAGCTTCGAGCTAGCTAGCAATTACTTCTGGAAAATTTACCTTGGAAAGCGTGGAAAGCTGCTGTCGTGGTAATTCCGGCAAACTTAAGCCCACTTTTGCGATCCCGAGCTCAAAGGGCCGTGGGGCAGGATTAGGCGAGCGTAAGGTGTAATCTATGCCACCGAAGCCGCCCAGCTGCAGCTGCAATCCTGCACAGAACCGCACGCGTTTCGCTGGTTAGACGGAATCCAAGTGAATGAGAACGGATCAGTACGACCACGTGCGATTAATCGTAAGTGACGGTCGAGCATCTTGCAAAAATACCTGGGGAAAACGAGTTACTCCTCGCCGGTTCAAACTGTCGAGTCTGGTCTATGTGCTGGAAATTTTGTGCGAAGTTCAAAGTTGGCATACTGGCTGGAACCGTTGTCGCTATGTTGGTAGGTATGCCCGCAGTTATGCCACCACTTAACCCAGGTAAACTGTTGAACACACCGGTGGCTTGACTATCCGTCACGCTCGAAGACAAGCTTGGCAAACTCGAGCCTGCTGAAAAAGTTTTCTAGTCGTGATCTGTTGATTCGAATACGTTGGAACACTTGCTGCTTAAAAATTCAGAGTGCAGATCCTCGATTATCCTCGGTCAGCGAATAAAAAAATCGTGGCTCGAATTTTGAAAAGAATCGGAAATAAAAGAACGAATGCATTACGAAAGTAGCCCTCTATCGAATGAAATTCAACGAAAGATCGTTTGGTGAAAAAGATATTACCTAGGGGTAGTATTGAAGAAACGGACGAGTCTTGACCCAAGAAGGTCGACGTCCTCGGCACCGATATCGGTATGTAGTTATAAGACTGCAATGGTCGTGGAACCGCTGACAAAGTTGCGATTGGCACAGTTGGCAAAGTAAGCTTTGGCTTTTCGGCGAGGGAGGCCAGAGACACGAAATTCAGAGCTTCCGGAGAAGATTGTTGGAAAGATAGTCCACGGTTCGATTCCTGCTGCAGCAGATAGTTCAACAGAGAACTCTGCAAGTTGCCCTTCAGAATAGCCTTCGACTCCTCTGGAAGTACGTAGTTCACTACCGAGCCAGGGATCTTGTTATCCAGGCTGTTGCTCAGTACATCTGGTGACACGTAGTTTGACAGCGAGGTCTGCTCGTTGAGTTTGATCGGGCTTTTCGCCTGTTGCGACAGTAGGTAACTGAGCAAAGACTGCTGCAGTTTGTTCTTCATGCTGGAAGGGAAGTAATAGGATGTCGGCGTCGTAAACTTCGACGATTGAAATTCAATCGGCGGAAGAGTTCTGGAAAGAAGGAAACGCGATATATGTTATTCATAAGTTAACATTTTTATTCGATCGAAATCCACTGCCGTATCCGCGAATTCTGTCCTCTCGAAGTTTCATCCGTTTTAAAAGCTACAACTTATAATTTTTCGTGTGAAGTCATTGGCCTCGAAGTCACGTAAGTTTCAGAAACGAGTTTCGATGGCGGACAGACGAAGATAGAAGAGGTCACAATCACTCGAGCAAGTAATAAATCGTGACAGTGCCATTACGTACTGTCGACCGAAGGATAAGAGCGGAGATTCCGTGGCCATGACAGGTAAGCTAGCCTCGGTGGTCAAAGCCGACTGTGGATCAACCAGGTTCGAGGACTGGTTCGTAGTGACCAATATGGCTGCCTTCGTGGTTATCAGTGGACTATACGTGGTGGTAGCTTCGGCCAGCTGAAAGCATTTGCGCTTTTTCTTAAAAATCCCATACAATGCGTTATTTTTCCGTTACGAAGAATTCGAACCAGAGGAATCGTACATTTTTGTGGATGAAGCAGAAGGGGAATAAAAGGAGTAAAACGTTGCGGAGAGATATTGTTAAGTGTGCGGAATTGAATACGACAGCGTGATATACGAAGAGTATATTTCGCTCACCGTATCGGATTTCACGGTTGGTATTGTCACCGTATGCGATGCCTTCAGAGAAGCCATTTTCGTCTCGGAAGTTGCAGACGCGTGAACTTCGGCGATAGCTGCAGCGACGGTAGACTGTTGCCATGGTTCGTGGGTGGTTGTAGGATCCATCGACGGTGTCATCGTCGTGGATGTTACGTCGCTCAATGGCAGAGCATTCTCGTACGGTGAAATTGGCGGCACAGGAATATAACCGAGACCATGGTTCCCTGAACAAACGAAGAAACTCCCCCTTTACTCCTTACCCTTCGCATACTTCCTTTCCGGAAATGTTCAAAAAGCGTTACACCTTGAATCTAATTTGTAATAACAGTACGAATAGTCGTTTACCGTGTTTCAAATAGTCCGAGTCTTTCGCAAAGTTTCCAGGCTGCTCTCTGTAAGAATTAATGGGTTTGTCGTACAAGTCCGCGAAGCGAAAGTCATCGCGAAATGCTGGCTGCTGATAGGAGTATTGATCGTTCAGAGACTGATCCTGAAGAATCTGATCGTTCTTGAGCCTGGCACGATCTTTGAACGTCTCATCCGAGACAAACGACTGCCCCTTGAATTTCGTATCCCTTAAGAATGAGTCGTCAGCGTAGAAAGGTCGGCCTTTCGGTGACGAATAATCTCTTAACAACGCCTGATCTCTAAGAGACAGTTGCTCGGAGAACGAAGACAATTCCTGTCGATAGGGTCGACGTCGATACGATTGATATTGTTGCGGCCGAAACGATTCCCGAAAAGATTGATGTTCGTGGAAAGGCGAAGCGTATCTGCTCTCCGGGTAAGGTGGAAAATCTTCCGAAGCACTGTTTCTTCTGTCTTTGTACGCGACGACAGCCACCGCCATCGCGACGACGATAACCTGAAGCAACGAATCAATTATACCGTCGTCACCGACAGACGAGCGCATTAGAAACAGACTCACCAGCTTCTTCATTTCACTGGTTGCAACGCGTCGTTTCAAAGGAACCACGATAAGAAAATTAAAGATTTGCGCGAAACGATCGTCTGCGATCGATCACTATCGACGATTTTCTTTTATAGCTGCGAAACGAGAGGGAAACCTGTATCACGTGTCTTTTTCCGCTTCTTGTTGTGTGCTTCTTCCAGTTCAGGTACGAAACTGGATCTGGTAAATCACGTATGTCGAACGCCTTTCTCCTTCTATGCCAGGTTCATTGCCAGATATACATTAGGTCAGACGCATTGCTGTATATAGAGGTGTCTGGATAACTCGAGATTCAAGGTGAAACGTTCTCGCGTTGACTTCGTTTGAACAAATTGATTTAAATTTTCAGTGGAGAGAATTAAATATCATTGCACCCAATTATCTGCGCTACATTGCTGCTGCAGAGTCATAAGTTACGATCCGCCATTACCGTTGCGGTGTACATTACTTCTGCCTAATGATCCCCAAATTCGTTTTCTACCGGAATATTTATTGTAACGATGTATATCGTGCATACACCAGGCACGAAGCAGATAACAAGCAATTGTAAATATTCTAAAGATTATACACAGGTGGCAAGTAATTTACGGAAATTCGTTTTCCAAAATTCAACGTCACGCTTCTAGCCACTGTTTACGCCTCAAATATTTGTTGTAAGAATCCCATAATTCTGCGAGAGAATTCGTTACAGCGTCGTAACGAACTACGAGCAAAGTATTGCGCGGATTAAGAAGTATCGTTCAAAAATATTTGAACTATGACACTTTATCGCGAAACGGTACGAAGGCAAACAGTGCGCGAATTAAGTCGAAAAACTTTCGCATCGCATTACTGTCAAAGTTGTAAAACGTAAATTTATCAAGACTTTAGCGAGTGTAGCCGACGATCTCTTAGAAAGAATAATTTTTCTTATCTCGAACAACCACGCTTCTACGGTAATTAGCAAATATTGCTTTGCACAGTTCGATCGATCTTCTACCTAAAACCTCTCGGTCATTTTTCTTCCTGAGCAGTGTCAGACTTTCGTTTAAGACTTAAAGATAGGGTAATAAATTCTCACGATACTCTGAGTAAATACCGATCACTTATCGGTAAACTACCCTTACACTTTCCACTCTTCGTCTTTCGCAAGATTTGCGATTATGATCTGTTCAGGATGCAAGTTTTTCAACGACGAACGTTACATGTATCGAGCTTTCTTCGCAACGCGATTAATAATTAATGATCGGATACAATAATACTCGATACCGGTTGCAGTACTCGAGTTTACAAGGAAGGAAGAAGCCAATCTGGTTGTTCAACTTTCGCTCCTAATAAGTGTCATGCAAGCCTGGCGAGAGAGAGATTGTAAATTTTATTCGCAGGTCAATAGGATCGTTTAGTGTAAATCTCGATTTACGGGCCACGTAATTGGACGTTCTGATCGCGAACGAAATTGGCCGGCGAGCCTATTGTCTTCGAACTTGAAAGGCCTTTTATTGTTGCAGCCGCGTATTGTGCCTGCTAATTAATGGCATATAGCGTGACCAAATAGAACTCTAACCGTTACCGAAAAAGTTACCGTATCAGGTAACGACAGACTTTTATCTGCCTATATTTCGGTAAACTACAATTTCGTTTTCATTCTCGACACGGCGATAAAATATAGCGATCCACGTCGAAAATCGGGTCGGAATTTTCGTTCAATTTTATTTACGTTTGATACTCGAGAGAAAAGAAACGTTTCGAGAGGTATTTCAGAGGGATCTGTACGGCCACGTACGTACAATACAGAGATTAGGATAGAAACGTGTATTTGTGGTTACTTTAAATCATTATTTGGCAACAAAACAGGGTTGAGTAGCCACCAAAATCCACTCTCGTACAATTCATTATCCTGGCATTCCAACGCTCGGCTAATTTTTTACGGGATCAATACTTTTTTCAGTGGCAACGAATCAGAGATAACGTTCAATTTGTCAAGTTTCTCGGTTCTTAACGGGGATACTGGGTTGCAAGTTTCTTTGCAGTCATTCTGTTACATTACGAAGTGTTGTTGCGATGTTCACGAGCGTCATTTCTCTTCGCGCAACTTCGTGATGGATACTGTAATAAAATCTCCCTTGCATACGAAAGAACGTTGTAAAAGAAACAGTCACGTTTCTCGTCTGTTAACATAGAGACAAACTTCTGGAAGTTTGAATAATATTCTATTTACATTTGAATTACTGAAATGTGTTAAATAACCGAGTATTTTTAATTCTGTGTCTATATACTTGATTCTCCTGTCTGTATCTTGATATTTCTTTGACACTTTGAATATCGTTTAAATACAGATTTATTTGTATAATAAAATTTTAAATGAATAATGTCCATTAATCGATAAAATGAATTACGGGGGATGAGTGAAGCTTATGTAAATAACGGGGAATAAAAAATGGTTTATACCGACCGTATATGGACGTTGAGTTTATTCCAAGTCGCGAATCTAGTGAAATATTTCCCGGAAAATTGAAAACGTCCGTTCAGATAGAATTAATTAACTCGAATCTCCCGTTCGTCGTAATTGCGCATTTTAACAGTTATTATCGTTGGTATTATTAATTCGCTCTTTTCGATACCAATATTCAAGATTATTAATTATTACGCTATCGTTTCATCCGTATTTTCATTTCTTCCCATGCTTCCATGTTGTGTCATCGCAAGCCAAATATCGTTTCGGCCACTATTTACTTCGTTTCTCGTCGTTATCGAATCACTTTCGGCCTTCCTCGATCGCCAAACCTGCTCCTTTTTTGTTCGGCAATTAATCTGAAAGCGCTAAAACGATAAATCCATTCTGTCCGAATTTAAATATTTTTTATTTCGCTTTATTTGCTCGCGAAAGTTTTATCAAATATCAAGCTGAAATGACTGCAATTTTCGTTTACACGTCCCATGGGAGTTTACTATATTTTTCATGCATGTTCGTTTTATTTTTATATCATATTTGTCAACTAAAATATCGGTTACGTCCCACGTTTGACGCAGACAAGTAACGCGTCACAGATATCCAAAACAATCCGCGAGTTCGCAAATTTTGTTTCTCCGAAAACAGAAAATGAAATTGATCCAAAGTTTGTTCAAACATTTGAAACGCAGCGTTCCCCATCTTGGTGGCGTCGAGCCGTTCATCCCACGACGCCATTAAAGGCTACTAGGCTGATTCCAGCGCATTCTCGAAGTATATTTTCTCCTCGTTCGAGTGAATGGACATGTAACAAAGTAACGCGTCAGGCAGGAAGAAATGATTGAATTAATTTGCTAGCTGGAGTGAGATATTTGTCGATGTTTTTCTCGTGGAGCTTGCCAGTTTTTCGACGGACAACTTCAAGAGACCGTTCAAGTTCACTCGACTCGCCAAACTGGGCAAATAGCTGGTTCATTGCTGACCAAAGTCACTGCTTATTCCTTTTTACCAACCTGGATTATTGAAGAAACAATAATGGCTATTGTCGCGCGGTGAAATGCTTTCTTGCCGTCGACCGCGGTCAATTAGTTAATTACTCAATAAAGGAGCAACGCCGGTGGCACAGGTATCGTGTTCCCCGTGGAATTCAACTTGTTGCGGATAAGATCGTTTCGTCTCGATTTTGCAAGAATCGGTTGCACACTCGGTCGAATCCAGTTAAATTGTACCGTGAAATTTATTCGTGTCGATATTTCTGCATCGGTAAAGATTTATCTCTTTATTTTATTCCAGGCTAATTTGTCAACGACCGTTCTGCATTTATTACGCAGGTTCCCCAATCGATCATCGATTCTTCGTTTAGGAAATCATTTTCATAAATTTTTTACGACACCCGCGACGGGTCGATTCATCTTCGTTCTGGGTAGCGACAAGCGTGCATGAAAATATGTTTCTTCCGAAAAATATGTTGAAAATTTCAACGACTCGTCCGTAAATCGATCAGACACGAGAAGGAAGATCGATCGTCGGAAGCGATGTATTCGCTGGTTGAAGTGAGATGCGTGAAAATTTCGAGTCGAAGAACAATGTATTCGTGAAAGCGACGAAATAAGTGCGCGGTGTAGAAGAAGTTACGGGACTTGGGCCAAGAATAGTGCACCGTTTGTGGCTTTGTTGCACTACTTTACGAAAGTTAAAGCAACAGAAGCTAAAGAGACAAGCGAAGAAGCTTTTGTACAGAAAAGTTTTTCCATTTATACGTCCTCTCAGTCTTTGTCGGCATAGTCGCACGAACTCGACGATAATAGCTTCTTCGGTTTCCATCGCCGCTTTTCTCGCCTGCACCATTTATATTCGGAATTCTCCCAACTTTATAGCTGTGATACATAAATTTACCTTCTGATATACGTGCAAAAGGATCGATCCGTTCGACCATTAAGAATGGCGATCGTTTCACTAATTCGGAATTTCATTGTGGAAGGAAAACTGATAAAAGGTTGTTACAATATTTAAACAGTGGCAGAAATTTTATTCGTGAATCGACCATCGCATATGACGATTCTGGCGGAGAATTGCAGCGGGACCGTGTTGCTTCGCCGTTGTTAAACTTCAGCCCTACGGGAATGAATTTCTGCACGCTGTGCTAGGTATACGTTCAATTTAAACAGCTACAGCTTCCGGTTACACGTGCAGCGTGGTCGTAGGATCTTCGATGCGTGTAGCCAACAACCCTCCTATTATTCCTAATACTCGGTTAATAGCGAGACATACGAGAAATAACGATACGTTTATGGAACGTCGACGGTTCGTGAAGTCGTGTTACTTGAAAAATAAAGAACACCTATTACCGATACGATCGTCCACGTTTAAACGGAATTTATAAGAACGACGAGGAATCGCACGGCGGAAAATCCTGACCTTTTTCGCGATTCGTGACATTCGATGCTTTGATAACGCGTCGAGAGAAATAATTGAACCGTGGCGAATCTCTGCTATGGTAATCGCACGTTCGGCAGATTTGTTCTGAAACGTGGCTGCTCGTAATATAATATTCGGTACAATGGAGTCGGACGATCGTGAACTTCCATTCGTTCATTCGTATTCTATATCGAACAATGCGCCTTTATTCAAGATCGAATTTGCGACTAACCGTATGCATATAACAGCGGCAAAATGACGGACCAACGGGTCGCGATTGGTCAATTTGCCTTTGAAATTGATCGAAGTTGCACCGAAGAAATCGGCTCGCCGAAGAATATTTGAATTATGCGCACCTATTATCGGGAAAAATTGTAACGTTGAAAATGCCCGAAAATTTACCTATTGTCCCGAATATTTCATACCGAATCGGTGCTTTAAAACGGAAAAGAACATAGAAAAGTTTACTGTTCCGTTAATAGTGCGGCAATCTCCCGATATTGTTGCTAAATCTACACGAAGCTATTTCGCCGGAATGATCGTGTTTCAAGATAAACGCAGAGTTGAAATCGTTAAACTAGCGATGGTAACGACTAGAAGTTTGTGTTGCTAGAGCAAATCGCGGCAGTCGAATTCTGGCTTGCCTTCGATCTTCGCTATTCAACGTCGGGCTCGGAGCTAAGTAGAGCGTGCTCGAGCCGATTCCATCGTATTTCACTTTTTATCCTTGGAGGCGCTGCTAAACGGTAATTTGGGATCGAATAGCACGCCGTTGAACCGAAAGATTGACTCGAGCGTTAAGCGTTTTCGACAAAGTATTTAAGGAAATAATCGAGCTGGAATTTCTAAGATTCCCAGCCAGCCGTGCAGATAACGTAAATCACTGGTCCGCGTTAGGGAGCGTGTACTCAGTTTCACTGGATGGAAGAAACGCAATTACGAAATTGCTTCGTTTCTTTCCAGAGCACGTTCCACCATGGAACGTACACGCGCCAGTGCCATCCCGCACAACACGTGCACAACATGACACGTGTTCCTTAATGCTCACCTATGAATCGTGATTCTGAAATGAATATATTGCGGCATTGTTCTCAAAATGTAAAACGAAATCAATTTTATATGATACGGTCCACAATTTTTAACTGGGTCGTACAGTTGCCTCACTGGCAAGTTTATAAGTTATTGCTGGTTTATAAGATGGAGTTATTGTTATTTTTTCCAGGTTACTTTAGAACGCTTTTAAGAACAAACCCACTCATGAACTCCTGTATTCATACGCACTTAACCATGTTCTACGAAACTATGCGACGGTCTAAAGAGAACAGGGTGCATTCATCGTATGATGATTTTTAAACGTTGTTGCAGTAATTTCCTTTCGAAAAGTATAAATGTTAGGTTTATACATGAATATAATTTCTGATCGGAATCACTAATTGATCTGACCCAATACGTGTTCCATTTTTCGTATTGTACCGATGTTCCCGTGTGCACGTGACATTGATTAGATTAGGGAAATCGAACAAAATGTATCATCCACGATACAATCGTGTTTGACAATGCAAATGCTGGTATCGGTAAACTTTATTTTGGAGGTAATTATTTTGAACAATTAATCAATCTCCGTATAAGGAGAGAGAATTTTAGTTATTTCCCAAAAATTTCTGATCGAATAACCATCAACTGGACCGCTGTCCCGGCTGACACTCAATCTCCACGCACGCACGAAACACATAAATCATCCTAAACGCACGCATCCTTGATGTTCGTTTAATCCAAGGCATTCGTGCGTTGCTGTATCGACGGAGAGAAAAATAGATGAACCCGGATCCTCGCACGAGGGCCGACTTTCCAATTAAACGTGTCCACACCGTAGTAAGATGTGAGCAAATGCGAGTAACGAGTTGGTCAGGTCCAGAGAATGTGTCGTTAGCTCCGTAAGCGACACGATTCGACGCTTATACGCGAATCGAGGCGGCCAACGATGGTCAGTGACACTCCGAGCGACATCAAAGGAAGCTCGGAATGCGAGTTAATTTCGTAGCGAGGGAGACCGGAATAAGGGTTAAGAGTGACACAGAAGGGAAAGAGGATACGGGTAAAGCACGAGAGGAAGGAGGAGCCTGGCGACAACATCGAAAAAGAGAACTGTCATGCATATTCAAAACGAGGGTTTACACCCCTGCGGTCTGTCCAGTTAGTTCGTCCGTGTAAAAAGGGAAGCTCGTTTATTTCTCAGCGACAGCGTCGTCGCTTTCGTGACTTCCTTTTCGTGTTTCGAGCGATACGTTGCTTCTTTCAACGCGTCGGACGGTAATTAGCAGGGTACATAGGGTGGAAATTTTATTAGCGGGTTAATCAGACTGTGTATTTTACATGAAGCGTGAAACAGAAAGATACGAGTTTCTAAAAGATGGAGATTTTTATGTTTCCTTGCATGTTGCTACGTCCCTACGTTAAATAACCCGTTGGCCATACAAACTTTCATGAATACGAGGAATTAAAAATTGATTTAAGTTCGTTATAGGATGAGCATAAATGAAATATGGGGTTAATAAATTCGTTACAAAACAGCTTCACCATTTACCGTTTCTCTCTGCAAGATGTACACGACGGAAATGTACAAGGAACAGTTGCTTACCGCTGCACCGTGTATAAAAACATCATTGAGCTGTTCTGTCGTATAAACTCCTTTGGGACCAACAGTACTACAGCTGAACGTACATTGTACAAAACAAGAAATCTACCGAACGCCGACTTATTTTTCAAGCAGACAAGCTGCCCGTCCTACCTACGATAGCTCCGCCTCATGGGATTTTCATCTAACTGGACCGTTTGTCAAAAGAAAATTGCATTTCAAACAACCATACTTCTAAAGCTCAAATTTGAAGGCTCTCTCGCTGAAACTCCTATAATCGAGTCCGGGTATTATTCAATTTCGCATTATCAGGGACCGTATCAACATGTGAAGAAATTGATTTATTACTGGTGCAATCTATGTTATCGCACGAAAAGGTAGTAATCAATCCGTGGTAGCAAAACATAAAGGTATCGACCTCCAAAGTACAGAGCAAGCAGTATATTATCAGTATCGCTGACAAATATCAGAAGCTATTATCGGGACAAAAGAATTGAAAATTATTTCTTCTACACTGTAATCGATACGGCTTATCACCGATATCTCGGTTAAAATCGGGCTCGTTCTTATCGACTTGACATGTGTAAACGCTCGCTTAATGCACGATTAGGATCTTTTAAATTTCAAGGATGAGTGAAAGAGACTAAAACCAAATATAAATATGTCTTTTCTATAAATCGTTCATTGGTTTCGTGTGACCTTCTGCGAGTTGCATGCATGTGTGAGCGAGAGCCGTCGTGCATTAAACGAGCGTTCAATCGATGTTCGATCAGAGCTTCACAGAGAGCGCAGCGTTCCTCGAACGAAATTCCAAGAACGGGATCTACTCTTCCGATAAAACTGTTTCGCATTTTTCGCCATTGTTATCGATATGCCTCGAACTTGTTACTTTTAGATACGAACTTTGTCCTCCCGTGAATTAAAGGAAGATTAAGCGATGTTTGCAAGTTTCAGCAAGAAAGTTTACTGCTCCGTTAAAATCCCGCACGAGACGGCTGAAATTTGCCGTACGTCAAAAATCTAGGAAACGCGAGGCAACTGTTATCCGCTTTGAGCAACGCTATTAGACGTAACGAGATTTTCTTGGAAATTTAGCAAACTTCCAACTACGGTTAACGCGCTGGCTCTCGCAGTAGAAATATCCGTGTTTAGCGTGACACGCTATAATATAAATTATTACAGACTCCATTACCATTTTCAACGAGATTCTATTGGCCACTCGCAAAAGGTTTCTCTAAATTATTTCATCGAATTTGTAGCGTTCATATCGCGATGAAATATTCCATTTTTAATTAGCGTTTGATTGCCACGAGGATATTGCACACGCACAGCACTTACAAGGTTTAATGATTAATCTATCGGGTTACGCAAGCTCGTGGACTTTGTCATTCGACGAACACCGTTTTTTGTTACCACGAACCTGCATATGGAATCAGATAACACTTATAAAGCTTCAAATTAATATACTATTTTGTTCGAGTGATATCTGATCAATTATACTATGGAAGAATCATGCTTCATTAAATGTAAGTGCGGAAGCGATACATTATCGAAGCAAGAAACCGATGAAAAACGTCTGGTCTCTTGCTCGTTCTCTGATACATTTAGATTTGTTATTTTCCAGAGTATCTCATGTTTACGTACACGTGACCTGTCTACAACTATAGATAACTGACTTTTCTCTGTTCGCGATGAACGATATTTATATCGTCTGATTCAAACTTTCCTTCTCTACTGAAATATTCTCTACCGAGATTTGCAGAAAATCGCGTTGCTTCAATAACGTATTGATATCTATGCTGATCGCTTTCATTGAAAATCCGAATATTTCTTTGATACCTTTACGGATTCGTGCGACAATACGTTCATTGACACGAAAATATACTTGACTCGTTTAAATGCGCATATACACAAGTCCCAATTCCGATTAACGTTGGCCTAAATTCAAACCGAAAGGTCACCGAGACAGAAGGTATTTTATTAAAGAAAAGGGAATCGAGATACAGGTTGAAATTTTTGCTGTCCATGTTAAGGCATCAAAATTATTTATCCACTCGAAGATTCTAAATATATCGAAACGTGTTTCCATTCAAGAGGCAGTAATTTTGGCACTCCGCTCGAAGTAGAATCATCACACTGTAAGTGTTCAGGGACACGGAAGTACTTGATAATAGAAAAAAAAATATTAAAATGTTTTCCTAAAATGTTTCATTTATAACCTGACTCGAACGCTAATCGCCACAGTATACGTCTACTTTGTATTTTAAATTAGTATCCTTTCTCTCTTCATACTGCAATCAGCTAACTTAATTAAGTAACCGTGATAACTGCTCACCCTCGAGTGCGTTAATTACAATCTTTTCAGAAAGCTTAACTTCAAATTAACGGACGACCAAGCGGGTGCAAATTTAGGATTAAAATATTCATTAAACATCAGCGGAGTAAGAATGTAATCAACTCGAAACTTGTCACACTCTCCTCGGAGACCATGTCTTAAATATACGGGGTACACGTTCGCGCAAATTTGAATAAAATTTTCCTTATTCTATAAAACATCGGCACGGCGATAACGTCCGCGTAATGAGTCACGGTATAATTACAACTATTCAAAATACGATCCTCATATATTTCGCTAAAAATTTTCCACTTGCCACCTTGCTCGATTGCGTTCCGGTGACCTCTGGTGCAGCGCGTTAAACGAAAATATTATTCCCATTTGTCGTAAATAATTGAAAAATATGGGTGCATAACAGATACCGTACTTATTAACCGAGCAAAGTAGAAACAGAGTGGCGAGCAGCCACATAGGAAGGTGGCACATGCGCGCAGGAGAAAAGGACGGTATCGAGCCAGGCTAGAGGCTTGCCCGTCAACAGACGGTGTCGCACCGTCAGTTTCTTCCGCCGCGCCTGCAAGGCGTTCAGTGTTGCACCGAGGAAACGTGCGTTTCTCTTTAACCCGTTGCTCGACAACGTTTTCTTTTTTTCTCCCCGTTTTCGTTCAACTGTTTCGCCTCTCGGTCGCGTGTGCGCTCCACAGTGCAGGCCGACGAACCGTGAAAGAATGTAACCGAAAGAAGGCACGATCGCCAGCATCGTTCAGCCGGTAATTTCATACACGGTAAGGCAAACTCGAGATAAAAATTTCATTCGCGATATCGCGCCTATTCGAACGTTTACGACCGTCCACTGCACGTCAGGGACACGTTGCGTTTCATCGGGAACCTTGGACATGCGTTGATCGCACAAACCGTCTGACGTCCGAGAAATTTACGTAGAATCGAACGTGATAATACGAAGGATCGTGACGTGCGATCGGTCGTTACACCGATCGGAGTCATCAGTTTTATGGAGATGTCTTTACGGTATCTTCGAAGAGACGGTGGCGATAACGAAGGTTTTTCGATCGAACAGATATCGGTGAAACGTACACAAGGTACACGCGCGTTCCGCTGACAGTTGTCCGAAGCTATATTTTCCTTCGCTTTCGCTCTCTTCCTCTCTCTTTCTCTCTCGGACCTACTGCTATCGCGGACTCTGTTCACCTGTTCATCTCTGTCTACCTTTCTCCGCCTTCGTTCCTCCTTCTACTTGCCTTTGCCCCTGAGTATACCTGTCATGAGTGCGTGTTCGTGCCTCAGCATTGTATTCCGTGCGTTTCGCACAGACAACAGAAGAGGACGGAGAACGTGCGCAGCTGGGCGAATGCATCGCGATGAGATGGCAAAAGAAATTAAGGAACAAACGATTCGTTAACACGCTGCCCAGGTGGTCACCCATGACCGCCGAATTTAATTAAACTTCGCTAATGTTCAATTAAGAACTCGGAGAGTACACGAGCAACTTCTTTTCTCGTAAAATACCTTATTTTATCACAAACCCAATCCTGGTTCACTTTCTTTTAATTACGATTGGTTGTAATAATAGGTTAATCGAATAATTACGCATCTTCCTAAAGTATGCCATATTTAGGACAGTTTTCAACGCGTTAATCAATGGCCAGGAGTCGCGTGATCAACCAAGGGGATAAGAAAGTATGGAAACAAAGGAGGGACGCGACCCTGGATGCGAGTCTCCCAAGGGATTTTCGAGGTCAAGGGAATCCGAAGCATGACCGAGAAATGGAGTAAACACACGGTCTTCCGTGGACGACGAAAAGCGTCCATTACGAAATATTGGCTCGCGTTTCAAGCCTCCAGCTGTGTCTCACCTTTGCCGATATTAACTCGTGATCGACCGTCTGCCGTTTTATCTTCGCCTCGTATACTTCTCTCGCTTTTCCCCCTGACTTTTGACCTTCTTGTTAAAAAGGAGGGGATCGGCGAACACGCGTGTCGCCTGTTAGGCTCGTTAGACGCGTGGAAACGCGACTACCGGCCATTATCGGCACCCCACGGTGACCAATGCTCGATATTTGCACAAGTGTTCGCTGGTAATTGCGTCGGATCTCCAAGTTCTGATTAACGACGAAGTATCACGTTGCTCGTGTCCGAATTAAAAAGCAAACAGATTTGAATTAGCTCAAACTTAGAACAGAAAAATGGGTTAACAGGTGTACAGGTTGAGAGCATTCAGTGATTCTAAGGGAATCGATCCAGATTAAAAGAAGCGAAATGGAAATTGTATCTCGAGTTCACTCGACCCGCAAGAACGAATAACCTCTTGTCGTGGAGAAGATTGCGCGAACCGCGGTCGCGGAACACGGGTCATGACCCTCATTTATTTCCATTCTTCTTAAAGCGGCCGCGAAGCGTTATTGAGCGATTGAGCGGTCAATGTCGCGGCGGCTTAATTCGTCCTTCAAAGGCTTTACCGGAAGTTACGTAATTATCGATCGGTTAGCCCGTAATTGAACTATCGCCACGCGTCGGTTAATCTAACGCACGGAGAAATTCTGCCGTGAGCTCGCCGTTGCTCCAAATCCAAGTAACACCGGTATTCATCGGCTGTGCAAATATTGTTCCACGGCGTTCCACTTACGTGATATCAGAGTGCAAATGTTTGCGCTGTATTTACAAGCACGTGCATGTATACTAACCCGCTCGCGCTGCGTGTAATGGCTACTTCACGGATAATGCGGCATTTAAAAAAAATAACCTGCTGCTCGAGCGGCTTACTTTCACGTTTTGTCAACAGCCACATCCATTCATTCCTGCCAGCCTTCCAATAATTTCATTCATTTCCCTCGATGGCGGCTTATAAAGGGGTTACGTGCTATTGCATAAGCTACGCAACTCGTTTCACGCTGGAACGAGACGCATTGGTTATTTAAAACTTCCCGCTTACTCGGCAGATACTTCCCGAAGAACAATAGCGGAAAATTCTGATCGAAGTTTCAAGGGTTGCACAGCTATTCCGTAGTAGAAGTAGACGTAGGTAGTAAGACCAACTGAATTATCAAGATTATTACCGGGCTGAATTATGTCGCGAATTTCCTCTTGCTTTAATGTCAGATAATAATCCTCACGTCGTACACGTTCTCTTCGATACACATGTGACGATTCTTCTAAAATGACTGTAAAATTCGTTATACTTAAAGAGGGACTCCAAGTACCGAAGTGATTGAATTCTCAAGTATCCAGCTTCAATTGAAGTTCACGAACTCGAACATCCATAAAGAGAAAAGGCAGCGGCAGCAAGATTGTACGGGAAAGTCGTGAAGTTTACGAGCAGTCAGTGGTCGGGCGGATTCCGTAGATTATCAACAGAACCAGACGATATTACGGCATCCCGACGTTCTTCCGCTTTCATGACCGAAATACTTGTGTTCCACGCTCGCCATTAAGTAGGTTCCACGGCCGCGTGTGCTGGTGCACACACGCGAGCACACACGACGTAACGTTAGGCCGCTTCCGAAGAATTCGTTTACCGTCAGGCGCCAGAAACGTTTTTATCGTGCCAGGGAAGAAGCACCGGCACCAGCAACTCTCCCACATTATTTTCGTAGCGCTCCCGTGTTTACGCGCTGTCTCTGTGTACGCCATTCACACAGAGCTATGGGACACGAGAACAACGGTACGAACAAAACCCCCGCTATTTCAGTCAATTCGATCGCCATGGACGCCGATAAAACTGCGAGACCCCGGAACGAATTAACGGCTTTATTGAATTTCTCCCTTTCCGCGATCAGACGGTAAATTGACCCTTCGTCTATGCCTTTTAACGCGGTACAAATAGCAAGTTTTATCGATTTACATATTTAATAACGTAGTCTACACGATATCAGGATGTTCAATGACAATAACCCGTGAATGTCCAAGGTTACTGTTTCGTAAAAAAAAATAATTTTGATGGTCTTAAGTGGAACAGCCTGTATATAAACTATCCATAATATTTAACTCGGCTGATGATATTTCAAAGAAGAGTATCAGACGATTTATGAAGTTCGGGAAAGAAGTTTAACCTTCCCTTGGATATTTATGATCGAATTCAGCGCTTTCACTCTGATTGAAAGCACGCTGGGGAACGTTCCGAAAAGTTCGGAACTCGGGCAATCCGAAAATATCTACGTGTCTGCCAGTTCTTTCGTT
This sequence comes from Megachile lagopoda, assembly GCA_036983795.1. Lineage (NCBI taxonomy): Eukaryota > Metazoa > Arthropoda > Insecta > Hymenoptera > Megachilidae > Megachile > Megachile lagopoda. The sequence goes on from CM072794.1 coordinate 2,964,352, forward strand.
ACATTTCTCTCCCCGACCTTATTCCCCTCGCTACCAACTTTCTTCGCTTTTGTTTTCTCTCGTGCTTCGCAACGTTTGTTCCGTTTCTGTAGGTACACCGGTTCCTCTCGATGTTCATGGTCATTGTTGGTTCTACGAAAAGATTGAAGTCTCGTTTATAACCGGTCGAGCCGCGTGTCGAGAAACAATGAACAGACGTTCACGAAAACGCTTTTGTACGTGGAGCTATTTGTACGCACGGTTTGCACGTGATTGGTGGATTTTTGCGAAACTTCCTTCTGCGTCAATTAAGATAACTTACGATAAGAACGGGATATCCGTGGACGATAGTGACGCTGATAGGTGCTCGACCTTTCTCGCCCGAGAATGATAAATCCAGTTACTGAATAATGGTCAGCGTTACGTGAACGATAAGCGTTCAATTAATTGCATTTCACTAGTCTCGCGCTCTTCGTTCATCTACCAGCACGTATGTTTTCTACGACGCGATACATTGTAGGATATTAAGCAAGTCACGAGTGGACAAGGAAAAGGAAAGAGAAATACGTAGTTTTTTCCAAGTTATCTGATTATTCCACGAACTAAATTGGGTCGTGACACGTGTACGTATAATTTGTTATTATAAAGAAAGAATGTAAGCAATTAGCGACGGGAAGTCGACCGAGTCACGTTGATTGCTAATTGGATGGCTTATAAAATCCACAGAAATTATATCGTTTTCCTTAATGATCGTGACTATTGCATTTCCAATCTAATTCGAAGAAAATCGTAAAATAACAAATTAAACGATTGGAGTTATAATTACGTCTTACAGCGCATGTCTATTTTCACTCTGGCAGTCTGCGTGTCGTTTGAACTTTTCGATCGCTAACGAACTTGAATATCAAACGGTCTCGATTCAAATCGAAACGTACAAATTTTTGCTGACCGGAAGCGGATAACGGCTACAAGGGAACGTTGTTTGACAGCTGGTTGAAATATTTGCACAAAGATTGGTCTATAAAGTTCAGTGATTCCAATTTGTATATCGGTTACTATACATAGAATCGAAGACCTTGAAACGGAGAGAGAAAGAAGCTGCATTATAAACTTTATTCGATCTTTCCTGTCGTAGGTGCAGCGTGGAACTAAGATGTGCAAGCCAGCCAGGAAGAAACGCTCTTAACGTCGTAAGTCTTTCTTTGTTTTGCGACATTCGCGAAACGTGACACTCTATCATCCATCAAAAATTGTACATTTCTTTCGTCCGTCCATGATCATGTCATATTTCAATTACCAAATGGCAGTCTCGGCAGAAAATTAATTAACTGTCCAAAATTGAGGTTCGATATAGTATCCGTGCTATTCGAGTGATGGTTTTCAAGCAGACAATAGCGGAAGACGTTGCCAGGGTCGTAAAATATCGCGCAAAAGGCAAATGCTTCGACGAGAAAAAAGTATGCGATTTATTCGACGATGCAGGAGAAATGTTCTAGCACTATTCTATTTTCACCTAGCCGTTTCTGTTTATGGTACGTCCTACTTTGTAGCTAGAATAAAGGTCAATCAGTGCAACGATGCCAGTAAATCCTTTGTGCTTTGATACAATATCGATCGTTCGAAAAAACAGAAAGCTTCTCGATGAAGCGATATAACCCGATTCGTGGTCGTAAAAGCTTCATTTTCGAACACTGCAGCGTTAAACTTTCGACTTTTCTGATAAATTCTTCGAGCGTCTTCTCGAAAACCGAGTTTGTGCCAAAAGCACCGTGATTTTTGATGCTTCGCGTTAACGCTCGATAGAGAAGGGCGAAGCGCCGTAAAAGGGTTGATTCTTCAGCGAGAGGGTGTCGCCTTTGGAAAGCCAGTTAGCGTTGCACGTATCGCGAACAGAGGCTACAATTTAACGAGTTTAACGTTTAATTGAATTCCGATGCAGGTAAAAGAGGCCAGAGTATGTACTTCGTTCTCTCGGAGGTTAATACGCAATTGAGGTTGAGAGAATACGATTAAAGGACGGTCTACGCTCGAGTTAATCGAACCGCGTATCGATTAGCGCTCGACACGTAATGGTGCTCGTTTCAAATAAACGTGGGACATCAAACGGTAACCGCGTGGATCGTTTCGTATTCGTAGTTCGCGGCCAACTTTCGTAATCTCGGCAAACGATATTGGAATCGGTAACGAGGCAACGCTATAAAAACGACTTCTTATACTGCAATTAAACTTTCTGGCGTTTCCTTAGAATTTTAAGAACCGTGAAAGTTAATGAGTCACGCGTTTTACGACTTATCTATTTCTGAAGCGAAGCTTTAATAGATTTAAACGTCACTCTGAAATTTCCAAAGCCTTTCCAATTTAATAATTTCCATATACTGATCCAAAGTCTTGGACTTGTCTATCTGGTCCACATTTAAAAATTTCTAAATATTGATCCAAAGTCGTGGACTTGTCTATCTGGTCCACATTTAAAAATTTCTAAATATTGAATCAAAGTCTTGGATTTGTTTATCGGATTCAAACTAAAAAATTTCTAAATACTGATCCAAAGTCTTGGACTGTCTGATCCAAATGTAAAAATTCCCAAACTGATTCACCTGACATAATATCGTAAAAAAATTCATGGTCGTTTCGAACGTAGAAATCATTAGACGTTCACCAGAAAGTTGTAAACAAACGAAAGCTTGATGCCAGTCACGTAGATTTGAAAACGTAATATGAAAAGCGAAGATTCGTGTCACGGACGATGTTTAGGCGGCATTTATCGAAAGCCTTGAAAAAACTGACAGGAACCCGACGACGTACGACGCGTACGCTGCTCGACACGGACAAATAGGAGAAAAAAATCAAGAAGATGACGAAGAGGTTCGAGTTCAATTGGCAGATCGAGGTACCGTTAGCGCTACGTCAAGGATGCATGTTCGATCGTTGGTCAGAGGAGAAGGACAATACGGACCTCGAACTGAATTGCATGTTCAAGGTCGATGAGTATGGTTTCTTCATCTACTGGCAAAGCGAAGGAAAAGTGAGTGTCTACCTTTTGTCTATGGCTACTCTTTTGTTCTTTCAAAGAAAGACGATATCTCGTAGGTTAGGTCTTATCGAAGACAATGCTATTTTATTACGTTTTCTCTTTCTTCTTGTATTCTTTTGTTCGGATAGGACGGGGACGTGATTGAACTGTGTCAAGTGAGCGACATACGCGCCGGTGGGCTACCAAAGGTAAGACCTGCGTATCGGCTGGTTACGACATACCTTGAACGCGTTGCACTTTCCGATGAAATATTCAGCTTTGAAACTTGTTAACTCGGATTATAAAAGTTTCGAAATCGTAACAAACGCGAGTTAATTGCTGGAATTCGATCGATTTACGTTCCCACGTAAGAATTCGATTAACGTAAATTGCGCGACGAATTTCGCAAACGAATCGGTAAAACTATTTTGTTTAATTCAGGACCCGAAGCTGTACGACAAGCTGCTGACGAAACACGGCGAGCAATTAGACGAGAAAAGTTTAACCATCTGTTCGGGCGTAGATTACACCAATATTAATTACCAGCACGTCGTTTGTCCGGATCCAACAACGGCCAAGGTAAATTTGTTCTTTCGTATAATCTTGATGGTCCCAAAAATTACTGAATTAACTACCGCTATTGTGACGTCCATTTTGCGTCCGATCAGCACGAACGCATTTTTCACCGATCGACAGAGGAATTTTCCTAATCGATCGAGTAATTATTAACGACGATCACTAAGTCCACGTGTTTGTCGTGTCCCACGACAGGTATGGCTGGATGGCGTACGGTCGATTACGCACAACGTGAAAGCCAACAACGTTTGCCCTCTTACGTGCTTGAAGAAACAGTGAGTTTGCTAATTCAATTACACCCACAAACACACATCAAACACCTACGCCGCGACTAATGTTTACGCGAATCGTCGTGAAATAATTAAGCGGAAACGTACTCCAACGTCGACGACGTCTTTTCCCAGTTTTGTCCGCTCGTTCAAAAGCGAGCGTGACTCGATGGGACTCGCGTTTCACCAGTGAAAGCAAACAAGATCATTTTTTTTGCTTCTTCTTTTCCGCGATGGAAAATAAGTATCGTGTTTTGCTACGCGCACAGAAAACTTATACACGAAAGTTATCTTTTTACGACCGCGAGATAAAAGGTGGCGTGTTCCAGTTGGATGCGGCTGAGAATGCTGGTCGATCCGAATGGAAAAGTTCCGGTGAAAGTGGTCGCGAGGACTTTCGCGTCCGGGAAAACGGAGAAGCTCGTCTATCAGTGCCTCGCCGATTTGGGCCTACCCAGCGGAAAGGTAATTAATGAAAATCCGAAAGTGTCGTACATGATCGACGTTCCGAACGAAAATTGCAGAACGACGTCATCGAGCCGGACGACTTCACGTTCGACGCGTTCTACGCGCTCTATCACAAAATCTGTCCCAGAAACGACATAGAGGAACTGTTTCAATCCATGTGAGTACAAGAAACGTACGTTTAACGAGCGCTAATCGATCGATCCGTCAATAAACGTGGAAAGGAACGTTTGTTTGCTCTGAACGTTCCAGCACCCAGGGTAAGGCGAACACGATCAATCTCGATCAACTGGTCATGTTCTTGAATGAGAAACAACGCGATCCGACGCTGAACGAGATTCTGTATCCGCTGTACGACGAGAAGAGGGCGTTGGAAATCATCAAAGATTACGAGCAGAATGAAACGGCACGAAATCAAAGTAAGATTTTACGCGTACATTAGGGATTCATCTCATACCTTTGACATTTCGTATCATTAATATAATTTTAACAGTATTTGCATATGTTCTCTTCGAGACACCTGATCGTACTTGTACCATCGCCTAAGTGAATTAGTTTGTATCTTCGAAACGGCATCCTTTCAGAAGCAATCACATCCTTTCAGAAACGATGACAAAGGATGGCTTTATAAGGTACCTGATGTCCGACGAAAACGCGCCGGTTTTCTTGGACAGACTAGACGTCTACATGGACATGGACCAACCGTTAGCGCATTATTACATTAATTCGAGCCACAACACGTATCTGAGTGGCCGACAATTCGGTGGCAAGAGCAGCGTCGAGATGTACAGACAAGTTTTGCTGGCCGGTTGCAGGTAGGTCCTGAGTTCGCAAAAGAAACTCTTTTATCTAAACGAGAGATTTGAAGGTGCGTCGAGTTGGACTGCTGGGACGGAAAGGGAGAGGACGAGGAGCCGATAATCACGCACGGAAAAGCTATGTGCACGGACATCCTGTTCAAAGATGTGATATACGCAGTGAGAGACACTGCATTCGTGACGTCGGAATATCCGGTGATCCTCAGCTTCGAGAACCACTGCAGCAAAAAACAGCAGTACAAGTTGGCGAAGTATTGCGACGAAATTCTGGGTGACCTCTTGCTGAAAGAACCTCTGAAGGAGTACCCTGTAAGTTCTGTTATCGATCGTGCAATTAATCGTATCGTGAAACATATCTCGTAAAGTAGCACGTTTTGTTGATACGCGTGACGGTCATCCGCAAAACACGGATCCGATAACGGGGCAAATGCGTCAATCGAAATTACAGATTTCTATCGACACGAGTGTTCCACTCCGTTATCGCAATATTATCTTACGAATAGCTTGGAGTGTTCCAAAATCAAGATATATACGTAAAAGCAGATATTGGCTCGAGTAACAAAAACATGATATGTCTCGATAAAACAGCTGGATCCAGGGGTGCCACTACCACCACCCAGTATGCTGAAGCGTAAAATTCTCATAAAAAACAAACGACTGAAGCCGGAAGTGGAGAAGCACGAACTGGAACTGTTTAGGCAAGGTCAGTTCGTGATCGAGGACGAAGTGAAGGAGGATGCCAGCGCGCCACTGGTCGTGGCGGCGGTCGTTGAACAACAATCGGTGAAGGTACCCCTCGTTGTAAGTATCGTTTGTACTTCTTCAAATATTCTTACATAAATCGAATTAAATAACTTATCGATACAAATCCGTTTCAGGAAGAGGTTTCGGTGACCGAGTCCGTTGCTTCGACCACGGTTACGCAACAACAGTCTGGCTCTAGCGCCGGTTTGGGCGACACTTTGGAGTTGGCAGTGGTTCAACCGTACACCGGAAGCACGACGAACGTGCACCCATGGCTGTCGTCTATGGTCAACTACGCTCAGCCAATCAAGTTTCCTGGCTTCGATGTTGCGGAACGTAAGAAATTTTTTTCCGAATGTTTCCCAGTCGGATGAAAATGCAATGTTTCTTTGTACAGAGAAAAATATTCATCACAATATGTCTTCCTTCGCGGAAACCGCTGGCCTGAATTATTTAAAGACGCAAGCCATCGAGTTCGTGAATTATAATAAGCGGCAAATGAGCAGGATTTACCCGAAAGGTACTCGAGCGGACTCATCGAATTATATGCCACAGGTAATTTTCACGTTTAATCTAGCTGGAACACACTAGTCCGCTGATCGATCCATCGAAAACAGGTCTTCTGGAACGCCGGCTGTCAAATGGTGTCGTTAAATTTCCAAACGGCGGATCTGCCGATGCAACTCAACCAAGGAAAATTCGAGTACAACGGCTCGTCCGGGTACTTGCTGAAGCCAGATTTCATGCGGAGGGCCGACAGGAGTTTCGATCCCTTCGCGGAGAGTCCTGTGGACGGTGTGATCGCCACTCAGTGCAGCGTTCAGGTATTTCATTTCATATTCAATTTTTCAACCAAAATCCCAATTTCGCGATGACATTCTTCTTTTTTAACAGGTAATCGCAGGTCAATTTCTGTCGGACAAGAAAGTGGGAACGTACGTGGAGGTGGAAATGTACGGTCTGCCTACGGACACGATTCGCAAAGAATTTCGGACGAGAGTAGTCCCAGCGAACGGCCTGAACCCCGTGTACAATGAAGAACCTTTCCTCTTTCGAAAAGTCGTCTTGCCAGATCTGGCAGCGTTGAGATTCGCGGTTTACGACGAGTCGAATGGAAAACTGCTGGGTCAGAGAATTGTTCCTCTGGATGGTCTGCAATCAGGATACAGACATATATCTTTGCGAACCGAGGCAAACTTTCCCATGTCTTTACCTATGCTCTTCTGCAACATCGAGATCAAGATTTATGTGCCAGATGGATACGAAGGTTACTTTGATTCTTAAAATTACACTGGAGGAACTTTCACTCTCGTTTTCAGACGTTTCATGTTTTTATCTTGAACTAGGACTTATGGACGCGCTCACAGCACCACGGGCCTACAAGAAATCAGAGAACATGTCACAGAATAAAATACGCGGCCTTGGAATAGAGGAGAGCGACAGCAAAGGGAACCCTGATTCCATGAGTGCTCATCGCGAGGTGGCCAAACCGAGAGGTATCAAGATTTCTGTCGAAATAACAATTGTTTATGAATGAATGCTTATACAATATTTGCAGAGGAAATGAAGTTCGATCCCATAACGGTGGAGTCGTTGCGAGAGGAGAAGGGGTATCAAAAGGTGCTAAGGAAACAGCAGAAGGACCTGGAGTCCCTGAGGAAGAGACATCAGAAGGACAAACTTACCGTCCAGAAACAACATTGCGTTGCCATCGAAAAGATTATCAAGGGGAAAAAGTACGATTCTATTTCTGTTCTTTCAGCGAAAAATCGTTAAGTTCGATAGAGTTGTTTGCTATACGCGTTGAAATAACATTCCTGAGATGAAAGTTTCTGAGAAAATTCCTGAGATAAAATTTCTTTGAATATTTAACAATCCTTTAATTTATTTCATCGATTGTTTGGACAGCAAAGCGGAACTTTCAAGAGACCCAACTGTTCGTCGTGCAGTTTCCGAACAAACTGTTCAATGGTCACGTTTGGCGGACCGACAGCGACGAGAAGAACGGGAACTAGTGCGTTCTCACCTGGAAGAGCGAAGAAACACCTTGCGGAAATTGTGCGTGGCTACTCAGCTGTCTCAGCAAAAACAGCTAACGGCGAGACACGAGCGTGAGATCAAGGAGATGAATGCCAGACAAGCGAGACTGTCCGTGGAGAGCATGAAAGAGGTGATGAACGACAAGACCCTGAAGACTCGAGGAATCAAGGAAGGTAGATTGAGGGAGAAGCAGCAGAACAACACGAAGAAGTTCATGGAAGAGAGGAGGATCGCGCAGTTGATTCAGAACAGGGAGAAAGAGAAGCTGAAGGTGATTCACGAGAAGCAACTGGAGGAATTGCAAAAAGACATGAACGCGGTAAAAGACATCCCCTTTTTTGTAAAGAAAGAATGGTATTGTAGCTGCTTTCGAACGGAGAAATAAATGAATCGAAATTTTTAAGCAATAAATTGGTTAAATTAAATAAATGTAATTACCATGGCTCGTTTGTAATTTTCTTTGCAGATTATGGACATGTACAAAAACGAGGAGATGGAGTACGAATTGGGCCCTAAAACCGAATTCTACGTGTGATGGTCGACGGGAAGTAGTCGGCCCTTTCCGTGACCTTGAAGTTTTACCGGAAGAACTGAGGTGCTGCATTCACAGAACCCACTACTATCGTTAATTACAACTGGAATTGGGATCAAGCCTCGTTAGCTATTTCTCGAATCCGCCGACATGTTCGCACGCGATAAAACGCGTCGGCGAGCCGAGAACAAGCAACAGACAAAAACCGCGTTTACTCGTGTATTCTAGTTCATTCTCCTGGATATTTTTTTATAAAAGCGTCTTGTAACTCCATACTGTCCGTCGTCGCACGAGCAAGTACCTAGACTAAATATAAGGGAGTCAATAAAAAAACTGAAGTGATCTAGTCAAACTCTTACATTGATAAGCATATATATGCATATATATTTATTATACGTATACATATATATGTGTATATATACACACGATTCCCCAGGATTATCCGGCCAAACTTCGTCATCACGAATAGAAATGAGAGAAAAATGTACGAATATAGATCGAAGATTAAACAGTTACGACAAATAAAAAAGTGTCGATGAAACATTGCCGACTCGAAACTCAATTTCGAAAATATTGAATGTGAAAATGTTCGACGGAGTTGTATTGCACAAACGACGCGATGGATTTTCCGACAAACGCAATGATTTAGCCAAATTTTAATACACAGCTACGCCTATTGTTTTCTACGTTTTCGCGTTTGCCTAAAATATTATCGCGACGGTATCGTGGAAGACGATTTTGTCTTATTTTCGAGCGGTTGCAAGTCTGCAAAGTTTCACGCGACGTTTGTTTTCTTATTTCCACCGACGAAGTTTGCTCGGAAACATCTTAGGATAGCGTGTATAGGTAAATGAGAAGCGTGAATTCCGCGGATCCAGCGTGCCGCGTGATTCATCGATTTCAATATTTTTCGATCGTTAACGCTATTACCGAATTCTATCGTTCTGCGTGCGTGAGCGAGATTGCGAGCGTGTATTCGTGTGTTTCATGCCTAACGCCAAATGGAATTTACCGTCGCCGATTCCTTCGCTACGAAAAAAAAAAAAAACGATGCTTCTATGGTCGGAAACAGTCAATAGTTGCGTGTCGATTAGATTGTCGCGGTCTGAGTCGTGTACGACGCGTGTTCGAGCGAGTACTCGCGGCCGTTTCTTCCTTCTTCGAGTACTCTCGCGAGAATGGTCCAAAAGTAGCGTCGAGAGCCAAAGATACCGTTGTACATAAGAACAAGAACCGAGCAAAGTGGAGAGCCTAGCATTAATGATCACCACGTCGTTGTTTTCATTCTAACAATGTTATTTACACAAATTATTATATTAATCTATATTACATATTATCTATATTGAATATAAAGGAGTAAGGAGAAATAAAGGAATTGCTAGCTCGATCATCGTCGTTTCTTCGAAGTTATCCGTGAAGGAAGAATCCTTGCACGCAACTCTCATTAAAGTTTCAGATTCCTACAAACGATAATCGTAATCGGGCGCATGGTTGAAGCGTTCGTAGTTTCGAGATGCAGATGCAGGTAAATTGAATCCTCCATGATGTCCCGCGACGTTAAACGGAACTAAAAAAGAGAGATTCTTTCGTTAATGGTCAACTTACTATCGAATCGTTTAATGATTTCTCATTTTGTTACGAAAACACTTGATAACACTAATTGTGGGATTAGATTAATCAACGTAGAATTTTCTACCTCTCCTGTGACGTAATACTTTTCCAGTAACTCGTTAATTACCTCCTGAAAAATGGTCTGCAGAGTGACCACCGATGGAATGCTGCCCGCCATAGTAATCGTTTCCTACATCCAAGTTCCCATAAGGCCTATATCCCCCGGAAAATGGTGCTGCAGGATAATTATTCGCGTGTCCGTGTTGATAAGGAGCACCGTGTCCATGGAAGCCTTGGAATCCAGGACCATACGAATCCGTAATTCTAGGTATCCTCGCCCCCTCGCAGACGAGGGCGACAATAAGCAGCAACTAAAAACACCACGTTCCTAATAATCCGTCCACTTAACCGTACACAAGAAAACTCACGTAATATCTCATAACGGAGGCTAGGAGCGACTTCCAAGTTCTTACCAAGTTTAGACTATGTACACCCGCATACATTTGTTTTTATACTCGAAAGTTTCGAAAGCGAGGATCCGAGAGAAGAAGATTACACCCCTGACGGTGGTTGCAAAATTGCGTAGCGGTTCGTTTCATTGCCGCGTCTTACGTAATCGTGTTGCGAGACAGTGACGAAACGATTCCTCGAAATAATCGGGAATCGGTTGGAAAACTTACCGCGACCGGATCGTAATTAATTCCTTACATAGAGTTGCTTCGCATCGATCTGACGTAATCTGATGAAAGGAGACAAAATGGCGGAACCTGTCGTGCACAGAAGTGCGTATTTTGGACAAGTCTAACAAACTCGTACAATATTTTAGTGGTTCACAAAATTTTTAAATCTCAAAAGTAAAGGGAATCGATAGGTAAAAGCAGGACTCAGCAGTCTGAAGCACGCGGGTTTAATAGCAGCGCTAATGCGATTCAGTTTTGAGGAACAATCGAGAAAACTTTGGCTAGGAAATGAGTTTCCATAGGTTGAGAGATTAAGAGGTGGAGAAAGGCAATCTCAGGACGGGAGATGACCGCAGCTTCGTAATCTCTTGTTGTAGGAAGGATGTCGGTCTGTTATGAAACTCCCGCTAGTCTGATTGTTCCGGCGGATGAAAAGCTTCGGGGAAAGTTTGACGAAAATTAGCAGGCTATCGAAACTTTGCGTTCTCAAAGCATTCCTCGGTCTAAGCTTTTAACGAGTTCCATTCTCATCGTCGTCTCGCTAACGGCTTTACGTTTCGCGTTAGAGCGCGCGATTACGAAAATCGCGACGGGAAGGAAAGTCGAGGAGGATGGAAAGGGTGTGCACACTGAACAACGAAATTGATACTTCCTTCGTTTTTTATTGTACAATCTGTGACATGGAAACTTTGCTAAATTACAGCTCGATTACTATCCTCGGGTTAAGGCAATCGTGAATCGATTCGCGCGATAAAACTTCGCGGGGACACACTTGCTGAAAACATTTGACCGATCGACTTTGCGACGTCAACGCGTCGATTACTTTATGGACAATACGGTTTTACGATCGATTGGAAAGCGGGCTGAGGATGAACAGGTTGGGCTATCTTCACGAAGCTGTACTGCTGCGGTTGTACCTGCACGACCTTCGGATGTTGGTACTGAATTGGGTACGAAATTTGAGGCTTATGAACGATGGGTTGCACGTCGTACTTCTTCAGGTACACCTTGGGTGACTCGTACATCAGCTTTTGCACTATGGGTGCGTAATACATGGGCTTATGGTAAATCGGAGCGTAGGACACCATCGGCTTCTGATAGATCGGATAAACCACTTTGGATTGAACCACCGGTTTCACGATTACGGGTGCCGGCGTCGGCTTCAAAATGACCGGAGGCGGCGCTGGCTTCACGTAGGTGATCATCGGCTTAGGGACGTATTGAATCGCTGGTTTCACGAAAATTTGTGGCGGCGGTGAATACGAGATCGGGTGAGAGTAAACCGGAGGGCATGGATTATGGTAGGATTCCCTCTTCGGCTTCATCCAGGCCTCCATCGACGTTTTGTCTTCCATCATGCCGTCCGGCATGTGCATGTTCATCGCGGTCTCCGAACGGACGCTTGACAGCCATATCAAACACGGTATCTGCAGGGAAAGACAAAATGAACGAAGACTTTCAATGTTTTCACTGGGACTAACACGGACTACGAATTCGCGTAATCTTGTAATTTAGAACACTAATTATATTTCTCAGCTTCAGGACTAATTTTTCTAGTTACAAGAAAGATCACTTTGTGATTAAAGCGTGACAAAACTTTCGAGAGGAGAATATTTGAATGATCGGCTTACCAGTAACCTGAACATGATTTCGGCTCGTCTTAAACTTCCCCGCGAACTTCTGGATCTAATGTCCCTGGCGAAACTAGAAGCGTGTCGTGCGTGGCCGTCGGTTTTATAAACTTTTGCTCCACTTAAACGGGGCAGGTTTCTTACGGGCCGAAGTCGAATGTGATTCCCTTAAGCGGAGTAAAAAGCGGTCGTCGGTCAGTGTGATGCAAGCGGTCGCGCCCCGGTATTTCCTGAATAAATTCTGCACCTCGGGCGTACAGTGGGTTATGTGGTGATCGTTAGAGTCACGTTTGTCATTTACAACACGATCGCCAGTCATTGGCCGGTTTCTGGACCGACAGAACCGCGGGGCACGCTTCGTAATGCGCCGATCGCTTCGGGTGTAGCCTACAGAAACGCGCGAAAAAGGCAGAAAAAGGTTTGCACGCTTAGAAATATTTACTGCCGTTTTATCTGATTTATATCTCCGTCGCCGCTCCCGCCATTTTAGGATCGATCCAAGTAGATAAATTTTTATCTCCAAGTCCAACTCCAAATTTTTTTTTGTTTTAAATCAAAATTTATTTAAACATTACGATATGCAGAGTCACCAGAATAACTTGGCTGCTGATAGAAAAAAATTAGGCAAAAATTATTATGGTGATGGGGTGGTGTGGAGATGCTGACCTACATTAACCTGATTTTTTTTCCTATCAATAACAAGCTATTCAGGTGGTCTAATTTATGTTTCACTCTTCGTTTATTTTTGTATTTCGAATATTGTACAACCATTTGCACTACCTGAGTTTCGACAATTACCCTACGAAAGGAATTAAAGATAGTAAAAGTCACTCGTTATCCCTTATCGAAGATTGTCGTTTTCTCCAGGTGACGAAGTAATTGTTTTATTACGGTGCCAGCAATTAGACGGAGAAAACTGTTGAAGTATGCGGATTGACGGGATCCAATCTGGTCAAGTTGACCTAATTAAGAAATACGTTGATTCAGAGAAAAAGCGACTGGCACGCCACTGAAAGAAACTTTCAAAACCTTCCAAACATTCTGGCTATCCGATTGAAGAAGGAAGGAAATTGAATCGTAATTGTTATAAAAACGAAAACAATTTATTTGAGCAACAATACATTACAACAGTGGGCTATGTACAAGAACTTAGAAACATGGGATTTCGACTACATATTTGGTTGAACGACTCGAGTTTGACATGTCAGCGACATCAAGGATCAGTGCTTCCAACCGTGTCCTTTGCTCTGGTGATGGAACACGTGCTTGTAGACAGGTACGTGCACAGGATACGGTTTTGGTATGGGCACTGGGAAGTGTTTTTCCACCGTCACTGCATATGGCTTCTCCACCACGTACGGTACCTGCGAGAGATTAATGTATATTATATGCGTGAGAGCTAGCGCAACATCCTAAATTTATACGAAATGTCCAAACTTTCCCACTCTGAATACTACTTCGTACATAATGGCAATATTTACTGAAGAACACGTTTCGTAATAAAAGTCAAAGTTTAACTGTTAAAGAATTTTAACTCCTAAACCTGAAGAATTATATCTCTAAATGTCAGAGACACAGCACTATTGCAGTCCATAAACGGTTGCGACATAATTTCATTTTCTATAAGTTAAGTTCACTACAGGCGAGTACCTTTTTCTCCACCAAATAGGGCTCGGGCTTCTCCACAGGAATCTCAACGTGTTTCACTACTTCCACGGGCACTGGATGTGGAACTGGTACCTCGACCTGATACGGCTGCGGGATTGGTACTTTGATGTGCTGTGGGACCGGCACTGGAACCGGGTGAGGAATCGGTATGGCGTATTTTTTGTAAATCGGAATCTCCACGGGTTTCGACGTCTCGTGATAAGTGGATCCTCCATGGTCCTCTTCGTAGGAGGCGCACACCATCGTCACCAGAGCGGTCAGTATCTAGCCATAAGTTAATGTTAATCGAAGGAAAATCTTTCCACGAAAACAAAGGTATAGACTTACTAAAATCCTCATGGTTCTGCACTGTGCACGCAATCTGCAGTGTTAACTGGCCACAATCTCTTTGATACTTTCAAAGTCACGGCCAACTGTTTATATACCAACGTCACTTTCTCCCTTCTCTGCGTCACATTTACTCTTTCTGGTCGTTTATTTGTGCGCGTGCACGATCGCTCTATGATTGTTCGTAGATATCTGTGGATGCGAATCTTCGCTCTTCCTGATTCGCTCTTTTACATCTTTCACATTTTTGCATATTTCATTCTTCCGTATCTCGTGAAACTCGTACAAAATCAGACCTTCCACTATGGTCTACTTCAGTAAAAAATTAGTTGTGTATATATGTATAATAGCTGAGAATTTCGTATTTCTAAAAAATATTTTTCTACAAGTTTGCGTATCATTTAGTTTTTGGAATAAGCCGAGAGTTTTCGAATACGATTTTTGATAGCTCGACTCCCGAGCGAAAAAATATTTTAGAAACGTACCGCTCCCACGGATACCAAATATAGATCGCTTTCGATTCTCACCATATAGAATGATACAGAGTTAGCGAAAGGAAGCCTCTCAATTACCGAACGATTGAGTAATTGTACTTTTATCCACCCTGTTTACTGTCGCGTTACAGGATAAACACATTTTCGACAAGGCACGAACAACGCGCGACGTAGCCGCCACCGTAGATCATTGAGAATGAGCTCAGTGAAGCGAAGTAAACGTGGTCGTGGTCTAGTTCGCGTACCTAACAATTTGTAAACTACTGTCAGCCAGCTCGGAACACAAGTTCAACCGTGTCTATCGCGTTAACACGCGATTCTAAAGATCCTCCGCTTTCATGGTAAATTTCGCACAGAGGGTGCGAAGCGTTACTACACGAATCCAAATAAAATGGATCTCAAAATGTCAAATGTTGATTATCGTGTTGGTAAATTCGTAACTTTTGCAGTTGATTTCTGTTGAATTTGCATTATTCAAATTTTTTGCCCCTCGAGGCACGTTCTCTTCGGAATAATTATGCGAGCGGTTTTCGAAACACGATTCACGACCCTAATACCACATTTACGACTGCGGAGTATAATTATACGGGGTGTTGGATTTCCATCGATCATCTGGTCGTACGTGAATCAAACTTTCGAACGGATATTCTCGTACTTCCTCTCGTTTTCAGGAGAGAGTTTAAGCTATAGAGAGTTTCTTGTATCGTCTGCGAGCGTGTACGCTTCCAGTTGTAGCAGAACGTGGACGCGGAGAAAAATGCTCGCGTTCAATATAGAATGTCATGAAAGAAAGATATAGTAATAGGGGTGTGGTCGTAGAAGAAAGAGAAGTCTGCGCTCGGAAGATTCGAATCGTACACGATACTCTCTGTATCAACGAGCGGAACAGTGAAAGTGTATCTCCCGAGTAAAAGTGGTTTCGCGCGTCGATATAGGAACGTGTCTGTTGTTAGGCCGTTCGGCTCATTATGGCGAATCAAGATCGCGCAGAATTCCTTGTCGGCGACTGGTTCGCATTTAGCCGATTTGTAACAGTCGATGACAGGAAATGGAAGGATTACGTTTCCTTCTGTCCGTTGATGAGGTAGGAAGAGTTACTTATAAGTAGTGCAATTATAAGAAATGAGGGGAAGATATGCAAAAACTCGTGAAAATGAATTTTTGACAATCACAAGTTTTTCAGGTAAAATTTAAGAGTCTCATATTTGAGGTCACTGAGGGCGCTATTCAGAACTTCTAAAAAAGGATGTCACGTTTTTATAACTCTCAGATTTTGTATCCTCTATACGATTGGAAAGGACTTTCAAACAATGTATGATTATACTGATCCTTGAGCTTCCGCGACTTTAATTGAATTCGTGCACGCGAATCCCCACGGCGTAACGATACAACACAGTAGTCTTTAAATATCGTTTATTAACAAAAACGTAGTGTCAGTAGAAAAGGGAAAACGTAACAAGTGTATAAAATCCGTAACAAAAAAGATGGGCAACATCGGCGTCAACCAGGACGTTATCGAGACGAGGATCTCTTTTGGAGTTGTAACGATGAACAAGGTGCTCGATGAATTGAAGCAATTTTGGATTCCAGGGATCAATTCCAAAGCGTGTATCCAGCTTAATGCCATCCTTTGCCCTTCGAGGTGTAGTGGAAAACGTGCTTGTAGACGGGTACGTGGACCGGATACGGCTTTGCTACCGGAATAGGGAACTTCTTCTCCACGTAGACCGGGTATGGCTTCTCCACCACGAAAGGTACCTGCAGAAACACGTGTTCATAGCACATCGAACATTTATATAAATATATTTGTACTTACATGTTTCTCAACGACGACTGGTTCCGGCTTCTCGACGGGGATTTCGACGTGTTTGACGACTTCGACCGGGTAGGGGTGAGGGATCTCGATGGGGACATGCTGAGGCTGGGGAATCGGGATCTCTATCTTCTGAGGAACTTCGACAGGTACCGGGTGAGGAATCGGAATCGCTGGAAAGATATAGAACATTAAAACGTACTCTAAAATGTACTCTAAAAGGTTAGGAGATAGTTACCATATTTTTTATAAATTGGTATCTCCACTGGCTTCGACTTTTCCTCGTAGGTGCTGCTTCCGTGGTCTTCGTCGTAGTGACCCGCTGAAACCGTTCCGAAGAACACGGCGAAGCCGATCAAGAGGATCTGAAAATATTTACCATTAATTATCCTAATACTCGTTTTATCAAATATTGAGTAATTAGCATCAATATCGATTTAGCATAAATCCCGTTTAACACGTTCGGTATCACGTAAGAGCTTTATCTGCAACGACTGCGATATAGTCTTTCAAACGTTCGCTATAATTTCACGGAACGTGTTCACGAAATCACTGTAGCACGATCATCCGATTTCCGAAATAGCAGAACCCATCTTACAATTTGATTCATTGTTGCAGATCTCCTTGGTGGGGGTGTTTAATTGTGCAGGGACAAGAATCGAGCGTTGAGTGTCTGTGGCACTGGAACAACGAGCTTATATACTAACATGGATTCCACCACCTTTCACTGTTTCTTCGTGCTATAGTACCGACCCTTTCCAGGATATATCAAACACCGCCTCACCGTCGATCAACCTTTGGACGAACTATATACTGTCGATGAATATGAAAGGATCCCGTTTCATTTTTCACGCGGTACATTGAACCGATCTCCGTCTATGGTGTTCCGGAAGTCGAGGTTACGCGTGCTCGCGGACACGGGAAGTAACATGGTAGTATCTCGTCGTTTTGGATAACACGCTCTTTCTAAATAGATCGTGTTGGTCTTGAATGAAAGTATGCAACAAGCTCGTTTAAAAACACCGTTTTACATGTATACTTGACGTTTTACATATATTTAAGTATATTACTTGTGAAGGGTGATCGTAAAATGTTTGTGACATGTTACTGACACATTCATGTCGAATATTTTAGAAGTCATGATGCACAAAAAATTATATTTACTCTCGTTATGTATCGTAGGTGGTACGAAAATTTGAGAATTTCATTTGGGATTTTGGGAATAGAAGATTTGAAGATTCGGAAATTGAAAAGTAGAGAGAACCTGAAAATTTAGAAATATGAGGATTCAAGGAAGTGGAAGTTCAGAACATTAAAATTTGAAAATCTGAAAATTTGCTTTGGGAAAAATTTGTATTTACATCAAATCATTTACCGATAAAACCTCGTAGTTCGAGTGGTAACTCAAAATCGCGGCAAGAGCGGAAGATCAAAAGCGCCTGGAGAGTTAACCGCAAATTTGCGATAGCTCCATTTGCCGGAAGCGAACTGCGGTTGCGAAAATTTCTATGGACGATTCGATTGCATGACGACTGACTGGTGAATTCAAGAACGGAATGTTCGAAATAATCAAGTGGAATTAAGCACTAATCATACGCATAAATTATATTCAGATTTTCGAGTGGTGACCGTTCCGATTTCTTTCAGAACGGTAAAAGATCGTGGTCGCTGGGCAGATCTCGAGACTACCGGAAGTGAAGGCGTAGAGTGCTCTCAAGCGTGAATACATTCGTAGTTTCGGGAGTGACGGAATGAAAGTCGACTCGCATTCGAGAAAGAACTTTTATGAAAAACTGATCGGACACGGGGATCTTGGTTCCTGTAAAAGCGAGCTTCTAGTTTGCCAAATAGACAAATGGCGAGAGTAGGAAGTACACGATCTGCACAATTCGTGCTTTACGCTCACGACCTACATAAACAATTAACGTATGTTTATCAGAAACGTTCCTCGTATATGTTTCGGTCTTGATTCAAATTTTAATTACGTGACGTTATCTCGTGGTCGAGATAATATCAGAATGCAATGTGGTTTATTTGCTAACGCGTATATTAATCCCTGATGCCTTGGGGCGACTGGGACACGGGAATGTAGAAGTTAAATGCAACTACGGCAGGAATTTAATGCGAACGCGAATACAGATAATATGTAATATGGTAATAGCTTTGGACGAGAGTCCGTCTGTTTCATGGTAGAAAGTTTATCCGGAATTTTGATGCGATCACAAACTTCTCCGAATATTCCAAAATTCGAAGATTTCGCATCGAACTTGTTTAACCCTTGCTAGAACAATGGCGGAGTAAAAGAAACTAGAGATAGTTATTGGCACGCGATGCTTGTCAGGTTAAAGAGTCAAGTCGATAGAAACTTGGCGTTCAAAGTTCAATCGCGATTCCAGAACATCCGATCTCCTTTGTTCTCCATTTTGAGTCTGAAAAAAAGCAAACCTCTGACCCGGAAAGAAAGTAGTTCCATCAATTTTAGCTGCTTATATTAATCAACGGCTACGATTATAAATGCTTCACCATTTGTTTCAACGTGTTTGATCCCTTCGGTACGTTCACCTTTTGCGGCTGAAGGCATTTACCTCCGTTTTTACTATTTCTTTTTTCCTATTGTTCTTTCTGGAAGCTCGTTCCTATCGATAGCAGTGTGTATCCCGAGAAGAACGTTTGGTTATTTCCCACGGGCGAACAAGCTACGCCATTAACGTTCTTTGCTCAAATTGTTTTCGCGATGATATCGTTCTTCCTGGGGAAGCGTTTAGCACTCGAGATCGTGTCTCCCTTTGATCGTTGAAAAACCGCAAGTCGAAACGACTCGTTGGCTTGACCAACGAGGAAATCTAGAAAATATCTTTCCAATTGAGGACACCATTTAAAACGATCTTGACTAGGATTTTTGTCTAGGGTAAGGGTCCTCATTGGGTTAACAATTTACTTTAAATTTGTAAATTTAAGCACTTGTTTTACAAAATAACTACAAGAGCACTTTTGTCTAAGGTGAGACTAAGGCGATAGAATCTAACGCTTCTTTCCGGATAATTCAATCCGTTTCTCGAACTCGTAAAATAAACAGAAATCGAACGTAATTAAGATCCTCGAGGAACAGAGTTTTCCGATAACATCGTTTGTATTTCATTTGGAGGACAGGATTAAAGTTTGCGATTGGTCGAGACTCGCCGAGAGAATCTGTCGTCGTTCGTTTCTTAGTCGCTTAAACTTTCTTCCTGACCACTTTTTGCATCGTTTCTCTACTTTTTCTAGCACGGCGACCATCAACGCCCAGTTTGACGAATCTCGCTCAGATTTCTCCGCAAAAAATTATTTACTGCATTTTTATTTTAAATTAGACGAAGAAATGTGTGAGTCTTTTGTTTCTCTTCCCTGCGTGTTACAATTCCGCAGTTCCTCCTTTTACATTCTTGTAATTACCGAGATCATCATTGCACCTTTCGCTACTTTTTTCTGCAGCGCTCATTTTCCTCGTTTCCGGTGTTGAAACATGTTACAAATTTTCGGCGATGTGAACGAAGGAGAGTGAAAGTCCACTTGAAATTTCCTTTTTGCTCGACTGCGTATGTTAGACAATCCCTTCGTAAAAGGAGCACACCTCTCGCCGACATGGTAGCCATATTTTTTCAGATGGGTAATATTGTATCGTTTCACTGGCGAGAATTGGCTCGTGGATTACATTCTCTTCGAACGTCCTTTCGATAGTGCTCTGACAGTCGAATTTACGAAGGTCAATGACAGAGGAAAGCAATCGTTGCATTTACTTTCGCTAACTGAGCGCTGTTGAGCACGCGACGATCTCCTTTCTCCTCTACATCTTGCCAGTCGTCATTATTCTAAGGCAGTGACCAATAATCGCAACGCCTCATTAACGTAACATTATGGCACCGAGATCAGCAATCATTTGTTCGCATTGACCGTCAATGACTCCTTGTGATCAATCGTAACCGTGACAGAGACAGAAATTTTCTTGTTTCTTGCGAATACCAGCAACCTTGTTATTTCTTGCGAACAGCAAGCTTTAAGTGCCTTTCGCAAAACAATGGTCAATGTATTGCGGGATTAAGTTTCGTGGTGTTAGACTTGCAACCTTGTTAACGATGCAACCTGCACTTGAAAGGAATTTCGCCTCTTTTATAGGGAGTTTAAAACGAATGTCTGATTTTTACATTCTGTTTCTGTCTTACGCTATCTTCTCTAAGAACTATCGAGTTTACGACATTGTGTTTAAAGCCATTTTGAACTTAGTGTTCCTTTAGTGAAAGTGGTAACTACTTTGACACAGTGGAGAGATATTGTTGCACGTTCTATTTAAAATTGAGAGTATAATTTCAGAATCAATATATTAGAATACATAACAAATCTGTCAACATAACAAAGCTCTCAATATGACATATATTAATTAGAAATAAAATTGCACAAGGTAACCAGATGTATCAACACAATTTCCAACATATGTTATTCCGAAATCAAATTCATGATTATGTAAACGAAACGTTGAACCATATCAAAATAATGATAATCAATAATAGGGATCAATAATATGAAAGGTTAATTAATTTAGCTATCGATACATTAATTAATCGTATTTATTAACAAACAACGTTAAAGTACAGAATCATATAACAAATAACGTGTGTAATTACAGATATTGTTACAGTAACGGCGGAACAATCGATAACTTTGGTGCTCTCAGTGACCCTTGTGTTTGTGTATGATCGTTTTATAAATTGGGATCTTGATTGGAATAGGTTTTGGCACAGGTACAGGGACGTGTTTCACCACCTGGAATGGGACATGCTTCTCAACCTTCACTGGTATGATTTTCTCGATAGGGGTAGGCACCTTCTTCTCCACCTTTGTGAATACTTGTTTCTCCACCTGGAAAAAATTGCGTTAGAAACGTAAAACCGAAACCAAAGAACGGTATAATAAAATTTTGATGGTAAACGTTTACCGGATATGGTACGGGTTTTTGCACGACCACCGGAACCGGATAACTTTGTGGAATGGACTGAACTTGCAAGCTTGGCACGAGCAGTGGAACTTTCTTCACTACTGGTATTCCTGTTACAATAAAGCTTATGTGGTGCAAAGTCCTAAATTTCGGTCAGCAGTAACTTACGTACCAATTTCTTTAACAACGGGTATGAAATGACCACCTCCTCCTCCATATCCTCCTCCATATCCTCCTCCATAACCTCCTCCATAACCTCCTCCATAACTTTCCAGACCACCCCCGTGTTCCGATCCTCCTGATACAATAAAACAAACCATGATATTGCAAACTAGTCTCTCGGAAAATTGTCACGGTTGTGCAATATGTGAAAAAACAATTTCTTTTATATTATGATTTCGGAGGATCTGCTCTCTGACGACTGACAATCTGACACATAACGTTACTGTGAGGTGGTAATATTAATAGTCTACTACACAATCAGACCTATTTCATCCAAGCTGATCCCTCCTCCGTGACCCACGTCAATTTCCCCCAAAGTCAGTCCATGACCTCCCAATTCCAGTTCGCTGGCCCAGCAGAACCCGACGGTCGCCAGAACCACGATCTTAAACAGGACATAGTTATCGATTACTAGCATAATCGGGATAAAAGGTAGACGAGGACACGTACGAGTTTTTCCATTCTATTCTTATTCTGCGGCTGCGAATTGCTTCGTGAATAAGAGATCAACTCGGGACAAATTCATCGGGTAGTCAGTTTATATAGCAGGAGACACAACCCCACTATTCCTAGAAACGGTATTCGGCACCTTCACCGTGCAAGTTACATTTCTCCCTTGGATCAGTTACATAACACAGGATTTCCGTCTTTCCTTAGCATCGCGATGAGCAACCCACTTTGTTCGCTGTCTTTTTCTGCTCTCGTTAGAACGATGTCTCGATTGTTCCTTTCTACCGCTTGTTTCGCATCGTAACTCAGAATGTCGTGATTTAATAAGCTTGTATCAAGCGTACTTTGCAGAACGCGGGCGATAAGGATACTTCCTGCTTCCTAGTATCAGTTGTAAGCACAATGTTGCTAACGGAGCAAATGATCGTGACGGAAGCGATAAGGCGGAAGCTGAGGAAACGGATCCAATTACAAGTTCATACTCTACAAAATCAACAAGTGCAGTTTTTACAATATTCAGTTAAATCTCTTTTTACAAATTAAGTTGTAATTAATACCATTTGGTTATATTCGCTCATATTTGGTCACGCATTACATGCCACACCTTGACCAACACTGTGAAGTTAACGAAACTGAATATTTGAAAAGGAAGTCAAAGAATTCTAACTTGACTTCATTTACCTTCACATACTTTCACGTGTACTGGTGACACTCTCCTATTATAACATGATATTCTACGAATACTGCTGCAAAGAAGACAATCTCTTAACTACATAAGCCATCTTGGCTAACCTAACATAGTACTCTACGAATACTGGTGCAGTATAGACAATCTTAACTCCATATATAGCCACCTTGACTGTATAGCCATTCTGAAATTTTCCACGTTCCATCAAGTATAACGAGAATCTAGGAAGAATCTGTTGCATTATTTTGGTTATGCAAAATAACTGGAAAGTATAAGCCATAAGAAAAAGAGACGTTTCCTACTCCGTTAATTATCATTACCCACGTTACGCGAATTTATGAGGTTAAGTTCCGATATTATCCTGGTAAACTTCCCACGTCTTCACCGTTCGTTGACAATGGCTGATCCTGACGTTTCGTATATCGAACTAGATAGCATTCACTTTCTACGGAATCTGATGTATCGAAAATAAGTGAAAGTTTCGATTATGATCTCGAGCATGTTAAATCGGATTCATCAGTTAGGTGCGACGACCGTCAGTGTCCGCGGCATTCGAAACAGCAGGAAAATCATTTGATCTAACTTTGCGTGGAAAGTTTTTCCATCAAAATTATCGAGTTTCGACAAATAGACGAGTTGATCCTTTGAAACGCATTTGCATCAAGATCATGTTTTCCAACAGTGAAACTCATCTACATTACTGTTCGTATTGATTTGTTTTTAACGTGGAACTGCTTCCTGTCTGATACATTAATACAGAGATGAATTATCTGCATCTACTGGAGGGATTTTCACGAACTTTTACCGGCATTAAACTTTCACCGGAAAAGTAGCGACATGCTTGTTAATTTTTCAATCATTTTATTGGAAAAACAAGAACAGCAACATTTATAAAAATAAAAAATAAACAGATAATAGTAACAATTTTTAACATATATACAGGGAAAACAGTAGGCTCAGTCGTTACACCTTCGAACGATCGAATGAAACGCGGAATCATTTATGCTTGACTTTCACGGCGACCAGGGTTGCTCGACGTTTAATCGAGCCCTGGAGTAAAAGCGGTGAACGTCCGTGCGAGATCGCTGTCTAATGATTCGAGACGATCTAATGCTTCTTCGCGTGGTGGTAGATCGTCTTGTAGATGGGGATCTTGATGGGATACGGTTTGATGACCGGTACGGGCACGTGCTTCTCGATCGTGATGGGTATCGGTTTTTCTACAGGCACTGGAATATGTTTCTCCACAGGGAACGGAACCTTCTTCTCCACAGGAACAGCGACGGTTTTCACCACCTGGACCGGCACCAATTTCGGCACCGGGTGCGCAACCGGGTACTGCTGGGGCACACCGACTGGCACGGGGTGGGGTACGCCAATCTTCACGAAATGAGGAACTGGTACCCCTGAAAGACAAAAATCGAATAAACCACTTATCGATCCGTTCGAGTAAAAAATTATCGACTTACCGATATGCTTGACCACTTTAACGGGCACAGGCTTCGTCACCTCGACGTGTTCGGATACAGGGACGCTTTGAACCACGCTGTGGTGGCCACCGTCTAAGGAAACACCACCTTCGTCGCCGCCCTCGTAACCGCCGCCGAGAGAAGAGTAATCCGAGCTCAAGTGGTCACCGGACGATTCCAAATGTCCTCCGGAAGATCCTTCGAGGCTCCCGCCGTGGCCACCTCCGAAATCGCCGCCACCATAACCACCGCCGTATTCTCCGCCGCCATAATCGCCACCGCCGTAACCACCGCCGTAGCTGCCGCCTCCGTAGCTGCCGCCGTAGCTGCCGCCGCCGTAGCTGCCGCCGCCGTAGCTGCCACCGCCATAACCGCCACCTCCGCTATAGTCACCGCCGTAACTTCCACCCGAAGAAGAAGAGCCAAGACTCTCGTGGTCGGACCTCTCCAGTGGTTGGAAACCGCCGTAAAGCTGGTACTGTTGGTCGTTTTGATCCTGTTTCACGATCAGCGGCGCGGCCGTGGCCAAGGACACCAGAGAAAGCAGCACCTACGTACGTTCAAGGTAAGGTTCATGAAAGTGAACGCGCAATGTCCGCGGTGAATGGAGTAGTACTTTAAATAGAAATGCAAATACCGATAACACCGCGGTTAATTAAGTGGTAACGGTAGGTCGAATTGTCGAGAACTGCTTCGAATTGTTAAGGTCGAGAAAGTGTTTGCAGATAGGGTAGCAAATGTGTTTGAAGAGAAACGAGAGTTAACACGGTGCTTAGATCTGTTTGTGCGGTAACGAACGATAAGGAGAAAATAATCCGATTTCTGTACTCACGATTCGATTCATGTTTATATGCATATGGTTCTGTGCACTGTTCAGAAGTTCCTTGAGCGACTGATACGTCTATGCTCATTGCTCGTCTTAATATACCGCCGAGCCTTTCACTGTCGGGGATGTAGTTTAGTCCAAAGGATCGTTCCAGCGAATTGCCAGCCGACCAGTACAATTGTTTCGCGGCAATCGGTTCGGCGAGCACGTCCTAGGCATTGGCCACTCTTACGAATTCCCTGGTACCATGTGAATTGAACATTTTCTGCTCCAATCGCCGGTGATTGCCCGCCTGTACCCATTTTTGTCCAAGATTTGCTACCACGCCCACCGTTATGTCAATTCACCTTCAAGGATACTGCAGTTTCAAAGGTTCCTCGACCTATCTGTTACCATCAGTCTCGTTCCATCACTCGGTGCGTTTCTCTCGAGGAAACTCGATGACTTTCTTATTAAGTAATTGCGATTATGTTTGATCGAAGTTTCGTGGAAGATCGAGTCCTTGCAGGCATCTCTAACCTCTAACTTTCCTTTTCTGTTCCAGTTGGAAACTTCGAAATTTGTCAATAATTGTACCTCGCTTTAATACTCAATAAATTATAGAATATTTCACTGTATATACTGTATGTTAAACAGTGCTTTCAATTCGCTTTCACACGTTGAAATCGCGTACGTTTCTTCGTTAACAGTTACAGCTACTGCCAGACATTTCTTCGACAGTTTGCTGTTTGTTAGCTGGAGTATGTCGTCCCCGTTTCTGTAATTAAGTACATAATGGATTCGAGTGTAGCGACAAATAGGTATCCGAAATTCAACTACGTTCTAGAGTCGTGCTCGCAAATTTCAAGTTGTGGAGAGAGCATAACGAAAGTCTTTAAATACAGCTAAGTGTAAATTACGTTTCTTAATCATTATTATCCAGTAAATTATGATAATCATAAGGTTGAGACGAGATACGTGGGAATTCGTGACTTAAATTGCTGCGGCATTTTCCTTGGAAACTCACGCGAGCGGTCTTAACGATTATATCGAAAGTGCAGCAAGTAGTCGGGCAAACTTAATAAAAAGAGGACGGTGTCCACCGCTATAATTGTGCCGTATCTGCTCTAATTGAAGAAAGAAAACGAATGGAATTTTCCGCGCGTCGCAAACGTCATTAATTATCTCTTGGCCGGAGTTGTGATCGATGGTTTTTCAGCGAAGCTGTTGCCACGCGGTAATCGATCAACTAGTATTAATTTGCAGGGGGAAGTGGATAAACGAGCCGTTGGTTTAATAAAAATATCAATCAATTTTATTCGCTAACAAAGTAACAAAACAAACAAACAAACAAACATAAATAACCATCGGTGACATTCTTTCGTCTTCGTGTGTCGACGCTTCATCGATCTCTTCGATTCGATCGAGGACGTCGCGTGTCGTTTCTTGTCGCGTGCCTAACGCCACACACGAATAACTTATATATTCGTTTCTCGTTTGTGGCCGGGTTTATAAGCGTGCATCCTTCAGCGGTGTCGTGATGTAACGTTTAATGGCTCCAACCGTGGCCGTAAGAGTGTCCGTAAGACTTCACCCGGTGGAACACGTGTTTGTAAACTGGCACATGAATGGGGTACGGTTTTTCTACCGGTACAGGTATGTGTTTTTCCACAGTTATGGGCACGGGTTTCTCTACTGGAACGGGTATCACCTTCTCCACAGGAAACGGGACCTTCTTCTCCACCGGTACCGCGACCGTCTTCACCACTGGGATCGCGACGGGCTTTGCGACCGGTACGTGCACCGGATATGGCTGTGGTACACCCACCGCCACTGGATGTGGAACTGCTATCGCCACCGGTTGCGCTACCGGCACACCTGTTCATGGTAAAACAGAAAATATTTCAGTCTTTCTCACTTTCAATCTTTTTCTTACAGAAACCGAGAGTGACAGCATTCGAGGAAATATACAGCAAGCATATTACTAAAAGGTATTTTCAATGTAAGTCTAGTAAAGATCAAAGTTTGCCCTAACCGAACTATGTGGAATAAAAGCAGGCAGGGTAAAGTTATCGAACACACGTGTTCCAAAGAAGTTTGATAAACAGACGTAATTACATTAGTTCCACGCGAACAATTAGCTATGCAAGGATGATCGATGAGGGAAACTTACCGACGTTTTTGACGACAGGTATCGGTATTGGTTTCGTGATTTCGATGTGTTCGCTGACTGGTACAGCTGGAGCATAGTGATGTTGCACGTGTCCTCCGTGCAATCCATGATCGATACCTCCACCTCCGTAGGAACCATAACTAGACAGGCCGTCGTAGAGTCCTCCACCCGACATGTGTCCTAATTCCACACCGTGACCTGAATCGTAACCCGTACTGGCCGCTATCCTGTTTCAAATTAATTGCAATTAATTACATCTCCGAGAAAGGCTTTAAGGAACATTTCGCCTTACCCCTGCCATCCATCGGATCCTGTTTCGATGCTCCCCAAAGCATGCTGCGCGATTAGACACACCATAAGTACCTAAAACAATGGAATATTTTTCAAAGTTCCGAAGAATGCCGGTAAACTCTTTCTCTATACGTCGTAAACTCTGTCAGCAAACGCTGGTAAATCACTCGTTGGCAAGGATAATGTTCGCGATCGTAACTCTGTTTCGGAGCATGAATATAAAGCGAGAGACGAATGGAGGCCATAATGCTAGCGGCTTTACGAGCCCTCGACAATGTATATTGAGCTGTGTGTTCGGAGAAGATACGCGAGAGCAAACAATAGTCACTTTTCACCGATTTCGTTCACGAGTTGATGTTCTGCACGATACACTGTTCTTCCGAATTTTTACCCGGTCTATCCTGTGTTTTCGGTTACTTACGTTATAGGGGAAAGGAAACATTTTGTTTTTTTTTTTTTTTTGGTACGTTAATAAGAACGATGGTTAAAGCAACGCATACGGATACTACGGGTAGTTGACGATGGACCGATCCCTTTTATACGCTTTCTCCCTCTCCCCTTCCTAGACGCACTGATGATCTCTCTCTTGAAAACCGGACTTGCATGCTCGAGCTCATATCCGACACTCGTCTGCAGGAAATACGCCCGTGTGACGAAACACGACACCGTTGTTTCTAATCGTCTCGGATCAGAATTGACTTTCAGTGTCGAGTTGATGAAACCGAGAATTCCAGAGGGTGAGTCTGGGTCGTGAGAAATTAGCGGTTACACGGGTTGTCCTCTAACAAACGTTGACTTTCTCTTTCGGTTCTCTTTCGTTACGAAGGAGTTTTCGGGGATTTTCCACGAGAGTGAACCGAATGAAAATTCAGCAGAGCAGAGGACCGGATCGTTGGTCGATCTTCCTCGAGAATCGCTGACGGAATGCAACGTAAGATTTTCTAACTAAACGCGATCAGTGAACGTGGTGAACGCCCATGCGGACCGATCGTGATCTTTCCCTGCCTCGTTGGCGTCGAAAGCGATTTCCTTTCCTACGGCGAGAATCTCTTTCTTCCGTTTTGCCCTATTTTGCGATGTCACCGGCATGCGATTCAAATCAAGCGTACCTGATCAAAAACGATTAAAGCAGGATTGCTTATTTATTGGATTCATATCGCCGTGGGCATTAATGCCTATCAAAAGGAGAAACTTTCGATGTACCATCCTTTCGGCTTGTACCGGATACATATCATCAGAATTTTCGAATGTTAAAAGTAGGATGGGTCACTTTCGTGACACGGTCGGTTGCAAAAAGTTCGAATTACGACTAGACGCGGTGAGAGCAGCGTGATCTTTCACGCAACAAGAAAGTAAAGAAAACAACACTGGATGAGGTAAAAGGCGAAAAGAAGTTGATCCGAAAAAGTAGGATCGATGAAAGTATTGGTCGGTTCGGCGTGAAAGGAGGAGCTCCCGATCATTAAAATAGCGATTTCTGTCCGAGAAACGGTTACTCGAATCTCCTTTACGAAACAGATTGTATCGCTTCCTCCTTGATTAACATTTCCTTAACCAAAGGCTTACCTGTCATCGAAAAACTTTGCGATCAGATACAGAAAATGTCAGAGGTTCTTTTCGTTAAAACGTAGTTAGGGTCGGAGGTCGTTGACCGGGTGAACGGTCATGGGGCAAGGATGGCAGTGACCGGACCTCGATCGAGTGACTTTGATCGAGCGACTTTCTTCCCACATAATTACTCCCGATTCGCGGAGCCGGGACAGGGTTTCAGGGGAGAAAGGAGATGGTCGAGAAAGAGGCGAGTGAAAGGATCCAGAGAGGACGCCGGCAAATCTGACAAAGAGAGTTTATCCAACCCGGTCGTAGGAGAGCCGCCACTACACGGGCGTTGCGTTGCACGTAACTGGACACTGATATTGCATTCTTTGACCGTTGATACTGTCTTCCTGCGAAAGGAATCACGCCCGTAACTTTCACTGCCACTTCCCGTGAACGTATTGTCTGCAATCGGTTCAGGAAACGGAGATAAACCCTGTGCTATATGACCTACCATAAGTGTGTCACGATCGCAGATTCTGTTAGATAATCTTTTACTGATGAGGTTGTTCACACCGCACACTTGGAGGCAGTTAAACGCAATTAATAATGCAAGTAATTTATCGATGGACACATGTGAAATAAACCGATAGTATTTGTGGAACAATATTTATTGATAACAGAAGTAAACAATTGAAACCGTCACCGTGACTATAATAAATGATAGGTTAGCATGTTCTCGTGATAAGATTTTCAGCGATTCCAGGGATGATGCTTCTGCAGAGCGGAAAGTTGAACGGCATTCGCCACAGCGTTCTCCTTGGCCGCGATTATATCTTTTTCCTATAAATCCAATATACGGATCAATCATGATCACTGAAACGTTTCGTGCACGTACCTTTGCTTCCTGTTCGCTTTGACTGATCTGCTTGTCGACATCCTGTTTCTGCAGTTGAGCGGCAGTTTCAGCTGCATTTCGCTGAATCGCTGCCGCTGCAGCAGCCTCCCTGGCTGCAGCCACCCTCTGAGCAGCTGCAACTGCATCCTTCAGCGACGCCAATCTCTGTTGGGTAGCCACTAATTGTTTCGCGCTGGCCCTAGCCTCCGCTTCAGCAGACGACGTTATCTCTTGGGATCTATGGATTGGTCGAATATCGCGAAAACTGATTCAACCTTTAACGGAATTTATGTTTACCTCGCTGCAGCCTCCCTTGCGGCGGCTTCTTTCGCCAGAGCGACCTTCTGCTGAAGAACAGCAACTTGTTTAGCCTCCGCCACTCGTTGCTGAGCCATATTCACGTTGTGGTTCGCTTCCTTGGCCTGTTGAATGGTTTTGAGGACATCTGGTGGGTAGGCGATATTCGGAGTTCCAGAAGACGAATCTCTCAATGTCTAATATGAAATTCAGTAATATCAAAGTCGAGGTCCGATTTTACAAAGGCTATTTTGTAAGAATGTATTTCGTAAACCTGAAGAGCAACGTCGTGAGTCGCCTGAGCCTGAACTTGCGTTAGGGGAATATCAGGAACGCCTGAAGAGCTCCACGGGGCAGATCCGAAGTTGGTGGGTGCCCACGGGCCGGTGGAGAATATTGGCATAGCCCCAAAGAAGTCGTAACCGGATGGTCCCAACAATGCTACTCCCCGTTTCTCTTTCCTCGAGTGCGATTTTGACTCTGTTATGCTTGCCCAGGCAAGGGCGATAATGATCTATCGATATTTTAAAGAACGTCACATCGGAAGATGAAATATGAAGTGTAATCCGAAGTTACCCACCGTTGCAGTCCTCATCTCGGAACAGCTGTGGATGATGTTATTGATGATACTGAAGTCTCCGGTTCTGACGACCAGTATATATACAGATCGAAATTTGTGGAGGAGGCGATGATTTAATGACGAGATTAATTAAAGCCATTAAGGTAAAGTAAATACAGGAACGGTACAAAGAAATTGCAGGTCTTTATTGTCTAATGAGCATTTATTGTTGATTCGCTGTACAATCACTCTACACTGGCTGCCCGGAAATTGAAGGACCGTCTAGTATGTTTTTAACGTTTCTCACAAGGGAAAGCTTATTTGATGCAAGCTGTCGAAGGTCATCTTGCGCGAAATTTTGATCGATTGTGTCATGCTCTTCAATGATTCAGTCTGATAGAAGTGATTCAACAAATTTATAACTTATATACAAATATACATAACGATACAAATAACAAGGGGTATGTTACAAATTCTAAACATGTTTCGGTAAAAACATTTCTTGTAAAAACTATAAGTTCTTGGCTAGCCTGCAGTCTGAAAGTTTCTAGTCTCCTTGGGTATCCTATATCCGAAAGCTCCGTGCACTACTTTGGACACTACGCTCTCTAAATTGTCACTACCATATCCTTCGTTATCTTGGAAATCGTGTGGGACTCTGTGATACCTGAAACTCATTCGATTCTCTTGAGTGGATGGATCACCCGATTCGCCTTTTCTCGACGATTCTTTCGGAACGTATCCTGCAATTATGAATCATATTTTCTGTTTCTCAAATTTCCTTCCAATTGTATACTCACGTTCTTTAGGTAATTTCTTTCTGTACGATGACTCGAACCCTTCTTCGAAGTCCTTTTCAAAATTTTTAGGTCTATAAGTATCCGTATCATCGGTTTCTTGCCTCTCGTAGCTTCCTCCATCGTCGTCCTCTTCTTCTTGTTTGCTGTAATAGGGTTTCGACAAAGTGTCCTTGCTCTCATATTTACTCGACAGACTCTTTTCATCATCCTCGTCATCAATTTCCTCTTCATGCTTCTGGTACTTGCCGAACTTCTCGTCGTACTGTTTAAAAGGGAACGACATGGAGGGCTTAAAGTCTCCTTCAGCTCGAGGTGCTTTAAATCTGTCCGGTTTATCCTCGTAATCGTCGTCCGAAGGCGTGTATTCCTTATCGTGTGGCGCGTGACCTACGCAAGAAAATGAACGTCAAATCGAACAAAATGATCAAATATTAGAAACTGACCTTCATCCTCGTCATCGTCGTCTTTCGGAGGAGGAGTCGTATGCTTGTCGATAATCTCCACGTCGCTTCTTATTTCCTGCGAGGGTGTAGACTGACGACCCCCAACAGGTTGCACGCGTTGAGCGGCATTATGTTGAAAGTGCAATTGCGGCTGTGCTTGAAGAGGCTGATAAGCAGCCGTTGAAAATCCGCCAACGACCGGATAAACCTGTATGCTCGCCCCTTTGTACTGCGGAAATTGTGGGTTGTTGACTGTCGTCGAAATTGGGACCATTTGGCTGTGGAAACTGGAGAACGGCGACAGGAACGGCGAATTCTGTTGCACGTTATTCACCTTCGGAGCTTTACCCACGAAACTGAATCGATAGTCGGTAGGGTTCAACAGCAGCGGCTGAAAGCTGGTCAAATACGTGGAGAGGTCCTGATTGTTTTGCAGTTGAGGAATTGACGCTTTTTTGTCGTTGATGTCGCTGAACGCGTTGGTCTGGAAATAGGGCGTGTAGGTCTGCGAGTCAGAAGACTTTGACGGGGGTTGATTGAACTGGTACGATGGAAGCTGGGCGTTGAAGGATGGGAATGCACTGTAGGCACCTGAAAAGTACACCTTGGTTATGCCAATATTTAAAGAGAGTGTATTGTCTTACCTTCTGTGTTCTGATTGAACGAATGTGGATCGATTTGCTTGGACGGTTTGATTTTGTCATTGGCAACTTTGTAACTGGCAGTCATGGTGAATAATTTGTTAAACGGTTGGTCGCTTTGAGATTCAGAATGGCGTGTATTGGCATATGGCAGCAGTTTTCTGAGCATTTCGTCGTAAGCCGACGAACCGTCAAACTTTCGGTCACTCAAAGATTCTTGCGAGCTAACTTTATCACTTTTATACGATTTTGCGTTATCGCCTCGCACGTTTGCACTGTACCGAGTATCCTGAGCATCTTCGAGCCCCCTCCTCGATCTCACTAAAGGAGTCAGATATTCTGCCCCGAGAGTCGTGTCCAGTACCGCCAAGATCAAAGTGACCGGGAATATCTGAAATAGATTGAATTA
The DNA here is from genome assembly GCA_036983795.1 of Megachile lagopoda. Lineage (NCBI taxonomy): Eukaryota > Metazoa > Arthropoda > Insecta > Hymenoptera > Megachilidae > Megachile > Megachile lagopoda. The sequence continues at coordinate 2,997,662 of CM072794.1, forward strand.
TTCGATCAGATTTCACAAAGTTAAGGCAAGGACCACAGTGAAACAAAATATTGACGTCGAATTAACTAGACGTACCAGCATCGCATCGATTCGATGGACACAGACGGTTACCAAAGTTGCCTGTTAACTGGCTGCGATCGGGATTCGATGATCTTTTATATTCAGCGATTAGTGATGCGAGACAACCGAATGGATTTTCTACGATTGACAAAAAGCGTGTCGAGAAAAACCGCGTCAAATCTCCGCTACTCTCCCCGATGCCTAAGCAGTGTCAACGACCTAACTAGTTAACGTTGCATTTCCCCGGTTTCGTAGCTGCGGTTCGGTCGATGGCATCCGTCACAGTTACTGCAATCTTCTTAATAACAACGTTCGAGGAAGCCCAACTAATCAATCTCACCGTATAATGACATACTCTACCTATTACTTATCCATTACGCGACTCGCGAATAATTCTATGCGTGGATTTTGGTGTTACCGATAAGCGAATTTCAAGACACTGATAAAGAAAGCTGCTCGGAAGCACAATTATCGGTCATTGTTTCCAGGAAATTGCCCGAGCATATTTCGAACGACGTCGTAGATTGGAATTGTTGTAAAAAATTTGTTTCTAATTGCTCACCGACTGTCGTTTCCAGTGAAAGTTGTAGTCGTTGTTCGTGAAACACATTATACGTTGACTTCGTTATTAATCCGTCGTTTGTAAACCAGAATGCACGGTGAAATTTGTTCGCTTCTTTTTGGAAAAGGAAGGGCCCTTTCGGGTAGGCACCGGTTAGAAAAATCTTTACACTTTCTTGCGCACCTCATAAAGCAAGTGAAAATATAACAAGGTCTCTGTCAAATCTTTCTCGTCTACAAAACGCTTTCACTCCGCTGGTATTTCACGCGAAACATTGTAGTTTACGAGTTGTTTATAATTGGCGATAATTTATCCGTTAACCGGTGAAAAATCAGAAAAAGCGAGAGCTATAAATGTTGCGTGATGAATCATCGTGATGCTCCATAAAATTGATATATCTTGTTATTTTTTTTTTCAGTGAAAGGAACATGTAAACGCGATGTGTAACTTACATTAGACGGTTAAAAACAACAGAATTTATCGATTAATTACGTAACTTCAAAAGATTTTAAAAGCAAAGTATGAGAAGGGAACTTGACAAGAAAGGACTTCACAAAACACAACGCCACTATACTTTTGCACATTCCGTTTATATATTATAATTAGTATATACAATAAATTGTTAGCACCTCAAAGACACACGATTAAAACTCTTTTATTCAGTCTCGATTTTACACGATTTGTAATTTTTTACTTAAACGGTCGATAAAACACAACACTTACTGTCTATGTTCTATTGCACTAAAGAAAGGTAAAAGCAATTTTAATCCTACAATACTCCTGTATTCTCCTTGGTAATCGACAATATACATTTCCACACTCTGTACAATTCTAACGAATACGAGGCTGAATTGTAGGACTAAAATGATCATATCGTTTCACAAACCAATTTTCTACTATTCAACGAGACAATTCAAACTTTACTGTTGTGGCAAGGACCTCCTGGTATCGAAGTTGGTGACACCTGAATTAGACAGCGTACCTTCCGAATTCTTGTACAAATAGTCCTTAAAGGTATCGTCGTAGAATTGTTTCTGTAATCGCTGTTTCTCATCCTCGAAGAACCTCTTCAGTTGATCCTGGTCTCGGAAGTAGCTCGGATTGTTTCCCTCGGGCAGCTGTTTATTCTTCATCCACATACCAAGTAAATTATGCATCTTCGATTGGTTGATGTTCTCTGTACCGGATCCTTTCTGTTGCTTAAACCCTTTGTAAGGACCATTCTTGTCGGGTAAGGGCGTGGAGAACGATGAATAGGAATCCAATGGCGAACCTTTTCTGAATTCCGGGCGACGTCTCTGCCTCGAATCGTTGTCGCGATGTGAAAAGCCCTCCGAATAAACTGGTTCGTGATTCGACCCGAAAGCTTCAGGACCGCTCGTTTTATGAGAAAAATGATGCCTCGGGTACGACCTCGGTCCATGATAATGACCGTGATGATTGTACCTGATTGGTCCAGAGTACGGTCTCTTCTTCGCTGGTTTATCGTGGAAATGTCCCTTCGAACGATAAGGTTTTGGCGGTGTCATGAAATCATTGATGTGCTTCGTGTCCTTAAAGCGTTCACCTTTCAATTCTTTATGCTTATCCTGATCAGGTCTTCGGTATCTAGGTTTATTCTTTCTGTGATGAGCGTGCGAGGACTCCGAGTGCTGTTTCTGAACCATGTGCTCCAAGGCCGCCAATAATTCATCAGGTTTTTTTCCAGGCAACTCAGCCGTTTGCACCTTGGTCTCGCTCTGGTGTCCTTCGAGCTGATCCTTGTTCCCCTTCGCGTCGAACAACGAAGCTTTCAATCGTTGCAACTCGTTTTTCAATTTAGCGATGTCTAAGGCGTCCGTCGCGTTCTGACGAGCCTGGTTCCCCTGTTTCCGATCGTTGTTCCACTTCTGCGTGTTGTATATAGTCTTCAGGGACTCCTTGAACATTTGCTCGGCATAGTTGACCAGGTCCCAATTCAATTTCGGTTTGATGTGCACCGGGACGGGGGGCTTAAAGAAATTTCCGCCTGGGATTAATGGGACGAGATTCAGATTCGGTTGCAGGGGTTCAGCGGTGTGCAGCTTGCTGTTCAGCTCGATCTGACTCTGAATCAGGTCCAAGTTCGGAACGAAGTTGATGGGATTGAATTCGGGTCTCTCCGTGGATTGCTGATTATTCTTCGAACCTATCTCCGTCACCGAACTCACCGGATTCTGCACATTGGCGGATTGTGTGGTGCTTGCGGAGAACAGATCGGGTCTGGCGGTCACGAAGCTGGTGGTGGTGAACATGGGAATAGAGGTGGTTAACACCGTAGTTGGATAATGCATCGCCTCGTAGGAATTGACGAGGGTAGTGTCGAGCGGACTGGGTTTGATGTTCGGGTTCAAGATTTCGACGTTCCCGGCGCCGATGTACGGTAGATGAGCCTTGTCGGTGAGCTCCGAGGCGCCTGGATACGCGTTGACCACGTGAACGTTGCTAATACTATGGCTACCCGCATTGTCGATGTTTTGGTGCATGAGAGACGGCAACTTCCTCGACGAGTGGTTATCCGCGTTCTGAATCTTCACGTACTGTTGATTCTGATTGTGATGACCCGTTAAAACGTGGGGAGTGCTGGACAACGTGGCAATGGTGGGAAAAGGGTGCAACAGGGCTGGCAGTATGTGGGTCGTCTGAACATAAGTTTTGGTCTTCGGTGCCGCGTCCTTCTGCGCATGATGATACAGGTGCCCCTGCGTCTGCGGTTTAACTTGCTGGTTATGCGAGTTTTGCAAGTAGTAAGAATTACCGTTCAAATGCCTGTGATTGTTCTGCGCGACGGCCACATTGGCAGAACCCAAGAAGTTCGTGTTAGATGGATGCAGAGTCTTCTTGCCTTGCGATTCTGGCAGCAAGGTAAACTTCGTAACGGGTATAGTCTGAACCGTTGGCGCTACCGTGGACATCGTTGACACGGACTGCATCTGTAAGTTGCTATCGATAAAGTTTTGGCCGTGCATGCCATGAGGATTCACCTGAATATTGAAGTTCGAGCCGGGAATTGGCGTTTGCAACAATGTGGGGTAGGTCTGGAGAGTCGGCTGAGATACCATCAGCTGCGGCACGTTCGTCTGCACCTGGTTCGCCGAGTATTGCTGACCCGAAGCGCCAACGTAAGTGGGTTGAGGCGTGGACGCACCCTGGACATTCTGGACAGCTATACTTTGCAAACTCGGAGTGACAGCGTAAACCGGTGCGACCGTAGTGGACATGAACTGCGGTTTGAAATTGGTCGAGAAGTTGTTCTGATCGTTCGTCGACGGAAGAATCGTCTGTATCGAGTTCTGATAGCTGTTCTGGCCGACGATGATGTCCGGCACCGGAGTGGACACTCGTATCTTCGAATCGTAATCCAGACCATTTTCAGCGGTGCTCATCACCGGCGGGGATGTGGTGACGGTGTTAATCGGAGTGACGATGTTGTGCAAAACTGCGTTCGACACGTCGAAGCCCTGGCTATTACCGATAGCGGTTGTATGGTCGAAGTTAGCCACGGGCACCAGATTCACGTTGACCGGAACGATGAGCTTGGGTTTCTCGAGTTGCTCGATTTCGACGCCGTTCGATTGTGAAACCTCCAAGTTCGGAGATACCTGGTTCCAAACGCTGGGTATAAATTTGGAGCTCTGTTTGTTCCTTTCCGAGTTGGACCCTCTGTCGTCGTACCTGGAGTCTTCGTAGCTTTCCTCTTGATCTTGATGGCGGTCTTCGTCGAACCATGAGTTCCTCACCCTTTGACGATGCGATTTCGACCTGGAATGATGTCTTTTACTCTCGTACTCCGCGCTATCTGTGGCACCTCGATGTTCTTTTTGAAGTCTCTTCGAATCCACCTTGGAAGGACGTCTTCGGTTCTTCTGCACTCTTCTCGGTCTCTCCGTGTACTCCACGTAATCCCTTTCGTCGGAGATATCCCTCGAATCTTCCTCGCTTCGGAATCTGCTGTCCCTGTTACGTATCGTGTGACGCGACACTTCGGAACTGCCCGAATCGATAATTCGCGAAGTCTGATAATCGTCCGAATTTGATTTTTGACGCGATCGATGGTCGTAATTGTAATCTGGCTCGGCGACCACGACCGGTCTCGAGAACTTGCGATGATTGTTCGAGATCTGGGACGTCGAACCGACGCTGTCGTAAAGATCGCCGTGGTTTTTCGCGCTGTTCGCAGGGATCTGCAGTTGTTGATTCGACCTTGAAAAGTACGGCGTTGGCCCGTTTTGTCTAGTGGGGGTCTGGCCGTGACCGTCGTAGCTGAGTGCATCTTGCTGATGATAATTGACGTTCGCTTTCACCTGACTCTTCTTTTCCTTGTCCGTCGCTATATTGCGGGAATAATAGTTTTCGTAAGAGGAACGACCGTCTGTGTTCGCGTTCAATACCATTCCATAACTATAATCCTGCATTTTTTGTCCATTCGTATTCTCCCTGTGTCTCGACGATCCAGATTCGTCCTTCGTCTCCGCGGAACTCGTCGGATCTTCGTAAAAGTCCGGATAGTTGGCCACTATTGGCGTATCGTTCCTAACTTTCAGCAACTCGAACTCGTTCTGACTGGCCTGATGTTCGAAAGATCTACGATTGTTGCTTAGATTGGGGAAATTCAAGAATATCCTGGCTTCCGTCGAGTAAGCAGGATCTCGCTCGATATTGTCCTGCTTATCCACCTCATCGTTACGGATTTTGCTCGCATTGCTCGACTCGTTCGAACTGACCCACGTAACGTTGGTAGCTTCCGTCGAGGACGTTGCTCCTGAAGCATCGCGTTCGGTAGTCGTGGACACGAACATAGGCACGAAACCGTTCGAGTTTTCGTAAACCGTTGTGTCTATCATGGACGGTATCAGCTGGTCCCGAAACTCCTTTTGCTCCCTCGCACTTTGAGCCACATTTTCCGACGCAGTCGCGACCTGATCGTAGGCCTCATCCTGAAGGTTCGCGTTTCCTATTACATGCGGCCAGCTCAACGACAACAGAACAACCTGCGATCAATAGGAATTTATTAGCGAACAAAAATCGTCTCGGAAGCTTAACTTACCGAACATTGCGTTGGAATATGAGGGGCAATTAAAAGAAACCAAGCGTGGACTCCATGATAATTGGAACGCTACGTTTTAGCGTAAGACTTTTATGCGTGTCTCGGAGTGTTGGTTAAATCGAGTTGCACGAGTAGTTAAACACATGTACATTCGTCAATGATTCATTATATGGGGCCGGAGAAAAGCCATCGAATCGGTGGCCCAGAGAAGAAAGCGCTTTGGTTATTGCAAACTTACGGTAACGGTGAAGCTAAACGGAATCATCGGCGAAAATAAGTGGTAGTCAAGGGGCTGACCTAGAAACGTACGGCAGACTGGAAAAAGTAAAATGCGAGAGGCATACGTGTGCCATGGGCAAGAACTAAATGTGCACGGGAGCAAATCCTATGAAACTCTCACCGATTCAATAATATTCCTAGTTGATAGCGTTGGGTCATAATCGAGTGTGTGACTATATGCGTCGTATGTGACAAAAATAATTAAGAGCGTGAAATCGCCTCGGTTATCGAACAGCGATAAGATAATCCTTGAGAATTGCTTGAGAATTGCAATCTCTTATCGAGACTTACTTTCGATTAATTTTTACTACATTGTAAAATACGAGGAAAGATTCAAATGTCGAACATGAAATAAATTAGGGGAAAGGTGTATCAAGAAAGTGCTCCAATTCCACTGCACATATTTAGACACACTCTAAAAATTTTGATCAGCTACGTTCGGTACCGGTCATAAAACTTTGAGATTCCAAATTTTGCTGGAGTTCCTTTATGTTGTAGCGTAACAGGTGATTCGAGGCGCGATGCGTGAAAATAAATGTAAAATCTTTCTTCCTATCTTGATCAGAATGTGTTTTATGGTCATGTCAGAATTACTAGCCACGAAAACGTGAACGAAACAATTACTGTCGTTGATATCGATCGTACAGAAACTTTATGCATTAAGAGATAGGGGAACCGGTCCCGAAGAAACGCAATTATCGTCACTAAACGTTCCAAGTTTCAAGAATGATAACACTGCTGTCACGAAATTCTAAATGCTCGTGCTTCGATCACCATGCACAGAAAATTCGCACTTTGTCACGTACTTACAAGATGAAGAAACATTTTCGTAGTAGATGCACCGTATCGCTGAAAAGAACTAGATAATCACGATGAAGGGCCGTGTGTCACGAAGATTCGCGTCGAACACATTGATCACGGGCCACGGCCTCTCTGTAGTATCTATAATCCAAAAGACCTTGGCAGGTGAACCTCCATGCGAGAACTGAGCCACATAGTAGACACGCGATTTTCTTTATACACTCCGGTAACCAAGTGAAAAATATCGTTCTATATATTATCCTATAGTCCACTGGCCGGAGGATACTTTCATTCGCGACACGCGACTAACGCTGGAAAATTCTTGTCCAGAACATGTGCTAATGCCTCCACCCATCATTATAGAATCCGTGAGTTTGCTAGAAGAGAGACTTGGCCGTATCGCGTTCCATCTGCTAATATTTAGCGTAATTAAGTACAATTACCCTGGTAATTACATTCAACGTCTTCAAATTTTTTCAGGTAATTGTGCGTGTCTCACTTAAAAGACTCTGGGTATCTTTACATAAATCTCGTACACCCGAAATATATTTTATTTGGTAAAAATTTGAAGAATTGTAAATAGACATTTTTCGTGTGTATATTATGGTTCAGGAACGACGTTCGAAAGCGATTTCGAATTCGTGTAAAATGAAACGATCAAAAGGAACGTGATCGAAGAAATCATAATTGTTGTACAAATTGTAAATAATTCAGTTTAGGTGGTCAATAGTTTATCGAGCAGGATTCTACGCGCTCTGAAACACACGCATTATGCAGCCGCGCTTGCTCCTCGCGATGCAACCAGTTCCACACGTTAGAAACGTCGGTGTACCACAATGCCACTGCGTTCGAGCATCCTCTGTGTAAAAGCTTGCCTACAATCGCTACAGTTTAATGCCTTGTACCTAATTGCCGTGCTCGGCAAGATATGCGAAGATATCATCGTTGCCTCTCCTTGTGAAAACATGGAATTAACTACGCCCTACGACTATCGCTGCTTTAGTTTGTTCGTCTACACCTAACAGACAATTAATGCTAATTGCCATCCTAGCAAACCGTATCGCGTTCACTTGTTCTTCATTCTCATTATTTCGCTTCTTCTATCTTTTCCAACGTTATTTGACATCTGATACCAGCGTCGTTTAACTGTTTAAATTCTTAGCAAATACTCGTGTGTGTGACAAGTTTCAAAATTACCTTTCTCGTATTCAAATTAAAGAGAATGTACTGCGATTAAGAGTTCACGCGATTAGCATGCTGCATATGAAAATCTTTCATGAAAAGTTTTATTTGCATTTCCCTTACATGGGTGGATTGTAAAACAAAGGAAAGCCATTAGAAATTCAGGATTTTACTTTTTCTCGAACACTTCAGACGTTCTATGCTAATCGAACGATACCGTATAATTAATTACCGTTAGATGAGTATCGCGATTGCAAAATTTTTACGAGAACGTTCGAAGGAAAGGAAAAATAAGGAAGTCTGTTTATTAAGGTACAAAGTTTAATCACATAGGAATGTACAAAACCATTAGAATTGCCTCGTGAAAAATTCTTAAGGAACTAAGCTTATAAGGTACCTTGTTGAAGCGAAAAATTTGGTCGATCAGGAAGCAACGATATGCTTCGGCTGCATCGATTTTTCGATATCCGTCAGATCCGAGAAAACCGACGCGCATTTCGCAGTGAAACTTTATTGCACAACCCCGTATCGAATCGCTCGAATGGCACCGAATGCAAAGTAAAAACGGTGTGCCCAAAACGAACCATCTTTAGGAAATATTTGAAGATCATATAAATATCCTTTCGAGGAGATTAACCCTTTCAGAGATGAACATGATTTTACTCTGAAGGAAACGCATTTGATCCATAATTTTTCTATCATAAATACTATTACCCGTAGATTCATGCATTCTTCCTAAAATCGCGAGGTAACGTTGATATTCAATAAACGAAAGGGTTAATTTCCTTCGAAGCTAGTTCTTAGCCCTGTACGTAGGGAACCTAGGGTCCTCCAGGATCTGAACGTTCTTCACCTTCTGTCGACCCCTGGGCTGACCACTGTATCGTCCATTGGACTCTTCCAAGTTGCTGGTATCATAACTGGATCGTCCCATATATGTTTCCGAGGCATAAGCAGGCATCTGGCGAGCATCCTCTTGCGTCAATCGAATCAGATCCAGGACAGGGCTCTTACTTTGTCCAGAACTCTGACCTTTCGCGAGAGGCTCCGTGCCGAGATCGTAGGTAGATGGTTGGGCCAGCTCTTGAATACTCTTGGCATACTGAACGAGATACTGTTGAAGCAAAGCCTTCAAATTAATGTTCTGCGAGGCTTTCGTTTGAATAGGAGAGGCGCCATCCACTCTGAGTATAATAACCGGTATCAAAGAGTTCCCAGCCTGCACGAAGGTGGGTCGTACGTTCAGAATAGACGAAGGGTTTCTGATGTATTCCGAGATGGACGGATTGTAATTCAATAGATCCGAATAACGGAGATTCGAGTAACTGTTTAGATCATTGTTACCGCTTTGCTTCTTTGATCCCTCCTCCGCGAGTAAGTTGTCCAGGTAGTTTTGCTTCGAAGGGTATTTTCGAGGAGAGTGATCCGCGGATCCGTACAAATTGTGAGGAGTGGTGCTGTTGACGGTAGCCTCTGTCGTGTAGCTCTCGGAGTATTCAGGATTGGGGCTGTTCACCATGTACCTAGAGGGTTGCTGATATTGGTAGTTAATCTTAGGGCTATTCGAGCTAGGTTTTCTCGAAGAAAATGAGTAAGATGTGGCGGCATTGCTGTTGGGTTTCCGCTGTCGAGCCAGATTTACATTCTGCCGTTGCCTCACTAAACTCTGGTAACCGAGCCGGTACACTTGTTGCTGGGGCAAGTTGGACGACAGCGACTCGGCGGAAACGAATGGATTTGGCTCCTGTCCGGCCGGTTCGGAAACCGTTGGAAACTGCACGGGTCCCTGAGAAAGGACGCTACTTTCCGTCGTGGTGGGTTCGTAAATCGAATGAGGCTGCGATTTAGCTTGCTGAGGACGGGAATATTCCACGTAAGTGACTGGCGGAACATCGGACACCCGGCCGTCCGGATATTTCCAAAAGATCTTATTCTCATAGCGAACCCCGTTCTCCAAAGTGTACCTAGGTCTGTTCGAGAGCTGTCCACTGCCACTCGGGAAACGGGAATCGTAGTTTAACGGGGCTGCAGTGGATGATTCGGGTTGGGAAATAGGTACGAAACCATGGGAATTGATATTGGATTGGTGCCTCTGGTCGTAAGTCTGCTCGTTCGGCGAAAAGGGACTTATGGTTGTGGCGTAGTTGTACGAAACGCTATGCGGACTCGCGTAGTTCACGGGACTTGGAGTTACGTATCTAACGGACTCGGTGGGGCTGAAAGCCAAAGGCGATTGCGTGGAGACACCGTTGTTCCCGTACCCTGAATTCTGAATCGCGAACGAGCCCGGTTTCGCGGTCGTCGCCACGTTCTGGTACGCCTCGAAACTGGAAGCTTCGCTGGCTTTTTGGGGCTTCGTTCGCAGCCCGAATACGGACTGAGATTTTGTCTGTTGCAGTCTCGAATATTGAGGGTCCGAAGGAACGAAGGAATTCTGACGTGTGTCGAGGTAAGTTCTCTGATTGGTATTTTGAACCCTCTCCACGATCGTTTTGGGTAAGAACGGGCTGATCGATTCCTCGATACTGACCATGGTTCCCGACTTTCCGCCCGGAAAATAATAGTTGTACCTCCTGGGTTGAAGGGAGTTGTTCTCCAGGCCGTAGCCTAGACCTCCGTTCACGGTGCGTTTGGATTTTTCTTCGGTGCCATTCGCGTTCTCCGTGTCGTTGCCGAAGTCCAAAAGGATCAACGGCGGTAGGATCGGTAGTTTGTTCTCTGTCGGATCCTCTCCCGATTCCTCGGTCGAGTCTTCGTCGGTGTCCTCGAATTGAGGCGTGGTGACGGTCGCTTCTTCTCGAGCATCGTCTACGCTGGACAAATGTCTCCCGGAAGTTCTCCTAATGCAGCTTATCAGCAAAATCGTGGCGATCTGAAAGTAACGAGGAACGAGAAATGGACGAGATTCGTTTAAAAGAATGAAATAACGGAATGGACGGTTATCAATCTTAACAGCTCGATGCTCCGCTAATGATTTCGCTTTCACTTCCCTTTCTTCGCCTTCTTCGAAGGCGTGCCTCTCCTTTTTGCGTTAAACGTTCGCCAATCTGATAATTATCCCGAGGGAAATTTTACTCTTTTGAACGTTATTACCCTGACCTTGTCGGAAAGTAAACCTTTCTACGAGGTCAACGCGTGTAGTCGAACGTTGCGATTGGGAATAACAAGTTTCATATTCACGAACACTTGCGATTTTCACCGCTTTCTTCGGTAAATAGTCTTCTGAGAATAGTACTCTCTTTATGATTTTCGAATTAAAGTTCCAGCGTTAAGTTATTACGAAGTTGCAAGAACGTTTCACTATCGCGATAAAAGTTTCTTTTTCTGCCTCCTTGATTCGCCGTCATATTGTAACGCTAATGATCTTCGAGAGATTGGTATGAAAGTTATTTGAAACAGGTGAAAAGTATCACGTCAGGCTCTTTTGCGTCTAAATACGCGGTAGAAATTGTTTGTTCTTGAAAATCGCCAGTGTTTCGTAACAAAATGGCTAGAGAAGGGGACCTTAGAGAAACGAATTCGTTTTTCGAGCGAATAGGAAATCGAGCGTTACCTAATAACGAACGAGACAAACAGATTTTAAGACAGCTGGAGAGTCACAGTTCCTTGAATACCTTCAAGGACTTTCACTGACTTGCTCAAGAGCATCTGCTACATGGCTAACTCGTCGGACCTGTGCGCGACCGTGGACGAAAGAAAATAAGAAGCACTTTCTCCGTAATGACCGATTCCGAACAGTCTGGATTGTCCCGTTGGACAATGGAAATAATCGTATCAACTTTGTTTGATCATGTAAAATTCTTTAATTCTCCCTGAAAGAAATTACCGTGGCCAATTAACGGTAATCAATGGGCCAAATTAGTATTCGTATTTGTTTATTCCACATTCCTTTCGGAGAGTACAAACTTTAACCGTTTGAGATGCAAATTATTTTCCGTGTCGAGCGAAAAACCATATACCAATTACAATATCGGTAGAAATGCTATTACTGACTAAAACGAAACGCGATATTGAGTTAAAGTTATAATGGAAATGACTGCAGCCATGCTATAAAGTCATAACTTTATAGTTTCATAAAATTCGATCCACTGAAATGTTCTATGGATAGCCTCTATCGAGGATAAATGAACACAAAACTAGAATGAAAGGATTCGTTGCATCCAAACGATTCACGGTCGAATAAATATCACCATTCACGTGTCATTCACGGACACCTGGATAACCGCTATTCAAAAGTATCGAACGATACAGAAAATTGCAAATACCAGAAACTAGTTTACTTACTTGTATTAGCAGGATCCTCATGACGACCTCAAACTTGTACGCTTGGCGGCCTTCACGTGTGTATTTGGAACTGATGAAGCAGAGGCAGCAGCATCCCACCTTATATGCCTTCGCTTGAACGCGAGAGGGACACCACGATTATAGTTTCACCGTTGTATCACGCCGGCATTCCACGATTCGATACGTTGGTACATACGGAAAGACACCTGCCAGTAGCGTAGTGGTCGCTCGCTGCTCATCCGCCATAAGCGTTTCGACACGAAGAAAGCAACAACCAATTTCCCGCCATGATTAATCGTCCTCGAGCGCAACACGAACACTTTCGTTTACTACGAAACTTTGCACTCTTGCAAACTTTGTCGATTATTCTTACTATTATATTCACTACCTTCTAATTTGTGTTTTGTGATACATTGGTGAGCTCTTTGTAAGTTTATATCTCTGGAATTATTCGGAAGAAAAATTTGTAATATTTCGGATGACAATTTTGAACCTACACCATTGGCTTTTTCCTCCAGCATCGCTTTCTCGTTTTGGCACGATGGCGCACGTGTGGCTTATGTCAACGCTTCTCTAATAAGGTATAATGCCGTTGACAACAGTTGTCGAAAGAGTAATTGTAGACGTTGGATAGATGCGATCGAAGTTATGCAAATATTGTATATGCAAAGAAAGATATTCTAGGAACGAAATTTTACATATACATGTTTAAAATTTTATAGAATAGATGCAAACTATTTTAAAGTATGTAACATTCTATAATTATATTTTGCACTACAGCTATCTAGGATGCTAACAAGTATGTTCCATAGATCCATATTCGCGGCCTATACATTCACCGATAAATATCTGATCTGAATATTACAAGTGTCTAATGATACCGCATTATTCATCATCGCATGAGTACGGAAGACTAATTTATGTCTGATTCGTGTCGAAGATGTTTCTGGAATAATTACTCGCGAAGTCGGTCATTAGCTGATCTGAATAACAATGCTCGCCGCGACTTCCGATACGTAACAACGACTGTTTCGTTTGAGAGTTTATTAAAAAAGTCATACAAAAACGTACACTCATCGATCGTTAGAAAACGAAAAGGTAACAAAGTATATAAATGTATATATGCACGTTCACGCTTGTCGCTTGACGATTCTCGATGAAAGACTAGATGCGATCGTGCCTCCTGTCGTATTGGTGGCATGTCTTCACGGTCATTTGCAAATACCTGGAACGTCGAGATTTCCTTCTTCGTACAGACCATCGTTCTCGACGTTCATCGATTGTCGTAACCATGCTAATTAATTGGTTTTACGTTTCTTGTACAGAAAGTTTTGTTTCGATGGCAGAAATCCACCCTCCAGTTTGATTGGCCTCTCCTGATATCTGTAATGAACGTTCCACGATTACCATCAAGAGCACATGAATTTAGCAGAGTGTACGTACCTTGCAGAATCTTGTGCCGCGATTACTTTACTCGGAACGTACGAATCCAACAAAGACCTGGGTTCAGACAGGCCTACGTGATTCTGATCTGGCACGGATTCCTCCTCCTGCGAAACTGGCAACGGTGCATCGCTGGACTTGAAATTCTGTGCAGCTACCTGAGGTGGCACCAAATCGCCACTTGGCTCATCGAGATCCTATCGAAATTTTGAACTATCAGATTCGACGTTAAAAAATTAGACATTGACCCTTCACACTGATCATAATTTCCACATTACCTTACCATTTCCTCTTCGATTATACATTTCATAAATTCGTGGAATGTAATCATAAATATTGTGAAATACTATAAAAATTGTGGAACGTAATCAGTGAAAATGATCAGTTCATGAATATTCCAATCACGTAAAGAGTAAAGATAATCAGAAGTACTAACCTTGACGTAGTTCTGTGACACGCTCTGACTGGTTTGCTGTACCAGAACTGGACCGGACAGTTCGTCAGGGATTGGAACACTGGCATCCAACTGTTCGCTGGATGCTTTGTATTTCGAGCTGCTCTGCAGAGCATTATCCTGAACGTAGGCGGGCGCACGAGCGTAAATGTCACTGTAAACCGGCGTGGCGGGCATGTAAACCGTTGTCGGTTGAGTGTATACGAACTGGGGAACGTATTGAGGCTGCGTAGGAGCAATGTACGCTTGAGTGTACAAGAATTGTCTTCCTTGAGCGTACGATTGATCTTGTGGCACGTACGTTGGCACGTTCGCTAACGGGGAGTTGGAGAACTTTTTCGAAGTGACTGGACTCGTGTACACTGCTCCCTTCGTTATCTGAAACGATTTAGTATATTGGTGAATTAAACTCATATTGAATGAATCTCTTTGGAATCTTGAGAGAATGTTTCGTTTTTAACTACGGCTTTTATCTGACTTGCGCCCGAAGCTTTCAGATGGCGCTGCGAGGTGCAATAACGTATCGATGAGCGAAAGAATAAACATTATCGGTTCTATTAAATGCTAATAGTATTGCAGGTTACGTTCCCAAAATTTTCAGTATGAGCTAGATACGAAAATTTGTTCAGCAAGCATTTGTAACTAACCTTAGTCGTGAATGCAGAAGGTGCAACAGAATTATATTTCGATGCATATTGCACTTGATAGGGTGGTTTCGTTCCAATTGACTTCTGACTCAACGCCGAAGTGTACACAGGAACAGATATGTGGTCTGACGCAGCAGTATTAAATTGAGGCACCAGGAATCCTCCATTTTTATTGTTTATGTCCAAGTTCGGATAATAAGTTAGCAGGTGCATCACAGGAATGTCGACGTAGACCGTATCTATAAAACAAATGAAAATTAGAAACGTTTTATGAGACATAAAATCAATAAAAGTATTCGTAGTACCTTTGTTAGGGTTTTTCGTATATTTCGCCGTAATCGTCTTCTGTTGAGTGGACTGCAGTTGATTGCCAACGTTTATTTCCGGTTGGTATGCCAATTGTTGCGTTTCGTACACATTTGGCGCTTTTGCTAGCAATGGCTGCTGGTCGTTGTAATATCGTTGAGGTATCTGTTCCGACAGAACGTTATTTTGCTGATACTGTTCCTTCGTAGCGTAACTGTTTGGACGAACGTACGTTTCTGCTTGAACCTGATCAAATAAACGATGTCAATATAAGGACTTCGATAGAAATTAGCTTATTTTTCGTACCGATGGCGGCGTCACGTATGTGACTTGAGAGTTAGGTCCATTGTACTGGCTCGGTACTTGATACTGTTGGCCAATTTCCGAGTTTGCAGAATACTTTGATTCCTCGGGTCTTCCGGTCTTGGATATGCCTTCCGCTCTCAGATTGTCCCTCTCTATATCTTCCAAGTTTATCTTCTGCTCGCCGTGAACTCCGACGCACAACAGGCCCAGTATCACATAGAGTTTCTAGAAAATAAGACGAACATTGTCATTTCAGAATGAAAGGACGTTAATATCAAGGGATTTATCGTCGATCATATATTCTGGATAACCATTGTGATGTCCGCTAAATTATGAACTTGCGATCGGGGTACACTTTCACTGCTGACAAAGTTCTGGGTCAAAGATCCGGCATGGACCACTCTTATATACACTTTGCCTCCGGTCCCTCCGGGGGAGGACCACTCCCGTGACCAAGTGTATCGCCTCACCGATGCAAAAGTAAAAGTTTCTCTTCCTGACTCTCGTGTGAATTCCGGTGCAACGGTGGGAAAAATTGATGCACCGTAATGGTCGTTCATCGAACTTATCAATGTATGCTATCGTTAATAGTCTGACTATCAAATTAACCCTTTCCCTACATACCAAATTTATATTTGACAAAATCCAAATTCTCGTTTTAATAAATTTGTCCAAAGTACTCGAGTAGACATTTTTAAGAACTAATTTTACAACATAAAACATTTTTAGTCGTGAGAAGTACGAAGAAATTTCACGACTGGATTGCCTTAGAAAGCAGAAGCAAGAAGGATGAAAAGAACGAAAAAGAAAAGAATTTTGTTCGACACTTTCCAATCGTATTCTCACTCGTCCAGACTCTGGATCTTCGAATGAGACTCGTTTAGAAATGAGTTGTCTCCGAAGACGATCATCCGCGAAGATCACTTACCATGTCGCTCCAATTTCAGAAAGTATGATCACGACACAAGGATCCTAGCTCCACTACAAAAGCAAAGTAGAATCAGCTTCTCTTATATAGCCTTTACCCCTACTTGCGATGCGTCTGGACGCGGCACACTTCACTCGTTGATCATAGCGAGCATAATGGCCCCCATGGACCACGTGCCAAGGAATACCCCGTTCGCTACGAGTGAAGGGATTGCGTTTCGGTTCTCCCTTTCGGGTTCAAAAACCGTGCAACTGTCCTGTTTCACGGAAACAGAAGTGAATGTTACGAATGGTGAATTCCACAGACAGACATAATACTTGACCTCGCGATAATACGACCTTGACTTTTTTTTTCTTAGTCGGATAAACCGTAGACATTAAATTAAGGTACTCGTCGAGGATTTCATTTCTTCGAGTATAACCTTGTGCTTTTTGATTTAACTACGATCAAGATTTCTCTCCTTCCACTAATTTCTAATTTCCCATCGAGTCAACCGATATTTCCCACGATAGCCAACCGGTGTTCAGGAAAAACGAATGCTATAACATTGGGCGTGAGAACGCCAAGGAAAGGACTGTCGCTCGGAAATCAGTCGTTAACCAGATCTTTCTAATTTTCGCTGGTAGCGTTTTCAACGGAAGGTGTTAAATGCCTGTCACGGCACGGTTCGATCCACCGTCGTATAAAATCGCTCCAAGTTCCATGGGACTACGAAGTGGTACTAATTGTTCTGTCAGTCGATCGGTTCATTAGCTCGCTAACGAAGCGAGCTTGTCCCCGGCTTGCGTACGACAGCTTCTAACGGGACGCTGGAAATGTACACGCCGCGTATTGTGCGTGAAGGGAGAACAGTAGGGAGGGAAGAAACGTCTTATCGATGAACCGTTTTCCACCGATCGATCAACGGAAGCATCTCCACGGAAGTGGAGAATTTATGAATCGAGATACAGGCTCTTTGTTCCTCGGGAACGATAAAAACGCGAGGGGGAGAAGTCTCGACGAAGTCGATACTTGGGTCGAACAATTGAACACGGAATCGTTGAACGTATTCAAAGCCAGAGAAAGAGCCTTAATGATCGTCAAAATTAATGGCGACTGAGTCTGCAGCTTTTGTTCTACGTATTATTGCGAGAAGAGAACTCGAACGTTTGAAACGAAAAATTGCCACGAATCAAAAACAAAGAGTACCTTGATGCTCACGCATTTATTTCTTCCGCATTAGTTGTCCTGGTCAGAACCTTTTTTCCAAGACACGTTACAAGGTTCGCATCCGTCGCTTTCTACGAGCTTCTCGTCGATAAAAGCTTCTACGTGTACGACACACAACTTGTGTCTTAGATTTCGCAAACAACTGTCGTGGGAAACAGCGATACCGATTTGAACACGTAGTCCATTAGTTTTGCATACACCCGGTGGAAACCGGTAAAAGGGGCTCGTAGGAAAATTCATCTCGGGTGAAATTTACAGGAAGAGGTGCTCGAACGGAGAGGAAAAGAACGAGGTTACTTTTCGCTGGGAACAGCATTCGAAAAATTTGTTTCGCAGTTAACGGAAGTAAAGGGGATCTCTCGAAGCCGATCAATCTCTTTGTGGATCCCTCTCTCTGCCGCAGAACGAGTCCTCCATTGGATCCTCGCGTTTCCACGAACCCTTTCTTTCGATTTGCGCGTACACGGTGTATCCGCTCGTGCAAGAAGAAGAAAAAAAAACACTTTCTATCCGCATTCTGGGTGTGGAAGAGGGAATGATCTAATAAACGATGACCGCGGTCTTGCCTCAAACGGAATTGTCTTCAATTAAGTCAACTTTCTCGGACTACACGGTGACGGTTCGCAAAAATAACAAGAACCTTAAGTTTGAACACTAGCTATTTTGGGGATCAAGATTTCGTCAGAACAGGTTCAAACGCAGGTAGGCTGCCCGCTCTTTTGACTGGTTTACTTTCTCAACTTTTGGTTCAACCAAAAAATCATCTTTTGTGTCCAAACCTGATCTCCTACGCATTCTGTGGTTCGAGCCGTTTTAAAAATCGCTTAAGATGGGAAAGGGGAAAGTTCATCGGTGAAAATTAACGATACGGAAACAGAAATTTGACAGTCGTTTAACACGCTCGGTCATAAAGATGCAATAAACGAGTTAATCCTCATTTACAGGAGAAACTTTTTAAGAAATCTTCCATTTTTTACCTGATGGTATAAGTAAAAGTCTGGAAGGAGAATATTTAATAAAAGAATGTACATCCTTATGAACCATGGCAAAGTGACTCGAAACTGCATCTTATGGACCGATCGTAAAATTTCATGGGAATAAAAATTCAGAGAAATGTATGTAAATTTTCGATAACTCGCAGAAAGAGAATATTAAAGCGACCTTTTAAAAGAAGCTGAAAGTCTGCAACTGTGACGATCAAAGTTTCGTGAGGATTAACGAGATTTCCGTAAACAGGAAGGACAGGAAAATACGGAGCTTTCGGGCCACCGTATATGTCAGGGTTCGAAATCGAGCCAAGGTACGAGAAAGTAAGAGGCTCGCTCGTCCGATTTTATTTTCGACCAGCGTCACGATCGCAGAGGGAATGCGAAAAATAAAGCAAAACACTCGAACACGCCACTCTCTCTCTCACCTGCCGGGATGTACTTGTACGTTCGAGTTCCGCTGGATCGCAGTCTCACTTCCCCTTTCCATTACCGCGCCCAAACACCATCGACCGGACGTTCCCGGATCGCTTCCTTTTATTCGACCATCGCTTTTCCGCGTACCAAGAGGTCGAGAATTCCCGTTTGGAATCGATACGCATTCGTCTTTTGCCTCTCGATGCAACGCGTCCACTTTCCGTGCAAAATTATCAGGAGAGAGAATATCTCTTTCCGAGGTCATCAATCTGAACAGCATTTCGCTTGCAAAAATAAGTGAAAAAAGTTTGACAAATATGTACGATGGATAGGAAAGGAAAGAATGAGCCTCGCAGAAAACAACAATCATTTATTACTGGTAAACGAGTGCAAAATTTACATACGCGTAGGACGTAAGCCTCATAAATAGGAATCGGTGTTAGGTCATAGGTGCGGATTGCCAAAATCCTGTCGAAGCAGGAATTGAAGACTATGCGTGCAACTTACTCTAGAGAGGTCCTGCACCACGTGCTCTGTCGACACAAACTTTCGAAATATTTGTCTCGACAGCACACCGGGTGTCATTCGTTATAAGAACACGAGTAAACTATACGGAGAATAAATATCGCAGAAATTTTTTTGATTAATCAAAGATGGCATATGAATAGCACCATAATGCAGTACCCATTTACAATCTACTTAACACGTTGACTGCCCGAAAGTTCTGTTAGAGTAACCGAAATTCATTTATTATTTGAAATTATTGCTCAAAGTTGAAAGTTTGTGGCAGCCTCAACCGATAAGCATCTAGCCATTCTTAGTTTTAGCTCCAAAGTTCGCGTCGTCTAAATTATTCTTGTACTGCTGAGACTGCTGCTGAGTTATCGTCTGCGAGGGATTATAGTTGGAGTACTGATAGTTATATCTCCTGGGCGTTTCTACCGTAACGAAGTTCTGATTCTGATAAGACACGGACCGACCTGAATCGTTTTCGTAATTCTGCGGTTGTTTGTCAATTTGACTGGAACCGTCGTAATCTTGCGTATCTTGGGACGACGTGTTCTCGTAATTCTCGTATTCGCCGGATTCGGCCTGATCCTTTTCCGGTTTCTCCACGGCAGTGTACACCCCCGCCGGTAAAGGGGTGTATCGAACGTTTTTCAATTGAGTGGTCGGTGTTTGAACAAGTTGACCGACGGTTTGGCCGACGTTCAGTTTCCCCAGAATGTTAGGATTCACGAGGTAAGCGAGTCCAGCTTTGGCGATCACGTTCGGAACGGAAATTAGGCGCTGCAAAGTTTTACTTTGATCGTCTTGATTGGCTTTGTTCGCGTCTACCTCCGGATTTTGAGCATTCTGCTGTTGCAAATTCTGGGCCAACAATTTCGCCCAGGTCTGACTGACCATATCTTCCAGCTGCTGAGCCTTTACGTAGGTAGCCGGTAAAGGATAATCGGGTCCTACGGGTTGTCCGGCCACGCTGATCACCCGATAGGTGGTTTTAGGCATAGGGAGAGGGACAGTCTTTATCTCCACGTCCTGAATCAACTGATTTTGTGGACTGCTGGCTTTGTAGGTGCTAGACTGGGTATCGAGATCCTTGGAGTTTCCAGAAATGTAGTTAGCCCCGTCAACGAACTGATTACCAGAGTCTTGATTAACGTCGCTATCTCTGTATCTCTTATCTCCATTCTTATCCCTGTTTTTCTCGGTAGTTCCCTGGTTGGAGTACGAATCGCCGGAATAATCCGTGCCGGGTACTGGCAGCGGTGGCGGTGGTGGGTATAGTGACTGACTATAATGACCGGGATAATAATAAGGATGCTGGTAATATAGGTTGGGATAAGAGGAGGAATAGGGAATTGTCGTATACGAAACAGGCGCGGTATATGGGGACGAGTAAGAAGCGTAGGGGTTGTATGGCGTCGTTGGGTAGGAATAGGGAGCGGCGCTGTAGTACGAGTATCCCGACGAGGAGGAAACCTTAGGATAAGGGTTATAATTAGGATAATACGGATCTCGTGGATAATTGGCGGTATAACTGGCGCTATAGGAATCCTTAGCGTCGACTTTGGGCGCGTACAGTTCTGGGGATAACTGTGCGACGGTTTCCCTGTCCGTTCCCCTCTTGATTAATTTGGGGCTGTACGGGTAAACTGGATATATCGGTAGAAACGGTTCGTCGTTCGGGTCGTTTTTCCCGTCTCCATGAACGAGAATCGTCGGTGTCAATAAAAACAGTAACTGGAACAATATACATAAATAATTAACGTTGCTCGAATGATTTTGAAGAATTAAATATCCATTTTAACGGCACGTAAAACCATTGAGATCTTTCGATCTCAAAAGCGTGTTCAAAGAGTAAAATAAAAGTATACCCACCAGCAGCTCCATATCAATCAGATCGTCACTCTCGTATCGATAATTACGATCTTCTGATGTATATTCGTGTCTTCGGGCAAAATTTCATCCGTTGCACCGTTCACTATCGCCGAACCCGTGATCGAAACTGATCAAACCGACGCGCCGTCGCGATGTCTAATGATGTATCGGTCGACATTGAATTTCTCCTTTATACCCGGCCGTTTGAAAAATCCTGGAAACTAGTTTAGCATTTCACTGTTCTTATATGTGGATCTGGACGAGGTGCACGCCCGGTTCAGTGAAACTGCCTAGTAAAACGCCAGATCTGTACAGTGGCGTCTAACGTTTCGCTATAAAACAGGTCCGAGGTTCTGATCCACCTTGTTTAGATGTCACGAGGAAATAAAGACGATTGATGCAGAAGTCGAAGCGTGAAAGCTCTCGTTCTCGTCGGACCAGGTAACCTTCGCGGCGGTATAATAATCGTTGCTCACAACGAGAGAGAAAGACCCGACACGCTATAAGTACGCTCACGATCTAGACTCACTCAGAGACACTTCATGCTCCATGACATTCACGCTATCTCGTTTACCTCCGTTTCCGTTTAAGGCACTCTAGAACTTCAAGAATTTGCCTTCATGTAATTTTACGTGGACCCTAAAGCGCGCTTTAGACTCAAAGGTTTAGAACTTGAGTGAATCTGCCTTAGCGGAGAGTCGACACGCGATCTTCGAGACAATCGAACTGCAAAAAGCAAGAGCAATTTGCTGGAGGGAAGACGTCACGGAAGTAAAACGCGAGAGGATCGCTCTCCAGTTTCGTTGGTCAATTTCTTTCGAGCCATTTCGCGTACTCGAGATCCATCCGATTCGTTTCACTTTCACCGGAGCCACGTCCGCTCAGGTCCGCTTCGAATCGTCGCGAGGACCACGCCTTCGAGAACCACGCGATCCGAGAAAATTACCCTTTGTGATTCGAAAACCGTCGGTGAAAAACGCGGAGATCCATTTAGGATGTTCTAGATTTTTTCTAAAATCCGTTTACTACATATTTCTTCTTTGACAATGAACGAGGGAAATCGCACGTAACGACACGGTATAAATATCCCGACTAGTTTAATTTATAAGTCGATCCTTCCACGTCTCATCATCGTCCGCAACGAGTTTTGACTTATTTTTCTTTCACCTCGAGAAAGTGCCCTTTCCAATACGAGGCTGACGAACCGAGAGGAAACGCTCGTTCGGAAGAAGCGATCGGTAACGATGTGCCTCAGATTTTCGCGCAAAATTTTGCGGGAGAAATCGGGAAAAGTAAGAGCAGAATTTTCTCCGAAACACGTCCGACTCGAAGTCGCCCGCTGCGAGTCGGAAAACAGTGAAATATAGGTTTTCTACGGTACGAGATGTATCGTTCATCGACCGCGGGTAGATGCATCGAATCGATATCTGGGATCCAGAGAGCTGCAGTCGCTGTTGACGAAGCCGTGTTTACTTGTGCATGCGCACGTGCGATCTTTGAAAAGTGGGCCACGCTTGCTCGTACGAGAACTGCACACGGAATACTGCAACGATGCGTACTTTCTTCTGTGTGGGTGTCGTTTTACGTGGTTCGGAAAAAGGAAAGGACGGACGAGCTTTCGAGTCAATACCGGGTGACAAAAGATTCTTTGTTCGAAAAATAAACGAGTGTTGATAACATTTTTCTTGTATGTTCCGCAACATGTTTAATAAATAAGATCCTCTGAAAAGAATCGTGTAAAATAAAGTTGATTCTGTTCCGCGCTACTCTTATCAGATTGGTATAAAAGTAAATTTAATGCCTTTAAAGTTTGTTGCAATCGTACTCGTTTCGGACTGATTTAACTGCAAGAAGTTAAAAAAATGATCAAAGAAACTCTAGTTAACTCTTTAATCTCGTCTTTAGATCGTAAAATGTTGCTTAAGAGGAGGATACAACAAGTTGTTCCACCGAAGAACTTCGTAATTTAAAGGTGCTATTAATCAAGCTCTTAATGAAAGGAAAGCAATTAGTAAGTAACATAAATATCCTTGAAAGACTGGTTTCACGGAGGGAAAAATATGGTAATTTTATACACGATGGCGTAGGTACCGTTAGTGTCATAGGAATAAGGGCAGGGGAAAAAGAACAGTACCCCTATGAATCATGTCAAACCGGTCCGCAGACGAGCACCGACCAACTCATAAAGTATATAACTCGTCGGTTACTTTCCCAAAAAGAATAAAACTTTAGAAAGGAATCCGCCCATTTCGCCGGAGCCTGCCTTCGAGTAAAAGTGATCCTCTTTTTTATACCTTAGCAGTTTTTTTTCTGTGCATTCCCCTTTACCTTTCCCACAGTCAATAACTTTCTCGACGATTTTTAACAAATAAAAGAAGAAGATGAAAAATATCGACAGGTAGAAATAATCATATAAAGATAATCCAATCTACGGTAAAAGTCGTCTGCAATTAGCGTAATAATTAAGAATGTTGTAAATAAAAATCCAATCTTCTTGTAGCAAATATTTTTTATGCATCCTCAAGCGTTTCGAATCTCGATGATCCTTAATAAGTTAACACCAATACGCTCAGTGAAAGCTTACGAATACATTATGCTACGATTTCGCCGGGACTACTTCTACTTGAAGGAGCATGAGATCATAGAGCGATTACAAAAAATAAAGATGAACCATTTTATTACAAACAATGTATAAAACTATTCAACAAGCATCACAATGTCAATGTCGATGTTGGATCGCGTTCGACGGGATCCAAAGATAACAGGCATATACATAGATACATTGCGACGTTTTAAATATAAAAATTATACTAAACGTAAGCATAAATAAGTAAACAGTACCCTTGGACGCTCCGCTCTTAACCAGGGGTTTATGGGCTTGTCCGAAAGTGGTTAAACCAACTAGGTAATTCGTGCTAGCATCGTTTAAGGTTGAGTTCTGGATGGCAAAGAAATGCGCTCGGATAATTTAATATTTTCCATTAGGGCTGGAGTAGGAAATCGTGTCGTACTTGTTGCTGGCGGAGTTCGCGCTGTCGTAACTCTTCGACGAGCTGTATCCAACGTACCTGGGGCTCAGATTCGAATAGGAACCATGGGATTCCGATGGCGTGCCGTATGACGAAGAGGGAGCAGAATAACTGCTAGAGGTTCCAGAGTAGCTCACGCTGGGACTGGAATAACTGGAACTTGGACTGGAGTAGCTAGAAATCGGGCTGGAGTAGCTAGAACCAGAACTGGAATAACTGGAAGAGGGACTCGAGTAGCTGGAACCTCCAGAGGAAGCGTAGGAAGAGCCGTCGGAAGAAGCCGGAATGTAATGGGTATACGAGTTGGATCCGGACGATCCAGAAGAGTAAGATCCGGAGGAAACTGGAAGGGAATAGCTGGAACTATCGGAGGATCCGCTGGAAAGGCTGATGTGACCGGACGATCCAGAGGAGGCCGGTAACGAATAGCCTCCGGATCCACCGGAGCTGGACAAGGATAGTCCATGAGATCCAGAGGATGCCGGTAACGAGTAGCCTCCGGATCCACCGGAGCTGGACAGGGATAGTCCATGAGATCCGGATGATGCTGGCAAGGAGTAGCTAACGGATCCTCCGGAACTGGAAGAGAGACCGTGAGATCCGCTCGACAGAGGGATAGAGTAGCTGGAACCACCGCTAGATCCGTGCAGGCTGCTCAGGGAAGAGCCTCCGTAGCTGGAGCCTTTTCCGAGCGATCCAGAGTCGATTAGCAAACCTCCGCTCACGGGATAGGACGAGCTGGACGAGATCGATTGTATCGGAATGCTGTGGCCAGAAGAACCGCCAGACAGACTATAGGAGCCGTGCGAGCCCAACATGGCTGGAAGACTGATGCCGCCCGATGAGCCACCGCTGTAAGCGGACAATCCATGAGATCCTGTCGCGTATATCGGCGTCGAATAAGAGCTGGAACCGGAACTGGACGAAGAAAGGCCGCCTCCGTGAGCTCCGAAAGTGACGGGACCCGTCTTCGAGGAAGGTGAGAACAGCGCTATGCTACCTCCGCCTCCGGAATACGAGGGCTGACCGAAGTGTCCGCCGAAAGAAAGTCCTTGAAGACCCAGTCCGTGGCTCGAGCCGCCTCCGGATCCGAACGAGTATCCCAGGGAACCGTGACCCAGAGAACTTCCCAAGCTTTGAATGCCTGACGAGTGTCCCAGGGAATAACCTCCCAGAGATCCACCACTGTATCCCGAGCTGGAGTGAATAGGAGAACTGTACGACCCGCCGGAATATCCGCCTGAATAATCACTGACACCACGTTTCCCCTTTGCCAGTGGTCGTACTCTTATATCGCCTCTTGTCTCCCTGCTGGATACGCAGGAAATCGCCAAAGTTGCGAGGACCAATACAATCTGTGAAACGGTAATTGAAATTAGTTGGAATGATTGGAGATGTCTAGTTCACAAGATGGAAGTGTAAATTGAATGTTAGAAGAGATACTACTTAATAAGATGTAAAGAGGAATTTACTGTAATACACTTACTAACGACCTCATGTTGCTTCTAAACGAGATGTCCGTGCTCGATATTTCTCGTGGTCAAGTAACAACCGAGTATGTTAAGTGAAATTGTGGTTTCTGATGCCATTGCTACCCAGAAGAGACCTTTTATATACAAATCCCCTCTCACACGGTGAAAGAAAGGTCTAGGTGAAGGTGAGTCTCTCGCGCCGTGGTACTAGTACACCACCACCTTCGCAGCAAACGCGTTCCGCGGTAGCCTGCTCTGATCTATCTTCAGATACGAACTTTGCAAACGAGAGTGTCCTGCATGGTAAAAGCGATCAAATCGATATTTATCGCACATTGTTTAAAACGTGAAAAAGGAATGTATTTCCTTTCGACGAAGTCGATGCTCTCTTACGAAAGGAAGAAAGTAAACTTCCTACTCCAGATCACACAGACGTGAGTCAGATGCATTTCTTCAACTTTTCATTGAAGATACTAAAAGAAATTGATATGAATAATTCGTGAATTAATCCCGAAACTCGTGATTTAAAGTTGCGTTCTACGACAGAATGCGACTGCGAGTTGTATTTCATGCGCATCTGGCAAATTTGCACTGCACCGAACGAGCAATAAAATCTAACGTTCGTTAAAGCCATCGCATCGAACAACCTATCCTTTATGCCGTTTAATTACGACACGGTTATGAAATATCTTGTTCGTTTCGTACGCCGACATACGCGCATTTATATTCTCTTAAACAAAGTACGCAAACATTTCTATTCAGCGACGATCCTGCTGAAAGCTCGCGTATGTTATAAAATACGTAGCGTTCTTCGTTAATTAGTTCCGAGATAGCTTTGTACCAACGCGTGTGCAGATCCTGGTAATTAAAACTTCTTTTCTGTCGGATAATTAGCTGACTTTGAGAAAACGTTTCTGTCGCTATATTTCCCAGACATTTACCAAATTACCTTTATACGTCTATCTTTGCTCGGAAGAAAATGCTTTTTGCGGAGAATATCTCTCGTCTAACGTTCACCGTTTTAGTGAGATTGGATTAAGAGTTAAAATTCGAATCACGAAAACGTTGAATAAATTTCAGCCACGAGACAGTATTTTTCCGTGTTTTGGTCTGATGCGATTGTGATGCGATTCGATATGAAAGGAGCAGTGAAGGTGTGGTTTGTGTAGCGGACACGTTCTATCTTCGGACCTCGCTGAAAGTAGTTTCAATGTTGGAAAGTGAAATGCGCGAATAGCTTGCAAAAAAAAGTGGTGAAGATTTAGACGTTCTCCTGCTCTTATTTTCACGCGGCATAATCGTGTCGTGCAAGCAGTAATTAACACGAGTGCAAAAGATGAACGAAGAGACATCGAGATCACGAAACGTAAAACGAGGACCAACGTCCATCGTTTGCTCCGTGGCCGATCCACGTCGACTTAAAACACCGATTGATTTCGTTTTACTTTCACTCGTGGGACAGAGGAAGTCATTGTTCCCTCGTCCAGCGTTTCAGGGACCGCCGGAAGCGCCAACTTTTCGCTAATCGAGACGAGCATTAAGTGAACCTCGTAACGGATTGCTGTCGAAAAAACCTGTAAATGATTTAAAAAATTTTTTTCTCCTTGACGTTTAACGCATTAATGGCGCAAAATTAAACTCATTCGACTAAGTAAATCCTAGGACCGAAGGAAAAAGTGCAATAAATATTGTTTTTGCTCCTCGCAGAAAGTAGTAAAAGTATCTTTAATAGACGCGTGCATTTGCTGAGGTATACCGCGATCATGAATTTCACGCATTAAAGAGTAATTAGGTGCACGTAATAGTAGACGTTTTGCAGACTGGCATTCTTTTACGAACAAAGCGCGTAAGAATTCATGAGAGTTTTCTAATTAAAATGCCTCTGCGTACTATGTTCGTACGTTTGTTCTATTATTACGTTTAGCGTAAACGCGTTACGTATAATTATCAGCGGTAGTAGATGCAGCTCTTAGACTCTAAGATTCTTGATCAAAGATTAGTTGATCGCCACGGGGATTATCGGTGATTTTCAAATCGAATTTAGATAAATAATTAAACAACTCAGGTAAGAAGTACATAACGTTTCTGGGAAACGGACCGGTTCAGAGTAAAACGATAAAGGTGGACGAAGTGCAGTAAAATGAAAAGTAGGATAAGATTCGGGTCAGCCGCGGAAAGTGAGTTGACAACAAGTTTCCTGTGTGTGAATCGTGGAGTACTATAACTGTCTGCCCCTTTTTTTTTCTCGTTTGAAACCGCAGTTTAAGGAAAACGGAATGGTCATCCGCCTTCGAGGCAATTATACCAGTTCAGTGAGTATTCGTAGAAATCTAGCACGTTTAGCGGTATAATCGTTGTAAGTACTAGTTCATTGCTTTACTTTTCATAACTCGGTCACACGATTCTTTGATAGCATTTCGTAGCTGCATTGCGCCACTGCGTAACATCATTGCCTTTTCGAGTGAACCACTTGCTCGTTTCAAACGAGTCAACGAACTTATTCGATTTTAAGTTCTCGGGCTGTTGCGAACATTACATAAATCTATTAACTCCTTAATTGTCAAAAGCGACGCTTCGAATTTAATTTAGTGAAATAATTCGAGGCATAAAGAACACAGATAATTTTAAATACGATTAAAATTTCATTAGCGACTCGGAATAGTCGAAGCAGTCGAACGGAAAATTAATATCACTTGCCGCGGCGAGCATAGCTGTTTCAACGCGTTAACGACGTCGAGTCTGGAAATTGATGGATCAGCTAACACGGTACGTGCCCGATACCCGTTCCTTCGACAACAAAATGTCCGAACTTCACGAAAACGACGGGAACGTACACCTGCCGACACCGATCTTATTATGTATGCTCAGGATTAGCCGAATAATCTGGCTACGTTGACCGTGGTTAGAATTATCGAACAACTTTCGAGGTCATGATCGAGCCACGACAGCGATCGGTCGCCCACCCATTAAGCTATCGGTGAGAGTTCCCTGGTGTAGGTTTACGGGCCGGAAGTGGAGACAGTTTTCTATGGTGTACTTTCTTTGACGACAAAACGATCACGTCGTCGGTGAATCAGCAGTCTCTTTCTCAGACGATCGGGCTAAATTCACAGTCAACAAAGGCAGTCGGTGGCAATAAAAATTCGTCAGGTAATAAAAAAATATTTATTAGACAAAATAAATAAAACCAACATGTACATAACTCGGCGAAGAAACTTGAGCGTAGGCACAAGCATATCGGGAACCGACAAAAAGGAATATCACGCTAGCTTATACGAATACCAAGCATACATTTACCGTTTATCCCACTTTGTATGAAAACGAAAACCCACATTACTTTTACCGATAGATAATTGAAAACACCTTTTACCAATAACACCGTATTGTATGTTTATAAGCAGTAACCGAGAACGAAATACGCTGCAACACAACGACCGCACAGAACCGTGTCACAGCCGGCACGATATTACAAAATGAATGAAACAGCGTAAATTGGAGTGGCGCGTTATTAGAATAATGAAAAATCTAACGAGTATCGAGAAACCGCGATAGAGCGACACGACCGCGTCCGTTTATCATTAAAACCGTGTTATCGAGGATCACGACAAGATTCTGCGACGCTGGCTACTTTCCTCGGGCTCTCTTTTCCGCGTGGGTAAACAGTCAGTCTCGATACGGGAAGGTGAGTTACGACTCACCCGCGAAGAATGGTACCGCATCATTTCCATATTTGGGCCGGTTTCGCTTGGGCATAGGTCGGCGCGTAGCTCCACGGGTAAGTGGGTACGACTGGCTTGTGTAGTTGATACGGCACGTTCTGGTAATAGTAGAACGGATAGACCGGTTTGATGGGTTTATAGAGAAGCGGATTAATCAGTGGCGTTTGCAGGCCGTACGTCGGATGGGCCGTGGACGGCGCGTGGACAGGGTGCACGTGGGTCGGCGCCGCCGGAAGCACGGGCTGCAACGGCGCTATCGGGCGTAGAGGCGTCACCACCGGGTGCAGGGGAGTAGCGAAAGGATGCAGAGGAACTGACACCGTGTTAACTGGCGGAGAAGGAACGTTTGGTTGGCTCGTCGACGGTGTCGAGGGTGTCGTAGGGACCGTGGACACTGGCGTGGTAGCCGCAGGTTTTTGACCATGATCCGTGGGAATGGGCAGACCGAAGTGCGTGGGCGACGAGCCCGACGGTTGCACGGGTGTGACGGTACCAGGAGCGAAAAACGTTGGCCCGTACGATGGAACGTTCGACAGGAAGCTCGTACCACTGATCAAGGTTGGCACGAAACCACCGTAGACGGGTACCCCTGGGGCAGAGGGTGGTGCGGGCACGCTGGTGCCAGGCTGAGAAGTTCCGTCGCCTTTAGTAGCCTGCGGGGGTTGCACGGTCGTCGTGGTCGTCGGCGTGGTGGTCGTTGGAGGTTGAACGGTGGTGGTTAGCCCGTAGCTAAGCGGAAACCCGGGACTGATCGTTGTTCCTGGCAAAAAAGGTGATTGATTGAAAGCTGTATTGCCGGATCCGAAGGTAGTCGGTTGCGCGTTTAAACCGTGAATCTTCATTCGCTGTCCGAGGGAAGCCAGAAGATCTTGATTCTGAACGAAGCTCTGCTGATTTTCAGCGTACCTTCCTGCGTCTTGAGCCTGAGCCTGGGTCGCGAGCGCGCGCTGCAGCTGAACAATCAATCTGTCCTTTTCGAGAGACTGAATCTGTTCCAGGGTCTCCTGGTTACTCAGCGTTCCCGACGCGTACGAGGGCAAAGGGCCTGGGAAATTTTGGGGACTTTGCGAGGCACTTTCGAAATTTTGGAACTGACCGTTTTGAACTTGATTAGTGTGGCCCAAGAACTGGTCACCGTTGCTCGGCGCGAAGTCTTGTTCGTTCGGAGGTGCGCCGTAGAGTTGCTGTATGGCTTGAGCGTTCTGCGAAAGGAAAAGGGCCGCGTCCGATATTTGTCCTTGGGATTGAGCGAGATTCTGTTGCTGGAAATTTGACAATTGACCTTGGTCGTTGCCCTGAGCGCTCTGTGCCGCTGCGTGCGCGGCAAAAGCTTGGGCCGTCCCGAAGCCGGGTAACTTTTGATTCTGCGGCGGCAAATAATTCGCCGAGTGAGTCGCGAAGGGCTCGTTGTTTTGAGTGGATATTGGATTCGGCTCGACAAAGTCAACCTGTCTAATTGGACTCGGAACTCCCTGTTCCAGCAAACCACTCGGCCGGCCATCAAAGTTGTTCGAATGCTGTTGACCGAAATGACCATGGAATTGCAATTTATCGCGATGCTGCTGGCCGTGAGAAGCTGGTCTCATCGGAGATGAATTCTGGTAACCGGGCGGTCCGTATTTGGTGATAGGTCTGTTTATTTGAGCTGGATGTCTATTAACGATACGTCCTCTGTGTCCAGATTGTCCAACTTGGAAACGAGATCTCGAGGCTAACGCGAAACTGTCCGGTCTCTTGTAGGAATAGCCGGAATCTCTCTTTCTTTGAACTTCCGAGTCTTCGGCATCGTCGCTTTCACCCTCGCCGAGTTCCACTAACTCTAACTTTGTAATCTCTGGCTTGTCGTCGGTTTCTTCGGCCCCGTAGACGCACAATAAACTCGTGACCAGTAGACAAGTTATCTAAAATTTAAACGGGTCGTTCTATGATTCAAACGCGTTCTTCGATATCGAAGAGATAGGTCAGAATTATAAATTGCGGTACTTACGAAAAGGAACTTCATGCTGGTAATCCGATTTGCACTTATCACTACACGATCCGCTTCCTACGCTAGATTTCGTATGAGTTTCTTCGACATGTAACCAGAGCAGCCGAACTGAAAAAACTAATTTCTTCAAGGATGGACAGCTCGCACCGACTAAGACCACGGCCATACCTGCACATGTATAAATACAGTCGGGTCGCGACCATCCACGAATTACAATAGACTTTCTTGCTGGCTTTCATCGATCACACTTAGGCAATGCTGTTACGGATTGGTGATGTTACACATATCGATGTATAGCATCCGAACGGCTTCCAAATTTCATCGATTTGGCAATTCGTATCTTCTCTTCGATCAACGATTCCTTCACTCGCCAAGAACCATTTCAGCAGTCTACGGTTCAGTTTACGCGAAATACTCGTGAAATTAACGGTCTCGCGAGAACGATGAAACATGAATTTCACGAGTAATAAAAAATGAAACAATCGAGTTAGAAAGTAGATATTTTGTGAAAAAATTTTGGACCGGAAGAGACGAATATCAGCCAAACTTCCGTCGGCCCGGTAAAAGACATTCCACGCTTATGGTGCGAACCAGGTTCGTACCATTCCTATCACGTTCACATCCTCCAAAGCCTTCAGTGAAAGTACTCAAAGTCATCAAGTCTCAGGGAATACAGAGTAAGTGTTCATTTACAGTGATATATTCCAGTTGTGTAACTCAAGATTACGCTTAAATCACGCGTGCTCGTGTTTCTTGAAAACGTACTAAACCGTTGTTACGCGCTATGACTTGATTAGATAACTCCGTAAAACAAATATTAGAACTCCTTTCTATTCTTTTATGTAACAACGGTTGTCCAAAAATACCATCGTCCTTTTATCGTATATCCGTTTTCATTGAACAAGAACAATACACTGACGCCAGAATCGCGCATAATTTCTAACCTAATGACTTCATACTTGGCTTAAACGATGCACCCGATGATGTCACGTTGTTGTTTGCGGCGCTATTGCATCTGCAACCGGAAGTCTGCTGTTCGACAATGCATCGATATTTTGCGACGCATTCCTCTATTAAAGATGAAACCGTAGATGCATGTCTAATATCAGCGCGACGAAACATATGCAAATGTTATTTACGTTGAATGCAGCTGGAATGCATCAACATCGAACGCCTGAATTTTCATTTCTAATTTCTTTAAAATGATATGTTAATTCGGCCAATTTTCATACGACGTTGAATGTCTTTTGTACTTCGTGAAGTGTACAATTGTTCTTAGGAAATAGGTATTCAGGTGAGAGACATAGTATTCAACAAAAATGTTTAAACTTAATTAATTCGTGTATTTAACATTTTCTTATTTACAATATTACGTTGTATCGAAATATACGCGTGTACAAAGTTGGTTGCAATAAATGTTAACGCCTTAAAGAATTTCAATTAACTAGGGTGGGTGTGTTCTGCGGTTACTTAAACTATTATGGAATAGTATAGACTCCACTGCAAGTCCTTTCGATTGCCATGATCAGTTTCCGAGTTTTAAGCATGAAGCATCTTTCGATTGATTCGAATTAACCCAGATAGTAGGAGTTGTAGTAGGGGTAGGGGTAGCTACGGTAGGCATATGGCACGTTGTAACCGGCACTGTATGCGATCGGTGCTGTATAATGGGAGTATGCAACTGGAGCAGTGTAGCTCAACAGTAGACCTCTCTTGTCCCTTGGTGCTTCCTGAGCTTCTGCGCTCACCACCGGCTCGATCTTTTCGGGTTCATTGGGTTGCTCTGCAGCGAAAGCAACGGCGAAGAGAGCCAAAAGGGCGATAGCCTGTAAAAGAAACAAAGTTAATTACAGTTGTGTACGTTTATGTAATTTTAATTATCAGTTGCTCTTCCTTTACTGTCTGACGGTTGAAAGTTGTAGATATTTCATATATATAATTTCACACTCTCGTAATTTCTATTGACTAGCAAAAGGAAATGATAGATAACAACCAGTCATTACTCCGTAGTAGTACGGTAATTTCAGGGATTGCTACGTTTATCGAGGGCGTTCACTGTAAAACGTTACCCCCGGCATGTTGTCGGTAGAACTGGTT
The DNA here is from genome assembly GCA_036983795.1 of Megachile lagopoda. Taxonomy (NCBI): domain Eukaryota; kingdom Metazoa; phylum Arthropoda; class Insecta; order Hymenoptera; family Megachilidae; genus Megachile; species Megachile lagopoda. The sequence goes on from CM072794.1 coordinate 3,031,277, forward strand.
GAAACACGAGTTAAGATCAGATAAGTGCGAGAATCAATGGCAGGGTCTGTTAAACCCCCGGATTTGAGTTCGCTAAATCATCTATCACCGTTGAATTAACATTTAACAGAGAAAATAGTAAAACCGAATATGTCAGCAATTATTTTTCAAGTGAATATTCTGTTCGCAAGTGTTGGGGTCTCGAATGTACGAGCAATTAAGTAAAGAGTGAACTTGTTGCAGATACTTGATGTACTCATATTTAGTAGAAATATACTTACAATGTAGCACTTCATGGTTGATTGGTTTGAGTAGATTTCAAGATCAGCTCGAACGATGAACTAAGACTGAATGATGCTCTTGCTTTTTGGTGGATACCTTTATATACCTGGCGAGCAGATCGTCCTATGCGCGTCATTCGCTGATTGATCAATGCACGAGGACACACGCATCGTGCGTGTGTCCTGGTGAGCTGGTGTTGGTGAGCCGGTGGATGTTTGACGGGGTTGTTACACGTCCTATTGTTTACGAAGTCGCATACGTAACCCGTGTACGTGTGCCATCGTCGGGGACGTCGAGGTCTGCTAAGGAATCTCGTTCACGTATTCCCAAAGCAGTCCCATGTACAAGTACAAGCTTCGCTGCACAGCGAACGGGTGAAGCAAGGGACCTTGGCAATCGGCCAAATACGAACGAAAGTGTTTTACTACGTACGACGTAATATCGCTTGTACACACCGTGATACAATTGTAACGAGTTCCCTGAACTTCGACAATCACATTGGGTATCGATACGATAAATCAACGCCGATGTATTTTTTACACCGTTTCGATGATACCGGTATGTTACAAACAGAAAAAAAGGCAACGTTATAACGCGTTTACTGACGGTATGTAGGGAAAAATATTTTTCAACCAGCTCATTCGTGGAACATTTTAATAAGGAAAAGCAGGCCTCTTATGTTACCGAAGGAAGATCAACAGAATGTATGGAATATTTATGATCAATATCGGTGTTGAGGAATGTTTTCGATGGAAGAACACGTTAATTCCATGGTCGAGAAATTTGATTTTACGCATAGCAAGAAAGCAAACTATCATACCGAGACGATTACTTGTTTAACAGAACTAATTAGTCACTTTTTACTAATCCGGATCCGGATCCGTGTCTTATAGGAAACAAGAAATGGAGAAAAAAATGCATACGTATCGAAACCTGATTAAAAACTAAACCAAAATGAAGCTATACGAGTCTAGAACTGACATCATCCTTAATAAAATCTGGAGTTAGACTCAGAACATTGACAAAAAAAGGATAATTTATAAGTTAATTAAGCAGAACATCTGGTGCTCGTGTAATTTATAGCTTTAGCACATTGGAATAAAAATCTGTTATAACTAATTTACGACTAGCGCATGATAGTCCGCAAACAACTTTTTCTGTTTGTTAATTAGTTGTGTGGGTTGGATTTAAGTGAATAAATCAAAGTTAGAAATATTAAATTCAAATAACAAACATCTATGACAATCGAAGGGTATGCCCTTGATGCTTTGAATTTAAATTTCGGGGGATATCCCGGTCATTGCCTAACCGCTTGCACGCAGGCGCACGATCAGTCTAGCAAATCAGTCAGCGGCCGTTTGCATACCGATCTCTTCAACATGTAGAATTCATTTGAATTTCCAGTGGTCAGTCCTTTGTTCACTGTTTTTTATTTGTTTACATTCACTCGTGAGAATCAAGAATTCAATTCCAAGAATGCTATCAGAAAAAATTTACATTTTTGTCACAATTTTCGATCCGGTCTCCTGATGGCGTCGCGCTTGTGAAACAGGTAAGTAGGTAATATATTTAAAAAAAGAACGAATGTCGATATCACGGACACTGAAATACAATTTGACATTGGTTTTTTTGAATGAAAGTTATCATTTAATGACCCAATGAGTAATAGTACTTTTAACCATACTTTTTGAGGTTAAATATAAATCCTTCTAACTCGTTATATGGCACAAAAAAAAGGATCTCCAATAATAATGTTATTTATTCATATTTTAATATAATTTCTGTGTGTATATTGGATTAGTTTCTCAAATTGATTTATTAATCATTCCAATTTTATTTATGCACATGTGGCGACGAAGCACTTCGATTTATTCTGCGTCGACTTAGTTTTGTAATTGATGCAATGTTTTATGCATTATTTTACAACACGTTTTCATTACCGTGTGATCCGATTACACGGCCGAAAACAAACGGGAACGCGGCATCTTTTTGCCTAATTAATAATCCCGATGCAATTTATCCGTCTTCGCTTTCAAATCCTTCCTGGGTGTACGATATCGGCACCCTCTAAGTTATTCTCATGAATTTTAATGCGGCTAACTTGATTGTAACTATGAAAAAGCTACTGTAATTATTGATACTACAATTTTAAAATTATATATTATTTTTCTTATGATGTATAACATTGCATGTTTTAATAAATTAATGTAATTGTCATTTTAAATAATAATAATGTGGCCAGCTAATTACAGTAATAAAGAACACGTTCCAGACTAAAAGTATTTATAACGTATAATGAACATTTATTATCATTTGCCTTGTGCATCCATTTTTTTTAAATATTTTATTTCATATACCAGAGAGGTATTGTTCATATGTATTGTTCATATGTATCATTTATAAAAAAAATTGTAGCGAACATAATGTAATTGGGATGTAAGGAGAAAAATGTGTAAATAAAATGATATGTCAGTATTGCTTTGTTTATTGTTTATTTGTTACAATCTTTTAAACTACATTACATGTAGTAAAATATCATTTCCATATTTCAAAATGCTCCTCGTGCCAACAATCTGTAAATAAGAGAATTTTACATAGAAACCTTTCTCACTTTATTTCACAGTTATAAAAGTAGTGAGAATTTCAGATAGAGCTAATATAAAATGTAAATCATAGGAATCATACAAGATAATTATTCATCACTATTATGTACATCACACATTGACTACATTTTCTATAAAACAATTTTCGTTTTTATACCTGTTGCGGAATATTCCGTGTATTCATTGTCCATACAGTATTCACATAGGTTAGGACATCTGCAAAAAGAGACATCTATGTTTCAACAGATCAAAATATGACATATTTCAATAATAAGGATTCTTTCTCAGAGGTAGTGACGAAATGTAATATGCATATATCATTGAAATTCAAACATATTTAAGGATACATCATTGTTATTATAGACTAAAATTTATCCCCATTGATTATATGTAAAGCATACTTACAGTGTGTACATCAGCACTGGAATGTGGGTACAGTCTGGGGACAGTTTCAGCAGTAGTACCAAGGTTCTGGAAAGTAAAGAGATACATATATTATTGTTGCTCTTTAATAAAATATATTAAATAAGAATATTTATAATATTATCAGTTAGGGGCGAAAGAATCCCTCCAAACTTCACTATAAGTCAGCTGAACTATGCATTCATCATATAGAATATATCTTAAGTTATTTTATTTTTCAATGTATCATAAAATGCTTACCCATTCAACAGCACACAGTTGCTCCTGATTCAATTCTTCGCATACTCTGAAACATAGTAAAGAAAATTTTATAGCAATCACTTCCATACAAATGAATTATCATCGATGATTGAAAATATCAGATAGGGGCGAAAGAATCCGTTTATTCTTCAATATATATCAGTTGAACTATGAAATCATCATTTGTGAAGTTGAACATAAGTTTATAATACTTAAGGAAAACATACCATTAAGGTTTTTCAAATTTTCCTTGGACAAAGATTCTAGGAACATCTATCTTCTCCTTCAAGTTTACTGTACGTCTCTGTATATAGTCACAGGATAAGGTCTTGAATCCAACACCTTCAAATAGCTTTGATATTTCTTCTGTTGAAAAGTAATATGTTCTGAAACAAAGATACCTTTAATACATAACTCCATAATGAATTTTTCTCAGGATAAAGAAAGAAAAAGAGAATTACCTGGTTCCATCTTGCCTCATGTAAAAATTATCACTGATCTTATGGCCAGGCTTAAACCTCAATTGAGCCATATCATATAGACCATAATCTCTAAAAAGTACAACTCCTCCATTATCAAGAACACTGTACAAATTTTCTACAACTCTGGAACATTTTAATTTTTCAATGAATTTTCGGCGGCCATTTGGAGACAGAGTTGCTTACTTTTGGAATTTGTCTGGATGAATGGCCGATAGAACAAATATTAAGGTTGCCGCGTGTACCGGAGAGTCCACGTGGCAGAAACAATTTTCTGCAGTGATATCAGATTGAAATATACTCATTTTTTCTGGGTTGTAAAGCGTATGATTCTACAAAAAATATTGGAATAAATATCCATGTAAAATGATAACATCCATATACATATGGGCCTAACATACCTTCATTAGCTCTACTGCTCTAGGAGATAAATCACAGGCAAATATTTTTCTGAATTTCAATCCATCTTCGATCAATGGATACACGAAATTCCCAACGCCGCATCCGACTTCGAGGAGCACATGTCGATCCTCCATTGTGCCCAAACCCAAGAGCTCCTCGAACTCTCTGGTGGTCCAATGTCTGTCTTTAAAGAATCTGGTTTCGTTCCGTTTGTAAAATAAATCCCAGTGCTTCTTAGCATCTTTCTCCAGTTGATTGGCCCGAAATTCCGAGACTAAACGTGAATTCTGTGCCTGCATTTTCTCAATTTCCTCGCGAGTGAGGCGTTTCGCCACGTGGCCGCATTCTTCATTACCGCCCGTCGATTCAGTCGTTTCCTCGCAGCTCATCGTAGTAGGAATTTCGTGCGATATAAAGCGACGCCAACGCTTTGGGAATCTCTAGCAATTCGTACGCGTATTCTCTCGATATCGAACGAAACATTTACGCAAGACTGAGGTGACTATTGCAATTGAGAAGCACGTCCACGACACAACCTCTTACCTTCGAGTCCCAAAAGGAAATGGACGAGAAGCACGCGCGTAGCATGGACGCCTCCCTACTTTTTCTCCTAGCCTAGTAACTTCAGGCTTGCCATCGTTAGAACTTTACCCGGAGAGATAGTCCCTGTCCCTGTCTCTTATTTTATGTTTGTGATACAACGGGAGACAAACGCAACGAGAATTTATCACGAGATCGCTTATGCATACATTATTTATAGAGACATTCATAATATTCGTGTATTGTGGATTTATTGTATAATTAATATCGTTATTTGGCAGATATTTATTATGCAAGTATTTGCATAATGGTCTTTTTTGTAATTAATGTGCTTCCGAATTGGCAGAGTTAATTTAATTTTGTAACATAATGAATATCATTGATATGAGTTCCACGCGTGAACTTATTCAAGATATTAATATGCGGTCCCCGTTCAAAACGAATATTTTCTGCCTGCGTGCAGCATTGTCACACAATGACACAGAACTGAAAGGGGTTAGTCGTGACTGAAATTTAGCCGATGTTTCTGTCACTTATTTCGTTTAAGGTTCTATGTTATAAATCTGTGGAGTTTATCAAAGCGAGAGAGCATTATAGACTTCTACTTTTAATAACCGTCTACGACAAATTGAATCGTCTTCAAAGAGAATATTTAAAATTATGAAATATTTTTAATAACATGTATATGATCAATAAAGAACTTTTCAGTAAAACATAAGCCTGTTAATTCAAATTTCTCTTCTCGTTTCAAATTTCTCGTTTTTAATGTACATATGATCAATAAAGAACTTTTGAGTATAATATTAATTTTATTTATCCTTCTCCTATAGAACTGTATTTCATGCATATCATTTACTGAATTTTACCATGGATGCACTTTTCCACGGACTCATTCTACGTACATCGAAGATTCTGAAGATTTTTAATGTACATATCAATAAAAAACTTTTGAGTAAAAGATTAGCTCGTTAATCTAAGTGGTTGTATTTTATGCATATCATTTCAATCACACTTTCCCATGGACGTGCTGCACTTTATCACGGACTACGTGCATCGGTCCTCGAGGACTTTCAAGATATTTTCAATGTACATATATATGATCAATAAAGAACTTCTGATTAAAACATTAGTCTGATAATTGAAATTCCATTTTACTATTATCGCACAACTTGTAAATAGAACGAGGTCAAAGGAAAATTAATCGATCAACTAGTATGTAGGTCATTGCGAATCAGAATTTCGTGCAGGGCTCGAAGGAATGACGATAGATTAACCGAATGAAATGAAAAACACGTTTCGCAACTCTCGATCGTTAGTATTTCATCAAATACCGTGTCTCATGCTATCCACGACCTTATAACAATTTTTACACCGTAAAAGTTCTACAGAAGAAACGATTGAAAGATTCAGACGACGTTAATGGATCGTTAACGTGCCGTTAAAAAAAAAGGCTCAAAGGATTAAATCTTTCATCGTGCTGTTGCATATTACGTTTGCCAACTAAGCTTATTGGATTTTCGCGTAATTTCAAATCTTTCCAGCTTTCTCATTAAGCGAGCCACCTTTCGCTCGCAGCTAAAATTGATTAGGAAAATGAATCCAACGGTAATCCTATCGCGACACTTTTATCTTATTTATTGCGAATCAAGATCAGTGCATTCGCGTAAATAAGAAAAATCGCCGGAATCGCGTAACTTTAAGCAAATTAAAATTTAGTTTTTCTTTTGCCGCGGAGGAAGGAAGCTGATTTAGAACTTTTATTACGAATTTCCAGTGTAATCAGAATGAATGCTTTCCGCGCAATATTTCGCGCGAATGCGGAAGTTGAGAAATTCCTTCCACTTTATTGTTCCGTTCCTCGACGAAATATTTACAAAATTTTGTAATAATTCCCAGTTATATCTGCACGATGTGCTCGCCATGATACTTATAACTTTTAAGGTTAATCTTTAAAGGTTTTCAAGCTTGCTTTCATGCATTGTCACTGTTACAAAAGTTAGGGTACACAGTTTAACCTACACAAAAGTGAATGTGTTCTGAGTGAAATTTTTTCAGTGTGTATTCAGTTTCTCAGGAATAACTGTTACAGGTAGGTATGTACTTTTTGTGAATAGAAAGATATTCGATTTGGTGAAGTTAGAAGGGCAGAGGCGCAGTCAAGTGGAGAGTCGATAGACAACGAGCACGTAATTGTAGGCGCGGCGAAGATGCTTCGACCGTGCCTTTTCCATTTGTCGAGGCAGCCAACGTCGAAGCATCTTATACCGTTCGTCCTCGTGGGCATTCCAAGCGGGAATTCTCGAAAGCCAGTTGTGCTGTAGAAACACGCGTCGAGACTTGCCGCTCGCCGGTACTTTCGAGTGCTCGTAAAACTGCCGTTTTCTCGCTTTGTGCTGTTTTCGAGTGTGCTGATTTTTCTTGCCAAAGAGGCAACCATCCTGTCCCAAAGTGTCGTAACTACCTGACCTGGACGCCATCGGACCCTACGCTCAAATTCTGGTGAGTCTCGACCACTTGTCTGTCCACTACCTGCCGCATTCACCTTCGATTCGTTTTTTCCTCGTCGATTATATCGCGCAAAAAGAAAGTCTCATCGCAAATGGCATTGTTTTTCGATATCCTTGCGACAGCTTTTGGGAAGATATTCGTTGATTAATGAACTGTGGAGTTTCGAACACACATTGTAAAAGGATTGGTGATTATATTTAGAATATAGTGATGTTTCAATACGTCATGATTAGACTGCAGATGTGGATGCATTTATAATCTGTCGAAGTAAGCAAAGTATAAATCACGCGACTTGACTGCAGATATATGTTCTCCACAGACATGGATTATAAATGAATAAACATTTGCAATCTATTCACGATACTAAAATAGCGAAGAAAGATCACAATTATCGTATAGATATCTATTGAGCATCGTGTAAACGTATATGGAAAATTTGCGATTAATATCGAGCTCATCATAATCACAATGAAGTTTTAAGTTAATTAGGTACAAAGTAGAGCATGAATTAAGAAACTGAGTGGCACGTAACGCGCAAGAAAGAATCTTCATGCTGAAACATGAATATTAAATGATCATGCGAATCCTGTAATCTTTAGCACTCTTTCCGCGGTTCGTGGAAAACATTGTAGACAATTTGCAATTAACTCTCGTTTTTCGAAAGTAGAGAGTTTTAGTTGTTCTTTTTCCATCAAAATTATACGACATCAGGGAGTTTGCTAATCCTCCAGAATGTAGGATTACAATGGCTATCAAGGATCTCTGGTCTCACTCCATTGACACGGTTCGCCAGCAGCGATAATCGAAGGTTTCGAAGCGGAAACGACGATCTTCGCTTAACAACTAATCGAAACAAAGGAGTCGTTCGTGCAACAACGCGTCGATACTTTCGTTCGCCAAAGCTCGCAAGAATTTTCGATTGTTTCAGCTAGCTATCGCAGACTCGGTAAATGATCTCGCTAAAATATGCAAACTTCTCGACACGTTGTTGCACCTCTCAGCGTATATGTCGGTAAATTTTCGGTTGTATCAAATTACATATTGATCCGAGAGAAACCACAATGGCGGATTCCTTCGCATTCCTAGGCGGACGAGCTGTTCTCAGCTTTCCAGCCAGCGGTAGGAAAAGTGTCTGGTTTGAACTTTCTAAGCGGGTATCGTGGCTATGGACGATAAAGGTTCAGGGTGCGAACCTGACAAACGGGCTTACATGGATTTGCGATATCGTTATGTAATAATCGACCTGCATCGATCTGGACGAATATAATCTAATCCACTTTCTGCAATCTTGCTCGAAATGCTTTCCTTCGTTTGCAATTCGTCTTTGCTTACCTCACTCGTTCCGTCTTGTACTCACTGCATATATTCAAAAGGCGAAATTTAGAACCTGTAGCTCTATTGTTAGGTTAGGTTTATCATACACAGTCATCTAAACACAAGCGATTTTTGTGTACCAGAAATCGTATTGTCTTTAGCATAAGTCAAGGGTAGCTTTGGATATAGACATTTATCAACTCAACAGCTATTATATACTTAAGAATGCAAGACGTGCATTTGGCACGGTTGATCGAGTGAGCAGGAGCGTCGTGCAAACAGACATTAAAGTACGTGATGTTTATTTATTTCAACAGGTCAGTAATTAGTTTTGGCGATCAAATAATCAACGTCCTCGTTCTTTTCTCAAACAGTACACGGAAGTTTGAGCGTCGAACGTGATTCCAGTGGTTGCGCGATCGCGCGGATAAAACAACAGCCGAGTTAAACATCGCGATAATTGTTGTACAAATAACAACAGAGTGGGGCGTTGAGGATAGCAACTGTTTATCTTTTCCACACGGTCACTCGCGGTCAACGAGGAGTACCGTTGCACGTTTGCCTGGACTTGGCCGTTGTATCTACGCAACCGTTGTTGGTTGCCGCTGCTCACACGACCGTGTATGCGATCCCCGTACGGTAAATGCCACTCGTTCGCCAATAATTCTTACGATTACAAAGAAACAAGCCGCGCAGTTGCGCCGAAAGAACTCCGTTAAATCGCAGCCTTCCTGCTTTCCTCGAACGACCTCGCTCAATTCCCTAGCGGGACATGACCACTGCAGAACTGTCCATTGGCGTAACTAGATGAAACCCACGATGGTTCTGTGTTTCACAGAATATGGATCGATTCGTTCGGTGTACGAGAGCAGTAGAGTGGAGAATACTTCATGTATCCAATATTGAAAGCCGCTTGATCATGCCTGGTATGGAACGTTGACACCATTGATAAAGCTAGGGTAGCCTACCCAAACAAAAGTCCAAGTTACGTCAATGTCGCCTACATAAAAATAGCGGAAACAGCGCGTGGACGCTTGTTAATTTATTCATTTATTCGTGTAATGATATAAATCCGTTGCGTGCATCGCAGTGTATGGTGTAAGGGTTTTCAACCGGACAGCACGATTTGTTTTCATCGCACGTGACGAGTTTATTTTCCAAATACGGTATCAATTCTTCAAATTCAATAAGAGAGATAAGGATGCCAGCGATATTGAAAATAATGTAATAAAGAGATGTCATCGAAAATTTGATAAATGGGAATGCTCCGGACTTCGCGCGAATCCCAAGAATTCCGTTCGGAGGTCTGAACGTTCAGATTTCCATTGGTCAAGTAATGGAACGTGGCAATGTTCCATCGCGCGGGCGCAGAAACCACGAGATTGTTGGGCAAGATTCTAGATCGGAAGCAGCAAACGTAGGAGAGGACTCTGATCAATATTTCCACATTCCTCGGGAAATTAGCACGAGCGAATAAACTCTCGTAATTCGATAATGCGACCGACGAAACGTGCCTGTCCGTGCACGGAGTGGCCGTGAAAGGAAATCTAGGAGGATCCACTGTCCGTTTGCGCGCTGTCGCGTTGGAACGCGTGTATTTAGGTACTGTATACACGTAATCCGTGTAACTTCCAGCATTCCAGCTGCTACGCGTCTCACAGTAGTATGGCGATTAATAGAGATGACATAGTTGCTCATTAACATCGCGATCGCAGTTGCTCTTTGACGATGGACCTTATAATGTCCTTCGAACTTCATTCCACTTTCAGGAGTTTACTTTCCTTGCTTCTTTTATGCTTATCTCGAAGCTGTGGTAAACTTTTACCATAGTTTCACTTCGCCCAGAGTACCTTTCGGTAATTTGGTCCTGTTAAAACATTGTAAAGATAATTGAACTTCGCGAGAATACGTGGGTTGGCGAATATCAGGGTATGTTACAAAAAGTTTAGAAATAAAAGTTGCTAACCTGTTATTACGTCTCATTGAAACAGAAAATGATGCATCAATATTAATGACCCTCGTGTTTACCGTCAGATATTTTAATATTAGGAATATCAGCAGGAAAATGCGCGATATTTAAGTCGGAATGTTTTTGATGCTCGCATTCTTGTAAACAGTCGTGTCATTTAAACTCCGGTAAAAAAAAAACTCGCTTTCCCTTCGGAATCGACGACTGCTTCCATATTAGCATTGCGCCAAGTTTCACTGTAAACACGGATGTAACAAATTTCAACGATACCCGTGTTTATTTTAGCAGCGTGGCGAACAACATTTAACAATTTAATGAGCTGACTGGCTGCACTGTAATTAGCGAATTGAGGCGATTTAGCGATGAAATCAAATTGGTCGTTTCACGGAGAAATTCTTATTGAAGAAAAAACAACCGCTGTATTGCGAGATCTCGGATAAGCCCGTATAATTTCGTGGCACCTGTCTTTCGACTTGATTTCTTCTGCGCCTGCATTCCAGAGAAAGTTAACTGCCATGATTTGGCACGCAACCGAGACGATTTTATTGCGCTTTTATCTACATTTATTTACGCCTGATGCGCGAGAATTAAAATACGATTTAGAGAGATTATACTCTTCGTAACATTTACAGAATTGTATGAAAATTTATATCGGTTCTCAAGGCTTTCGAATTTCGTGTAAAAGTTCACATCATCCTCGAGTGTTATCGCCTCTCGCTTCTGATGATACGTTTCATCCGTTTTCCGCATGTGCACCTGATAACTAGTTTTTCGCCGACTACAAAAAGGGAAAGAGAGAAGGCAAAAAAAGTGTTCAAGTACCTGGATCATTTGTGCGAATAGGTACCGTGAAGGTCGATCGATACTTTAATCGATCTCGATTTAATTGAATGGCGCTCGTAACGCTAAGCGCTCCCTGCTTCGAGTGGAAAATCGTAACAATCGTTAAGTACGTATTCTCATTTGCACTTGGCAACGATGAGTTTTGCATTTGAATTTTATTATCCTTACAGTGTTTGGCGAAGATTAATGCAGTAGAAATAGTCATATCATTACTTGCTCGTCAATAATTCTTGATTTTCGACGACGTGCATGTACGTCATATCCGACGAAGGGGTTAATAAACTATGACTGCAGAGTTACAGGATCGCGTGTGCACTTCTAAGTTAAGAGGGTTTCGCGCGATAACCAGTTTCGCTGATTTACTGCATTAGACAACACTTGGAAATGAATTTCAACGCTGTAAAAAAGAAGAAAGTTCAGTAATTTCTTCGAAGCCGTTCGCCCGTTCAATTTATTTTAACGTAAAACGAATTGTTAACGCAATCCTAGCGAAATTTCTCTCTCAAAATTAAATTCGTCGCGCCGTATGGTATTTAACGCTATTAAAAATAAAGGTACACGGTAATAATAACGCTAGTTTCACCGGAAAGTTTCCTCGACGAATGAAAAGTCGACTAATTACGTAGGCAAAGAACGCGCCAGTCGACGATATTTTTCGTCGATTTTTGTCCGGCGACTGAAATCCCGCGACTCAAAAGGGAAATTATGTATTCTACCGTTTGAAAAATGTCTCTTTATGCTCGACGAAATGGTCCCCCGTTTGGTTAATCGATTCAGCACATTAACCGAAACGTGATTCGAGCTATCAAATCGAGCTACGAGATTTTCACCGTCGAGCAGACACGTCGGGGGAAGGATTGCGTTCGATTTTGCAAATCCGAGTAGAATTCGTGACGACGAGCACCGACGGCTGACCGTGGAGAAACAGGAGCGGCTTTCAGCCACGCCTCGCTGAGCCTAGATATGCTTTAGAAAGGCGAATCAGTTCGTCGAGCAAAAACCTTTCCAACGCCCTTCACTTTTCGCGGGAAAAACGGAATTCGCGATGCGTTTCACCAAGGTGCTTCCATTCTGGCCAAATCATCGAAATTCGCTGCATTCTATAACGTTATGCTAAGTACTGACATTGACGTAACTGAGATCTTTATCTGAGGCTACCCAGATCACTACCTTCGGTATCAATGCACACACTGGGCATTAAGTGACTTCTGAACATTTTCAAATGGGAGAGTTAGACATTTCTATTATTAGAAATATAGATAATGGAGTTCTTGACTTCTTATCCTACCGATGACAATGCCAATGACGACCGATGACGAAGAAAATGGAAATAGCGGTTGTCTCGGGTGATTTCGAGGCAAATATACTGAGCTTTATAGCATCATTATTCATCGATCGGTTGTCAGTGGCATTCATGTACCGAATTGCAATTTAGGTTGGATTTATATGGATCGCGTGCTGCTGAAAACATTGGTACAAAACTCGATTTGAAAAACGACGGTGCGGCGAAATTTAGCAGAACGTCGAATTAATTTCTATAGTTCGAGTAGTGAAAAAGAAAGTTTGGAAAGTATAATATATAATTACACCGGAGAATGTTAATTTAGTTTTAAAGTCTGACTATTTCATTTCGAAGAATGAATAGCGTTTCAACGCTCGTCAAGACTATAAAGTTCCTGGAAGTTTTCAAGGGTTTCAAGAACTTTTCGCTAACGAACAAGTATCAAAGTGATTCGAAATTCTACGGTAATTGAACGCGGTAATTCAATCGGCCCTACAGAAATCGAAGTTACGAATGTACTCGGTTCGAAATTTATCGGCGAGCCATGCCATCGCGACGATGAGGAACCATTCAAGCGTATCGTGCAAGTGGAAGGTCCAGGGCCGTGTGAGGTCGGCTTGAATTGTGGCGTAATTGAGATGTAACTTCTGCTTTGCAGATTGAATATTACCCGGCAGAATGGACGCTGAAACCGGGGCTATTTTGGCCCTACAAATATTGGCTCTCTGTTCGATAGTCGCTGCTCTGTTAGCCTATCTAATGCGGCAATCGAGGAACGCCACGGACGAGTACGAGACCCGTAACAAACGTCATGTTCTCGTTACCAGCTGCGATACCTGCGTAGGCTTGCAGATCGCCATCGCGCTCTATGAAGTTGGTTACAAGGTAATCCTCCTGTTTTCACGTCCCACATCAATAATTCAAATAAACATATATTCCAAAGAATATAAGAAAGTTGCGGATTAATCACATTCGAAGCTTTGACTCCAGTTATTAGTTTCTAGAGATATTTCGTGAAATTTAAATTGCATTTGCGATTCGTTTTTCTTCGAACATCAAAGCATCGCAATTTTATCGACGTCGGATCAATTATTGCGAGAGCAAACTTCCATATGTAGTTATATGTAGTAGAAGTTTGACTTATTATTAATTATCAAACAGGTATTCGTTGGTCTGACAGACCCAGCTGGCAACTCACCGTCAATGAAGATCTTGAGAGCGATAGAACAGCAGAAAGAAAAAGAGGAGGAACCAGGAGACACGGTTCGAGGCAACCCACAAGATCCGGAAGTACGTGCTCGCGGCCAAATCGTTCCATTGGAGCTGGACCCGACCAGGGAGGACAGTTTACGCGCTTGTTTGGACGCAGTTAGGGCGAAACTTCCGGCCGGCGAAGACGGCAAGCAATTGTCGATTTCATGCGCGTCGAACGGTGAAGATTGAGCACGCTTCGCTGCCTTTTACTCGGCTCTGTTCATTTTCGCACACTGTTGCTGTAAATTCCGCGACAAGCGACTGGATTCCGCATTAACAGTCTCGATTTCCTACAATCATGTTCCCTTCAAACTTCACACTAGAACGTTATTATTAATTTCATACTCGAATGATAAAATTGTCGGCAACTCGATATAAGAGAAACCAGAGTAGGACACGTATTTGGTATAAAACGAAAAGTAGCAATTTGAAATAATGAAAATGTATTATTTGAATAATGCTTAAGCCCGTAAGCAACGGTGGTTGGCTTCACCCCCTTTTAACATCGAGCAGAAATAATATTTCAGAAAATTCTTATTATTCCAAGGAAACGTTAATTAAGTTTCGTTTCAGAAACATTGCAATCGTCGAGAGATGAAAGTTCCCATTTGTTTCGACTTTTAATCATCGTCGTGTTATTTCTAGTGTTAATTACGCGAATGTAAAGGTTGCACGAGGGTTCGCGAAGAAAAGTGGGTCGTATTAAAGTCGTGAAATTGAAACCGTGATTTAAACGCGAACGATAACGACGACGCGAAGATCAATAATTGTTTTCGCAATGATTCCGTCGAGTTATTCACGTTCGATATAATAGCCGGCGGCTTTTATCGACTTCCACGAACAGAATTCGAGGTAAAGGAGTTACGAATAAGAGAAGAGAGAACATGAAATAGGGTTTCCGAACGTATAGCGACCGCAAAGATTCGTGGATGTAAAATACCTTTACCTCGGTGGAAATTGTTCGGTTAAAACCGGCTCTCTGATAACTGATAGCCGGATGCAATGAATTTACTTTTATCGATTTTCGTTGCTTCTCCCGCGCTTCGAGGTTCAACGATATATAACGTAATCGTGTTACGGTCAATGTTCCGCTATAAATTACTTTCGATACTGTTTAACAAAAATGTTCTATCCTTCCTTTCACTTCCTCCTCGTTTGGGAATTAAGCTCGTACCAAAGCGAAATAATGGGGAAAATCAAAGTTATTCTCCCGAAGGGGCGTAATCGAAATGGATAAAGTTGTTTCGGTCATTCCGAATCGACAATTTGGACAGCGAATAATTGCTCGTCCACGATAACCAGAAAAGTTTCATTTCCCAAGGATCGTCTTACAACAAGAACTCAGCCGCGAATGGGTCAAGTGTCGCGAGAATTTCACGCGAGTTCCATCTTCGCCGTGTCTGTCGCGCTTAACACAAAAGCGTGTCTGCTTAAAGTACACCAGAGTTTGAAGTTCGCTTAATTACAGGTCTCTGGGCAGTCGTGCACACCGGTGGCTTGGCTCTGCCCGGCGTTATAGAGAGACAGCCGAGTTCGGCGTGGGAATCCATGTTGCGGCACAACTTGGTCGCGCCGCTTAGGACCGCCAGAATGTTCATTCCTCTTTTACGCGTGAAAAGAGGTTTGCATCTAGTTCCTTCGAATTACAGACGGACGTTCGCGTGATTACAAAGCAACCGTTTCAACTGCAGGTTTTATGCTTAACTAGTTAACCGGTGCAGGTTTCGATCGAAGGTCTATAACTGGCTAACGATAAAAAAACCGAATATTATTTTTTATGTAAATAGAACGATAAAACTGGGTTCCCCTATAAATATTAGCTCGACGATCGATTTTGAAAGTTCGACGCGATGGCCTCGCGAAACGATGGTATTCGAAGCTGCAGATGGAAATAGCTTAATATTTTCCGTCGGGGTAGGAATTTAAAGCGTATGACATTCTTTTGTGCGGGAAGCAATCAACGAAGTTAACTCTTAGGTTAAGAACTGGTTGCCGAAGAGCATGGCTGTAAAGTATGATTCATTTTATAGGGCGCATCGTTCTTTTGGGCGATTCGACGACGAGCTACGGTACCAAAGCTGGAACAGGGCTGGTAGCGTACAGCGCTTCGAGGAAGGCGGTGGAAGGGGCTGCAGAGGCATTAAAAAGCGAACTACAATCCTCCGGAGTCGACGTCGTTCTTCTTAAACCACCGCCTGTGAATCCTCTTATTCTTTACAGCTCGCCCGTCCTCAAGACGTAAGACCCGTTCTCTCAAACGGTATTTCACGAACGCTCTTCGTTGGATAAGTAATTCGTACAAGTGCTTAGCGTACAGAGTAGAATTTCTAAAGAGTTTGCATTTCGTTCGTAATTGGAGCCACGTTTAGAGCTCATTACCGGGTGTCTTCGTCGCGATGAACGTTTGCATTGAGAGATGAGGAGAAAGTTTGACTCGTATTCAAGACGAGGCACGAAAAAGGCAAGATGTTGAGAAAGAACGATGTGTTCACAGATCCGACGTGGAGTCCGGGATAGTGTCCTCGGAGGGAACATGGATTGCACCTATGTCGACTCATGCCATTCAAAATTCTCTGATACCGGCACTCACGACACCCTGTCCACGAAACTCCTATGACATGGCCGACAAAACGAGGTTCTTCTGCAGATGAACCTCTGCTCACGGTTGTTAACGAAAAGAAGTTACCGAAAGTTGATCAATATCGTTAGATTACCAGCCAGTAATACTTTGTAAGATTAATGACGACGTTAACTTAATATTAATCCTACGGACGATTGCTTCTAACGTCTCGATTACCTTTCTGTATGTATTAATACGAGGCTTAAGTTTTTTTTAGACAATGTGTGTGTGTTTGTGTGTACAGTTTTGTAATTAATACGATGTTAACAAAGATTTGTAAGTAATACAGTAGTTCTTTTCATTTTCTCCCTGACGGATAATTACGTAATGAAATAATCTTGTTTCGTAAGATCGAAGCACTTAAAAATACGCGGCGACATGTAACCGCTTCTTAAAATATTATGTAGTTATTCTTGTCTCGTAAAACGCTATTCTAATTAATCATCAGACCGTGTATAATCTTTTTCCGATACTTTCGTCGAGAGCAAGAAAGAATCGCGACGGGAGTCAATGTGTTAGAAAATCGAGAACCAGTTTTCTAAAATATACGAAGGGGCGGACAAAAGTTTTCGGAACTTCTCGAATACATTTTTATTGCGGGAGAAGGGTATTTCGTTTTACATTCCGGAAACTTGTTCCAGAAATCGACGTACTTTTAACGCTCGTCGAGAAATTCGTCAAAGGTTGCTCGTTAAGAGCGAGGTATCGGCGACGATCATCGAAATAAATGGAGAGGGCGCGGAGGGGGACAAAACAGGAACAAAAAAGGGTATTTGACTTTGCGTCAAATCGATAGATTACAATTCGGCCAGGAATAAATGTATCATGCGAGCAGGCAGTACGCGGAAATGCAATAAATTCAACAATAAACTGTATGGTCAGGTTGGGATGCGGCTATTCAGGCGACATATTGACACTCGTTCTCTCTATCGTCGAGAATGCGCAATTTATTGCTCATTAATCTCGACAGTCCAATTTACGTGGCCGATCGAATATATGATAGGGCGGTTTCTTTAATGGAATCGAGTGAAGCCAACGGGTAGAATAATTGTAGCTCTATAATTTTAGAATTATCGGGGATTTCCAAGCTGATTAAAACTACTAAAGCATCGGTAATGCGTTCGCGTGTACGAAACTCACGGATAATTTCGGGCGAAACATTGAATTAAAATTCCTTTACACGAGAGGACCGTGTAAATCTCGTAAATGGCCATCGTATAAACGTGTTCGAACCTGGACACGCGCGAAATGTAGCAAATAATTATTGTTTGCCAAATATTACACATATTAGTGCATTTTAACTAATAATATTTGGCGGAATTGTTCCTGAAGTGAATCAGGTTAATATGATTCGTTCCTGTTAATTTAATATACGTGTTCGAAATGTACAATACTAATTGCACTTAATTGAAGTGTCTAAAGTGAGGAATATATCAGTGACATAACTTCTGCTCAATGACCTAATACGTTTTTACAGGAAGTATTTGATTTGGCTTCGATTTCTTGTACGATTTTGAAACAGGGAACCTACATTTCTCGCCAAACATCTCGTAACGGATTTTTTCGAACCCTTTACATCACAATGTGACGTCGATGCCAGTTCGTGTCTGGCTATGTCGAAAACTGCAACCGTAACGACGTCCTTTGAAGCGGGAACCAACTTCGCATCTCGCTCTATCCAACCAGTTGACAAGCAGTAACGAGCGAATTAATGGTTTAATGAGACTGTTCTTCTGCTCGCTGATCAGTACTATAAAATAGCATTTTCGCTATCGAGAAAACAGTCATTCGGTGTTCCTTCGACAGAGAAAACATGGTACTGATAGAGGTAAACTGTTAAATACCGGTGCAACAGGTTAACATAAATTGTTAAAAATTACATTTTCAACATTCGAAGTTAATTCGTTTGTTCCATTTAAATAATTGTACCCAGCCAGTAATCCCAGCGGTGATAATTGTATTAATCAAAATTCGATGCCGGACAATTAATCAAAATTTCAATTCGAACAATTCGGATATTTGATCAAATCGAATGGAAGTCGGATAGCTAGATTAATGCGATTGGGTCGTTCCAATTTCGAGTCTCGCCGGTATTATTGGCGGAACTGCACCCTTCGTGAAATGGATCAGTTACAAAGTCGTGAACGCAGAGTGTTCTAGAGTCCTTTATGCGACTGTCGGAAGCGCTTCTGCAAGTTTCTGACAAAGAATAATGCTTCTTTCTGCCCTTAAGTGCCACTTCGCGTGATCGAAATAAATTTTCGCAATATTCCAATGTTCGCTGTCTTCTCCATCTTGCATATTCCGCGATACACAGCTCTGAAGCAACTTCTGTTTCAGAAACTGATCGTGGTTGCTTTAATTTCGATTACTGTCGCCAATGCTTATGCAACGTCCTACCATGAAGGTATGTTAATCGTAGAAAATCATAAGCTGAAGACACTTGATAATGATAACTGATTCTAGAAGAAGATGAGGGCATAGAGAGAAGCGGCCATGGTGATCATGGACACGGAGGTGGACACGGCGGAGGTGGACACGGGGGTGGTGGACATGGAGGTGGTGGACATGGAGGTGGTGGACATGGGGGTGGTGAACACAGCGGAGGTGGTTACGGGGGTGGACACGGAGGTGGACACGGTGGAGGTCACGGGGGTGGACACGGAGGTGGACACGGTGGAGGTCACGGGGGTGGACACGGAGGTGGACACGGAGGTGGACACGGTGGAGGTCACGGGGGTCACGCGCACTCTTTCCACCATTTTTCCGGACCCGTGGTGGGTGAGCACGTAGAGGTCAGCTGGAAGGACAAACACGGTCACCACGATCACGACTACAAAGCGTATCCCAAATACAAGTACGCTTACGGAGTAGAAGATACTCACACGAAAGATTATCATGGACAGAAGGAGCATCGCGACGGTACGCATCGATCGAAAACTGGCAAGAAAGCGTAGCGAGACTCGATTTCGTGCTCTTAATTAGAATCTCGAACTAATTGGACGACCGGCCTTGCTCTTAATTAAAACTACCGGCAAGTTCGACCGTTGAACTGCCTGCTGCACACTAATTCCGTGACTTCTTTCGACGCACAAATATTGAAATCGTGCCTTTTAATGCGGCTAATCTCGCGTACGCGGTTGAATACGGTAAAAGAGTATTAACCTAAATTGTGTTGCGGATTCCAGGAAAAGAAGTCGAGGGAGAATATCATCTTCACGAGCCTGGCGGTAACGTGAGAAGCGTCAAGTATCATTCGCATCCTCACGGTGGATTTTTCGCCGAGGTTCATAATTATGGTGGGAACGACCACTCCGGAGGCGGCCATGGCGGACACAAACACAGATAAAAATTCAAAGAGAATGTGATTGTTATTGTTATCACCCTTTTTAATTTTTCAACATTTATTTGTTATCACTTGTCAGTTATCGAGCACAGAATATATTAAAACAGTTCATTGAATTTTATTCGTTCATTAATGCAAATTAAGCCCTTTGCCTATACGGGCACGGTTATTTAATTATGCGGATGTTTAATGCAAATTCCAAATGGGCCGAAACAGCACGATATAATTTGTTAATTTTATATGTCTATAATGTGCGGTGATGGAGAATACCAAGAAGCGGAGTTCAAAGTGCTTGTAACTGTATTACGTTTACAAGAACCAAGAAGCGAGATCGATCACGTTGTAAGAGGATCGAACGTTCGTTTCGTTACTGACCCAGCCCTGCCAATTCCGCTATCAATTTCCATCGCCAGTAATTGTATTGCGCACATGCTTCAATAATTTCTCTGGAAGTTTGCGTAGCGGATGATATGCAGTAGACGTGGCTCGTCGTTCGAACAGACACGCCAACTTCTCCCCGGTTTCTTGACGCTTCGAGAACTGTTACAGTAGGAGCAAAATATTAAGACGTAATTAAAACGAAATATTCTTTCCGCCTAAAGTTTGCAAACCAGTTCTTTAATCGGCTAGAAAAATGTGGCCACCAATTATGCTTTGAAGCTTCTTCTATTTAAACACCATTAGAGTTGCAACGAGAGAATTTTGTCGCAAGTAGGAATGCAGCAAATTATTTTTGCGTCGGATTCCAGCGGAAAATACGATGTGTAACAAGCATTGTACGCGAGCAAAAATACAAAATAATTACGCAGGGTTGTTGCCGTGGAAGAAAAGAAGCAGGAAAGAGGGGACACCGTTTTGTCCCTAAAAATATCCGCACGACGATTGTACGCCACCCTCTTGTTTCTGCAACGATGCGTCGTCTGTCGTAACATCTTCTGCTCCTATGCATCCACTGTCTCGCTCTCACGTCCACGATTCTTGCAACAATCGGATGGCACTCGAAACTCGTTAAAGTAATTAGCTTCCACGGATGTGCATCGTCCCTCGTGCAACGTCTACGAAATCGTTTCCACCTTCCGAAACGGTGTTGTATGCCTTAGCGAAAATATTTCACGACGAATTTACGGACGAGTTATTCTTTTAAATACAATCCTTTGATAGAAGAAACAGTTTTGATATTACGCGGAAGTGTGCTTCTGCTGGAAATTGTTTTGCGACTGGAAGCAATTGAATTCGAAAGAAATTACTGTTGCAGCAAGTTCGTTTTACCTGCAGCACTCGATGCTATTCATTGAATTAATTAACCCGTTTGAGACCGACTTCTTGTTATAACAAGATCCACCATTCATTTTCTAGTCATTATATCATTTACTTTCGTTCTTACAGATTACTTGTTATTTTATTTGTATACTGCGTGTTAAATCATGCATTCTCGATATTGATATTACAAATTGACTTTGATTACACCGAAGGGTATTTGAATCTTTATTGGTATAGCTCGCCGTGAAGATAAATGACCTTTGAGTTTGCAGTAAATCGGGAAATTAATTAATGGGAATCTTGTCTTCGAAGACATCCAGCATTAATTTCGTTCTCGATTGCTAACTGATAGCAAATACCAACGACGATGGCGTGTATCGAGGAGACTAATTGCAGCGTAAATATTTAAATAAACGATCGACCAATGGAAAGCATAACGAGCCTAGAAGTCAGAGTTACCTTCCGCATGCTCACGCATAAATGACGCATATCCGTTCCGCATACGAATGCGCGTTGCAACTCGCAGCGCGGATCGATACAGTCGTTACCGAAGTAAACGGATGGATTACCAGTCGAACGAGCGAAACAGTCTTTCCTCGCGAGAGGCATACGTCGAGAGAAGCTTGAAAAAGCTGCGACTCCATCCACCTTCGTTCCTACGTGATCCCAGGGGAATCTATCGACCCTTGCCCCTTCGAGCTCGTTCACAACGAATGCACTTATTTAATTAAGAGAATTACACGGTGGCTGGCTCGTTATTTTAATAACGCTATGCATATGCCTCGTCAAGATTCAGTTAAGTGCAATTTTCAAAAGCGAACTATAGTTTTTTTTTTTTAATGAACGCTTCGGTGGACTAGATTAATTCAAACTCGTACGTACTTTTTCTTCCTAGCTCGTATAACCGGTTTTGTTTGTATTTTCAATGAAATATCGAAAAATGGATGTGGATGTTGATGCATGAAAATTAAATATAACTTTGTTTTTGAAGTGAAAACCGATTTTCCACGTATAACCTAATTCTGTTGGTAATATTGGGAGTTTGTTCACTGAACTTTTCACCAAACCAATATTTTTCTGTGTTTTTGTTTACTGTTAAATACAACTTTCGTTGTGCATTCGACGTTTAAAAGCGAAACGATAACAAACCTTCTCGTTGCAACGATTTCGAATTGGATTAAGCCGTTTGCCTTGAGTCGCGTCAGGAAAACGTCGGTGGCTCGACACACGACTCTCGAGGAAAGCACCGACCACTTCAAAAGTCTCCGTAAAAGTTCGTTGTCCGTAAAAACGTTAGCCGCACCGCCGAATAACTCGATTGCGACCCGCGGTTGCGTAAAGAACACAAGCTACAAGCGACACCGCGTTGTTTATTTTCGAATTAAAACACGGCGTAGGTGACACTGTCAAAGCTGTAAAGTGGAACAACGTATGAAAACAACTTCGCCAACTATTCGCATCAAAAATGAAATTTCGTACGCGAGCAAGTTCGAGAAAAACAAGTCCGATGTTCGTACGACCCCGCGATAAATAAACACAGCAGTTTTATCGCGGGTAGAACAACGGAGATACTTCTTGTCTGATTTACTAACGACACTGAACCATATTACATCATAAGATCGTTTTTTACTGAGATATGCAAACATTTTTCCGCATCGCGACCAATCGAGCGGAATCGATGGCGGTTTTGTCAGGGCATCTACGTGTGTGGTTTTATTTAAAGACACACTGTTAGAAAATCAACAAATTCTTCAACTATTTGTCGTTTTTCGACAACGACGCAATATGTCCATTCTTTAGACAAATAGCAGGTATATAAACTGTGGACACTTTGCTACAGTACCATTCGATTACGATCTTTCGTACGCTGTCAACATGAGCAAGGTTGGTGTCAAATTTTATTATACTTCTGCGCACGCTACTGGTCGTCATTATAAGTTACCAAGATCATTGGGGTGTCTAAGGAGTGCTTAAGAAATTAGAAAAAATTTCGAGTTCACGTAGGATCTGGGGGCCAGAGTCCAAAGAAAAACCTAGGAAAGAACAGATTAAGAGTTTAAACTATTTGATATTGTTCACAGTTCGTTTTAATTTCGGCCATCTTGGCAATGGCGACGGTACAGAGTACATTGGCAGGACACGCTCACAGTTTCGCACACTTTCACGGTCCCGTGGAGGGCCATGCAGAGGAAATCTCGTATCATGGTAAACATGGACATCACCATGATTACGTAGCTCATCCAAAGTACGACTTCTCTTACGGCGTCGATGATCACCATACTGGCGATCATCATGGTCAGAAGGAACACAGAGACGGTAAATACAAAGTGTCTGCATTGATCACATGTCTCTAACACAAGATATTTGCTCAAACGATTAATTGTAAATGTGCCTTGTCTCAAAACTTAACCGGTCTTTGAAAGAATGACAAGTACTTACAATTAGAGAGGTCCTTGCTATTTATTGGTTAAGAGATAAAGAATGGTCTCGTGGCGGTAACCATTGAAACATAAATTACTGTCAACGTTCGGTGCTCGTATTGCTTGTAATAAGGGTGCACGCTTATCGTGGACCTGCAGGAACCTAGTGGAAGAAAGTAAATTATAGATGCGGATAAATTCTGCTCAACAGGTTGATATATTATATTCCTTGCTGGTTCGTATATTTTTCTCGTGGCACAAGCAGGTTCGCGAATCGTTATTTTATAATTCTCTGTTTGTTCACTGTCAGTTCTTTACGCCTCGAATTATTTTGACAAACTGCTGAATTCGTTTTTACACGCTACAATGCTAGTCCCGTGGAGTTTTTTCATTTGTCAACAAGTCCCTCACAACAGGTAAACACGTATCTGGCGAGTATACGTTGAAGGAACCAGGCGGTAACGTGAGAACCGTGAAGTATCACGCTGATCCTCACGGAGGATTCTTCGCCTACGTGCATAATTCCAACGGCATTGATCACTATGGTGGACATGAACACGATGGGGGACGAGGATACTACTAAAGATTGCCCATTTTACGATTGGACCAAAGATATAACTTGTTAGAAGGTTACGGAAAATCTTGTTACTGTTATATTACGTATCTCGTTGATTTTGTTGTTTTGACAAATATATTCTGTTGCAACAGACTTTCATCCCCTTTTTATTTCATCTATTGCCGTTCTTGATGCGTTCCTCGAATGGTTACTCTTACGATCGAGAGCATTCGAAGAGAAATACGAAGGTCGTAACAATCATGCTATCGTCGTAATAAAGTTATCTTCGTGGTGGAAATGCTCGTGATATTTTTTATCGACTTTCTGTACCGACACAAACTTCATTGCTCGTCTATAAATTGTTCGACGCGCATTGTACTCAGATTGGGGTGCTGACCGAATTTCGCGGATTAACATTCCTAATTATTATTTCAATTTTTCCACTTCGGTGGCGAACTTGAAAGTCGGAGGCGACAGAATTTCAAGGTTTTTCGGTTCAGCAGCGTAACAAGATCGCGTGAGGTTTCTTGCCAATGAACGAGACTGTTTCACAAAATCGATCGAACCTCTCGCGACCGCTTGTCATCCCCATTAACCTAGAAAGGTAAAGTCTTAATGAACGCGATTCTCTCAAGTTCTTTCTATTAAAATTTAACGACTCTCAAATTACACTCGTTCGTTCTTTAACATGAACGTGTAATTGATTTCGTTCCGTACATAACCTTCACCTACGTCTGTGGACGGACACTTATACAGATGGAATAAAGTTCACGCGAGATAAATAAATGTCTGGATCGCGTGTGTACAGGGTTAACTTAATAATCCTAAGGGTTGTCTAAGCCTGTCTCGACGCGTGGAGTCACGTATATCGCTAGATATCTGTAGCTTGGAATTTACACGATTGCAATGTATAGATTATTAATTTCCCAAGAAATCAAATCAGGGGTTGAAAATTTGAATATCTCGGAATTGATAATTTTCAAGAAATGACGGTGTTCAGATTTGTCGTAGCTTTGTAGCTTCATCATTGCGAGATTAAACGTTATTACATCGTCGTTTACGAGTCTGACAAGGTATTACGTTCGAAGCGGTAAGGAAAGATACTAATTTCGAGGTGGGCTCAAATTGGAATTGCGTGAAAGATGTTGTAGCCTCGGTTAATCCCTTACTAGATTACGTATTAAATTCTCAGGTTGCCTCAGCTGCGCTCTATCATGGATTACGGTGTTTCCAATTAGAGGTATTAGTCGCATAATTGCCATTTAAGGAAAATGCTTATGGGTATTTAACGACGTTCACGCGAATCGCCAGAACGAAATATTCTCGTTACTTTTCATTTAGACGATAGGTCGCTTCTGAAGCCCGTAATTTCTCGTTTACTGAAACTTATCAACCGTGGCGCACGCAGGTGTTCTTGCGTAAGAACCGATAATTTCGACGGGGGTGGTTCGATCGGGGGGTGCGTTACTCCGGTGACGGTCCGAGAAGTTCTCGCTGTATCTTCTTTCCTCTTGATGTTAGGGGTGCCGAAGCGTAACCGGAAGGCACGAACACCATCCTGCAACTGCAGTAACAACAGAGACCGTCACCCCCGTCGGCCGCGACTCCTGTGAGTGGCTGTGTCGGTCGTGGCCACAATCAGGCGTCTGGCAAAGGGTGGGTACGAGTTGTCGGGAACAGGCGGTGGCAATAATACGCGATGAACGTGATAGGGTGCGATCGATTTTCTCGATCTCGAGAGAATGGAGTTCTTATTATTCCGGCGTGAAGGCGGCACTCCTTCAGGGGGTAGCTTCGTTATTCGATTCGAAGCAGCGGTCGCCTCGAATCTACCTCGCGCCCTTCTCCCGGCTCTTTTATACTCGCCATTCTTCTTCTTCTTTTCTCTTCTTCAGCCTACTTCCGTGTTGGTAGAAATCCAATTCTGGCCAGGCTCGTCGCATGGAAAATAAGAGGACGGAACGTTGAATCGCAGCTACGTAATGGTGCTACGTAACGAAGCTTCGCGGTCTATCGAACTCGACTCATCGATCATCGATTCCTTATTTAATTAACGTCCCGCTGCTCGACGCACGACAAATGTGCCAGTAGGTGCTATAAGCAATTCGCAGTATTTTCCTGATGTCTTTTGCGTAATCGAGAAAGTTCGTAATTCATAAGGTATCGTTTCCATCGATCGGTGGCTTATTGAAAATTATCTGGACGGTTCAGACCGTGACCCATTAATTCTTAATGATCTCTTTATCCCGTCTTACTTAATTCAGCATTCCATTTCGCTGTGCTTGAGGCCGAAGCTTGATCGACTCACGGGGATATTAAATTTTCAAGTATTTCAAATGTTGCGTGAGTATTCATGGAATTTATAATTCCCTTTTTGTTTGGTCGTTTTAACCCGATATAAATATTACATTTTCCATTCGCGGAAATATTTATAAATCGGATGGCGTAAAAGAGCAAATCTGCGCTGTTTGGTTTTGTAAAGCACCGAAACGTTCCAAATTAGCGTTACCAATAAACAATCTGAAGAAACCGCTACAGGAACCGATGAATCTGTTATCTTTCACAGAAATTCACGATGAACTAGTTCGAAAGTTTGAGGCTTCGCGGGAAACAAAGTGTATCCGTGGCGCAAAAAAAGCCGTTCGCTTGAAAAAGCTTTCTGTTCGGTAAACATATTTACATAGGGAAGTTCGCGAAGTTGGTCATGTTTTCCGGCTGCATGAAACGGTAGATCTACCAATTGGAAAGTTCGCGGGTCGTAAAGACTTTCGTCACGAGGGTAGTTCGAGTTCTCGGTGCGAGCCTAATCAGCGTCAGAATGATTCAATAAACGCTCGAGAAACGAAGCTGCTCGTGATTCGACGGAACAATTTCGACAAAGTTAGATTTCACGTGCTCGAGCAGGTCTTTCGGGAACGAATGTTTCCCACGAATATTTGTCCTCCCAACACTCCGCAGTTTTTGCCGTAAGAAGGGTTCATAAGACTCCGAGTGGCACACCATGGCGCATCATTATCGATATGCTTCAGGAAGCGGTTAAGACTCCAGAAGCTTATCGCCTGTTGCCAGCCTAACTCGCTCTCATTTAACTTTCGCAATACTCGCCGTCTCGCCGACGGAAGTGTGTCTCGCGAACTTCCAATCGTTCGGCAAACTTTTCGCGAACCGTAACTGACTTCGAACTGCGACTACCCTTAATATCATCGCCTCCGTCAAATATCTTCGAACAATTGGCCTTCGGTTTTATTACCTCCATTATACCGATCTTCGGAAATTTGATGTTCGTGATCGAGGTTTAATCTACATAGTGTCTACGAATTTGCTAATCTATCGCAAAGTTGTTATATTCTTTCAAAATTTATGTCCTTTCGACTCAAGTTACCATTAGTTTATCGCAGTAAGGGCATAACAAGGCGACAAGGGAAACAAACCAGAAGAAAAATGTCTTTTCTCTCGACACCAGTTAGACGCTTGGCACACGACCGCTAACCAGTAAATTTTTGAGAAACGATAATTTCGCGGTACCTTACTCGCTGTTCGTCTACAACCGGTTCTCCTCGTTTGCCGGAGAACATTTTGGTACAGTGCCAAGATACATCTGCCAGCACTCACCGAACCTACGTACGTACACGTTCGCGGTGTATATAACTTCGAGGCTAGTCCTTCGTGCAAAACCATACGCGTTGTTCGTTGCCGAGATTCGATCTGCTCCTTATTCTTTCCCTCGCGCTTTCTCGCCTCTTCCTTGCCGTTCGTGGCCTTGTACACGTACCGCAATCGATTGTCCGTTCGATCTCGATTTCCGGCGGACCTTTCACGAGAAAGAACGACGCGTTATTTACGACCTACGGTATCGTCGAAATTAAATTCTTCCACTTTGCTCCGAGGGTATTCGTCATCGACTTTGATTCTACTCTGGAATAAACTCGTTTCATTAGGTTAGGTTGGACAAATTTAGCGCACAAAGCTCCGCCATATTGAAACATTGAAACCGTTTGGAATAGAATTTTACTGTTAAATGTTATCCGATGTATAAAAATCCCTTTCTCCGTTTCTCAATTTTACTAAATTAAATGCCTCCATCACTACTGCTTTATTGAATATTTAAAGACACGTATTTGAAATTTCATTCATTTGGTTGCAGAGCATTAAAAACGATATTTTCAATAGCAGATGCAATGAGTTTGCGAATCGAGTTTAATCAATATGTTCCGCGTGCAAACAGTGACAGAAATGCGAAAAATATTCGACGCATTTTCAATTGGATTTTGTTGCTATATAGACTGTGCGATTGGTATACGCGACTAGCATGCCCTCGCGAAGACGCGATTTTAAACGAATACGATTTCAGCCGGTAATGAAATTCCATTTCCCGATTCTCGACCTTTTTAAATGGTAGCATGTACAATGAGCGTTTCTTTTTCGTTTCCTTCTATTTCTTCTTTTTCATTTTTCCAACGCAGCTTTTTCCATCGGGAATAGAAATTCATCCAGCGTGGCGTGGAATTCTAAAGTCGGTCCACCGGTGAGGGGAGAATATAACAGGCTATGAATTAGTAAAATGCCAGGCTTATTTTTATTCCCTCCGCCGTTCTCGACCGATTATAGAAGCTTCTCGCGTTTAAGCTCGGCTTAGCGACGCGTTAATTTTACGGTCGGAAGGCCGCGTTGCTACGTTTTCCTTTCTTTTTGCTGTCGTTAACTTTAACACCGTTATCCGATTAGCTTTGCTTCAACGTATTTTAATAATTGAAGTATCGTTTCGTAAGTTTAAACGGGATCAGCGGGATGGTAATCTTGGTTCTTAGGAGGTTAAATGTATATTCTTCGTTAAGTGGTCTTTATAGAGGGGGTGGTTCTTGATTCCGTTAGCGAGCGATAAACTCGCAATATCCCGTGTTGGCTGCCTGCGAAAATAACAGTGTAATTTCTTTCTAATCGATCTTCAAGCATTCCTCCAAAAATACACACGTAGAATATAGAGCTTCCAGCCGAACACGCCAGAGTAAATAACAAAGATGAACAACGTTAAATATAATCACTGTTAACGCTTTTAGTTCAAGTAACCGAAGCGTTAAAGCGGAGAACAGGAAGCGGTTCGACGAAGCTATGTGCGTTTAACGGTTGAAAATTAAACATCGCAAGATGATTTAGACCGGTCGAGAATAAAACGACTTCCTGATGGAAATTCCAGCGTATTTAACGTAACAGTGGGACCGTTAAAGCGAAAAGCAACGGTCACGATCGAAGGAATCGATCAGGTTAATGTACTCGCGAGTTCGCTGCATCGGCAAGCGTGCACGATTCAACTAGACGCAGCGTTCCAGGGTGTGATTAACGTGATGAAAACGCTGCTTTTTACCTCGCTACCCACCGAATGAACCAACTTCCTGAATGTGTTCGTGCCTTTTTATTCTTTCACGGTTCCTTTTTCCTTTTTTCTTTCATCCCCGTCTCTGTTCAACCATCGGCCGATCCTCTCTTACTTTCCCGTTTCTTCGTTCCAGATGCCGGCGCAGAAGGAAAAGAGGCGAGCGGAAAAGCGAAAAGTGAATACTGGGAAATGTGATTCGTGAAGTACGGCCGTGGCAACGGGGCTTTGCATTACCATTTTGGCCGTTGGCCAACCCCTAGACCCGAATCCGAGGAATCCCCGATAGAAGATAAGACCTTGCCGGTTCCCTTGCTCGCGGTTGGATTCACCAGGCACACCCGCTAGATAAACACACCCGTGGGATGGTAACCGACTCCCGTCGAGTAGTCGAGGCCGCCGGGACCGTTCCGGGATTTCCACAGATTTACAAGCGAGAATTCCTTATCGCAATCAACCTTACGTCTGCTACCAGAATCCGAGAAATCGAAAGGTTGCTTCTCAACGCACCCTTCCATAATTGTTTATTAGGGACTACTCCTGTAACCGCTAGCCTTACTAGTCGAATTTTTTTTTGCTAGCTCCTTGTACCAGATTTTAGAGAAGGCAAAAACGGAAAGAAATTTAACTGGCAGGAATACTATTAGCACTAGTTACTGACATAGTGTAGTTAATTTACAAAATACATCAAGAAGGGGTTCTCGACGAAATATATTGCAACAGTGAAGAGTGTATGACAAGTACATTTTTCATTATGTGGTCCAAATGTGATGTCGAGCTACACTCAATATAGGAGTGAAAGAATATATATCAACAATATGCATAGACATCAATTATGGTTAATTCTGTAAAAGCATTTTGACCAAACTTCTTTCTAACGAGATCTTATTACGTTTGCTTGGATTTTGTCATATATTTCTCAACTTTGGATTTTTCTCCATTTATTTTCGCGGCACAAGGATTTCCTCGATTTAATCGCGATTTCTGAACAACCATCCGATAGTGTACGATGCGCTACGCAAACGATCGTATTCTCCCGATTTACATACCACCTTCGTACCAATCTCTCTTTCCATGGTACTCGATTTCGTTTTCCTCGAACGAGGACGTAGAAGAATCGTCGAAGGTATCTTCTCCGTGTCGATCTTTCGCGATCGAAGTATCTCTGTATACCCCGGCCACGAACGTTTGCGTCTTTTCCTACGTGTCTATCAAATTCCCACCGCCTACGGAACTTTGTATAGGAGAAGACTGTCTGCGACGGTGGAATGAGTTTACATCGAGTTTACTCGAAAAAGAGATAGTTTACGTACCGGAACCGTCCCTTCCGTTCTTTCACCCTTCTTCGACCAAACTTTTTCCTCCATCACGTATTTGCCTCGACGAGCTCGCTGTTTCGAATTCTCGAAATAAGGCGTGTTTACTTTTTTCTTTCATGCTTAAACCATGCCGCGAATAAGAAGTATTTTTAATTAAGGGCCTGGGCATTCGCGAATCTCCGCTTGCGCCAATATTTGCCAGGATTCGTCCACGGGTTTTCCACTGTTTCCCGCCACGAGTGCGTCAACCAGATGTTTTTTTCCGTTTTGTTAACGCAGAGGAAAATAAGGAACCCGTTTATACCGTCGGTTTCAAAGGGCGGCTGATTTTTAATTTATGAAATGCTCGAATCGTAGACCATCCTCGCGTAATTCCAAGTTAAATAGAAGTCTCGAAATCGATTGTACGCCGTTCCTGTTACGTCAGGCGAAAATATAACGCGACACAGGAAGAGTGCTCTCGAAGAAGATCGCGCAAACACATCCCTTCTTTCATTCCTTCGTATTTGAAGAGTCGCGTACTCGAAAGCAACTGTGTATGGAGTTCCAAAGAATACGCGGTTTTTCCCTTGCAACCTATTCACGCGATTTCCGCTCTTATTTCTTCTGGAACAGCGTCGACTAACGACGACGAACGGAAACGTATCAACGAGCTCTGGAAACTCCTCTCGTTTCAGTCCATTCGTGCGACGAATGTCCTTAACCTTTCTTGTTTTACCTTTGTTACTTTTGTTTCAGGAACGTGGCTACTTCTGGGACTATTAGACAAGGTTCTGAAATCTTTCGGGACATTTGCAGAAGTATGAAAAAACCAGGTTCTAAGTGTAGAGTGTACGTCCCTGATTCTGATCGATGCTCAGCTTTCTCTCGAGGGAGTGTCACCGTGGTTCCGGAGCTCGTGCGAAATTTAAATACGATTTGAACTCCGACGTCAAATTATTTCCCTCCTAGTAAACTTGATCCTTTGCAAACACTCGCTCTCGAGCCATGAATCTTCGAATTATAGGAAATGGAACTGGTACCGATTCGACCGAGCGTTCTGAGATATCGGATGATTGATGCGTGTCGACTTGTCTGTTAATATTGAACTGTTTCGAGACCTCATCCTCCAAATCCTATCAGAATTCGCATTTCCGCGAGAAAACGGCGATTTAGACGGTGCTTTATTTTAGCGTGCAAAACGAAACATTTTCTCAACATAATAGACTACGTTTGTTTTCTGGCCAGCGTAAATTACATTTTGAAATAAATATCGCGGCCAAGCACCGAGTATGCTTTCTCGCGTTCTTAACAATTTGCCGCAAGCAAGCTCTGCTTATTTTTTCCTCGAAGAACAAAATGAAACTGCGCCCACCTTGGCAAGTTTTCTCGCTGACTGTTTATTTTATTATACTTCAACGCGGCTCCCTCGCGCGAAACCATTTTTCTACTACTTCGTAGCCGATTATCATGCTCGACTTTCATGCATACGTACAGACTTCCGGACCTGCATCTCGACATCGAG
Source organism: Megachile lagopoda (assembly GCA_036983795.1). NCBI lineage: Eukaryota > Metazoa > Arthropoda > Insecta > Hymenoptera > Megachilidae > Megachile > Megachile lagopoda. The sequence goes on from CM072794.1 coordinate 3,063,791, forward strand.
ATGGATGCTTGGATGGCTTTGTTGCCTCGTAAGATTAACGAGGTCCTACGAGAAAACCTGCGTGAATTTCACGACGCTATAACGAAACTACGCCACTTGGCATGTAAAATCAAGTTTTCCCAGGAAAAATGTTCGAATAAGTAGGAGTAAAACGATGACATCGAATCGACCGTAATTGTACATCCTTGTATTTTTATTCGTTAGGGTCCATTGTCAAACTAATACGTTTCTAGCATTGAAAGAATTCTGCGACCTCTTCGATTCATTTTGCTAGCTTATTGAAGTTACAGCGTATCGAGTGTCTGGTCCATTCGACGCCGCACTATTGAACGATATTCAAGAAGTTACTTTAAAAGGAGGTCAGTGGCCAACTATCCACCGTCAAATGAGCTCTTCTGCCATTCAATCTTTTCCTCCGAACCATGAAATACAAAAAGCCGTTGCGTTATTCCTCCCCGTCTTCCTTCCATTCAGGCGAGCCCACAGCCGGCGCTAACTATGCGACAATAGAAGCCGCGTAAAGCTATAAACCGGATATAATTAGCGTGCCGTTCGCGATATCTAAACTCGCCTACGATATCCCGTAAAACGAGTCGTGGCACGTGATTTAGCCAGACGGCGTGCTTTAATATCGGCCCGTTAGTATCGATGTTGGCCGGGTGTATACGCGTCATACGAGCGTGTTGTGCACGGCAATAGACGCGTGCCTGGGTACGCGTTGACCGACCCTGAGCACGCTGTTCTCTCCCGTGTATCGAGAAAAATTACCATATCATGCAAATCTGCCCGTACGGCCCGTATAACACCTACGACCAAAGGTTCGTCGCTGGAAAAACGGGCCGGAAAAGCGGTGGACTCTCGGAACGGAGCCGATGGAGCGTGACGCGTCCGCATTGCCGACACGCAATTCCACGGAACGAACAACAATACCATCTATTTTTTGTCGGACCTCGATACCCGGAAACGAGATGCGGAAAACGATACGTGTGCGCACAGTTTATAGTTGGAAGATCGTTGAAACGATTTATCGCCTACTATGGCCAGGAAGAATAAAAGCGTGTTTCGGCCAGAACCTTAATGGACCCCGTGAAATATATCAAGGGACATTCCCAGCAAATTTCAGAATTTTCCTGATGGTCGGAACGTGTCTTGATAAGAGTAAGAAACTGAATGTGCCGCAAACTCAGCGTTACGAAGCGGTTTTAAGCTATTCATGGCGGACGTTCCTCGCGAGCACTCTTTCAAATTACCCGAAAAACCTCCATCGAACTTCCATTATCATAGAATCTCCGATTCCTCTTGACGAGGCTCCGGAGAGAAGACAAGCCGGTACAACCGATGGAGCGATAAAAAGAGCAGCGAGCAGACACGAAGAACGGTGTTCCGTAAATTTCAAGCATCTTCGCGAATCGCGGGATTTCTCGATGAAACATCATCCGCATTCTTGGCGTCCTTACCGGGAATACCGCTCGTTCTGCGCGAACAGTGTACCTTTCCGTATTTTGGGCAACTGCCAGAGATATACGAGTTACGAGGGAAATTTAATTGTTCTAGACCTCGGATTACGGTTCTCTCAAAGTGTAATCCGATTAGGTTTCCCTGTTTCAATTGCCAGTTCTCGGTGTTATTGGACCAAAATCTGATCGATGCAATTTTTTGCGTATCGCTAAGATTCGCTGATCCATCTCTAGGGTATTAGCAAGTTGAACGAGCACTTTAATACAGCGAACTCTGGTTACAAAGTTACAGCGCAATCAAGAATCGGTTAATGGAATAAAATCTCACATACGTCTTGTGCCATCTGACCTGCGGAGACAGAGCGTCCTTTAGTTGAAATTGAAGAGGAGAAGAATCGGAAAAACTGTTAGGGAGAGATTGAGAATCAGAGTTTCGCCAGTTGAACAAATATCGCAAATAAAAGAAAGTTTGACGAATAAATTTTTTGAAACGATCAGATCTCGGAGATAATTCCTAGAATGCGACGCTATTTGCGTATCCACGAGAGAATGATACAGAGAAACGTCAATTCCCGGCAGACAGTAAACACTTTGGATTTATGTGGACAGTCGAGAACGTCTTACCAGTCGAATAAATTCCCGGAGAATGTTTTCAATTTTATCCCAGGGGTTCTCGCGAGAGGATTTTCCGCGACGTTCACAGCAGGTTGCAGCGGGATACAAACTGTGTGTATTGGACATTAACGTCACCGATCGACGAGCAACGCTGACATTCTCCAAGCCAGATTCATGTAGATTGGCCGAATTGAATATCGGGATTAAATCTGGCTTGGGTTCCCCAATAAGCGAAGTTCCCGGTAGGAATTTCGCTCAGAAATCTCGGTAGTTCGCTTACATAGCCAGATACTGAACGGTAGTCGTAACGAATTTATGCTATCCTATAACACCGTCTGGGAGTCGCTTTGATTATCGCATTAATATTGCTCTAATTTGGACGAACCGGTCGCGTCAATCGGTAGGACACGTAACAGAGGATCGTCGTAATTAATCACGCGAATGGTTTTATTCGGGAGACGACATTAATCTGAATAACGGACACGTCTGCTTGCCAGAAATAAGAGGATCGTAATCAGACGAAAAAGAAAAGGAACGAGGGCGGATTTTTAGCAGAGTAACTGGAACCGCTCCATTTTTCTAATGGCGCACCGACGTTTCCTGTGCTCGTCGAGGTGTGTAACCGCGAGTAAGATGATGAAGAAGAGGCGAGTATGTAGCGTGTGCACACGGCTCGCCGCGTACACGCGCGTCTCCTAAAAGTTTCCGAGTTTGGAAACTTACCAAAGAGTAAATGGTGACGGAGCCCAACGTGTTCGCGAAACACCGTCTCCGTCGGCGCGTTTATACTTTCAAACTTGCCAAGTACCGCTTTTACAGAATTTTTCGGTGACGTCGCTGCCTTTTGGAACGCCAAAAATCTGCAAATCCTCGACCCGGAGGAAAATGCCAAAGATTTTTCGCGAAGTCGTTAATAAAAACGTTTCTTACAGAATTTTCGAACCTTTCAAACGCGAAAGTTTTTCGTGTATTTTCAAATTCCCTTTTTTCGTCGAGTGATACGTCATGGAAAGTTTTTTAATCAGCACCGTTCTCGATACGGGAGCAAAGATTTCCTGGCACCGACAGTCACGGGAAAGAACCGTTTATATACGAGCAGGCACACAGAAACCATTACAAATTGGAGGAAAACGCTGGTGAAAATCTATTGGTAACGGAATGAGATACATAAATCGAGCCCGAGAAGTAAAACGTAGTGGAAGCCACGGGAACGGTTTTCTCGGGGATATGGAATTGATCTGGTTCTCGAGAGGTCGATGCATATAAGAAGAGAAAGAGGCGGAAGAAACGGGAAGAGGATGAAGAAACGGAGGCGCAGAAAACTGCAGTTAGTTCCAACAGGTAGCTCCAAAGACGATTTCGATTTAAAAGCAATTCTATTGTCACGGGCTATCACATTTTTCGCGGTTGATTTAAGATCGTACGGTCGAATTAGTTCCGGATAGAAAATCTGAAATGCTGCTTTCGTCGAGGATGCTCCTGGAATCGTCCGTGGCACTCTTTCGTTTTTATCGGAACAATTCCAACGGTTGATTCGTTTTTACCGGTTTGTTTTTGCAGCGTGGCAAAGGATTTGCGGAAGAAAAAAAACTAATCAATAAAATGGTGATATACACGTCCCCCATCGATCGAGGTACTTGTCGATTTTTGAAACTCGATTGAAACTGGGAAATAAGTTTGAAACTCGAATGTTTCGTCAATAGAGGAAATCAAATTTTGGGAACGATGAATATTTTTCCGAATAAATCATCGCGAAGGCACTCTTGCAAATCGTTCACCGGCAATTTATCAAGGGACTAACATTACCGCTGTTGCCGGGTATTTTATTACGCCATTATTTATTCAACTATTTGTAGAGCTTGTATCAATATTCGAGGGATATCGTAGTTCACATCTGGGCTACGTTGTCCGCACGATCGACGTCAGATTCATGAGATATCGCGGAGATCGAAGCTGCCATAGGTTGAAATATGTTCGCGTTCGATCGAAGCGAACATCCGTCTTCCGGTCGATACTACCGAGTACAGCCTCGCCAACACCGGTTACTCACTTGGGTTATTCTTCCGGCGAGTAGCCTCGTCTCTCCCGTTTCTCTAATCTTCCGTTCAATTTGGAACCGACCGATAATACTCGATTATCGGTGCTTTATGAAAATCTATCGATCGGCCAAGAGCGTCTTTCGAGATACGGTTTCAGTGAAATTATATTAAAGTATGCTAAATTATCTGTTACGTGGTCAACGTGGCAATTTATATTTTTGCGTATTGGAAGGAGAATGCGGAGACGGGAGATGCGGAAAGTCAGAAATAGTAGCTGAAAGTCGCGAATTCAACGGGACACGCCCTTGCCACCCCTTGAAAAGTTGTGGATCGCGACTCCGTTAAGAACCTGGAACCTCATACTTTCCAGCTGCTGCTTCGAGACTTTTCGAGGGTTTTCCAGATCCGCTGGACATTTCGACTTCCACGTGAACGCGTTAAGAGCACCGACTTCTGGTCGTGTCGTCGCCGTGAAAAATCGACGCCGAGCTTATCGTCGAACCCATATCCACGCTATCCCTCTTCAAATTGTCGTCGACCGTATCTTCGCTTGACACACTAGTGTCATGAATATCGTGGAGAAATATTACCATCGTTTCTGTCTGACGTTTAAAAGGATGACTCGAAAGAAAAGAGCGTAACTCCGCCATTATGGATGCTCGATACAATCGTTGCAAATGAACGTTACCGAGCGATCGGTTTCGGGGAAATCCTGTCGAAAAGACGGGAAAAAGGGAATTTTTCTATTTCCCGGTATTATCTAATACGGAAGCATAGGGTACCCGATACATATGCAGGTCGGCCCACCGGGAAAACGACATCCACGAAATGGAACTATTTTTCACGGAACAACGAACCGATGTAGCCCGGAAGAACTTGCAGTGAAAAATTTAACGTGCCCGGCTTGAAACTGCAGTTCCACAGTTTTGATCGAAACGCGGCGATAACTCACGCCGGATTTACAATCCGGGCTTGTTTCATGGTGGCGAACCGAACGGCACCAGGATCGAGGAAAAAACTTTGGTCCCCCCAATGCTTCCGGGAGAAGTCCATTCGACGCGAAACTAATCGAACAATGCTTCGTCATATCGAAGCTTCACGAAAATCTTGAAACATCATCGAAACGCGATAAATAACCCTGTTGGCACCGACGATACCGATCGTATCTGCTTTCATCGAGTAGAAACTTGCTCGATAAATGTAGCCTTCTAGCGAAAGACTCGAATTCAGCGATACAAGGATCCGGAGGCTTAGACGGACTCGGAAGTACTCTCTTTGGTTTCGATAAATCATACACTCGATTACCCACAGAGAATTCGCTTTGATAAGGATTTCTCTGTACTCCACGCGTTCGTAGAAAAGCCCGGGGTTATAGCCGCCAGTTGCTTCGAAACTCTCTTCAAGGTTCTCCGATGTCTAATGATTAGAAAATTGGCCGGGTATATTGAACGGAAGCTTCCGTTTGGCTTTTACCGTGTGGCCCCGGGCCTCCGTTACGTAATGCTTGATAAATAATTTCGGAAATTCCACTGCATAATATTTTTCTCTCACGATTATCGCGCAGCTCCATTTTTCACGGTGAATAACATTGGAATCAGCGAGAAATACGAATGGAATCCTCCGGCTACGTACTCTTTGATTAAAGGCAACGATACGTTCGTTATACGGGGCTCTTGGTTAAAGAGACACTCGAAACGGATCGGGGAATTTTTTCGTTTAATTAGTGCTGGACGAAAATCCGCCAGCAGGAAAATGCGTCTCACGTTGTCCAGAACCTATGTTCGGACAAAGAACACGTGATTTCACTGAAGTTTGCACATTTTCGATCTTTCATATTTTTAAATATTCAAATTTTCCAGATTGTAATTTGAAAATTTATTATTTATTTGTCTTTGTTGCTATAGTGCTCGTTCCGGACGACACTTGACCCATCAAATGATTCAGATCGCAATCGACTTGAAAGGTAGCTTAGACGTCTCGGCACACGACGAAATTTTTGATCCACGATGTTCTCGATTTTCCTGGAAGTTGGATCGCTCCTAAGTATATCTTTGAATATTCAACCGGATAAAGAAGAATCGCGCGTAAAGTTCGTGGATAAAGTTAAGAGATCGTATTCCGGATTCCTCGCTGGAGATGTTTGGTGATCGCGAAGTTACGGATCGAGCCGCGACAAAGATAGATTGTTTTCGCGGCGCTCGTCGTTTGGCCGCGATAAGCGCATGGAAACGCAACGCGGATTGCCCGGATGCTTTTTCTTTTTCGATGCTAAAGAATGGATCGATTCCGGTTCGTTTGTCTTTGAACTCGATGGGAATTTATGGTAGCGAACGCGGTCGAGTCGGATGCATGCAGCGCCGCGTTAAGATAAGACCGAGACAAATTCTCATAGCAAACGGGACGTTACGCCCTGGAAACTGGGTAGACGCGAGCTGGAGCGATACGAAAATTCGTTGGGACAAAGACCGATGTGCCGTGAAAGCTGTTTCGTAACGATTTCGTTCGGTTACCCTTTTAGCGCCTCGCAAGTACATTTATTTTCCAGCTGCGCTACCTATCTGAAAAGATATTCCGTTAGAGGATCACCACGGTGCTCTTTCGTTAAATGCGAAATTAAATCCACCGATAGGTTCCTGATTGACCGGAACGAAGGAAGAACAATCGAGAAAATACCGATCGATGCCGTGCGTATTAATTTCCGAGTGGCAGAGCTATGAAAAGAGCTGATCGCGCGAGTTCCGATCATCAATCTCGTAAACCCGTCCCGTCGATCGTCCCTCTCGCTGTTCAGAGCTGTAAGTACCGCGGCTGGTAACGAGAGAAAGAGTGATAGGTCGGCGAGATAATTTTTCGCAGCGATCCCGCGCGTCGAAGGTCCGCAGCCGTAGAAGTAAGCTGGTGGCGCGTTTCCATTAGCATCGGTTAAAAGTGCTTTCCATTAGCGTCGACAGCCCACGGGAACAAAGGGGTTCGAGTACGAAAGGCAAGCGAGCGCAGCATGGAACGAGCTTCGTGCCGACCGAGAAAGATGAGACGAGGAGGACCAGCGACGTGGAGAGCAAAGGAGAGAGAGGTCAGAGGGCAAAAGGACCGACAGATAATGGGACTTGCTCCCGGCTGCTGGTCTAGGTACGCGCCTACTCAAAATAATATCGCAGCGCGATGGGTGCTCATCAATCACACGCTTCTAATGAAAAGCCTAGCGCTAAAGCTGCGTCGTGAATGAGCCTGCCAGACCGACTCAGCTCTCTGCCAATGATACGCAACACCGATCCTTTCGTCGATTCTCCAATACAATTGGCGCTGGAAAACCGGGATCTCGTATCGATCCTGATGCGCTCTATTGATTCTCCGATTCGTTCGAGCTGTTAGAAAACTTAAAGTTTGCATAAATGTGCGTTTTGTTAGGTTTTCTGCTCACGAGGGAAAGCTTTTCGAGGCCAAAAGGGCAATGAATAGTCAAGGGCCATGGGTAGGCATTCTCTGTGGATGTGGAGACATAGAAGTATCTTAATTTTATGCATTAAATTCATATCCAATCCCTTTCCTTACATCAGATTACAAATATTTACCAAAGTGCGGAACATTTAACATTATATTCCGTGCACAAGTGCACGAGACATGTTCCATCCAACGTTAAACTACGCAGCAACTTATCTTTCACGTCCCGGCGATTTTGCCGGAGGGTTTCAGGTTTCTCTTTTGTGCTCGCTTGCTTTAGTTCCTCGTCAACGACGCTCTTTCCCTGTCTTAGCCTTTTTTCCCCTGGATGACACACCTGTCAACACGCCGCTAATATACGGCCCGCTTGACTGCCGCTGAATAGCCCTCGAAATCTTTATTTCGTGCAAGCTACGACGAACTTGTAAACGAACTTACGACGTGGGGAAATTGCGTTCCCGTAACTTTCTACCCTCGTTTAATTTCCGTCGTTGTTGTATTCTATTTGTGACCAACTTTTCCCGACGTTACTTGTAACAGAATAACCATTCGCATCAAGATCGTTCAGATTTTGCCTAATGGGGAATCGTCAGAAGTTAGCGAAAAAATTGTCCTGTCCAAAATTACAAAGCTTCACCTCTTGTTCCATTAAAATCCCTTCCTGGTTTCTCATTTAAGATCGTCGATATAAAGACATTGGGCGATGTCCCAAACGTTTGAAAGATTTGCAGATAACAAATGGAGCTTCAGACAAATTTACAACGCGAATTTCTTTGATCCTTGTTCTCGACTCACTTTTGATTTCTTTTCAGACATCTGACTTCCGCGCTAATGTAGGTTGTTCTCGAGAGAAGGATGTCTTCCAGTTTTCAAGATACGATTATTCGGCATGAGAAAGGAGAAACAGGGTGTCAACTATAAGCTCAGGTGTCTGAATTCCGGAAAAGCTTTGACTCGAATAACTAAACTATGCACCACAAAGGTATTCGTGTCACGGCTCCGAGACAAATGTCGCTTCTTCCGCACGGTTTCGCGATTATTTCGATCTCTCGTCACACAGTCACATTACTAATTGTAAATAAATGGAGTAAAGCGTTTCTACGAGCGGAGCACGATTCCATTTATAATCGTTATTATCGCGCAGTGTTACGAAGGTTATAAAAAACTTTGACTTTATCGATTCAGTATGCACTTGTAGAACCTTTCTATCGGGTTACGAACTCGCCAAGAAGATATGATAACCTGGCTCACGCGAAATTCGAGTTTACCCGTGAGGAAAATTACGCGGCAGCTAATTAATTTGAGTAACATGGGGGCGTGCGTGTTACAAAAGAATCGACTGATCGCGTCGTTGACGATAAAGCATCAGCAGCGGAATAACGAGCCAGTTACAACGACCACTTGTATAGCCATGCGCGTGCAAGTAACGAGCACCTTTCTCGCACGGCTTGTCGTTGCGTTCCTCTTTTTGTCTGTCCATTGATTTTTATCGCTACACTCGTGTTCTCTTTGCTTCGACGAATCCGTTAACGACCAAGCTCTAACAGGAACCGGTATCGTTTTGATAAACCGAACGTCCTTTAATCAGATACGAGAATTGTGACGGTACTTCTATTCTAGACTACTTTGAAATCTCTGTCGTTTGGAATTTGGAGAACGGATAAAAAGTTGGAAAGTGAGAAAAGGTTAACGCTAGGTAAAGGAAGGAGAGTTTTGCAAAAACCAGTCGGTTTACGAGACAACTTAATGCCGTGAAATTAGCACAGTCTTCTTATATTAACCAGACGCTAGGCATAAAGAACGCGATATTTACTGTAAGGAATAAGCGCCTCGACTTTAATAACTCTCCACTTGTATTCGCGGCGACGGACAAAAGGAACGGCCAGCCAGACGAGGCTTTATGGCGGTGCACGCGTACACTTTCAAACGCACTGCACGAAAATCCTCTTAAAAATTCTCCGGAATATAATTCGAGCCGCAGACTGGCACGCGCTCGCGTTCACATGTGCGGTCGCGGGAACAAAAAGTGGAAATGTACGTGCGCGTACACGTGAAGTACGTTTTTGTAAAATTTTTATATCCCGTCGGGATAACTGGACCGCCTGGACCGCGGACATAAATCGTGGAGAGATTTTTCGTCAAAAAGCGTCTTTATAAATCCGTGAAAAGGACCTTAACTTTACACGACTCGTTAAAAAGGCTATGGCGGTTGTAATTGTGACGGATTCTTGCTGCGTTAGAATGAAATATTTCGCGAATAAAAGTCGCGCGTGAAGCTCGCGATGGAATCGTTAATGATATTCGCGCGAATACGATCGTATTTACACGGATTATTTAGAACGAGTCGCAAATTCGTTATCGACTGAAGAGCATTTCTCCGCGGGATGAGGAAGCCAATTACGTGTAAACGGAGCTGCGACCGGTGGAACTTTGCTAATCGGGAAAACAATGGTGGAACGACGGTGTCAATTTTTCGCTCGCCTCGTTAAACGAGGAAAATTTCGATCGATTTGACACGGCGTTAATGGTACTTGTTTCGTCGGAATTCCAACGAAGTCGATTCCTCGCGATATTAGCCGGTAACGCCGGCCGAACGAACGTCGTAATTGCCGTTAATTACCGTCCAAGTGGACACGGCAGTTCCCTATTTCATTACGGGCGATGCTCGTTCAGTTTTACGGCGTCCAAAGTGGACCAGAGGGAGAATGGGCCGGGCAGGGGTGGGAAAAAGTGCAGAGCAGCCGATAGGGCGAAAAGTCAATCAGAAATCGGTCGATGACGGGGGTTGTAGGCGATGCTGGATTAACTCCAATAATCCGTCGATTGGAAGTAAAGGGAGATAGAGCAAGGGAGGAGTGACGAGCGTATCGGGGAGGCAAAGGCACGATAGATAGGGAGGATGATTTTGAAGCGGTTAGCAGGGCGCGAAACGAAATTCGGCAGAGAGGTTGGCTTCTGGCGTTCGTTCGCCACGCTAATCGGTCGAAAGCAATTAAAAATGTTTAATCGAACGTGAGACGACCGGTCGAGGCTCTCTGTCGGCCGATCGTCTGATTTCGTTTCATCTACGTGCGATTTCGCGCGTCCATCGATCGCTCTCTATTCGAACCTTTCTACCGCTTTCTCCGATTAAAAGCCGTTAAATGATATTTCTTTTCTTCTAATCACCGGTACCAACTACCGAAAGCTCCAGGGTTATAGGCGCGTTAATCTTAACGTTATAACAGATTGAGCGCCACTGCTGGAGGGTGCTTGTCGTGGGAACCTCGATGAGTTCGCATTGTTCGCGAAAACAATGCTGTTCAGCAGGTAATTCGATGCGAACGTTGTACAACGAGATGTACGTAGAAGGCCCAGTATTCAAAGGGTACGACTCGTCGATTCTTGTTGAATTTTCGGACGATAGACTTTCCTTTCTTTCGCTTGTATCCAAAGATACAAGTGATTCGAAGGGTGTCGAACTGACAACGAGCCAAGAGAAAATTACATTTTTGCTTGTTACGACGTCGACTTGGACTCTATCGGTTTAAGAGCGATCGTGTTCCACGGCCCAGTTATAAAATTCCATTTCTCCGACGCGTTTAAGCGTTTCGGCAGACGAGCATGCAACGGCGTAACAACGCGATTTCGCAGGACATAAAATTGCTGGTCGAGATACCGTTAAAAATCTACGAATACGCGCGTGTTCGCTCATAACGGGGGCGAATGTCCACGAATAAACGGGACCGGAAGTCGTTTTTATTTTAATTTGTTTCCCGTCGTTGCAGCCACTACCTATGGCCGACCAGTGATGCCATTCTCCTCGTTCAATTACATAATACACGGCCTTTGAATTCCCGTGAACTGTTTTAAGCGCAATCATCCTATCTGACGAAAGCCGCAATAATGGTTGGCCTGTTTTCCCTCTTTCCACGATGGCGGAATTTCAAAAAAATTAACACGACCCTTTTTACGGCTAACGGCTTAGTTACCGCGGGTCGTTATAGCGTCTCGCGCAAAAATTCGGGGAAAAAGGGATCTAGCACCAAAAATCAAACTCTGCTTTGCGGACCATTCACTTTACACCCTACGTTCTTTTAAAGAACTGTAAGATTAGAACGTCCACAATAAAGTCCCGGACGTGACTTCAAATTGTAGATATAAAGTCAGACTTATTTTTTAAGATTTTCTTAAAGTCTTTTAAGATTTCCTTTTAAGATCACGACGCTATATGAAGAGATATAACAAGTAATTAATAAATGGAAGTGAGTTTAAATACTCGAAAATAAGCATGAAGAGATAGCTCAGACCCAGGATCCTCTCATTGCTCGTATCTATGTTAGTTTCAGTAGCAGAAGGTTTCACGAAGATCAGCCGGTGTATTTCGACGACGCTAAAGCAATTATCACGAGTGTTGTAGCGGAAGTCTCGGAGTTCTCAACTGGAACCTCGAAGGAGCCATTAAGCGTAATTACAGTCCGGAATTAGTAGGTGCTTAAAAATTTGGTTTCTTGTTCGAGAGACTTGCACGCGAGGCTGCATTTTACGCTCTTCCCTTGGAAGAAACTCTCCAGCGCAGTATATTAATTTGGTTCCGTAAGAAGTTTCGTCGGACCAAATGCGAGGTCGTCTTTAAATTTAATTTGCTCTAGCGTCCTTGATTTTGTTAAAATGCTTATATTTTCTCCATTTATTTCTCATTAATTCGGACTATGAATTTCGTTATCGAGTTAAGTGTTGCTTGTCGAAAGGAAATGTAGCGACTCCATTGTCGCTGGAAATCAAAAGACGAGAAGCTCGTTGGATGTTGCGGACTTGGTCAAGAATGGCGAGAAATACGTTAACGCGCGAAAAAATAAAAGGGAGAAAATCTCTTTATCCGATCGAGTACGTGATTCGAGTGCTCGAATTGCTGGAGCTCGACAGCGGAAGCGTTTCATCCATGCGAAAGATAATAACGCGCAGAAGAAGAAAAGGAGGAATCGCGTATCGGCTTTCCCGCTGTTGCTCGTACGCGGTGTTGTGATCGTCTTATCGAACGACGGTCGAGACAAAGAAACCTAAAAGGGCCATGTTATTTCCGTCGGAGCTGGTGGCAGATAAGTGTACAGTGAATGGAAAAACATTTCTCGAGTGCAATATTTTTAACGTTTCGAAGAAAGCTGTCGAGTGCTCTCCTTTACGGCCGATCGATAGCAGCGGACGGGCGAACGTTTTAATAAAAGCAACGAGCAACAGGAATGAAAAGGTGAAACACGCCATGAAGCTATAGAACAACGTTATACGATCTAATTTGGCTGCGAACCGCATTTCTATCGAGTACCAGAGGCTTCTCTAGGGAAAATGGTGGTGTAAGGGAATAACTTGGTTTCGGAATTTGCTTCAGAAATTTGAGAATTTATGGATCTGCGAATGTGGGAGCCGAGATTTAAGGTTATGAGGATTTGAAAACTTGCTCATCAACATCAAACGTAGAGATCATTCGACTCGTCGAGTAAATTGAAGCCACGCAGTAACTTTACACCATGTGCTACCAGTTGCAGTCTCTGGAATAATTCGGAGTAGTCGGAAGTTGCGTCGCGCATAATTACTAGCTATTTCCGAGAACTCCTTCTCTTCGGTAAGTACATCGTTGAATACATTAACGCATGGATTCTCGCAATGAAAATGACCACTTTATACTGATGGACTTGGTAATATTTCGGAAGAAGAAGAAATAAAAAGTTAAGATTGGCTATGTCGAGCAATTTCACGAGGCGAAAGGAAAGGGACAGGCTTATTTCGAGGGCAAGATCAACGCGAGAAACGATACCGACAACAGAGGCGATCAAGGTTTGCGGCCGACGGGTGAAAAAAGATGGACAAGCGTAGGAAGAGCAACGGAATGAAGGAAGGAACGTTGGGTTCGATGGAGAGACGTGATTGAGTTTAAATCGATTGGAAAGATTAGGGATTGCGAGAAAATAAAAGGCTCGATGCTTGGACGCGCGAAGAGGAAACCAATTCCGAATTAAACTAGCCTCGATGGATTTTCTTCCTTCTGTCTTTCTCGTTTATTCGTCTCTCTGCGTCTTCCGCCTCGTCTTTTATTCGATCTCGAGACGTCAAAATGCCGTGTAATTATACGTTCGTCCCGATCCGGACATAACGAATTCTTATCGATATTCAATTTGTCTACTCGATATTCCTGGCAAACATAAAAAAAAATACTTAAAGCACGAAGGGTCGAGAAATAGCAGATGTTCGAGAGTGGAAGCGAGAAACGAGCGTGTAATTTTCCAGTTTGCGGCCAAGTGTTTGGCGACGATCCTAGCGAGATATCGCCGCAAGAGTCGGCATAAAAATAAAGGGGACCAATTTGAACGGTGGTGAGCCTGTCGTTGTCTCCGAGGTACGGCGTGTAATTACCAATTATCCGCGGGAACACTCATAAAACACCCGATCCGCGCGAATCATTCCGAGGGGTGAACGGTGTAAAATAAGAGCTCGTAAATCTCCAACTGCTAGCATCAAGGGTTTTCCCGGAAAACATTTTAAAATCCATGCATTTTTATCTGTAGCTTGAAACGACACTGAATGTTAGTACAAGATAACTATGGAAGTACATTATCTCGTGCAGCGACGTTGTAAACGTTGCTTAAAAATCGTTAAAACCTTTCTTCGAGATAAATTTATCGATCTCGCTATTTACAGAGATTTCCTTCGTACGGATTTTACTACGCCTTTTCACTTAGTCGGGAAGCTTATCCGCTTCACCGCAAAATGACAGGTAGGAGAGAATCGTGGCGGCTCTCGTACGATACGTATCTTATCTTGTCAAGTTTCACGAGCGGCTTCGAATTTAAGAGTAGTCTCATATGCATAGAAAACGATTCTTTTTTAATACCGGCGCCTTAAATGGCTGATAAGCTACCTTTGGCCGCGTCAGCGGGACGATAAAGCTCCCTTTTCGTTTGAACTTCCTCTTTTCGGCGTCACACCGCGGATTCAGTGTAAATTCTATTTAACCCAGAAGCTGGAAAAGTAATTGAAGCACAATTTAACGGCGGGAACCTTGTTAAAAGCTCGTCTGCCTTGTTCGTCGAGATTTTTTCAAAGCATTTCCTTGTGTTTGACTTGAAACGAAAGCGTGTTTAAATATCTCGATATTATGGACGCGTTCGTTCGTATTCTACGCTTCTCGCAAAGAAAATCACGCGATTAAAGTTCTCGGTACGTTTGCTGATTCAATGAACACAATTTACAATTTAATTAAATGCTCATAAATTACACGAACCTTGCGCACACAACGATTATTACATTAATTCTCTCGCTAATGCTTCTCCAGGTTATATCCTTCTCGATCGCGTTGCGCCCTCTACATAATTTCGCCTAAATCTACAGCTAAATACACGGCGATAATTTTCGGGCTAAAGAAGATCGATCGTCGGCAAATCGCTAGATCAACGCGAGGCAGCCTGATGAAGTTAAATGACGCGATCACGAGGATGTCGGTATTCGATGGATTAACAGGCCCCTTATTCACCTTTGGACAGATTCACTGGGTGCATTTGCGGCCTCGAGAACGAACACCTGCGACCCTGTACTTGCTCCCTTATCACGCATCGACTGTTAACGAGCTTAAGATCCATCTCGTTCAAATCGATACCAAAATGCTACCAAAACCTACGTCGAGTATTTTGCAAATAATCGCATTTGCAGCTTATGGAATGAACGAAGACCTTTTAATGAACACTTCGTTCAAAGTTTAAAACAACCCCTAGCCAATGATTTTTAGCGCATACTTGACTTAACATGGCCACGTTGCAATGTAACATCGTTAAAAGTTGGCCAAAGTAGGTAAACAAAAGGCGTGGCAAGTAAGAGACTAATGAAAACGAAGGTCTCTCCCTACTTGCATGCTAAGTGAAAAATGACGTAGTGTCTGGAAATGTACGACCCACCGCATAAACGATGTGACGTTTTCCTCGGTGCACGGTACAAGGACGTCGCGTCTCTGAATTTTACATCGCTACTTACAACTACGTATTAGACGTTTGCTTCCTTGAGACATGTGCTGTTTATTATTAAGAAGTTTCTTCCAGGCATTCGCCTGAAAAATTACGTGCCCATTATTCGGAAAAATGTAACGATTAGCCATCAAACTCTTCTGTGTACACAAATATTACTAATTGATCTGCACGTTTTCAAACAGTTTTCTGTCTAAAAAAATTGAACTGAAAGAGATAATCGAAAGTTCATCTTCGACAGATTTTAATCAACGTACAAGGCGAGAAAGTTCACGGATTAATATTAAAGGAGATGACGAGCCATGCTTTATATCGTGTGCATTTATCTTCCGCATAAAGGTCGAAATAAAGCGCGGAATTTGAAAGACGATGCACGGGGCGACTTTCATGCAGACTCGTTTGCGAGCAGCATCGTGTTCGCTAAGAACGTTTCTTCCGTCGTTGACGTAGCACAAGCATCGTGCTTCTTAATTACCTCGCGGATTAGGAGAAAACGCCGCCGGCAGGCGTTTGTTTTCGAGCTCAACTCCGCCGGATTTTCACCCCCTTCCGAATCTCACCCGCCCTCGAACTTTTGAATACAAATTGCTCTCGAGACAATACGCACCGCACCACGTCCACGGTGTTGCATGGAACTATTCACGCGACTGCTACTCCACTGTGTTTCCTACAGACCGTGAAAACGGAAGAGAACTGCTATTTCAGGCGTTAATTGCGCAATTATCGAGTAAATAGCTACGATCCTCGCCGATACGAACACGCTGAAAGTTTTGAGAACTCCGACGCACCAGCTGTTACAGCCTCATTTATTTTCCGGGGTTTACGAAGCAAGCAATTCTTTTGTGCAACCATATTTACTTTAAATCGATGATTACGTAAAAATGTATCATTAGTATCAATAACATACTAGAAGAAGGATAATGTCCTTGATCACTTGTTGAAGAAGGTGAAAAAAAATTGTTGAAGATGGAACATGATATACTGTAAGTAATTGTAAATATCAGCAAAAATTTGGTGAAAGAGAAAGTTGGCCATTTTGAGTATGATAGCATTGCTTTTGGCGTTCTTGGCGATGAGTAAAAGTGCAGGGTAGAACAGGGCAGAAGCATTGATTATCGTATCGACCTTCTTACAGCAGATTGGATAATGCCCATGCTTCCATTTCCCCGTGGCGAGGTAGGATTATAACGCAATAAAAGGGCAAAGGCTCTCCTCTGCTTCCTCTCGGTTGCCGAGCACCTTAGCCGCAGTCTTCCAGTAATTTTCCACCGCGTTCTGGGCCATCCTCGTCTTCGAGATTTCTCCTTTCAATTTCCTTCGACCGAAACTCGATTTAAGGCTGGGTAGCTTGTGTCGGAGCACATGCGGAGGGCCTCAGATGGTTGGTCGTTATAGCTCGAGTACGTGAACATTTTCGCACACGTGCACACACACATGTACATAAACACACCCTCGAGAAGTTGAAGGGAAGTATTATCGAGGTCGCTCGGTAACGTTTTAAATTATAACACGAAAATTTTGTGCTCGCTTATTTATCGAATTAAACGAAGCTTTTGAACTAATTGCGAAAGACTTTGCGTAGTTAACCTACTGCGGAGTGAAAACAATCGATTTTAGGTATAACAAACTGGGCATGATTAATAGGAGTTAAGTAAATTTAATTACAAACAGTGCGTGCAATCGTCGCGTTAACTTATTTTCAGCACTGAAACGCTTCTGCGCTCCACTGATTTCTAAATGTACCTTCCGCGCGAATGAACCCCGTAGGGGAGGCAATAAAACGATTTCTATTCATTTATTCTGGCTTATCCGTTCCGTGGTTGGGACTTACACGCATCAGAATGTAGAATATAAAATTATACGAAGGCCAGTGTCGCGTCGGAGTCGTTTCAGAAACGAGTCATAGGGAAATGTCCGCTGAATAGTCACGATCCATTTCCAATAGCATCTTTTACCTTCTCGTTTGTGATCCGATTGGGATTTACGAGAATCCTTTGGTGATTTCTTAGGAACCGTCTTTTTCAGCGGAACGCTCGCGAGAGAGAGTCGTTTTCGAACGAACGACACATCCTGAAGCTTAAAAGACACGACTAGCTGTTGGCGCTTTTTCCTTTTATTACGTAGGTTTGAAAAGTGAACGATAAACCCGTTGAAAAGTTTTCCCTCCATTCAACGATCCGGATAATATCTTTATTACTTATATAAAACGATTCATCCGCTTTACGAGGCCGGATGAAAGTTCTTCGAGTGCCGTCATCGTTCAAAAGTAATTAGATTGTAACGTTATTCGAACTGCAGGCTTCCAGGTGAAAGAACATTAAAGTTTTCCGTACAGGCGTATAAAATCAAGAGGGAAATACAGCAGACGGGTTATAAATTTTCGTTTGCTTAATTAAATGGACGAGTTCCCGTTTTGTTGTGCCGGCGTGTAAACGTTACGCATATTGTTTTAATTAATATAACGGTATTAGTATCAATTTCATTTCCTGGCTGACGGTATCACGAAGCTACGTTACCGTTAACAATTAACGAACCTAATGGACTATTCAGATTTATACATCTCCTGAAACTGAATCGACTGAATTTTCGCGTACGCGTAAATTCAACATAATACGTTAAGTACGATCGGTCACGTTAATCTCGAAACGTTGAAATTTAACGTTGATTTAAACTGTCAACCAAAACAGGAGATATCGCGAGAGTACTCGATAATATCGAGTCATCCCTTGGAATGCGCGACGAGCTAGGGGCGGCTTTAATAATAATTTCATCCCCTTTGTACGTGGAAAGCGGACGTGTGTGGCGAGCGTACCAAGATAATGTACGGTAATTGAGCATTAAAGAGCGGATTATGTCGTTTAGCACGCTCGAATCGACTCGTACTTTCGCAAAGAATATTTTTGCCGGTTCTCGTTGTGGACAATTACAAAGGCCAAAGGGATTAAAAGGAAGTATGTCGCTCTTTAACATACTTTCGCACAAAATTTGCATGGTAAGTGTGGCAACTGCTCGAGATTTCTTAGTTTACTTCTGCAAACCTTACGGTTCACTTTCTTCTCGCTTCGACGCCAAGGCGAAACAGCTATTACGCGAGTTTATTGAGTTTAACCATTTGTCTTTTAAGGGACCAGCGAAGAAGTAATGAACATCGCCGGCTAAGAGTCTCGAACGCGTCGAGAAAATTATTCCAACTAGGTTAATTATTTCAACTCGCCTCGACCACTGCTGCTTGCCCGAGAAACTGGTAACTGCTCTAAAAAAATTTTCACCGGGTACTTGGGTCTCGACGGAACTTCAGGCTCGTCAATCCGTAAATGGGCTGGAA
Source organism: Megachile lagopoda (assembly GCA_036983795.1). NCBI lineage: Eukaryota > Metazoa > Arthropoda > Insecta > Hymenoptera > Megachilidae > Megachile > Megachile lagopoda. The sequence goes on from CM072794.1 coordinate 3,082,656, forward strand.
TTGGCACGACTACTGTTCGAATAGGGGTCGGCTTTCCGGATCGTTAGGCGTTAATGGATTGATCTACGCGTTATTATTAACCCTTTAACTGGGACGCGCTTCGAATAAAAATTCTCCCCCATGTAGCTCAAAATAAAAATCAACGAAACACCGATGTTGTATGACTCAACATTTCATACCACTCATTCTCACACTTTCCAAACCCTTATCTAATCTTCTGCTTACCTGTCCTCAGCACTCTGACCATGGTACGAGTACGACTAAAAACCTCCAAGTTAAAGTGTTGTATATCCTGGAACACCGATAAATCGGCGATACATGAAAGTAGAACCTCGAAGAGATGACGGAATAAGTCGATTAGAAGCGTAGAAAATGGAAGCGGGATAAGCCGACAGCTGACGTAGGTCTGATTCGACGGAATTTACGAAGACATGCGGTGGAAGAACAATATCGAAGCATTAGCTGGACTTAGCTGTTAGAAGATACCGCTATAAGAAGGTTGAGTTACGATCGCTTTGATTAAAGGTTCATCCCGAATCATTCGCTTCATCCATGAATGTGCTAAAAATGTACAAATAATTTTCCTTGAGAGCTGGACAAAATCAGGACTTATTTAGAAAATAACATATGTTCGTGTATCTATGATCGTAAGGATCAGCCGAAACCTTTATCAGCGAAACAATTGATTTGGCAAGGGTAGTATAAATCGTGGTTTGGCCGTGGTTGGCCCGACGATAAACTTCGACTTAAACCACCGCTCTCGGGCAGATTGACACGCGTGGGCAGAGTGGGCTAGCCTCAGTCGGAAATATAAGAGGATGCCTGTAAGCTGGTAATCCGATGTACTGGGAGCTTCGGCGGTGGATAAAATATGATTAAGCCTGGTAAAATACGAGTGTACGTCGTGCTACGCTAGCAAAACTATAAAATCGAGAGGCGAGTTCGTACGACGAGAGAAAGAACGGAGCTTTTAATACCGTATAAATCCGACGAACGCCGGCGCATCCACCGACGGTGGATTTCGCTACGGGCGATCCATCCCGTTGTCAATTTAGGGAGATTTCACTTAAGCAATCGATGACGCTCGAGTCACGAAGATCGATCTGTATTAATGCCTCGACTGTGACTCAGGCCGCAGGTACCATCGGCGAGGTAATCGATGTTGACCAACCGCAAACAGTTCGGTATCGCGTCGCAACGAACGATCCTCTTCTCGTGCTTGAGACGCAAACACGAGGATCGTCTGTTGGCCGACGTTGCCCGGCTCAATAGACCACCGTATAAATTGTTTCTCGTTGTTTGGCCAGTAATTATTGCGCGTTACTCTTGTTTCGAGGTCAGACTAAACCGATGTAGCTTTGTAACCTAGGTTTTCCCAAAGTCTGAAAGTTGGTAATGGCGGTCAAACGGAGGGTGAAAAACACGAGGAAAAAGGGGCTCAGCCATTTTGAACGCTTTGCCTAATTAGCAACGCGGTTTTTACGAGCGACCAGCGGAGACTCGTTCGCGCCGGAGCGTTTAACGAAGGTCCAGCTCCAGACCACTTATCGACGGCAAATAGGAAAATCCTCCAGGAACGCGGTCCGAGTTTCGCGTTATGGACTCGGAAAGGTTCGGTAAAATTCATTCGAACGAAGGGTTGGAATGTGTCGGGGCAAGCGACGGGAACTTTTATACTGGTTACTCAAACTTTCGAATCCGCAGCTCGAATTACTCTGACGGGATATGTATGCGATTACAACTCCGTTTAATACAACTGCTGGAAAAACTTGGGGCGCAGCTGCGTACAGGCAGAACCGTGACATCGTTGTCTATCTAAATTGCGAGAACAATCGACCTACTCGAGCCGCAAGTTGGAATCTCCAAAGCCGTATGAAATATTCGGAATGCTTTGTACGCTATCGTTTTTTGTTTCGTCTTCGCGATAGTCTAAAAGTGTCCCGTATTCGAGAGCAATTAAGCTCGAACGGATAGCAAGCAATTATCAGGGATACAGAGCGGAAATTCTGAGCGTTCGATCGGTCAACCGTGAATTTATCCGGCGATGAATGCAAACGAAACGTGAAAAGGGGGAGACGTCGATCCGCGTATCGGGCACGAGCTATAAAGCGTTGCAGGAATCGAAAGGCAGGGTTGTATCGACGTTGTCGCCGCGGATTCATGGAATTTAATATTTCGTCGAATGAATCGAAACGAAGTAGCAGCTCGCTAGTCTGCCAGAAACACGTACTCGCTCGCGTCACGCGGTAATACCGGCGGAATGAAAGCCATCCACAGCGTCACTTCGTTCGCAGCGGATGTGATATGTCGGTGTAAAAGGTTGCCTGATACTCGATAATATCGCGCAAGTCTGTATGTGCTGGTGGTTTAAGTAAACCCAGAAGATGCAATGCTGGAAACCTTTTACGAGTTATAAGATTGGCAAATGTTTCTTGATTTTGCTCCCTGTATATCGCGCTATTTATGCGTGACATCACACAGTACGAGTTACATCCCTACATGTCACATTCAATAAGTTCAGTTCGTTGTGTTCGTAATTTTGAACAATTTTAAAAATATGTTATTAAACCGTACAATTTGGGGTATCAGGTAATTTTTCAGTTCGCCGAATCAGGACCATGCATTTTTAGCGGTAAGAATAATTACCAAGATTGCAATTTGTAAATGTTTCTCATTATGCGGGGCGTCTGCATCGCGTGCAGCAGCGATACAACGCCCTGCGGTATTATTTCTTTAATTTAACGAGCCCGGTATTCAGCATTGTTTTATAAACAACATTCGCTAAATGCGGTTACTCGCTAATTGTGGTAAGGTTTCATTACTCTGAAAATATGCGTATCATTAGCAAATGGAAACTGTAGCCGACAGGAAACACCGAGACTCTACCGTTGATAGAATACGCGTAAAATTTCAACTAAAAGTTACGAATACTTGAGAAGTAAATTCAAGCATCTCTGGTGAAATATCGCGAGAGAGAAAGCGGACCTAATACTTCAAATCAAGAGCTTGATACATTTTCTAGCTGCGTTTCGCTTTTATTTGTCTTCGAGATATACTTGTTTGTTAGCTGGGCTTCATAGTTATGAATGAAAACGTCGTACGTATCTGTCATCTTTGTAACGTACACGAAATCCGTCCTTATTCGGTTGGCTGGTGGTTCCGTAGAAAATTGTTCACGGACCAGAGGATGGAAGGAAACTGCTTCCGAAGAATCTACGTACGAACAAATGGAAAGCTTATGTATCACTGTCAGCGGATACTCAATGGGACAAGTGCGCTTAAAATATTTCACCGTCTGCACTTGTATTGACAAACGAAAATAACCTGCTACGAGCTACACGAGATGTCGCCATTTTTTAAGCTTCTTACACGAGGGACAACTAGAAACATTAAGAAATTTCCAGTTTTTATTGCGTTCGTACAGTTTGGATGGCTTGGTCAATTTTCGGAGACCGAAGATTCAATTTTTAGAGCAAATCGAATGTGTCGAAAAGATTGACGCAAGATTTTGCTGGTGAATATTAGGAATCGATACGAGTGCAAGCTGTGTCCAAATGGAAGAAGAATAAATACAGTATATGACATGGGACACGACGTGAAAATTAATTTTCTTGCCTCAACTATTCAACAATGGTGAATACAAAAAGAAAAAGGTAAAGGGAGGAACATTGGTCAGCATAAAATACTTTTATACCGACATGAATTTCCGAACGTAACCATTGACCAATATTTATGTGTTCACAGAAAAGTTTTATATCGATTTCATATATATTCTACGTAATTGATAAAAGTTACCATGTAGACTACGAAGAATGGGTAAAATCGCCGATGGATCTTAAGTTCCTTCGAAAATGGAAACAGATGGCGACAAAGTAAGCGAAAGAACATTTCTACTGAAAGTATTCTTCTCAAACGTAAACAGGATATCTCCATTTTTGCTATGGCGGTATTAAAAAAAGTCCGAAATACGCAGTATGATTTTTGCACGTGATACGAAAGTTCATAGCGTATTCAGAAGATTCGTTCTTGCGTAAATTACGCGTATCGAAACACCCTGCGGCACCGTCAATCGATTTTTCGCTTCAAAAACACGCAGCCACAAAAGGCCTGTCCCACTGCACGCATCGCAAAGACTCTGAAATTCCTTCCGATTTCAATGGACGGTTACCAATGGCGTGTGAAAAAAGAAACAGCAGCAAAAATGCGGCGAAAAGCCAGGAAACAGAGACATATTGTCGCGATCGCGAAAAACGTGGATGCTGCAACGGATGTGACCCGGGTCACTGACGCGTTTCGATTTATGAATGGCATCTTGACGGTGGTTTCTGCTGAAAGCCGGGATACAGAAATGCGATACCGGCGGCGTTCTCGAATCATACTCGTTTGCGGTCGTTAGAAACGGGTGACGAATTTACAGTAACCGCAAACTGCACGCCGATGGTCGACTCGTGCGGTCAGTTCGAAACTGCGAAGCTCGGAACGTCGCGCCAAGCGTTCGCCTAGCGTGCGGCTTTTCATTGAAATTCATTGGGAGAAAAAAAAAACACTGTAACTACCGCCAATGTGTACACGCTTCTGTAATGACGCTATGTTCCATTCGTTGAATACGCGAAATATCTGATTGACTCGCTGTGCTCGATGTTACTTAGCGTTTGCTGCATGTTCCGGAGGATATTGTGCACTAGGATTTTTAGCTTTGTTGACAGTGTTAATGTCCACTGTTGGTCCACTTTTGGAAATTTAGGAATTTGTCAATTTTACACGTTGTGCTACACTAGGGCCTTACACTCCCCACTTAGTTATACTACTGGGTGCATTTAATCCTCCCAAATAAGTTTACTTTTAGCAGCCTTCGATATCACGATACTTTCAGTACCTTGTATTTTCTTTCCCGTTCGAAAAACAGATTGATCCGTGTACATAGTAGCGGAGCGATTAAACGAGGATCGATCGAGTCTCCGGTAAGAAAGTTCTAACGACTGGCTCGTACGTGCTGGTGCAATGCGACAAAACGATGATTTCAAAGTCTTCCAGGGTAATCTGTCCTTCTCAAATATTTACCTAGAGAATTCGTGTGACCGCGATTTCCCGAAGAAACCGTTCGCCGCCATTTATCACGAAATTCGTCAACGTTCTTCGAGGCGATCCGCGCGTGTTCGTTTCATAAATCGTTGACGAAACATGGCGCACGCGTTTCCCATTCGTCGCTTTTGTCCGCCGTTTAAACGGGGGTAGCGGGAATGGGAACGGTAACCGATATTTCGACGAGTGTCGAAGATATCCATTGGAAATTCTTTTTCGACCGTCTATCCTCGGTAACTGCCTCCTTCCCTCCCTGCCGTCGTTATCCCGGCGAGCAGGTAATCCAAAACCGGGCTGCCGATAGAGTCAGCCATTTTCCTATCAGACATTGGAAAAACGTGTCTATCGAATTGGAATATATAACGCGGTCGGTGCTCGAGGAGATCCGAGGGGAAGGATACGATCGTACGTGGTGGTTTCCACGTATCATCCTTCTCATCCACTGCTTCTACAACCGGATCGCGCGAGCCTCCATTCTTCTCATTCGTTCGTGCACACCGCGCCACGGAATATTTCTTTTTATCGATAAGTTCCGTTGGCGAACACCAGGCGACTGTCTGTCGAACGTAATCCTCGCCAAAGAAATAGGTTAACTTTCATAATAAATTCCCCGGTTATTTTAACGCTTTAAAAATTCCTATCGCTCTATTTTATAATCATATTCATTTTTAACATTTGCTCCCACCGTAATTGTTGTATTACTTTTACTCGAGGGATTTTCCGTGGCCGGAAGAGTCAACTTCTCTTGACTAATTAGTCCGGCGCTTTACCCCTGTAAATCATCGTCGTCACTGTTTCGAAAGAGTGATTCTTTTCGGCCGGGAAAGAGAACTTTCTTACGTTTCTTCCAGGCCAACTTTGATGAGACGACTAAAATTTGCGGGAAAGTTTTATTAATCGGGAACGCTTATCTTCCAACTTCGTACTCGCTTTTTATCTCGTTACAAGTTTTTAAGCGTTGCCCCAGAGACGATACTTTCGCGTTATCTTCTGTACAAACAGCAGCTCTTTATTCCGAAGACCTCTGAGCTCGTTATTTCATGCTCTGGACCGTTTGCGGACCGTTCTGCTTTACACGAGCAACTGAATAAACGCGAACTAGTTGGTGCCATGCAGCTGCGATGATGGCCGTCAAAGGGCTTTTGAGCCACTGTTAGAACGAGACTTTGGCGTTTGATCGAATGAATCGACTGTTGGTTTAACGCTTATTACAATCGCCGCTAACACGAGGCGCAGTGCATTTACGAGGCTTAATTAAATACAGTGTGTCCGGTTACAACCCATAAACGCGATAACTTCATTGGATCGATCAAAGTACCTTCAAAGGATTCCCGATTGAAAGAATAAGTCGTGGAAATTGAATAAGCAAACGAATTAAATTTGCCTGCCGTAAGCATTCGATGACAATAAATTTCTCTCCGGTATAATATAATTTCCAATATTTTATGTAACCAAAAGGATTTAAGTAACCTTTCGTAACATTTTTCTCGAAACTTTTACATTGTTAAAAAATGTCTGCTAGATGGAACTAAAGGCGACAGTGGAAAACGTCTTGCGAGTGAATTTACAGGCAGAGAGATGATACGGTAGAAAGGAAGCTTATTTCCTCCGGAACGAATTTCTCCAGCGTGCATTGCACGTAATAAATATAAATATATATACCTATATACAGGAGGTATGTCCGCGGCTAATCTCGCGTGCGTGAAAAATTCTCGTGCAAAGTCCGCTGCCCATAATTCTCGCGCTTTTTTTTGCAAATAAAGCGAGACTTGAAATTGAGAAAAATTATTCGAGGAGCCGAGCGATCTGGTACTTCGCTGCGAGTTGCTCTAGTCTTCAAAATGGCCGCCGTTAATTGCGCGCGATAAATTCACCAATCGTACCAACATCTTTTGCGAATGCTCGCCCCATTCGTGAATAAATCGTCCAATTGTATCGTTCGAATTGGAATCCGATTGTTCTAAACATCAGGAGGATTACTGTAGTATTAAAGCATATTCTTAGACGTTTAAACGATCGTACAATGCAACGCGCATCAATTGTCCGGCCAGCTGGCAAATTACGATATTGATCCCCGATGTCCAATGGGTCAGTTTGGAGCAATTCTCTGCGTGTCGTCCTGAATTCGATCCTGGAATGTTGACCAGGGAGAGTCGCCTTAGACCCGAACTGCCTCGACTTCTCTGTCACTGAGTCACACAGAATAGTTGCATAGGCAGGAATGTTCGGACGGAAACGTGTTACGTGAACTGTCGTGACCCGACAAACGGACCGTTTGGAATTAATCGACTTGTCTGTTGGAAACGTTCATAACAGTTTCGAAGTCTTAGCTCGTTCGGTTAGGTCACTTTCGGTAATTTGTCAGTGACTAATGGTATTACCGGGTATTTTATAACAGTTAGAATAGACGTAGAAAAGTTTCGGGAAAAGACACTCGAAAGCGGCAAGAAAGAATTTCTTAATTAGTTGTAATCGGCGGTGAACAAGGAATCTTTCGTTAACGAGTTATCATGAAATTGAAAATTCCCGTTGCTACTCGAACATGTTCAAAATTTAATCAATTCGGAAACGGTCGAACGCAAATGAGTTCCATTTTTTCCACCGAGAGCTTTTTACAGGGGACAGTATTTTTCAACCGGAAGAAAAATGACGGGCGGTCGCGGTTAACCATGGAAAATATATTACTGTTTGAACGAGAAATATTTCCCTTGACGGTAACGCGTCGTTTTTCAGGTCGACCGTTCCAACTCTTCTTTTCTCTTCCTTTTTTCTGTTTGCCTCTCGATATAACATCGAGTATTTATTCTCTAAATCGAGTTCTTGCGCGACAGCGGATATCGATGAAAATAAGAAGCCAAAAGTGGAAGGAGAGAAATAATAATTTGCCAGTATCCAGGAACGTGGAACCACATAAAAGGAAGAGCCTTCCTGGAAAATCTAGCGCCGACGACCTGGATAAGGACTTTTACTTCGTTGCGAAACGACGAGGCAATTTGAAGTCCCTTTCAGCTAATGGCAACACTCTGCGACAAGATGGAGTTCGTTTTTAGCGACATCGAGCCCCTACGGACCAGGGAAGCCAGCAAACGCGAGCAAATAGACTTTGTGCGATCAAAAAGCAGTCGAATACGCGTCGACAAAACGAGACTCGAGCAACCTTTCTTTTTATGAAGAACTGAAACGCGTACGAGGAAAAACCTACGTGTTTTTAATTTCTGCCGCTAGTAACGTCCTAGGTATCTCGCGATTAACGTCCACCGTGTTTTCGACCCGAAACTAGGTCCATCGAGAGTGAAAAAACACGGGAAGAAACGCGGAAGAGGAGGAGCAAAATAGAGTGAAAATAATCCCGGCCTTGTTTCATATAAACCCGGTGTCGGTTCATCGAGGGTAGCGTAAGTACGAGCAGCGAAAATCGTCCGAAACCTCTCGGTTCTCCCTTTTTTTCACCAGGCGAGCCTGCAACAGGATTAACCGTGCAACGCGCGTGAAACACCGCACGGAACCGTGAATGCTAATTTATGGATGAGACTTTAACGCTCGGGAATAAAAATGACAAGCATTATTTAAATCGTACGAGAGATTTAAGAACGTGCCCAAACAACTTCGCGCTTAAATCTTCGTGCATGTTCTGTAATTCGATAACGGTAAATTTCACTTCGCGCCTTCCAGAATTTATCACGTCGTTTCCACGAGAGAAGAAAATGGATGGCATCTAAAATTGAATCGTCCTCTTGAAAATTTACAATTAAGTTGTACATTTGCTGCCCTTTGTAGCGAAGGTGCGACGTGAACTGATGGATCGTAACGGGAACAGCAGTTTTTGCCCCGAACGGAAAGGGTTGAGACGATAAATGAAAGAAGCGGCTGTAGGGCAGACTCGTTAATAAATATCGCTGGATATCGCGAGCACGGATCGGACTGTGCACGTAAGAGATGTAGCGGGTTTTAGACGTTCATACCGCGATAACGACGAGGGGGGTGGTTCGAGAACGACGGCGTCGGTGTTTGTAAAATACACAAGTATTATATAGCAAGACGGTGGCTCGGCCCCTACTTTTGTTTGCGTTTCTGCATTATTCATGAGCGTACTTATAAGCCACTATTGCGTCGCGTTGCATCTCGGGCGTTTTCGAGGGGCCGCGAACCAGCAACTGGGAAAAGAGGAAGAATAGAGAAAGATAGGGGGAAACGGACGAAAAATCGACTTCTAGCATGAACCCACGAACCGTAACGAAAACTTTATCGGAGCGGAGCCACGCGCTTAAGCTCGAATCCGGCTTTAGTCGGTATCGGCTTTACCATGGCTAGGCTACTTTTAGAACCGCTGAAACCGCTGTTCGACGAAGATTACGCGCTTAGTAAGGCTCGCGTAATGGGACTATTCCTCATTGCTCTCCTTTTTTACGGATCTCATTTTAATCATTGTTCCTGGACATCGTTCTTCCGGGACGGTCTTTGAGAAAGATCGATTCTGTGAAGAAGATTTGAAAGGTCAGTCTATGAACATTCGCGAATTATCGTTGATTTTTATTTCTACATATTAACCTACATGGAGAAGGATAGCGACGTTAAAAAATTGTGTGAACGCAAAGAATCGGATAATGCTTTCGATTCCCAGAGAATCCGGATTAACCGTGGAACGGAGGAAGTCGCTCGACTTGCAAAAATCGAAAGTGGATGCGACGCGAATGATTCATACGGATATTCTCTCCATACGTGCCATACGGCTGAGAAAGTATGATTTCACCCGGTGCTGCGACCATGCGCTATCATCTCCCGAATGCAATTTTCAACGAATGCAAAACGTTAACGTTCCGATCCTGAGAATCAGACTTTTTCTGAAATGGACCGTAGCTCCCGGGATATTGATATTTCCGCACCAAATCACTTACAGTAATCTTCGACCGTTGTACAAAGTAACAGCGCGATTGTGCACAAATATCATTATGTACCTTTATGAGGTTTCGCAAAGTGTTTCTATCGAATGCACGGACTGAACGTTGCGCGGATGATCCAGATTCTACCTCTATATTCTATCTTTACGAGGTATAGGAAGCCGGTAATGCAAAACCAATGTAAGCAAATCTTCTGGTAGCGTATCGCCGGATAGACTACGTCGACGAAAATAAGAAGAGTCGCCCGACTTTCCAGCATCGACTTTACGATGTGGTTCGGATATTAGATATCCTATATCGCTCGATTGGAGATCATTTTTTACCTCCACTGATGCTCTAGCGACATTTTCCAGTAGTACTTTCCTCCGTTTCCACAAGTTGTGCAACTTCGAGTAGACTCGAACTTTGGAAGCGTTGACTTACAAGATATTATAAATGCATCATTTTTGCAAAAGTAAGGAAAAAATTATTGGACCTGATTTCAATACATATTTTCAGAAAAGTGCATATTTAACGTGTATACTAAAAAAACTATATTACACTTCATATGTCAGTACTCTCAAATACATCACTACATATTTTGAAACAGTGCAGCAGAGAAAAAAATGTAACGTAGCAATATTGCAACATGTATTTAAGGATTAAGGAGTGCTATTGTTGATATGCGTAGATTACATTGAGATCCGTGGATTAAATGCAGGCAGATTTTCTTGGGAGAAATAAATAGGTAGTTCGACGACAGCAGCGTTACGGATATCCGGTATACGTTTCCGCAACGGCGATTTCTTGAAACATGAGCGGAGTTGCGATGCAAAGTAAATATTTGCATTGTTTATAAACGAGACAATGCCACTTTCCTGGAACGCTGTACAAACAGCGAGATTGCTGGCCTCCTTCGGGCATACGGCAACCCGAAGAAGATGTTGATTCGCGCGAAAAAGAGAAAGACAGCAACGTTGCCTCGTTAGAACTCTCCCGGGTGTAGAGTAATGATTTATTATGCGTGCTCGTTGCCCGCGTTCAAACGTACCGAAACAACGTGGAAAGTATCGAAGGGAGTTCGTGCGAGCGTACGACTATTACTCGAACGAGCGCTCTTTCAAAATTATGGAAACGTGATCTGAATTATTCGTCCACAATCTACTCGCTCGGTTTTATTATTTACTCCCCTTCAGAGGGAAACCGTTCGCTTCGACTTATTTGCATATTGATCCACCTTGCACGGTTATTTGCATATCGATTGGCTCGCGATTGTTCGTTGAACGGTAAATCGTTCATTTATCGATAAGTTCATGAATCGATTCGTTTTATAAGGCCCATACTTTCATCAATTTCGACGGGATTGTCATCGAAAACGAGTTATCGGTTTACCCGCTATCTCGCGCTGCTGATTCAGCCAATGGTAATCGAATGGTATGTATGTAAAATTGCGATAAAATAGATATCGGACTTTAGTCAGATTTGTATCGAAGTATTAACAATTCGTTGGCCTGCTCGAGAGCAGCTATTCAAAACGCTGCACGAACGCGCATTTATCCACTCGTCTCAGTTTCGAGGCTCAAAATTGTCTGCGCATTGCTTCGTTTGCTTTAATATTCATACTATTTAAATATGTAGATACCGCGTACGCTCTCGTATCGTGCTCGAGAGAAACCTAGCTCGCAGAAGATCGATTTAAGCGATACATGGAACGATATTCCAAGCCTCGTGTTTCTCCTAGATGTTGCTTGAAATTTCGGTGCTGCCGTACGTTTCCCGTGTGCGTTTAAATCGTATCATTGTTTTATTATTCTAGCAAGCTTACGGTCAGTTCGGGAAGAGCTCGGTCCAGAACCTCGTTAGATCGCCTCGAAGTATCCCGCGGCCAAGTTCGTTTCGTTCGCGAGTCGCAAGCTCCCTAAACGAATTGCGGTTATTTACTGTGTCGGCATTCGAAATAACGGCCAGTTTGGTGAACGTTTAAATTCGGTTAATTCCACGACCGAATCCTTTCGTTTCCGAGCGATCGGACTGCTCGGAAGCTACGAGAATGGCTGCAATTTGTCTAGCTGCGTGTCGCGAATAATTAACAGCTAATTCGTGCACCGTTGATATCCATCGGTGTGTACGGTAATTACGCGGGGACTTGGAGATTTTCGCGATATTCAATCGTGTCACGAGTGCACGATGACTGGCGAAACTGGAACCAACGAAACGCTTTATCGTTATTACCACTAATGGATATCGCTGTTCCTTAATATTACAAATTATAGTTCAGGAAAATTTGATAAAAATAATTCCCAACAAAGTCCACGAAAACCTTAGTTTAATTTTTGTCCAAAGTGAACATTTTACAGGGAAGAAGAACAATTTTTGCGAATACCTCGTTATCTATCACTTCTGTGACAAAATGGCCTCTACCAAACTTGTAGCCTCATAAATTTTCTATAAAAAACATTCTATAATTTTCTTGCGTAGACACAACAGTTTCGGAGATAATTTCCAATGAATATGTACCGTACGATAATTAGACATTTTTGTAATTACCATGGAAATGGTCGCTCCTGCAAGAAATTTCATAAAAACTTTCAGGTAGAAAATTGTGCGAGCTACATATTTTATAATAACCATTTTTGTCGTACAATCGGTAGATAAGAAGATATTCTAAAATATGTCTTTTCGCATTCGACTGTCTGTAAAATTGTTAACAGAGGTACGCAAACGGAAAAGCTCGCGTTGAAAGGGGTTGCTAATGCAGGAAGGTAGAGGGTGAATAAATTTAATAAAAAGATTTAAGCGTGAAATTTAAATGTCTTTATTCTGGGTAACAAAGCGAGACATCCGTCCGCGACGTGTCAACGTGTTCAAAGGATTCCGGGCGGTCCTGTTTCGCGTGGAAGACGGGAATATCATCTAGACGGGAGCGCAGGGAATGGGAAAAATTCTGGGAAATTTGGCTGTACAGAGGAAAAGAGAAACGCGTAAAGTTTCGTCTCGATACGCGGAGTTTCGCGACGGCTTGCCACGAGACAATAAATATCCCCCAGGAGGCTACCTACTGGAAATCAGCCGGTTTCACCGTACAACCAGGAGTCCTCTGACCAACCAGCAGCGCGATAAAAACCGTAGAAAGTTACGTGATGTGTGTCACAGCCATAACGCGCGACAAGCACGTTGGATGTTGTTACTCGTGCGGGTTGGTGACAAACTTACATACGGGAATCGTTGAATTTCAACGCAAATATCTTTAACGTATACCTTCGCTACTAAAAACAAGCTTTGCATCTGCTTCCGATGCAATTACATTCCCCATCTATCTTCCTCATTAATATTTTTCACTGTGTAAGTATGCAATTTTCCAGCCCGTTAATTTCAGATAAACAGAATTAAATTATGTGTAATAATAAATATTCATGCATCAAAAGCACCATTATTACGGTTTTTAAAGCAGAATATTTAATACCTTTCATCGCCCAAGGATCCGACCGGCTTGCATCCCATTAATTTTAAATAAATCCAATTAGATTTTGTGCAATGATAAATATTCAGCGAAGAATGTTTACATTTTTCAGTGAAAGAGTGCGAGCACGCGCACAGAGGAATTTTTCTGACAAAGGATCGTCGAGAAGGCTTGCCATAGTAAATTAGCGACCCGTCCAAAGGGACAACGAATAAAAGAGCGTTCCATGAAAGCATGGTGTACAGGAATTCGAGAGGAAGGCAGGGCAGTGCGTATGTCCAGATGGATGGAGGAAAGGAACGATAAAAAGTCGAGTAAAAGTTGACCCCCTGGGTCAGACCCGGTCGTTATCGCGAACCGTCGGAACTGGATAACGGAAAAGTTTTGGTAAAAATGAGTGGCCTCTGGGTCCCGTTTTGGTGGTTCTCGTGGATATCGTTCCGTGTGATGTTGTCTGTTCGAAGACTTAACGACGGCTCTTCGTCCTCGAACTATTAGTCGTCGGCTGGCTTCTTGCTCTCCTTTACAGACGGTAATATAAGCTGCTCGCGCGAAAGAGCTACACTGAAAAATACCGTAAAAGCTTCTCCGCGACGTGAAGTCTGCAGCTAACGACCGTGCTACTGCTAGACGTTAAAATGCTCCGTTTACATCGAAATTCCGGCAAAAGATGTAATTTCGAGAAATAAAGGTATTTACATGTACAGCTCCCTTCCGGTGTAACGCAAACGAGTCAGCTGGAGTCCCGAGAATTTTACGTGTAACGTAACAAAATTGGTTGCATAACTTTAGATGTTATCGTCGGGTAAAGATATTTCCACCGGGAAGCGTGTAATCATACAGCGCTTACTGCGCGGTTCGTTTTGAGGAACCGAAGGTTTACTCCAAGGGGAGTATGAAGAAACGTGGTCGATCAGATTGTGAAATAATTAAAGGACTTTCGAGCTGATAGGTACACGCGAACGTCGATAGCTCGAACTCGTTGGAGCTAAATTGAATTTCGACGAGAGTGTCACATCCACTGACGTAGATCAAGATATTTACGTTGGCACGATGTCACGAGTGGATTAATATGCAACTGGGTGTACAGGTGTGTCACCGGATTCGGTATTAGGAGGTTATATACGTTTATAGATCGATAGATAGGTCGATAAATCGGGGTTATATTAATCGGGGATAAAATAATCGAACGCGTGCACGCACAACATCCAGGTTCCATTATCGAGGTAAACTCGCCGCGTGAATAGATTATGAGATTGTCTTTTCGATTAATCGCGAGAGCAGTCGATTTAATTATAGCTTAGTCGAGTCACGCGTTAACTATGAATGCCTGAAATTGAACAGGAAGGCTAGAGTTACGCTTGGGAAATCGGCCAGAATACGATTCTATCAACGATCTTCTTTTTCATGCAAAAAAAGCATCATAAAACGCGTAATGGCCGAAGCCCAAAGAAATTAACGAAGTATAAAACGCTACGCGAACGTTCCTATCTCGAACCTACAATCACATTAACCGAAACAAAAACTTCTCGAGTGTTTTCTGCTTCCTCGTTTCATCGCAAGAATTCAGTTTCCCGTACAATAATATCACGATGGAGCGTCAGTAATCGCGTTTTACCATAATCGAACGAATCGGCTCGAGGAACGATTCGGTTTCATTCCGCTTCGCTTGTCGCGCGATAATTTTTCACCGCGACCGAGCAAGGAGAGGAAGTCGCTCGATCTGGAGCATGAGGAAAGGGGTCGATTTAGTGAAACGGATACGAGGGTTAATCCCGTTGTGCGTGAAAATGGAAATGACAAACGTATCTCCACAAATACCGATGGCTGTCAGCGTGCGGTGGACACGCGTGTTCGTTCCGCTCGCAGTTTTGGAGAGCTTTCGAGATTCTGTCGGTGTCCCAGGAACACGGGCAGAAACGCGGGCCACAAGGATTTCAGCCTGTATCGTACGTTTGGAAGTACTTGGAAGCTGCGTCGTGACAGACCAACGTGTTTCCAGAGTTGCCGTTACAATGCGCACAACTACGTCGTCCCAGCTCGTTGCAAACATTATCCGTACCCGTTGGGAACAGCTTCGCTTTGAAATACCAGCGTCGTCTTTTTGTTATTCTTTCGTATTCCGCTTCAGTCTTACGGAGATTCTGCTTTTCTTTTCCTACCCGCGGATGGCAGAGATCGAGGAAAATAGCGAAGAAAAGCAACGTGGTACTAGGTCGCTTCAAAAGTTTCTACCGTTTTGTACTTCCGCTCTTCATGGAATACACAGGACGTACAAAGTGAAGACTTCGCATAACGGTACTTCGCGAACTTATGATTTATCAACGTTGTGTAAAAAAGACTCACGTTCAAAGAAGGCGTTTCTGCCAGGCTCATCAACGAAGCATCTTGTCTTGTCCCCAGACACCTGGAATGTTACAATTTGGAAGTTAGTTGATGTCGCATTAGTAGAACACTAGCGAGAAACGTGCACCTCACAACGACATCTAGCGGTGCGACACGCAAACTCAGTCGCCCACACTTCACATAGTTCTTTACGTTCAATAAACCAATAAGATCCTACATACTCTATAGGCAAATTACTATGTCAGTTTACAATTTCAGAGTACTGCATTTTAAATAAGCTATCAATTAAAATATTGTTGTATTTTAATGAAACAGAATAGTTGTTTTCACCAGCTTGAGAGATACGTAATTCTATGTGGATGGGGAAGAAAGTTTTAGTCGCAACCGATGCGGCGAATCTTGATCAAGAACAAATACGGATCGGATTATGGGGTTCTCGTTTCCGGAAGTTGAACCTTCGGGGACACGACACGTAAAAGGTCAGGGTTCTCGAATCACGCCGCGGATCTTACAAGCGGAACTTCTTAAGGATTCTACGCCGGTACGAATCAAAGGGACGAGAGAAGAGGATCAGGGATCTAAGGAGAAAGGATTTCACGAAATTGCATGGGTCATCATTTTCTCTGCCCGACGCCGTCGTGAATCGCAACGAGACACGTATTCGCGAGATTTTTAAACGCGAATGTTAAATTAACCGTGTAACGATCGTCGATACTCATGCTGACGACGACGATTGGCTCGTTCGATTTCCATTTCTCCAGCAGTTTGGCGTGATTCGTAGAGTGCGCGAATATCGAACGATACGTGGGAATAAATCCATGCAAATCTATAAAATCTGACGGGGAACGACAGCGTCGAGAATTGGAGAAGAACGGGAACCTAATACGTTCGCGAAGTGGCGAAGTACTGGCTTCTCATTCTCGAGCTGACAAACACGGAAACTTCGTGTTCCGATATTTGTGCGGGCCAATCCCCGGAGGGCGCAAGTGTCAATTCATTTTTCCGCGTGAAATAAAGTAAATCCGAAGAAGAGCACGTTCCGGATCGAATTTTTTCGCTCGCTCGTTTCTTGTCGTACAAATTGAGCTTTCTCGTTAGAAATTTTTACGAATATCTCCGGAATTTTTGGTAATAACCTTGACTCGTTAACGAGTACCGAGGTTAATATCGCGGCGAAACATTTTGGCACTGTTTCTGAATCAGCGCGATTACAAGCGGAATCGTGGACGATTGTTTAGCAAGCACTGTCCTGACGCGGTGCATCATTAGCGAGTGAATATACCCGTTTGGCCGCTTAGCGACCCATACAGTATATCTGGGGACTTTTCACGCGGAAATAAACGATTAAACGTACAGAATCACGTGTTATCTTCGAGCTCGTAGAACACGCGTTACATCATTTTTTACGGGCCATTTAGCACCTTCCACCATTGTTGCACTCGTTATAGTGGAATAAAAGTCTTCTGAATTTTTCTGAACTTCATATTTCCCTATTTACAGAAATTGTGGGACTTTGGAGCAAATATGGTATTGGTCTTGTACACATCTTTTCTGCTGTCCACTGTCAAATTTGTAGAAGTTATTTTTTTTTAATCCTTAGCTCTATTTATTTGTCAGATACGTCAGACAAAAGTACCTGTATAATATTAAAACAAATTTTATATTCAGCGATTCTTGGCTACATAAATACTGGACCTAAACAAGTTGAAGAGTATTCAAAATTTGAGTAAGGTTTCTCACATTTGAACTGTAATGTCTCGAGTCGGACTCATTTTGCCGATGTGTTCACATTCCCGATTGTGGACTAAGCGTCCACTTAAGCAGTGACACATCGCATGTGGTTACCATCCACATAATTTCTTTTTCTTCCAGCAACGTCCAGAGTCCTCGATATCCAGTGATATTTTGTCCGGACAGCGTTAGCGTGACGATACCTTTCGCGTGGTAATCGATTCGCATTTGGTTACCTGACTGGATGAATCGCGCGAGTTTATTGTTGGAAGCAACCTCGATTCGCATGAATATTTCAATAGGGTCGCTTCCAGCGACCAGATAAATGGACAGTTAGCGAGCTTTATTTTCGTTGGACGCGGTTGGACAGAGGACACGATAATTTAACGGAATCGAGTAAAAGGCCGTGCTCGAGAATTAGCCCCGTCGCAGCGCGAAATTTGCGAAGCAATCCTCGGGCGTATTTCTCGTGTCGTCCTTCGTGTTTTACCTTGTCGTTGATACACGCTGAAAGTTATACGATGCATTTTCCAAGGTAACGCTTGCGTGTTATGCGAGAAATAGAATATCTGGAAATTAGAGTCCACAAGAGGGTGGTTTTTTGCTTTTATTGGCTAGTTCTGCTTATGAAACCTAAGCAATTTCTCGACCCTTGCGAATTTCCCGTTCCCTTGGAAGATACTCGACACCTACGTACAACGGCCCATAAAGAAGATTTACAACGCTGTTATTTCGGAAACGACAGCACACGGTATCGTGGGTATCGTGTGTCAACAATTATATCTCTAACCCTGGACCCTTTATTAGAGCATTAAATGGGAATACAACGGGCAGAGATATAATCGTTTGCGCGCAAACAAGGGAAAATCTTCGAATCAGATGTTGGAGGGTTCATAATTTCCAGCTGGGAAGTTCTGTTCGGGTCTGTTATTGCACCTTTCGTTATATTAATGTTTTGTCCGCTCTTGTCGGTAAATTTGTCGAAACAGGTTTCGAAAACTGCTCTCCCCGCGACAACTTTCTACCGACGCAGATGCGACGAAAGGACGAAATCGAAACTCGAGCAGATTTCACTGAATGGTCGATCGGCGTCCAAGCGAGCCGAGATCGAAAGAAATCGAAACGTGCAGCGATCCAGACTCGCTGACTCATTTTCGTCGATGTTATTCCCCTGCAGCCACTTGCCTGGCAGCAAGAAACAATCAGAGGATCGTTAAAGCTGAAACGATTCGTTAACGATCGTTCGAGTTAATGGGCGAGAAGGAATCGATACGATTTTAGAGACTGGTAATCGTTCCTCGCCGTGGACCTTTTCCCTTCCATTGTCTTTTACTCCTTTTTTGATATACTCGAACGGAATTTTTGAATAATCCTTATGGTCTTTGCTGGGTCCTCGAGTATCGCTCGAATGAGATGATAATGCTTTAATAGGTAGTTTAGTAGGTAGGATGATAAGGTCATTAATAGATGTACACAAGTGTGGGTCTAACTCATAATATGGGACTAGTCCTGAAACTTTGAAATTTTGTTATTTCTCAAATTTATTAAATATGACAACCAATATTAATCGGTACTACTAATCCGATTCAGATTAAATGGCAATGTTTAAAAGCCGGAGGTAGAAACTCGTAAACTGAGGCTTATAAATCTGCGTGCAAAGACAACTGTTCATGACGAATATGATTACGTATTTCAGGCCGTTGACATCCACGTTGGTATCCTAACCCAGTTCAGTTTCACCGGATGCAATCGTGATTTATAGATCGCGAAGCTGTGGGAGTATCGTCGTGTCGGTAATTCCGTGGATGTTTCTTCGAGTTCACTAGGGAGGTGACGTTACTACCCTTCGCAGGGTGCATCGATCGTAAAAAGTTTGATGGTTATCGGAAAACGTATCAATGTTTCGTCGAATCGTAAAAACGTAGCGTCGTGCCGCTTGTCAATTATTTAGAGGCCGCTGTCAACTATCCAGACGCGTTTCTCCGCTCGGACGCTTTCTTTCGAGCTCTCGCTAACTCGGCCGTGAATAATTGAGATTGAGAAATTGAAAGAAAATTTCGAGAATCGAGAACGTTCAGGCAGAGATGGCAGTGTTTTCAGTTAACGCGGTAAACGACTGGTTCGCTGCGAAAACACAATTTTAAATTAGCCGCCGCTCTCAATTTCTGTTTCTTTTTCAATGGAACGGACAATGGCGCACGTGGCAGACGAAAGTATTCAGCATGAAGGGAATTACGTTCGCGGGACCGCTTAATAATGCAGCGGTGGCACGGGGTCTCTGGTAGCACAGGTAGATATCCTAGGGAGGGCCGCGTTTCGCGGTAATGACAATGCAGTAACGTCAGGGGACACTATTGTTTCCAACTGTGAAAACGTAACACGAAATTAAGCTGAATACAATTACGCTATAATGAATGGCCGTAATAGCCCAATTGTGTCACATTCTCAGGAATGCGCAAGAGTGTGTGGATTGCGTGGTAAGCCAAGAATTGCTCGCACACCGTTGTAATTCATGAGGCGACAACTTCTAATTACACCGTCACAATACATCATCGTGACAAATTAGTAATTCACGGTGATCCAGTTGACGAGCTGGCTGGTTAGGGAATTCCGTTTTGCCGTATGGCTAATTACTCTGCAAGTACGATCGGAACCGAGAACCGAAAACGTCAGCCTTTTTCCCTGTCTGGACCCTTCGAGTTGGACACGACGGAAATCAATTTTTCTCGATCATACCTTGAAAGGGACTTTTGAAAATTCTGCAATTTCCACTCATTGTTCTTTTACCGAAAAGTTTCATGTGGAGAAACGGGGACAAAGGGCAAAAAGAATGCTATAATTTCACGGAAGTTCGGAAACAGCTTTCACGATGTCTTCACTTCTACTTCTACCGAGTTACTATTTTTCAGCAGAAATATCGAAAAGGCAACTTTGAGGTGGATAAAATATCCCAACCTAAAAGTGGCTGAGAAATGAAGAACATTATAAAGATGTCCATCAAGGTGTCCAAATGAAGATAATCAAATTAAGGTGTCCAAATCGAGATATTCAAATCAAGGTGTCCAAATCAAGGTGTTCGAGTCGAAGTGTCCAAATCAAGGTATCCAAATCGAGATGTCCAAATCGAGGTGTTCAAGTCAAGGTGTCCAAATGAAGGTGTCCAAATGAAGGTGTCCAAATGAAGGTGTCCAAATGAAGGTGTCCATAAGATGATGGAACATAGAGAATATAAAAGAAGATTTTTTCGCAGGAATTGAATAGTGTATCGTAGGCAAAACTCTGTCGCAAAAATATTATAGAAAGAAATGGTCTGGAAGGGAAGAAGTTCCGTGCACGATTGAGAACAATCGAATAAAGTTGCGTGCTCGAAACGAAGCCAAGCAGAGAATCGAGTCGTAAATTTTCCTTTCCGGTTGTTGCAAATAAGAAAGCAATAAACGTGCCCCGTCTTGCGCATGCAATTATAATTTATGATAATGTCGGAGCATACACATGTATTTGGACATAACTCCAAAAGTGACAGGAAATTACGAGAAGCGTTCTAATAATTACGCGAATTTATTTCATTTCGTTCGCAGTTGAAACCATTTCACGGTAAAGTAGTTCGAGCGGGTCGTGGAATAATCTGATGAAAGAAATTGCCAGAATCTTCTTAAATTGATCGATATTACTCTTCGGCAAATTAAAGAAACGATCCCTAACCGAAAACTTCCCTCAATGCTATTTTCTCGACCATGAATAGGATGTTTGAATAGACTCGATCGATCCAATCTGCTAACCAAACGAGTAACGCTACAAAAGAACCCCTATCAACATACCGTTTCTGCATCAGACAACTTTTTATCAGTTTCCTATCGAATCAACTTTCTCCTAATTCTTTTGCCACTGCAGGATTCCAAAGAAAAGTTGCCGTCGATATGGGATCCCCATTATCGGTCAGATAGGAAATTTTTTACGTCAACGAGAACAGAGATGATGCAGATCGTTTGCACGTAGCTGGAATAAAACGGTCTATTTTTCAGACTGCATTCGCACAAACGATCCCAGAAAATTGATGGCCATTCGGAGACTAAAATTTTAACGAAATGCACGGATCTTAAAGATTCTACATCTCTTTGATCGATCTTCGACAGCGTGTGATTAAAGTTACAAGTTCGTTTATATGGCTGCAATTATGCTTGCGACCAAGGTGTTGATAACTACATAAACAATTATCGTTACGAAGTCGCTGCGACAATGATTATACTAAAGATTGCCCCCGTTTCGCAGACGACCACCATTATCGTCACCACGAGCCAGATTATACTCCGGTCATCGTCACAGGCTGGTTCATCGTAATTATTATAATAGCCATGGTGCATATCAGAACTTGTATAGCGTAATTTGAGTGATCGATGTTAGAAAAGCCTTGCAAAGTATCCATCCGAAATTTATTTTACAAGCTTTATTTTTTGCCGGTATAAGCTACAAACGAACAGGAAAACTGATACGACTTCATTTTCCTTAACAATCGCAATATCTCGAATTCGACGTTGAAACGTTATATCGATGGCTGTTATAATTGAACAGTAACAGGCATCGAAATGGGAAAAAGATTGGTTTTGGTTTTCAATAGAGGAATTATTAATAACCTTTCAAAGCTTCCCTCCGGTATATGAAATTTTTATATACAAAAAAAAGGTTTTGATGCGTAAAAGTTATGAACGAGAAGTGTATGTTTCAGCGTAAGTATATGTGGATGAAATTTCATTGTCGCGCTTGAAATCGGTACACGTGTCTTCGCGATTGAAGAGAATTGACGAGAGGCAAGATTACAGAAGCGTCGAAGGATGGATAATCAAAGATTGATGTTAGCGCGGTTCCAATATCAGTCAATCGAAATGATTGATCGGAACATCGGAAGCTTACATAGTCTAAAAATCCGCAAACGTATGATCTAACGCCGATGCATAAAAACGTAAATAATCTAAAAATCGATCGTGTACTTCATCGGCAATTAATCCTTTTCATTCTTAAAACTTCTCTCAAGTCATTAATTCCGAAAGGATATGATAAGTTTTTCTTTCGGATACTGCAAGCAAAAATCGATATATTTAAGAGAATTCTATGGACTAACTCGCTTATTAACTTCTCATTTTCAGCGATAAGAACAGCGGACGTATAACGAAACCGACGTGCAGCTGCATCGATGCATTAACTAGCGCGTTGATTAATTAAAACGTCGGTTTCGGATAATCGATTTCACGGGATAGGGTGGCAAACATATTCCACGATAATTAAAATCGAACCGATATCGAGAACGTTATTACAGTCCTTCTTTTTCACTTTCGCTGACGGAAAGAGATTCGTAGAGAAGGATAGTCGCGGATTATTTCGGGCCGCAATTTATTTGACGATAATCCGCAAACAATATTTAAACCAAATTGAAACGACATAAAAATTCTTTTTTCGGTGGGGTCAATCTTGGATGGCGTAACGAATTAATGATGCTCCATGAGCTCTCCATATCGCGTCGAGTTGACCGAGCTTATTTGAAGTTTAATTAGACTTCGAATCCCCGTTTATACAGTTTCCAGCTGCGCGATGCGGTCGCAAATTGATTACTTTTTCGCTCTGGTGCCGTTACGAGCCAACGGTGATTGATAATTAAAGATTTGACGCATCGATCGGTTATCCCTTTGTATTCGTTAAATTTATCGGTTGCTTGGTGGTCGCTATCGTTATTGAAAGTTTATCGCATTTCCTACCGGTGATATGCGGTGACTTCGTTCCTCCTTTGTAACGACGGAACTGATTTTCTTGGATAACTTCCATGTCAACTCTCGACATGCTTCAAAGAAGAACTCTCTCGTTGCATGATTTAGATGAAGACGAAGCTCTCAAAGGAATCTAAAATCAGGGTCAAACGTTATACCATATTTGTTTTAGGAAGCCACTTCATTCTCTTTTGATAAATTTCGCGCAACGGTAAAGGCGAACACCGTTTTCAATTTTAAAATAACTGCAAGTTTCACGGTGAATTCCTCGAGTTGCGACAGAGAACAGCATACACGCCGTCAAGCGCTTATACGTTTTATTTCCGGCGTAGAGGAGGTTGATCGGGAAGTACTCGTAAGATTTAATCAGAATCTGGACTTCCGTCCAAGATGCCTAACTTCCTATTCGTCCGAGTTTTCGAAAAGTACGCGGGTCCCTTAAGGCAGCGGTTGATTGCTGGTGGTCGTAACGCTGCGTTCGGTGGATCGTCACCAATCAGAAGTTTAATTAAACGGGAAACTCCACGGGAGCCCTTCGGGCGATACATTACGCGGCTTCGGCGCGTAACAGGCCCTGATAGAACCAGGAGAGCCATCTAACATTACAACTTGCCCGTAATTCGTGCTTTCTACGTGACTAGCTCACCGATCATTCCGACCGGTTGCGTGTACGTCGCCATTCATTTGTTACCGTTCCTTTTACCTTCCTGGTAAACGCGGCCAATCATGTATATTCGCATTCAGCATGAAAATGTTCCGGAGGAACGAAAGGTGCATTACGTTGATCGATGTTGGAAAATTTAGGAAGCAACGAACGAAGAATATCCATTATTTAGGAGACTGCTGGGGACAATTGCTGTGGGGTAGCATCCCCCACGAACTGTCGAGACGTCGCGTCGTGTCGGCTCGAAGTGATATTTGCATGAGATCGCTCATGCTGATAACTTCATGGAAATTAATTGTTACAGCCTTGGCTTAATCCCGACAATGCTTTATTAAATACACCGAAAAGCGAATCTTAATTCCAGGGGATGCGTAGTGAATTATTTATTCGTAAGGATAGCAACATACTAAACTGAAGCTTAAAGTTTCACGAAAGCAATTACGAACTTCCAACGTTTATTCATCTATCAATGAAAGTTAATCCAAAACCTGATCATTGATAAATGCTGTCTGTACACGAATCAAACGGCAAATTATAAAATAACTGCATGCTGAAATGTAGATGACGAATTCTCAGTTTTTACAGAACAACTCGTCTACATAGTTGATATGTGCAATCTACATTGTATATTCATAATCTCAGGAACAGGTGCAATTAAAATGCAAAGGGAGAGGTGATCGGTGAAGGTTCGAGCAAATCGTTAACACTCTCGATGCACTCCCGACGCTTGTTCCTCTCGATGAAAGCATAATTGGCAATCCACGTCACACGTGTTCCCCAGCTGTTGGCGTGGTCCAGGGATTAGTTAGGTGGCGGCAAATTGACATACGTGTGTTTCGAGGCCGTGTGTGCTTTGCCACGAGTATCCTGTGCGCGACAATGTCCTGCGAGGAACTCGATTGTGCTCGATCAACAGGTCTTAAGATCTCCGCGAGGAAAGTGTCGAGTAAGGCCGACGAGTACAGGTAAATTGGAATCTTGAACTTTGATTTACGCGTGCACTCGCACACGCGACAACCTGCTAACGCGTTAATCTTCGATCGTGACGGGTCATATTTGCACTGCGCGATTCAATCGTGAATTATCCTCGTGTCAGAACACGCTGCGACAATTTACACGGGATAAGCGAGAAATTATTAGACCTCTTATCGGTTCATGGGCGCAACTTGACAATTTGGGATTTGGAGATTTAAGGATTCATGTGGAGATTTGCAGCTTTCGGGATTTGGGGATTTGGAGATTTTCGAGAGGTAGGAATTTGGAGATTTGGGGCTTCAGATTTCGAAGCGGTGAGAATTCAGAGATTTGGGAATTCGAGGATGTAGGACTTTAGAAATTAGGAAATTGGAAATTTTCACAATTCGGGAATTGAACATTCGGGTTCTGAAAATTTGAGATTTTAGGAATTTCAAGATTTGTGGATTTGGGTAGTTGGAAACTTGGTAATTTAATACTTCTCAAGTCTAAACTGTGATAAGATTTTGAAACTGCCACGATGGAAGTACGTATCAGCTACGAATCAGGATCAGATATTTTTAATTACTTTCGTGTTGCAGTCCGGCACGTGTATCGTTAGCAGGCTTCAGCCTAATTGTGGGTTGTTCGTTAAACCCGTGTACGCAAGTACGATGCTCGATCTGCCTTTTCGTGCGATGCATGATTAATCAAGTAGCTGGGAATGAAGATTGATTAGCTGCACGCTCGGTCTTGTTAGGATTTCGTCGGTGTGTACAGCACTCTCCTTGCAACCGGAGACATCGTAATGTGGACAGATACACGTGTACATATTGTAAAGGCATGATCTATTCGTTCGGAACGAAATACTTGGCCCGCAAGGATCAAACATCGTTGCAAATCGAGCAACCAGTTTGCTGTTCTGAAACATGCATTAAAATGAATCATCAGTGGAATGATTCTTCTTAATGACTTATATCTCGGAAGTATAATATTGGATCCTTGGCAGACACCAAGTATTGCTCTCAGCAACGGAAATACTGCAACGTGGATGCAAATGAAACGGTATCCCGGCACATTGGCTCTTAATAGCTGTGCATTTTTAACGTTTCATTGCCTTCCTGTGTTTCGAAACGCAGGACACAACCGCAATAACGCGAAAAGAATGGTCGGAATCGCGTTTTCTTTATCGTCGCAGGGAAAGGAACATTCAGCGGCGTAACGGCCAGCGAAAAATGGCTCGAAATTCCATTCGTCGCGCGACGTCCGCTGAGCAAGTGTTTCGACTAAATGAGAAATTTCGCCGAGAATTTTAATTGAGCCAGCCGACTAGTCGAGGACAATGAGCGTTGAATGCCGCTACAGCTTGGCGGCCTTCGTTCCCTGCCATTGTTCGAACGTTTTATCGAGAGGGTTCAAGTCGAGCAACGTATTACGCGAACTTTTTCTGCCATTAATCGTACAAAATAAGCGCGCGAATCGAACGTAACCTAGAAAATGAAACTGTAACATGCAAAGTTTGCGATATATATCTTTATGCGAGGGTACGCTAGGATCGGAGCAATATTTGATCAGCTCGTGGCAATTAGACGGAACGTAGGATCAAGATACACGGAGAAATTCCACTCACTCTGTTTTCTATCTTCGCGTATTCATTTAATCGTGAAACAATCCGACAATACCGTAGGCTTGACCCAGATCAGACTGTCTGCCGCAGTTTGCACTCGATGCGCTTTACAGAAGCTTCCAGTATGAAAGCAGAGGAACAGGCATCGAAGGAATTCGCGGAGTCATCGTTTCTCTTCTGCTAGACAGCCCGTCGATCGTATTCCCTACGGTAAACAGATGTTCTCGGTGAAACGAGTTATCGTGTACCGATAGCACGAATCGTTGCTCGGCACCCACCAAATTTTCGAGATTCTTCGGCGTACCAACTCAATTTGCAAGTTGAAATGACCAATCGAACATATTTCCGTACAGAAGCCGGCGATACGATATCGCGATAATTTATGCTAAATAAATATTCGGTAATGTGAGAACGGATCGCAATTTTGTAGTATATTAAACGGTCGATGTTTTCGCACCGATTTTATTGGCGTACCTTTTCCTCATATTTGAATATAATAGCGATCATTTTATCTGTATTTGGTAAAATGAAGAAGACAAAAATTGTTCGGTGAACAGAGGAAATTTTAAAGTTACTTTTCTATTTAACTTCTGTGATCTTTTCGAATTTCATCACGCTCTTTTTATTATCAGTGGCGCACCATATTATCCTCCATAAAGGATCAGATAAAAAGACGATGCTTTTAACATACACGTATCACAGATATAAGAGCAACGTGACTAGCATCGTTCGTATCTACTCTGTTCGCAACGAAGAACAGCATCGTTGTGCGTACACGATGATCGAAACGTTCAGATTCTACTTCCTACATCTTCTTTCCGTAAAACCTTATTCGATCTGGGTAAAGCAAACGTCTTCCATATTTCCTCGCAGTGCGAGAGCGTACCGTTTTTGACGGTGTAGTGCCGCAGTTGTTACGGCCATTTTGTTTACATGAAACACCTTCCAAAATTCGACTTCAGGGCCAGGTATTTCTGGACAGCAATACCGCAACAAGATGGCCGTAAAGAAGATGGTGGTAAGTGCGACTGTACGCTGTGAACAAACACGTTTTCAAGTTAATCGATGCTTTATGTATGATACTCGAATAGCCGATCGGGTTACTTGGAAAATCAAAGAATTTCCTTTGATAATTTGCTTCCTTTATGGATTGAAACGCGCGAATCTGAGCGCTTTCAACGTTAGCTGAGACTTGTATCGAACCGTGAGAATATAATTACCACGACTATAGGATTAATTCGAAGGGAAAACCGGTGTTGTAATTGGCCTGTCAAAGATTTGCTTTGAATCGTCGGAATAATTTACGGCGTGCAGAGTAAATATAAAGCGAATCGAATCCCCGGCATTCGCCAGGGACAAACAATCGTTTGACGCAGTTTATATTCGAGACATTCTCGTGTGTTCTCGCTAAAACTCGATAAATAATAATGCTTTAAAGTCCGCGCGCCAACCAAACTATTCACAAAGCGAATCAATTAACGTTTCGAGGCTGACAAACAACAACGAAAACCTGCTCTTTGTTTCGTACGATCATGGTATTGGCGTTCGTTTGCTTTTCTTTTTGTCGCTGGTATAATGAACTGTTTTCATTCGTCCTCACAAAGAGTTGCGTTATACGCGTCGGTCGATATGAAACAGTGGAAGCACGTGCTGGATGATAAGGGAGAAGATTATTCCTCGATCATAAGCTTGACACCGGCAAAAAACCGTTCAATAACGTTTTTATCGTGGACGAGAGAAACGTAGAGATTTCTTTCGAACACCAGCCAACTTCCGTTTGGCTCCGCTTCATGAAAACACCGTCTTTATGTACTTTACCTGGAAGTCGGTGCATCAGCGACTTGGCACCGACGGTAACTTTCCTGCATGGAATAATCGGGATCAAATTCGTTTATTTGATGCCTATACTGAGTCGGTTGCCAATTCATATGATACGATCTAACGACGTTAAAGACGAGAGGTACAAATTAACCCCTTAGCTTATGGCACCACAGTTCAATAACAAAAATAAGTCCTTGCGTTTTGAGTTCAATACCACTTACAATTTGTACAAGATCGCTAAATTCAAAGTGTCTATCATCTCAAATTTTTTTATTTATTTTAATATTACAACAGCGATTAGCTCTGTAACTGAAAACATAGGGGCTCGTCTGACGAGCAAGCAGAATTTTCGAAGGTCTTTTATGCCGAGGAATTGGAACGAGATTTAAAACGTGAAATATTGTATAACCGATTATTTTTCTGATCAGCCGTTCTTTCGCCTTCGCGTCGCTTCAAAGGAAACTTCTGTAAATACCCAACAGAAGACGCGTACTAACCCTTTACCCCTGAGTTTCGTTCTTCCTGTTTCCTTCGTGTTTTCCGGTCTACCTGTTAGTCGCAGCGACTGCAGAAAATCAGTGCTTTTGATCTCCGATCTCACAACCTCGTCTGAAGATACTTCGAGCAAGTTGTTCCCGTCGCGAAGATTTCAAACTTCTCGTCAGCCCTCCCAATTATACCGCGAATAATCAGAAACGACGAAGAAATTAACGTCTGTACGAAACGAATTATGGCATAAAATACTTGAATCGAATTAATGAGCGCAAGTTTCAGACAGCAACTTCCCTATCGAATAAACCGAAGTATGAATAAATTATAATTATGCATATTTGTTTTCAATTACATTATCCTACGTGAATCGCTTCGAGAAATTCGAAATTATGATTCAAAGCAATCGATGAAAGTCCAGCCGATTAGAGCTGAAACAAGTCTGACGAAGGAATTAAACTGAACTATTAAACCGACAGGTTTCCATGCGGGTGAAGAACTGTCAGGGATCGAAACATTTAAAGCAGATCCGACTCGATTGAATCCAAGCCCGCGTCTCTCGAAGGGTTAAGAATCCAAATAAATCCTGGCTCGAACGCGGTAAGCGGATTACTCGTGCCGGGTGTCGCCCAGCGACACTAGGCTTCGTGCTTCTGAAAAGGAAAGAAGCCGCTCCGTGTCGTCTTCTGAAAAGCGAGGAAGCCGCTAAGACCGAGATTAGTCGATAACTTTCAATGATGATCAGTCGATGACTGCTCGCCAGAAGTCTCGGTAAGCTATCGTTCGAATAAAGCTTCTGATTCGTAACAATGTCGCTGCACTTCTGTTAAAATCTCTTCTCTTCGAGAGAGATGGCTTTCCTTATGAAAAAACGAAAGTGCAGTTAAAATCCCCAGAAACCGGTAGAAACGTTTGTAATAACCTCAGACGGGAAAGATCGTAAAGCGGAGGCGGAGGGGGTCAAGTTGACCGCGTCCGAGCGAAATTCACGCACGTGGCGCTCACGCACACGGTGACCGACGCGACTCAAGGATTCACGTGTGTTTACGAGCGTGTGCTCAACGCATCTGCTGGTATAAAAGCCTAGAAAACACGCTGGAAAGTTGCAGTTCTCACCTGGCCGCCTTAAAATACCGTAATGGGAAAGATGAGGATCAAGGTACAGTATCCAGTCTTCGAAGGATAACATCGAAGAGAAACGAAAGGAGAAAGTACTCGTTGAGAAATGATTTTTCCCGAAAGGTCAAACAAGTCCCGATCGATTACACGTAAAAAAGCTCGACTGAAAAATTTTTTAAAATCAATAAAAATATCTCTCTCGCAGTTACAATTAAAATCTATAACGGTCTGTGGAAACGTTGTAAATGGAACATTATCTGCCGTTCGTTTCTCTTCGTAAATGGAGTTATCGTTAAACTTGTATGTGTGTTCGAAACCGTATTTCGTTTTATTCCCGTTCACGTACATTCTTTGTTTTTTAATATCCCTATCGGTGCCTTACGGTTCAGCGTTTTCAATAATTTCTATTTGCCGCTGTAAACGGGACAACAAAGTGTAACACGTACGCCAGAAACAACAAGAATCGAATTTCAATTGACGAGGAACCGCGCAACTTTTATTGGCTCGTATAATCGACCGACTCGCGTCCCGTTTTCGAAGCGGAAGTCAACGATTGTCGGTGTAATTAAAACTGGGACGTCTCAGACTCCCCTCTCCGATCCCGCGTTTTCGTTTCTCCGAGGCGAAATTCAATTTGTCGCTGTAGCATGTATTCGATTGCTTTCCTCGCGGTTCAATCCCGATACAACGCCTGTGTGTGCCATAATTACGAGAACGAGCCGAGCTCTCGTATTGAATTCCTCGTAATCGATTCTTCCGCGGTGATTCGCGTTCTCGACTTTCGTTTGTAGCGGTATTTGGTAATTTTCAATTACTTGATGAGCATTATAACTCGCGAGCATCGATTTCCTTTAACACCGATTACTCGAGTTTTAACTATCGTCCGATTATCCATTCCGGCACTAAATAATTCTGTCAATCGAATTCACCGTATGCTCAAGTACTATTGGATCTTCGATCATTGAAAAATTCCCGTTCAAGAATCAAATGCTAGGTAATTTGCAGTCGTAGCGCTTCGGCAATTGTATCAATACGATACTTGTACTGCTTCTATCTTTCAACGAGTGCAGAATCTTATTTGTGTCATATTTAGTTATGAAGCATTATCTCTGTCCACGTGGACATTTTTCTTAATCTCTGTTGACCAGAAACCTTCCGCTGTTTAATCAATTATCCAGACAAAGAACTCTAGAACTACTAAATTTACCAAAGCTACCTTTGGAGCGTCAGGCGAATGAAATTCATGCATGAGAACAGCTACTTGCAACCTAACTTGGTACTCAAGAATTTCGGTCAATCTTCCAGCATGACAGGTCCTCGAGAGAAGATACGGAGTTAAGAGATATTTCCGAAAGGTGACTTTTTGTGTCGCAGGTGACCATCGCCTTGACCATCGCGTTGGCCGTGAGCCATCGATCACGAGGCGGCGTGATACCGCTGGAAGACGTTTTTCACGGGCAACAGGAAACACTCGACGAAGCCGTTCAACAGGGTCCGCTGGCCAGCTCGTACGTGCAGTTTCACGGGCCGGTCGAGGGCCCCGAGTTCGAAGTGAAAGTCCCATACGCGGTGCATCACGATGACAGCAATCACTTGCACGGTCAAGAGCACGACGCTTATACGCTGGACTATGTGGCTCATCCAAAGTACGAGTTCTCGTATGGCGTGGAGGATCAGCACACCGGCGATTTTCACTCTCAGAAGGAGTCGAGGGACGGTAAAGAACTCGTTCTCGCTTACTCCCTTGAGACAAACTCGGTTGTCTAACTACATAAATTAGAACGATTATTCAAACAAGTCCCGATCTTCGTTTCGAGTTTACGAATTGGTTTTGCGGTCTTCGTTAATGCTACAGTCGTTCGCAGGAAACAGCGTGTCCGGTCAGTACAGTGTGAAGGAACCAGGAGGCAGCATCCGAACCGTCAGCTACCGCGCCGACAAGGACGGATTTCATGCTGTGGTGCACACTTCCGGCAAGAATGACCATTCCGTTGGTATGCACCCTGGTCAAGGCCAGCCCAGCGTTCACGATCACCAAGTTGCGCAACAGGAGCAACAGCAACACGATTACGCCGCTTCGTACAACGAAGACGAAGGATACTGACGTTTTCGTAGGCGATCGATTTATGTACTTCGTACCTGGTTGCCGGTTCTTCGAGTTCCCTGTTCCTCGCATACCAAAGTCCTACGGTGACTCGGATCGGCGCAAATTACGCGGCTATTTGTAAATATAGGTTTCGAATAAAATATCGTTGTTGGCGTAGCCCGTTGTTTTTCTCCGTCGAGTGTCGCCCCGGTGACGTTGATCTACATCGGTCTAGATTATTCGTATCTACTGACTTTGTTTTTCAACTGCACTTCACGCGATCCTCGTCGGTGAACGATACTCGTTTCGATATGAAAACCGGAAGCTTACTGTTCGATAAAACGCCCGTTGTAACCGATACGGATAATATTGTAAAATCCGTGAAAAATAGGAATTCTGCCATCGGGAATCGAACTTGAAATCCTCTTTATCTCCGCAATCCCTCTTTATTATATCTGGAGGTGCTTATCGCGCGATATAAATAATAGCTTAATTCTTCTTTGAATTATTACCCCCATTATTTAATAGCCCCATTTTATCGCGTTATATAAGGGAGTGATTTATCGATGACTACGTTTGGGCGAGGGATGATCAGGTGTTTTCCTTTGATCAGGAAAATCCGAGAACACGGCGCAATTTATCGGTGCGTGTCAAAGATAAAATCTGACATGGCTGCTCGAAATCGCGGAAAAGAGGTCGTCGATGAAACGAAACTCGACCACGCCCGGGTAAATCGTGACACGCGTAGGGGTCGTTAAGGCTCGCCTCCTCTGATCAATTTGATACTAACGGAACGTCGTTATCGCGAGTGGATAAAGACAAAAGGAGAAAAGGAACGTGAAACGGGACCAGACTGTAGGAACGAAAGCGAATAACAGGAGAGGAGATAAAAGGGAGCTCGGCCGCGCGCTAACAATGCCTCGAATGCATGCCGACAGAGGAACAGGAAAGTGGAAACAAAAAGAACAACGGAACAGGCCAGATAAGAGCCGGTAAGGGAAGGGACAGCGTATATACAACATCGTTAAATCGCTAATGATTGAACGTGTTTGCGCCTGCTAGCAAATTGCTATCTCCATTATTCATTATAATCAACTGACATAAATTACGTAGTCAAAGAGTAAAATACTCGTACGAGAAGGGTAGAATATTCGGAGAAATTCGAAAATTTTAATACCAGAAATTTCGAGTCCCGAAGTTTTGAACTTCAAAGTCCCCGAAAGTTCTGAAATTGCTGCCAGCCGATTTCAGGACACGTTCAGGACATATTAGCTTCGTCGAAAACGTTTTATCCGAGAGTAAGCGACCAGAATTGACTGGGAAACGGTATGGAAAAGTGGGGCAAACCAAACGATAAACGAAGCCGACCTTTGCCGATGTTTCGAGCTTCTTGCGCGGCTGTCGTCGTGCGGCGTTAGAGTCTCGTTAATGATCGCGTAGGATTAGGAGAGCGCAACGTGTCCCACGGGAAAGGTAATTTCCGGCAGATCGTGGAAGCTGGCGTAATTAGCCTCGACGTCGCGGTGCGATTGCTCGAACCGGTTGCCCTCACGCTCGAAGGAGTCGTCGTCGACGGTGATCCCGCGTCGCTACAGCGAAACGCCTCCCTTTATCAACGCTGCATCGCATTAACAAATTACTGACGAGATGCTAGCTGCACAGCTGATGCGTGTAACAAAGTACCGACGCAAACGGCGTTTGCTCCACGTTCAACCGTGTTTCGGGATCGAAACAAAACTGCCGCGATGTCAATTACCCGATGGTGGTTTCGGCTAATTTGGAGGGCGTCGGAACTGGCGCGTTAGTTCCACGCGAATTACGATCTTTATGATCCAAGTCCATCCGACTCGACGTTATTAAGCGATAAAAGAAACTGGCCCTTCGGCTTGGTACAAACTTCGGTTAGATAGAAGTTTCAATTATGAAACGAAATTAACTTTGCTAACTTTCCGGCAAAATCAACGAAACAGGAAGATCTCCCGTTATGATTTCCGGCCGGGAATGGACGGTCCCGGTTTTCCTCTTGAATGGCCTCTGATTATCTTGGAATACATTTCCCGACGAAATTCCGGCGCATTCCAAGCGAAAGATCGGATCATCGAAACGATATCGTTTGTTCGCGTTACCCTTTCGATTCCCCGTCCGAAAACTTTCGTCCCGTGTTTCCAAAATTTACGACAGTATTCGATGTTCTATCGAAGGGAATCCAACACTAATACGTTGTTTCGAATAAAATTTACCAATAGAATCGATAATCACGCATATACCGGTCACGCGAACCGCGTTCATGTTTGTCGAGCTCCAATTAGTCTCAGCCAAACGGTTCGCTTTTTCGAGCGAGCCAATTCGCGGAAACAACGCGCGGTCCAAGCGGTATCTTAAATTTACATTCGCGAATGAGATTAAGCGCGGCAACAATGGCGATTCTGTCGCGATTCCAGCGATAACGATGTCAATATTCAGCGTAAATATTCGCCAAGGCAAAACACAGCCAGTTCCGTGTTTCCGTAATAAATTTGACGCTGCGACTCGGCGTGTTTAATCGGACAAGAATGTGGGTCATCGTTGCGTCGAAATCGCTCGTTCCAGCTCTCCATGCAAAAATCGCATAAATATATTATTCATAACTATTCATTGACCCGGTTCGCACGCTCGGCTGACCGGACCAAACCACCTCGTTAATAATCGAAAAAATGTCCTGAGAGTTCGACGCATCCCATGTTTGTTCTGCTGGTCGTTTTGCCGTGCGGAATTAACGAGGGCTCCGTTACGACTAACGATCACTGTCAAACGATTATGAGATCCACATTTTGGCAATCTCTGTTCGTGACAGCTTAAGCTAGATGGAAGGAATTTTATGGGTGGGATTTGTCACATTGTCTCTTAGAAGAGTGGAAACATTGCTACTTATGAAGGCAATTACGGGGTCATCGTTGATGGATGATCAACGGACGAACAGCAAGAAACGGGAATCACGAGCGGAACAGGTTGACACACGGAACGGACGATCGTTGGAAATTGGGATCGGGTCGAATGGAGGCTCGAAAGCGGACGGAACGACGTGCACATCGAGCGTAGCCGAGCATTTCGACGCTGCAATTATAATGAATCAGCCTGCAAATGGACAGCGAGGCGGGAACGCGGGCGGATAATCAATAGGTTTGCCACTGGAAGCGTAGAACGGTGGACGGTACGGACGGCCGAGTGGCGTATTTCAATCGACAGGAAACGCTAGGAAGCCATGGGTCGCGGCAATTTTGCCTTTCGTGCACCGTGCGCTTCCGAACGCCTCCACCACACCGCGACACCGTTAATTTCTTAACTGCTAATCCGCTCGAAAACGTGGCCAATCGTATTTCGACCAACTACGTTCCCAGGCTATCGTCCCAGGCCACGTTGCAAAAACGCCTCGTTGCAACCAACGGTCTTTGCCCGATCGTTAACGCCGTTTATTTTCGCCATTTTTGAGTTCGTTCGGTCGACCAATGACGATCGTATTCACCTTTTCGATACGGCTCGTTACTCGTTACAACATTTTTCGTTTACTTTTATTCGGGCATCTCCGCAAATATCCAGCGTAACGATTCCGTTCTGGACGCTGAAAATTGAAGGAAACAAAATCGATTTTAACGCGTTGATGACCATAATAATTGAAAGAAATGTCAATATTCTATTAACGTAAGATGTCTGCAATTCGAACCAAATAGTTCAACGTTGAAATATCTGGATTTGCCGAACACCTCTGATTTACGCTGTATCCTTAAGAGCTTCAAGCTCGAAAAGCTATACGATTCTCCCGATGTATAAACTGTGTAAAAAAGGACAAGGAAGAGTGGCGAGAAGAACGGTAATCGCAAAATGGTCGGAGAGTTGGAACGAAATGAAACGTAGGAGGCTGTGTTTAAGAGAGAACTGAATCGATAGCTCTACCCTGCGACCCGTAGGCCAAATGTAGGTCATACCGTGGTCCCTTTTTCCCTCTCTATCTCTTTTACTCGCCGTTTCCGTCTATCTGTTTGGCTGGCTAGCCTCTCTTCTGCTCTCATCGCTTCTCTCGTACGGTGTTCGTTTCCCCAGTGGAAGGTGTACGGTATATTATTGCATCGGCACCCGGTCGCAGAGCGCTCGTTCTCGGTATATACATTTTTCATAAATAAATTCCACGGACGTTCCAAAGTCGGCCTTACTGCACACCGCCGTATATATACGCTGGTAGAATTACATATTTGACTGCGGAGCTTGGCAGCTTCGCCAGTACCATAGAGATCGATCTTCCATTTTTTCGATCATTAAATGATCTTGGTAAATTTCTGCACAACCGTGAAGAGAGTGCCTATACTATTAATTCGGTAAGGTAAACTTTCGAATCGAGAGCATCCTCAAAGCGAGTCGTCCATGCGAAAGGTTATACATACATGCTAAGTCTTCTGTTGCTTGATTACCAAGTTCTATAGCAACAGCTGTACGCGTTAAGAGATTAGCCGAAACTTGGCGAACTAGCGCGATAAACAAAATGGATTACACCGTGTTCCGAAGGAATTCTCGTGTACCTTGCCTTTTCCTTTGAAATTGTCGCTCCGCCGTCCGTCCCGAAATTATATCGCTCAAATTGCTCCGCTCAATTTAATTCCAACAAAGTTGCAGCCGTAGCTTCAAAAGTTACGAAATTCGAAACGAGTATTTTTCAGCGGAACTCGAGAATCAAAGGACGGAATCGCGTAATTGTATTCCGGGACAATCAGTATAAAAGTCTCAACGTTTTCGACGATGAAAACAAGCCGCAATCTCGATACTAACGAGCAGTTGCCAAATAAATCCGAGCAAAGAACCCACCTAGAATCTTGCTGTGTCCCTCGCGGACCGTTCAGGGATTTGGCACCGTGGCTGAATTCTGCGCGTGACAACGCATTTTCATTCGCGTTCCCCTTTTGCCAGCCGTCTCGCTATCGGCCTTCTCCCCATTCTCGCCTTTCTGCACGTTTTACCACCGTTTCTGCGTTCTTTCAGCGCGAACCACCCTAACGTTTGTCTTTGGACACGCGCCGTGTACGAACATGGGGGACCCACGCGTACCACCGCTTTTTCAGACGTTTCACGGTCGAACACTTTCCTCTCACGTAACGCGAACCCTTCACACCAGAATCAAGGAAGTTTGAGGCGAAGATGAAACGGGAGGAAAATGGAATTTTTTTTCGCTTCTGGAAATTGCGTTTCCGTTTACGTACGCTATTTTCTCATACTTTATTTCGCAATGTATATCCGTAACATAATTCTGTTTTCGAACCCGTTTTATTTACTCGGCTCCAATTTCAAGTTTACTTTTGTCTTTTCCTGGACAGTCCATTCACATCTAGTTTCCTGCAGTACGAAGACAACTGAAGAAAGTTAAAATGTTCACCACATTTTGCCTTCAGTGATCCTTGATTATAACTAGAAGTGAACGCAAAGCAGTCTAGTAGACAGCAGTCTGGTTTATCACATTCGAACTGTAATGTGCGTCGCGAGTGCGTCACGTTACTGTAGGACAAGGTGTGAACATCGGTGATACAGTTTTAGATAAAATTGTTGTACTATGCCTATATGCACAAATTATTCAGCATCCAGTTGAGAGTCACTGCTGCTATAATTAAAAGTTTCCAAAAATAAACGTATGAATGAATATAGACATTCGTTCAGAATCACCGATTCATTCCGCATATCAATTATCAGCCGTTTTAATCCACTCGCATCCTATTCTGCCGCGTTATCGTCGTGCCAGATCGAATCGATATCCACGCACGCTCACGCAGAGATCGTTTTATTTACCTCCCAGTGACCAGTAAACTAATACTCTGCTTTTTTTAGACCGATAAAACGAAAAACAATGTGCTCTCGCAGCGATCGCTCCCGTGTCGCGCGCAGTGCTCCAACAGAATCGGCACGAGTGTTTTTGGAGTAGAATCCTGGGAGTGAAAAGGATATACAGGGGGCCGATGGCCGGAATAACGAGCGAACGCGTCGGAAACATAGCGAGCCGGTGTCTTCGTCCCGAAAAAAATAGTCGCAGGGGAGAGAAAAAAAATCCGTGGCACGCCGAACATTCGTGTCTTCGCTCCGGCTTGGAATTCGGCCAACTTCTGGTCGAACTAGATACGAAGCAGCAGGCTTGTTCCCCTTTTCCCAGCGGCAATTGAATTTTTATATCCGTCGAGCGACCGGTAAAAAATTGTCGAATGATTCTCGAAACCGACGCGAGGCGTCATGCTCGACGTTTACGACGTTCTCTTCATCCTTTAGTTTAGATGCCTATTGCGTCTCGCTTGAATCGCGTCGAAAAGAAAGCAGGAGGAACGGGTACAAAGTTTTAGGCGATTCAAAAGAGCGAGACAGCGAGCGAGCAAACAATCCTGGCAGAGTCGTTCCTCTCCGAGCGGATAATGAATTTTAAAATGGAAACGAGCAGCCAGTAAAACGGCAAGGCTGAAAGCTGGCTACGACAAGACGCATTAGAGACGTGTAAAAGTAGCACCTGCCTCATAAACTGGTCGTTTCAAAGAGAATCTCGTGTCTTCGTTTTCTTACGCTTCCTCGCGTTTCGTCCTTTCGTGCTTTTCATTCGCCTCGTTTACCCAGTCGTACATTTTCTCGCGAACAAGCGAACAATTATTGCGCGAACGACCATTTATCAAAACGTCCTCTCGTTTCTGAATATCGCCCGACAATTTTGCTTTTCCTCGACAATGGGTTGCGTTCTTTACATTTTTCGGGTCACATAGGCCTCCATCTTTTATAAACGAGAGTGAGATATAAACGTTAACATCTGCGAAGTTCGAAAGATTGAGGTTCTTATCGGAGTGTGTAAGTAACAGAGGATTAAGGACTGAAATCGAGGAATTCGAATTTTCCACCCTTTTCAGAAACGTAAATCAGCTTCGAGCCTAATGCAAGAACGAACTCGAACGCGATTCATGAATTATTAATGAACAGCCACGGTGTTTATTGCTACAACAAAACTCGCTTAATTCTAGCAGCGATGCGTCAAGGGTCTCGAAAATCCATGCAGCCCGGTGTATTTTATAGTCCCGTTTCGCGGCAACTTTATCCGTGCACTTACGTGCTGTAAAGCGGCGTTCGAAACTTTCCCTTCGAGTAAATAAATTAGAAACTCGCTAACGCACGGCCAACAGATGCTTAACTCGTCCTGCGGTTAAGCACCTGCTAGAGCTTGGCCGATGATAGCGAACCCTATGTACGACCTCGATGTGATCTACACGCAAATGAATCGCGTCCGCTAACGGTTATCGGATTGATCCTGTTCCTCGATAGATCGAGTTTATCCCTGGCCGAAGCCACTAATTTGGCGAAAATAAGGTGAAAAATGTTCACCTTCGAGCATCCTTCGAAATCAGGAAACGTCACGTTTTATCACGGCAAATATCGAGCTGTGTTAGATTTCAATCATGGAAAAGATGTACGAATTTGGTGTTCCGACTCAACCGATCCCCGGCGTTTCCATTCGTCTCGTCGTGAAACAGATAGCGTAAAAAGGATTTCGCAATCGGAAAATCGCAACGTCAACGCGTTTGCAGATGCTGCGGTACGCCGAATCCTTGCGGAATGAAGGTTCGAAGAGGAATAAAGGAGGAAGACGAAACGAGGAGCAGACAAGCGTGATCCGATATCACGAATCCCTCTGCGAATATAGACGAGACGGTCGCGTGTACATAGGCTGGTGGAGTGAAGGGTGTGTCAGGGGATGAGGATTTCGTATACTCGTGACCCACTCGTGAACACACCGATACGCCACTCGAACACACGGCTTCCGCATCATATTCAACCGCATTCCGAGGTGGATTCGTGGAGTTTCTAATCCGGTAACGAGTCTCAGCCACCGCCGGTAGTTTGACCGATCCGGAGGATTCAATCATTAAGAGACATCCACGGCTGAAGTAGAGAGACGAAACCAGGGATACAAATTGGCCTGCCGTTCCATATCGGAAACTGAAACCTCGACGACGTAACGAAGCCAATTTCCTCGAGCAGAGCAGACGCACGAAGGGACGAAGAAAAAGGGGGAACCGGCGCGATTCGCGGGAAACCCTTGTCCCTGCTGGCTCGTTGGGAAGGGTCGAAAGCGGATTGTTTCCTACGAAATTATTGCCGCTTGTTGCTTCCACGATGCTGTGAGTGCGAAACGTAACGAGTTATTGGTAGGATAAGTAACGAGAAGGCAGTGAACCAGGGGTCAGAGATGGATATACATGTACGTGTCATAAGTTGGGGTTAAGAAGTCGTTGAGAGAAGAATAAATCAACGTCACGAAGTAAAAGAGATAACTGCTAACGAAACAACACGCAATTCTTCGCTCGTTCGAGTAACTTTATCCGCAGAGACGCACGGTTAATTGTCGATGAAAATTCCCAACACGTTTAGCAGCACCTTTGCATGAGAAACGAGAGCATGCAACCCGGAAGCGCCAAATGATCGATCGGGATTATCAAAGAGCTTTATGTTATGTAAACAACAACAACAACAATGAAACAAGTGTGGCGTGGCCAACGTGGATTATCGATTGGATGGAACAAGTAACTAGCTTATAAAACTACTCGCCAACACGGGTACAGCTATACTTTATTACCTTTCTTCTGGTTCCTTTACTTCCAAAACTTTTCCGCCGTACGGGAACGATTACTCAACAATTTCGTGACTTTCGGGTTCTCTTTTTTTAAAAGAACGAGAGGTCGAAAACAATTTCGACGAGTAGCGACAGGACGCTAACGAATGGCACGATTTAGGAAGCGGATTTAAAGTCGTATCCGCTTCGTGATCTAATCGCTGTCGAGTAGCGGCGTTTAAAATTGCTACAGCGTACACTCTGTTTTCTCTCAGACCCACAGAATTAGTTGGAAACAATCGAAACGCTTAAGCATTTCGATATCACCGAAGTTTAATCTTTCTTCCCTGAGCGGTTTACATCTCCGGTTTTATTACCTGATAACAATCGTGCTTCGTTTATTACGCGGCTAGGGCCATTACGGAATGTCAGATTGCGTGAAATACGGCTCGCAATTGTTGTTCCATGATAAACAGGAATTAATATGCAATAAAACATACCTAGGCGGAACGGAAAAGCGCAAATTTGTCGAATCAATAATCGTTCCCGAGAGGGGTGTTCTGATTTACGCTTGGTTAATATTGTATAGTTCGCGTGGTGTATGCTTTCATTCTCGGACATCATGCGTTGGGTTACCGCGTTTTGATTTATTACACATTAGATTACTACTTTTTGGATTACGCGCTAGATTACCACACGTTGGATTACCGCGCGTTAGATTTCCTCCTGTTACGTTATAATGCGATAGATCTCCACACACTGGATTTCAACGCACTAGAACTCTATGTTCTACATGTCCACGTGTTGGATTTTAACGCACTGAGCACCCCGCGTTGCATCATTCATCATGTACCAGATTATTATTATACCACCCGATTTGTTGTGGTCAAATAGTCTTAAAAGGGGAAAGACAGAGACAGACAAAAGTTAATATACCTTTTTAAAAAACG
The DNA here is from genome assembly GCA_036983795.1 of Megachile lagopoda. NCBI lineage: Eukaryota > Metazoa > Arthropoda > Insecta > Hymenoptera > Megachilidae > Megachile > Megachile lagopoda. The sequence continues at coordinate 3,124,211 of CM072794.1, forward strand.
CAGCTCTTGAGGTTCTGGAATTAAGCGTATATTTCAGGCAAGCCATGCATCAACGTATTCAACGAATCTGGAGTATCTTCTACGCCAAGCTCCAGGATGTGGATCGACAGGTTCGAGAAAGGGGAGATAGCAAAGTACAATCGTTTAATTTATTGCCAGCAGAATGACCGGAATGTCGCGGACGCGACAACGACCGTGTAGAACTGATTGCAGTCAACAGTTACGGACGCAAAGGGTCCTCTGGATGTCCGCGATTAATCAGCCTGGACATTTCGTAACGACGTAGGCAACGCAACATCTGTCGCGCGTGCTTCGCCACTCGACGTCAGTTCAGAGCCGCGACTGACAAAAGCGCCACCCGTTACGAGTGCCGACAGAGGACCGGGTTGAATTGCTCGACGGTGCACGGATAAAAATGATCACGAGATTACGCGGGAGAGAAAAGAAACCGACGTCGCCGGGATGTCTGATCCTCGGGACGTTTCCGGTTACTCGACAAGTTTTGTATCGTTTTGTCGATGAGCTGCAGACCATCGACGTTCACTCGAGGAAAAAAGAAAAAGCTTAATTGATTGTTCCGAGTATCGGCGTTGTCGCGACAGCTTTGGAAATAATCGCGAGCAAGTAAACTTTCGTAAGGCGACTCGAATTCCGTGTCACCGACGTATTTTAAAAGCTGCCCGTTCTACCAGGGCAGTCTATCTTGTTTTACTTCCAGGTGCTTGAAAATTTTTAACGGACTATTCTTGTAGAAGCTGGAATTTTAAACAGCAAAAACCGGAGACAGAGCGTCGCGAAAGGACAGGTAGAACGAAAATAAAAAGACAATTTCGTTCCAAGGAAACTCTGTTGGCCATTCTAGTTGCTATGGGAAACAGGAATATCTCAACGTTGCGGAGTCACAAATTTTTCCTGCTCGAATGGTCTGCTTAATGACCGCGCTGAATACTCTGTTACTCGGCCTTCGCTGGCGCACGCCTGAAAAACGAAAGCTTCATCGGTCAGGAAGAAACGCGTGTTCTAATTCGCATGAAATACACGTACGTTTTTACGGCGCAATTAAATTGCAAACGAGTACGAAACAACGCTGGGAAAGCATCACCTTTCACGTGATGTCGCAAGTTTATGTCCCTGGACGAGGATCGAAATAAAACGCTGTCTTGCCGGACAAGAGTTCCGGAACTTTTACTTAGTCTACGAACGAGCTTTAACGAGTAACGACGTCGTTGCCTGTTGACGTAAAGCCAAGTTTAATGAATCAGAAATTATTTGAACGATTCGATGTGAACCTCGAGCTGGACAGCCTGGAAGTGGATACCCAACTAAATTAGCTTACATTTTGAAAACGGGTTTTCGACCACGTTTACTACGGAGACAGCTATTGCAAACGCGTCAACGATGGACAGGGGATCGAGCGAAGCGTTTACATCCAAAAATTCGGGTTTTTTGAAGACAACCAGTGCGTCGAACAAAAAGTGCTTGAGCCGTCTAACAGGCTGTTTACAACCACCCTCTTGCCTAACTACCGCTCGGGGATGTTTCTTTGGCCGAAAAAATGCACGTAGAACCTGCAATTAGCCGCGCTCACGTACAAACGCTCTGTTCGTGGAACTGTGCGGATGCAAAAACAGCTCCGACGACGAACAAAAGAAAGCTGTTAAATATTTTTACAGCGGAGCGTAACGCGTTCGAGTGCTTCAACGTGAAGATTTAACTGCCTCGGCGTTGAAATTTTTCGTTCGCTTCGACAGAGAAACAGTTCGCGATCGTATAATCTCCCGTTCTAATTTTCCACCGTTGCTTTATCGCTACTTTCGCGGTGAATCGCTTCGTTGTCATTCGCGTAAATTCAGACGCAAAGATTCTTGCGACGCAGAAACTGCTTCAACGGGGAATTTTTACGATTCACGGCGAAAACAATAGCCGCGGATGAGTCTCACGCTTTCGATCCGCTTTATTGAACGTTCAATGTAACGGAATCATCGGTTGAGGCTAAGTGCATGACACTTCAACAATCGATGAAACGTTCAGTCATTTTCATTCAGCTATCGAGTGCTATTTTACGGTACTCTCGTGTCATTGAATCCTGTCTGAACTTCGACACTTTCTGAAAGTCATCATCGATCTCGGAAGGTTTACCAGGCGTGGAAACAGCGTTCGTCGGTGCGATTAACACGGCAAGTGGATTAGCGGGTAGTGACGGAGGATTCGCGAGAAAATAGCGGGCACATTTCTGCGGGCGGTGCAAATCAAATCTTTGTTTCGCTGGTCACCGGACCGAGCACGGTTTTGTTCCGGATGGAAAGCGTTTAAAAAAGAAAACGCGGCGACACGAGATTTCGCCTCCGCGAATAAAAATGTCGCGCTGCATCGCGTAACGAAGCGTGACCAGAACGATTAGATTTGTTTGCGTGCATGGTTCAGTGTAGCATCTCGTACAGGTCAGCTGCTTCTTTCTATCCGTTTGTGATAACCGTAACGCGATTTTCACTGTGAAAGAGGACCAATCCCCGTTTTAGGTATCCTCGCAGTCGACGGGGGCAACATTATCGTACGCGTTTTCTTTCAGGCACCCGCTTCATCCGTCCGAGTGTCATTAAATCGTAGCTTCCGCTTGTCAAAGCGATTTTACCGTCTCCTCGTTTCCGCCAGAGATACCGTTTAACAACGTCACCGAGAATACGCGGGAATCGGGGTCAGCTAGTTAACAAAGATCCACCCCTGTGGCACCGCTGTATTTACTCTCGTACTCTCTTTTCAACCGACAATGACATTACCCGCGGAGATTTCAGCTTTTCGTTGAAATCTCGAACGACAGTCGACAAACAGAAAAAGAAGGAGTCGATTGAGTTTTGACGCGGGGACAATTCCCTCGGGGACGTACCACTCCACGTAATCGTGGTCACGTATTCTCGCTGCCTGGAAGATCTCTCGATCTTCTCGTATTTATCAGATCTAGTCGTGATTACCGGCGCGTGATGCCCTCATCAACCGGGCGAATGTAAGCCCGATGGAAATTTTAAACTTCATCAAGCTTGGATATCCTTTCAGACAAGAGGAGTTCTTTAATCTCGCGAAAATCTTGTCACTCAAGTTTTGGAAGTATGATGCAGATACACCTGAATATGCAAAGTGCCGACATGTTTACCCTATCTGTAAAATGGTATTTACAAAAATTGCATATCAGCAGTAAGTGTTTGCGTAGATCAAATCGATACGTTTAAAATTATCAAACCCTTAATCGTAGTGGTGGAACATGTAGCCTTGTTATACTGAAAGTCTCGGATAGTTCCATATTACCATTAGACGTAATCAGGTTGCTTATGCATTTAAATCAGAGCGTCGTGTAGCGACAATCCATCTAGTTTGTCTCGAGTGAACTTTGTACAAGCTTTCAGATCTAGAGAAAAGAAAAGACGAAATCTTTTTCGTGAACTGCACGATAGCGTAATGGCCGACTTCCGGCTTCCTAATGGCTGGACGTATATCGGCAGGGCCTAGAGCCAGCTACAATATCCTATACGATAATCGAGCTGATTTAAGGCCGCGTGCTTCCGACCATGCAGGAAAACACTTGGATGTTAGGCACACCTGGCAGGTGGTGTCGAGGGACTTGGCGTGTTTCTCGGTAATATTCGGTAATTTCGCGTAATTTGCTTCCTTCGGCAAGTTGCAATATTTCATTCGATATCCACGTTTGTCATACGCCTCGCGTGACGTATCACCTTGATGAACGACTACTCCTATGTCATTATTTTTCGACGGTTCACCTGTCAGCGGTTGCCATCTCGTGAGCTTCGCTGTTCTAGTCCGTAAAAACTGGTCCGTCACGCGTTCGGACAGGAACGGTTGGAAAGCTGATCGCCTTTCTTTCTGGTTTCTTCGGGGAGAACGGAAGAGGATTTAATCTGTTCGTAATCCGATTTGCGAGAGAAGACCGTCGAGCAAAGGGAGCTTCGAAGAACATTGTGGCATCTCTGACGTGAATTATAAATTGCCCGTTGTAAATCATCGAAGCCGACGTGCAGTTTAAACGAGCGATCGACCACTAAACGAAGCAACGTGCAGCACTTTAATATCTTCGCGTTTCTTTTTACATTAAAAAGTGGTTTACCGATGGGATTACGTTTGAAAGCCTCTCTAATATATGACGTTGCGAACTTACCAATTTCCGTATCGGTACTTTAAACGTTTACGGATTAACTTTTGATTTCCTCCATTTCGATCAAATTAGTCCAGGAGAAAAATTATTTAAAATATTTATCAAAGTGGAACACCGATATAAGTACGATATACGTAACAGATGGAAGTCCGGTTAATGACGTATACTCGCTGTATACTGTCAGAAAGAAATGTGAAGAAATTTGAGCGATAGCATCGCGTTCTACGATTTACGTGGAATCGTTCAAACTTGTATCTTGTTACGCACGCTCCTCGTATAGGTCATAGAGTTCATCGTAACATGACGGTGTAACAACCGGATCGATAATCCATCCCAGCGTAGATGCGAGATAACGAAAATCGTAGGCGCCTCATCGAACTTTTATACGCGGCTTCTGAAGTTGGTGACTAGTCTTCCGTGGAGTTGTCGTCAAAGATACGGCTTGCTCCCTCGTGCATTCTAGGCTCCCTTCGATTAAAGGGACGAATAAAGCAAGGATTTTCCCGACGAACAGCTTCTCGACGCGTCGTTTAACGGGAAAAAAATCGTTTCCAATAATTAATTATGCAATTCTTTTGGTCCGGATGCTGCTGGTCTATCTTTTAGTACAAAGATATTGGGCTTATAGATAAGGTACTACCCTTATCTGGGTAGGTGGAAGGTCCGAAGAGGGTCAAGCGAGTGCAAAAGTAATCTCGGCAATCTCGTTTCTCCTTCTCGTATCGTCTTTCCGACCCTCGACCCTTGACCTTAATTCTACCTCCCCTTTCGTTTAAAATTACGGTGTTTGCGTGTTTATCAATTCGCTGTCACGCGAAGTGGTCGCCCACGTTTTGCTATTCCGTTTTGTAGCCTTTTTTCTACGTGTAACTAGTTTTGAATAATGTATACCGAAAGAGGTTCCCTTCGTGCAATATTTGAAACAGAAAAGAGCAATTAATTTCGTATTGAAATCGACGTTAACCAGATCTGACAGTAGAATATATCGTAAATTTTTGATAGGAGCGCTTGCTCACCGATTTACCGATCGCAATTCGGGAAAGGACATTTTATTTTATCGGGATCCCCGGTATTAAGTGGCACGGTAGAGATTTGATATTCCGCAAAAACCACCGTAAAGGATCGTCCTTATCCAAAGGAGGGTGAACCATACAAGACCCTCCGAGTAAAAGGAAAAGGACGAACCGTGAGTATTTTCTCGAAATCGTATATAACCGGTGGCACGCGTAATCCGGTCGACCGTCCTATCTCTGGTGAGATAGTTTTTCAAAGATATTAGGTGGCATCGTAACACGGTTTAAAACCATTTCTCGGCCGGGTCTCAAACTGGCCCTGAAGGATTCTCGTTCAGCTGGAACGCGTTTGAAATCGACCCACGGTAGACCCACACGTCCGCACACACACACACACACACGTGCACACGGGAGCACGATCAGGAAATTGAGCAGGAACTGATTAAACATTACAGCCGTCTCGCCGTGAAATTGAATCAGAAGTAATCAGACGTTACAGTCTGATACGATGACACGGAAACGAGAGGGGCAACGGAGGGACGAACGTTGCAATTAACGTTGCCATGGGGAAAATGGAGGGACAAACGCGGCCACGGGGTCTTCGACGCTGGCCACGCTGCGACGATTTTTCTTCGACGACGGTGTTTCCCGCGGGACGCTTTTGTTTCTACTCTTTTCGAGAAATTTCAGACGAAGCGAGAGTTTAAAAGTCGCTAACGAGCTCGGTCGGAGTCGGTGGTGCAATATCGTTAATCGACAATTATCGAATAAAACTCGCACGGAAGGCTACAAATGTTAGAACGTGCGAACAAACGAAACGGTTTCCTTCGAATTTGTTTCTCGAAGCCTTTTTAAGTTTATCCGCGCTGTAATTGTTATCCCTGCTATCGACCGGGTTCTCGTAGGAGACCTTTTAGCATTCGTTCGGCTCAGTCAATTGTTCTACTGTGTAAACGAGTACACCGATTAGCATATTCAATTATTCGCTTCATCTATCGTTACAACGAGGTAACGAGCAGCCGCGAAATTCCACTCGCAGCGTAATGCGCTTGTAACAAGTTCGAAGCATGTGTTCAAGAATCTCGACCATCCAACACGCCATCAACTTAAGAGAATAAATGAATACGCCACTTGACGCAAGTTCGAACATTCGCTCGAAACTTGCCGCATTCCCGAAACCTCCAAGGATCAGACGGTTACATGAACTCAGTCTGAAGAAGCTTATGCACGAGGCGCTTAAAGTACCGTCAATAGACATCCAATCTCCTCTATGACGTGTGTCTCATCCAGGCTATCGTGCTCGAGTTCAACGAAATAATCGGGGAACCTCGTGAAACCCGGATAGTTATAACGAGTTGAAAGAACTCGAAACTTCTGAACATCCCGAACACGATTAAGAGTCTCGAAACTGTAGAACTTCTTGAAATTCGAGTGTACAATGTCGATCGTTTAAATGCTTTTTGAAAGGCTCGAGACTAAATGTACTCTTATATACTCGCAAGTTTCTTTTAAACTTTCCGAGAAGGTTCATTGCGGAATCTGATGATGAGATTCGTGAAAATTATGTCAGCGGTTTAGGTGGTTAGGTGACCAGCGTTTCTGGATAAAATTAGAGGAGGGATAGCGGTAGACGTAACTGGGTTGCCCCGGGGATTTAGGAACCTGAGGGTTTGGGCACTACTTGGTGACTTAGGTTTGCTGGATATCTGTCCTGGAGATTCGGGAAATTTGAGGGTTCAGGAATTTTAATTTGGAAAATTTGGGAAATTCGGAAAGAGAGAAATGTTAAATACATTTAGTCTCGTGGGTGCAATTGCTCTTTACTGATCTTATGTGACAATCATCCATCTAGCACATCCACATAATAGAGAATAGAATGAAAGTTTCTCACAATCAGTATGTGGTAATGTTTTTTTGTGATTCTGGAATTAATTGCGAGGGGTGGTCGGAAATTTTCGACGTATGCTGGAAACGATCCGAGGCGTTTCCAGTCCATCGCTGACAAAGGACGCACACGCGCTCATACACAGAGGGCAATGAGACGCGGCCGGAATCAAGTGACAATAGACGCGGCAGGAAATTGAGTTGGCACTGATTAGACATTGCGGGCGTGCCGTCGTGCCGCGATGGTTCACTGGAATCTACTCCGGCATGCCCGGCGAGTTCAATTCCACCTTCGAGGTCGCCGATATTATCCCACGTTTAAGTCGACCTGCCAACGATACGTGAAATATACAAATAACGGATCCATTAAATTTCCACCACTCGCACCACCAAAATAGTCTCCCATCCTATTTTAGTTGTTCAACAGGAACATTTCTGTAACACTGGAATTCAGTTTGCATTCCTTTCGGAAGACTTCCGTAATAATTGTAAACGGGCAAATAGTTGCGAATGACAAAGGCTATACCGTACTTGTAATGGGGTATGATTTCATTTCCGACGGGAAAGTTGGCCACAGAATCGGCGAGGAACGGTTGCCGTATATTGCGGCCGGGCTAGACACATTCTTTACGAGAACGAACGTATATGGTTTATGTATCGCCATGAATACGTGTGTCACACACCGTGGTACACGCGTTTTCGCGAACCTTACGCCGCGCGATCATAATTTTCCTTCCAATATTCTTTTGTTGGCTGTATATTCCGGTTTTATGGCATCGAGCGTTGCAGCGACTTTTTACGACTGGCTTTCACGCTAGGTTGAACGCAGTTTCCTTCCTTGCGATAGCTTAGTAATTTTCTTTTAAATACTATAGCGCGTGTAATTCCGGGAAGCCGGAAAACGTGTGCGTTCCCTGAGCCGAAATCAATCAGTCCTTCATCGTTTTGCAATTTGCAGCTTCGTTTTCGAGATATAAACGATGGCAGATTGGACGCTCCACTTCCGAGGTCGTTCTGTTTGAGTGTCCCGGAAGTTGAAACGTCCAATTTTTAATCGGCCCTATCTCGAAAACGGAGCTGCAAATTGCAAAACGGTAAAGAACTTTTCGATTCGTTTCGAAACAAAGAATACGCGGTTTTACCGAGGTAGGAATTTGTCATGATACCTTGTATACAAAAAGGCAAAAGAATGGTAACGTTGACGGATTAAACTTTATCGGGTGATACGCGAATATCGTCGATTGCGTGCTCGCCAATATTTTTGATCCGTATTTGCATGTTCGACAAGCGTTTGCGACCACGAGATACGCGCCCGTGCGAACAGAAACCAGCGGATTTTTATTACGGTTTAAAATGCTGCATCTGGTCCTGTATACGATGAAAAGTAAGGCCAGCCGGCCGAAAAATAACGAGGCGCACACTGAACGGATCCGTGTGTGTATAAATTTGTAAGAGCATTAAATCGACGAAAAGTAATACCCTACTGATCAATACGCTTCGAGCAAATAAACAAAGCTACAGCTTAAGCCCAGATAATTTCAGCGGTCGAAAAGTTTTTATTTGCTCATGTGTGTTTGTAGATCGGTCAGATTTATCGGGGAAAATAATCGAACCATTTCTGAATTCGAACTTTATTCGAAAACGTTAATTGATCTTCGTTATCGGTTCACGATTTTGAAGAGTAACGAAAACGTAAGTTCGCAACCCTGCAGCACACCGATAACGAAACCCCGTTTCTGTAAACTGATCTCTTCCTACAGGAAATGACTGCATATATTTACCGCAGCCTTTACGCGGCTTACGTTTACCTTCCCAGCTGGCATTTATTCTCTCTATATATTTGGAACGTTACGCAGTGTATTCAAGACAAAATCCTTTACTCAGAGCACGTGTTCCTCGGGAAAATTGACAATTTTCCGCCACGTGAAAACCGACGAGCACTAAATAGGTAGACTTGCAATATGTAAACTTTTGGAAAACAGCTTTTAAAAAGGTATATTGAAAACTTTTAATTGGCGTAATATGGGAGAAATTGATTGGCTGGATTCTATAGAGGTCACAAAGTTCTTTTATTTCACCGCCACACAGTCTCGGTTTGACAGGGCCAGCTGATTCAAGGACCGTCAAGGAAGGGAACAAAAATTCAGCCCTCGACGTAAAAACACGAGGCCGAAAGTTGCGGTGAATAGCGGAGAGGGAAACGACGTGGTCGGATTTCCTCGTATGTTTGTCGACCGTATTTTTTCCGCGATGACAGTACGGGCCGGCTAACAGAATCCCGAACTTTGGTACCGCGCCAAATTATTATCGTCCAGTGTGCTTTACATTGTGCCCGATCGGGTGGTTGGACGCCCGCGACGCTGCCTGTAACCCGGTTTTCCCTCGTAACCGAATGCTCGACAAAGGGTTACGTAAACTTCCCGAAATCGCCCAAATTGCCGTGGCACCTTGAAAAACTTCCACGTCAAATCGACGATTGTCACGATCCTGCGATTCACGCTCTACAGAGGATTGGAAGGGTCGATTATACCATTCAAAGTATTGGAGCGTGCACGGGGGACAAAAATTGGCCAATCGGACTGCTTGGATAAAAATTTTTATTCTGCCTTTTCCTGGATCAAACGTTCATCCGGATAATTTTCAATCGTGAATATCAAACGGTATTAATTTTAATACAGTATTATTCATTATATCCGGCTTTATTAAAGATCGCTTTATTGCAAACGCAACGAGTTAAAAATTTCATACTTCGTTTGTCAAACCGATACAGAATTATGCAGCAAAGGAAGAGAGATGGTTTACATGTCGGGAAATTGAACACTCTGACAAACGGAAAATACTATTGGAAACATTGCAAAACAGGATTCACCGTTAATTCGAGCTTCAACAAGCTTTGGATTCGTGTTTGCAGAATCGAAACAGCGTGAAGCAGACTAAACACGAAACTAGACAATGACAAAACCGGTGAATACGAGAAATCGTTGAAAAGCATAGCGTTCATATTTTTGTACCGAGGTACAACATGAAGTTTTGTTTAAATGTTCCCAAAACAAACGGTTACACTTTGTACACTGATAACGCTACAAAAGAATTATTCATGAGCAAGTATTATCTGCAGCAAGATGTTCGAGTTGGCTATAAATGATTTATTAAGTCGGCAAAGGTGCAAATAGGAACAGGAAGCTTGCGGTTTCGAGTACACCACAAGATTCTCACTGTTCTGACAATTCTCCTTTCGTACATTGTTTTCCTACGTTGCACGATAGCGTTACTCTTGTCAGATTGCGGGTGTCGTTATTTCTTCAAGTTACATTGGCACGCGAACTGATGAGAATCACAAGAAACATATTTTTAACGTTTCTGCTTCTCTGTGGTTTCTTAGTTAAATAGAATTATTATAACTGAAAATACAAAATTGAAGCGTTATACCGAAGAGATTAATTAGGAATACATTTAATAACCCACATTATGTCGCTAAATATGGTTTGCTTAATTGATAAATTAGCGAAAATGCTCGCTTCAATACCACGTTAAGATCCGTTCATTCGCTGAAGCTGTACGCGGATAATTAAATGCTTTCTCACCGAATCCCCCAAGCGTTTCATCAGTCAGTTGAACGAGGAAGACGGTGAACTTAGCTATTGAGAGATCATTTCGTACGATGAAGTAAGTCCGCAAAGCGGCTATATTTCTGTCGTTTTAGCGGCACAACGAGCTTAACTCGCTTCCGCCCGTAGAAAACGTTAACGAATAAACGAAGCGTATAAATCATTGCGTTTAATCGTTCCCCAGCGAAACGCTCGAGAAGAGAGCGCGTAGTAGGTACGAATCTTCCGGTAGAATGGATGGCGGCCGTATTGCAAGACGGTAAAGTTGATATAGTGGCCAGATCCGACGGAGGCTCACGTTACAAACGATACCACGAAGGCGGACAAAAGTTTCGAAAATGCTCGCTGAAAATTATGGTTCTGTTTGTTCCCTCGGCGCATCGTTGCGAAATGATAATTCAAGGGCCGGAAAAAATTCTGTTGCTTCGTTAAAGCTCTGACAAGGAAAATGGAAGAACCGTTATTTAGAAAACTAGTGTCCATTTCTGACATAACGATACTCCGTAAACCATTAATCTTCTCGAAAGCCCTCTTTGTAATTAACGCATCCCCGTTGGAGAAAAGTGTCTAAAGATTAAACAAAAGGATTAATGTCCCGCACAAGATTCGACTGAGTTTATCCATTATGTTCACTAATGAATTTCAGTGGAGATTTTCACTTCAAACTAATATTCGTTTTTTTTTTAAAGAAGAACGTAACTTTGCTGATTTTGATATTGATAAAACATGTTATTGGGATAAGAAAATTCGACATAGATTCGGCAATTTCCGAAGGCGGAACACGATGGACCGTCAAGACGAGTTACGACCGCTTTAACCTCCCGAGATCGTCGAGGCAGCTCGTTAGCGGGACAAAACGCGGTGGCGAGTGTGGAAGAGAGGACGGGTCGTTTAAAACGCCATGTAAACACGGCCCAATCAAAGGTTATGGGCCATTAGGCAAGAGAGAAAATTGCGCTGCGTATGCAAGCGCACGCGTCCGTTTGCTAATCGGTCGCGCGCGAGTCCGCTCGCCTGCTCGCCCGACCGTGTAATCTTTTCGCGTCATTGGTCGCTAAACGCGTATAAATCACCGGCGTTGGTCGTCGACAGCGCTTTCCACTAAGTTACCCGGAAATTACACGGATCGTTTCCACGGTGTACCATGATGGCGGCGTTGGAAAAAAAATCGCCGTGGAAAATCTGACTGATCCGAGACGGTCGTCACCGAGATCCCATGACGCCCTCTCGATGTTCAAAGTGAGACAAGATTGAAATCAGCGTTCATCGAAAGAATTCAACAGGTCCACTGGATGGAATAATTAACCTGTACTTACCCCAGTTTGAATGTAACTTCCTAGTAAAATAATAAACGCCATCGTGCCAATTACAGGTTAAACGAGGAACCTGAACACGTCCTCAAAAACATAGTTCATAGGAGAAGCGTAATTTGTGACGTAATAAATATCTCGTTACCGTTTGAAATTTTCAACTCAACAAAATTACCCTATCATCGCGTAATATTGAAGCTCATTTCCAACCTTCAACTCGTCTACCCCGTTCACCGCTTTTTCCTTCGTGTCTTTTCTTAACAGCGCCGGACTAACAAGCCTCGCGTTTGAGAGAGAGAGAACGAAAGGAAAAAAGCGAAACTGAAAGCATCCCTTTGTGCCGAGGGTACGGCAACGGACAAATTCTCGTGTAACGAGCACGTACACACAATTTCAGCCGGCCATTTTGCCCCGACGGATGATCCAAGAGGCGTCTGATTAAACCGTGAGCCTCACGCATGTCCAATTAAGAGCGTGCATCGTGAATGAAAAATAAATAAACGAGGAGCGGACAGCGACAAGTAACGGCGGACAAACGATGCGGACAGGCAACGGGGTCCCGATGCGTCGAGAACCCCGTATTTACAGGATTTCATACGGCCATTAAATTCCCATTATACCGAACGATCGGTACTTTCTGCCGTGGGACCATAATTCGCCCTCCTATATATCTGTGCCGACAGCGGCGTCGACAATCCTTGGAACTGCGTTAATTGAATTATCACTGGGAAGATTGCGTATACCACACTATAGGCCGCTATTAGCCCATGGAATTGATTCTGAAGTGCATTTCGGTGTTCTCCGTTATGCGATACAGGCCTTATACCAGAAACATAATTTTTGGGAGTTAATCCACCTCTATCGAAAATATGGGTCTTTCAAAATTTGGGACTTTGAAATTTCAGTTCTTTCTCCAGATACACTATAAGTTATTGAAATAAAACTTGTCCAGCGTTCTCGTGTGGGAATAAACCATGCATGCTCGAAAATGGAATCGATGGACACGTTCTTCCCCGGAAGCGTGTAATAAAGGAAGGAAAAAGTCACTTTCCCAGGGAAAGATGTAACGATGTGCTGATACCTAGCATGGCAGTATATCACGGCTACTCGCAAATTACAATGGCCCGTGCTGCGTTTGATAGATGACCGCAATTCAGCTTAATAATGGCCACAGTAACGCCTTCCAAGTAGCTGGATCACTGTTACTTCGAAAAATAAGTAGCTAGCCTTTATCGCCTTTGGTCGTCTCCCTCGACTAAGCTTATCACTTACGGAATCCTAATCTCTCGCTTAAGTCCTCGCTACGGGTATCCGCCGATTAAGTTTTCAGACGGCCGTTGTACTTTTTCCTGGAATTATCTAGATCGCTTTTTCACAGAAAGAAATGCTTGCATGCCAGTGCAGCTGATTATCTGAGAAAATTGTGGACGGCTCTCGATTCCGGGATCGATATTCTCCTTTTCCCGTGGCATATCGTCGATCTGCTTAGAAATTTACGAATTTTCTCCAGGTCTTTCGTTTAAAACGTTTCATTCAAGTAAAATTATTCGTTGGTAAAACGACGAGGAAAGAATTTATCAGGGATTGATTGATGAGTATTACAGTATAAACGTCACAACGAAGGGTTAAATGCAGGAAATCGTTAGAGACAATCGGTTTCTCGATACGTATAATTATTATAACGATCGCTGATAAACGGGATGGCTGTTGCGATGATCGACGAGCCTCCGCGACAACAAGCGAGAGAAATAATCAAATCTCATTTATAGCCGATTCGCGAGGGATCGTTCATCATGGTGTGCCGGTTGTAGGCGCGACTATTAAACCGAAATTCGCTCACCAGGTTATAATCGTAAACAGTCCGTTGGACTGCGGACGTGGAACTGGTCCACGGTTCACTGAATTTCCTTCGATCGGTATTGTTTCACCGGTACCTGTGTGCGTGTGGCTTGGTATTTGTGTGCACGTTGAAAATTTCTCTATTCGTTTGTTATCAGCGTGTACCTGATTCGACGCCTATATATTTCGCTGAATAATCATAATGGTTCCCGTGATAACGATAAACTGGTATTGTATATTGCCGTTACACCATAATCGATAGATTATAAGTCGCAAACGTGCAGAAAATTTACTGGTAAAAATTTACTTAATAAAAGCATTCAAAACAGTTTAATCTGCATATCGGTTTGATATAACAAAATGTACTTAAAAATTTGATGACTTAATGATTAACGTTTCGAAACACAGATTAAGTTTGTGTCATTAGGAGTCTCGAAATGAATGATGAAGCACTGTAAAATATGCTCGATGGAACAGAGGAGTGTGGTGCACGATATTTGCAGTGCACGCGCCATTTGATAGCTGCCACTCTACAGTTAATCGAGTTTTCATGTTAATGGGCTGGTGAACGATGACGAATCGGGACCAATTTTCAACGGTAAACGCCGTTGTAATAACAAGTACAACGCGATGGCCGATTACAAGCAAAATATAAAACCCCGCTTTCAGTCTACGCGAAAGATCGACTTAATGATTCTAGGCGTTCCAGGTCACGCTGATCGTAAACGATCTTCCTTATTGTTAGTTCAACTTTCGTTTTTGCACCCGAAAGAGTTCATGGTCAGTAATCAATCTTGACAAGTTGACACACCCTCGAGGACTCCGAGTAAAAAGGTACACACTTCGAGGACCTACTCGAAGCGATTTTCTTACCCGTTCTTCGTTAGGATAAACTTATTCATAGAGCCCGTAAAATTCTATGTTTCCACGATTAGGAACGAACTTTAATTTTCCATCTCACTCGTCTTTCTATTATACGAACGAATTGACATCCTTGCGCGATGTAAAATGAGAATTCACCCCCGTTTCCATTCATCGGGGCAAAGACTCATTGAGATTCTAATGCATTCGGATCCTTTGTTCGCCCGAGACGCGCCTTGATCCATAGAATCGATCGTGGTTGCCGATATCTTGGTGTCGAGGAGTCGATAACACGAGGACATACAATGGATATTACACGCAACGACGTAATCAGCATCTATCGCTAATGAATTAATCGGGTTATCGGCGAAGACGAGACGCCTGCAGGGAGACGACCGTCGCTGGGGATGCAGTAATCGGCTAACCTCTAGCTCTCATTCCTGATTGCGAATTTGATGCAAGATCGACTCCTGGATTGTTCGCTGACCATACGGCTAATACTCGCAGCAGAAATCCCGTCGCGACTCCCGACACCAAGCGCGTACAGAATCGATGGTACGCTTTTCCATGACCCATTTTTCTGCTTCGTGATTTGTAGGTCTCAACAGGGTCATCTTGATTTCCCTGATCATTTAAAATCTCGCTGCGTGTTAAAAAAAGTGACAATATAAACTCCTTTGAAAAAATGAACCTCGAAAATCATGAATTGAGCAAGAATTTTTTAAAATTTATACGAAATTACTGCAACACTGTAACTTCCAAAAGTATGTTTAATATCCCTCTGCATAAAATTGTAAATGGACAGTGAACTTAGTGTTCAATGAGCCGTGTCTTTGAAGGCGTTCATTATCCCGGCTAAATTACGAGATTTAATTTTCTCGAAGGTGCCGCAGCTGCTACTGGGTATATATTGCCAAGGAAGTTGGAGTAATTATCGCGTTAACGTAGATCAATAATACCGTGTATGGTGGATTGAACTGGTCGCAAGTTCCAATATTTTCACGCAAATTTTCCTTTATCCTGTTCCACTGCTGCCGTGAAAAATAAAACGATACAGGCCGAAAGCTTTAACGAAGCGCGTTTCACGCAGGAACAAACGTCTTGATGAACTTATCAACCGCCCCTTGAACTTTCTCGCGATACTCCGCCCCTCTCCATAAATGAAGATCGTAAAAGTTTCGCGCGACACGAGACGTATCGTGAAACGACGTTTCTGTTACTCGACCGCGGAAAAGCGTTCTGTTCGATACATGCGACGCACGACCTTTACCGAGGTTTCTATTCATCGTGATTATTAGTAGGGTAGAAAAAACATTATGTCTATAATTACTGGCCGGGTAAAAATATTCTAGACGCGATATCTCGTGTACAAAAGCAAGCGCGGACATGCATACTTCTTTTGTTATATCGATTCGCGCCTCGATTTATAAATACCACGAGAGAGCTGGTGTGAGCGTGGTTAACACGCGACAGAAGCCGTAACCCCTTGTCGTTGTGCGAGAATTTGCGATGTAAAAATATCCATGCCCGCTTGTTTTCGCATCGATCGAATATTTTGTAACGGTTACCCTTTGCAACTAACAAAGATCACACTGGATCGTGAATGAAAGTTGTAAACAAACTGCGAAGCCTGCTTTTTATAGCGAGTCGTGCGATTACATAGCAATTTTCTTGAAGCTTTTATGTCGATACGATGATTTTGAGTCCATTTGATACACGACATCGTCATAATTTCGTATGTACATAAATTGCACGTGTGCATACGTCAGAGACTCTCCAGTAGGAGTGTATCAATTCGATGCACTGACCAGATGCCACTTAACGTTACGCGGTCGATCCAGCCTCTGTTCGTCCTACGTTCGATGTTGCACTCTAGCGCGAACCCCAGGTCGAAATTAGCTGACTAAACGCGATAATTGCGAGCGTCTATTAATTATGTCGCGGTCTTTAAATGGGCCACTCTTGAAACCATGCTCGAAACTTATCTCCGTGCGGTTTCCGTTGTTAACTCGAAGCGCTCGTCTGCCGATAAATTCTTCAGCGTGAACAATAAAATGCAGATGCGTTTGATTTCTCTTCACGCGAAGATGCACGAGGCTCAATCGTTGCGACTACTTTGTATGCGAAATCGTTCGTTCGCACGTGTTCACTCGATGGTTTTCGTATATCTATTTTCTCCATTTTTCTGGAAGCAATCTGCCTCTCGTCCAGCTGACGGATCGGTAGGATTGTGTACCGGAAGGACCAGTGAGAGAGCATGTTCGAAGTTCTCGGAACAGAGAAGTCCCTTTCATCGCCTTTCCTATATGCTTCGAGAATATCGCGGCATAGTCCAAGTTCCCAAGTGGAGATTTACACAGAAATTCCATGTTGTACCGGAAGCGGATTTAATTTTAATCGTACTTTTGGACATATCCTATAATGCACTTACTCAAACAACCCGTAGAATCAATGGCAGATTTAAAAAATCTGTAATAACATTGTGTACTGCAGAGAACACGGTAAAACGTTATAAACTGATTTGTTAATTTCTTGCAGTCTTTTCGCGATTAGCGCGCAAAGAACACCACGAGGGAAGGGTTAAATATATCCTCTGTGTACGTCTGTCTTATCGCGAAGCACGTATGCATATTACCCAGTTTTTTTCCTCGTAGTCGCGGAAACAGCCTGCAAGAGTACGATTAAGGCTTTTAATTTACGTGCTTTGTTCGTTCTGACAAACGACGGGATCCGCTGCTCCGCTATGCATTGATAAAAGTTTAGACCCGCTGCATTATGCGTCCGCTCTGAAACTCCGTTTTTCACGGTCTGGGTATTCAATTCGTGACCCGGTTGACGCATCTCAAAAACGTACCGCGAACTGTACTTTGAATATTAATATGGAGTTAACGATAAATAACGAGAGCAATCTGTTCCGGTCGCACAAAGGGGTTAGAAAAAACGTGATGAGTTCAGGAATTATTTGCGGAAGATACTTATGGAGGCAAAAAGCGTGAAGAGTATCCGATTATTTCGATGTATTCGATCTTTAAATAATGCCTAATGGAAGTTCATCGAAGCAAATCCGTCTCGAAGCGTGATCCAGGCCGATTCGTCTCATTGATCGTGACTATTATCTATTCCGACGCGCTGTTCCGCACAAACGACGGAATCGCTCGAATTCAGAGCCGTTGCGCGCACAGAGACTGCCAGCTATTACTTTCCAGGCAAACCACATAAATAGGTGACGTCCAGTCACATAAATACCTTGACTCCGTCTGGCGAAATCGCCTGAATTCACCATTGGAATCGGTAATCTCAATTTCCATTTCCTTCTCTGGACATTCATGCGAATCTACGCGACGCGACGGTCTAATTTGAGCAATCGTATAATTTATCGACGGTGGAAACAGAGAACGACCCAGATTCTCGTAAATACGCGAAGGTGTTAGATTAATCCTTCGGATCATCCGGTTCGAAATATATTTCGTCATGGGTCTTAAACAAGGGGGAGATTTACGAGCACTTTTTTGCGCTCTTATAACCCATTGCAGCTTCGTGAAACAGAAAAAAAAGAAGTCAAAGAAATTTACTCGGGCGTTCGTTCGATTGTGTCGTTTGATAAAATATCTTTTTATTCCCATTCTCATCGGTTCGCTTTGTTCCCGGTTGTGTAGCGTTGCCTGACGTATAATTCGCCGATACCAATTGTCAATAAAACGTAGACGGCCGAAAATGATGGCCGAAATGATTTTATGCGAGATTGAATTGATATCGCGCGCTCGATGGAAGTGATTAATTCGCCAGCATTTCGATTCGTAAAAATACTATCGACGGTTTGCATAGAGTGTGTCGTTGAAATTCGAACGGTAATACTGCTTAGCCCGAATACTCGTGGGATCCCGATTTTATAGAAAATTTGCATAACCAGTATGCGCTTGACGGTACATATACACGGAATGTAATTGGTGGGTAGTCGGTTAAAGACACGCGACAATCACAGATGTTCCAATAATGCAGCAAGCTATTTCATAAAACCGTATTAACAAACGTAATGATGCTTATGTATTATTTCGCCGAAACAGGAATATTATGAATGCATTCGAGATTATTTTCGAACGTCCATACATTTCACTGCAAAATTAATTGTAAAGCTCATTTCTGGAATTGAGCGAAAATCGGTTGTTACCATTCACTTGCAATCCTTCTAAATCCCACTCAAATTTTAATTAAAACAAAGAGGGTTTTACTCGGTAAAACATTGATTCAATGTTTCTCGGTAAGACAATGGAACAATATTGATTCGAATAAAAAGCTGTTTCTGCGATGGAAGAGTCGACTGATGTAACAAAATACGAAAGCGACGTCTCCGTTTCCAAATACTTATTGCATTCGATGAGAAATTCAACATTCGAATTTACCCGTGAATTTAATTGATATATAAAGAAAAATGTTAAATAAACAAACGAGTCGGAGTATTGAGAATCAGTGCTGTTTTCAGTAACACTTGCAGGAATCCCTTTCATCTGATTTGTTTGTGTACTGTGGAGAATGCAATTAACAAATTTTCATAAAAGATGAGCTTTTCCCCGAATTTTCAGAACACTGCTAAAATAATAAAAGTAAAAAAAATATTGTATTCCTGAAACGAATTCAACGTTTTTGATTAAATAAAAATTGGAAAACGCAAGCAAGGTTTTGTATTTCAATTATTTTTAAAGCCAACACAATAAATCAGCCTATCCCGAGTTTCAACATCTTCTTGGTTTGTCAATGTTTTTGTTTTCCACGTTTTCTCCTGTTTCTTTGATGCTACCGTTCTCAGTTTCAGTCACATCTTCCAATCCTTCATTCTCAAATCCACCTCCGTTGCAATCGTCACACGAACTGAATCATCTATCTTCTTATAGTACGAACACTCGGCTTTTCTTTTCCGTTACTATTATTTGTTACACGGTTCGAAATAGAATTCATTGGAGATGCAAGAAAAATACTTTCTTCCATCTCGGTCCTTAAGTAACCTAAACATCGAAAAGCAACAGCCTTAATCTCTAAACAGGCCAGAAACTTGGTGGTCGAAGCCGGGGAAACAGGAACCTGTCGTGGATTCAACGAAATTTGCCTAATACGCGGAAAAGAAGATGGAGGTTGTAGGCGAAGTACTGGCACGAACAGACAGACCTACGGTTAAATAGACAGACAGGCAGACGAAAAGGAAACGAGGGAGAATTCGAAGGAAAAGCGGGAAAAGCCGTGAGAGAGCTGTGGCCCCGAAGAGATTTGCAATGCTAACCAGGGACTACATTAAACGAGAATTAATTTCTTGCTAACCGTCTGGAGTAGCTGTGCCCTCAAGTATTCCCCTCTCTTCCTCTTTCTTCGATTCTCGTTCGAGCCGGTTGCAAGCAACGGATAATCCGACCGCGTTTACTAAACTCCCCTGGGTGGACCTCGCTGGAAAACGAAGAACGGATTCGTGTACTCCTCAGCGAAAGCCGGTATCCTTCTTCGGGGTTTGCTTTCTCCAGGGAGACTCTCAGACACGACGCATTTGCACGCGAACCACGGCTGAGCACCGTTGCCACGGTTTCGAAGAAAACTTCTCGTAAATTTACTTACGCCAAGCTACTATTGTTCGCCTCGAGAACCCTTACCTCGCCAGGAGTTGGGAAAAAGAAGAAGTCGACAGGAAAAACGAAGCGCGGATTTTTCTCGTTAAATCTCAATTTCCAGTTAATCGTGGATGCATTTTCCTAAGCGTCGCTCAAGACTCACCCGATGCGCAGTAAATACGGTATATTTTCTAGACACGTTACATTTACAAGAAGTTATAGAAGTTTACCCTACGAGTAGGACAATTGAATTGAATATACCATAATCCAAAGGAACTTTGGCGACGAGGGGTAGGCGACACAATATGGCGAATACCAAGCATTTCAGACACGCCGTTCAACTTGCTTAAGCCTCTCAAATAACACAAGGTCTTTGTTTCTTTGGGTCACAATGTTATTACATTCTGAGAGATTACCACAGTCCCGGTGCGAAAGCACGTACAGAAGATTGTCAGGAAACGACATTGACCCAGAGACCTGATGAACGCGCGTGATCTTCGTAACAAAAACGCCAACATCGAGTTAAGATCGGTAAACAGAAACGCGACCCGTTTATCAACGCGTAAGTAAATCAAAGGGAGAAGTGAGCAAGCGTTAAATGATTGCTAGTGTCACGGACAGGCGTACCGCTTCTAGCTCGACTAACGCGGTAACGACAAACGAATTGATCTCACGAAATCATTAACGCGGTTAATGCGCGGAAAACTTTGTTATTGCGACTGCTGTGCAGTGGCACGGATATCTAGTTTATATGGAAATGACGCCGGTAAACGAGTTTACTAAATACATTTCGATTAATACGCGTATCTGTTGCTTTGAACGAGCAAACAGTCCACCATTTACCAGTTCCGCGACCCGTATGGGATATTATAATTGGAATACTTCCACATATCTATTACTTTCGTCTGCAATGTTATACGACTGAAAGTTGAAAGTAAAGAACTCGTTCCTCCCAGGGAAACTGAATCGATGGAACCGTATACGTAGATAGCGATAATATGAAACGGCTTTAACACAACCATGACCGTCTCGAGTGTCTTATTTCTCGATTCAGCTTCTTGACGTGGCGCTCCAGCGACGGAAGTATCGAGGTTCGATACTCGGATGAATTGCAGCTTGGTTGTCGCAGTGAGCACCCACTTGTCTGCCTCGTGAAACGATTGTCAGCACCAGTCGGCCGTTAATCAGTCTTCAATTTGTTGCGCCGTAATTACTCAGCTCCTTCTGAATGTACGTTCGTGATATAGTCGGATACGTTAATTCGTTCCTAACGCATCCACCTTGTAAGGTTGCAGAACTTTGTGTAGGGGGTACCGTTAAAACTTTGGGAGGTTCGACTCTAATTAGACATCTGGGCCGGTACTTACTAACTAATTATAGGACTTTTCACGGACGTTCAAAACTAACCTTAATATTAAAACTATACACAATTTAAACTTTACAGGACTCTACAAAAACTTAACCTCTAGAATCTTAAACTAACACAACTTAGGTGCAACTCTTAAACTACTACTTAAACTATTTAACTTAACATAAACTTATATCTTACAACTAGGGAGGTAATTTAATCTCTAGAATCTTAAACTATAACTTTGGCATAATTCTTAGACTACTTAATATAACTTAAACTTATACCTTACAACTAAAGAGATACTATACGCTTATACTATGGATTTCTACACTACTTAATCCGGTGAATGTGTAGGAGTCTGACACGATTCTTGCAACAAAAGAGCTGTACTCACCTCCCACAATTAACGTGAAATAAAAAGATGTTGGGTGGAGTCCACATCTGCTAGGATAGTTCCACTTGCGTTAAAGGACTTCACGCAGAAACTACCCGTCGGGGAAGTGACACCCTGCCCTATATACGCTCTCGCTGCGCGTTGACTTGCAAGAATGCACCTTGAGAAACTGGGCATCGTGCGAGTTGCCTCTGCGCTCGCGAAAAGCGTGCGCTAGGCGCTGACCCGCTACAAGATCACTTGAAGGAATTTTGCAGAACAAAGTTATATCGATACTGCTTTAGAAAAATGAAATAATACTCTGATGTAACACGACGTACCATATCGCATGTGTTACAAAATATCTGTATGTACTTGAATGTGAATAATTTTAATCGTTCGCGAAACGCTGTGTCTCTGAACACATAACATAAATTGCTCTTTGCACATGTAGCCGAGTAATTTTCGCGTCGACGCTCGTCTCGCTGTAATCAAATGTATATGTATGTACGAATTCCATGAAAATTTTAACGATGTAATCGTTTAATGGAGTTCCTGCTGTATCCTGAAGATCCCGAGGAAGAATCTAGGATGAGACGGAAATATGCGAGATGAGCTCCCCTTTTCGTGTTATTACGTCGTGATTTGCTTCGTGGACGGAGACTGAATAAACTGGGACGAGCGAGAACTTGCACTTCCGGCCAGACCTTTAATTTTATCGCGAGCATGAAACTGCTCGGTGCTCTCGTGTTTCCCTTGCTGGTAATTATCGTTCTGATTATCCGCCGTCCACGTTTAATCGACATCCGAAAGAATAGGCGTTTCGTAAACAGGAAGGACTTCCTCGAACGTAAAGTGTCCCTCTGCAATCCTCCTTAAAAATACTTTCATTCGTGTTGTACAAAATTAGTCCCAGGGAACATTCTCTAAAGAAAATTACAAGGAAAATTATTGGAGAATTCTCGTTAATAATTTATCGATTTCTCTGTGATCAGATTTTTTCAAAGCGTGTTGAGTCAACGCATGAAACCCTTAATTTGTTTCATTGCTCTTTAGAATTATCGTTCGAAAGCGATCGTATATGCCGGGAAATACGCTTAATTAATGAAAACAGGCCGATGCAAGTAGCGCGGCGATACGAAACGGAACGATGAAACGACTAATTAAACCGATCGATTTAGCAAATTAATCGGTTTGCTTACGACAATTGATCAAATGTAAAACGAGCGAAATTAATCGTTGCATGTACTCCCGCATCAAGTATCAGTGATTTTATCACGTTTTAATCGAACATCCACGCGGCTATCTGGAGTATTCCTTTAAAATCTGGCCCGCCTTTTTGGTTTTGTCAAATGGACGAGCGTCCTCAGGCACACGGATTCTTTTTCGAAAAAGTTGCCAACAGAAACGTTTTATTTCGCGGTCTGTCACTGGCAGCGCGTTTTGGAATTTATCGTACTAAAGTAAAGGCTGACAGTAACAGATTCGCGAGCTTCGCGCCACGCAAGATTTCGTTCACAAAGCAGACGTGCCATGAAATTTATCTAACACTCGTGTTACGATGCTCGATCGCCCGATACGATTAATTATACATGCATATATTACATACAAGAATATTCTACATTCTCCGCGTCTTCTACGTACAATGTATTTTTAGTCTGAAAAAAAATTTATTCCAGCATATTTCACGAAGAACCGGGGGACAGCAGAGCGTTTTTTATCGACCGGAAGTGCCGTAGCCATCGTTGGCTAAGCTATGCGAGTCAAGGGACCAGCCGAGGGAAAACAGCCGGAGGATAATTCAAGAAAGGAACGAACAAACGCGGGAACGAGCGAAAAGACTCTATGGACCGGTAGTTTACGTCCTCGTAGACAGATAGGTGATATCAGCGTCGCGAGAAGAACGATGTAAACAGGCGAGAGACGAGCAAGGACGTAGGAATATCGGTGTCGAGAATCGGGCAGGGTGGAGCGTGTGCAGAGAACCGTGTCTTGTGCAGAAATCTACCCTCCTCCAACCCCTATTTCCCTCACCGAGGCGGGGTTCGGGGAAGCCTCTGGTGGTCGATACGTGGGTCAGCAGCATGCTTCACTGACAGCGCCAATGGGGCGGTTTGCGAAATCCTCTGTACAATCCGACTACCAAGTTGCAGGTGTCTGTCAGCTGAAGAATCCAATGAATCTCCCGCCATCATTAATAACGATCGACTTATGCCGAAGGTAAACGATCTCCTTTAACGAGATGCCTCGAATTTCACCCGCCTTTCGTGGCATTTTTGCGCGGAAATTGATGGCGTTTGAAAGATGATTTAAGTTCACGGAGTTTGTAAATGTATTCCATTTTCGATACTGAACGATACAAATATTTAGAACAGAAAGTTCACAATATAGTTAACTATTACATAGATTATTAACATGTGATTGCTACGAGAGTACAAATTTTGTGTACTTCTGACCGAGATGATACTTCTACGATATTTGCAAGTCTTAGGTTGCAATCTGATCTTGGATTTATTCGATTTTAACGCTCGGCAACATCGATCCGAAGCGGGGGAAGAAGCTTGTCACTATCAATATCCAGGGAAGTTCGATATTATTGGTGACATAATCGTGATTCACGTAAGTGCTGCCTGTCGCTTTTAATAATAGCGGCGGTTTCGACGCCGCTCCATTTATAGCCCAATCGAATCGAAACTTCTTTCGACCGAAAATTGCAACTTGTTCGATATTACACACAAAATTGATACCCCCGTTTTATTTGCCTTCTGAACAGCTGTATCGGCAACCATATGCTCGCGGAGATTGATATTTATCGAAAGCATTCTTGCACAAAAATTGGTTTTTAACGGATATCTAGCCCGCGGTAATTCTATCGAATGAATTTCGCGACCAGCATTGGATTACCTTTAAAACAAATATTTCTTCTTTCAGTTACGGTATTTGCGCGAACGCACACGGCCGAATGTTGGAATCCATTACACAGATTGGACTCGTGCATTTTTTAAAAATCGTTGCCGGTCCGATCGATCCCACGGTTCGCGATTGTTTCGCGTTCTACGACTATCGCGAGCCATTCGTTTGCTTTCTACGATGCAGCCGTTCACCTAAACAAATTTCCGCGGAGCACGAAGTTCGTTCTTGACTCTCGGTGTTGATATTCCGTCGGAACATTTTACTTCGTTGATTAGCTCGTATCGCGTGCATAAAAGCGAAACTACGGAGATATTCGTTGAACGAAAGCAGATGGTTTTTAATTAACAGCCGGACGACGAATGGAAACGATAAGCCCAGGTATCGTTAAAAAGATTACCTTTCGGCGAGAGAGAAAAACTTAAAATATTTACTTTAATCGGTTTAAAGCTTGCCATTTAATTTTATTCTCTGTGCTTTTTGTCAATGCCTCTTTTTACTTGCTTTTACTCGCGATACTCCTTGTTAAAGGTACACCTTGGTACAGTTAGTTTAAAAAATATCGGAATTTTCGAGTTCGAACGTCATCCGACTCGTTAAAAAAAGTCGATGCTACAAATTCCTCTAAAGAAGGATTTCTTTCGTTTTAATGGTGGGATCGTAGAATAATAGAATACCTTCTTCGCAAATATAATAGATGATTTCAATGGAATGCAATTAGACATATAAATTTCTTGCTGACATTCGAATTGACTTCGTATAAAATCAATGGCAAACTGAGTACGTTTGCAACGATGACATCCGTAAACCGTACAAAGTAACGGCTATCCATTTCAATTTTATGTATTGAGAGGCTCGATTGCGTGGCCAGGATTCCTTTCATCCACTACGGCGCTCCACTTCGATTTCAAGAAGACCAGTCCGTAGATTCAAGACGAGCCAGATAAGATGACGGTGAGACGGCGCAGAAAAAGGAATACAGCGAGGAAAAGAGATACGGATGCTTTGCGGACTCGCAAAGTGGAAAATCGACAAAGTGACTTGACGATCAAAGAGTCCAACAAAAGTGGATCTCCGACGGTTCCTCGCGGTAACGTGAGCTTCAATTCTTCTAATGGATTAACGGGGCTAACTTGTACAGCAATTATCAAGGGTAAGAAACAGTTGTAGCTAACCAGGAAACTTCAAAAGAAAATTTCTTTTTTCGCATCGTAAACTTTTATTTGCCGCTTTGATGTTTTTCATCAATGTTCTCCGCGAAAACGTTTCGCCCCGTGGTCAGCGGATTATGGAAAGACCCAATCGTTTCGCGTCATCGCATGTACAACTCGCCAATGTTCTTCCTCGAAGAGCCGAGTCGAAGAAAGATCTTGGAATATTTACCAACTGGAGAGTGCCTTAGGCTGGCACCGTCCATTTTCCACCGTCCAACTCGGCAAATCTTCCTATCTTCCGCCTTGTGTTCTTTCCTCTTCGACTGTCCCATCTTATCTGGCCGTTCGTGCCGAGTCAACAGCGGAGATTCTGTCCGCGGGCGATTGGAAATCGATTCTAGACGCGAAAGTAATTCGTAAGAAGACACCAGGTTCCGGTGCTGGCGAATAAACGTTCCTTTGTCTCGTTAAAAACAGCCACGCTGAAAGACATCTACTTCGTGGCCAAATGGAATGCCTCTCGCGCGTTTCCACAAACCGAAAATCAGCGCGAACAAACTGGATGCTCCAAAACGAAAGTGTAGAAGAGATCGTTATACAAGGAATTTCCCGGTCGCAGATCCTTCAACTCTGCCCTCATTGCGTCGAGAGAAGAGTTCCGTAATTTCATAAAGAACCGCAATCTCAAACTTAATGTCAGACTACAGAAATGACTGTCGGATTGTAAACTCCGGGTAACGTTATCCTGGCGGATTATTTCGCGAGCTAAGCGAGCTTCGTTACGAGACGAATCCGCTTACTCGAAGGATCTCTTGTTGGAGAAAAATGGTCCAAAGGTCCTGTCGAGAGGACAGATAGAAGGTTAATCAGCAGTTAGCGCTAATGGCGGTACATTCCGATCAACGATCGAGTTTTCTTTCGACCGCGTGCCATTCGCTCTCTCGTACGTTGTGGCTGTGTGCGAATGTAAGCCCGGGTGTATCGCGTTGGAACTGCGGTGGTTTCAACATCTCTCGCTACCTAACCCACTCAGCTCGGAGTAGATACACCCGCCTGGAAACCATTGTACGTGTTTCTGGCTGCAGCTGCAAATACAATGGGGGTTTCACGCAGAACCCTCGGAGAAGATGCACGGAAAATAAAGATTGATTCTGCCGTTGCTTTTGCTCGAATGCTCCTTCGCCAAATCCAAACGGGTCACAGCACTATTTCAAATTACTTTAACCCATAATCCGAGATGATTTATTTAATCGATATCACCTACTCTCTTAACAGCTTTGAAATTATCTTTGAGGTACTAAATCTGTGAGTCAACTGTATTTTACTGACGAGTGTAGCTAACCGTGCTCTGATTCTACTTCGAGCCGAGTAATGTTCTACCGTTCCAATGTCTGACCACATACGTATTTATACCGCTGTTGAGTATAGCGTTACCAGGAACCGACTGTGTGCTTTACGTCTCTTCGAATCGGCTTTCGAATGTGGTCAGCTTCCCAATTAAATAGGAAGGTGCTCTCACGAATTATTGCGGATTTTTAATAGCGTTTTCGCAAATAGTTATCGTTAAACACCACATGATTAAACGAAGTATTAACCCTTTGCAGAGGGTATTTTTGCTGTTGCTTTAAACTTTTTTAATCGATTATTGCCATTATGTTCCACTATATTGTACGAAGCTGCATGATGAATTTTTCGAGTGCAGAAGATTAATGTTAACTCGAGGGACTTATTCCCAATTTCCAGCTGCAAAAATATTTTCAAAAACAGGAGGCATTGAAGGTATATTTTTTAAGGAACTTCGAGTAGACTTGTAGAAGAGAGGTAGATTCTGCGATCCAAAGCTGTCGTTCGATAGAGAATCACCTCATTTCGTGTTGTACTCGTTTTGGCACACTCTGTATTTCTTGGTTTAACGTGCAGCCGAAGCCACTCCTTTTCAGCGTATTTCTCTCGAACCTTTTAGCCTCTGTTTACGGAGCCGCTCTGCCAGCGGTAACTTTCGAAAGCAGCTCGAGGGCAACACACGGTTTCTGTGCTGCTGTACGGACAAATATATGTTGCATTCTTTCATTCGTTGATCTTTTCGATAGTATAGTCTTCGCTTGTGGCCGTCAAGTTGAAAAACTTTGCCCCGCAGCCATATCGTTTCCTCGTTGTTCGCTCCATGTCTGGCTCTGTGCTTTTCAACCGACACCCGAGTCATCCGTTGGTAGGCAAAACTTGCAAACAAACAACTGTAACTTTTGACCATTCTCTAACCGGGACTACGCCTTCGCCATTACCTTCTCCTTTCAATCCCGTCACAATAGACATGCTCGATGTTATTGGCTAGGATAAATGTTACGACGACGGGAATCAAGGAAATTGGCTAATTAGAATTAATCCATTTTCCTCGCAATCACCCCCGCGTCGTGTTTCGAGTTTACCTCTGGGAGCTACTGGTCCAGATTGCCGAATTTACGACGGAGGCACGGTCGATGACAAATTAGGCTCGCCTATCACGTCCGCTCGTAAATAAAAGTCTGCGATCGATGAACGCGATAATTTGGCAAGTAGGAAGGAAACACTAATGATCTCGAGTAACGAGAATCGCCAGGAATCGCAATTACAGAAGTAACAGAATATTGTACATGTGCGATCGCTCGTTAGAAAATTTCAGAGTTCATTACGAGCTGAAAGTCGACGATTTAACAGTCTGCTCGGACGTTCGGTGACGTCCGGCTACAAGAACATGCTTTTAAGAGAGGGCTGTAAAACCGTTTACGGGAATTTATATAGGGAATCGTATATCGCGTTGTGGCTGCGGTTCCCACAGGAAGAAATATGAATACGCGTTTTATATAACGGCCTTAAACGGTCCGCGTAGATAATGCCGCCGCTATAGCAAGCAAGCAACGCGTTTATGTCGTCCATCGCTATCTTTCTTCGTCTTTTACAGCGCGATTCCAACAACCGCAATGGCATCTCTATATTACGTCCCGGTTTTATTTCCACGACGACGGCTCGATCGAAAATCAACCGATAATCGACGAACGACGTTCCAGGAATTTTCTTTTATCCTCAAAGAGATCCTCGTCATGGATCGAATAGCGATGCCGCGGATATATAAAATATCCTGTATCCGCGAGTCACACCGCGATACGTTTAATATTTTTCCCGGAAATTGCGATCAGATTATCGTTTCACCACAGATGGCTAACTGATATTCGATACAACATTCCCGCGAGACTTCGCGAGCATCGATCTGTGTTATTCGTTCTTCTAACTTATCGTCCGATAACTTTGACTTCTGGTGTACTAGATTCTTCCAGTTCCTGTCGGACCTTCTTTCGCTCATTTACAAGCACTTTTACGATTATTTTAAGAGAAACAGTTTCAAAACGAACGCAACACGTTGCCAGGACATTTCCCCGGTGACGATTTCCTTTAGAGCCACTTTTTCTTTGCGGTAAATCAAGTAGGTAATTTCGGAAGCCGTCAGAAGGTATCGAAAGCGTTACTTCCCAGTAGAAAAGGATCCGCAATGTAATTCAAATTCGTGTACCTCCCGAAATTTATTCGCCGTTCCGCGTTTCTGAAACGCCAGAAGGAGCTGTCGGATGCTCGACGATCCCACAGGGAAATCTCGATTTAGGTCAACGTATTTTCGCCACAACGAACAACAGTGCCGATTAAATCAACGCCGGAATGGGATCGCGATTTTGCTTTGACGCTACCTGCTGGTCACACACGAGATCGCACTTATCTTCCGATCATTCTCCGGGGACCAACTTGCAAATATTCGAGAGAGGAAATCTATGAACGTTACCTGAGGATTAGATTTCTGCCATTACCGATCGCAGAAACCTCTTCCCACATATCTCATAAAATTGCCAACAGTACTGTTGGAAGCTTGACCGGATTTTCGGCTAGTCTTGGAAGAATAATTTCCAGAGCAGATAGCGACGTGACAAGACGAGAGAAGCAGAGGCAAACAATGAGATTTAAGATAAAACATGGTTGAAGAACGGACAGGGCAAAGGGAAACGGAACGAGCGTTAACTTCCAATTGCAGCTAACCCAGTCTCGCTCTCGGTCAACGAGATTTATATGTTTACGCGATCCGGTGGCAACTTTCTATTTTCTCGGAGTCGCAATCACCCTCGTTTTATTTTATCCTGCCCATCTATCCGTCCCACGCTTTGGCTCGCTTCCGTTCGCGCGTCTTCCGCGACCGTTCGGCATTTTCGGCCGCTGCTTTGCGCAACGGTATACCCGTGAAAGCTTCGTTTGGCTTACGGCCAACACCAGTCACCGGCCGAAAACTGTTTTCGACAGAGCCACCTAAACGATATTTTTCCGTTTCTAACGTTTTCGAATACCTTGCCCTTCTCTTCTGTCGCTTATTTCCACCCTTGTTCCCATATTTCACCACACAGCTTTTTACGTTACTGATCTGAAGGTGGCAACATGGTATGGCATGGCTGTCATTTCGACACAAAAGTGTACTTTCTCAAATTTCTTGACTCTCAAGTTTATGTACGGGTCAGAATTTGTAAAAATTTGAATAGTATTCAAGACCCAAGTCAATCATTCGAGCACCAGCGAAAGTGTACATTCTCAAATTCCAATCAGAATAAGATTCTTTTCAGATCAACAACTCAAATTCTCAAATTTCATAGTTTCTATATCCTCGAATTCTGAATTCTTAAATTGCAAAATATCTTAACATTCAAGTCCACCAAGCAAGTTCAAATCTTCGGACTGCCTTTCCACATAAACATAGGTTGCAACACGACGATTAACGTACACTAACACGGTCTTTGTATCTGATGACAATTAGTCCGTGATTTCAGGAGAATCAGGGTGATCAGAGAATTTATGAGTGAGCGGTCGTCACGGGGGCATTACCAACGCGCGAACACGTAAGCTGCGGTTTTCTCGTAACCATCCCGCAATTACCGGTAGCTAGAGGGTGTTGCGTATAGGTGGGCACCCCATGGTCCCTGCTCATTGAAATTTCGGTCGTGCAATTCCCCTTTGAGGGCGTACAAAGGCAACGGTGCGGTGGCGGGAATTCGTTGCGTTTTAAAGGTTCTCGTGTACGCAAATTTTCGTCGGTGTTTTGTTCGAGGGCCGCAAAAAGGTAGAGGCGAGAAAAAAAGATGCGGTTGAACACAGAGACGAAGGACGCGGCTCCGTTGTTTTGTTCCGTGTAATTGCGACACGTACGGAGGCGTCAAAGGGTTTTATGCTCTTCTCGAGCCGCGTGTTTCTGCTAGCTCGCTAGATTGCTCTGGGCCGCTGTTCCGTGCGTTTTTCCTTAATTGACGGACGACGCGAATCGACGCCACGAATGAAACGAACAACCCTCGAGATAAACTCGAACACGTGCCGCCATCCGCTTCTCGTGTCTGGCTAATTTAACCAATTAACAGTTCACCGCAACGCGTGTTTCTTTCTCCTTCATTTTTTCATCGTTTCCTTGAAACTGCTAACTTGTCGAGTACAGCGGTTTTCAATTTAAGATGCTTTAATTTTGTATGAGGACTAACGTGTCTTACTGACGGGTCTTATATATTATTCCGATAAGGAACTTGAGGAACTCTTCTCTCTCTATAATCCATTGGAGTCCAAGTTCTATCGGGTTGGATTCATGAAAGATGCAATATTTCCAGTTCGTCACACGAACAGATTTTCCGATAATGAAAATTGATACTGATTGATTTCTATAAACAGATTGTAAAGCGCAAGTTTAACGGTGTGCGCTGGTTTATGCACCGGGCGGTGTTTGGTTTGTCAATATTTCTTATCGACTCTCGGATCGAAGAGTTTTTAATTGTTTGCTCCGCGTCAATCGATCAGTTTACCGTAGCTCTTAAGACGAATGTCTTGTCATTTTAATTGCATTTCAGCATTAATTGGAAACAACGGTGAAAAGGGTTCTATGGCAGAGCTAATTTCAGTTGTCTGCGTAGTAATTAAAACAGAGGATAGGCAAGAAAAGCGCGAAGTAGAGCTGTCAGTCAGAGGAAAGTACGAGATTCAAAGCGCTTGTAAGAGAGCTGCCAGGGAAATGGAATAAAATAGCCTGTACAACGGGACAGAATTGCAATATTCTATGGGAACGTGAAAGAGAGACCGTATTCTGTAAAAAGGGATAGAGGATAACGGGCGATGTACCGAGGAACTACATGCACATATCATAGAAAGTAGAAGAGAAAATTTCTTCGAACACGTTGCAAAGATTCTCTTACGTCGCTGCACCGTGTCTCTCTGTGTCTCTTGTCGAATAACAAGGGAATTACACTGCGAAAATTTTACTGTAATTTCAGGGAACTGTAACAAAGAAATATGTGTAACATCGTGGAAACCGGGAACGCGTGAAAATGCTCTGTGAAATGGTCATTCTGTTCGCGAAAACGTGCTTTTCAAATAGTGCACCTTTAATTAACGACGCTTTAAAGAATATGGAAAATAATTTCCTTTTTCAAACGAACGTTGCGGCTAATATCGGCAATCTGAGGTTAGTTCGGCAATCTAGTTCGATCAGGTATTTTACTTAAAATGTAAAACACGATTCACACAGAAAATTTTGTGTTTCAAATTTTCCAAATTTTTGTTATATTCCTTTCTTCAAAATGTTCTAATTTAACCCCTTGTTCTGCAATATCCTGTCACACTTCGTACATGACAGTACAGTTGGACATTATAAACCAGACTCGTATTTTCCTTGTAATTGAATTTTGCGTTCAATTCTAATTTATAATCAAGGATCACCGAAGGCAAAATAATTAAGGTTAAAACTGATGAGTAACCGAACCTGAGATAGGTCCGTATATGTGATTCGAACATTTGCAGGTAAGCGTATCACATGCTAATTGCTAGGCTAGGTGTAATTAGGTTTTCATTCCAAGTCCCCGGCGAATACCACGGTGGTCGATTACCCGTACATACGCTAAGAGAATAATTAGCAGTTATGTTGCTAGTAAACTTCATCGAATATCCTTCTGTTGCAAGCAGCGGAACTTGGAAATTCGAAACACATCAGAGCTGTTCGTTTAGATTCTGATTAGTTGGACTTAGT
Organism: Megachile lagopoda; assembly: GCA_036983795.1. Lineage (NCBI taxonomy): Eukaryota > Metazoa > Arthropoda > Insecta > Hymenoptera > Megachilidae > Megachile > Megachile lagopoda. The sequence continues at coordinate 3,157,333 of CM072794.1, forward strand.
TGCCTGGGGTTTCAGAAGTAATTTATTAGTTATCGAATGGCTGAGCGCGAGCTTCTTTGTACATCTTAAAAAGTAGGTTCACGAGTTTTATCCGATACGGTACTTTGAAACTTTTTTTCCGAGATGCATTTAAATGGATGAAGTTAACCCACAGTTACAGTAGGAAAGCATTGGATGTATTTGGACAGATCTATTCAAACGAGATACCGTATATAATGCATGGAAACCGAGCAATTCAAGAATTCAGCAGCAAATTAGAGCAGGAAAAGCGCGCGAGTGTTGGATTACAATCCTGTACAATAGCACAAAGCTGAAGATTAAAGACCCAGTGACGACAACGGGAAGGAATAGCGGTGCCGGATTTAACTCTCGTCTTCATTATGCCATTCGTATTCGTTTTCAGTTTTCTCTGTTTTCATTCTTCCTCCATCGTCCGTGCCACTTTTCTTCCCAGACGTCGTCGTTTCTTGTAACAACAGTGGGAATCAGCGTTAAAGCCCTGAAAATCCCTAAAATCACAGTCGTAATTCGAAATAGCAAATTGAACCGTCGGATTAAAAAAGAATTCGCTCTGAACGCCTTGCATAATTCATGCGATAACGCGTGCCAGTTTTACACGCACGATTCCTCGCGAGCCAGGCTCTCCGTGAATCGTTTCCCCTTTCCTGCTCGCGACGCGGAAATCGCTTTCCTCCTTTGTTTTTCCCGTCGCCCTCTTTCCTTTGCAAGCAGCGCGTAATTCCGGCATTAAGCGACACCATTGAGTGCCGTCACCGGCCCAGACGGCATATTAATTCAATTTCGCTTAGGTAGGCCAGCCGGATCCCCGGCGAAGACACTAATTGCGATTTTTAATTAAGGCACTGATTCAATTACAGCCCTTTATCCGTTCTAATTATTAATACCGGCACACAGACGACCGATGAAGCCGGTCTTCTGCAATGGCAGCTGATGAATGGGCGGCAATTTTGAGACGAGCGAACGGACTCGCTCGCACACTCGTTACGCCGAGCACGTTGTAATCGCGCTGACGCGAGTTTAATCGATTGCGTCTTGTTACGTCTTTGCTTTTAATCGTTTCCCATTAGCGACTTCGATTTTTTCCTATTAGTCGTTCGAGGCACAAAGAAGAGGTAAACTGGTGGACAGTAGTGGAAAGCTCGGATCTCTTAAAAGGATTTGGGAATTGAACTCTGAATAAAAATACCACTTAGAAGCACTCGTGTAATTACGACGCATTAATTATTGGAAATCCGCCGAAACTGAAGGTGAAAATATGGTCATAGCAGTACATTAATTAACGATCGTATAATTAATTAATAGCGATTCAAACGATGATTAACCCAGTAATATCTGTTTACCGAAAGCAAGCATTAATTTCCTAGGTCGAAATATAGAGAGACTGGTACCGAGAAATTGGTCGATTTCGAAGAATTCTCGGATGGGCGGGAAAATTTCACGTGCGGGAAATCCGAGCGAATCGAAGACGTCGAATAAAATGAAAGGCGGCGAACAAAGGGAGCGGCGTTACATGGAAATCTTTTGGAGCAAGAAAACTATTGGAAAGGGGGGCAAAAGAAATCGGGATGGGAGAAGATACACGAGCGTAGGTATAAAAGGAAGACGAATTCGCGCGGCTGGTCGTTCGCTCGGATCGGAAAACAATTTTTTAGTCCGGTTTGATAGCCGGGGGTAAGGAGAAAGAATATCGGAGAAAAAACACGGAGAAGCAGAAGCGAAGAGCAGCTATCGGGATCGCAATAAATGGTCCTCGACGAAACACGGCTGGACAAGTGGTCGAGAGAGAGCCGTAACGATGGAAGAAGAGAAAACAGGATAAATTTGTCGTCTGTTGGAACACTGTGTAACGGCGCCTGAAAGGTCCGAAGGGGTGCAACCATCAATCGTGGAACCTAACGTGCCAGCACAGTTTCGAGGGTCGAAAATTCCCAATAATTAATTCGAATTATGGAATCCCTTTAGTGGATTTGTCTGGTAGTCAAAAAGAATAGAGGATCCCAACGGAACGATGAATAATTCCGTGTGCGTGACAAGAAAAGCCCAAAGATCGGTACAGAGGGAGAATATATGAATGTAGGGTGATACAACGTTATTTTGTAGTAAAGCTTATAACTAATGGAAAGCTGAAAAATATGAGGTGCAGCGCGGTCTGAATCGCGGTGAAAAGAAGCAGGAAAACATCGAGCGTATTGTTGGCCGAGTAGTTGTCTCAGCGGAGGACGAGGAGAAAGAAGAAGAGATTAAAAGGAGGAGACAGAGTCAACGGGAAATTCGTAAAATGATAAATTCACAAGAGAGTCGAGTGGCTCAGGGGGAAGCCAGAAAGTGGGCAGAAGGCCGGAAGAAAAATGCGGACGCGGTCGGAGGGTTGTTTGAGGGATGACGGCTAGACGTATATATTTGTTCCAACGTGGTCCAGATGCCTATAGAAAATTAATCAAAAGGATATGCGACTTCGGACAAAGGAACGTGCGTCTCCGACTCGGAGAATTTTTGCAGCGAAACCGCGAGACGATACAGAGGAACGTTTTCATTCACCGAGAAAAATTGCACAAACGTTCCTTAGGAACGTCGAATTCAGAGTACGGTATCGTCTCCAGTGACGATCATCGTACCGTCTAAAGAGATTCTTTCGTTGTCAATGCCTCTTGGAGCGCATTGTTTCGCGACGGAATGTTTTGTCGTTGGGAAAAACAAGAGGAAAAGATTCGAAACGCAGAACCACCGATTCTTCCTCGTTGATTTCGTTTCCGTTTATTAAAACACCCTTTTCCAACCGTTCCGTGCACAAAGCGTGCTCGAGAAACTGGGCGGAACAATAAGGATTTCGACTGGAAGGATAACATCGAGAACAAAGGTGAGCACTCGACTGGGCCGCCCGACCTGCAATAAGCACCGGCACAACACGCTGGAAAACGAGACAAATGAAGAGAGGACAAGACAAGCGGAGAAAACGGATCCAACCCCGTTGGACGTTAGATAGCTCGTTAACGTTTCTGATTTTCCTTTGTGACCGTCGATTGAAATTCAAACGAACGCGAAACGCAGTTATGAATCGGTAACGGGCGTCGGGAGAAGACCTTTGAGTTGGCACCGTAGGAAAAGCTGAGAAAACTTGCTGCGACAAGAATGGATCAACAAATTCTGTAAGCGATAAGAGATGTAATAGTTTCGCAAACATTGGAAGAAAGGACGTCAATTTAACTGTCATGAAGGAAACAACGTAAATTAACGGTGCTCGTATCGGAGGATCACGAAATTAATATACGAGCAAGTTCATTAGCGTCGAAAATTATATTGACATTTGAAACAATATGCACAGTCAACGTGTGCCAACTTGGTGATTAATGGTCCCTGCGCGAAACATCGGGTTCCATGACAAACGTCGATAGGTTGCATTGTACAACCGTGTAAAATAATACTTCGAAAATCGACCTGTTTCGTTAATTTGTTTGACGTCATCACACCGAAACACGGACATAGCATTACGACCTAATTTACACTCGAATAATTTCGAAGGCCTTCGATTTCCAACTTCGCTCGTCGACGAACGTACGAAGGAGTGGAGAACCCTTCGATTTCGTCTCCGAGCTCACACCGAGGGTGTTATCGAGGTTACTTGAATCCGCTTTGCACACTCGATATCGCGTTATTGTTCTCTGCGTCATTATGAGAGGTAACGGCTACGATACATTCAGATGAACCTGTAAAAACAAATTTTCCTAATCTTACTTCGGCAAATGAAAGTCAAACAGAAAACTCGTATCGTTTCGATTAAATTGGTCGCAAAGTTTGAGTTTCCAAAATTGAAGTGCTATGACACTCGTGCACGAACACTCGACAATTTCTTGCGGGTCACGGCATCCTATTTGACGTTCGTTTCACAGAAAACATTTCTGTAACCCCGACCCAGCCATCCCAGTTGACGTTCGCTCCACGAAAAATATTTTTCCGTTCGCTACGCTAGGGTAAATTAAAAGAAAATTTCGTCCTGCGTTCCGTATATGTTATGGCTAGAAATTTGGGGACGTGGAAATTCACGCTTCTGGGAATTCGAGGACCTGGAAATCGTGCGTTTGGGAATAGGAAATTTTGAGACGTGTTTTTTTTAAAGAGAAATGCAACGAAATGTGTATCATAATGGAAAAGTGTTTTCCTTCCGCGACTCGCAGGTGGATACGTGAAATATCGGCGGCGATTCATCTGAATTCCGAAACTCGTTGCGTTCCCGGCGAAATGATAAGCTTCCGTTGGATGAACCATTCGTCCTGAACTTCGAGCAAACTTTATCTCCGACGGCGCTTATCGCCGGCTCGAATCCGGCGGAAATTGTTCGAGAAACTTGAAACCTGAAACAATTTCACCGCGTTTAAACCGGTTGTTCAACTTCGCGCTCTCCGGAGCCAACAGGTGCGATGCTTTAATTCGTTGATTCGCGAGAAAGTCGCGTTCAAAGCGACGAGAGAAATTATTTCGCGTTTATCCCACCCTTTCTGTCGCCGCGAACGTTCAGCCATCCAGCGTGTCTCTGCTTACGTTGTTCATTTATTCCCCATCGAAATAGCGACGAAACTTTCGAGAGACGTCGAAACGAGGAATTTCGCGAAAGAAATATTGTCGGAGTAGATTGCAGGTTTCCGTTCTGGGAGATCGAGACCCGGCTGTGGAGATAAGGAAGTCTCGAAACGCGTGTGTAACGACTTTCAACGAGCATAAATTCTCGTTGATTTTAAAGGTTTCGCTGGCACGTTAATTTTCAGTTAGCATACAGCCGACGGCGTCGGGGTGCTCGACGAACGAACCCTTCAAGGGCCAAGTACCATCGTACTCGAGTAATAGCTAAGGTTGTTAACTCGAGGCTTACGTTCAGAGGGTAAGTACATTATCTTCCAGAGGACAGAAATATAAAAAACGATCGTTTTCCACGTAAAATAGCGAAACGCCGTTTGCATGACTTTCTACAGCCCTCGTAACCATTTTCTTGAACGTGTTTCACGTCGCGTAAATTTTCAGGATTACTGAAAAAATTGCAACGTTATGTCTGATTATAGTGTACGCTCCACAGTCTGATATTTTGTGTTCAGCAATTTTTTATTTAATACCGATAACGAGTGTTTTTCCGTCCAACAAAAGGGAACGGCAAATCGATAATCCGACGCAAAAATCTGGGCAGACCGTGTGTCCAGAAGTTTGCCAATTCGTTAACAAGATAAATGTTCGCGTAATGCTTCGAACCGTCATTTGGACGAGGGAGGACGCGAAAGAACGTCCACGGGAAGCAAAGCTCGCCGGATTGAACTTCTCCAATATTGGTCGTTCGACAAAAAGGTATGAAAGTTTCGTTTTCCAACACGCTAATAGATAGTCACGCGTGGAACGAATCTATCGGAATGTAACTTCGTTATCTACTATCGAGGAGGTAGATATTTCAGTGTACCTTGTTGAAGCAAACAACGAAACCCCGCTCATCAGTTTCAGCTGTTCCTCTATGAAATTTAATATTTTGCGCTGCAATTAATTTGACTGAAAGCTTCCGTTCTCTGTGTGCGTTCACATTGTGAAATTCTTCGATCATTAATATTCGTAGCTAATTAGTTTAACAAAATACCAAATTTACACGCACGAATATTCAACGTACGCGGAAAATGTGCATAACCTACACACGCGTCCATTTTTTATTTCTCGAAGCTTTTACATTATTCGCGAAGCGCAAACGCTTGTACCAGATGTTTTTCCACGTCAGTGATTCGCTTAGGTATAACGCATACGTGAGAGAAATCGCGATACAAGAAACGAACAGCACGAGTTTACGGTTTATCATAGATCCAGTCTCTTTAATCCTTGCCTTTTTGATCTTTTCCGCGTATATTCATGAGCCACAAAGTATAAGCTTATTATTTTAACCGGGAAGTACGATCCGGAGGCAAAAATGCGCCTGGAACTCGGCCAGGAAGCAAAATTTCCAGCACGGATTTCTTGAGAAATATTTAACTATAAATTGCAAACATTGATGCCGGATAATACGTGGCACTGTGCTCGTACACCCACTTACGCAAGAAATTTCATCAGCATATAAAGTATGCTGCCTGCAGTTAACAACACGAACTTCTCGCACGAAAGATTAGAGCCTGTCAAAATTTCATTCGAAGATATAAAGGCTCTCGAACAGCGAAAAGCAACGAGTTTGTTAGTCGATGCAATTTGACGCTTGTTCGACAAACTTTCGGAAAACTTCCCGCTGGCAAACTAATTTCATGCCTTATCGTCATCGAGTTCGAAGCAGAGACGCGTTTACTTTTGTTCTCGCTTCTATCGCGGCTCTCTGATTCTACGCGACTTCCTCGTTAAACTTTGAATTCCAAAATAGGCGTCCAACTAAGCAGGCAACTCGGTTCAGCTTATTAAAAGATTCAAATTCGCTGTCAATATTGCACGATAACAATGTATAACACCCGCTGTGCGAAACGCGAAATTTTGCTAGGATGCTAATTACGAACTTGCAATTACTCCTTCGGAAAATTTCACCTTATCTTTACACGTGCAGTCAAGTATAGTCAGGTCATCGTCAGAGTATAGCGTTAATTCCCGAACTACGCATTCCACCAAAAATTTCCACCTTTCGTCTCTGAAAGAAAAATATGTGACTCCAGGGGATCTCGCAACAGAATTCGGTATTCAAACAGCAAGCAGTATGAAATTCAGTTCGAAATTTTCGCGGAGGAAAGGAAGTCATGGGGTATAAGAATTCATGGTTGACGTGTTTCCTTTAGGCAGGCGTTTTTCAATTTCGTGCGGAAACGTTCGTGCGTGGGTCCGATAAAGCAACACGGGAACAAGAACGGCTACATGAAAGCTCGTTATCGGCATCAATTTCGAAATATCGGAAATCTTAGCGTGTCCTAGTCGTGTTTGGCTGGCACGTAGTGGGTCGACGTCTTTCACCTGGAGACAAACGTTTACCTGGCTGCCAGTTGCTCGACACCCGCGATCTAACCCCCTTTTGTTCCTCCGGATTTCGTGTGCACACATGCCGGGACACCGTTATCGCTCGGCTTTATCATGGCAACCGCAAGTTATGCCTGCCAGGACCTTACAGCGCCACCGGTTTTACGGGCTGTAATTGTCGGCTACCTCTGATACGCTCGCAGCTACAGAAATTAGTAGGTGCTGTCCGGTTACGAATGAATCGACCCGACGATCGTGAAACTACTCGAGAAACAATGAATTCGTTGCGACTGCTGCTTAGTGCTCTCTCTGATGTTTTATTGTTCCGGTAACGCAATGTAAGATCCGCGGTTTCCTCAGCTTTTAGATCTGCAGGTCTTACCGCAGTAAGGGGTACTAAAAATCCTTTCGCAACTGGGGCTTGGAAGGTTTGGATGGAGATGTTAGTCATGTTCACGACTTTGACTTTTCTAGCTATTCAGAAGCTAATTTCGATACCCTTCGTGACAAATAGCTCTTGTACGCATACAAAATTTACTCGACAACTGTCTATAATCCACTGTCGAACAATCCAGAGTTCTTGGAGATAGGAAATAGATCGTTACAAAGAAACAATTTATTTCCGTTCGAGGCGGAATTGTTTCATCGGATCGTATTTATTTTCAATTTATTTGGTGTTTTCTAGTAGTGGCTTGAGGTTAACAAAAGAGGCAACTAGATCGAGAAAGGGCGAGAGCGATTCGCGGTTGGTTCGACAGGTCGCCTTTCATCGAACGATCGAGTCTCCCGGCATGGCGTCGTTATCGGTTTGGGTTCACGTGCTGGGCGTAGCTGATGAATGGCTCCGCGTCTGCAAAGGCACGCTCGTCACGCGAAACGTTATTTATAACTTTGGCTTGGAAGCTTGTACGTCAGTCGGGTCGGTTTTTTTGAATGAACACCTCGCGATTTGCGCCGTGAAACTGATACAGGATCGCGACCGGCAAATGACAGCTTTCCATTGATTTCATATCCTTTTGCGGTGCTTCGCCGATCGCGGTTCGTAGTCGTATACGCAAAAATCAATCATGGAATGTTTTGAAAAAAAAAAAAACCTGCTACTTTAACGGGTTGAAGTTCATCGCTGAGAAGCACGATGGTACGATACTGTCTTTTCATTGCATTTATTAAAGGCATCACTTGGAAATTTAGCGAAGGCTCATTAGGCGCGGCTCAATAGACTGGATGCGCAACAGAAAGATGATCGTAAATGAAAAAATATGGCGGAAATGTGTTTTCATTTGGTAGAAATCGATTTCGAAAGTTTGCCTGATGTGTATACAGTTCGTTTCTATTCAGAGCACAGATGCGTGCAGAACGGAGTGCGCGACGAACAGCACTGTAATACTTTTTTTTATGCGAACAGTTCCATACGTTGCTTCGCAAAAAAATATACGTTTTTCGATGTACGATACGAGGCTATTTGCTCACTTCCAATTTAAGAAAATCACTCGGTGAATAAGTATGGAGCTCCACTTTGCTTCTAATTTATTTTACAGGGTCTACATATCGATTTCTTGCATATGATGCACGGTTTAAATATAATTCCTATACTCCAATGTGTTGAAAGTTCATAAACAGTTTACCGATAACGTTGCGACAGGCAACTCGTGCGAGCAAACGATACCGAAATTGAAAGCCCGACAGAGTTCGACCTACCAGGCAATACGTACAGGGGATAGAGAACATAATCTCGGTTGAGTAGGTCAATTTGCCAGGTATGTACGTTAAGTACATCCAATCACGGCAAAGAGGTATTTCCTTGTTTAAATCATTTCGAACACGAGGATTTTGTTGTTAACCAAATCAATTGCCTGCGAGAAATTTGAAGAATTGATATTCTGTTTTGATCTCTGTACCGATATCAGCGAACATCGAATGAACGTGTAAAAGGAGAGAGAAACGAATTCGAATTTCGGTATTCGTCCGAATGAATTATACCGACGTTAGCTTATAATTCTCAACGGTGGCGCGTGCGAGCGTGCACGAAACGTGTATTCATCGCGCGAAAAGCAGAAGTTATTACATCAGTGTCCCGCGTGAGCGAAATTTTCCTGCAAATATTTCACAAAGCGAAGGTTATAAAGTAGATTTCATCAAACTTTCCCGGATAGTTGTTAAGCTTGAGGCTTGTGCCGGTAATACGAGCGCCGGTAACGTCATTTGTTTCCACCTTGTGTCGTCAAAATATTGCACCCTCTTTACATATTTTCCATGCGCCGTCCTACTGTTCGACGATCCCATAATCGTGTCTAACGCTATCTGATCGCACGTGACGCGCGGAAAATTAAGATCACCGGCTGATTTTTCAACCTGTCGCCCATAATAATCCCTCGCATTTTATTCGAACATTCTTCAACGCGTTTGGACATTAATCCTTGTTCCATGGCCAGACCGAAAGCACGGCAATGCTAATGATCTCTTGAATAGTACAAAAACAAGTCCTGTCCGGATTGATATTAATACTTGCTGTAAATCACTGTAAATTCCCTTTAAATCAAACATAACGTTGACAGTACAGTGACATACATATTTTAACACGCATCAATCTTACAGCAATTTCAAACGATCAAGGTAGAAAATTATTGACGTTCTGAAAAATATTTATTACTCTCTTGCTCTATTATTTTTTAATACTACTGAAAATATAAATACTAGAACAAATTACTTCAGCGGACTCCTTAGTTATTTACAAGAACTAAATATTATCAGAAGTGAAAATAAAATTAAAGCAGGTAGCCTCGAGGGTAACTTCTGATCTAGGTAGCAAAGGATCAAATTATTGAAGTAATGATTATCATTTTTTTTTCATCTTATAAATAATTCAGATTGGTTGAATATGTATATTATCATTTATTACTTGTAATTTATTACTTGTAATAAAAAAATGAGTCACATACTCCACCCTGTTGCAATACATTTTGAACCTCTTGATCTATTTTGTAAATAAAAGAAATTGCGTGCAAAGGGTTAAAGTCATCCCTTGCCCTAAAACAGAATTTCCCTTCAAGCAGACTATCCGTTACGATAACCCTTCCAGTAATCGAAGCGATTATCAGCCTATTATTAATTGCAGCCCTCTAAAAAGTATGGTAGATTTCGTACCTCGATTTCGTACCCGTTGCACGCCCTGCCACACTTTCTGCCCGTGACACACAGTGCCGTACGTCGTGACCGACAAGGGCTACCCTTACGACTACACGTATATCCGAGGCTGCAGCAATGTTGGTGAACTTCGTAGCCGGCACACATGCATACGCGCATACGTGTGTACGAAAATCCTGGTGTGTCGAGAGGACTTTACGTGTGCGCGGACCCTGTTCGTGGACCCTCTGCGCGTTTCCACCATCACAGGAGGTGGATCGGAAGCGCGCATGCTCCCACGGCCGACAATCTCCCCAGTCAGGGTAAATCTGCCACCGAATCAAGACGTGGTGCGTGTCGACGCGTCCTTCTGTACGATGCCGTGTACACAAAGTCCAAATTCTTAAGAAAATCTCGCCACCGTTTCTACGAGTTAAACTCCGCTGGAAATGAGGGGAAACTGACTGAAAGTCTTCGATACGTTCATTCGGATTTCAGCCGAGTGATCAGTGTAAATCGTGCGACCAGGAGTATAGATCAACGGATAAACCGACGTTTCAGTGGAACGAACGTGCGACACGTGAAAACGATGTTGACTACCAGGATGCGTTAGACTCTGAACGTTTTTACCCTTTAAAAGTGCATCGTCGATGTCAAGTAATGTTAAGACGATGATACGCTTTACGAAACGGACTTAAAGACGCTTTTGTTTGTGGTGGTCTTCCTAAAAGTGCACCGAACGTTCAAGTACCTTCCAGGGTTCTACCAGTGATAATCGTAGTAACCAGATACCGAGTTACTAAAGAGAGTAACGGAAGAGTGCAACGAACCCAAAAGATCCAACCGGAGGATCTTGACGGAAGGTTCACGCGTCCGATGCACACCTTCCCCGTGGCGCCCAGCGCAAAAGGTGACATCGCAACGTTGAGTCCTTCGAACAGTGTGTGCGCGAGTTTTTCGCTAGTTTACGCCCAAAGAGTGGAAACGTTCTATGGAAGATCCACGGAAGGACAATAGACGGAAGGATAATCGATCCTCTAACGCGATCGAAGCGTCGCGGTGTTTCGGATCGGACTAACGTCGAACCAGCCTCGGATCTTTCGTTGTCGTTGTTATCGTTTAGCAACGGACACGTTTCCGACGATGATAATATTGCTTTAGAAATTTCCCGCGTTCGTGATTTGCGTGACAGTGAGTGGACGGTGTGCTGTCACCCGGCGAAGAGGATGTGAATCGCTTCGGTATCAAAGTGAACGCGACATCGAAAAAACAGTTGCGGACATGGCTTTGAGGTGGCAGGCGAGGCTGTCCATTGCTGCCATACTCTTCATGTGTACCGAAGGTAAATTTCACGCTCTGTTCAAAACGTTATCTGGTCGAAAGTGAAAGATCCATTCGTTTGGAAAAAAAATTGATGGCGACAGAATTTTATAAAGGTATCCATATGCTCTCACTGATGGATGCAATAGAAACTTTATTCTGTAGGATTTTTGAACTGTAGGTTCATTTTGTGGCATTTAACGTTGATCATATTGTATGGAATTTAGTAAATACAATGTACAAATTGTTTTCGAAAGTATATGAATGACCCAGTTTTCGTCGCACGTACAGAATTTATTTATGGATGAAAAAATTGGTTGATCCATACGGACGAGCAAAAGTCATTCGATCGAAAACGCGAGTAGCTATCGAGCGGCAAACTGGTGCCACTAATGGAATTACCGGCGGCATGCATGCGTGCTTGCGACGCGAATTTATAGGATGCATTATTCATGGGTCAGTCTAGGTCTCTGCCTCGGAATGATACACACGATCACAAAGAAAGCCTTTTCTTTTTGCCTCAAAACGACACTTCTCTTCCTTTGTTCCCTTAATATCGATCTAGTAAACTAATTACGGGACGCGGCGTGGCGTGCTGTTACTCGCGTCGGAATATACACGAAACTCGTCCGATCCTCTCGAAAATCAAACGCGCCTACTCTTAGAACACCGTACACTCGGTTCACACCTCGTTTACGCCATTGTCGTTCTAGACGAACAACTTCGGCAATTCCGTTCGACGCCATACACGCAACTTGGTATCCTGGCGAAATTTTCTATGGTAAATTGAACGTCCACGGTGATTGCGTGCCGCGGAGAAAATTATGTTAAATGTAAATTTATGTCTCGTTACAACTTTGTTTCATAGACAACTTGCGTGGAAGAAATTAAAAGTCCTTAATTATTTCGCAAACGTAGAGTTTGACAAGAGGCGAAGAAAAGTAATCATAATAATTTATAAACTTTTCTCTTCATCAACTATTTAATTAAAGTTACTGTTTGCGAGTGCTATAGAGAGTTGTTTAAAGATGTCACTCGATTCGGACGGCAACGTTTCGCTACGTTCGCTATTAATGCGTGGAAAATGGGTGAAATTAAACAGTGCAGTTATCAACGACTCCTCCGAGACTGCAGAGCTTCCGAACAGTCGCTAGTTTGTTTTAGCCCTTCTTAACTCCTCGTATCCTTATCAGGAACTGTTTACACGTTGGAAATTGCGTTCGTAGAACTAGGTTTCAATTTTGCGATGGAAGTCTTCGCTTTTCAAACAGATTAACAATCGCGAAGATAATCCTTTTAAAACAGAAAAATATACCTGTTCCGATTTATTTTTGTAACGACAATTATCTTTCTCTCGCCATTTACTTTTTCCCGTTTCGAGATTTTTAGTTTGCAACGGCATTGTGCGTTCTGAAAAATATAGAGTTACGGAATTATCGTTCAAGCATAAATGCGCAGGTTTTTTTTGCAAGAAAAATTCCGTTGTCAAGAGGATAACGTTCTAAAATCCGTGCTAATGTCTGTTGCAAAATGTTATACTCTGTATCGTTGCCTTTACGCTCGACACGCTAACCGATTCCAAACAATGCGCAAAAAAAAAACATTTTTTCTCAAACAAAGACTACAAAAATCTATTGTAGCAACGGTTCACGGTAACGAAATGAAAGGAAAAAATTGTACGTTCGCAAAATAAAGCGAAACGATGAACTCGGAGAAAGCAAAATGTTCCAGTGAAATTGGCAAACATGGAAGTCTGATAGCGGCCACGGTTAATAGAATTTTCTCATTGTAGAATCGATTACGCTTTATTTTACGTTACAATAGACTTTTTCAATTGTGACACACTCGAACTTTGCAATGTCGTGAAATGAATAAAGGTGTAGATGTAGTACACCGTTCGAAATCGTCGATAGTTAGCTTTCGTATGATTCCCGTACGCTTCGATCAGAAAAAGCTTCGAAGGAAGATAAAAAGGTGCATTTCTCTCGGCAGCAACATTGCTACATCCTGAACAATCGTGTCATGGTACGTACGTGTATCAGCCAGATTCGCTGGCTGTTTCTTTTCAACCGAACGCAGAACTTTTCGAAATCTTATCTTATTGCCTCGCTTCGTCGCCGCCGAGTTTCGTAGCTTTAGCTGCACGTTATCGAACTCGGTCGGCGGAGGAACCATTGTGATTCCTTTATCTGGATGATAAATTGAGCCATCCCGTCCTACGAGTTTTGCGGCGAACGATCGCGACTCTCGATCGTTGTAATCGCTGAATGTCCCTTTGTACCACGATAAAAAAATTCAGTTCGAATGCGTCGCCATTGTAAATTCATGGACACTTTCGCTCGAAGGGTTCATGGCGGCCTTATACAAAAACGTACAATATGTATCTCGATCTGACGGATAAAACAACGAACTATCGAATACTCGAAAGGCCGAGGAAAATATACTACACATGCACGCTTTCACGAGGTTTGTTATTGCAAAGTCCTCGTAGAGTAGGAAACATTAAGTTCCGGCGTGTTTTAATTACGAGCCTAAGCGCGAGCACCCTCGACCCGCTTTAAACGCAGAAGTCTGCGCCTCCGCCAAGCTGCATTTCCGCGTCACGTGACGAGTGACGATAAACTTACAAAATCATGACCGTTCCATTATTTCGCGACGTGGCCCACTTGTCCCATAATGGATACGTCGTGTCGCCGACTTGTTCTCGCGCCGGACAAGAAAAGGATCGACCTTTGAGCGCAGGATTTACGCGAGATAGGAATAAAAAAAAAGTAGGTAAAGGACGGTGGAACGGCAAGAAAAGAACGAGAGGAGGCTTCGAGCTTTAATTAATTGCTTTTATCTTTCGCTGCTCCCTCTTCTCTCTCTTCCGACTCGTATTTTCTTGTCCCTTTTATTTTGATCGTACGGGACGATCAAGGAAATGCCGGCTCGTTTCGAAGGAACGGAGCGATGAAATCTGATCCGAGATCGTTAACGAGTCTAATAGGGCCAATACGGTGCAGCTTATACGCCGATAAATTGCAAAGACGTGGTACCGGGACAGTTCTCTGACTTTCCACGGATCCTACGACCATCAAGCGATTTATCGTTTAAAAAGCTTTTTTCGAACAGATCTTTCACTCGCTGCATTTTACTACCCCTAAGGCTGTGCGTGATCGCGATTCCGGTAATTCATTACCAGAGTTCTCTCCTTGCTGCCGTTATTCAGCTAGCTCTAATTGTTTTAATACGATTACGGATTTGTTACTCGACTGAATTTGCTTACCGTAACTGGTCTTTTCATTTACGAAGAAAATACCGTTTTGATCCAGTAAAAGTATAGGCTGTTATTACGCTCAACGATGCGTATTGACACGAATTCGCGAGAGAAAGCTTAATCGTTAAGGCATCAAAGTGTTAAACAATGTTGAAAACTGAAACTGCGAGATGCATTCACCGTGATTTTCTTTTTCTTCGTTTCTCTTAAAAATTAACAATATCATTTTGATGAGGAATGTTTATTTGCTGTCATAATGGCTCAGCCAGCGGAACTAAAGAACGTCAACGAAACAAATACCGTGGCCAGAAATTGTACGGTGATTGTTCGGCGGAGTAAATTACAAAAGCGTCGAGTCGTTGTTATGCAAATGTTCCAGTTGATATTTTTACCTTTCCACTAGCAAAACGGATGAATTTAATTCACGTTTCCTACGAATATTTACCTTTTTTATTATCGCGTGAATGTAATTCGCATGCCGGGAGAAATTCATTTTCGCGTTACGAGTTTGCGACCCGTGATCTCATCGAACAATAAAGTATTACAGGTTATGTTTCTTTCCGGATCGTTCGTTTCGACTATTTCATTCGGGTACGACGTTAACGTTCTCCTTCGTAATTTCGTTGTAAAAGTACATGAAAATCTGCAATTGCGTGCCAATTTTTCATTCATCATCTTTGATACAAGCTCATCTCGTTAACATTTATTGAACGTAACCGTTTTAACGATGTAAGCGACCTAGTTGCAACGATTCCGACTAATATTATCTCCAGGGGATGCTCCCCGTAACGTTACAATTCTGTCCTCTTCCCCCGAGATGTTCTTCATATTTGAACATGAATTTTTAGTTCGAGATGATGCTGGTAAACACTTTTTCCAACTCGCACAAACTTCTGTCGTGCTTATCAAAGTTAGGACCGACCTCATACTTTTCCCTCACAATGATGTACCGCTTTTTATCGAGAAAAGCCTGGGGCAGCTTATAAAATAAATCACTACTTACGTTCCGTATCAGTGAGGAGCATATCAAATGCCCGGAGACCTTAGGGGCATTGTACGGTGCATACAGCTGTTTCCAGTTTAGAAATTTAGACTGGAAGTTTTCGAATCAGGAAATGGACTATCCATTAGTGTACTTTCGTAAGATCGTAACAGTAGCTATTGCCGTAATAGAATTGAAAACGAGATCTCAACGACGAGCAAATCTGCATTGACGTTTGGGACACACCCGAAACGGAGTTGCGGGAGAATGCAACAAAGCTACGGGCAGTAATTCCATTAAAAGCAACGACAGTTCAAGTACGTAAGTCGTGGTTCGTTCGAACAAGTTGAAACAAGCGAGTGGAACTTATCGCGGCCACATATATCAATATTCCCGTCGTTTTGCTCGCGTCTTGTTCCCATCCACAAATCATCCCCGTTGGCGGGACGCGAAAGTTATACCACGGCCGAGCAGCGCGCATACGCGTACACACGGTGCTATTTATTTCCCGCAATCTGCGGTGACAAGGAAAAAATAACTAACGCGACTCGATCTGCATAGCTTCGTCCACAACGTGGTTAGAGAGACAAATCCGTGACAGGGTCACGCGACCCGTGATTAAATTACATTGCCTATTTAGGAAGATAAGGTAGGCCTTATCGAACTTATTTATCGAGGTTGGTCAGCTTTCCTGGCCGGTGTTCGAGAGACCGATGTGCTAGCACTCGCGGTCTCGAGCCCTATTTAATTCTTTGATTTACACTAAATACGCACGTGAGCCGGCTCGCGATAATTAACGCCGCCCTGAAAGGAACAGCTTGTATTCATTTTTCCTCGTGCCTTGCATTAGCCTGGACGGTTTTATCGGCGGGATTAATTCGCGCCACAGGGGGGAAGATCGTGTGGGTTACCTCCGAAAGTTCTGAGAAATTCGCGACGAAAAAAGCAACACCCTCATTAATTAGCCAGCTTTTTCGACTAACTTCGCCGACTGCTTTATCACGGGGATTAATTCAGACAGCAGGGGGTGGCTCGAGTCGCTTTGAGAGTTGCGAGAATCGCAACGAAAATTGCAACACCCTCGTTAATTAACCAGTCGCCGGATACAAATAATTTTCTCGTCATCCTTCAGGACTTTAACGAGCACTTCCTCGAAAATGAATTATCTAGGCTTATTTCGCACGCGTACGTGACAACGTTATTTTTTATCGTTCGACTTCGAAACTCGTCGACAAAGCGTGGTGGATCAATTTGATTGTGCACTGACTGTACGCGTATACGTTTCATATGTCAGATTTTTCGATGAAATTTCCAAACCGAGCTACACGTCGATACGTGTCCCCTTGGCGAAAATTGCTCGCGCTTCGACGTTATTGTTACGGCACAATCGATTGCACCCTAAATCGAGTTCGCGGTTAATACCACCATTTTAATTTCCATTTAACCGAAAAAACTGGCAACGAAGTTTGAAATAAGATCGTGAAACGATCTTTTCATGCTTTGCTAAGGGTCGTTCGCCTCGGATTTCCAAAGCGATCTAAATATTCAGATCACCGGCGACGAAAGCCGAAATCCGCTCTGTTTCCTCTCCGTGGCTCTTTCTGCCTGGAAATTGCGGTGAAATACGGACAGGATCGGGCCAGGAACCGCAGTCAGAGTCCCTTAAATATCTTAATCTCTAAACGCCAATGTGATCCGCGTGCAAATCCTCCGGGCAAAGGTGCCCCGGTAAAGTCGTCGGATCAGAAATTTCGAACCAAAGTAATTTCGTCCTTTGACACACGTTAGAGTTCGCGACACTGCGAACGAGGAATAAAAAGGCACTGAATGAAAATCTTATTCACATATCGCCAGATATATGGCTGTATGAGACTGTAGCACTTAGTGCACCCTGGCAGTTTCTAAAAGTTGCAACTTATTATTTTGCCCCCGAGACTACTGTATCCCTTAGCACTGCTTAGCAGTCTCTAAAAGTTCCAACTACTACCTAACTATTATCAGTGAAGATATTTGATATTTCCTGTTTGTATCGGTCAGCGCGTGCTTTGCACACCGGAACACACAATTAGATAAACAGTTGCGACAGTTGATATCAAGCGGATGAAAGCTTGACTCGCTAACAGAAATAGCTGGAATTCCAAGGCAGCTGTATGTGGATCATGACAATGATGGCCGTCTGGCGTCATAATAGGACAGAACAGAGAATGCAATTGCACCGAGTACAGTGGTCGTAACCAACGACTCGGACTCCGTTGTCATAACGCGAGTTACCATCCGCGTCAAACGACCGCGCCAATTACCAGAAGTCAGGCTGAAAAGGACAGAACCGACGAATCCGGCTTTTTCTCACCTGAGTGAAAATGAATGGATCGCAATTTATCGCACGGCCAGCCGGCCATAAGTCAATGAAAATTGTCATTGCATTTTATCACGGATGCCGTTGGGGAGTAATTTTATTTTCACTCGGCTGAAACTTCCGAGATCCGTCATTATTTTTCATTAGGCACGATTTACCGATGATAGACGACGGTAACCGCGTTCAATCATCTTGGCAATTATGGTCATCTCACGGGCGAAGTTACTTTGAGAGCTTCTGGAAACGCTGCTTGTTTCGATAAAATATTGTTTCGACGTTGCGAGAAGTTTTTTATGACCGAGCTGAAGCTGGTACTCGGCCTTTAGTGATATTGATTATGCTAAAAGAAGAGATGCTTTCGAGGTTTTTCATTCGCGGAACATCAACGTCCGAACAATGAATATCGAATTTAATGCTCGATAATTAAAGTTTCAACGCGTCTGACTACATGTGTCTATTTCTACTGCGGCAGTCGATTACTGTTGCAATCTATGGCTTTCAGTTTCGAATTTTCGCTATAATTTCAGCGGTATCCGGTGTTTCCTTCTTTCGCCGTTAAATTGTATCCCGAGGTAAACAATGTCTAAAGCGTTCGAAACAATTACTCTGGATCACTGAACGTTCAGACAATCAATAACGATTGAACGAACTATCCTTTCGAAAGCTTGTTCTGAAGAATACTCCTGTCGTCGTAAAACACGTGTATCGATTATATTCTCGCGTCGAGAACTCCCTACGTTCAGTATATAATTCTCTCCATAAAACGAAAAGATGTTTGTTTACCTTATAGCTTGACTTCCCAGGCTGACACACTTCGATAGGCCATAACGTTGTACAGCTATCGCGTGTCTATAAATATTGATGAGCTTTTAGAATAAAGTCTATTTACTGCGCGTCCATCGAGATAAATGGAAGCATTTCGAGTAAATTATACGTGGCTGGAAGTAAATCCACGTTCTTTACCGCGACCTAAAAACCCTCGCAGCGAAATGTAACCGGTCCATGCTGTTCCATGAATACTGATCGCTCGATTCGTTTCGCGAAAAAAACGAACACAACGAAAAACCTTATTTTCCAGTTCGGTTACGAGCCGGCGAACTTCGCGTCCTTCTTAATTAAGAATCAAGATGGTTCGTTTAAACGGGACGTCTAACGAGCACCGAATAAACCAGAAAGCAACGTGCAGCACCATAACGCGTCGCTGACACACATCCGGGAGGTCGATGCGCGAAAACAGGATATACGGGATAAAGGAGGAGAAAGAGGAGCAGAGAGATTTCTAGGAAAGCCAAAGAGGAGTCCCCAGAGTGCAGGGAAAAGCTCGTTATAAGCTCTCCGAGCTTAGTTGTTGCTACAGAATTAATTAAAGCGAGCGCGTGGTAAAGCGCATAAAATATCTAGAAACGTGCCCCCTACTACGCACGCGACGGATTTATTATATTGCTATTCCCCTGATCGCTCGCCGGGCTTAAATAACAGCAACGCCGGCAAGAACGGAGACAAAGTGCAATTAACGGGGCAAAATTCTTGTAGTTGGTAATACCTCGCACCGTATTTACGACGTCTCTACCGACCACGATCAGCGTTTGCAAACTTCCTGCTCGATCGATACGTTTAGCCATTACTCTTAATATCCGAAACTTTTCAAAAACCACCGATACATCGAAGAAATTTTACTCGTTTTTTCCTAATCAAAGTCCTTTCTCCACCTCGGAAAAATTGTTCTGAACCAAACTCAAAATGATTATCGTTTTATCTTGACCTGTGGAGATTTAGATCAACATAGTAGTATTCAGACACCGCGTGACCGGTTTTAATGCGAAACGATCGAAAAACTTCACTCGTAGGAGTCGGGAAATTAGCATAGTTGAAGGAACAAGTCGAGGGCCGCCTATTCATGTATATTAATAACGCATGTTACTGCATACGCGTTTCAAACGACCAAACGACTATATCGGCCTTTTTCTGCCGCTTTTTCCCCGTCCAGTGATGGATTACGGGAAAAATAACAGTGGACGATGCAACCCCTCTAGCTAGGGGTGTCTTTTCTCCGCCGCTACCCCGACAGCCCATTCTCTACCTAATTCACTCTTAAGCCAAAGTGTAATGAGCTCTGATCTAATCTAATTTCGTCCAATCTCCTTCTGGCTATACGTCCCGTGGCTATTATAGTTCCGAGATGTGAACTATAGCCACTTTGTATGAGCTTCCCTATTTAAACTGCTTCCCCTATTCTTACTTCCCCGTTCGCCTCGGCAATTTATTCGGCTTAGATACGGGCAACAGTTCTGTCCCATTTTCTTATATTCTTACGATTTTCACCTAGTTTGAAACGTAGAATTTTCTGCAGCGACGTAAGCTACTTTCAAATTCAAACAATCCGCTTTTTTAAATTATTTTTAAATTTCTAGTTAAAATTCTGTTCCGTAAATGTTCTGCAATTGTTAATAGTTTTATGAAAAAGTCTAGAATTTAACTTTGCTAGAATAATGAAGAATCTGGAGATCTCGACATCGTGTAGTTGATCATGCTTCATTAACCAAAACTGTGTTCGCTATTCA
The DNA here is from genome assembly GCA_036983795.1 of Megachile lagopoda. NCBI lineage: Eukaryota > Metazoa > Arthropoda > Insecta > Hymenoptera > Megachilidae > Megachile > Megachile lagopoda. The sequence continues at coordinate 3,177,900 of CM072794.1, forward strand.
ATACAGAGAATGACGGTAATAACGATTACCATGCAAATAACGAAATAAAGGAACATTAATATTCGGCGCCTGTAATGATATTAGTTACGATTCTAACGGAAGCCAGTTAAGGGGGACGCTATCGGCGTATCCATAAACATGGTGCTCGCGATCGCGAAAGAACAGCGAAATTTAATGCTTTGTTCGAATGTTAAATCTGATTTTCGACAATGGCGCAATAGCGCAGCAATTTAGTCTGTCGGTCCCGATAAACGTAATATAACTGAAATAAATGCGAAGCCGTGTCCACTTAAAATCAATTATTCCCGCAACGCGCGGACCATTCTGTCGAACGCATCACCGAAGGAAATGATTTTTCGACTAATTCCATTTCCCATCGTTAACATTTTTCCACTGCAAATTCGACCGTTACTTTCGCAATTTCTCCCACGGAACATTTGCATTCATGGAAGTTTCTAGTTCGATACCACTGAAAACATTCGGAGCACTCGCAAGCGATAAATCGCCGTGGAACTCGAGCAGTTTTGTAAATATTTCAAGCATTACACGAACGGTGACAATCTATTCGACCTGACGATAAAACGAATGACAGCTCTCTCCTGAAAGCTCTCTAAAGACCCAAAGTGACTGTAATAAAAGCGATTTTCGTCGATCGGTCCCGAGGTTTTCAGAAATGATGGATTCGCGGCTTGCCTTCAGCCGACAGCTTCGTAACACCTACCCAGATCAACGTCGTTCAACGACGAGCTTTCACTTTGCCGGCAATCCGTTTGATCGCCGGATTTTTCCTTTCTGTTGCAGATACACTCAGTTTAGGAGATCGCACGATAGACATGGACCGACACGGCAGCCAAAGCAGACCACGAAACCAATTGCTGGTGGACCCATCGAGCGTGAAGCTAAAGGCCGAGCCGACGTTCGACCATTCGCAAAACACCAACGTGACAGCCCTGATTGGAAAGACCGCTTATCTGACGTGCAGAGTGCGCAACCTGGGCGACAAGACCGTAAGGCTTCTCATGATTTTTTCGCTCCGCAAGCTCGCGTATTATCCGATCTAACAGCCAGGAAAATTTCCACCTTTCCAACCATCGACGAGAAATTTCCAATCGTCCCCGAACGTTTATTTCCATTCGAGAGCTGCTTTTCAACTCGGCCAGGAATAACGCGAAAAATTGCCCGTGACAGCTTAATGTATCAGAAAAATGCTTTCGCCTCTTGCTATCCACGTTATTCCATGGGGTTTCGACAAATTTGTGGTCTGGCAAGGTAATTACGACAAAGAACGGCGCGCCAGTCGCTGGAAAGAGACGGGAAATCCGGGCCCTGGTAAAGACCTTAGGAAAAGCGATTTACAGGAAATAATCGAGTTGCTCGAGCTCGATTGGACGTTAATCGACCTTCAAGGCAACTGGAAACTCAATTTTACCGCAGGTCGCGGGGATACTGTCGTTACAGGTATTGGTCGATCGAAAAGTAATGCCTAGCGTTGTGCTGGAATACTCGAATTATGACTTTGCGATCACGTAATGTTATCTCCTTCGGCATGTGATCGTCCATCAGTTACAATCTGTTACCTACCAACATTTTTATAATTTTAGCGTTTTAAGAACGTCTCGTGAAATGGAACGATATTGTTCTCGGCACGATCATACGATAGCGGAATCCCAAGAGTTGGCCCCGCTGATGTTACAAGACTTCTTTCGATCGAGGGCCGTGTTCTTTGGTCATTAAATATTCGTCCAACTTCTCGACCAAGTTCCACGGCTGTGAAAAGCCCGTGGGCAAACTCCGGCTCGATTAGTAGCCAAAGTGCAAATAGGATTACGCCGGAAGAAAAGAGGACGCGACACACGGACACGAGATCGCGATAAAACGAACGAGAGATAGCGACGCGTAGATACGAGGTCGTAGCGTGGGAACAGGGCCGTTCAATTTCGCTATTTGGGAGTGTGTAAACCGTATTAAGTGAATTCATTATACAGTCGGGAGAGGGCCGGCGTACCTTAATTTCATTCGTCGCTACGCGTCAGCCGTGGAATTCCATTCGCTCGACGTCCGAATTACTGGGTCACACGGATTTCCTCGATATGTGATTCCCGCCACTTTGCATGTTATCTCGACACTTTTGGCCCTCGCCGTTTTATCTCGAAATCTACGAATTCTGCGTCCGCTATCGGATCGCCCGCTTTTATCGTTTTCTTCATTTTCGCAATTCACTCCGAAGAAATTTAGTAGCGGGCTAAAAGCCCGTTAATAAAAGGAAGGAAAACCCGGAAATGTAACTGCTGTTTGGCGAGTTTAACGGACAATAACACGGACCGTTTGTAGGTTTGCTTAATGTTCGGTATTCATCATTCTGGACGTGTTCCCCGCAGTTTCGCTTTCCTTCGAAACCCATAACATCTCGTCCGATCTTGATGGGTAAGTTCGGAAGCGTTCAACTGACACTGCTCCTCTACAGTAACGGCAGCTCGCCAGACGCGTAAACTTCTTCGGGTAAATGCGTTAAGTGGTGCCAAGCTCATATGCGGAGGTTCAAAGCTATTGGAGGAGACAGCTGCCTTTCCGGTTTACATCGACGGTTGAATTACCGCGAGACTGAGAATCGTGAGCTTTTCACGACGTTCTGCAAAATGGCGCGTTTCTACATCCTACATCCGTTTATTAACTTTTGACTCTTTCAGATTACTTGTCAGCGTATCAAATTATTTAATCAAAGACCGTCAAATAATTTCCTAATTTATTCTGAATTTTTATTTCGTAAGTTTCGTCCTAATTCTGCGTTCTTCCTCGGTCACCTGAAAACTTCTGTGTGTTTAACTTAGCTTCAGGTTCTGAACTAGGTTAGGTTAAATACAAGTTTGTATAAATCATGTAAATAAAAGTTCTCGTAGTTTAGTCTGTATACTCTGCAATTTGTACCACTTTTCTAATGGCGTCCGAAGGCATAATGAATAAAAATTGACGTCAATGACGTGGAAGAGTGGTCGAGCACCGTGGGTCGACGAACCAATAAAATTCATTGTTTACGTCTGCGTTTTCAGCCTCGCTTTACGACTCAAGTTTTCTTGCAGACATCAGCTTTCTGTGGAGCGATGAAGTTGTAACAAGAGGACCAGCTACTCCGACGAGGTCAAAGATGCTCCAGGTTAATGTAAAACTCCGATGCTCGTCGAGGAATCCTTGAACTTTAAAGCGTGAACGAGTCAAACATATCGTTCCGTCTTTTCAAAAATTCCATAGTACTTCCAAATTGTTCGCGATTTTACCAAACAGTGCGAACGAAATAAAATTTTCCGAAATCGAGTTAACGAACTGGTATGTGTATCGAGTAATGATGATTACTTCGAAGGAAGCCGAATAAAAGGATGATTTTGTATTTTATTTGACTTGGCCCGAAAGTTTTTGAAGCCGAATAGAAAGTTTCGGTTCGTTTACGGCTCGGTGATTTTTGGCTGGCCGTAAACGCGGAAACAGTCGAATTCGGTGTTCTGGTATCGGGATCTCGGCAAAATCGCAACGACGGAAGCTATTTTGCCGAGGCAGACTTCCGCAGAGTTTACGAGATTACTTTCTCGTTGCCGGTAAGAGGCAGGGCCTCCGTGAGAGCACATACGCGGCTGATGAAATTACCGTCGTCCCCGAAGACGTCAAACTTCACCGTAGCCGAAGTTTAAATGTCTCCTTCGTCGAAACAAATCATGTATTATACGCGGCGGCGAAGACTGTTTGCGGATGACGGAAGCGTCGACCCTCTCCGAGTTGCGCGTCTCGCGCCTTCGCGTCTTGAAATATTTAATGCTACAGAACGAACAGACGAATCTGAAATATTGATTGCGAGACGACGTTGGGGCTGCCGTGCTCCCAGAATTTTCAAAGATTTCCCAAAGTTCCCGGTTCGAGGCTTCGTTTTATCGCCTGCAATATTCAGCATCTTACTTCCTACAATGTGTACCTATAAAGTGATCTATGCTTCAGTTAAAATCTAATTTTTTATTAAACATCCTCCTCCTTAGCACGAAGGTTAATGCGGAAAGTAAAGATTCGAATAGAATTTTCTATTCGTTATGTCAAAAAGAAAAAAGATTTCGAAACGAACGTACTTCGGACGTATCACGTCATCATCGAATTCACTTTAACGATCGGTGGTGACTATTCAAAGCACTCCGACCGATCTGCTCCGATAACCATCATTGACTCCTCTTTGAAATTCCGTTTGCAAAGGTATCCTGGGTCAGGAACAGAGACATTCACATTTTAACGGCAGGGTCGTACACCTACACGAGCGATCAGCGATTCCAACCGCTTCACAGAAAAAATACAGACCAAAATAGCGAGTGGTCTGAATGGACTCTTTGCATAAAGTGGGCACAGGAGAGAGACCAGGGCCTCTACGAGTGTCAGATCTCCACTATTCCCGTCAAGTCGCACCAATTTCGTTTAAACGTCGTTGGTAAGTTTTTATTCACCGACTACGTTACCTCGATTATACTTCATTCCGACGTAATCGGATACCATCGAATTCACAAAGGGAGGTCGCTTTCCAGAGCTTAGTTGATTTAAACATGTTCACGTTCATCACGAAATATTTAAACGCGAACATCTCTATTATTAAGAGTTGCGCGTAGTAACTTTGCAAAATTACTCGTTTCGGTGATCTTTGTAATCCTGTGAAGTTTCAGTGAAATCGATGACCTCCCCTTGTAGACATAATTTCCAATAGTGTTTGTATACGCGTAGCATCTACAAATTATCTGTCTACTCGGAATTTGCGGGATTATGATGGCTCTCGATTCATAATGATCCAAACTTATCGAGCGAATTATCGACGAATCGTTAACGTCAACGGGAGACTAATTCTCGAGAGCGCGGCGTCGACCTCGTTATTTCAATTAGACTGACCTTGGCCACCGTTAACAAGCTTCGACTCGTTAATTCGATGCGGATCGCTAAAGCACTTTTCTCTTCGAGTATCTTGCACGCTGTCGCGGTAATTTGAAGATGACTACGCGGATTGTATAGAAGCTTGAAAGCAGACAAAATGGAGTCGTTTTTATATCGCAGTACCGACAGCAACGATACTTGGAGGTCCAGATCTATACGTGGGCGCTGGAAGCACGATAAACTTGACGTGTGTCATACACTTTAGCTCTGAACCACCAGCCTACATCTTTTGGTACTACTATGAACAAGTGCTGAGCTACGATAGTCCCAGGGGCGGCATCTCGGTGATAACTGAAAAGGGTGGCGACGTCACCACCTCTTGGCTCCTTATTCAGATAGCGCAACCCTCGGACTCTGGGGAATATAACTGCAAACCCAGCAACGCCAATACGGCTTCCATCAAAGTTCATGTCCTGAATGGTGAGTTTATACGACTAATTGTGCGACCGAATTGAAAAAATTAGACGCAAATTTCTTTTTAATTTTTATTCCAGCCCCAGTCCACGCACTATCCAATCCGTACTAAATTTTTAAAGTTCTCAAAGTACTAAAATTCCAAAGAATCGAAGTCGGAACTAAACCTCGGAACGGGGGTGTTTCCTTAACTCGTTAATTTTGCCGCGAATGCGCGTTGAACCAGCGCGCTTGTTTCGCGGCAGATGGGAAAATTTCGGGCGTTATCGCGTGCAGCTGTCCTCTCCCAGATTTTCGCAGACATCTGGGAAGCCTCGCAATCGGCCTATCGCAGAACTTGGCAATTACGCGGTCGCCAAATTTTGCATGTTTATTCAGCGACGGTCTCGCGAGCACCGCAAGAGAAAACGAGTTTCAACGCGAGCAGAATGTTTGCCCTGCTGTTCACCGATACTAGCCTCCCCGGGGAAATAGTTTCGTTAATGCAATTTTAAACAAGATCCTTCGCGATTTTCATTTTGCTCGGTACTTTTTCCAAAACGCTTTCTACCCGTAACGCGATGTTTAGCGTAATTTTCTTGCTTTGAATTCGAGTTAAAGTTCGAGAAATCGTTGCAACAGTTTCGAAACGGGTTTCAGAAATAGTGGAAACAAATTTTCTGTAAATTACCTCAATTCCATGGACCGAGATTCTTAGAAAGTTGCGCGGATCGGATCGAAATCGAGCGGTAATTGCGGCTCGGTCGCATAAAACACTTGGCCGACGTTTAACGAGAACATTGACACCATTTTCAGTCTTTCGAAACATTGCTCGCGGTTTAAGCGTCGGGTTAGGAAAACGTTGCCACGTAAAAAGTTGTGCACTGTAACCTGAATTTCTCATGATAACTTCGTCAGGGTAAAGAATTACGTGTTATTTCAAAGGATCAAGCGTGCTAAGCTGTTCGATAAACAAATGAAAAAGTAACGAATGATACTGAAAAATCCTAGTTTCTTCTGCTTCGCTGTGTTCTCTTTAGACAGATGTCTCGCGTTTTGATTACAGCCGCCCTCGATGCGGTTGCGCTGCCGGAACGAACGATTTAGACGACTCTTTATACGACCAGATATATTTTCTGCTCGCAACGCAAACAATCCTAGCAACTTTTCTCTCCGGAATGTCCCATCTTTCGCGAAAAAACTTATTTTTCTCGCTGGGGAAGCTGCTCGCTTCTTTAAGCTCAGGCAACCGTAACGCAGCGATGCATTGAAAACTTTCGCGACCAGAGATTCGGCCGAACGGAGGAGAAAAATGTGACATTCTGCTTAATCCTTTCATTTTTCATTTCATACGATTAACTTCCGCTTCGGCGAACTACGGTAATCGTTGTTTCGGGAAAGACGCTTCGAGTTTGCCTTGGAAATTAATTGCCATAACGTCTTTTAATAATTAATCGTTAATGCGATTATCGTGGTATCGGGTGAATTCGTGACCAAGAAATTTCCCTACGGTCTCGAACGATAACCACGATGGTTACGGAACCATCTCAAAGGGAAGAACATCAGACAGCGCAGAAATTAAGCGCGTATGATAACACATATTGGGATTCTTGAACAGAGCTGTACGTCATACTCGACCGGATGCAATCAAGAGCTCTTGATCCTCGATCCCTCACCGCAGCCTGACTTCCTGGAATCCCAGAACTTCCGATATTAATTTATTGGAAGTACGTCGCCAAGACCCAACAAAGCGTTCTACGTGCTATTATACGGTGCTAAAAGTTTACCATCTTCCCGATACTCTCGAAATTCATACGCAACTATTAGTCAACGTGTCACGTTATCTGCAATTTCGTAGAAGAACAAATTCGATTGCAAATTTGTAGTTGACAACGAGACGTGGAACTTGTGTCTATTTTGTTCCAGGCGAACGACCAGAGGCGATGCAGACCGGAACTGCGGGACCCAACTTATCCTCGAGCTGTCTGTTGGTGTCCCTGATCATTTTGTACATATCGTCGGTGTAAACGAACGAAAGGTGTGACAACGTAACCGCAACGCCAATTAGGCCGAGTTTTCAAGTCTGTCAGGGTATGTTCTTCAACGAGTTCACGCTACCCCGTTTACCAGGATCGATAGAATCGTTCGCGAACGAACTGCTAATTTGACGTGCGAGTTTCGGGCTCCATCGAGTACCACGCGAACTTTGCGTTCTCGTGACTCGTACCTTCGGTCCCTTCTGTGGACGAGTTTATAGCGATCGTCGATGACGTTGTATGTCGTCTCGTTTATGAACATCTTTTCGAACGACTCTACGATCTAGAGGCAATCTTAACCTAAGAAACGTGTTCGGAGATCGAGATGCAAACGGACTTGCATCTCGATAAAAACATTTAGTTAAGGGAACGTCGACGCTAATACCGTGAACGACCATTCGATATGGGAATCAAACACCTATTGGTTTCGTTCAATTTTCTTTTAGACAGATATCTAATTACATTGCAACATCGCCTCGAGTAAATAGCGATTTCGTACGGTTTCGTTTCGCCGATGAACAAGCTTGATCCACGATGAAAGGAGCAGATTCACGAGGGTTGTAAACGCGGGGAACGACCGTCACGCTTTACGATCGGTCGAAACCCAACTGCAGGACAGTATTCAGTGAGAAATAAAACGTGACTGGACTGTTCGATCACACGGTGTTAACAATGAAGCTTCCTCTCGAAAAATCCGGTAGTCTCCCGAAATTGTCTAAATTTCCGCCCCTGTACGATGATGGAAAACCGTATTCTGACGTCGATGACTATAGCTTTCTCCCCAATTTCTGAGAGCGAAAAGATGTATGATTTTGTTCGTTGACGTAACTGGGTCCACGGGCAAATCCCTTGGCTTTTGCTAACAGTGTCAATGAGCCACACTTGGGATCCTTTCCTAGTTACACCAATAGTTTCGTACGAAACGTGACCGTGTTACAACGGAGGAAAGCAAATATAATGTACCTTAAATCAATAATGTCATCGACGAGAGGCATGTCGCTTTCTAGAATTACTTGTTTGTTCTTGGTGTTAGCGTCAACGATGATAACACGAAACTTGTACATAGCGTCTGTATTATAAATTGTGGCCGGGTGTGATGATAGTTACACGCCGAGGACGCGAGCGTAAATGCGTGCACGCGCCAAACACTCTCTCTCTCACCTGAAACCGATGTGCTGGTGGATCTAGTAATTGCGTTTATCGCGGGAAAATCGAGTTTCGCGGTTGAAGTGGCTCCGAACGAGCGACGCGCGAACCATGAAGCGGAATCTTCGTCGACAGGATTCGAGGTGGCTCGAAATACTAAACGCTGGATCATCGTTCCGAATTTCATTAACGGGACTTCAATATTGTCGTTCATTTTCTCGACCTTAGATCAGAGACACGTTGACACGTGTTCGAAGGTCGAATAACTGTGCTATTTATAACAGTTATGGATTTGTGCAGACGAGGTATTAAAGAGAACGAGACTTTTTAGATTTCAGAACTGAAGCTTTCGTTAAGACACGTGTTAATTTATTTTTACTTTTGTAAACGTTCCACCTGTTCGTGTGGAATTAAGATGGCGACCCAGTAGTCGCGACGAGAAAATGCGATGATCTTGCACCGATTTCCAGGTAATCGAACTTCCCTTACGAATCTTTGTCGTTGTTTCCGAATCGGTGGTCCGCGAACCGAACACTGTCAGCTTTCAAACGAATTTCCCTCGTGAGTCCAGAAACCTTTTTACTACTTTGTATATTTTTCCTTCCTTTCGAACGCTTCCCTGCGTGTACGTGACACACCGTGAAAAAGGCTATAGACCAACCAGTAAGCACCACGAGGGCAAGAAGGGTCAGTCGGGCCACCGAGTTGGATCCACTTCGATCGCGACGCGAGAACACGACAATTTTCACTTTCTATTTGTGTGTGTGTGTGTGTCTGTTTCGATGTGATATCCTCGCAGGTAGGGCAGGATCGGGCGTAGAAAAAAGTATTCTTTTTCTTGCGCTACACCAACCGAATTCCCTTCACTCTTGTGTTCCTATTTACCACCACGGTGGCGATTCTTTCCTCGGACTTGCGCGACCCGTCGACGAAGACGATACAGAGAGAGTCCAAGAGAGAGACCGTTCTCCAGCGATTCGACGAAAGTTCCAGATGGAACTGGAATCGATACGAGAAACGTGATGTCCGCGTAAACTACGGAGAATAATTGCGTGGACCTGAAAAGGGAAGGGGTTGAGAAAACTTTGCGAATTTTTCTTCCCCTTTTGACGGAAACTACGTGTAACGGATAGGACGCGGTCCATTAACCGGCTGACCGTACATTCGATTTCGCGACGCGAATTACGTTCGCGGGAAACTCGGCCTGGGATACGTTATTTTGTTCGAAACTCGTTTATTTTGGTGATCGATAATAACGCTCCCGGCTATTTCATACGTAATCACGTTTCGGCCACTCGTTCGGATGCGTTTTTTTTTTGTTTTACCCTACAGGTTCGGTAAATTCGGTCGATACGTCTTGGTTGAAAAATAATCCGTACGAATACTACTATTTCAAAATAAAGGAAAGTGGTTTTGCTTTCAATTTCAATATTTAACCGTGGTTCTCACTTTTTATAAAAGCATAGAAGTTCAAGAATTCCAGTACAACAATTGAGGGATGTTATATGTTTCTTATCAAATAACAAACGGAAAGAAATGAACACAGAATACTATTAATAAAATAATTTGAGTCAACACGGTACCACTGGTTGAAAACCGTCGATCTACAGATAGAGCCTGCATTATACTTTGTCCGTTTGCAACATGCAATTCAGCGATTAGTTTGAAAGAATGAGGAGTTGTAATATTAGTATACGTTTTGATTAATCAACAAGGTGCGATAATTTTGAGTTGCTACGTCAATTCGTTTTCAATTTGGTGATTGCATCGAAAGCAGCCTGATATCGTCTGTACAAGACCGTGTAGCATACTTTCGCGTTATTTTGCAGGTAGAAAGCACGCGATATGTAACGAGGTAAACGTTGCACGTCCAAGAACGAGAGCGAAGCGGGCGAAAGGAAGAATGAAAGGAAATGCATCGAAACAAACTCCGGATTTCGTTCGTTCCAGTTGAACAAATCGGTCGCGAATCGAATTCAGCTCCCGTCGATGCAATTCGATTGGAAAGTCGTCGTCCTGTGCTCGCAAGCCTCGATCTCGTTCCCCTGACCGTGCACAAATAGCTTTGCCCTCGCTGTGGCCACTTTGTCCCCGCGTTCGCGGCCTTTTACCTCGCTCGAAAGGAAAAGTGATGTCGTTGGTGGTGAATCGTGGAAAAAAACCGCGTTAAAACGCGAACAACGATCGGAGCGGCACAGATAAAAAAAGAAAACCACAACATGAGCTCGCTCTCTCTTTGGAATCTCTCTATCGACTTTTTTCTGACTCGATGCACGCGTTATCGCGACGTATCACCGCACAGACTAGCTACCTAAGCGAAACTAAACAATAAGTGTCGCTGTTCAGCGAGACGGCCGTTCGAGGACGATCGCTAAACCAAAGGATGAAAATATGAAACGTTCGAAAACGGCGCGTCGTAGACTCACTCGGCAAGCCTGTAGCTCTTAATCGACGATGCTAAAGCAAGAAAGACGAAGAAAAGAGAGGGAGAATAAAACCACGAAAGAATCTGTAATCGCAGCGATATCGTTTAGACTAGATAGGTATATTATTGTACATACTACAACATTACGATGTTTAATAAATAAAAACGTTGAAAGAATAGAGGTTGAAAGATCTCCAGCGAAGTTTTGCAAGATACACCGACACAACCGTCTCTCTGTTCCCCCGTGCTTTCACGGATTCGTGGACTCTTCGAGCCAAGATTCCTTTTGTCGCGATTTCCATCTTTGAGGTCATCTCGCGAAAACGAGGGGATCCCGGAAGACAGACGCGGCAGGCTTTTTTCAGGCCGTCCTCGCTTTAAAGCTACTTTCATTTCGACTTATTCCGACCCGTCTATGAACCTTTATCCACCTTTGCCGTTGATAAGTAACTAACGAGCTTCAAAGAAGCTCGCCTGACACCGGTGACACCTTTTCACGCTGCATTACTGCCACGTCGATACGTTTCTTGGGACTCCTGCTGCAACCTTCGAAACGAGGTAAACTCTTCGACTGGTTCGCCGTTACAATTCACCGTGTTTCGAGAAACGGCTTTAACGACCCGGTGGATTCGCTTTGACTGTGGGTTGAAAAATAAAAAAAAAAAGGGAAACTCGACAGCCCGCGGTGAATTTCATCGATCGTCTCGTTAATGGAAACTTTTACAGCCGCGTTAACCGTTCGAAGAACTTGCGACTTTCATTAGCCGGTTACGTGACCGACCTGCGACCGGTCAATTAACGGCTCGAGCGTTCGAAGAAAAGCTGCACGATATTTAATGGTATCGCGATTGCCAGACAAAATTCGTGCTAGATTCCTGACAAGCTTAACTGCTATTTTTCGACCGAATTTTTCTAATCATCCTTTCGTTCGTTAAGTTAATTCGCGAACTCCCGAAAAGCGGAAATTGAAAGTTTAAGTAGCGTCGGTTCTTAATAAGAGAACGAATTGGACGAATTCCAAATGAAGGCTAACTGGACGGCGCATCTTTTACGAAGCTTTAGCCTGGCTGAAATTCACCGGTTTCCATTGGGTCGACGGAGAACGGAACAGTGTGGAAAACTGTGTTTTCCGATTGAACGAAAGGAAGGGAGAAACGGTAAGTACTAAAACGAATCGCCCTGGAATTAACGCGAATCGAACGAAGCGGAACAAATTTTTACGTCGCGTTTAAAACTTTCGTGAACCGTTTTCTCCGTCACACACGAACGTCGTTCGTTCCAAATGAATTCTATTTGTGCCCGTTGTCCGCTTCGATCCTCCATTAACAATAATTACGGAACTTTCCAACTCTGATCGAAGAAATCGTATCAGATGTCACGAACTTCGCATTCCTTTGCGTTACATTTTCAAGCTCAACGTTTGTAATGTGCACTGTTCTTTGCCCTAAGAGGAACGGGAGGACCACGATCAGGGAACTTTAAGCATCGTGTGCGGATCACAGCAAGGTAGGTTTGCAACAATAAGGTACGTGGAACACAGTATATCATGAAAGGTCCCTTTGTGAATGACAAAGCTTCGGTTGCTATTGTAAGGAATAATATTTAAAGGAATAAAAGATATAAACGAATTTAAGTAGAATTACAGAGAAAACCGAATGTAAAATTATACATTATGAATCGTAAAAAGGTACAAATCCCTGATTTGCATGGGTACACCTTTCTTTCTCTGGAACGCGTCGCACAAGATGGTAGCCACAAACGCGGGTGGCGCCGCCGGCCTTTTTAACGAATAAGATAGCCTTGAGTTTAATTAAAGTCACCTTAAGTTTACTATATTCTAACGACCAGTTTTTACGTTGTTCTAACGTCTGTACAACGAAAATATTGGGGTATCAAGAAAAGAGAGTTCGTCAGTTTACGACTCCCATGCGAGGGTGAGAAAAATCACGAAAGTGTACACAGGGTATTAAAAGAAAAAAGGGGATCAGCCGAGGGAAAGGAGTGGACTAACTTTCCTGTAAAACGGCACGTTCGCGTTGAATGCAGAGGGACGGAGGCTGATGTAAACGCGTGGAACGAAGAAAATCGAAAAGGGTCGAAAGGGTTTCTCCCGGCGTTTTATAGCCTGATGGGAAAAAGGCCGGTGAATCGCGCAGAAAGTAGTCGCGTTAGGATACCTCTGTTTCATTAACTCTTCCTCGACACCGACGAATTTACTAGCAGAACGGGCGAATGTTTGCCAAGTCTAATTCTCGAAACAGTTATGTATCAGTCGAGAAAAGAAGTGGATCGTAATCACCGTAAATCCCTTCCCGTAAATCTGCACAAAAGGAATAATCACGGAAGGAAGAAAAAAGTCTGAATAGTCAGCCTCGTAACAAAGGAATCACCTGCAAATCCTATCCTTTTGCATAAAAACGGTCTCGTTAATTACGATTTCCTCTTATCGGTCACGTTCCTGGCAAACCCTGTGAATTAATCTGTGAAAAAATTGAACGCTATGAAACCGATACTATAATCATCGGATAACTTTCTGCCATAATTTTTATCTGATTTACACTTGTGGAGCTAATAATGTAGGATGCAGGACGAAGATGATAAGGTGGACGATAAATAACACACGGAGCGGATTAACGCGCAAGTTCGAGGTCTTAATCGAGTCCGAGGAGATCTCGCTAATGACGAATCGGTTATTGCTGGAACACCGTTGAGCAGATCCTGATAAACCATCCTTTCGAGAAGCCCGCTTTGAAACTCCAATTATACGAGCTTCGAGAGCTTCGGTGACGTACGACTGACGCGATACCTGCGACTCCCAAGTTCACCGGGGAACTTTGTTTCGACGGGTTGCCTAAATCCCTTTAAGCCGGTTGGGTAACGAGTCCGGAAAGCGGCAGGCCATCAGAATCTAATAACCTTTCGACCGGATCTCCGGGTAGAAAGCTTCTCCGTGCACGACACGAAACTTCGTGACCCAACACGAGAGAGATGCATTTTGCATCGTGTAAATAGATATCTGCTTGTTCCTCGGTGCATGTGGCGACGATACACGTCCAACCGTAAGGAAGCCGACGACAAGTTACGGGGCATCGATCCAACGGAGCAGAACTTGCTGACAGGAAGCAGCTTCCTCGATTGCTCGGCAAATATTTAAGCGGGCTTTTCAACGATAATGGATATTGATATTCTCGAGTTTTCTGTAAATGGAAACGCTTCGAAACAAAATATTCGATACCGTGAAATATTTAATAATGCGGGATCATTTGTATGGATGATGTGTACAATATGTAACCTGTCACGAAAATAAACGATATCTCCCTCGAAGCATATTTTCCGATATAAATTATGAAATTGAACGCAAAATTATGTATTAATCGCCGCTTCACAAACACGCAGATGATTCTTCCCAGGGAATGGTTTTAATCGTCTTAATCTTGCTAGAACGCAGTAAACCGTTTCGTGTAATCATGGTCTGACAATTTACATTCGCCCTTTCAGAGTCTAAAACACGGATTACAAAGTGGCGGAGCATCCGACGGATTAGAAATGTAAACAGTTATCCCGACTAAAATTCAGCTCCCGCGTTCTCGGGGTGCTTTGTCGATGCACTTTACCAAATTTCCATATCCGTGAATATCCTTTAAAACTAACGCTGATGACGATATACCGGCGTGTATAGCTCGCTCAAGAAAATTGGCAATTTTTCCAGCGAAGAAAGAAGCGGAGAGGAAAAAAGGCGAGGTCCATTCATTCGACTAATAATAATTCCGCTTCCATTTATCCGGCGAGATATCGCGGAAGCGAGAGAAGGCGATGATACACCGACGCGATTTCAATGGCGTTCGCGTGCTGCAGTTCCCAACTAATCGGCCAAGTCATTTCCCGGCGAAGGTGACAATTATGCGGACAGTAATTAACCGAGGATGATAGCGAGAGGAAAGGCAGCCACGATAAGAGAATAGGATGGTATCGCGATTACACTGTACGTGTATGTACCGTGTACACTAACACCGACTGCTCGCCAGACGATGCGTTCTAACGACGATAAGCGCTTCCAATTAACGTTTCAAATCAGCCGTGAGAAATTGGATTTCGGTTGGGATTTCTACACCTGCCGATGCTGAAAGGTTCGAATTTCTTCCGAGTCGATTGGGGAATTTAGAGATCGTAGGCTAATCGGTAAAAAATGTGGGGCTTCACTGAATAAATCTCGTGATTTGAAAATATTTTAAGGTTTATTTTATCTTCAAAAGGAATTTGGGAATTTAGCTCGAGGGTCTAGAAATTTGGAGATGTAGGGATTTGGGGATTTGGGAAGAAAATGGTTTCTTTCCTTGCTCTTTTCAACGTTGTACTTGCTACAGCCAACGCAAGAAATGGCAAGGCTGGCATAATGTAGCTCCCTTAGGAAGTGCGCTGAAGAAAGGCACATTCTCGACTTCAATTTCTATTTTTCCACCAAGATTAAAAGCAAGCACCATAAAGTCTGATCAAAGTAAATTGCAAGCCATAACAAATAATTCGCGTTTGTTCGGAGTTTCGATCGTTAAGGCAACGTGGCTACGAGGACCGGAATCGATACATCTGTGTCCCGTGACCGGGAAACTTAAATTACGGATTAAGTTCGAACACGGGCTTAACGCGGTGTGCACGCCATGAAGATTTATTCCCTGAGAAGTTTCGCCGTCAATAACGTGCCGCGCCTTTCCGATCCTCTTTCTTTCCCTTTGTTTGCCAATATTCAGCAATACTCCACTCGACATTCCCTAATCGAGCAGTCGGTTAAGGGACAAACGAGGGAGAAGCAATAAAGGTAAGAACGAGCGTGAATTATTTGATCGAATCGGTAGCTTGCGGACCCGCGAGATAAAGGCGCCATCGGGGGTGAAATGGAGCGAGGCGTAGAGAAGCGGCGAACGAAGTGGAGCGTCGAACGCGTTGCTGGCGTAGCCTCTTAAATGGGCCGCGCATAACGGCGTGAGAAATGGCATTGTTTTGACAGGTTGGCCTGCGATTCGAAACTCGCCTAGTGCTGCTTACGCCCGTAATTCTGCGACGTCGCGTGCAAACAGCGTGTGCCCGTTCTCCGCGACAACCTGACGACGCGACGCGTAATCGTTGCGTCTAACACCTCTCGAACTCGCTCCACATCGAAGCTGATTTATTAACCTCGTCTTCTCCACTCCGCTTTTTTTTCGAACCAGCCTAGAGACCTATTTTCGAGAATATGCACTGCTATTCGCCTAGCTTCCATAAAGCGTTTAGATCTTACCAAGTTTGAGTTCGTAATAGTAAGTTTGTTAAACTTCTAAGCTTCCAAGTTAAGGTCGCAAATATTACTTTAGGTAGTTCGGTCCTCGCTACACACACTCCGGCACACTTCCGCGAAGAATGCTACAGCGAATACGACGGATAACACGAGCCATTCTTCTTTTCCCTCGCAGAAATTTCCTGAATAGCTCAAGAATCCTTTCATAGTCACGAGATCATAAATTTCGGTGTACAACGCTCCGCTATTGAATAGCGAACGTAAATTCGCGACTGGCAGATAAGTTGTACGAATACGTTTTAAAGATTCAGAATTAAGGTAATACGATCGAGCGACATACGTGTAGATATTTCGCATAAACAAGGCAAGGGTTTGGCTATCGGCGTCGAAGCAAACTTCGAGCAAATGGTGATCGTGTATGCACGCGTTAGGTTGTGTGTACATGTGCCGACGACTTTAGTAGAAAAGTTTGCTCACCGAGCTGAACGTCAGGCTGCATTCCATCGCGTACGTTGTTTACAGGCTGTGTACGCGTCCCATGTAAATGCACGCTTTACGAGGCACTCGGTGCAATTACAGTCGTTGCCGTGTCAGCGCGTTTTATCGTACGGCTTTCAGATTTATGGGTCTCCGAGCTCGCTATTCCTAAATCCATCCTAGCTAAGAGCAACTTAACACCTTCCCCATCTTCTATTTCGGTGCACTCGTTCACCGGACACCCGTAAACTTGCTCGAGTTTCACGAGCAACAGACACCTATTGTGTTCTACTTTTTAAGACGTCCGACGTTTCGTGAAATTCCACGATTTTCGAACATCGAGAAATAAAATTGGGCTCACGAGGCTGCGAAGCGGACGCTGACTTTTGCGATTACATGTCAGAGGGATAATAGTTTTTATTCTTCCAAACTACCTTTGTTTGGAACATGCTCCGCGGTTTCCTGTAAGTAGCTTTTCTTTGGAATACGTTTCGCTAACTTTGCAGCTTTTTGCAATATTTGCAAACCGCAGAGAACTTCTGCGGTTCATTCGAGGTGACCCGTTAAACCTTTTACAGCACCGAAACTTCCGTGGAACTACTTCCCGAAAATGGGTAGCGTTTAGATTTAGGTATCCTGTAATCAGCAAAATTGTTATTAGAAACAATTTTATTGCCTCGCAGTATCTCTGTTTTGCACCTGGCGATAATTTGCGATGATCTTGCGAA
The DNA here is from genome assembly GCA_036983795.1 of Megachile lagopoda. NCBI lineage: Eukaryota > Metazoa > Arthropoda > Insecta > Hymenoptera > Megachilidae > Megachile > Megachile lagopoda. The sequence goes on from CM072794.1 coordinate 3,195,321, forward strand.
TAAATCGAGAGAACGTCCATAGCTTTAAATACGCTTCTATAATTTACGAGCGTCGATCTCTAAATTCGACCGGCGCAATTTAAATCGCGGTGGAAATTTAAGTAAACACCGATAAATCGACCGTGCAGATTTATCGTGTGTACGAAAGCCCGGTAATCAACGTGCAACGAACGGATGAAATGCAGCCAACGTTGAACACTTGACGCTTTAAAACGTGACCGATTTCGTTCGGCGACGACCAGCATGCAAATGATTTTTCCAACGACGCTTATCGATAACGATAATCCGAACGGGCGTGGGAGTGAATTTTCGACACGCGCCAGTCTGACCATCGAAATTCCAACGTTGGTGCTCGACCTCGCGAGAATAATTTCGTTTTCAGCCTGTTAATCGCGTAATTGGACGCGCATGACTTTCGCCCGATGATCGAATTGGTTTCCAGGCATAATTTATGAGGGCAATTGCGCGACACGGCCGCGTGTCTTCCTGCGAACACGACGCAACACTGTGTAGCCTCGATATTTCGTGGCGAACTCCACCACGTTCGGTTAACCCAAACAACCAATTGCGGTGACTTTCGCGCTACACTTTTTTACCGATACACTACAATGTTCCTACGAGACGTAAATTAGAAATTCAGTCGATTTAAGAATGAATATTTTTCATACGAAATTGTACAGCTGTATTAACCTACGAGATACAGCATTTAAGGTTAGATCTTTGCAAATTATTTTGCAGAATAGCAGTTACAATGGTCGAAAATGGAGAACGATCATTCTTCGTTACAACCGAGAAATTATTTAAACGGATTTTGTTGTATATACATTGGTAGCGAGGTCTTTGAACATGTTTATTCACTTCTGTACATCGAATTAACGATATCATGCCCGATTCCAATAATCGTGCCGTTGTGTTCCCGCTGCTCGTCACGTTTATTCTATTCGTTTGTTTGCACAGCTTTCATTTGTAGCATCATGACCGCGCGATTGTTTTATTAACCTTCGTTTTATTCGGTTCCGATGAAACCGCGTGCATGAGATTTTGTTGTCCGCTCATAATTGCTTTTCTGTACACGTTCGTTGATCGATTTATCCCTCTGTCTATTTACAGTCTATCGTTGCTCGGTTTGATACATGACTCGGGCCACAAATAATATTTGCAATCTCGCTTTTCATCGATTCGATTAAACCCTCGATTCAAAGATTCCACTTCGTCACGAACGCTGGGTTCCTGGAGAACAGCGTTTTCTATGCAGTACAATTCGCTTTCACGAAAATTAAAATCTTATCGGTCGCCTGCCGGTGACATTCAATTACTCAATTCTGATGCTGTTAAAGAAAGCTTTAAAGAGAGTTAAGTCGCCGAGGTATTCGTCGCCAATCAATTTTCCAGAAAAGAAACAATCGCAAGCTATTCGCGCATTAGGTATTCAATATGCAAATCAAGATTATCGCGGGAGAGATTCATTTAATCGTCGAATTGTATTTCTCTAACTGTGTACGCTGCCAGCGCGAAATTCGATTTCCAGTCGAATTTTTTCCACTTTTTGCAACACGATAGCTGGGTATCGTGTATAGTTACCACCGGCGAAATCATGAAAATACACATTCGTTTGAACCAGCGCCCACGTCCGATCAGATGTGACCCCGGTATTATTGGCCTGCATGCCATCCACTCTTCACGGTTTCCACTGAAATTCAATTTCTTCGAATGCAATCAAACAACTCTATCCGACACTTCCTATTATTTCTCCGGAAAAACTGTGACGTCCATCGGTGTGCACTTTCTTCGTTTCTCCTCCTTTTTTAATCCGATTCTCTTTCTCTTCCGTTGCCGAGGCAATGAACGGAGTATCCCGTTCCGGATTGTTGCGAGTTTCCGTATCCGTATGTGTGAGGGGAAGAAACGAGCTCCGTTTCCTATTCGACGCTTCACGCCGGAAATTCAGTCGTATTGCCGAGCATTTTATCGAGAGGGATCTGTTGATAAAGTCAGCGTTAACGTTTCGAGTGCTATTTCAAAATCACGAAACTTTTTTCTACACAGTTTCGAAATCTAGCGAACAATTTTTAAGGTATTTCACCCACAATTTAATTCACTACTTGCTTATTATTCCTACAAGACCACTTCAGCGAACTCGACTCCACAGATTATAGTCAGAATTGACCCCCGAAATTCAGTAGCAAAATACGAGTCATCACATTCGACTGTAGTGTGCGTCACGAGTCAAGGGGTTAATCATTTGTGCACTGAACACAGCTATAATTTATAAAATAAAATGCACCTTTTAGCGAAAAAGCTTGTACTCCAAGAATGGCATAGTGCTTACGGCCACCTACTAAAGCTGAAGATTTCATCGCCTCAGAAAATGTGGACGAAAAACGATCTCGATTTACTTGAAGAATTACAGCATAATTCAGAGGGCGATAAAATCGTCCGATCAACAGCAGCGAACGGAAGCGCAACGAAGTTTCGCGGCCAATTTTCTTGCGTAATTATAAATCATGCTCGGGCCCGATGCGATCAGAAGTTCGTTACGTAAACGCGATTTTGTCCAGGACGGTTAAAGAGACTGGGAGGCGGCACGCGAAGAAAGAACCGACGTAGAATAGAATTTTCCGAAAGTTTCTTCTCCGGTGACCCACTTATCCGACCGAAAGTTTCGAGCGGCTGAAACCAGGGAGACAAGCTTCCCAAGCGCAAGGATATTTTTCTTCCCATGATTCCCGACGAAATTATTACTGGCTCCATGCGTGCCCTCCAAAAAGTAATTTATGGATTCGCCGTTCGTTCAGATATACGCGTGTTTCATTTTTCTTCATTTTCGATACAGAATTCTGCGTTGGGGACTCGTCACACGCGGTAAAAAGCATAGAGAATTTATATTTTTCGTATACAGAGCTACTATCGGTTTTTTGTTTCATCCAATTGCTGCACGTTCCGAGGATCGATACTACCGGATGGATGTTTCTTCTCCGACGTTTGCTCAACTCTCCGAACTTTCCCTTTGGTCTTCCTTTTTTATGCCAGCAAAACTTCGATCTTGTGTACACACGTGCGCGTAAACCTACAGATCCTATTCTGTTGCTTCCTATTAAACCCCTCGGATTCCCAATAACACGAACGTTCGGAAAGGACACTTCAGAACGTTATTGCGAGCTTTCACTCCTTTAATTTCTCCGTTGCATTTTCCGTGAGTCCTGGATGTTCCCGGGACACGTGTACAGAAAAAAGTAACGACGAGCGAGAGAGACGAAGGTATACAAGGGTTCCTTTATTGGCTCCTACCAATTGGCCTCGGGTCGCTATATCTGCTGTGTCAATACGAGTGATCGAGGAACTCTTCCATTTACAGTTGTAAATACGTGTACAACGGGTTGCTTCAAGTGTCTCCGCTTTAACTCAAAGGTTCTCGTGATGTTAATTTAGGTCTGCAATTTTTTGTACGTTCCATTCTGGACTTCCAATTAAATTCAACGAGAAGTGGCACAGCGGAGTTTGGTTTTTCAAGACATCTGTAAATTCCGCGATAAGAAGGTTCGTGCGTTGAAATTCATTAAGGTTCTGGTTTTTCTACGTTTGCAACTACGAAACACTGCAACTGGACTTGCTGAAACTAAACGTTCCTCGGGCGTACAAGTTCTAATACATTTTAATCAAAGATACCAAAGTCCAATCAAACGTTTTGACGTTCAGTTGAAAGCCCCGGGTCAAATACGATTGGAAATAGTCAAAGGCTGGAGGGGGTTCGTAGGAATTCGCTTGGATAGTTTATAGGTCCGAAAGGTGTTTGAAACAATAGCACTCGGGAGAACGGTTTAACGGTAGTGTGTTCCTCTTGTGACCAAGCTCGCTAACCAGAAAGCGAAAGATGCGAAGGTACCCTGGAGATTCGACCAAGTTCCGAGCGTCCAAGTCAGCACGTCATGGAAGATTAAGCTTCCTAAAGCTTGCGAAATCTACATCGGGGATTCCTTTATACGAAACTTTATCTCCTCCGTTAAGCGGTTTAAAAATGAAAAAGAGTCGAACCCTGATCAACGTTGTCCAAGTTCCGGTAATCTTAAGCCAATCTTTTTGAAGTTTCCACGGTATCTTCACGGGAGGATCGTGCAATCAAGTCCGCGATCACGGTCAGATCAACAGCAAGTTTCGTGTCATGCTAATAAAGGAGTCTGAATTCCGTTTGCGTTCCCAAACGTTCAAAGAAAGCAGCGTCTTTCCCGTGCAGAGATTGCGTCTGAGGAAACGGAAAAATGGCAAACGGAAAATTCGAGAGGCAAACGCAGAAAGGCGACCACAATCGTCGACCAGGGACAGGAAATCCAATTTCATCCTTAACCGTGGTAGGAGGAGGCGTTTGCATCGGCCTTAATAGAAGCCCCACTCGAAGACAGAAGAACCAAGCTGGTTACACCTTGTTGGCGATCGATCAGCTTCGTTGTTTGATCGTGTCACGCGTGTTCAAACATTTCGCACGGAATTACAGGGTAAATTCTCCGTGAACGATCACGGATAGAATTAATACCGCACGCCAGCCAACCACGATATTGTTCGTTCTTAATATCCGTCACGAACAGTCGGAACGCGAGTACAAAGTGTCTCACGGCTAAAGGGAACGCTTAACGAAAATTACAGGCACCTCGTAAGTTTCGTCTAACAGCTGACAATCCTTGCTCGTACAACACTGGTCCCATTTCGGGAAAATTGTCTTCGATTAAACTCGAAACCTACTAATCGGAATAAGACCGCAATCTCGGGCTGCGAGGAAAAGCAACCGAGTTCGTGCTCAGAGTATTGCAACGTAGTATTGGAACTCTTGGGAAATTTGGTAAACAATTTTAACCGATTAGTTAAATCGTTTTGAAATTCTGCGATCAGCTGCAGTTTCATCGAATCTTGGTAGGTTTTCACCTATTTTTTACCTCGACATTCGAAACAGTATGAGGCACTAACTTGGCTGCTATTGGTGATAGGATCAGGCAAAATTATTTGGAGGGGTAACATCAGTGCCTCACACTGTATACACGATTTTTGTAATTAAAGATTAAACGTGTTCAGGGATATAGTTACAGTGTTTACAAAGAGAATTTTAAACTAACAGGATAATTTAATTACTACGGTGAAAGATTATACGTAACCCGATATCGTTGTAATTATTACGCTATCCGTGGGAAACGAGATTGAGTACTTCGAAATTGCCGAACTTTCAAAATTTCTGAAAGTCTCGATAAAAATGTTGGAATCCACGTTATAATCCCCGATAAACGCGTTCACGGAAAATTAGTTTGCAATTAGCTATAAGTTTGTAGAAACTATTCCCAAATATGAGCTCGCCAGGGTCGAATATTACCCGTAACATTTATGCAAACGAGAATCGTAATTTCTGGTCAAAGGGTTAGACGAAATACATTCGGGCCGGTTAGCCTCTTACGGGATAATGAAGTTCGAATCTGTAGGACTTCGCGCTTAGGTAGCTGTTAAATTCGTCTTTGGTGTTCGTTCGAGCGGCTGAAAATTTTGGCTCGACTTAATAGGAGCGGGTAGACCACAGAACGGAGCTGAGCGTTAGAGGGGTGGCTCGAAACCATTGACATAAACCGAGATTCTCCAAAACTTCGGAATTGATTGGTGGAGTTCGAGTGTAACGCCAGCGAGACATTAGCCCAGGAGTAGTCTCCTGTTACGACGTGACCATAATCGTTTACATATATCTTCGATAAATACCATGCAAATGGGAGACTTCCTTAGTGCCTTGTTTTGGGATCCCTGTTACGACTCCTCGTACAGCGTACGGTGTCGTTTTTCACCTTACCATTGCAAATATACCTGTAATATACACTGTAACACGTTAATACTGCAAGAGAGTATAATTAATACATTGAGATAGCTGAAACTTCGCATGAACATCGACAGAGTCGCACGGCCATCTTGTTTACATTAGCATCAGAAAATGGTGGCATTTCTTTAAATATATCTAAATAGTAATTTCAGTTTAAATGCGAGTTTATAATTTCTCCGTCTTGATAAAGAACATTACTCTTTTCCTAATCGGAGATATATTCCATTAATTACAATAATTCATTTAACACTACGATGAAATGCTCGTGTCACCATGGACATTTATTACTTATAATGGACGTGCGATAAGAAGAATCGTAATGTTACTTTATCAGCTTGAAAATTGGATATTCCACGGTACGACCGAGTTGTCGAGCTACGTTAATTAAAAACGAGCCCCAGAAAATTTCGAAATTAATTTATTCGCAAGAGCGTGCACAAAAAAGACTCCACATTTTTATTTATATATACCTTCCCTTTCGTGAATTACTCTCGGAAGGAAAAGTCGATTAGCTTGTGAACCTTGCAGTTTAGAAGCGTTTCAAATGTGCCAGTCTTCAGAGGGTACAATTCGAAACGTTTTACGGCGATATATCGTGAACTTCTTGCCAAGCGTCGAATTCGACCGACCGCCCATTAATATTCGTAAGCGACGTCGAGTCAAGTACTCCGGGAAATTCGAGCAGGCGAAACGTAGCTGGAAATTCGTGTCCTTAGACCGGAGCTTGGCAAAACAGTTGGAACGGGAGACGTTTTCGCGGAATTAAATAGAATCGAGCGTGCCGCGAGAACGGATTCAAGTGTTGCATAGATGCGCCGCATCGAGAGCGTGACAGTGTTGACGTAAACTGGAAATTCGTATGCAGTTGCCGAGCATTTCCGTCGACTGGAGGTGTCAGATTTTCCACTGGCCATCGCCGGAAAGACGAATCTCATTTTCGGACCGATCGCCCTTCGCACAAGAACTTTGTCCCCGTTTCCATAACTGCGATACACGCGGATGTTTTATGCAAACAATATTTCCGATGTTGAAGCAACTTCTTTTTTTAAAAAATATTTCAAGTCCTCTTTGTTGAACGTTCTTGTTAGCTTGAAAAAGTTCGAATCAATAAGCAAAGGGAAGAAACTTCTCTACCATGCGCGTGTTTTCGTGCGTTGTCGTTTGCTTGGTTCGTTTGTTTCTCCGACATAGAAGCTCGATATTTTTTTAAAAATATTTTCGTAGAGCAAACATTTGTTACACGCTGTATAAAGTTATTTTAGGTGGAAAGCTTTGTAAGCTTGAAAGTATACGTAAATTTTACATCGGGTTGAAATTGAAAATTAATGATACAACGCTAAGCTCCTTTCGATTATAAAAGGGAATACAAAATTAGCAAATCCTATAAAACATTAAGAAGTACACGGATTCGAAGTTTTTATTTGCTTTCTCATAAAAGTTATGATTATAAGTTTGAAAGCTTTCCACAACTCGTTCCGAAGTTCGTCGACTGTTCCAGTTGTTCGTCTTGTTTCGAGACACTGGACAAGTATTTCATTAGCGAGGATCATTTAGATAACGTGGTCCACTTTCGTGACTGTCCCGCGAATGCATCAGCCCAGTAATTAATCAAAAAATGCCTGTGATGGAAATGCGCGTAGGAGCACAGTTGATGGATACGAGAACGACTACGGATCCTGTTTAATTTAAGTCAAGCTATCGGTCTATCTCGTCGCGACCTGATTAACCAAGCTATTTTAATTTCGTTCGTGGAATAATTTTCTTCGCCGGAGTACGCGGTGTCGAATCCTTTCGTATCGATCGCGGTATAATTTTGGGAATTGCATCAATAATGCACAAATATTATGATTTAAAAGCATAATATAATATTTATAAAACATATCAAAAATTAATCTCATGGAAATTTAAGAGTTCTGTGCGCAGATGCAGTTCTATTTCGACAATAGCAAATTGAAACTTGTCCCACATACTTTATTTTTCGCACCTCTACTAGACAATTTCATTCATGTTCGATGAGATTAAAAATTCATCGAAGAGTGTTTTTAAGTTTGAGGACGAATTTCATGTTTATCCAAAGATATCCGTGAAATCGATTCGAGGGAACAAAAGTAGGACAGCAGCACACGTTTCACCGTTGGCTGGGTCCAGATATCAAAATTAATTGGACTCGGACTCTAAATCGTCATTGGCCGCGGAAAGGCAGCCAAAAAGTCCTTTACTTTGCTTCATATTGTCTTCCTTTCGCGAACTTTCGACAACGTAAATTCAGGTCGATGAAAGACCGACCGGCGAGAGGAAAAGAGAACGGGAGAACCGTTCGATTTTCCAGACTGTCGGAGAACTTCGTTAATCTTGCTTGGAAAGCCCGAAAAAGAGGATCGTTACCTTGTCACGATATAGCAAATATTTTTCTCCACCGAATTCCGATGTATCCCCGAGGGAACTCCATTCTATCGTTTTAGTTTAGAGCGCGTCAAAAAGTATGACAATCAGCCACGCATAAAAAACGTTTTCCGTCCTCGAGTGTGAGATATTCCGCTTTGAAATGAAGTCGATAACTTTCGAAGTCGGGTGACTCGTTAACATTTATCGCAGAAATTTAGCACGGTGCTGCAGGTGGTCCTTTTCATCGCTCCACTTATTTTCTATTAAAATTCTGCAAACTTTTAACATTCTACTCTCCACTTTTTACAGTTCCTTCGTTCCTCCGTCTTTTTTCTCCACGGCATTCTTCTAGGAGTTTCAGAAAATGTTTCCTTTCGTTCCGGGATCATAAGAGTTCACAACGCAATCTTTTTAAATTATAAAATTAAGATGCTTCTCTTCTGTTTCTAAATCTTTCGTTTTCTCACACCAATACGAGTTTCGCATAAATTTCGCCATAAATTTGACAATCATATCGTTTCGAAACACGCAAAAGATTATTTTGCTAAAGTTGCATGAAAAATGTTCCACGCATAAATCGCTGGGGTACGTGACAAAATTTTCTTCTGTAGACGTGTTCGATTCCACCTATTATATCTCCGAACGAATCAGGTCGAACAATCAAGACAGGCAGACGATTCATACACGGTTCTTCTTCTTCTTCCTTTTTAAATAATCTCCGGCCCAGCACCGACACGGTGCACAGTTCAACGATTCAGCCCCGATACGCGAGGCGTTCGTTGGAACAGGTAAATTTCCATGCGCTGTCGAGCGTTCACGAGCACCCTTTTCTCCTCGTGCCATTCGCCCCACAGCTCGACATGTGTCGGAGAACAAAAAACATTAGACAGCTTGAATGGAGGGCAAACATCGCATTTCAATTGCGCGACTCGAATCGATTGCTCTGCAAAACGAGCGTACCAGCGAGAACGCAACGATATATCCGCTTCGCGGAGGGCGAAACAAACAAGTGCAGTATCCTGTGTCGGACGTGTTACCCTGTTGAATTTATATCCCTCTTCTGTCTCGCTTCCTCCACCTTCCTCGTTTTAATACTCCATTCTTGACTCTCGTTGCTCTAATTTGCTATCATTTACCGGAAACGTACACACGGTTTCAGCTGGTCAACTAGATCCTTCAAGATTAAATCATTGCAGAACGGGCTGATACTACCCCTGGAGTTAGAAGTTGTCATACCGTCTGACAATTCCCAATAGAACTTACGATAATATCACGAATAGCGTAGGAATGCAACGCGTGACGATTGCACGCGTAAAATTACAACGCGTGGAGGTACGAGGTGTAACATTACAGAACGTGGAGATAGAACGCACGAAATTGTAACGTGTGTTGAATGCGTGGAATTACGACGCGTAGAAGTACGAAATGTGGAAATGCGTCGCGTGGAATTACAGAATTTAACGATACGATGCGTGAAATTTCCATATGTGGAATTACGACGCATGGAAATACAAAATGTGGAATTACGATGCGTGGAAATACAACGCGTGGAATTGCAGAATTTGGCAGCACGACGTGTGAAATTTCTATATATGTGGAATTACAACGCGTATAATTACGATGGATGGTATTACCTTGGCTGAAATTACCATATGTGGAATTACGATGGGTGGAATTAAGACGGGTGGGATTATAATACGTGGAATTTACTATTCGTGGAGTTGCCATACATGGAATTACAGCACCCATAATGTTAACTACAGTTCAAATGCGTAAAGATCATAAATGTTTGAATTGCAGCTCTAAAGTTGAAAGCAGCCTTCTATTACGCCGTGAATGTTTGCTAGGGGAAATTCTCCCCATACTAATATTCGCGAGGACAATTTGTCATTAACCATCTAGATTTCTATCTGCAGGTAGGTTAACCACGCGAACCGGAATGTCCTCTGTCCTATGGTTAATTCGGTCAACCATGCTGTCGCTTTCAGGGACTGATTGTTATTTATCACCTGGCCAGACGAGCCACTGCCGCTGTTAAGGTGTCGGACGTTCCATACGATGAACAATATAAATCCTTGTTGTCTGGAATATTGCGTTGTTTTCTTGTTTTTCACGAGGGGATTAATGTAACATCGATTGCCCGAATGGCGGATTCCAGATCGCAGTAATCGTGAGAGCTGAAAACTCGTGCAACCAGGCACTTGCAATGTTTAACACCTAATCTCTGTTGAAAGCGATCTCGCGTTCGAGCAGCATTTTCGAAGATTACCGACGTCAACAACGTCGATGGATAATTGTACTTTTGTATCGGGACTATTTATATTATGTGCCGTTATTGGATTTCCACGATTATTCGTGCGTTCACTCGTACCAATATTTGCTTACACGAAATAACAATAATTTCGTCGATGATTATTAAAGCATACAGAAAATGAATTTCCTGTTGATTCCTCGGGAACAATGAAGTATAACGCAACATTGAAACCCGTCGGATAAACAAATAAAAAGTTGAAGAATGAATTTTCTATGGAAATTATAACACAGTTTACGTCGGTCTATGAATATTTAACGACACCGTCTGTCGAGTATCGTTTCAACGGGGAAATGAGATCGAAAGAGGGTGGAACGGACGATGAAAGAATTTTTTTAACGTACAGAGTGCATCGAATCGCTATTTTCCTCGTTTGGGTGATCGCAAAATCAAGAGTGCAACCGAAGAGACCCTTTTGTCTCGCCCAACCCTTTGTTCTCGATCGCTTCCTTTGCTGCCCTTCGTTCGTACCACAATTCGTTCTTCAGAAACCCTTTTTCCATTCTATGATCTCACCTCTTCATCATCGACCGAGTCGACTCGACTCGACTCGACTCGACTCGTTTCGTATCCACCCCTTGACTATCTCTCCCTCTCTCTTTCTCTTTCTTCTCTCGGGGGTGAATACACTTTGCCCGAACAAAAAAAACTCTTAATTGCTGTGCAGCGTATTACGAGAAGTCCTTAGGGTCGAACGACGGAATCCGTGAGAAGTTGCTTCGGAATTCTTTGCATGATAATAGAGGACCATGGCTCTTTGTTGTTTCGTATAATTTCGGAATATCATGTTCTCGGAAGGCGAATTATTAAACTCCAAGATATTGTACCACCGTTTCTCGAAAGTATATTATTTTTCCAAGAAAAGTAGTATGTCCACGGAAAATCGGACGAAGGAGAAAACCTTTCGCACTTGTCCCTGTAAAAACAATGAAAATTCTACAGAAATAGAGATTACCGTGGTCGAAGAAAGAAATATTAAAAATCGAAATTTATTCGATCGAATTTTATTTCATGTACATTGCGAGCTAATTACCATAACCACCAAGAGGCAACTCTGCTTTCGTTTCGGATCGAATCGAATGAAAAAGTACGCATAAATCTTCGGGCCTCGTTAAAGCTATTCGACAGCCAATTAAGTTGCCGATGTCGAGGGTTTTTGTGGACGTACTTTGTCCGTGGAAGCGTTCCAAAACCAATTCTCCAAGAGAATTTACGGGTCGCCTACTAACGTATTCAACGAAATATCCTTGATCGTCGATGACGCCACTTCAGATTCTCGGAACACGCTGGATATTCGACGCATTGATACGTTATTAGCGCTCGATCATTATTCTATGAAACGTTCGTTTGCTTTTTTTTGTCAAAGCTGCGTTCTGTCTTTAATGTTTAGTCGAGGTCGTAATTTGAAACACTTTCAAACGTTGTTCGACAGTTGTTTGCCACATAATTTCACAGAAAATGCTTAGAAAAGAGTATTGTATCTCAAATGTGTCTTAACCTCTTGCACTATTTGTCAGATGCGCACCAATCACAATTTTCCAGGTAGTTGCGTTATTGTTACGACGCGAAGAGAAAGAAAATTGAAAAGTTAGATTTTGTATTCAACGACCCTTGATTACGAAGATTGTTGAACCCAAAATTCGATGGCCATGAAAATATGTCTTTGTCGCGTATGAAGAGTGCGTTACGTCAACTGTAGGGTGCGTCAAATGTGTCAATTTGGTATTATCCAATCAACTATGCAAAGTATTGGACTTGAACTCCAAATTGTGTATTAAAAATTGTAGTAAAATTGATCACGAGTCCGTCTGAAAATATTGCAAGGGGTTAAAACTAGCTAAGATTATATTTTTGCTAGCGAACCTGACATTCTTCAGCGAAACTTCATTATCAAAGGTGAAAGCTCACTTTGAAATTTGCTACGCTCCGCCAACGAATAAATGTTCACATTTTAATTACTCAAACATCCTTTGTGTGCTCTGCTGTTCGCGAAATGAACTCTTGAGAGGTCGTTATAAATCGTCGAAGACATTGGAGATCGAATAAATCGTGGAAAGAAGAAAATGATGAAGGAAACTCGATGACGCTATTCGCCGCTCGCCACTTTAATTTATTCGTTTTCCTTAGCGACGAAACAATATGGCGCCGGGCGAGAAAAGGCTACAAACTGTCCGTAAATTTTACAGTGCTACTTAAATCGTTCGCCCGGTTAATTAATTAAATTCACCACCTTTGCGCGAACTTGCTGAATACTCCGACAAAGAAGGGGTGGCTTACCCTAAACGCGGTGCTTGTTTCGAGTTGATCGTTTTCAACGGCGAATTATAATAGTCGTAATTGGGTTATCGATCAGGCTACATAATGGAAAATTGATATTTATTAGAGTGAAGCTGAAAGATGATTATACAAAATATGTCAAAATTCGATTAATGATTGCGAACATTGTTTCATACCTTCTAACGCATTTGTTTGCAGGGGAATTACGTTGTTACCACGATCCAAGTTCGGTGTAGTAAGCGGAAAAGTTATGTGAAAGGTAAAAAGAAAAGGAAAGCAGAAGCACGTTTTGCAGCATTATGTCGGCAACCATAGCCGGAGGCCATTTTAGAGCGTTAATATTTCTCAATGTTTCCCTAGACGGTATAATTAATTTATGTTTCGGCCCTCGGAACTTCCTAATTAAGCTTCGCTCACGTTTCACCGACAAACGAAACGCGGAATCCACGGCGATCGTTCAGTCTCGTTTCCATTCTATTAATCGCGCTGCAGATTAATCTTCATACGGAAAGGGATTAAAGCTTTCTACTCGTGAGCAGGTTTTATTTCCATGAACACGTCATTTAGAAGACGATTATAGAGATTTCTTCATTATGATTCGGAAATGTAACAATTTCTACAACGAAACTTCGGAACGAAGTCCATAGAAACAGTTTAATTAAAACTAAAATTAATATAGTTCAAGACCTACTTATGGTTCAAGAACCTCTTTCTCTGTATAATTGCAATGTAAATTCGTGCAGCGACTGCGATTCTTAAAACGAATAGCATTTGAAAGAAAATGACATTGTAAAATGTTTCTTTTTCGAACGCATCTAATTCGATTAAACCGTTTAACAATAAACATGTTAATACATGCGAGCGGTAATCAATTTTCGACAATACGGTCGCGTACTTTCGTCACGGTCATTTATTACGATACTTTTGCGCGGTCCGCGTCGAAAACATAATTAACTTACTCGAATGTTAACCAGATACCGTGGATAATTAAATGACCGAAACGTAGGGTGCTCGGTGGGAACGCATTTAGTCCTTGTTATCAAATTTTCAAGGTTGTCAATTGTATTAGCGCGACACGATCAAGCGAGTAATTGACGCGACGAGAGTATTGTATTAAAACGGTTTCAAATAAATAGGCGCCGGCTGACGTCATCGAATTAATACGTGCAATTACACTTACACGGTAGATGGATCGAGTATTAATCCTTTGAGCGGTGTAGACGGAAATGAACTACCGATATTATATACATACGTGGTCCATGAAACATACTAGATTCTAGACCTATAGATCCTTTGCTTGTCTACTGCAAATATTATCATTACACGTCTGAGTTTACAACGTGAATACCTATCGAAACGTGATTCGTTCTTGATGAGGAATTTTCTGTGAAATGGCGAAGAAGATGGCGGTACGCCATTTAACGAACATTGTGTTAGCGGAGGGAGTCTAAAAAGCTGCGCACTCAAAGGGTTAATGATCTAGCGTTGATAGAAGCAAGAAAAGAAAACGAAGATGTACAACGTCGTTTGTAACACCGTGGCAGAAAATCGTGTCGATCTTTTTAACGTACGCTTGTAAAATGATTTTGTTCCGGGTTAACGATTTGATGGATAAAATGTTTGATGTTCCCCTTTTTTCATAGCATTCTGTTCTCGCTGAAACATGCTGAAAAACATGGTTCACGATAAAATTGTAGTCGATAATCAGCTATAACAGGATACGTGTTCGAATAAAGCGATAACCAGGCAATAGGTTTCCGTTTTCAACGTTGTATGCAGCCGTGTTCGCGTTTGAAACCCGTTGCATCGAAATCCAGTCGGCAAATCGTGGTAAAAAAAACGTAATTGAAGAAGAAAAACGGGTAATCGAAACGGGTATCGATAAAAACACGCGAACCAATTTCATAGTTCGCGAATAACGAATAATATTGATATTTGAACGGTTTCTTTTTCGCTGTAGAATTTATCGTTTATTTGGGCAAACGTTCGTTCAAACGTACAGAAAAAAGAAAAAAATGGGAAAAGCTACTCGTTGACTATCTTCAAATAAAATTTCAATTAAAAACGTACCAAACGGTGTCCGAATAAATCAAATAATATTTAATATAAAATTAAAATCGGTAGAAAAAGCTGTAACACATGTCAGATGAAACGTGAAAAACGTGGATGGAATTTACGTGCAATATACACTTATCATTTGCGCGTATTTTACGCAGCAATTTTAAAAACTGGATTTCAACGGAAACGACTATTGTACGATATCGATAAAAGTGTAAAACACCGCTCGCTACAAAATACAGTTGTACAGAATACATTAAAAATGACACACATTTGTTATTTACATTCGTGTTAACCACTTACAACCTCCATATTTACTATGCAATCATGTACAAAATTGTAGCTATAAATCGACTCGCTTAATCGGCCATTCGATCGTGCACTTTAATCTTTGAAAACACACAATCCATCTAACTGTTCGGTATTCGATCTTATAAATCCACCCGATACCAGGATAGTAATACCTCTTACTTAGCCGCCAATTAAGCAGCTGCATTCTCTGTCAGAAGCACGAATCAACCCTCGTTACTCGAAAACAGAGACGCAGAAACGTGTCACTATTGGCACCCAAAGTATCCGTCAATGATTGATTGACAGACAATGGCCAGCGCTTATTTCCACGGCAGGATATGACCATTCGAGTCCTCGATAATCGTCATCGGGCTTTTTCAATCGATAATCGATGCCGATTGAACGGTGCAATAGCGACCGTAAGGGTGCATGCAGGTGCTGCTGATGGTGCTTTCTAATCACTTCGAATCACTTCGTATCTGTTCGAACGTGTATTGTGAAGTTTTTCCAAATTGGAAATATTGAAAAACACTGAAGACATGCAGAGAATGTGCTGGAACTCTTGAAAGTATCGAAATTGGAGATCTCGAAAGTCTTCGGGTCTTAGAGGTCTTGTAAATCTTCAAGTCTTTCATAGTTTGGAAGGTATTGGAGTTTTGACAGACTTGTATCGGTTGAAAGTCTTGGATGTCTCTTATGACAAGGTTGGAAAAAAAAATCCGAGAAGCGTCGAAAGTTTGAGAAGTCTTTGCACTCGTGACGCACACATATGTGACAAATCAGACTTGTAATTTAACTATTGAATTTCGAATTCAATTTCAATTGTAATCTTCACTACCAAAGACCTTTACAATTTTCTTTATTTGCCTTCACATTGCAGCAATAATTAGTGAGTATGTGAATGACGCACCCAGAAAATTGTAGGTTAGGGGATTAAAAGGTTCTGGTGCTATTATTGTTCGAATCGAAATAACCAGGGGAACGTCACAAAAAATTTGTAGAGAAAAATGTGAACGAATTGTATGAGAGTGACTGGAAGCAGGTATCGAAACGGCGGTGAAGCTGATCGATGCGTGGAAACATGCCTATCGGTCGGAATACAGGTGTCGATTGGATATCCCGCGTGTTTGCGAAACAGACGGTCCAGAAAACTGGAACACGGTTTAAATTACTAGATCCGACGGCGGCCGATTAGCGATGGGATGGTCTGGTTCTGCATGTCTGGCGGATCGGTAAGGCTGCGACGTGGTAGACGCGGTGGCCCGCCAGCAGATTGGCTTTGCAACGGAGAAAAGTTTTGTTTGATGTTTCGATAGCCGCTCGCATCCAATTGGCCCACTCTAGCCAGGAAGCCGCACACGTACACTGGCCTCTGCTGCATCGGGTAATTTCGTTTCGAGTGGACTCGCGTGACGAGCCTCAGCCTGCCTGCAACTCCAGAGAAACGGACAGAGCAAGAATACCGATGGAGCAAGAGAGAATGGAGGAGCAAGAGGAAGCACTCTCGAGTAGCAAAACTCTATCCAACACGGTCGGAGAGGAAAGACAGAGACAGAGCCGTGCATATTGATCCTATTTGCTTCGCGGAGCCGAAATGGAGGAATACATAAAATTTCGTTGAACAGGATGGAGAGAAAATATCGTGGGGCGAGGGGGGACATCGGTATCTATCGCGGTTGAAATTCATATTGGAACGCGTCGCGCGGAATCGTGGCTTCGGTTCAAAGCACTCGTCACAGCGTTTCCTTTTCCCTCCTTCTAAATGCACCGTGCTCGTTTCGCTCTTTCGCGACGATTGCCAATTGTAGCGGATACTTAACAAACTGTCCCTGCACAATTATTTCTAGCCCCGCTAGAAAGCGTACTTTGTGAAATCGTCAGTGTAGCGTGGAATGACGGGAAATCGTTAGCGCGTAAAATCGACTTGGCGACACAAAGATTTGTTTAATTGGCCCGGGAGAAGGGACGAGACGGGAATTAACGGCGGGATTATTTAATGTTCCCCGGCTTAATTAGTCGTCGAACGACTGTATATATCGCGCTGTCGCGACGTTTACGTTCGATCGATACAATTAAAACGCCTACCATCGCGACATTGATTCATGAATTAGAAACTACGCGAGCGGCAAAGAACAATCGGGTCTATGAACGAGAAACGCAATTAGATCTTGCAACAATGCGAGCAAAAACGAGCTGGTTGAGCAAACAGCCAGAAACAACGGACTATACGCAGTAAAAGCGCACGGTAGCTGGATAGATGTCGATATTTTGTTTTGTCGAATTTATTCGATTGATAAGCTAATGCCTGGATTTTGACGGGGGTAAACAAGCAACGCGATAAAACCAAATCGACGAATGCTCGATGACGTTTCGAGCTTGCAATTTGCTTCGATGTGTCAGCTTCATTTCAACGTTCTGCCCGCGGAAAATAAATGGTGCCGTGTTTGTTATATGATTCAAAAATTCCTACGTCGTTTATCGTGTTCCCTGATTCTGGCCACCGCGTCGATGCTGGATTTGCGACCCTTATATTTTCTAATCAAACGCTCCTGTACAATAACAAAATAATAAATATCCAGATTAACGTGCCCGAACGACAGTGTATTCACAGTTCAAATAAATAAAAATTACCATAAATATTCTACTGAAGCATTCTGGAGTCTCATAGATATTTCAAAGTAACAAATATAAAAACCTTTTTGTTAATACTTCCTAAATAGACTGGAAACTCAATGGAAAGCTTAAAATGTGGAAATTCACGAATACTTTCCTGCAGCAATATATTTGAGCTAGACAGACAAAAAGCACCAAACAAGGTCCAGTCGGGGGAGCAACAAAAAAGAAGGAACCGGAAACAGAGGGACCCGCTGCGATTCGTCGGACACGTTGTTTAATGGTGATCGTAGAAACCTTTAATCGGCTCTTGGAATCTGAATCTATCTGACGGGAAAGTGCCCGTGTAAATCACGGTTACAAAACGATTTAATTAGAGAGATCGATCGTAGTCCGGTTGATCGCTAGGCCGAACACCGAATCGATTCGCTTTCGACCTTAAGTAGCATTGGAGCAAAAACGTAGGTACCGTTTTGTTAGCGTCCATTGTACACTATCGTGGCTAATATTTTTGTCTACGGTTCCCTTTGGTGTAAGCCGTGCACGTAAAGCCAGGAAACGTTTAATGCCACCTGCTAGCCTTTCGATTCCCCAGGGTCTAAGGTGAATCTAATGAATTTTGAATCACCGAGTCCTAAATTCAAACTTTAGTTCGTATTATTTTAGCAAGAGTATTGCTAATCCTTTCGTTGGGTCATTTTCATAAATGCAAAATCGATCGTGAAAGTTTCATAAACTTGTATCGTTCAGAAGCACTTAATGCACGCGACATGTTATAATGTCAGCTGAGAATCTGGCAAAAAGCGTTGCTGAAAAGGATTTCGTAGGATTCTCTCTGTTTGCATAATTTATGTTGCATTTCAACGCTTTGTTCCTGTTTTTGATCTCTCGCAAGAACTAAATACACCTTATTGTATTATGCAGATCCCCGTGTATTAGTCAAACGTGTTCCAAAGTTAAATGACGAGGATTTCGTGGATCAAAATCGAAGCAACTTTATAAGCTGATTCGAAACGAGGTAAACTATGCAGAGTACCGGGGTGTACCGCACTGCTTTTACAAGTAGGGTTCAATTTTGTCATTTACCACGCACATCCATTTCTATGCTGGTCAAAGTATCAAAGGATCCGTTTGAACAGTTTCGAAAATTCATTTCGATATGAACGTTTCCAAGGTGTCAACTATTCTAGATACACATCGTGCATATCTTTAACTCAGCGAACCCCAAATAAATTGAACATTTTGAGTTATGATTGCACGAAGCGGAGCGTGCAAAGAGAACAGGTAAATTGTGGCAGTGGCACGAAATTTCCTTCTCAACTTTGGCTATGAGACTGTTTGCCTGGCCGCCAATAATTTCCGTGACCTAACCGCCGACGAAATCCCGAATTAATTGGAACCGCAAATACGTTTCGAGGGACACAGACTAATGAGAATTCGAACCGTCTTCCACTCTCTCTCCGCAGGGAACGTCTTCCGAGACGGATGGAATGATCTATCTGATGGAGACGAATGACGCGGCCAGTGGACGAAATTGATATCTATATTATTATTATTCTTCTATGGATCGCGAGTTAAATTACCGCACGACCTTATTACTTGTTCACGGTTCACGATACTTCGATGAAACGCGGAGGAAGCCGGAGAACTTCATAAACGTACTTTGTGAAATATTTAATTTCCCGAGAAAACTGATTCATTTCCCTTGCTTCCGTTCGCGGGGAAATTGAAATTTGCCAATACCGGGAACGTAATTTTAGCGCACTTTCAGCTATTACTTTAGTATGTATTTGTCAGAAATTCAACGTAAAGTACTACGATCTTTAGAATAGTTCTATTGCTACATGTTATATCAGCATTCAATTTCATTCTGTTCAGTGTTACATTTTATTCTATTTTACAAAGAAAAGTGTCGTGTCAAGAACGTCGAGAGTTGCCAAAAGGTATGCAGAATCAATGCAGTCATTTTCGGAATGGATTTCAAAGACGTCTCAAAGTCACGATCCTTTACATTCGGTAGCCTGGTTTTTCTGTCTATCCGAGCAGGAAAGTAACAGAAAATATTGTAACGCGTGGGCCTTTCAAAGTGAAATGTAAATGAACAGGTAGGGCAGTTAAATGTGAGTACGTTTCAAGTGGGTGGAAGAGGAATAGAAAAGAGGATAAAAGAAGCTCGTCTCGTGTCACTGTCGATTCTGGGATTACAGTCTTTCGCTTGACGACCCTTTTCACCTTTTCAAAGTATAAAGAGGGGGTCAACCCTTTAAGGTTGCCCAGGGGTCATCGAATTCGCTTCCACGGTCACCAGTTAAAGCTGCGGTTTCATCTACCACATGTTCCAGCGAAACTTAAATCCCTCTTTCGTGAACCAAATTTTGTTACACGTCACGTTACACTGTAATTTAATTTACTTATATTTTCCATAGTTATTTCTCGTTATTGCAAATAGCATCGTGAAATTTGCAAGTGTTTTAATCTGAACATTTAAAAAAAAACATTTAAGAGATCCGTCGCAATCATACATTTCGAATGAAAAATCTAACGAGATAGGTATTATTGCAAGGCAAGGACAATCAAAGGTGGAGGATAAATGTGCGGTTCAGCGTCGCGTAATTATTCCCGGCGAAAATTGTCACGGAAAATTCATCCGGCGTCGTCAGCAAGGACGAAGAGGGGGTCGCAGACCGCGACCAGGACGACGCGAAACGGTAGGTAACGTTGAAGTGGAAGCTCACATTCGCGAGATATTTCAATTTACCTCGAACCCGTAAAGCCGTGGTATTAAGATTCGCAACTGGTCCTTCCAGGTCTCTAGCGAACCGTCACAACGGGCAGATGTGGCATTCTCCGGTATCATCATTCACGCAAACTTACAAACTAATCGGATAACTTTACTTCCACCGACTGTCCAGGAAATAACATTGTACTCTATTTAACAGATAGTAATAAGTTACTTGCAAGTATACTGTTGCAATAATTTGTTTCTAAATTAAGTAGAAAATTTAACAGAAAGCTGCAGCAACACACGCTGTTGATGTAGAAATTATAGTACTACTATCAATAGCTCTCAAAATTTATTTTAAAGTAGGCCATTTGTGTAGATAATCATATTAAACAATAAGATTTTTGTAATTTTTATTTATTGGTCGAGTTAGAGAAATAAAATGAATCACGAAATTTTGGAATAAAAGCCGTTCCCATTCGAATTTCATAAAAAAACCCGGAGGCCATTTCTCAACCCTCGTTATATTCTGCCGAAGTCGTAGAAGGGGTGATACAGTATCGAGAGTAACAACCTTATAGCCGACCTACTTGAACGAAAGGATCCTCGAAATTCCCTATTTCCTTACGAAAACTGTCAAGATCGCCGAAAAGTTTTAACAACATCCGTTCGAATTAGCCGCTGGAGGAGCAACAGGAAACGATCCAACGTCTCTGAACCTTCGAGGGTCTGTCCGGTGTGTAACGTCGAAACTTTCCGGACACCTAGGTGGCTAATTTACCGTCGTCCACCTAACCCTGGCCAATTTCTGAAATTCTCGACGCGTTTGGTCAGCGGGAATTTCGTTACCTCCGGAATAGTACCCTTCGAAAAGTAGCAAAGCGTCGGTTCTAGCCGATTCTTCATCGTGGCGTCACATCCACGTGCTTAACTGTGGAGCAGTTAATTCGAGTCCTTGTGATTTGTTCGAGAGATCGAACAAGAGCACCGGGCGACGAGAGGCGAAGAGAGGGTAAACACTGGCAGCGGACGAAGAAGAGACGAAGAGACGGTAACAGGGCGTGTGCTGGCGTAGAAGCGGGCGCGAAATCACAAGTTGCCAAGAGGCATGTAATGTCGTCGGATTTGCAATTCCATTACCGGCTGCCAGCGTATAGGTGAAGGGTGAAAAGGGTGGCGACGCCGTCGCTCTCGTCCTCCTTCGCTTCTCGACCGTACCTCATCCCTCTTTTCCGATGTCGTGCACAGTTTCTCTTTTGCTCCTCTTCCTCTCCCTCCGCTTCTTCTATTCCATACTCTACGACTCGAACCCCTAGCTTTCACCCTTTAGTTTGTTTCTACTTCCGTTCATCCCTGCACGTTGCTTTTCACCGCCATCATGTCATACATTAGCTATTAGGTGGAGCAAACGGCTCGTAAGAAGCCAAGTGGCTTCTTTCGCTGGTAATTACAGAGTTCCGCTCGTTCTTTAGACAAGCCGGGAGAAGAGGAACGATGGATGACCAGTTTATTGCATTACTTCAAGGCTTAAACCCTTTGTGGTCTGAGGGCACTCGCTAAACGCCACCTCGGTCGGTATTTGTGAAATTCTGAAAATTTTAACCTCTTGAGTATTGATCTTTGACGGAATATCTCACGCCGTCCGAAAATATATCAATAGCTGAAGAATTAATGTTTCCATAAAATTATTAATGCGACGTTAACGAAGAGAGACGTCTCCAGATATATGTCCTATTTCCAGATCTTTTATTACATTATTTCATTTGGAGAGTGATGGTAATCGGATCTAAAAAAGCTAGATCCCTTGGCAAATTGGATCCAAGGTATAGAATAAACAGACCGCAAAGGGCCAATATCTACTTTAGGGTGCAAAGAAATACGTGATCCAATTTCGTTGGTCCGATAACCGAGACCCAGGTTTCTATAGTTACCGTGGTAAAATTCGATCGAACACTTGCTACGAGTTAATAATGCACCGATGCCACCAACGACCAACGCCAGCGAACCGAACGAGCCGCACAGTTTATTGATATATAAAGTAATTAAATGGTCAGGCTGATTTTGGGGCCCTGCGAAACGGGCCAACCGTTCAAGTAAATCTGTTATTAACCGTTATACGCTGAACGCGATAATAATTTGATCTGCATCGATAGCGGCTTAAACGCTGAATCCACTGTGCTCGACGCTTTATTATAATATCGCAGCTGTATGATCCATACTAGGCAATCGGTTTATCGCTCCATGAGGTTTTGATAAATGAATCGAAATTATACCTGCTATTGGCATTAGGATCATCACTTTTGCGTTAACACCTTTCGGTGCATTCAAATCAATCGAATTCTAATTTCATTTCTCCATAAAATAACGAGATTATATTTTATCATACACAGGAGGTTAAAATTTAATATTCGATATGCCAAAAATGAAGTAACCCTACGAATTATAGATTGAAATGGAAGTGGACGTTGCAAATAAAGTTTGACAGAATCATCTTGTTTACGTGAACGACGATCGTGTCAGCAGAGAATAATCGGTACTCAGTTAAAAAACCGTTCGAATTTTCGATTAGTTATAACAGGTTAATCGAGAAAGTTGAGCGGCTCGAAATATTCGATGTCCAACCTAACCCCTGCTGTTGAAGCTTCAGGGTAGAATGTAGAGGGTAGAGGAGCGTGCAACAGCGCGTTGGGTTTGCTCGCGATCCTGTTCAAAACCGCGGATCAGTTTCCAGTCATTTTGAATCGATTTGACAGGATGGACGCGTGCGCGTTTGATCCGCGACGATCCCGGATTTCCAAAGCAAGTCTCGTGCCGGTTCGGTGGAACAAGGACATGTGTAACTCAGCTAGACGTAGCCGAGTAGAGAGGGTTAATTTAACCCCCTCTGGGTCGCGGAGAGGTGTGGGAAGTCAGGGGTGAGCGCCGGTGTCACGGATGTATGCTAATGGAGACCTCGGGAGATGTCTAACATCCACCATCCTGAATTGCCTATATGCAAGTAACTGTGCTTCAGCTAGTACGCGTGCAGACGTGAGTTCTCGAATGGTAATTGAATTTAGTAGCGTTTCAAATCGTTCATTCAGAATTTATTAGCTTCCTTGGCTACCTTTGACGTCTCTTTTTTCGAGACGTCGCTCGCTCGGGCAGAAACATTCGAAGATTGAGTCGAGGAATTCCTCGCGCATCTCCATGTATGTATTCTAAATATATGCAGATGGAAGTTGCGATGTATCGTGCGAGAAATCGAAACTTTACGACGTTGATTGTGAGACGTCTCGGGATACGGGTCGATAAACCCTTCCTGAAATGCTAGGCATTCGATGCAGTTTAGATCAATCAACGTGTATATTATCTCGAAGTTACTGTCAAACGTGTGATTGATAATTAACGATAAAATTATGTACCACAAACTGAAGAGAAAATCTACTTTAAATCTGTCTTCATTATCTATATTATATCAAAATTCTGTAAAAGTACTTTTAGAAAGCTTCATGGCCCATCGTTTTCCCCTTGACAAAATGACAAGACATCCGATACAACTTAATGGAAGTAGACTCTGAGAGAGGAATATAAAAAAGATCATCGTTAATAATGGAATTACGTTCGGGGCGGAGGAAATAGGTAAATAGCCAGGTGGCTGCTATACGAGCATCACAAAGTAATACCGTGCCTCGAAAAACTATAAAACGCGAATAAACTGTTGCTGCGATATTGCGTCATATCTTAAAGAACGTTTGCATTTGCGAGATATGAGCATCCGACTGTGCATACACGAGCCATCAAAGTTTACCGCGGAACCTACGAATCTTCTTACTCAACGTTCCGGATATCCGCATCGTTGTTACGTTCTTCCAGCAAATAAAAACTGTATCGCATAGATATTTATGCAAATTCGGCTAAGCACCCGCGCTTTTCGCGATTCGCTGCCAGCCAAGTCGAGTGAATCTTTTCTTCTGCGCTCGTTTAACGAGATGGGAGTTATGGAGCATGACTCGATGTTTGAATACACAAATTCTACTGCTTTAAAACGTAGAAAGATGTCCTACAATATAAATTGTCTTTAATTCCTTACAATATCGTGACGCACTCATGACACACTTGGAATGGTACTGATCAGACTCGTATTTTCATTGCAATTGAGTCTTGGGTTCAATTTTTAACCCCTTACATTATCATGACGCACTCGCGACGCATACTTGAAACGTGACAGATCGTATTTTCATTGCAAATGTGCTTAATACTTTAACTTGTATTAGCTGTCTTCCCGTTGTAGCGATAATTAACTAGTCGCGAATAACGCAACCTATAAAATTGTAGGTTAAGTAAATTCAAAATGGTAGTGATTCTCGCGGTTAAGATAATTCGATGGACTTTCGCGAAACGATTACAAATGGTCAGTCGCGTATTCGAGAATCGTGAATCATCTTGTAGAGACGATAAAATGACGACAAGGTGGTAATAGGATTTTCGCAAAAATCGCTGATTCATGTAACTAGTTTGTACGCTGACTACGTGCTAGAAATATCCAGCCTGAAAAGGAGGTCGAGCAAACGTACGAAATTTTGCCTTCGGCCCTGGATATCTTCAGAAAAGTGACTGAATACGAAGGAAATTCGATTGTTGGCTATCGACGTCTTCCGAATGAAACGGGAAAATCTGACAAGCGGTAGTTAGCGACCCTTAAAAGACCGAATGAAACGTAACTGTATTTTGTCCGTTTAATGAGTTACTCTGATTCTTGCGGTTTTCGGTCGAACGTTAAACGCAAATGTAACGAACCTTGTAACGACGAGAGAGGCGGTTATCCGCGCCATCAAAACTTCATCGGATGGTCAGGAAGCTACATGCTCTACCAGTGTCTCGATTTACCGTTCGTATGTTACGAACATACTTCGATTAATCGAAAAACTTCCCAACAATGTTTCGCCACGGTGTTTTAATTTCAATTTAAACACTTATTTGACTAAACGATGACACGGTTATAATCCTTTGGGAGTGAAATCGGTCGGCACGGAATTTTTCACGCCAATAGGAAAAACTTAACAGGACCGAAATAGAATCAAGCTTTTAATAAGCGTTTCAGCTATTTTTAAAAGTCTGCTCGCATTACCATATCGCAAGTGAAATTTGCATGAGAATTTACATTTTATAGCTCGAACGGTCGACTATCGCGATTACACGGTACGTTACAAAGTTATTACGGAATTTTTGAGAGGGCGAAAATACAAGAAAGTCATTCAATTATCGACCGTTCGAATTAGGATTCCTCTTATGTTTCCGAATTTGAAAGTTCTATTTCGAATTTGTTTGCAGTTAAAACATTGAGGACTGTTCGTCGATATTGCACGAAAGAAACGAGCAACGTTCCGACGAATGGACAAGCGAGGATCGAAAATCTCCGGTAATAAAAGCTTGCTCGTCACGCGAGTTTAATTGAACTGTACCGCTTCTAGCGTGTTAAATTTTCTTTCCCGTGTCACTTTGTGCGCTCAAAGGAAAACAAATTGATGCGTCTCGGCACAGAGACGTTCGTTTGAATTGCAAAGAAATGTAATTGCAGATGAAAATAGAATTGTCCGTGACACGTTGGCTTTAAGCGATCGAAACAATCAATGAGAATCAACGTTGATCCGCTACGCACAGATCTCTTTAGACGTATCAATTATTCAGCGCTTTGCATATAAACTTGTTTCTTTGTTTGTTTACCGCGAACGAAAAAAGTGGTTAAAGTCGACAAGCTCGTATAACATGTCGTCAAAATGGGAAACCGAAAAATGGGTCACAAGGTGTGAGTGTCCCACGATCAATGATTTTAATGGAATCGAGGTCATTCTATTGGATTTGAAAATTCGTTCGTGTTTTACGTGAACCACTCGTCAAAAGCTAATGATCGAGGCTGAGAATGGCTCGAGAAGAAAGGATCCTTGCATTATAATAATTTTCAGAGAACACATTCGCGTATTCCACGCTAAAATTCCGAGATACATTTTATACGAGAATGTTTCAATTTATTCCTTCTATATGTTAACTTATACAAAGTTACATACGTGTGTAAAATGCGAGCCCTTGTTAACATGTTCGTTTAAAACTTGAATCGCGGTATCAACGGAGACAATGAATATCGAAGGTATATCGGTAATATTGTAGCGGATATGGTTTAATAAAAGCACGTATATTACGGAATCACAGTGCGATCGAAGAAAATAACCAGAAATATCAGTTTTTTGCCTGGGCCGGGCCAATATCGTTTTACGTTCTCGTCTGTTAGCGTCGAACGAGCATATAGATAAGCACAGAGAAATAACCGTTGCATGTTATTTTCAACCAGACGGTGTAGAAATCGTATTGGTTTCAAGGATTTCGATTGTTCCGCGAGAACAAAAAATTCGATATTCTCTAATAACGCAACGTGTTGCGCGCGATGAAAAAGGGTTGAAATTCCAAAAACGAAACTCCAATTTCGAGCGTCACGGAATCAACTTTTGAGTTCGTTAACTTGCAACGGCATGATTCATGATTGAAAGGAGAATCCGGTTAAGCCGGTGATCTTTCACTGTCTGTTTTAATTTCGACGTCATACCTTTTTTAATTTATGTCGCGCAGGATTTCTGAAATTATGCGCTCCAGATTGGTACGGCGTAATCTGCATTCTACACGCACGAAATAATAGGAAAAATTTGGATTTTACAATTGAAATTTCGGCAAATTGCAGGACATTTTTCTTGTTAACGTGGTTAATAGGTAATCGAAGGAAACGTTTCCGACAAAAGGTAGTATCAAGACATACGTACGTGTTAAAGGATTGCGGTTGGGACGATAGAGTAAAGAGCGAAGAACGAGAGGGTAGAAAAGGGTGGCAAAGAGAGGGAGGATGGCCGATGGCGTTGGAAAGGTCGGCCCCGGGCCGATGGAGGGAGGGTTTTGCTAGCCCGGGACGAGTATACCGACTTTATGATGTTTTTTGATGCGCAGCGCGGGGCCACGAGTAGAACGGAAATGAACTCGAGAGTGCTGCTTCCTATCTGCTTTTCAGTCCCGCAATGGAATGGACACAGAAGCACTTTCGTACTCTGTAAAGCTCGGAAATACGCGGGCATACCATTTTCATAGGAGCCAGGGCTGCATTATGAATCGACCGCCTTCATCTCGTTTCGCTGATCACCAGGCCGGTTGCACACAGCGATGCACACTTTTGCGTTTTTTCGAGGATTAAAACTGCCGCGAATAAACGAACCTTTATATTCTACAATTCGGTACACGTTCGTGCCGGTTCGTCTTCGTGTCTCGTGAATTACGGAACTGGATCAAATATAAACCAGACTTTTCATACTGGGTGTTCCTCTTTCCTGCCACAATGACATGTGGCTGGAAATGTGAAAGGAATGTTACGTAAATGACTGAAAATTTCGTTTTATAATTATGAGCAAATTTTTATGTCGAATCATTAATCGTAACATTCATCCAACCCCTTGTGACGAGCCAGACTCATGACGCACATTACAGTTTAAATGTGACAAATCTAAATTCACAAGGATTAGTTCAATCTGCATAATGCCAAATATACTTAACATATCAACTTTTTTCATTTATCCAACATTGCAGTAATAATTAGCTGTGCAATGGGAAAGTCGTAGGTTGAGGGATTAATTTTGCATTTCAAAGCGTACTTTATGCTTTGAATAGTTCTAGAGATTTTATATTACATAGTTCCTCGCGCGAAGTTACGTCTCTATCGTAAACTTTTATTTTACAGTTCCCGTACATAAAAATCGAGAGATGTAAAATCTGGTGATCCCGTGAGCCAAGAAACCTGTCTCCTGCAATTGCTGTTGAAACGTTCACAGCCATCTTTTATGTAACGTGTTTTTCATACTTTTACGTGTAGAATAAACCCCGTAATTTGTTGAGCAAGCTCGAAAGACTCGGTATAACAGCGCGAATTGTCTACGTGACACAATTAGGTACAAAAGTGAGAACTTGCGTAGACATAATTTTAGTACAAGGTTGTTTTTAGAACCAAGTTAGCCCAAATGCAACGTCGTTTGTCTGTCGGTGGATTCTTCGTGTACGATCACGTGTTTGGTACAAATAACGATGGACGAGCAAGAAGCGGCTAACGGAATTGTGCAAACCACATCACGGTTGCCATAACGCAACAAACGTCGTGGAAACTTCACCGAAACGTTGTCGAAACTTCACTTGGCATTCCACTCGTAACGCAAATTTATCACCGTGTTACTGCCATTTGTTCACGTCGCTTAAGAAATCATCGAAGGCAAAAAGATTTGACCCGTGTTGGCAGTTTTTTATTAAGCTGGAATAACGGATACTGCCAATTTCTGGCGGCAAAAACCCGTGAACGCTAATGAGTTTGGATTAAGAAGACTTCTAGTTTCCAAAGAATAATTTTGCTCGCTCTTTCTTTGACTCCGCGTTTTATACACGTACAGACGGCAAAACCGCCTTCCTTCCCAAAGGATGTTCTCGTTACAGCACTTTGATCAACAGTTTCGACGTAAACTTAACATTTTTTTCCCTTCCTTAATGAAGATGCTTGCGGAACCGTGGTTTCTGATGCTCTCTGGCCACGCGAGTTCATGCAGCATGCCCTAAAAATTATATTACTGGCGGATTAAAAGTCCGGTCATTAAATGGAATAGAAATTATACTCGAATATGTTGCGGTGAAAAGATAACCATGTTAGATATTCCAGCGTACAAATTCGATGTTTCGCATGAAATTAAACCGGAACGATAATCCGATAAAAGATCTGTTCGAGCACGTAGAAATTCAACGGTCTGGCTGCTCAGGAATCATGAATTCGAAATGAAAGCGCCTTCGTTCCATTTCGCGGCGAAATGAAGAAAGGGCAAAAAAATAAAAGGGAAACGATAAATTATCGACGGCCGACCCGGCGAAATTCAAGTTTCTTGGTTTCGTTGACGCGAAACCGGATCGTGTTCTGATATTCATCGAAGTTGTCCGTGCTTCCTGCTTGATATCAAATAATACCGAATTAATATTCCAAGCAAAAAATTCGAATTTGAATCAGCAGTATGGTAACAGTCTCCATGATCCCACGGGAGAAACGTCGAGGAAAGATGAACCCTTTCCACACGAGGAATTTTCAGTGGATTGCAAATTACACGCTCGCGAAATATTAATAGGAAATGCCAAGCTACATAGAAAGGCATCGAGGTGAAGTTTCCGGTGGAACGCGTAGATGAAAAATTACACCCTAGAGTCACATTTTTTTTATAAGAAACTTCAATTTTATTCCAAACTTCTTGCACGTCGTACAAACCTTCAAACTACGATAAGCTCCCAAGTTAATCGTGACAAAAAATATAATCTTTTTAAGTAGACGGTGCAGCTATAAGACATTTGAAGTCTTTTTCTGTCAGACTTGTATCTTCTGTTCAAGCATTGACTCCCTAGAGCCCTGAGCGCAGGAAAATATCGAAGCCTATAGAGAACTTGCGTCACAAATGTATTTCAATCTTTCAGAATCGTGAAATTTCGAATTGTCAATGTAAACAGAGTGTATGAACGTGTGTGAACAACGATAAAAAATGTTCCCATAACGGAACGCGTTACGTTCGAGCAAAATTTCAATACACGTTTATTAAGTCAAGTAACGCTTACGTGAACGCGTACATGCGCAGGTAAATCCACATTAAATATTCAATAACAGGCAGGGACGGTTTTTTCCCGTCTGAGTATGATTCGACTGAACTCTTTGAGTGCATGCATCTAGCAAATCCGAAAATCCGATTTACCGCGGCAGGTAGTCCGGAACAAGGGCGACCGAAAATGCAATTTCGCGAGCTTTTACCTAATATTATGACCGCGTACTCGTGCCTAGCGTATTCCCAGAAAATATGGAAAGAGGACTTTGCTCTTCCTCTTTCTATTTCTCTTTGTCTGCGCAACTTCATGGAAAATATAGCTACGCGTCTGGCCGGTACGAAAGGTTAAACACACACGTTGATGGCCACGAATAAGACTTTGCTGCTTTTGACTGATTATTTCAGTAGCTAAAGACTTTGAATAACGGACAAACGGAATAAGAAAAAAGCCACCTAAGCTCTTTTAACATCGACTTTGCCGGAGATGTTAACACCGAAAAGTGACATATTTCAAACTTATCCTGCGTGGTAGTGGATGAAGTTTAAATTAAAGAGTCGAAAGGGTGAAATTTTCATGAAGTTTTTTAACCACATAAAAACTGGCTCAAATCGATTTAGATGTCTGTCAAAGATTCTGGGGTCTTGTGTTCTGAAGATAAATCGAGACCTTGTCTTTTCTCTAGCAGTCAATTTAATTTCGGAGACAGTTGTACCAACCTACGAGCTCATTTTAATTTCAAATATACATCAGTTTGTCGCGTGTTTTATCTCCGTGATTTGATCTCTGCGATAGTTTTTCAACACGGAGTAATATCAATTTCGTACGCGGTGCGTATAAGACGCGTCGTCAGCTAGACACATCTTCGCGAGACACGAAAATCCAGAACAAAATTCAGGTTTTTTGTCGTGAAAGGGAGACACAAGGATCGATAGGAAAGAGGGAACACGATTTCACGAGGCAAAGAATATCTCGATTCATTTTTTACGACGCTCCCGACCCTACGACATTCTTGACAAAGGTAAAGCGTGTCAATCGCAGAAGTAATATCTGAAAGTAGGGTAAGATATAAGAAGGGGGTGAAAGGTGTAAAAAACGTGGGCGGGATCGTGTGCCTCGTGTTGGGGTGATCTACATGAAAAATTTCCAATTTCGCCGGGCCATCTATCGAAGATGGTTTAACAAAAAAAGCATCGGTATCCGAAAACCGAAAATTCATTTTTCCAAGAATGATTACGGTCAGTTTATCGAGGATTACGATATATTACCGTATAATAAGAGTGAATATCAAACGGAAACCGATACGTGGATGAAATTAAATTTTTCCCCGGACCTGTTCGATTAATTTTATGCTTTTGAATGAGTCGCTATTACGAAGCTTGATCAAATTCTTGGTGAGCGCTGCTTTTCATCGTATAAATTTATTAAAAATCTCGTGGAAAAATTGAAGCGCAAAGATTTTTCGTTCTAACCCAGATTTATAAAAGAATGGGGCCACTATATTGAAAATTTTCAATCTAAAATTCATCAAATATTTATTCCGGTCACTGTTCGCCAAATATTTCGTTCTTTTTATCTAATTTTCATAAAAATTGCCGAATCCCTTGAAATAACTCAAATCCCAAATAGCTGCTTTCTAGGGAGATAACGCGTGAAATTCACGGTTGCTCGGCATCGATACGAGGAAAAACTGGAGCATCGCTTATTGAATTGCCGCGAGGTCGTTCGATGAGCATTGCCCGATACTAAAACTTTAGTCTTGCCTCTAAGCAGATGGAGCTGGATGCACGAAATGAAGTGGAACTTAATGTTCGAGCAAGGACTGCGATCTCGAAGAATCTTAACGAACTGGAAGCGTAAGAGAGCGATACCTCGTAGCAACCAAATTTTCGGCACTCTAAAAGTTCGGAGAATTTCCTGCTGAGGGCAAATAAATCGTGCTTGCGTATTCAATCGAATTATAATATATATCTCCGTTATCGATATTCGTTAATCGTTTTCAGCCGACACGCTTTGACACCACATTTTCTGATCCATGGTTTTTAACGTAAATTGGCACGACCGAATGGAATATTCAAAGGAAATTCGTTACTATGGTTAATATCATTGCAATTTTTGTTCAGAATTTCTCGTGAAAATGTTCGACAAACGCGTGGCAGTTTAAACGTTTGACGTTTAACGAACGACGAATATGAGGTAACCTGGACGGAGAACTATTCGTGGAATTGACTCGGAAGTGGTCGGAAACTCGTAACGTTGAAACGTTATAATATTTTCATGGTCCGTTTTCATACTGGCTTCTACAAAAGCGGTACATTGGCCGTTGGCTGTTGCTTTTACAAAGAAATATGTATCGGTCAGATGTCACTCGCATTTCCAAATCAAATTGTTTCTCAAAGAAAATAAAGCGATGCGGTAAATACGTTTTTGTTACGTCCATTCGATTTTCCATCGATCGGAAGGTTTCAAAGCGTACAGCAATTTCAAATAAAACAACGCACTAAGCTTCGAAACAAATTATTTAACGAAAGCTCGAACGCTTTTAAATCAACGACGTTAAATACGTTCTCGAGCTTTCAGTCTTTCAGCGGTATAACACGGTACCGTAAAATAATCATTCTTTCGTGGAAAAATGGTTCGATTGGCGGGCAATAAAATCGCGAACGGCAAGTATCTCTCCTGAGATACAACTGTGTGAACGCATTAATCAATAGAATGTCTATCGAGGTCGACTCTGGCCACTTTTGTTCGCGTGTGTTTCGCAGCCACGAAATCGAATCGCTCTCGGTGAATCCGTAACGACGGCTCGTAAAAAAAACTTGGCATCGTTACCGTGAACCACGGACAGAAGGGAACGCGATACCGTCGAAACCGTGTAATATTTGCTCGAACAAATATCGTGACCGGTTTAATAAATATGTGCAGCGTACTGCCCTCCTTCGGCCGATATAAAGGCATGCCATCATTTCGAACCCTGCTATTAATTACCTTAACGACCATATCCTTATCCTTCCTCTTCTGCTGTATACTATATTTTCACGCCTATCAGTCCCTTTCTCCTTCATGATAACAATGATTTCGCAAATAAAGCTGTTAGACTGATAGAGATTCTCTGAATTTTCAAGAAATTTGCACATCTAGACACGTGGAAAATATTCGAGGTATCATGACTCGAGAATCCAAGCATTAAGCACACAATATTCTCGGCAGTAAACTTCTTAAATCCCGAAGCACCTTCCTTTCCGCGGCAAAGTAAATTAGGTACAATATCGCGAAAAGAAGCAGGTCTCTGAAAGACCCTAAAGGGAATCGACCGAAAGCTGCGTTGCGGCCGAAGTCCCGTCCAATATTTAAGGGAAATCGTCTCCGTTTTACGTTCAGCACCCCCGTTAATTCTACTTAAATGCTAATTTTCCGGTAGTTTTCCGCGAGTTCCCCCCGGAGGAAACAGGAAAAAACAAACGGAAGCGAAACTTCAGTCACCGTCGATAGGGCGCAGAGGTGATGCACTCGAGGAGGTAAACAGGAAAAGGGATGAATAGAGAGAGAGGGAAAATGAGGCAGGATGTGTGCGGGTTTACGTGCACGCGAAGCAGGAAAAGCCAGCTCGAGGTATATCGTGATTGGTAGACGAGCCTTCGACTATGTGGAGCAACCAGCAAGTGCAACGATGGAAGATATTTGAATTTCAGGGCACAAACCGACCGCCTCTATCAGCAGCCTCCGGCTTGCTGATCTTACGCTCATCCTATGTACCTCCTCGAGAGCGAGTGTACACGCCGGGAACGTTTTATTCGCTTCGTTGAGATACTTGGCTACGTTCTTCCTTCTTATCGCACGACAAACCTTATTTGGGTTCTTCGCGAATCGATATAAATCAATTCGATCGCTTCACCGTGATTACACCTGGAAATAAATCCAAACGAAGATTGTACCCTGGAGACTTCTCCATGCAATAATAAGACTCGTGGCAGTAGGAATGTCATTGCGTTAGAAGTGGGTAACTCCACTTCAATTTCCTCTGGTTTTTTCACGAATTTCCACGAAGCATTTCTACGATTCTCGGTATCTTTCACGAATTTATACAATTTCTGAAACACAGTTTCAAACGGCTTTCTTTCGTAAGAAAAGTAAAATTCAGTCGAATCAGTATCTGTATATGATGCCGCAGTTATTAGCCCTCGCTTTATGGGACAGAAGAAACAACGCAGAAGTGAATGCCTTTCAAGGTATAAAGTAGCAAATTGTTCTACTCGGTAAAAGTCGATGTCGTGAAAACGAGGCCAATGGAATACGGCCCATGCCATTGTTCCCTGGCGTTCGGTCATTATCGTTCATTCGGCGAACAAAATCTAGCTTGAAAAACATCGACCGATAGAAACAACGAGTGTCCTTAATTCGTCTTAATCGCTGAACGTGTCTCAAAACTCCCAACACAAGATCTGGCCAAACGACTTTATGCTCTCTGTCCCTTTCAATTTCTTCTTACACGCCATTTGCTTGATACCGGACTCCGTCAATCTCCTAAAGTAACTTTTCTTTAGGCGGGAACCTCTGGTCCACTGATAAATGTATTGAAACTCAGTTAACCATAGTTCTCTACAATTGTTTATAACAACTGAATACATTTCCTCATCTCAATATATGAAAAATAGTCTCGTTATCTCGTCACTAGAAGCGAGTACTTGAACCGGTAGAAAACGTGAGGAAATAATCTCGGTGTATAATTTAAGTAGTTTTCAATTTCTTGAACTCGACGCGCGAGAATCGTTTTCCATAGTTCTCGATTCTTTTTACTGCTCCCAGCACTGTAACAAATAACCAGCTCGAACGGGCCACGGTTACTGAAAAAGTCATGAGGCAAGAGTTAAACGAAGATACGTATCCCAGCAGTTTGTAAATTCTAGAGGGACAAGTTATCCCGAAACGTGGATCGTTTCGAAACGAACCAAGCGTCCGAGGAATCGCGCGTTATTCTACTTGTCCATAATTCATAGCTCACCGCCGTGGCACGCATACGGACGTGCAAAGGTAAATTAACGGGCGGCCAGGTTGTGCTTTAATAATCGCAACGACAGAGTCGTGCCAGCAGGAAATTATTGTTAGTCTTCCTTTCAGGAATGATTTAACAAAGATAGCAGGCCAGGCCAGCCAGTAAATTACGATGTTTGGATACTGTACAGAAGCTCTGTCTCCCTCTCTCGTTCTCTTTGTCGCCGCTTGATATAACACCCTCGCTTATATGGATATTCAAAGCAATCGTCCACGAGTGAATCTCGACAAGACGAGAGTTAATTAAATTTTCCATGGGCGATGTTTAAACGCATCTCGAGTGGACGGGCCGAACTCGAGGCATCTTGTTTGATCAGAGATAAAGCTGCTGCAAAAGCTGATTACACGGAAGACTGTGAAAACGTTTCGTGCTATCGAAAGATTGCAGCCAAGGTAAAAAGTGTCGATGAAAGGCGGCGCGGCAGTAATGTGGCTGCTCACGCGAGGCCTTTTCAAATATTTCAACGCCGGTATGGATGCTTTTCTCTTAAATGAAAAGGTAAAGTTTAAATGAAAAGGTCGCGTATAAATCGCGCCGAAGAAAATTTGTTCAACTAAATTCGCCTCGCGTGGCTCCGTTTGCCGGGGTAATCGTTACATACTTTGCACGACAAAAACGAGGAGGAACAGTATGCAAATGCGCTGCTTTTTTGCGGCGTAAAGTTATGAAAGGTTGATGAAACATCGTTGCAAACTTCGAATTTATAATTTACAACGAGGCCGTTAATTTACCGCCAATGAATGTGTTTTAAATTTCAGATTCGCGTACCTTCGTGTGTGTCATTAATCATTCGATAAATAAGAGACACCAAACATTGTTCTAATTAATGTTCGTTCGATCGTATCGCGTATTCATGTATTCGAAACGCTGTTATGTGCTACTGTGTCACTATTTTCAATTATACGAAATTTCCTCACCGTCGATTACGAAACAGCGAATTCGATTCTAGGTTAACGAAAAATCGTAGAGGAAACGTTCAAAGTTTCGACGCGAATACTAAATACAGGAAACTGTATTAACTTGCTTAAACTTCAAATCTTCTCCCCTCGATGATTCTCTCGTTATAATAGAGTACCGTCGAAATTAATTTTTTCTCTACTGAATTTCTGACAGCAACTTGTGCCCATGGTGCTGCAAAGGATGAATAGAAAGATTTCCCGCTAGCAAAGTGTCCGCTGGAAGGATATTTTCAAAGGCTGTGAAAATGTTCGTGGAAAGAGATCGCGATTTCTGATAGCAGGATTTCCAGGCTCACTTTCTGAGCACGTGAAAGTGCGAGAACGTGCATAGCCACGCAAGGAAACAGGACTAAGATGGATTGGAAGTGCTCGGATCGAACAGCTTCATCCGAGAGCGGGAGAATCTACTGATCCTCTTTGTTACGACTTAGTTGAAACGTCCGTTGCTAAACGTTTCATTTTTACCGTGTTTGTCCTGCAGGAATTAACGCAATTAGCGTATCGTGATAAATTCAGGGCTTATCCCTTCGTCATGTAACGAATAACCGTCGAACTTTGAATCTCGATTACTCATCGAGCGCAATCTGTGTAAAAAGCTCTGCAACGCCAAGCTCCGTAACTTTACATTGATGCAAGATTTTACGCGATTCTTGTTTCGGATCGCTCCGAATTTGAAAGGTTTTTCCACAGTTTTATCGATTATGCCACACGGCGATAAAACAGAGAAACGCAGGTTTGCGGCGCATCAATCAGCGAACGTCAATATTGCAGGCTGTTCCACTTTTCGAGGAATCCATTTAGAGATCATTACGTCTTAATAGCGACACGCCAATAGCGTCGCCACTTAACGAGATTGCAACGAAGGAATGTCTGTGCGGTAACAGAGTTGTTTATCTTCCAAGGAACAAAACGAACGTCCCTTCCAGACGGTCCGCAGGGGTTGGACAAAATCTTTTATATCGCGCGTCCAAGAAACGACCAACCACTTTGTGCCACTTCGTTTCGGGAGACTTCTGATTCATGTTAACGATGTCGGAACGCGACAACGAGAAGACAATGCGGATGCACGGCTCAAAGGCACCTCGAGCCGTGTCCTGGCATCGATGTTCGAAGAGTTGGCAGCTGTCGTCGCGGCGATATGGGCGGCGAGACAGGACTGGATGAAAAAAGGAGAAACGCGCGAATCGATACGGTTCCGATGCCTAAACCGCATCGACGGATCTTCCGCGAATCGTTCTTGCACAGTGCTTTTCATCGTTCTCACGCTTTGCTGACATAGCACTCGAGGGCTGCTATTGGTGGGTTCGTGCTTAGCCATCGCAATCTACTCGATCGTAAATCGGTTTCACGAATCGATTCGTCTAGTTCATTAACAACCGATACCGAGTTCGCGAAGAATAGTGACTTTAGAAACGACCCTTTTTTGTTCGAACGATCCACCAAATA
The DNA here is from genome assembly GCA_036983795.1 of Megachile lagopoda. Taxonomy (NCBI): domain Eukaryota; kingdom Metazoa; phylum Arthropoda; class Insecta; order Hymenoptera; family Megachilidae; genus Megachile; species Megachile lagopoda. The sequence continues at coordinate 3,232,905 of CM072794.1, forward strand.
TTTGAACGCGATCGATTACGGATTTTGAAACGCGACATTTATGAAATCCTCGATCTTCGAAAGTAATACTCTAATGGACTCATAATCCGTCCGAATCCATATGTCAAAGTTCTTGCCGTTGGCAAGGGGCGGTTCGCAGCGAGCAACGTTAATCGATCTGTCGCGGGGTGCTCGAGATAATCTCGACAGCTTTGCAGCTCGTTTATCTACGATCAACAAAGCCTGAAAACACTGCATACACGCAGCGTACAGAAGGAGCTAGAGGCTTGAATACACTCCTGCGAGTGCCGCTTTCCTTTATGGAGCGCAAACGAGTCATTGTTATCAAATTCTCTCGTGGGACTGCCGTGTCCTCGTTCGCCACTGTGAAAGAGAATCTCTTACAGAAGGAGAAACATGCAACGATCCTGCGTACTTTCAGTACTCTTAACTGTCCCGTCAGGAGATCTAAACTTGCCCAACCCGATGCCCCATGGGCAATCGTTCTCTTATTGACACCGATTAACTGTTCAACAGCTGACGATGAAACGTATCGTGTTAGAAATTTAGCACTGGTACATTTAAATTTACTTCACCCCTGTAAATTCACTCCTAAGAAATAAGGGAAAGTTTAAATCATTGATGCATTTGAGTTCGTTTTGTAGAAAGTATTGATCGGTGTGATAATATGAAAAAACTTTCATGCTTTAATTATTTTGGCGGTAACGCTTGTTGCAGAAATTTAACATGTTACAGCAAAGTTACACGAGTGCACGAAGGGTTAATGGCTCCAAACTTTACCGTCCAGGAGTTGTGTGGAAAAAGATCCAGGGTTTCTCGTAAGCAGTTTCGCAGTTTAATTTCGAACAAGCGCGACGATTGAAACTGGTAGCTATTGTACCAGAAATTCAATTTGATTGCGCGACGTGTTCAACATTTATCGTTCGTAATACAGAATGCTCGATGGCGGATCGATAAATGCGTGGAAAGAGCGTGGCGCGCGAAAGGCTCGCTGACAGAGGAGTCTTTGTAAAAATCCACGAGCACAGCACTCGTGACAGGGGCGAGTCAACGACCCGTTAGGAATATCGTCAGGCTCGCCTCGTCAGAATTTTTCCCGTTTCCAAAGGGCGTACTCGACGAAACATCTGAAATAACGTCGACCTCATTATCCGCGCGTGCGGTTAATTAATTTTCCACTTTGGCCGTACGCGAGGCTCGACACGTGAACCGAAACGCACACACACACACAACATCTATACATATATATGCATATTCTGTCGGCTGCAATAATAATTATTGTAACCGTGTCTAGGAGCGGGCCACGTGAAACGTCACATGGGAAATCTGGCCGGTTGAACCTGCCGCTCGGCCATTATAAATTCATTTGCTCATAGATGCGGATTTCGTGCTCATCTTCTCGCGACTAAATTCAACTTCCGCGTGCCACCTGTTTCGTTTCGTATTTCGCGCAAATTTGCTTAGCGAAATGCTTCGTGCGTGACCGTGGATTTCGACGAATGCTTTCCTACTCGAATTTCGTCGAAGCTTAGGCATGAACTTTACGTTGCAGAGTTCGAATTACGCGTAAACACCTCTACAATGTGTGCCAATGCTCTTTACGCGAGTGCAATGGAATGAAATTTTTCATGATTAAATTTACTTTTTTTAAAAATTCACAAAATTTCCAAATGTTTCCAATATCGTGTATTAGTGCAAAGAGTGTATGGTGCCTAAATTTGGCGTTACCTTTTGCTTACATGTGATGTACTTTTGTGAGATTTGTTAGTAATAAAACGTGGTAGAGGCAAAGAAAGTGCGAATCTACGATGACATTCGCGAAAACCACTATAGTGACTCGTCGTACAGAGAGAGGGTAAACGTGGGAGTCACTATAGTCTAAGAGGTTAATCGCGGAAAGGAAGAAAACGGAATAGCGGAATAAATGACGCTAAAGAGACACCGAAGGGAGATCGAGCCTTCTGCTACTAATAGATAATAAGTTGAAGCGTTCCCTTCTGGAAGGGTTCCTATCTTCCATGAAAGTTCCCGGGAACTTTGGCCTCGAATCTTGCCACGACCCAGGTATACGTAGAAGTTGGCGGGGACCAAGCGAAAGGACGAATTGGGTGTCTCTGGGAGACCCACTTTACCGTTCCATTGTTGCCGGCAGTCGTCCAGGATTTTCTTACTCGTCCGCCTTTTCATTAGTAGTTTTACACTTGCAGCGGGGGCGGAAGTGGCGTTATCGGGGCGAGCAGCGTTCCTGGCACGCTAATTCGTTGAACGCTTTTTGGGGAAATTTGTTTCAGGACTTTGGCGATGATTAATTACGGAAGCTTTCCCGCGAAAGGGACGTTCCCTTGTTCCGGTAAGGTAAAGAGAAAAGAAGAAGAAGGAGAGAAAGTAAATCAACGTCTTCCGTTTGCATTCTGTCGCTGAAGTTTCCATATTTTACAATTAGCTCTAATTGCGCTAGCGGAACCTGCATTTCGTCCCTGCTCCCCGCACGCTTTCAGCGTCCGCCAACTTTCCACGCTAAAGAATCTTTAATCCAAATTGAACCCGATCGAGATCGGCCAACTTTAACGCGGTTCAATGGCTATCAATTTTTATTTCTCTTCTCGAGAATCTTTCGCTGGGAACGGTTCTTTGTAGCAATCTAAACTTTCACGATATTTGCAGAAAGATCAAAGATTCCCGGTTCACGATCGAACCGATCCTGCGTCTTGTATCGCCGGGGAATTCTTATCGCTTGCCGCTTTTAAACGATTTAACAAGGAAGACGTAAACTAAACGCTATTTATATCTCCGGGAGCTGGAAGTTTCGCGATTAAAGTAAACTTGTTTTATCCGACCGGGGTTGGCACACATTTTTCTTTCGCGTGCCTAGTTTGTTTCTTCGTAACAAAGAAACGGTGAATCTTGGTCAAACTGTACAGAACGGTCGTGCGTCTTCGGGGAACTCGTGGTTTTCGAACGAGACCGTAACGTCGGATAAAGACAATATCGTGATTCTCTTCGCTGGGATACAAATTCGGATTCCTATCGGATTCGGGACGTATGCCAAAGCCCGCACTCGTAATATTGCAGGATTTATTAAACACGGAAACTGGGGATTCATATTTTAATGCGTTGGAAAATTTCAAGCATAATCAGCTTATGTTCAAGTTACATATTATGAAATTGTTAAACCAAGTGCGTTCAGTGGTGAAAATGAGTATGGTTTAAGGAATCAGGAATGAAATAGCGAGGGTTATGACGTTGCGATCGTAGAACGAGAAACGACTTTATTCGAAGAAAACCCGACTTTTTGTAATGCTGGCGACCAGCCAGTTTTCACGGAGATATTAGCGCGTGATTTACGAGGTGTTACGCGAACGGGATTTACGTATTTGTTAGCGAATGTTTGGCACGTTGCGTTCGATTTCCGATTGACGCATCCTTTGGGAATCGTTTAAACGGCGTTCTGTTCATTTCGGAAAATATTATTGCGAATATTAATGATTGCCCCGCCGAATACGTTTATTTTGTTATTTAATTAAATTAATGGAATTGGTAATCAGCGATCGCCATAAAGAGTCAATACCGAACGAGAGAATAATGAATTTCAATTTTCCACCAGAAGTTTATATTATGGCTATTATTTGAGAGGACGATGATATATTATCATAGTTGGAAGTTGGTTATCTTTACAGTGATATTGTGAGCCAAGGGAGGTCGTGTTTAGTATCTACTACTTAATCGTACTACACGTGATTCAGGGAAACCACGGTACGAATATAATGTCCCCCAGAGCGGTGCGCTAATATTCGAGATTACACTGGTTAAAGGAAGTTAATATCCGTACGATATTTATTACCGGAAACTGTCTTTTCCTTACAATCCATGGAGCAGGGAACCGAACTATCGAATCTCCCTAAGGGAAGGAGCATCGCTATAATCGAAAAGTACACTACCGATCACGGTGCTCTCTGGAGAATTTGCGCATTACTTGCGCAAACTATAATACGTGATAATTCTCGAGTATTGCAGATTCTTTCCATACGTTTTCTCTAGAGGAAAACGCTCTATTTACTACTCGATAGTTACTACAAATTTATAGTTTGCACATTAGATGTTCCCTAGAGATGTTAACCTCGGCAGCGTGTGGCATTAAAATGATGAATTTCTCACGAACTACGTCTCAATGTAAATCCAGTTCGAATAATCATCGTCGATCGCAACCGAGGAGGGTATATCGCTTCGATAATTTGAAATTACAAACGCAGAAGTCACAGAATATTTGCATAAAATTACCGAAGGTTTAAAATATGCAGTTAATTAGTCTGTCACAATTCATCGGTATTGATTTGGACACCGATTTCAGCGTACACACTCTGTTTAATGCATTATGATAATTATGCAAATAACGCTCGACAAAATTAAGCGGTCAGGCAGCTAATACACCTACTGTTTTTACGTTACCACGTTTTTCTCAATGCCGTTGCCCATCGATCCGCTGACGAACAAACAGCACATCGTTTACTGAATCAGGGCCAATCCGATGATTTAACGTTTCCCTGTTGAACTCGAGACACTCGGAAGGACGTCGACCCTCCACTTGTTTTAAGAGCTTCTTAAAGGAAAAATGGTGTCCATCAGTCTTGGCTACTTTTTGCGGCCTTCGTATCCCGTTTGTTCGTAGATTCTTGCGTCACTAGACCATTCGTCTATTCGCGTGCCGTGACACTTCGTCACATTCTTTTTCGACCTCTATTTTTATTATCGATTCGCGGAAAAATTTTGACGACGTGTTTCACCATTTCTGATACACTGCCTTGGCTAACCCATCAACGTTTAGAAACTTTGGTAATATACGACTTCCATTTTCTGGCACACGAACGCGAAAAGATAAATTCTACTGTTCTGCCCTTGCAATTTGTCGTAATCTCGTTTCGAAGATAAATAAACCGATAGTGTGGCGACACACAAACGTCGATCAAGCGCATCGCTGTGAAAGGGACTTTTATCTTGGCCCCTCGTTAGCCCGAAGATGTCGCAGCGAATCGAATTCAGGTCGTTCCCGACGAGCGAAATCGAAATGCCTGATATTCGGCCGGCCTCCGAGGCGGTTCCGGTAAATCTCCGTGAGCTGTAGAATCGAGCTTAATGAATTCCTGAATAGGCGGAATATATACGCGGAAGTAAGTCCGATTCACGTGTACGGTGCACACAGCCATCGTGTCGGATATTAGACCAGAACGTGGTCTGTTGACAGTTTGAATAAACAGCGTCTCAACGATCAACAACGTCGCGCCGAACTGATTCATGGTCAGTCCTAGCAAATAGAAGGACGATAAATATCATCCTGAACATTGGCTGCACCCGTCTCTCAACGATCTTGTCCTAAATCAAGGACAACGGGCTAATCTCGCGAATCAATCAAATATATCATTCGCATGTCATTTCGAGTACTTAACGACATCTTTCAAAATGACGGTGCATCCTATTTTCCGGAAGCAATGCATTTGTATAATTAATTCTCGCGGTACTTAATGATGAAACTGCGCATTCTAACACTGAATAGCTGTTGCTACAGCTTCAAGTACCTGCCATCATATGGACGCGTGGTGCGTGTCCTAATTGAATGTCGCCATAATTAAACTCCCAAAGGAGATTGGAGCATGGCACGCACTTTATTGAAACAATAGGTATTCAGGGACCGTTTGCGTGTCAACTGAATTTACCTTCTAATGATATGGGTTCGATGAATGCTTTCGACGCTTGAACCACTTTGGGATTTAATTACGATTACGGGTGTGCTATGAAGTGAAATTATATTCGAAAGAAAGGCCGAGAAAAACCTGTGTACACGATTCCGAACGACGCCAATGGGTGCACGTTGGCTGGCACACGTGTTTCTGAACACGGTAAATTACTTGAAAACGTTGCAACGAGTGTAATAGCGTGTTGCATGTAACAGCATGACGTGCCTGAACATATGCGGCCTAGTGGCGGTAATAATCGTTAAATGAAATTGTCACCGGGTTCACTCTGTCGACAGCGTTTACGTCTGAATTAATACGTTCTGTTTCTTACGTTTCCTCTGTTCTATTTTTTCTGTAATACACCTTCGGATAAAACGACGAGGTTTTATCGATTTTATATATTGAGAATTATTTAAAATTTAATGTATTTAAATCCTTTTTTTAGGTATAATTTCGACCGTGGAACAACAAATTCATCAAAGGTACAGAAACAACGTGGGGATGCACATATTTCAACAATGTAATCATTGTTCATGGTCATAGAACACATTACAGCCAGATGATCCCCCGTGCACGACTAATTAATAATTGTTATTCTATAATTACTCTGTGCCTTGCACGGTTTTGGCTCCAATTGACATAATATGTTCCACGTGCCAACGCTACTGGTCATTTATACTCATTAAACGTGCTGGATGGGCTTACTAATGCTTCGTTTAGCTGGATAAATCGAGTAACGCGCTGTTCCCTCGTACCTAAGGGATTTTAGAAATATCGTTCGTTCTAACGAGATACGGTCCTGAAAAGATTCGCAAATTTTTTAATTTTTAACTGGATGGGACTCGACTTTCTGACGAAAGACTTTTGCAAAATTACAGACATTTCAAGTATTCGCAAAACATTCTGTTATGTCAAGTTCTTCGGTAAATTGATTTGTGCTTCCAAGCACCCACTCGAATTAAATTACCCAAGGAATCCACGAAAATGTGGAAACTTGAAATGTACCTGCGGATGACAGTAGCTTGGTATAAAAGCTAACTTTATGAATCTCTGAACGATTCGAGTTACTAACAAAGAGTTCTTTGGTACAATTAAACGCTAACGAAATCAATTTAACCACGAGCAGCAAAGGGAGGGAAATTTGCATCGTGACGTTGCTAGGGTAGATCACGATGGAACTTTAATCACTACTTTCTGCGTTCACGGTTACTTGGACCTTAAAGACCGCCTACACGAAAGTCTCGATGGCAAAAGAGTCCCTCGAGACTGGCAACACTTTGACCCTCTATAAGTAACACGTCGAAGGGAGGAATCGTTAGGGTGATTTCGTCTCACAGGCTTTCCCCGTATCGAATTTGAAGCGAAACTAAAGGCTTTTACCATTGTTAGGATACAAAAAAGATAACAAAAAGTATGGCGTGTACGGTAAATCAGAATTTGTCAGAAACTGGGCTCGTAAAAATAATGCTTTCAGACCTTTTCACCGGCTGATAGATCGTGTCGGTCATAAATCTTGCGTCGATGCGTGGATTCCAGCCGGACAAATATCAAATCCTCGGGGTATAAGCAGCAATTTCGCGAGCTCCTGATCGTCGATAAAGGTGTTGGTACAAGAAAGTAGGATATCTGAGATACCTTTCAGAAGAGCTCTTTTCAGTAATGAACGTTGTAACGAAGAACTTAATTACCTCGAAAATTTGTTGATACTTTGCCGAGGAATTAATCTCACGGATCGAAAACTTAAATAATCTGCAGTGATTTATCAATGTGGTTATTAAGCAAAGATGGAAAATTGAATGAGCAGATTATTGCAGCGTATTAAAGGTTGCAAATGAAATATTAAATGTTTCTTTCGTTGGTCCATGCGGTCACTAACGACGGATATTCCATTTCATTAGCAGTTCGTTAATTGTTAATGGATTATAATGCGGCGGTCGGGTCGAGCATGTTACGCGTGCAGCGAACAGCGGCATCTCCGGCACAGCCGCGTTTATTAATTGTTTCACATTGCGGCGGGCAAAAGTGGCCGCAAGTTCTGGATGATTCAATTTCACCAGGAAATTCTGTCGTCAGCGAGCAGGCTCTTCTCTTTGATCCTCTATGAATCATCGGTTGATGTGCGTTATAATAACTTGCGAACGGATCGCTTATTATACCGTTAACAAACATTAATTAAGAGAAAAAGCCGTAGAGGAAAAACATTCATACCGCTTAGCGCGCTTTTAAAATGGATTAAAAATGATGTCCCGTTTCGCTCTTGTTAACTGTTTCATTCGCGCACGGCAGTATTTCAATCTGAAAAAAGTAAGAATGCATGACATATATCACGCGCAAGATAAATGCGTTGGAACGCGTTAAATCACCTGTCTAATATTATTTCATCACAATAAATTCTCGTTACGCTGGAAAAATAACGTACGCTTCGGTGATATCAATCCCCGGAATATAAGAACCCCCGATTAAATCGCACGTTCAGTTTAATTTTATTATACTCATCAATAAGGTTAACGGATCATCGATCGAGCCGATTTCGATTTACCGGGCCGCGATCAACGTCGAACCGTCGTCATAACAGGCTCCACAACCCCCAATTCGACTTCCTGGCGAAGGGATGAAGGATGAAGGGGAAAATAAAACGCCGGAGCTCATCGCAAACTGTCAGGTGATGTAAGCATATTGGATTTCAATTATCCAACATGACGTAGCCTGGCAATCCGATCATACATGAAGAACGTCGCGAATAATGTAACGTTCGAATCCTGAGGGATGTGAAACGAAGGGAGAAGGTAGGCAGACCGGAGGTAAAGTAGAATATCCGTTTTATTACGGCCATTTTTTCCCCTCTCGCTCGATATCAATATTACCATAACTTTACATTTATAATTGGTTGGCATCTAGCCAGCGTGACTTAACCGATCGACTCCCTTTTCTCCCTTTTGCTCCTCTCTCTCTCCCTCCTTTCGATGTCGCTTGTACCTCTTCCTTTATATTCCACTTTTCTTTTTATTCGCTGCTTTACACTTTAATTACGAAGAAATTGCACCGTTCCTGGATATTGGAATTATTAAACGGTTTAAAGAGGATCTACTATACTTCCCTTGGTAATTACGGGAACGGTTACAAATCGGGTAGAAGAATCGCAGAAATGAAATAATGTATAATTGCTTATTGATCGTAAATCCAAAACGCACGTGGACAGACTTCGATCTTCGCCTAATTAGATTTAAAGTTTGAATTAGAGATTTCAATAGTACTAATTTACAAAATTGTATGCACATTCCCCGAAGGAATTCAAAGTTTGTGCCCTAATGAATGCCAAATTTCCCGCCAAGTGCTTTCTACGAGCAATGAAAAGTTTACGTAATCATTTCCATCGACCTAATCGCGTCATCTATCACCGGTAAAGAGACGATATTATTCAGATTCCAAACTTTTCACGGAGACATTTTCAGGAGACAACGAGGATAAGAAAAGGGTTGGAATAGTTTACACGAACGAGAGAGTGACTTTGAGAATTCAAGTGCTCCTAAAAGGTCCATGAACGATCGGATCCCTTTCCATTTCCATCCCCTCGTAGTTTCCTCATTTTTCCTCGCCCTTCTTCCGCTTTCCACCTGATCCGTTTCAGCAACCCGCTCATTTTTCGTCTTTGTTCGCGAATAAAGGTATTGTTCGACGAACAATCGTCGCGTCCGGCTTCGGTGTCCAATGACTATCGACGACCGGCAAGATACGTGAGACAAATGCTCGAGTACGACCACTTCGAGACAGGGGTGGAACGCGTGCGAGAACGCTTCGATAACGTTAAAAGGAGCATCGTTCCCCGGGTAAGGATGATCCTTCGAGAGTACTCGCGTCTCTGCCAAGAATAACGATCTCTTTCTTCGCGTCCATGGGGTAGAAAGTGCTTCGAGAGCAGCTGATACTTCAGCTTAAAGGGTAGACGGCCAATAAATACCTGTACGTTCGACTAACCCACGCGTTCGACTCGCAAAACACGTGACGCTATAAAAGAAGCTATAATTGCAATAACCCTCGAATTACTTGCTGAGATGGCAAATTTTATTTTATTTCCCGCCAAGCTCCTACCTTTAAACCTATCAGTAAATAAAATTCTGACAACTTTGAAACACGATAATTTTACTTTGAGTGTTTAAACGTTCACAGATCGTTGATTGTCCCTTTAATTACGTTCAGGTGAATTTTTCGCCTTCCTCTGCATATTTCATTCATTTGGATTACATTTGAACCTGCAACACCACAGTATGTTGCATTTATATTTAACTCGCCTACAGTAACACTTCCAGAAATATAAAACCGGGAACCGGGAGCTTCCGCGAGCGAAGCAAAAAGGTTAAGCAGCATTTGTGAAATCCTATTTCGACGAGCACCGGCAAGCAAGACTTAATTTGAAAGGTACCGCGTTGAAATAAAAATAAACACGTCTGTTAAGTATGAATCGTGCAAACGTTAATTTTTGCTTGGCTACTGAAGAAAATTAATTTTCATTCGCTCGGGGTTGTAAATTAGGAGGGATTCTAGCAGCATACCATGATGCTCGTGAAAGATTTAAAATGCACCCGTTTATCACGGAATCTCCTCACTGCCGAGATTAAGCGGACCTGTCGGTTCAATCTTTTATTAGACAACTTTCGCTCGTTAAATGCTACGAGGCTTTTCTATTTACATCGATAAAGGCTCGATGCAATTAAATTCGAGAAGCGGTCGAAATTATTCCTTAACAAATTACCGAGCGAGTTTAAAAGCAGCGGCGACTCGAATTTGCTGACGGAAAAAATGAATCGACAAAAGGGCTATAAATTTTCCTCTCATCACGATTTCAAAGTAAAATCCGGGCGATCGAAGCCCGAAATTTTATCGGATACTGTGATGCGTACCGTGAATTTTCGCGCACAAGTTATCGGAAAAATACGAAGCAACTATGCGACAAATATTTATCGTGCAAGCTTTTTTTTTCGTCAAAGCTTAGACGACGTTAACAACATGCACGTCCGTCAATAGGTCGCTTGTGATATTTATTTCGTGGAACAATAAACATTAAAAGTGAAATTTTGCGTTCCGCTCCGAATATTTATTCAGCGAACGGCAGCAACGAATTTTTCCAGTAAATTTTTCCGGCGAAATTTTCCTGTAAACCGCGTCGAGTTTGTTAAACGAAATAAATGGAATTTATTTAGCAATAGCAACGAAAATAAACCCGTTTCATAGTAATAATTTTAAACAACACGCTACTCGTTTATTTTTCACAAGCTATTGTTATTTGTTCAGCGAGAGAATGGAAGAGTGTTTGAAATATTATGAGGTGATGTTTCTCTACGTTGCTTTTTCCGTTTTATGCAAAACAGCTTCGATGAATAACAGTGTCAGGTCATAAAAGCTGTCGGTGATGAAAATATAAATTTCTATAAAATAATTTTGAAAACTCCAGAGAATTTTATTGGATCAAATTTTTCTGAATCACCCTGTAGCATCAAAATTTCTTGCTTTCCATAGGATTACACAGCAAGTAAATATTGAGGTATCTTTTCATTCTTAGAAGCATCTTCCAATGGTCTCTGTACTAGCAATTTCTTGGAAAACGGTGGACACAAATTCGGTCAGGATTCCGAGGCAAGTCTTGCATTTCATCGGTTCACGCTCGAGCTCTCGACGAGTAGGTATCTTGACCTCGGTGTTTGCCCGTTACTGCACGGGAAATTCAATTTCGAGTGGCCCTCCGTTGCCTCTTCGGCTTTTCAGCTCTATCCTCACCCACTTTCACCCCCTTTACGTACATTCCTGAGAATCGTCTAGATGTTATCCTATGTAAAACGCCGGATAAACTGCCCTCGTGTCTCGAATTGACTGAATCCAATTTTTCGCCATCTACTAATCCTCTGTCACCTAATTGTAACGCACCGTACGTGCTCTATACGTGCAACTGTACACGGTGGAAAATTTTGAGGATGAAGAGGGAACGGTGCACAATATACCTGCTCAATAGGTGCAAATGTAGAGGGAACAATTTTGAAGATGAAAAGGACACACTGCACAATATACCTGCTCAATAGGTGCAAATGTAGAATGAAAAATTTTGAAGATAAAGATGATACACTGCACAATGTACCTGCTCAATAGGTGCAAACATACCGAGTGAAAATTTTGAAGATGAAGATGCACTGTACAATGTACCTACTTAATAGTTGCAAATGTATAGTGAAAAATTTTGAAAATCAATTGACTCGTAAAGCTTTGGTTCTAAGATCACGAACGCAAAGAGTTAATTTTCCCTGTGAGTTGCGCATGTGCCCCGTCAGCACCAGTAAATTACAATTATCGTCACATTGTCAGTGGCCAAGTGAAGATAATGAGGGATCTAGCGAAATGGAGTATAAACGGGTCTGAATCGAGTAACGTGTGGTCCGTAAGCAACATACGGATAAGGCCAGACCGCAAATTCGCCGATTACAGATCATTAGCGACCGTTTACGGATATCTCGGGGCAACTTTGGTACCGGGTTAAATCACGAGCAATTGACACGCCGTAAAGTTTGACCGTGATACACATCGTAAAGTTTCTCACAAGGATACTTTGAAAACTCTTGAGACCCGAATCCGATGTAACGTCGGAACTGTTTGAATGGAGGACATTATCGATATTCTTCCACGATATTAAACAGACTGGACAAGAAGTCTCGAGAATGAGATTTAAATAGAGCTGGAATGCATCGAAACGAAGCACAGCGACTCTTGAATAAGTAAACGGCTTGGCCGTGGATAAGAACCCTCTCGAGAATAAAACGAACAGCGGATCGCAACTTGGATGCTAAAAACCGTTCGAAAATCGGGATAAGAAGTTTTTTCGTGAACGTGAATATTGAACGTGAATATTGAATCAATATTAACGTTTACGAACTTTTGTAATTTTCAATCTCTGCGAAAGAAAATGGAGAAATGACAGTTCATACCGTAATTTTGAATATTTCGTTACTCAAGTGTTTCCATCTGTCGTGCGTTTATTATTTCAACGTTCTATCCGCGAAGAACATGTAGGTTATTCGTGTGTAGACAGGTCAGGCGGTTCGGATAAAACTGGCATCTTCTCGCTGAATATTTTAAGCCCTATTCCCTGTATACGTTTGTTCTTTCTATATTTAAGGAAAACTGGGCTGAGCTCAGATTAAGGCGGGCATCGCGAATACAAGCAATTTCTCGCAACTGCATCTAAAATCTGAGAAGGTATAGCATCGAAGATCGAACCGTATTATTCGAGCTGTTAGTATCAAAATGGAAAACAAGTTTCCTTAAGTTCGCAAATTTATGCTAAACAGAGTCGATTGTTTGAAAACTAAACGTAGATCTCGTACAATTGAAAGTTTCATCGTTGTAAGGTTTACTTTGTTCCATTAGCGCGGTTGAAATTCCGATTTGTTGAAAAACATGCAGAGGCGCTGTTTACTCCTTCGCTCGTGGAAGATTAATATTTACACAGCGGTTGCTGTATCGGCGTCAAGATAATAGTAGAGGCGGGATATTAATACGTGGAAAGTGCTTGAAATGAAGAGGATACGGTTTGTTCAACGATCGGAAGATGCGAATTGGAACGAGAGGAAAGTTCGAAGTGGAGAATTAAAACGAGGGAACATCTTTCGAAATACATCGAGTTGTAACGATGATCGAAAATTTGAATGCAATATTACTACAGCTTAAAGGAAAGATTTGTTCTTAAGGAAAAAAATGTTCTTTTGTAAGAAGGAAAAGTTCCAACGATCCTCGAGACGAACTGCTGGAATTCAGCAAAGGAAGTGCTCGTAAAAGTCGACGAATTATGTGTGAAAAAGTTGCCCCCTAAAAAAATAGCCTCCGCTAATTGTGATACACGATAACGGGTCGTATGGGACGAAGTGTTGAACACCGTGGACAAACAGCGAGTACGAGTGTTGTAAAAGCAATATCGATCGATCTCGGACGAATATTGCTAACGGGAGGAGGGCAGCGTATAAAAACATCGAGCGAAAGAGAAAATGAATCGGACGGTAAAATGTGAGCAGCGGGGCAGCAATAAACCACAAATCATTGTTTTATGAATATTCAGGAGCGACCGCGAAAATAACGTCGCTGCGAAAGATCGATCGGTATTTCCTTCCTTCCTTCATCCTTATACCGTCGTTTCAAGCTTGCCTTATGCAAATGCCCCCTATATCTATCCTCCTCGCCTCTTCTATGACCTTTTCTTTCGGATCCTTTTTCCCCCCAGAAAATCCCCCAGTACACGCTTACGATAACCAACTTTAATCCTTTCGTTGCAACAGATTCGAACGGCGAATCAAAAAAGTACTAGCAGATTTCTTTCTCGTATAAATTAGAAAGTATCATGGTAATGAAGGTATTGTTTCCTTTGAGGCAACGAGAACAACGAAAAATGGCGAGTATTTCTTTATTGCCGGTCGAACCAGGGTCGCGCTAAGACGGAACGGCAACGGAATAAGAAAAAACGGTTGCTGGCTTTTCCTCGATTTATCCGCCGGCCATGGGGAATGAAATTACGAGACTTCGTCTGGAACTTTATCGGACCGAAGATAGATTTCATATCCGCGCGTCCCTGCGCAGTTTTTCCAAAGTTCTTATGACTCTTGGGAGGAACTCGAATGTACTGAATCTCCTGTTGATACTCTCCTCGAAAATTGTATTATTCCGCCGCTCGCACACATATTACACCTCTTTATTACTTCTTATATACCTTTTTATTTCGAAATAATAGAAAGATTTGTTGACCTTCATTTTAATTAATGAACACAAATAAATGCATGTGTCCAGTCACTGTCTACAATAAAAACTCCTTGAACGGTGCAGACGTTCTAAGTCGCTTCAATACACTCATTTATTTTTAAAGATACTCAAATAAAGTATCTTTTTCTACTTATATAAAAAACTATTTACTTAAATAAATTTACTTAAATAAATAACCACCCCATATTCCAATAAAATGAAGATGGGATCAATGAACTAACGTATAGTGTTTTTGATATCGGGGTTTACAAAAGCTAGAAGAAAACGGAGGGAAAGAGAAAATAGGGTTGGAACACGTATTCTCCAAATTCTTCAAATCTGCAGCCACGTTCGACAGGAGAATTATTGCCACGAAAACGTTCTTGAAAACGTTCCGCTCGTTGATCGGCCGTCGCAGGAAACAAAAATTAAATGCTGGGTCACGTAGCAGTCTCGTAGGAAAGACTTTCAACAGTCTCAATCCTTCGAAGGAGTTTTAAGGAGGGGTGTTCGATAGTTACAAGACCAGCGGGACTCGTAACGTACCTCCGAGTTCCCGGATTTTTCAATCTCCGCGAAATTTAAACAACCTCGCGAGTGGTCCGGCGTGAACTAATCGTCTATTAAAATTCGTTTCGGAAACTTTCAATCCGCTTATGTAAAACGTAAAAAAAAAGGGAAAAGTGAACGAAGTAAAAACAACGCAAGGTGGTTAAAAGGTTCGAATATATAACCGGTCGAAGTTGAGCGAAGTTAAAAGCTTAGAACGTTCGAATAATTTATGAACGATAGCTTTTCGTCTGGCGTTTGATTAATCATTCCAGGCTACCCGCATCGCACCTGCAAAATCTCACGAGCAACTTAAAACCTAGAAAATCCTCGGAACGATTAAGAGGTTAAAGATAGAGTCTGCAGGAAAATTCGGGCTGAAGTGAATTTGAAAATCGAGAAAGAATTTGTCAAGAATTTATAGTTCCTTTGATCGCGAGAGAATCTTTGTATCAGGACAGATGGGGATCGAAGGATCCTTCGAGCAACCCGAGGCGTTGGACAAACTTACGATATTCTCTGCGTCCGCCGGGATCATTGGTAAGTCAAGTAAATAATGCTCTTTATTTTAGATAGCAGAGTATAACAGTCTCCGTAGCTCCGTACCTGTGTCAGCAGATTTTCGAGTTGGAAGCTGAAAATGGCTGAGTTTCGGATATGAAATATCGCTGGCTGAGCTTAAAATAGAGCTCTCCAGGCGACTAGAATACCGAGTATCGAATAGTAGATATCCTCTTATTTATACTTGGAAACCCTTTCTAAGCTATAGTATCAAGTAGAAAATGTCAAAACGTCGATGAGGCTGAAAAACGTCGTGTTCTCGAAGATGGCAAGTACGGGTGTCGATCAAAGTGAAAGAAAATTCGATATAACTGCATGGAAAACGTCTCGGGTTTCGATTAACTCTTATCTGTTCGCAAATACCCACGATCTATAATAACCTTGAGTTATATTAACGGTGGTTTATGGCGAGGCAGGGGATGAAGCACGCAACGATTACAGAATGAAAGGATTCGGGACATGTCCCGAACACGGAATACCCCTAATTACATAGCGTCGTGGAGCAATTACGACGATGATGAAGCTATTACAAGCACGGCAGACTCGGAGAAATAGCCCTGATAAAACTCGACACCGAGTTCGTCGAGCAAACTTCTTTCGACTTTCGCGAAGATTTCTACCGATTGTTCCTTCCAAACTTCTCGATTTAATCCTTTGACGTATAAACTGCGATCAATAATAAGGGACAGCTATACGGATCAAGGAATTATAGTAATATAATTAATCTGTAATCCTCGAAGAGTGATCGTAGCAATAATTCGTCGAATTGCCAGTCATGACGCCTGATTTTATACGACTGGCCTTTTATCCGATCAGACATACTTTCTGCCCTGTGTTTCATAAAAGAGCACCTAGAACTTTTTCGATCAAAGTTGCATTATATATCACCGGGTGCGTTACGAGGCAAACAGTGACAACGCGATAACCACGGGCTTTACTATGAAATTGTGTCCGGAACTTTTCGCTTTATAAACCGGAAAGTTCGTCCGATTTCAATGGACCAACGCAAAGTTTCTCGTCGACTGACCCACGAATCGCAACAATTTTTTTCCTCGAACATCTCGAAACTTCGAGTCCGATACAGAGGATTTAGAAACCTAAGGGCATCGAGTAGCAGGATAACGGAGAACAAAAAGAGACAAAGACATCTTCGACGCGTTATCGCCGCGATGGTCGATCAACGAATCGTTGGACGTTGAAGCGACTCTTAGCGTTCGTTGTGCGACGTTCTTAGCCCTCGTAGACCCGTTAGAAGCTCGTTTCAAAGAGAAGCCGGAGAACCATTAAACGGTGCAGGAGAGCGACAATAGCGGTGGCGAGACGACAAAGGCGATCTCAATCCCTCCACGTTTGCTTCCTTTTTCTTTTTTTTGGTGGGCAACGGAAGAGAAGGATGCAGAAGAGAAGCAAGAACGGTTGTCCGCGTCGGCGACGAGGCTGAGTATCAATTACACGGGGTCGGTGCCGTTAGAGTTTTCCGGAAATTCGCGTAGTAAGTCAAGCCCAGGGACACTGGAACACCCTGGAGGGCGAACAATGCCCCGAGGTCGCCGCTTTTGCATTTGCATATGAATTGGGGGAGCGTTGGGTCGCCACCTCCGCGACCACTTGCACCGGCCGCAGAACACGACCATCCAGCCTCTCTGGTCGCCTTCTCCGACAGCCGGGGGCAACGAAAGTGCCTGTATAACCGCTGCTCGATATAACTACTATTAGTCGAAAATGTTTGTCCTTCCGACATGTGGCTACACGCGATCGTGCAACTTTCTACGAACAATCTTAACACATTGTTGTTGGTCACGTGTCTTCGTACCCAAACACCGGCCACGAAACTCGTGTTTGCAGTAGCTAAATCAATTTCGGAAATTCAAAGTAATATCGTGTTCACTGGTCTTACGTGTTTATTTATGAAATAATAAATGAGATTCTGAGTAAAATTTTCACTGTGTACACCACTCTTGAGAGCACCAAGTTTAACTTAACCTCTGGTTTTAGCAGACTTTTAGATTTTTTTAAATGCTGCTGCGTTTTTTTTAATTCCAAAATAAGCCTCTATCGATCACCCTCTCCTACGATTCGAAAATCTGGCGCGTGAAACGAAAGAGAACTTGAACGTAATTGCAAAGCTGGATGCTTTCCAGCGTCTCGGTGGATATGGTTTACAGATTTCTTCCCGTTCTCCGCTGGTTTCGGCCTCGCTAACGAGCCGAAGCATTTTCCGGGTGCTTGCTAATTTTCCAAGTGTCCCGATTACAGCGTGATAGCCGGCGCCTGGGTCACACCGGTGCCGGGTTAATTGGTTTTCATGCCGGCGCTGAAGTTACGGATATCCAACTCGGATTATCGTACGCTGTAAACATTGGTTTCAGCAGGATCCACGAGGTCACGAACCTGGCTTTTCTTTTTGAAGGAAGTAGCCTCGTATCTTCGTCGTTATCCGGCTCGTGCCGTTAGGACTTAATTGCTTCGTGTTTGCCTTTCTGCGGAACCTTCTGATACGAAATCAGCTCTGGAGGTGTTTCGGGAACGTTTCGTTATGGAATTGCAAGCGTAACGAGGTTGCTAATTTCGAAACGTTAGGTTTCGTAGGATTTCGGCGATGAACCGCCTACGCTTCGCTATCTACCGCCTATATTATCGAAACAAAAGTCAGCGCAGAGTTTAGCGGGGGTTGTACGAGCGAGTAGTTGTTGTTTCGAGATCCCAAACTGCACATGGAGGTCAAGAAGTAATCCTGGATAGCGAGTCGTCGTCCTCCATCCCCGAAGCGTGGGTGGATCGTGACCTATAAACGTGAAACGGTCGTCGACGCCCTGGGAAGCGCGATGGCGGTGGATATGCCGCGTTCCTGGGCGAACAGAGACCAAAAGAAGCAGAGACGGGAAGAACGTGAAGGAGGGAGCACCGGGGATGGGTACACCTTGAAATTCGCGGGCAAACAGAACTATTCGTCTTTATCTGGCTGAAACTATCTCCTTGGAATTTGTTCCGGGGATACTTGGGACATAGTCATCTCGCAGAGCGTTTCTTGCTACGGGCTCTAGCGTATACTACAGGTCAAATGTCAGCACAATTTTGGACCTCTTGGCTGAATCGCTGATTTAACACTTGTATTTTTGCACGATAGTCTTTCAAATTGGTTTAGTATTTTCTTGCACAAACTCCTGTCAAGTGATCGTAATAGTTTCTTAGGGACTTTTTCTAGTGCTGATCGAAGGTTCGGCGCCAAGGAACCTTCATCGATGCTCAAAATTTATGTTGTCAAATGCCAGCAGAAGATAAGGATGCAGTTCCTTGTTTACCGACTTAAACCTTCAGTGTCTGACATGGTTTGATAAAAAAGTACTTCAAAATGTCGTACGGGGCTTATCAATCAGCTTCAGATTGCTCTAAGTTACTTTCGAGAAATTTTCGTTTATCTTGGAAAATTTGTCATTGAATCTGGCACAGAAATTCTGATTTAATATCGATTGAAAGAACGGGCACAGTTAGAAGGACGACGAGCGTTAATCTCGGGATTTACCCGTCGGATTTTGGTCTTCTTCCCTTTCATCTGCTCGTATCGCGATATTGCCTCGGAATCATTGACATACACAGGACCTCTCGCTTCCGCTCGCATGCTTCGCAAGTAGGTATCCACATTGCTCTCATTCCCTTTCCGTATCCGATTGTGCTACTCCTCTGCGACTAGCATATTTTAGTCCCGTGTTACGCCTTGCGTTCGCACAACAAAGAACTCGAAAGCAAAGAGTCTGCGAAATAGTCTCGGTTTTTGGTTTCCTCTTTGGTTCGACGTTGATCGCGCGAATCGTTGAAACGAAGAATCGTTGATTGCTTCCTGCGATGGGAGAAGTTTCGCGAGTACCTCGATTCGGATCGATTTTAGACGTTAATTAATATTGACTCTTTTACCAAGAACGGTTCCGAGTGGTCGCCAAAGAAATCGAGCTTTCCATAGAACTTTGTTTAATTAAAATATCTCGAAGCCGAAATATTCGAAAGATTACAGAAATTGCTATTTAATTTTGTATACGATGAATGCTAATGAAGGGGCGGTTGAAGTTGTTGTACGAGCGTTGGAACACCGAGTAAATTGAAATATCGTGATTTATCGTCTAACGTGTACGAATTCGCGTCGTTTGCAAGCGGGAGAAGTTACGTTTCAAGAGTTAGTCTCAAGGGACACGAATCTAAACACGATTCTACATTAGATGTCTAGGCATGCGACAGAAATTCAGAAACACGTATGCTGTGCTTGACTCGCATCGCTTTCTATACAGACTGTTACCAAATTATGGGGTAGAAGCGTAGTTGGTTGATATGATTCGTTTAATTAATTGCTCGAAATACTTCTCTGTCTATATGCATTGTCTACATACTTCAGTGTTTGAAATATTTCATTTTATACTGCGGAAATAAACACTCTGATACGAGCGCAATTTACTCGTTAGTTTCCGCTTACATTACCAGATGTTATGATTATCAAAAACAGTTGCAACAGCGGTAGCGAGCTATTCAATTCTAATAAATATTTACCTATCCTTGCTCGGCACTCAATCGTATTTGTACCTAAAATTGTAATTTCCATGCAATAATATTGTCGTATTTACGTAGTGACGGTAAACATTTGTATCACATTGTTGAATTTGCGATAATTGATAAAGGAATATCAACGTGAGATATTAAATAACGGGTTGACTGGCTTGAGAATATTTTAATTACCTCGTGACCTGATAAGCTGAAAAAAGTTCATTTCCAAACGTTCGTTAAGATCTTTTTACTTCATCGAATTTTGCAACCCTATATTCGCGATGTAAAAGAGCGTCAAAGTAACCGCGTTCGGCGAGCATTTTGAAATTAAAATTGTTAATTAGGCATCGTTTACAGCTCTAGCTGGACAAACGCGCGAACTGAAAATTCCGCGATTAAACGGGTCAGGGAAATGATTGAACGGCTTCAAAGGATACGGGTATTTCATTAAACGCGGCAACTCCATTAAGTCGTAAAACGAAAATTACTAATCAGTCGCGTGAGCGCGGAATGAAATCGCCGAGAAATAAACCGCCCTTGCACGACCCTTTCGCTCCCGTTCCGTTCCTTTTATTTCGCAAGAGTGTCGCCAGCAAATCTTATTTAAAGGCAGATTTATCGCCAGCCCTGAGATCGAGCTAGGATATTACGCTGGACCCGGATGCGCCGTTCACAATGCGACTCCTCGACTCAAAAAGTGTCATAACTCAAAAGCGGAGCGCCTCTTCGAGCACTTCCGCCGTTCCAGCACATCGTGTGCCAGAATCCATCCTCTTTTCGTCTGCTCTGGCCACCAAGATCGTTTCACTTCGCGACGTATCCCCGCACTTTTTTGTTAATAACGTGTGGGACCCACTCGTGGTAATCGAATATCTCGCTAGCTTTTTGCCCAACTTATTTCTTCGTCTTTGCCAATCGACCATACACCGGACTTCTTGCCGATGTCCACGAATTTAATACCGAGCTCGAGTTGTTTCTGAAAGCGTACAACTGGACAACACATGCCAGGGAATATCAGGTTCAAATATACGCTCTTCGAAATGACCGTTTTCATAATTGGGCCAGAGGAGCTCTTTAATCATACAGGAAGAATTAGACAAATTACATTTTTACATGTATGAAATGCAGAACTTCGTCAAACAAGAGGTTGCAAGACGTGGAATGGAATTATTATGCGACGAGAAATTATCACGCGTGGAGTTCTGACGAGGGGGAATTATCACGCGTGGACGAGAGGGAGTACGTGAAATTGCAATGCGTATTACATCGTTACAGAGGGTAATCGTGCGTCAAAACAGTTTCTAACGCAAAAGAGTTTAAAGATTGTGGCACAGACTCCAGGAAGAGAGTGAAAACTCGTAACGCAATCTGTCGGATCTATCGTGCGTGACGATAGCTGACGATAGCGTGATCGATACGCGTGTGTCACTCGAACGAAGAAACCAACGTTCTCCGCGTTCCATTTTTGTCGTCCCCTTTCCCAACGTGGGTCCATTAGAGATCCAGGATTGACTAATGCGCGCTCGAGCGAGCACCGCTCGGTGACGCTTTTTGCCACATCGGCCCGCTTGAATAATTGTGTTTTGCAACGTCCGCGCCGGCCAAGTTCCGGGCATGAATCCAAAGAAGAATTAAGCAGAGGGAAACTTTTTAAGTGGACCTATAAAAGGAACAATACCGACGGACAGTGCGGTTCAGTTTTCGGAGTATCGCGGTTCCCGCTTAGCAACGTTCGATTCCTTTTTCACGTTTTCCTGATAGTTCTAGTGAAAGGACGGCATGGCCTTTAAAGTGAGTGTACATCACGCGATTGACCATTCCTCATTTTTCCTCGGTGAGATAGGTGGTCGAAGAGTTTTGAAGCGACGCGATCGATCAACCGTTTCGTACCATTTAATTATCAGTCTGCGCGCTCGCTCTCTAACAGAATCGTCCCATCCCGGTCTATCGGGAATACCATCGATTCCCCGTGACATTGTTTAATCACTCCGTAAATTGGAAATTCTTTTCAAGATGGAAACGTTGCGTTCCTTTCGCTCGCAGTTCAAATTATTTTTTCCCTTCCACTCAAAAAACCGATCTCGCAAATACTCCACGATTCTATTTAATTTCATCTATTTCGATAAATTTGATATCCTATGGTTACAATAAAGTGCGTTTCCCATACAGCTGATCGTATCTATCCTGTTGCTTTCGATTCTTTTCGACTCGAGAGTCAACGGCAACGGCCACGCTCATTCTTTCCAACATTTCCACGGGCCAGTGACGGGCGAGGGACATGAGGTGTCGTGGAAAGATAAACATGGACACCATGATCACGATTACGTGGCTCATCCTCACTACGAGTTTTCGTACGGGGTCGACGATCACCATACCGGTGACTATCACGGTCAAAAGGAGCACAGAGACGGTAAGTCCCGCTTAAGTTTTGGAAGAGAATTAATCTCTGTTTCTGGGACAAAAGTCGAGCCACACTATCTCGACGCGCGTAAGATATGTAAGTACGAAGAGCAAGAATAACCCAGTTACGTCAGTGAAATCGCGATGGAAACGTCACGGGGAAAGAACTGACAAATGTATGGCAAGCAGGAGGAGAGAACTGATTGCGAGAATAAAAAGTGGCACGGTGATCTTTGTTCGCGGAGGATTTCGTAATATCGTGGCTGGAATACGGAATGAAACACCTCGAAGCATCGAGTCGCTTCCTCGAGCTTCCGGCCAGCCTTTTCGAATCTTTTTCCCCTGCGTCTTTTTAATTAGTTTACAGTAATTCGAGGAAGCTTCGCGTACCCTTTTGAAGTTAAGGGCGCGTCATGAATCCACCGGTTTCTTCCATCTTCTACGTAATCGGCCTAATTAAAACCAGACGGTGTTCTGGTTTAATGGTACTCGGATTTCGAAAACTTCGAGGACTCGTATGTAGCGAGTAACGAGTATCAAGATTTTCAAAGTGACGAATATTAAAAAACGATGAAAGGGGCCCATTTGATAGAAACTAGAAAATTGAGAGGAGTAAGGAGGAAATGAAAATTTAACGAAACGATCTTAAGTGAAATGTCGAATACAATGGTTATTGGCGAACAAAGAAATCCTTAATTAATCTTTCTTAGCGGTGCCCAATAGATTCCAATATATCTCCGTCACGTCTCCTTTAAGATAGTTGGCGATCCTGTCGTTAAATCAGACCCTCCGACTTAATAAGATCGTAACATTATACGAGGAGGAGTAATTACGTGGCGATGATCTTGGTTTTCGGGGCGACGCGTTGATTTAATAAGTGCTCGGTTGTAAGATCACACGACTCGTACGAAAATCACGCTTCCATTTAGAGGGAAACAGATATTTCGAAACGTATTCGACCTCTACATGGAACGCTCGTGGCTTTAGTAATTATTCGCGGAGGGAAATTTGCTTTGGAAATAATTCGCGATACGGTGACGCTGCTGACGAGCCCCACCCCTTTTCACTTTACAATGTTAATCCTCTAACTAGCTGTGTTTCGACTATGAATGCTATTTACTATGCGCTAAACACTGTGCTCGCGTGTTTAAGCTGCGTCCTGTAGTTACGAACGTACACTATCGCCCAAAAGTATTTGCTCGCCCACACTCTCCGTATTTAGTGCCCTTTTAATCTGAGATTATGAACTTATAAGCTCGTGTATACTGTTGTCAAGCTTCATATCGTGACACGAAATCGCTACTTTTATTTATAGTATCAAGGACTATATCGCATTGACACAGAAATATCAATGGTTTTATGAAATGCATGTTTGATAAGTTTTTGAACGATAACAAAGGCGTAAAAGTAAAACGATCATCCTGTCAAAGATTAATCGATAGCTCAGAGAGGATTATCGTCGATTCGGCCGATACAGAAATATGTATCGTTAATGGTAATTTCGTTCGAAAGTTCGAATGTTTGTTCCGTTTCACGGAACCTGGGAACAGGATTAAAATATTCATTTAGCCGCAGGGTAGCCGTAATTTTCACTGCGAGATACTCATTTCTGACTCGCGTTATCGATTGCTACGTCGAAGCGTTAGTAAGATCTTCTCGTTATCTGATCGGTGTTTACATAAATTTCAATTTCCTCTTTTTAAAAGGAACGAAATCGTTCTTCGGTTGTTTTTCCTCCGCCGGGCAAACGGAAAATAATTTTTCCTTCATTTCACCCGATATTAAATGAAGCAAATCGAACATAAAATCGTTTATTAGTTCTTTGGTGAGATATTCAACGTTCCCTGTAAATATATCCGAGGGAACACTCCTGCAATTACCGGCAACTCCAAGTAATTAATATTCTTAATCATACTTGCAAACACTTTATTAGATACCGTTTCTATTACTGCAATCGCGCTTCTTGAAATATCCAGTATATAAAATTCCAAATTTAAAGAAACTCCTTGCAATGTGATTAGTCAGGTGCGTCAGAACTAATCACAATATTAAAACAGACAAGGAAAGTTGAAATGTAACTATTTTATGTTCAATGATTTGTAGACTATAATTGCGCTTAAATTGAAGCATATTAAAAATTCGAGTAAAATGGCTCACCAGTACGAGTTAAAACAAGAAAAAAAACTTAACTTTTTGAAAGTAACTGTCAAAACGTAAACGTGTATTTACTATTTCCTTTCAGGTAAAGATGTTGTGGGTGAATACACGGTGAAAGAACCCGGTGGTAACGTCAGGACGGTCAAGTATCACGCTGGAAAGCACGGATTCTTTGCTCACGTCCATAACAGCGACGGAAACGACCACAGCGGAGGACATCACCATTAAATGGAGTACTGTTAGTGTACCTGCCAAAGATCACTTGTTGTTGTTATTGTTATGTAACGCTTATTTCTGTTGTAGCGATTAAAACAATTATTCGAACAATCCGTTTTTCGAACGACTTTCGTCGCAATCGGTTATAATTTCGTATCGCAATCTGTATATTATGGTGCAAATTTAATTCGTTGTATAACGCATTGTAATATGTCGGATATTATCCGTTCCAAATTACTTGCCCGCTTAGCGGCGAGAACATACTATCGCGGAGATTCGTAACCCGAATCGAAAACCGATGGGCGAGGGCCAACGAACAGTGGCGCGATTTCACGGCGACCGATGTTTTTAACGGGAGTGACGTTTACTGATTGACAGACCGATCGTCAGGGACGTATGCATCTCCCCTGTGATTACATATCCAGGCTTAGCAGAAACACAGCACCACGTCGCGATGGCTTCACGTGCAAATCGATCGAACGCTTTCGGGAATTAATGAGCCCCAGACTTGAGATACGATCGCTTTATCGAGATCTTCGTTCGATCGATACTCTCGTCGATACCGTCTCTTAAGCTGCCGACAATCTCGATAAGCCGAATCTTCGTCGTTTTAAATACCTTTCTACAAATTCGTAATTTAGCGAGCGCCCTGTCATCGAGAAAATATTAGTAATTTGTCGCGTGTGTTCCAGCAACGACTTAAACGTCGTTCGAGAAACAAAAGCACCACGCGAGCTTTTAATCTCGGATAAAGTCGAAGAAAGGCCGGACGCTGTTTAAATACCGTTCATCAACTGCACGCGACGCTAAACGTGGCAAATCGATCCGCAGGATTGAATGAGACGCACTTAATTGCGTTTGCATACAATACCTTCTGACGACAATACGTCTCGTGCATGCGGACGTTCACGTTGTCATCAACGGCGCAATAATTCCGTTTTCGGAATACATTGTATCATCTTGTCATCTATACCATTATAACGGGACACGTGACAAAAGTGTTGCCCGAAGCAATCCCCGTCGTATTGATGTTCCTATCCGCCATTTTCGCGATATCGATGGCTCGACGCTTAACGCGTTCGCTGACAAAATGTAGAAACGTTATTAAATTTTCGACACTCGTCATCGATGCGCAAATAATCCAGAAATAATTACCGCAATTAACGGAACATTACTTCTCCCATTTTTTCTTCGTAGCATTTATCCGCTAAAATACCTTCGTGCTACGTCCACATTTTCATTCGACGTTTCCCGGGTATTTTTCACGGCTTTTCCGGGTGCTGCGTGCCGAGCTTCCGTACTTAACGCTTCCCGTACGACGCGAACTAGATTACACGGCGAGAAAAGCCTCCAGAAGTAAAGAAGAACAATAATCCCAGAACAAAGCAATAAAAATGTTGTCGCGTGTTCCAGCGATCGTGCAGCTCCGAAAACATCGAGGTAATCTAGCACGATAAATAAAAATGGATAATAAAACGCCGT
This sequence comes from Megachile lagopoda, assembly GCA_036983795.1. Taxonomy (NCBI): domain Eukaryota; kingdom Metazoa; phylum Arthropoda; class Insecta; order Hymenoptera; family Megachilidae; genus Megachile; species Megachile lagopoda. The sequence goes on from CM072794.1 coordinate 3,259,298, forward strand.
CATTAAATGAGAATTCCATTTCCGATGCAATTCCCGTTCGAACGTCAACCGTGCTGTTTCGATTTTCACGCATGACCGTTTCGCTATAATTTCATGACTTCGTCAAATTTTATTTGCTCGGTTCGACGAACTTTTTGTCTGTTTATTTATCTATAAAACTATTCATCAAGTTTCAAACCTTCTGCCGAATATGATACTCAACCGTTTGCACGCGTTTTATTCGAAATGCTTTTTCAGATTGAATTTTTAGAAAACGATTATATCGCTGATTGTGGAGTATCGGTAAAAAACGAGATGAAAAACCCTTAGTAAAGATTCATATGCATTTTTCGAACAAACATCACGATAAAAATATTAGTCGGTAAACTTTTAATTAAAGTTTTTACCGATCGAAAACGCATCGTATTATACCGTGATTTCAATAAACCGTCGAGATTAATGGACAATTGTTATCGGTAATTAATAGTGTTCGGCCGTATTTGACGGCCCATTGAAATTAGATACCATTGTTTCCCTGTCCTTTGTTTTATCGCTGCAGGATTTTCTTTGCCTGACAAGCAAAGTCATCGAAGAATCTTCCAGTAAGGCTTCCCGAACAAGCCAGAAAGCCAATGAGATGGAAATCATGGGAAAACCTAGTAGACTAAAATGTTCCTCGTCGTGGTCTTACAAGCCATTAAAATTCGATATCAAACTAATTTCTTCTGCCTCGCTCACAGTACAGTTCACATAATTGTCGACCCTTGTTCGAACTTTGTCAGGTAACCAATTCGAAAAGTTTCCGACGAATCGAGGGGCTGCTAATTAAGACCTATTCTAGTCAAAGATTTTTCGTTTCCCTCGATTCTTCGCTACGGCTAAAATGATAAATTCAGGAGAACATCGCAACTTTTCTTCCAACACGAATAATTGTTAACAAGTTTAACGGAGCGGTTCGAATCCTTCGATAATCTCTGCGAATGTAAAGTTCCTTCATCGGTGATAATTAGTAACGGTGTGGACCCTTGTGGCTATTTTGAAATCCGGTTACACCCTGTTGCCGCAGCAAACCATGCATGTTTTCCAACGGAAGAAAGGAAAACACCGACTGTTTGCTCAACACACCGTGTGCCTCCGGGCTTCCGAAGTTAAAGACCAAATACTCGATCTCGCTGTCATAAAGAAAATAACAGAGCCACCGGGAAATTTTGCACCATGTACTTCCGCATTCCCTCGATAACAATGTAACCGTTGAAACGTTATTTCCATGCGTCGACGAATACGATGAAGAGAACACGAATCAGTTCTGTGAGTTAGATTGAAGCTCGACATTTCCGGTAACCTTGCTTATCACGGTGCAACGAGCATATCGCGCTCTTGACACATCTTCGTCATACAGGTCCTTTCAAAATACACGACTCAATATTACTGTCTTACTTTTAACTGAACAATAATTAGTACTTGACTCAATTTCTAAATTAACCCATTTTACACACTTCACTGTAAGGACATACTTCATAAAAAGAAAACGAAAACTTCTATTTAAAGATGTTAGTGTCATGAAAAGATTCTGACACTAAGGTTAGTAAAAGGTTAGTAAAATTTAGCTAGATACTGTTAATAATTGAAGTTGGATAGGAATGAAGGGATTAATTAGTATCTATTTTGAGTGAGCCTGTATTTCACACTGGTTGCATCGAATCTTCGTTAAGACCGGGTCGATGCAGTCACATTTTCCGTCGTTGTTTCGTTGGACAATGGATAAAATTAAAGTCACAATATTCAGCCAGCCAGTTTTATTCAGCGACAGGTCGTTCTCATTTAAATTACGGGATAATTTGTAGGACGGTATTGTGCATTCCTTTTCTGTGGAACAGACGTCTCGAAAATCGAAGCCTGTAACAGAATATGGTGACCCAACTGCTATACCGGTTGTAAAGGTCTCTTTGTTTAACAAGCATCTAGTTTTTCAAGCACTTTCGAGCGACAGGTTAACAGAAGAAATGAAAATTGTTTATAAACGAATAAAACGCTTTATCGTCGTCGTTTCAGGCTTCAAGGGAGAACAGCGAGCCGTGAAATTTATACGTTCCGTAATTCCGCTTCATCTCCGGCGAACTTCCCTTCTAATTCTGTTTCTTCCATTTTTTTCACGTACACGATACGTTCCGCGAGAAAAAGTAGGAAAGAATTTGAGCGCGAAATAGCGTCGTAAAGTTGAAAGGCGAGTGCGCGCTCGTCAAATATCGCGCCGGCATCGAACGGTTTCAGGAAGCACGACTTCTCTTTCAGCTTCCGCTTTATGAAGTTTCCTGGAGATCCTCTTCCCTTTACCTCCGGCCGCGAGCGTGCAAAAGTTTCAGCCGAACATTCTCGGATGTTTTATTGTAAACGAAAACACAGGGGGTGGTAAAGTTTCAAAATAAAAATAATAAAGTGGTAGCTAGAGGAAAGACATAGCCGGCTGAGCAAAGGGCGACGATGTTATGGAAAAAGCTCCGAGGCTTGAAGCGCAGTAACACGGTTGACTGCTCTTGGTTTTTCGAGTTTTAACAAAGTAGAGTTTTGCTGGGCTAATTAACCGATAATCATAGAGAGGAAATGTTCGTTGAAAAAGGCCACCAGAGAAGACAGAGAACGCAAACATGGTTAATTTGGTTCAATTAGTTAACTTTAAAGTTATAGTTGAATTTCTGCGAACTGATTCATTTTAATAACGAATGTACATTAATAAGAACGCTGTGAAATTTCATTAAGCCAGTTTTGTGTGAAGAATTTTCAGACAGCCATTTTGATCATACGACGTGAAACTCTATGTTTGGAAATAATCTAATGGAACTTTTATCAAGTTCTGAGCAGGGGTGGAAAATACCGTCCTTCCTAATTGCCGGTTTGCTGTAAATAAATTATAGCGGAACAGACAGGAAATCAATTCGTGCAGAACGGAAGCTCATCGTCCGATTTCGTGCGTCAGCTTCAAACTGTAACTCCCTACTCGTAGCCGGCTGACGGGTTCTCTTTCCAGTAAAACGTTTCGTCAGCGACGAGAAACGAAAACGCCGTGAACAGACGGAATCAAGCTTCGACGTAGTGATTGCAAACGCGACTGCACGCCGTGTGCACGGATCCTGTCGTGCAGCATTGCACCCAGTGTGCACCTCGGTTTTCGACTTATCGATCGGCCCCCGTTGGCGGGTTTAATTTTCTCCGGGCGTCACGCTTGTCCCGTCTTGGCGTGCACCGCTGTCCGAGCATCCCATAAATATGTTGCAGCCACGGCGAAGCACATTTTTTTTCCACGACTGACAAGCGTCCATTGATATTTCGTCGGGAGTCGCCCACCCCGAACGTTTTCGAAATCCCTTGCACTATTTTGACGCGCTTCGTCATCAATTTTACTCGAATTTTTAGTACGCAATTCGAAGTTCAGTAATTTACATAGTAGATTGCATTATACCAAATTCACCGTTCTTTGACCCTTACCTTTGCCCTACAATACGTGACGCACCCTGCAGTTCATGCTAGACCCACATTTTCAACGCAATTTTGTTGAATATCTAACTGTTCAATTTTCTTTCTCTTCACGTCGTAGCAATTATTTGTGCATGACGCAACTATCTGGGAAAAGGTTGAGGAGTTGATATTGTATCTGTTAAGGGGTTAAATAAAGTTCCGCGAAGACGTAGCACACTCGAATTTCTGATCAATTGATATATTAATGACTATGGTAAATCAAAAAGGTTTGGTATAATTCCTCAAAATGTAAAACTATAGCTTCCTATGGGAGGAGAGTCCACTTTGTAAAATTACACGTAAATCATAGCAGTGCGACCGAGGAACACCTATACGTTAAGCTCAGACGCTCATTCTTCTTCCTGAACAATTACGTGTTCATATTGATGCATTCTCATGCGTTGAAAAATTGGAACTTGTACTTACCGTAGTATAATTTTACAATTAAGGAAATTATCGGTGCAGAATCATGTAGTTAGATACGTAAGATGGAGTTTCATTCGCAATGCATCAAGAGACAAGATGGAAAGGATTTCGTTGCGATTCGTTGGATAAACGGAAAAGTTGTCTGTAAAATCCGTATCGGTGTGCGGGGAACCGGGTTACGAAGGAACGACTGAGAAAGGACTAGAGAAAACTAATGGTAGGATCCAAGTTGGGTCGCAAAGATTAAACGAGCATCGAAAGGGAATCGGAAGTAGGACGAGGGTGGAAGTGTGGTCGCAAAGTGAAACAAATTGCCGCGAACGGGAGTCGACACAGTCATCGATGTTTTCCCTAATTTTACCGTCAAAGAATTCTCCAACTTCTTTTAACTTGATCTCCGATTCCCTTTGGGCCGGACTCTCGTATGATCTTGTCCCTACGGGAACGCGGTGTTTCTTCTTCGAGGAAACCGCAATTTTCTGCTCGACGTGTTCAACCGGGCAAAAGAAAATACTGGACACAAAACGTGCCCTGTGACGTGGGCTAGTATCGAAATCTTGATGGCGAAACAGTTTAATTCTCGCTTTTCCGTTGCTGTTGCCGGAAGCCAGGAAAAGGCAATTAAAAGTTCCGAGTTGGCTACTGATGGACGAGCGAACGATGCGAACGTGTAAACGGAGAGTTAAAGTTTCTGAGCGGGAAAAGAGATGCTGGTTGTTTGTTAACGCGTTCACCACGTACACGTATGTACCGTATCTATTTTCCTTCTTCCAATTTCAGCGTTTCATTTCGCAGAATTTTAAGCAATTACCTCTGCAAAAATTTTCCTCAATTCGAAGAATATGTCAATTTACTTAACCTTCCTGGATATTTTTTGATAATAATTTCGTTTTATTAGTTTACATCATGAACGAGAAATGTAAATAAGTTGAATGAAGTTATATGCAAATTTATGTAAACACGTGAGGAGCTAATTAAAGTTACGTACTCGTGAACTAAGACCACTTATGTGTGCCGTCGTTGGGCGATACCATTTAGTGCACCGAAAAACTGTGAAACGTTAATAGCACCGCATAGACCGCAGCTGTTGTTAGCTTAATTAGTATAATTGAGCTTACGTTTCTCCCACTGACTAAATTTATACGTGACCGTTTTATAGGTGGCATCGATCGGAATCAGAAAAATATAGTCCCTTGTGAATAAATTCAACAGGCGTCGCTTAGCATTTTGAAATCATTGTAACGCCCCGAAAGAATTTCCCGAATTCTCCCTTATCGCCGGAAGCCAGGCCATCGTTTCGGATCATGGGGCTTGAATTTTATACTGACGGATCGTGAACGCGTTCGTTTAACTATTACATTGAACGTTTCGTTTAACCTTTTCGATCCTGTAATTTTTCTTATTCCGCTACAGTATTATTTGACGCGTATTGTGTCCTTTTCCAAATGTAATCACGGTTGAAAAATATTCCGACAATGTCGAAGTAGAAATTTTGATTTTGCACTTGCGAAAAATAATAAACGAGAAATGAAGGTAAACTTCCAATCCCATCGTATGAATAATTGAGGATAGCAGATTGGAAGCTGAAATTCGAAACAGTTTATGAACTATAGCACGTGGACGAAAATGGTAAAAAATTTGTCCAACTGTTTTGATACGGAACATACGAAATTTTCGCCGGTAAAACTGCTACGATCGTTAAACTATCAACCGACAGAAACATGAAATGCACTATGCGCGTAATTTCCAGCAGCTGACATAACTCGATTACGTGCCACAGCAAGACAGCTCGTTAATTATAATATCGGTATTGCGCGCATAATGAAAATGTTCGATCGTCAGGCTCGAATTCAAACAGCTTTATTCTTCGATGCGAGGAAACTTTCGGACCGAAGTTTACCTGGCAGTTCTTCTCGTAACGTTGACAGATCGCTTCGCGTTCGAAATGAAGTTGCTAAAGCAAAAGCAAAGTGTCCAGGCCCGATAACGATCGGATAATGCACTGTCGGTGGAACGAGAGAATCGAAGCTAGGGTCGGAAGTTCGAGATCTTAATCTACTTTTAATATCCTGCGTCTGAGAGGTCCCCGTGGCTCAATGATCACGGATCAACGCTGGCGAATGGAAAAGTTTGCTCATTCGACCGGCTAGCTGAAATACCGGTCGTTCATTTTCTCACGGAGATTGCGGCGGAAAAGAAAGGAAAACTGTAGCACCGGAAACCCGACGGTGACTACCAAGATCGTCCACTGAAGAACGACTGTCATCCGAAACCTTCAGAAACTCTAAATGTCGTTTTGTTTCCATTCCCCGTTTTTCGACTCGACGGCATTTATCATTCTTCGGAGAATCCTTCTTTCGCGATGTCACGTCGTATGCGAATTCCTCGTGCTAGAGAAAGATTAGAAAGAAATTTGTTAAGTCATTAAGTGTTCGATGAATCACTGAATTTCTACAGGAAAAACGGTTGAATTTCATTGCTCGTATTATCTATCAAATCACGATCTACGAGCTATAATGGTAATTTCAGTTATTACAGAAATACGTTTTCAAGCTATATTTGGTCGGTATTATTGTCGAGAATCCAATAATATACCTTAATTTAGCAGCTGTAATCTGAATTACAATTATCTTGAAGATCGATATTTTATTACCATGAAAATCATTCAACGTGGAACGCTATCGATCCTTGTGCATATACACAGTGCAACTGGGGTGCAATTAAAACGAAAAGCGAACGGTTGCATCCGATGATTCCATGATTAGAAGTACCTTCGACTAATGACACTGGTAATCTGTATCAGGTGTGTGATTAATTATTCAGCCTAATGAATATCAGGGTAAATAAGTAGTACAATACAGAGGACAAATTCCATTTTACGAGCGCGATACCTGAAAACAATCATTTTAGTTCATGGCGGGAATAAATTTGACAATTAAATATTTCCCATGTTAAATACGTAGAGAAACGTGCGCGTGCATACTGGTACATTGTTAATATCGTTCGGGAGCAAACTTTATCGCGTTCATTAGCTTTTATAATTGTACCGATAGTCGTTTTACACGCGTATGAATAAAGTTGATTCTTTTTGTGAACGAGAATGATGTTATAGGTATGAAAGCTACGTTATCGATACACGCTTTAACACGTTCATTCAAAAACGATATAATAGTATACCATACAATTTTAAAGGTTCCTAAATAATTATTTAGCTTGCACAGCAAACATCAAGACGAATTAATGTCGGAATCACGTTACAAATTGTTTAATAGAACACGCGATATCGAACCGCGACACATAGTCTTCCGTGTTTCGATTGCATTCGAGAATAACTAAAGCGACCCGCCACCGGTGTCTGCTTACCGGATCCCCTGTCAATTGAATTCAAGGAGCGTTTGACTAGCAATATGCATGCTCGATTCCTAGTTACGTGTAAGCCCTATTCACTGCACGACAACCGAAAACGAAACGCTCCTGCAACCTCACAGAATCCCTTTCCTTCCCGTGCAACATCGTATACGTGTTTCACGAATCAAAACTATTATATACGAGCTGCTACAGAAATTTAGTCTTCTATGAAACGATAACTAATACTATATTCAACGAAATTTAGTGCCATACATAGTTTAATTGCATAAATTAGGTAAATTTATGACATAATAGGAAATGTATTGATTGCATGTATTATGACATAGTAGTAAAAGTTGTTAAACATATGACCCCAATTTCAATTAGATTCGCGATATTGGTCAGAGATAATTAATGTTATTTCGTTGGACTAAATATGATAACATCGATGACAAACATTAGTATTTAGAAATGTAGTCAATGTGGCTCTCAGTTGATCCGGATTAAATTTTTTAATAATTTTAACCTATTATCCTTAAACTTATATACAGCATTAGTCCCTTTTACTAAGGTCTCTATTAACTTACCTTCAACCGCAGTATACAGTATGCAACTAATACCTCAAAAGACTTATCTTAACTTACATCTATACCACGGTTTCGCATCGTGTACTTACCGTTTACCGTGTACTTACATCTAATCGCAACGAATGAAATGTCTTCGATTTCTACTTACCACGAATTATAATCCTGTCACCAAGATAAAAATATTAATTCTTACAGATGTGTTATGCAGCCACGTACCTCCATTTGCGTACCCGGTACGCATGGAACTATAATTACGTATAGCGACCTGACCTATATACATTCCCCTTGCGGACTGTGACCCTCTGTTGCGCAACCTCTGCGCTAAAGCGTGCACTAGGCGCTTGTAAAAGTGCACTTCGGGACGATATAAATTAACCTTGTCCCGAGTAAATTTAATTGAAATAAACCCCGGTGTAATTATCTTTAAACGGCACAAATTAAAGCTCCCGTATAAATCTGCGCAAAGTCACGCACTATCGCTGGTATTTGAATGATCGTAAAAATGTTTGCGCGTAATCCTTCCGTTACCTGCTTGTGGCTGAATGGATAAGTATAAATCGGCTTTTCCGCGACCTTCGATTTCTGGTGACAGAGAATTCCCTTGGCTCCCAATACCAACGTCTTACTCGATCAAATTTTATGGAATGGAAAGCTCGAGTATTTTCTCTGTCCTATAGACAAGCGGTCTCTCTTGGGGATCGATGGAACAATCTGTAATATATCGGAACCGAGAAACGGCAACGAAATGCAGGATTAAATGAAATTGATCAGCGGACCGCTCTCGTGTTTCTTTCTCCTTCGACCACCTCCTATTTTTCTACTACTTCTCGTGAGAAAACACCGACCGGGCATAAGTATTTGACCAATGAAACCGACACGACTTTCCGAATATCTGTTAAGAGCTCTGCTATACTCAATCAGGCATCGAACACGATGGCACTAGTCTTTACACTACATTCCAATTTGGTAATTTATATTGAAACTCTTCAGTTTAAAATTTAAGCATCGATAATCTCGTGTGGAGAGTTGCTTCGTATGAGATAATATGCTCCGTATTCAAGTATGAGATAATAAGGTTATACTAAAAACTTGGACGATGTATGTTAGAGTAAAATTGCAAACTTAGTACCAAATGACAGATTTGATGGCGGCAGTGAACGGTAACTAGTCTTCTACGTGTCGAGTGATTTGGGGTGCATTCACCGGTAACCATGAAGTCTTTCAAGAAATCGGTGCATCTCCAGAGACGTAGGAAATGTTCATTATCGGTATAGATGGTAGAGGCGAGAAAAATCCGATGGAAACCGTGAAGGAGACGCGACGAGGCAGGTCGTGGCAGGTGTGGAAGTTTCGAATCCAGCGGGAGAGAAATTGCGTACACGGGTCTTGCATCAGAGCGTAATAAAGGCGATGAGCGCTCTTTCATCAGGGGCGAGGGAGAGGGGAAAAAAGTTTTGTTCCGTTTTGCCGTGGCGAACTTCCGCCGCGGCGCCAAGAAAATCCAGTTTGTCCCCGGATGAATATGCATGCCGAATAGAAACACGGCAAAGAGAGGAAATATAGATATCGTTCTTAATGCAACGCGCAAAGATATGTTCGTGGAAATACAGGAGAAAAAGGAGAGGACTAGAGACAGGAACCGACCCCTCAGTCTCTTTCTCCTTTCGACATGAGAAATGTCGTTTTTATACAAAGGATAAAACACAAAAGAGCTGCGATACACTAGGACTTTAAATGAAATATTCGCATACGCGCGATCGATCAATTTTCTCAAATATAAGGCTACAAGTATGCATTATTTGTCGTAATACCAGTATTAATAAAGATGTAGATCTATACAACAGTATGGACGTTTATCTGCTACAGGAAACATTTATGTTTGATCCAATACCGCGCTATCGAAGCTTCTGATAACTGTTTCATTCCATCAATGGTGTGATAATATTTTTCCTGAACGATTGGAGAGGAAATACGAGAAAGATGTGGCGTGTACCTTAATGGAATTTCCACTCGCTGCTACCGAATCCACAGGGAAATACTTGTTCCTCTTCTTGCGTTCCCTTAAAAAACAAATTCTGAATATTTTTTTGAAAACTCGGTATTGCAAATTTTTAATCTTTCTAAAGGTATCGGTACTTCAATCACCGCAGAATTAAAAATATTTCGTTGTTACTTGCCGATGCAAACGGAACTATGTGCATAGTATCGGGTTCGACGAAAAAGGGAATACAAGCTGGTGAACGATCGAGCAGGGTTGATCGAGAAGAAAAAATCGAGTTGACCGATTCGTTGGTTATTCCATTAACTCTGGTAGGTGAACGGTAACGAAGCGAGGTTCAGTTCAGGGTGCAATGTAAATTGCTGGTGAAACAAAAAAGAGAGAAAATTGAGCGACGAATAGTGGCGTTAGTCGAGGCGCGTATGGAATTTCCGGCGATGTCCTTTGAGCCTTCGGAACCAAGCAAAATGCACCCGTAACAGATGTATTCGTAGTTCCTGCTTTTTTTCGTAGTCTATCTTCCTCTTTTTCTCCCTCTCCTCGTTCGATCAATCGATTCTATGCACCTTTCGTTCCCTTCATTTTTCAGCCACATCACTCTGTGCAATCAACGTTCGATGTTAGATCTAATACGTCGCGGTATTTGATTACGTTTCGTTGATGTTTCCTCATGAAAAAGCTTTCTCCCGGACATTGAAAATATTTCGAATTGCGAACGACGGAAGAAATAAGCTCGATGAATTCCGACGTATGAGATACGAATGATTTCCTTCGAACTCGTGCATGGCTCCATCGTCCCCAAAGGATTAATTTTTCAAAGTTGGATGGAACGATAAAGATCAGAAGTTGGCCAGAAAAAATTCATCGACCCACGTTTTCTATACGTACCTTTCCCGCAAAGATTAATGCTCGCCCGAGGATTATTCAGGAACTGTTCCAAGAAAATACGTTGCCCGGTTATTTCTGACTTCTTCGTTTTTACTCTCCATATTATTGACACAGGAATCGATAACGGATTGATACCGCAAACAGCTCTTCGAGGTCTAATTTCCAACAACAATACGTGTCCGTTCCTCCTCCTTGAATTTCAACCGTCTAAACTTCGGACACGTAGTGAATTGATGCCAATTAGGCAGAATAATGATCAATCGCATTAGACGAGGATCAGCTCGAGGCGGTCGTATCGAGTGAACGTTTATTTGATTTCAATTTCTCCAGAAATGAACTGAAAAAATATTTGTCTGGCAATCCAGCGGGCAAACGTAGAAATCTAATATCGTAATTGTGGTAGTGAGGGAAATTGTGGACAACCCCCAGTAAGGTACTTTTGGCTTATGGTATAGCGATTGTAATCACTAAGCGAATAATTTCAGGTAGCCAAAATTGTTGTACGACTTATCGGTGACAGTGCAAACTAAGAATCATCCTCCGCAAACAACCTAATCGCAGTAAACAATCTACCCTGTACCCGTTACTCATCCTGTCCATATACCAGAATTTTCACTAATAGTTCAATTCCCGGAATTCAAAACAAATAACAAAACTAGCTACAATGCTAAAAACCTTATCAACAAATAGCACACAACTAGCAAATGAATCAATATTGTAGAAAATAACAATGAAAGAATACAATCAATAAAACAGAAAGCGGAACCATTCGTTTTCATTCATGGCCGCGGATATGTTGGTCGATTCGCCATTGATTCCCGAGGAAGTGCACCTGTGGCACCAAATATATACCTGGTCGACGTGTGCATGAAATATATCGTCTCCGACCGATAAGATACCCTTGCCGTTACCGACAATAAAGTCGAGCCTTGTAACGTCGATCCGTCAATCAGTCGTTTTATCGTCGTGGAACGTTTCGAGCAAGATAATACCGCTGGACAAGTAGAAACTTTCCGTTCGTCGTTGATCGAGCAAAATGTATTTACAAGTTGTTTCGTTTCTGTTTTCTTCGGTCGCTCTCTGCCTGGCAGCGAATAGCGTGGTACGTATTCGTGTCTTTGACATCGTTCTACATAATTTAGCGTCTGTTTACACGTAAAACTGAGCACCTTATTTGAACGGTCGCAAAGAGCAGAAACATCAAAATTGGAAGTGAAACGCAACTTACGTGGTTTGTTCCAAAAGTAGTTAGGTTTGCTTTGTAACTCAAATTGGATGGTCATGTCATCAAACAGGCAAACTACTGCTGTCTCAGAACACTATTGGATAAACAAAGTTATATAACGTGACAGCGTTCAACATTTACACATTGCAACACGTTATGCATGTTATAAAATTGGTATGCCAAAATTCAGGTGTTATCGCCTCCTAGGAAATTAGCTCCTTAGCCTTGAAAATCGAATCGAAGTTTCCGAGTCCGCAACTTTTGTTAAAGCACGTTGAAAGCTGTTGCACGTTACTTGACAAACTCTTGCGCGAATTTTCGACAGGTTTCGCAAAGGGTCGTGGGGCCCGCGGCAAACGAGGCAATTCAAGTCAACGAACGTCACGAAATATTAGTCGACAGGTGAATGCAAGCTGGCAAAGGAAAACGACGCTCGCGAGTTAAACGCGGCTGGTAACCGAGGAAAGCAAGGGGTCGCTGTTAAATTCGCGGGGAACCAGGTCGTAGGTGTTCAACGCTTTTCCGCGAACTTTAAACCGGAAGTTCGGCTGTTCTCTCAGACTCTATAACTATCGCCCGCTCGCGCACGACCTCGTAAACTTCCCGCCGCCGCGCTGAAAGTCCGACGAGTTGTCGCGCGATTAAGTCGTTTATGCGCGCCGATATTGCGTTTCTCTCGTGGTTCTACCTAACCACGATACACCGCGAAAGTTGTACAAGTGTACAATTTCATCTCTAAAAAGATTCCGAGTAGTCTCTTTGTAGGACATTTTTGAATAGAATTACGAAATGTCATATTAATTCATTTCTGACTTAGAATTTTGTTTACCTCCGGTATTTAGGTCCCGTTAAATGGACTACGTGCAACAAGGTAGAGCAAGGTACGTCGGTAGAATACGCGTCGAAAACTGGATTATAAAGTTTCGTTGTGTTATCACCGCTTAAGGGATTAACGCTTTCTTGTGCAACGCGTCAGAAATTCTAATCAGTCCCGTGTTTCGCTTCGAAACTTAATCGAGATTCTTGGTCAATTTCCCTGACCTACTGAGTTTATACTTTTCAGGAAACGACCACGAAACCTGGCACATTGGACACGATGTCGGAATCGGCGATTCTTGGAACGATCACTGCTTGCGCCACTGGGTCCGTGTTGATTGTTCTTCTTCCCACGATGCTTTACTAGTAAGTATTCTGTAAAAGAAAAATCTTAATAAATTAATTGTTCATAGTGATCTGATCATGACTATTGAAAATATTAATTATTGCGTTAATAATAATAAATACTGATAAATCCGTTTTACCTTGTAAATTATCATTTTACCTCTTACATATCATTCATCAAATATTGAGGACATTGAAAAATTTGTTGCTCTTCCTTTTTGGTAACTGATTGATAGCACCGATTATCGGTAATCCTTACGGATGTCAACGAGTTAGCGTTTCGTAAGTTATATTAATTACAAGACGGCCGGTGATCAGCAAATTGTTGCAAGTGTTTACGATATGTATCGATTATACGTCACACGGGACGCATGCTTTACGCTAATGAAAGAAGGTGTTCTTTGGAGATGATAAGGTTAATCGTGTCGGCTAATGAAATCGGCCCGTACCTCGCGTCTGCTTTATCGGTTTAATCTGTGTCGTATATCACCTGATATCTGATCACGGTTTCCTTTTGTCCAATCAAATTACTTCTACGTCGACATCCTACACTCCTAGTAGAATCACGTAGCAAACAATGATCGATTTCACCTTCGTTTTTCAGCAAGCTGATCCGAAAGTGTTTCAACAAAGAGGTTTTCTGAACAGCATACCGGAAATTCGCCAGCATTGGGTTATGATCATCCCAAATGTAGCAATTTAATTTGGGACACGACAATAAAACATCGTTTCCTGTAAAATAAAACGAAGGTCCAAATAAATGGGCAGAATAAAATATGTAATTATCAGTTTCATTGGGAATCTCGCGCGTAACGACCTGCTGCTCGCATAATACGAATTTTCTGTATACACATTATCGAAGTGATTACTAGCTCATCACCGGTTACGAGTGCTCTCGCGACGAATGCTCGATTTTAACGAGGCTGGGAAATGTCAAATTATATATTCAAAATTACCGATTGATTGACTCGAAAATTGTCAGCGGACGGTCATCGCTACTCGTTACGCGAAATTATTTCGTCACATTAGCAGCCGGATTTTTACGACTCGAGGATGCAGCCGGTAAGGGAAAAATAAACTTTAAAATCCTGCGTATAATTACTGTTTTAACTTGACGTTCGAGAGGACTTGATAACGGGATTGCAGCGACCCGATGCACGCCGCGTTTTCGTTCGTTGCAGCGAGTCGATAATTTCTGGGAAATGGAGAACGTCGGTTTGGATAACTGCAGCCTGCGGCCCCATGTTTGTTAACGCGGTCTATCGAATAATAATTTCCCCTGCCAGCTAAATCGAGTCACAGAATAAAAACGTCATCCGCTCGTCGCTCCGGCCGCGTTTATTTACCGAAAAATGTGTATGCATAAGTTATCGATCGAAATATTGAATCAACATTGGCCCATCATGGAATATTCTCCTCGAGAACGTTGGGATAAGTAATAAACTCCTCAATTTGTATTAGCGGTCGATTCTGCGTCTGATCACGTACTGTATCCACTTTATCGAAGAGATAAAAGAAAACACAGTGGATTCTCGTTATATTGTCATGGATAGAATTTCTTGCAATACGATAAAAAAGTACCTCTGTTTGATATTGCGAGCTTGATTACCTGTCACGCCTATAGAGCCCCTGCGACAGGGAAATATCGAGGCAACGGGTGAAGCACAAGATTCTTTGAACGTGTCCAAAAAAAGATTTGGTCATGACGAAATGTCGATCGTAAATTCTTCTCATGAAGGAAACAGGCGCGATAATATAAACCATGTACATAAAATTCAGACGGAGTGAAATGGTAATATAAAGTTTAATGCGGCCTCAAACTTCCGCGGATTATGATCGAGGAAGGCTTATCGCCGGAACTCTGGTATTCTCTTCCTCATCGCATTGCAAATTAGAAACGTTCCTTTAAGGCATGACAATGTCGAGGTTTTATGCCTCGTAGAAAGCTCACCGGAATATTTTTAAGCCACTCGAGATCCACTGTAACTTTTTCTCGTACTTTCAATACGTATGTAAATTTTCTAACTTGATTGAATAGCACAGAAACTGGTATTGTTTGACACGGATTAACTACATGTACTTTTTCCAATACAATCGACGTAACTCCTGTAAAAAACAAAAGATTTAAATAAATAGTTACATATTTCCAGTTTTATCCTCTGTCGATAATGCACTGTAGTTTCGATTGTCGGTATATTATCTCCAGAAGATAACCACGTTTTGCGACAAATATTTTCCGTAAATTACAACAACGTATCAGCAATTAGAAATTAAAAATAATCTATAGGCATTTATATTTTCTTAAATTTATATCGTTCAAGCTGCGCGTGCTTTAGAAACGGTATTGTCTTCGCCATCTAGCGGCTGTACATTTTACGTGCATCGAAGATATTTTTATTAAGTAAAACTGCTTTTTAAAATTAAAATTTTATGCATGTCGAAATTATACGTATGTGTTAAAATCTGAAGAGATAATGTTTGAATTATTTAATGTTACAAAGTTGGATGCCTGAATGTACAAATTTTCACAATGCACATCACAGAATATGACATAAGACTCACCTTCAAAAATATTTAGTGCTTCAAAAAAGGAAAATCCGGAGGTTGAAAAGATTCTTTCAACGCCACGTCGACAGGTACAAATCCTTCCACGACGTTCACACGAGGTATATTCTCCCCATGGCATGTACCATAAGTGGCCCATTGTACTCGCAGCGACCAATTCACGAGACGTATCTATTCTCCGTGGAACATCAGTCACCGAAATACTTAATACTTTTCGATAAATCGCTGATTTTCTTTCGATTCACTATTAAATAGCTCTCGATTGCCACATTAGTAATAAACGTGCACGCTGGTAAGTTCAGCTACACGAATAAGCACAGCAACTTATCAAATATTCACACGATTGCAGAAAGCTGTAGCCAACGTAACAACGTATACGTCAATTTGATTCTTTTCCACAGGCAACTATAATTTTCTCTGCAATTAATGGCAAGAGAAAAATACAATTTCTTGCTGGAGAAGCAAAATTTCAATCGTTATATTGAATAATTAATGAAATTGAAGGGTCAATTTACCGATGTTTTGCGGACGCTATCAGTATGTCTGCCTTCGTTTTCACCTACAACACATCCAATAGAATGTTGAATCTTCACCAAGTGTGGCGCATACTCGAATTAGCTGGAACGTTTACATGCACTTGGCCAGCGAATACAAACGTTCACACGTGGAAAATCGTTTTGCGTAATATTCGATGGCTGTTCACTCTGATCAACCTGCTCCTGCTCGCAGTGTTCTTGGCATTTGACATCCACCATTACCAAGACAATATAGTCGCCATGATGAAAGCCATCACTGAGATGGGTTGCCTCCTAGAAGTGATATTGGACCTGGTAATGTACAAAACGTACAGTGCACAACTGCAGGTTAAGTGTGAAATTTCTCACAAATTTAAACATTTCTTGTATCCTAACAATTCAGCTGATCTTATACTGCGTTTAGACTCTAGTTCGAACCGTGAAGACGTATCTCAAGACAGCTGATCAGCACCAGACCAACGTTTTACAGAGTTACGTGGATCGTTACAAGAAATTCTTTTCAACAATCGCGTTTCCATACGTTTCAAATGGATTTTCATTTACGATAATGGCGCTGTGCACGAAAAGAGGCCTACCAGTGGATGGCTGGGTTCCGTTCTCCATCGAACGCAGTGAGATATACTCCTGCGTTTTCTTCGTGCAATCCTACGGAATTTTCCAAATTTCGTTCAGCATCTTCGCTGATTTCATGATCGTCGGACTCCTTTGTTATATCGCAGCCAGACTGGATATATTAAGCGAGAAGATGAAACACGTGACCGACTATGACCTGCTGACAAGCTGCATCAAAGAACACCAGGAAATAATTGGGTAAGGATAGAGCTCTGCTATTCAGACTTTAGAAAAGTTTCTACTCTGAGTGCGATCTTTCTATAATTGTATTCACAAATCGCCAAATATCGATTGCGGTGAACAAACTTTTCTTCCGATCGAGAAAAATAATAAATCGCATTATCTGCAGTGCATGAGGTAGAATAGAAACAACCGATTAGGCATTTACGCAGATGTATAAATTGAAACATGATGTTAGATTTTTCGAGGATACTAAAGCTGCTGTTCAGACTTTGTTATTTAAAACGAACATCACGATGGGAGGTACTGTTATATCCGCAGTTTTAGCCCTGCTTTATGTGAGTGTAACCCTTTTTTAGAGTAGCCAGTGGAAAAACAGCAGAACCATCCGTAAGACAAATTTTATCTCTTAATGAATATTTTTGTCATAAGGTACGAGATCAATCGTTACTTGTGGCCAGTCAGTTTCTCTTTATAGTATTGGCGGGTTGTGGACACATGTATATTATTACCTGGCCAGCGAACGATTTGAAAGAGAGTGTAAGCTTTCAAATGACTTAAATTCTGTTTGGCGTAAAATTTAATTCACATTCGTTGAGTGTTATGTGCTTTCCAGAGTCTACGATTCGCGATATCGCTAAGTGATATCCGATGGATAGGAAAGTCTCGAGAAATGAAGAGTGCTATATTAATCATGATGCTAAGGAGCCAGAAACCATTTCTAATTCCAATGGCTGGTCTACTCCCAGTTCTTTCGTTGGAATATTTCTCGCAAGTAAGTACAAATCTCTATTTTTGCTGAATACCATAATAATTGCTGTATACAATTTTTTAGTTCATGTCCAGCGTATTTTCCTATTTTATGACAATGAGATCCATGCTTGAATTATAACTTTCTCGGCATGTAAATTTTGTACGTCAAAACGCTATAATAAACTTATTGTACCTTGAATAAAAATTGAGGAACGTTTTTCTTTTAGATCTACAACTTCGATTAATGGAAGTGGCATTTTTCATTGATCATCTGACTGTGAAACCCATCAACATTGTATTCACATCACATCACCGTACACTTTTTTCTAATTCAGTTATGCAATGTCAACACGTGAAGTAAATAAATACAGCATTGCTGAAGTATTAGAAAAATCACACGCTATTGAATCACCCTTGAATAGACATGAAAAGATACTCACAGAATATTCCGTTTTGAGTTACTGAATTCCCTAAATTGTCGAACGTGACATGACTTTGTCGCCAATTGGCAATATAACTGTCAAATCTAACCGTGAGTTCAACGCCTGCATAAAAGACATATCGATTGAGCCGTACGACGCAACAATGTATAAAAAATAGATAAATCAAAGTGCTTCCTAGAGGCAACCGTTTCCTGTCTATAATTAAAGTTGCAGCGTTCGGAAAAAATACGAAGTACCGATACTTGTGAGGAAACCTTGCGTGCAAATCTGAGTTGTATCACATTGAATGATTAATAGTTCCAAAGGGTTGGTTTTCGTTTAGCGATCTTCCGTCAGTATGGAACCTTCGCTTGCATCGACATATTCTTTGGAAGTGTATTAACATGTCCGCGTATCTCCACCAAGTGTGGAGTCTACTAGAGTCAATTGGTACGTTCACGTGCACCTGGCCAGCAGACACGAACGTTAGCAAGTGGAAGATCATTCTCCGCAATGTCCATTGGGTGTTCGCCATGATGAACGCGTTCCTGGTGGGAGCGTCCTTGATCCTTAGCTTGTATTACTACCGAAGTGACCTTGTCACCATGACAGAAGCTGTTTCGGAGATGGGATGTCTCGTGGAATTGACGTTGGACCTGATACTTTACAAAGTTTACAGTGCACAACTACAGGTTAACTTAATAAAATGGATCTTTGTTATCAACCGGTAATCTGGATGGTTTTTCAGGTTCTCGTTCGAAAAGTGAAGATGTATATCGAAACAGCTAACGAGTACGAAACCAGCGTAATAGAAGGTTACGTTGATCGCTACAAGAAACACTTTATAGTAGTCGTGTCTCAGTTTGTCTCCACTGGAACTCTGTTCAATTTGATAGCCTTGTACATCAAACGACGCCTACCACTCAATGGTTGGTTTCCATTCTCCATGGAACGCGATGAGATATACTACTACATTTTCTTTGTGGAAGCCTATAGCGTTTTCCAAATATCGTTCAGCATCTTCTCCGACTTCGTGATCGTCGGCTTGATCTCTTACATCGCTGCCAGGCTAGATATATTAGGCTCCGAGATGAAACAAGTGAGTGACTATGATCTGCTGGTAAGCTGTGTCAAAGAACACCAAGAAATAATAGGGTAAGATAACTATACTTTCTGTCAGAGCTCAATAATCTCTCATAACGTTAGAAATTTAGTTTCTACTCTTGGTGGTGGTTGTCTTTGTCTACTCTAAATGCTCTCAAGATTGCTCACGTAGAACTAATTCTACATCGAGAAAAATAATCTACACGATCAGGTAGAATAGTTAGGTATTTACGCAGATGTATAAATTGAAACATGCTGTTAGATTTTTCGAGGATACTACAGCTGCTGTTCGGACTATATTATTTAAAACGAACATCACGATGGGAGGTACAGTCATATCCGCGGTTTTGTCCCTGCTTTACGTGAGTGTAACCGTTTTTACTTTACGGTTCGTAGGGTAGTATATCGGTAAACAGCAATTTTATTCGCAAGGCACGTTCAATCATTTTCAATCAGTATCTCTGTTATAAGGTCAGAAATCAATCGTTACTTACGGCGTGTCAATATTTCGGTATGGTAATGGCAGGATACGGACACATGTGGATTATTACTTGGCCAGCGGACGATTTGACAGAAAGTGTAAGTTTACAACTGCGTTAAGACACCTATACTTCTGACAAATCAGTACTAGTTTTGTTAGGCTTTTCATTCACGTTTGATACTTCGATGTCAATGTACTATATTGCAGAGTCTAAAGTTTGCAAGATCGCTTAGTGACATCCCATGGACAGGAAAGTCGCGCAGAATGAAGAGTGCTGTATTAATCATGATGCAAAGGTGCCAAAAACCATTTCTGATTACGATGGGTGGCTTGCTTCCGGTCCTGTCATTGCAGTATTTCTCACAAGTAAATTCTATTCGACTTTCATTTAAATTATTTGTTAAATACTATAACTCCTTTATATAATTTTGCAGTTTCTGACCAACGTATTTTCATACTTTATGGCAATGAGGTCCATGCTTGAATAACCTTCCCAGTATGTGCGAATCAAATTTTGTACGATAACAATATAAATATTGTACTTTGAACAAAAAGTGAGCAACGTTGAATTTTCTTTTAGATCTACGAGATACGTCTCCGTGAGACACGATGTGTCTTTTAAGAGAACGCCTTCAATGACTCAGACACCTCTTCACCCGACAGTGACATATATTTGTTAACCATTGTTTTACATTGTACTCGATCAGTCAAGCACATCACCGTACACTTTCTTTTAATTTACTTATTAATATAATGTCATCGCATACTCAATAAACAGTATGTATTTATTATATATTACAGCGTTCATTGTTGAAATATTAAAAAATTATTCACATGTTATCATGTGACATCTGCAGTCAGGTTTCACATTCACTGAAATGTGAAACCGTTTTGTGTAAATGACGTTTATTAACAGCTTTGATACGCGATACTGAAATTTCGTACGCTAGGTTAGCGATTATTAAAAATATTTATTATTGCAAAGTAAAACACATATTTCATGGAGTATAAATAAGATGTGAAACATACTATTAGATTTCTAGAGGAAGCTGCAGTGCAGAATGAAGAGTACTATGCTGAGCTTTTCCATGTTTCACGTGAGTGTAGACTTTTCCACTTTGCTTTTCTATCCCTATAATATTTTACCAGAAAGTAGCAGTTTGCAGGCCACAAGTGCTCAATTCGTTAAATACCTCGATACCGAAACCAATTCATTTTCGCAAGCACGAGACTAATCGTATAAAGCAAGAGGTTTGATAGGTTGCTTTCCATTCACGTTATTGAATCTTTTAATTGATTTTCGATCGATACCTCTGTTTCCGATCTCTAGTTTAATATCTCTTTTCAGAGTCTACGGTTCGCAATATCGGTTAACGATGTTCGATGGATTGGGAAGCCGCGGGAAATGACGAGTAGCGTATTAATCCACATGTCGGAAACCATTTCTGATTACGACGGCTGATTTATTTCCCATACTTTCGACTATTTCTTACAAGCAAGTATCGTTTAACTTTCTTTCAAATTGTGTGCAATTACTTTCTAATACTCCTGCATGTTTTCTTAAATCATTCGAATAATCAATTAACTGGCACAACGTTGAGGCAACTAAAGAAAGTTAAAATGTTAGGCTTATTTGGTTGATTATTACATTCGCACGTGTGTGTCACGAGTGCGTCACGATATTGTAAGTTAAAGGGTTACATGTCAGTGATAGAATAGGTTATGATATAAAATTTCATTTAACAACGTTGAGTCAGCAACTGGTCTGTATACGTCAAAACTGTAATTTATTCATCAAACTGAAAATATACAACCACTGATCCATCTCTTTTAACAAATACAAAATTTAGATTCAGTTTTAAATATAAAAACATTGATTTCTTAACTTGATATAGACAATATAAACCAGTTTTTACTGTATCAGCAAAAGATCACAATTCCGAACTGAACAAACAATTTTGCAAAACATAATAATATCAATTTCTCGTGCGGAAACATTGCTACACAAACACGATTAAACTGAAACCAAACCAGGGTAATCAAATAAAATGTTGTATACGAATGCAAATATTAATCGCGGAGGACACAGTAGATATTCATTTTTATTCCAACCACGTATTTGATTTCACTCACGAATTAATGTTCGGTACTTCGCACAGCGTTGCTGGTTAAACTGTCCAACTGTTATGAGAGAACGGCATTGAAGCAACAATGTACATATAAAAGATACATACACCAATTTCCTAGCTTTCCAGAGGCAACTACTTCCTACCATTTTAGTAATTATCGTTGCAGCGCTAAAGAAAAATACAAAATAAGCATCCCTTCGTAGAGTACTAGCACGATAGCGTGCAAAATTCAATCGTAGTGAATGATTAATAGATTTGGTGGATCGATTTTCATTTGTTCCGCGAATGCCTCCAGTATGGAAGCTTTTACCCGTAGCGTTAGCATATTCTGCCATAAAAGTAAAATGATCGCAAACCTCAACCAAGTACTGTGTGTTCTCGAGTTGGCTGGCACGTTCACGTGTACCTGGCCGGCAGATGTGAACAGCAGCAAGTTTAGAATCGTTTTACGTAACATTCGTTGGACATTCGTCATGATCAATGTTATCCTGCTGACTATATCCCTGGTGTTTGGCATCTACTACTATCGGAGCGACATTGTTATCTTGACGAAAAGCATCTCCGAGCTGACTGCCCTTATGGAAGTGATTCTAGACCTGCTCTTCTGCAAAATGAACCACACACGACTGCAGGTTGTATTCTAAGCATTCATCTTTCTTTGAGGGGAATCTGTTGAAAGAAAGAATACTTTCCTCAGATTATAAAGGGTTCTTTCATACTGAATTCAGGCTTTGATCGGGAGAATCAGGATGTATCTACAGGTAGCTGACGAGCAGGAGAATAAAATTATACAGAGTTACGTGGATCGTTACAAGAAATTGTTTTCGGTGATCGCGATTGCGTACATTTCCACTGGAATATCGTTTAGTTTGGCTCCGTTATTCTCGGGGCAAAAACTTCCGGCAGATGGTTGGATCCCGTTCTCCGTCGAATCCGTTGGAATATACTGGGTCGTTTATCTGGTGCAAGTCTATTGCATCTTGCAGACGGCGCTCTGCATCGGTGTCGACTTTATGATCACCGCTCTTTTCTGTTTCACCGCTGCGAGACTAGATATACTAGGCTCGAAGATGAAGCGAGTGAACCGCTACGACCTGCTGGTAAGCTGTATCAAAGAACACCAAGAAATACTAGGGTAAGATATCTCTGTCTTCTAGAAACTTTATTTTACCCGCATCGCGTAGTACATAAAGTGACAAGTAAAAATCCGAGAATCATTTTATAGTAATTTTAGTTCTCTTGTACATAATATTTTAAGGGATAGAACATTGCTTTCCAACAAATAAGTAAATTGAAATACAACGGTTAGATTTGTGGACGATACTAAAGCTGCTGTTCAGGCTTTATTGTTCAAAACGAACATCACGATGGGAAGCGCTGTCATATGCGGAGCTTTCCCTCTGATTTACGTGAGTTTAGCTTCGCTAACTTTCCCTTCCTGCACTGTAGAGTAGAGTAGTTGAAACACAGCAATCTGCAGCAGGGTGCTTTTTAAATGAATATTTCTGTGATATCAGAACCAGTCATTGGCTGTAACGAGTCAGTTTCTTTGTATGGTGGTATCAGGCTGTGGACACCTGTACGTTATTTCCTGGCCAGCTGACGATTTGAAAGAAAGTGTAAGCTTCATAATATAACTTAGAGGTTCATTTCACCCAGAACATTTCGTTATAAAATAATTGAAATTCTCACGTAGGATTTGAAATGAGTACTACGCTGCAATTTTTGAGAATGAGCCCTTTTTATAGAATCCTTCTTTTAATTAGAATCCCTCTTTTGATTGGAATCCTTTTCAATTCTAAAAATTTTCAGAGCAAAAGATGTGAAGTTATGTCATAAGATGAGTTAGTTTTTCTTTAAATAGACCTCAAACTTTATTTCGATATTTTACACTTTAGAGGAACGTTTTACTTCAGAAATTTGCCACCAGATGGATCTCATTCGATTCATTCTCGCAACTGCTCACTCAGTCATTTATCAACACATATGTAGACACATATCCAGAAAGGAGCACATGGATTTGTTAGACTATTTTTGTTATTTTGTACTTTCTTTATAGTTGTCTTTCCAGATGTTAATGTAACAAGTGACACTTCTTTTCAGGGTCTACGGTTCGCAACATCAGTGAACGATATTCAGTGGATAGGTCAGCCACGAAAAATGACAAGTGTCGTCTTGATCATGATGCAAAGAAGCAGAAAACCATGTCTGATCACAATGGGTGGTTTGCTTCCAGCACTTTCGTTGGAATATTATGCACACGTAAGTTGATTTAAAAAAATTCGAAATTTTTCATACTACAATAATTATGTGTTGTGCAGTTTTTGACTAGCATATCTTCCTACTTTATGGCAATGCGAACCATGATTGAATCATAATTCGGATGCATCGAATCACCGAAATGTAATACTTTGATTAATAAAAGATCAGAACAAATCTTGTCTTTCAATTTATTAATATTTATGATATTTCTGTGATATATCACAGTGAATTATCATTTAAAAGAACATTCGTATACCTTGACTGTTGAATATTGTTACAAAATATCAAGTCACCACGTCATCGTACAATTTCCTCGTACAAATTGCACCCTCAAAGTGAAATTATTTCCACTCGCAATGAAAACACCCTTTCCCATGGTCTCTATTTATTTCTTAAGTTTCACCGTTTGCAGCACGCTATTCAACACTTTCCACGCACGGGTGTATAGATTCTCCCTCGAAAATGGAAACAGGTTTCTTGCAACAAATCATTAGGGGTTGCGAAGATTCTACGTACTGAACCTGCGGTATTCTCACGAAGTAGTGAAATAGTTACTAGCAAGGATGAATGTTGATTGCATAGCTTGCCACTGGCGCGTTACTTATTAATTTAATTTCGCCCTCGGTGTTGCGCGAGCGAACCTATGCCACTATTTGAAAGAGATACCGTGCACGAGTATCATCGGTTACGGAAAGAGTTTCTTTGTTACAAATGTGACTGTAAATTTCAGTGATTACAATGATAGAGTTGTGTACTGCACACCCCGTAAAAATTATTGCTTTTTGCTCTTAAAATTTTTAACCTCAGTCATTTTTCTTTTCGAGCAAGTTCTTTAGTACATTGTGTTCTGGAAATAATTGTAACTCCTAGATTGTATTCCACAAAATTTCTGGTGTATTTTAAAATTGTAAGTCTATCTGAAGAGGAAAAAATAATTTTCTTCTGTTCACTATATTTGAATATTTATGTCATATCCTTGAGTACTACTCCCAACCCTTCTAAAAAACTGAATGTATAAAGGAACGTGAAGGGTTGTAAGACCATGAGGAAGCACGTGACTCCGGAAGCAGCCATATATTTCACCAAACTGAGTGTCCTTTTAACTTGTTCGTGGCCACCTTCGCCCCTGACAACAAAGACTCGTCTCTCATTTTTTAATGTATTGTGGTGTACATCTTTTGTCAGTGCATTAGGGTTGTTTGTACCGTTGTTCAACGCTATATACGAATACCGCAATGACCCAATCGTTCTTGGGAAAACTGTGAGTCTCTGTGCGGCTGTGGCTCAGGTGATCATTAAAATGACGATGTGTCGATTGCAGCAGAAGCAATTTCAGGTGAGATAACTAAAGAATTTCTTTAGAAAGCAAAGAAGTAGAATCAAACCGTGGGTGATCAATTATAATCTTGAAAGTGAACGTGTTTATATTAAATCAAATATTATGTTAAAATATTCTAGAATCGATTTTGATTATTTTGCAATAGTACTAGCTTTGAATGTATTGTAGAAGGGATGTCTTAGTAGAGGGGTGGAAGAAATCCAAGAATCACATAAGTACTTTCAGGTTTTGTACTTCGACATGGAAGATTTCTGTAAGCGTGCCACATCGTCTGAAAGAATAGTTCTGCAACGTTACGTCGACAGATACAAATACTTCCACGGCGTTTACACTCTGTGGTGCTTTCTCACCACGATGTTCGTCATAAGTGGCCCATTGTACTCACCGCAAACGTTTCCAACGCACGCGATATATCCATTCCCCGTGGAGCATCAGCCATTGAAGTGCTTAATATTTTTCCATCAATCGTTGGTTGGCTTTCAGGCGTCGTCCGGTATGGCCATCGATGCCCAAGTAGCTCTTCTTTTGCGGTACACGGCTGCTAGGTTCGAATTATTGGCCATGCAGCTGCACGCTGCTAGGTCTGATCGTGAATTTAACGCCTGCATAAAAGTACACAGTGAACTTCTGAGGTAATACATTAATTTCACAAAAAGTAGTCGTGTTATGAATTCATTTTTAAGGGTAACAAATTTTAGGTATGCAGTGAGTACTAGTTGTGAACTTTACACATTGAGTACTAGTCATGAATGTTATACATTAATTACTAATCATGAAGTTTACACATTGAATACTATTTATGAATTTTAGACATTGAGTACCAGTCATGAATTTAACACACTGAGTTCAATTTATGAATTTTACACATTAAGTACTAATTATGAATTTTATACATTGGGTACCAATCATGAATTTTATACATTGAGAACTAATCATGAATTTTTCACATTAAGTACTATTTATGAATTTTACACATTAAGTACTAATTATGAATTTGACACATGTACTGATGAATTTTAGGTACACTCGGCAGGTGTGCAAGTGCGTCAGATTTTTAGTACTGGCAACAGTTGCAACCACGATAATAGCTGTCATATTTGGCAGTTTGAACCTGATTACTGTAAGTATATTTTTGTCATTGTTTCTGCCGTACGGTGACAAAGTTCAAAAATCTTGTTGATGACAGAACCAGCCGTTATTATTGAAAGTCTTATACGCAGTCATAGTGTTTAGTGCCAGCGTGGAGCTGTTTATGTATGCCTGGCCGGCTGACAACCTGATGCGTATGGTAATAAAAATGTGTATAAAAAATAGAATAATAAAATGAGAAAATAAGATCTATATTTTTAGAGTGAGAAGATTGCGACGAATGCTTACAGCACGAATTGGTTCGACAAAAATATTGCGATACAAAGAAAGATATTCTTCATGATTTTGAGGTCTCAAAAGTTAGAGTTCATTCATGTTAGAGGTATCGTCCCGAAGCTGTCGTTATTTTACTATGCGAAGGTAATTTTTTAGAACTAACGAATGCAGTCATGCAATAATAATTATACTTTCCGTATTTTTCAGTATTTGTACAAGTCAACATCCTACTTCGCTGCGTTGCGTATAATGGTCGAAAAATGAACGTTAATTCAAGTTGTGATTTAACAAGCAATAAAAGACAGTAAAACATTGAAATTTGTGAAGTATTACATTATATCAGTATGTATCACATTTGTACTTCGTCACACGAACATTTGATCACATAGAATACTGCACAAGAACTGTATTTCGAAGCAAATTGGATACTATATTGCATTCAATTGCCTGAATTATATCAATTATCGTTTGAGATCTACAGAAATAATAGCATACCTCATAACAACCCATTACGTGTGCCAGACTTCCCACGCTATTTCTTCCAAACGCGAAAAAGTTAACTGCAGAAGTCTAGAAGAATAGGTACTCTTACACGCTATTATGCTATTAAAGCACACCTCTTATCGAAGCAAGAATAACCTATGATTTTTTAATAGAAACGAGGGTCTATTCTTTCGTACGTTCGATCTGGTATTCAATCGGGTCCGACTTAGCAAAGCAGTTTGTTAAAATAAGTGACTTTTAGAACCGAGCATGAAACAATACACAGTTACAGTGTTTAACACGAATTTGGTTAAGTCATGCGGACAATGGGTACCAACGCGATCAACGTGTTAATAAAACGTTCTAAAAGCTGAGAGCAGTATTATCAAAAACGTTTGAATCATGTTCCACAACACGCCTCCAGAAAAAGCGATCGCATTCGCGCGATTGAGTCTGGCACTCTCGTTATTCTTACCACTCTCCTCTCGAGCTACTAAGTTACAGACGATCTGTTACAAGAGCCTCAAGTTCATCATATTATTCAATTCGATCTTTTTCTTTCTGCCCATAATAAACGCTTTGTTTGTGTACAACGATCCCGCGAATGTCTCCCAATCCGTCTGCTTTTTGATCGGAGAGTTCCATTTGATCTCGAACACCATTATTGGCACCGTTCAATACGATCATTTGCAGGTAAGATTACTGAGAGAATTTACCGGTAATTATTACTGGGTATAACATTGAAATCAGTTAACAGAGCACACATGGAGATATCTTCCCATTTTACTTAGTAACTCAGAAACTTACTTCTCGATTTATTAATTTAGAAATTTGGACATATAGGGTAATCGATGTGACACGTGCACTAGTTTTGTACCTGACCATAGAATTGAATCACAAACCAAAATAATTTTAGATACACGTTACAGGAGGTGATAGAAGTGATGGAAGAATGTTGCAAAAACGCGACCTTGCACGAGAAAGTGGTGTTTCAGAGATATATTAATACCTACTCCCCGTTCTATGGTTCATCAGCGATATGGTTTTACGTGACGGGGATGATCCTCATATTGGGTACACTTGTCTCGTCCGAGTCTTTTCCAACGAACGCCGAATACCCGTTTCCCGTGGATTACCAACCCCTCGAAACCATAGTATTCCTGCATCAATCGTTTGTTCTGATCCAATATTGCGCCCACGCATGTATCAACATGTTCTGTGCCTTTCTGCTGCTGTTCGCTGCAGCCCGCTTCGAGATCTTGAAGATGGAGCTACGGGAGGTTATGAATATTCAACAGTTCATAATGTGCGTGAAGAAATATTATACCGTGAAAAGGTACAGAATAAAAATATTGCAAAAAATGTTTAAAAATTTGTAATGAAAACATTGTTAGGTACGCGGAGCAAGTGGTCAGCATCGTGCGACTGGTAGTTTTGTGCATGCTAGTTCTGAGCGGTATAACGATAGTGTTTTGCGGTATTATCTTGATCCAAGTAAGTAATGTTGCCTCAATGTATTAAAAACGGTGATGGAATTTGTTTCGAACAGCCACAGCCGTTCGCTGCGAAATGTCAATACATGCCTGTGGTTGGAACTGCTTTGCTGGAGGTTTTCGTGATTGCCTGGCCTGCAGATCATCTGTTGGACATGGTGGGTCATTTAAACCCGTATAATTTGTGTTTGTAAGTGACGGAAAATGTGTTCAAATTATCATGAACCTGTTTTATAAATTTCATAGGAAAACTACTCTCTTAATATATGTATCTTAGTATATCATTTATATGTGTATAAAAGTAATGTATCATTATCAGAGCGAAAATGTTATGCACGAGATATATAAATCGACGTGGTATGACCAGGATGTGAGGATGCAGAGGGACGTCAGCGTCATGATGTTACCCCAGGAGGCTGTGGCCATTAAAGTCCCCTGCCTCATCTCGACTCTGTCGTTGAATTACTTTTGCTCGGTATGAATTTTCTATATTAAATTAATGTCATATTCACTGACGATTTCGTATTCTTTCAGTTCGTCTCTAACGTATTCTCCTTATTCTCCGTTTTACGTATTGCAATTGTAAAAGATGGGTGAAAAGGAGCGAACGAAATACATAGCTGAATTGTAATTTTAGACACTTCTTTAACTGAGACAATGTGAAACATATCTGTGTTTAGAACTTTGTTAATAAATGTATGAATCACTGCATTTCGTTACAGTTTTATAGTCATTTGACGGAGATGTTCACTGAACACTTTGCTTTATAGTATCAATCAGATGGTACATTTTTTGTAGCCACTTCACAAGTGCCAATCTCGTGATTTCATTGGTATTGCTTTCATATCTTTTAAAGCGTGAACTCGCGAAATGTCTTGAGATTAAGTAAAATATCGACTACTGAGGCTATTGAAGTTTTCGCGATGAACAGGCTACATTTCGTACTACATATTGTTGATAAATATGTTACTTTACAATCCCTCACCCGCTGAAACGCTACAATTACCCGAGTAATCACTGTAAAGACATTGGAGGCATAAGAAATAAATTGCCACATGTGCCAGACTTCCCATAACAATATCGTTCAGCTTTCAAACGATGATGAAAACAATTTAAAGAAATAGTGGCTGTTATTATAGCTACTGTAATGTATTACTTTTTAATAGAACCGGTGGTTTACTGCTGCTTTCGTTCCATCTGGCGTCATTTAGTTTCCAACAGCTTTCCGCTCAAAGTTGGCGAATTCTGTATTCATAAGTGATCGTCTACACATTTTATAATGAACAGTCATTGTACGTTTTCATTTACATTCAATTAAAAAAGCGTGAAAATATTGAGGGTGAAAATATTAGAACATCGCAAATGTTTAAGAGTCATGTTTCGAAACATAACGCCAGAGAAAGCGATCGCATTTACACGAATCAGCGTCGCGCCTGCAGTATTCTTACCGCTTTCTTCGCGAGCAACCAATCTGCTCACGACTTGCTACAAGATCTTCAAAATTTTGGTGCTCCTCAACTCGCTCCTTTTTCTTCTGCCCTTAATAAACGCTTTGTACACGTACAATGACCCCGCGAACGTTTCCGAGTCCATTTGTTTCTTATTAGCCGAGTTGCAGTTTATAGCGAACACGATTATTAGCATTACTCACTATGATCGATTACAGGTAAGATCTCTCTGATTACCAGAAAATATTTGTACACAGCTATTCTATACTGGTCAATGCAAATTTTTCAAAATAAAATTGTACAATCTGTACGTATTAATCCGAAAGTCGACGAACAGATTTAACGTTGTTTTTTCTTAAACTGTTTCATTTAACCCCTTGTCCCAAAACGTGTCTTCAGCACCAAACAGGGTATTACTGTACTGCACAAATATGATAATAGTACAAGTTAAGATCAATTAAACTACAGAGCAATTAAACTTAAAGACTCGCAGAGAAAGTTCAAAAAGTCAGAAATTTTTAACTTTACGCTGGAGTGAAATCACTAGTTAAAATGAGTATAGGTACATGTTGCAGGAGGTAATGGAAGGTATGCAGACATACTGCAAGAACGCACAGGTTCGCGAGAAGCTCATATTACAGTGGTATGTCAATCAGTTCTCCACGTTCTACGGAGTGTCAGCTACATGGTTCTACACGACGGCGATAGTGGTCATTCTGGGAACATTTTTCTCGTCTCATCCACTTCCAACAAACGCCGTATACCCATTCCCTGTTGATTACCAACCTCTCATGAGCATAGTATTCCTACATCAATCGGTCATCGGCATTCAATTTTCCGCAAGCGTGTGTGTTAGCGTGCTTTGCGCTTTGCTGTTGCTCTTCGCCTCGGCCCGGTTCGAGATCTTAAAGATGGAGCTGCGGGACGTTAAGAAACCCAGCGAGTTGATAAAGTGTATAGAAAAGTATTATACCGTGAGAAGGTACCGTGAAAAGATACGAATATGTAATCTAGGAAATAGGTTGCGAAAAATATTGTTTTAGGTACGCAAATGATGTGGTCGACGCTATTAAACTCTTACCTCTGTGCACGGTTATCCTGTGTGGTGTGATACTTGTATTTTGCGGAATAAAAGTGATACAAGTATGTAACAATAGTAGCGTCAAAATGGATTGAGTTTAATTTTGAAATTTGTATGAACAGCCACAACCCTTCACATCGAGGTGCCAGTATTTATCTATAGTTTGGACAGCGTTGGTTGAGGTTTTCGTTTGCGCCTGGCCCGCTGATCGCCTACTGGGTATAGTGAGTTGCTTTTTATATCATAAATTGTACGGTACCTTAATTGTAACTTGATTCAATGTTAATACTATACAATTGAAATTATTGTGGAACGTGTATGTAGATTCTGCAAACTTTAGAGGAGCTCTACAAATTTGATGCAGAAATCACGTACTTTGTATGAAATTAATACCTTTGTTAACAGAGCCAGAATGTTATGGAAGGTATATACGAATCAACGTGGTTTGATCAAGACACGAGCATGCAGAGAGACGTGAGAATTATGTTGTTGCCACAAGCACCAGTGGCCATTAAAGTCGACTGCATTATCCCGGCACTCTCGTTGAATTACTTTTGCTCGGTATGAAACAATGTTGCATACTGAATAATGTCATTTTCTAATTTCGAATATTTTCAGTTCGTGTCGAACGTATTCTCTTTGTTCTCCGTCTTACGCGTTGCAATTTCCGAAGACGAATTAACGAACGAGCAAATCTAACCTAGGAATTGTGTAATGTAATTCTTACGCAGCGTAGCTGAACTATGATCAAAAATCACTTTTATCATTGCACTTATCAAGTTTGATGTCAAACTTGCCACATTCTTAACCACTCAAACTGTTACAACTCGATAAGTTACTGATTGGTATGTCCTTAAACTTGTTAAATACGAACCCCTATCGCAGAACACGAAATCTTGTTAGCGCAAGAAATCATTCTTGTGTTTCATCCTTCATGTCTTCTACAATAAAAATCATAACACCACATTCGTAATCGTTTATTCACGTTTGCTCAATATTGTATCGAGTGATACTTTAGAAGATGGTGAAACTTAATGTAACAATTTGAGCTGTTTCCTGAAAAAGAAAATACGATGGAAGAATGCAACAATTCAGCCTAAGACATATGCGGGTCTTCCCATGCCGGTACGTGCTGACTTTCATGCTCGAGAAGATAATTGCTAGGGTAGAGAACCTTGCACGTGTCATTAAAACTGCAACAATCGTAACGTATCATTTTGTAACAGAAAGGGTTGATACCATCGACCTACGATTGTCTCGACACATTCTAGTGCTGAGGTGGTAACAGTAAACTGCAGTGCTGAGTTTCGTGTCAGTTTTCTATTAAAAATTGGGAAACATTTTGACCAAAAACAAAACTAAATTATACTGTCCAATTAAAACTGAATCCATCTATGTTAAATATTTGCACGTGTTGACCGTGAATGTGTATATCATTCGATTTTAATTAAAATTTAAATTAACCGAGAAAATTTCAGAGGGTTAATTATGTTCAGAAATATAACTCCAGAAAGAGCGATTGAATTCACGCGATACAGCGTGGCATTGACATGCTGCTGGCCAGTTTCCACGCAGGCCAAATCCCAGGTGACCCGTTTCAAAATCTTCAGATGCTTAGTGCTCCTTAACGCGTTTCTTCTCTTTCTGCCTTTGGTATACTCTTTATATACGAACCACAATGACTACGTTAATTTTTCCAAATCCATATGTCTTTCCCTAGCTGTCACGCAGATCCTCTGGAACACGTCCATCTGCATCCTCCATCAGAATCATTTTCTGGTAAGATCAACAAATCAGTAAATTTAATTATAAACTCGTAGAAATATAGTGTCAGTGTTAAATCAATTTAACGCAGGAATTGATCGCAGAAATGAAAGAATGTTGCCAGAAAGCGAAACCGTACGAGAAAACCACGTATCAAAGGTACGTCGACAAGTACTCGATGTTCTACGGAGTGTCTACCATATGGTTCTACGTGACAGCGTTAATCATAGCCATCGGAACGTTGTTTATACCACAGCCCTTTCCCACAAACGCAGAATATCCGTTCCCCGTCGATTACCAACTCCTTAAGAGCATCATATTCTTGCATCAATCGTTCCTCCTGTTCCAATGCTCCGCGCACGTGTGCATCAACACGCTCTGCGCTCTGTTGATGTTGTTCGCTGCGGCTCGTTTTGAGATCTTAAAGATAAAGCTGCGCGAAGTAAAGAGCTCCAGTGACCTGATAGAGTGCGTGAAAAAGTATTACATCGTGAGAAGGTATAAAACGTGAATCGTCATAGGGGTTGAAATTCGTCATAAGGAAGGAAATTGTTGTCTTAGATACGCGAAGAGGGTGTCGACCGCCGTTCGGTTTATAGCTTTGGTTACGGTAACCCTGTGTGGCGTGGTGCTCGTATTTTGCGGTGTTAATTTCATCGAAGTAAGTAGCCGAACAACGATATCAATTTAATCGTGGCAAGATGTTTTTTATAGAAACAGCCATTTACCGTGCAAGTTCAATTCTTGTCGCTGGCTGGGACTGGACTGATCGAGGTCTTCATGTTCGCTTGGCCAGCGGATCATCTGCTGGATCTTGTAAGTTTTTTCTTGCTGTTATATAATTTGTTACTGATTATGTGTATTATTGTTAGAGTCAAAATACCATGCAAGTTATATACGAGTCGTTGTGGTATCGATGGTCTACGAGCACGCAGAAAGACATGGCGATCATGATGCTGCCCCAAGCACCGGTGGCTATTAAAATCCTGTACTTTATTCCGATCATGTCATTAAATTACTACTGCTCGGTAAACATAAGTGTTATGAATTTTGTAAATAAATTTACTGATTTTTTGATACTTTCAGTTTGTGTCGAACGTGTTGTCTCTATTCACTGTTTTACGAGCTACGATAAAGACAGAGCATAATGGTTGAACGACAGTTAGTGATCGATTATAGATTATATGTAATAAAGTTTCCTGCAAAAGATAATGCGAATCATTACTCGTCGTAACGAGTTACCTTCATGCATAATTGCGAAACGATGTCGTTAACATCCTCGATTAGTATCGATTTCCCCGCGCAGAATAAGTCCTTTGGACATAGTTTTCTTGACAGTCGAACATGTACCGAAGAGATCGTAACTTTCTAAGATTTTTAAAAACAGGTTGTCTGATCTATGGGTTCTGGCCGCTAAACTCAGACGCCAGCAGATGGAAACGTTTTTCGTTCGAAGTTTTCTATTTGTTGGTGTTCATCTATCAATTATACGCAATAATAGCAACTATCCATGGTTTACGTTGTTGTTACCATTCCGTGAGCCACTTCGTCAAATCCACCGCCGATATAATATTCGCATCAGAGACGTTGTACAACTGGGTGTACCTTCGACGGAGAAGGAAACAATTTTGGGTTAGTATTTGCATTTGATAAAATTTTGTTCATTACTTGAATATATCTTTCCAGCTTTTGTTGACTCGGATGGAACACTTTTTCAACACGACAAATTTGAGTTTGAGACAACCGATAAAAGCTTGTTTCATTCTGATGACTTCCTTCGTCCTTGGCACTGTGCTTTATGGCATCGTGCCGTTCTTCGTTGAGAAACAAATAACTCCGTTGACTACAGTGTATTTTACACTGCCAACAGACAAGGAGTGGGGTCGAAATCTCACTTTTATTATGAATATCATTATCATTGCAAACGCTTCTTCGTTTCTGTTCGTTGACATGCTAGTAATATTCATAATGTGGCATGTGGCTTGTAAATTCAGCCTGTTGGGGAGGAGATTCACGATTTCTAGCGAGGGGAAACTGAAGTTGTGGGTCCAGCAACATCAAGATACTCTCAGGTATTGTACTGTTGAAGTTACTGTGTTTGATGAAAATATTAAGTTGGAAATCTTTAGGTACGTCAACGAAATCAATTCTATTATAGCTATGCTTGTGGTGAAATCCACAATTGCTGTGGGGCTGAACATGATCTTATGTGGTCTCGTAATCGTACGGGTAAGTGTTACATACTAGTGAATTTTAGATAGTGGTATAAAGACTGTAATCAGATCATAGAATAATTCCATCTATGTTGTACTAACTGTGTGATCGCATATAATTGCGAATCCACATTTCCTAATATCTCACCTTTCCAGAGCCATAATTTCATAGAACTGGTTAAATTCTTTACACTCATCATATTTTCCGTGTTGAGGTTCGTTATTTGCAGCTGGGTGGCCGACACGATGACCGAGAACGTAAGTTGTGATATCGAAAAGTTCTGACTTCAACAGAAAACAGAAGTACTTTTCCAATTTTCTAAACAGGCTAACGGTATCGCCTGGAAGATATACGATTCCCCATGGACCTATACCACCCCAAGAATACGAAGAATGGCTTTGCTGATTATACAAAGGTGTCAGAAACCCGTGGCAATTCACGCGACAGGATTTTTATCTTCGTGGAATTTAAAATTTTGTGCTCAGGTGGGTCCAGAAACATTTTACTCATAGAATTTTCATTTTGTACTTTTTGCAGGTTCTATACGCGAATGCTACCTATCTGATGACGCTGAGGGTGGTGATACGAGAATAAGATCTTTGTACATTAAATCATTTTTATTGTGTTTTAACAGAAGAAAAGTTAAAAGTGAAATCGTATTGGTTAACTACATTCAAAGTCACTTAGTTGCTTATCCGAAGCTGCTAATCTAGATTTGATACAATAACTCAGTAACGTTGTTTACAGAAACTGTTTCGCTTAATTCGAGCCATTTCAGATATGACTACAGTTTTACCATCGATTAGCGATGGTCGTTTAATCCCTGTCGACGAAACGGAAACGAAGCGGTTTATTGGGCACGTTCACCATTTGGAATCTGCTTTTAATGTCGGCGTAGTCGTATTCGATTCTGAATTGCCGTATAAGCTGTAAACGTAAATGTATCAAAACTTCGTGAGATAATATAAACTACTGTAATTACCCTTGCTGTTAATAACATCATCTTCACTTCGGCCATGTTTTTCCCTAAACATGATCTCGTACCATAACCGAAAGGTAAGTAGCTGAAATCTGTGTCTGCTTCCGTACAGTTCAGCCATCTTTCTGGCCGGAATTTCTCTGGGTCCTCAAAGTTCTCCTCTCGTTTCGAAGTGATCTCATTCGCCATTATGACGAAGGTCTAAAAAATAATTGTGATATCTGGAGCAAATACAATTTAATATCATACTAACAAATTATACATTATATATGAAATATTTACCCCTTTAGGTACCGTGTACCCATGTATCGATATCGTTTTAGGTAATAGCCTGGTGATGTAAGGAACTGCCGGACGCAACCTTGGAATCAGATCATCTTTTGAAGATAAAATTCCCTCGAAATATTTGACGTAAGTTACCTTAAGCTTTCTTGAAGACAAGCTCTCAAGTACGGCATACTTCTGAGCGTCTTCTCCGTGAAAGAGGAATCGCTTGGTAAAACTGACACGATCTCTTCGTACAGCTTCCTCTGACTCCGCGGATTTCTCGCTAAGTAATACAGCAAAAATGCTTGGGAGTTTACTGTCTGAAAGTTAAATCTGTTTTACATATAATCTTGTTTTGCATACAATGTTTGTCATTACCGCTTGTACGCCCAGAATCATCATGTCCATCAGCAACGTGCAAACATCGTCCGGATGTATACCTTCGTTCAGAAGAAACTTTTCCAAAATTGGCGCACCCTCTTCGATCGTTTTGCCACTGCTAGATCGAGTTCGAAGCTTGTTTTGTGCCTGACGAACGTGCTTTGCTATGACACTGTTAAAATGTCAGAAACATGAAATCAGGAGTGGTGAAATTCTTAAGCGATGATATGTACCCATCGAGCACGTCACAAGCGTCAAACAGCTTCCTTGCGAAGGGAGTTAAAAAGAATCGCCAGACTTGGAAGCCTGTTTCGCAACGACTCATGTATTTATGGGCCACCGTCAGGGCATTGATGATTCTCGACGTCTCCGACGTGGAGTTGTACCCAGCTGGTTCCAGAAAACCGAGGTGCTTGTTGAATGTGAGACTGCAGAAGCACTCCATGCCCCAGCGGAGGATGTCTTCGTGAAATGTGGGAGGCACCTGGTATCACATAGAAGTCAGCATGGAGTTTATATCTCGAGCGAAGTTAGCGAACCTAACTGAACTTACTTCATTTTGCCTGTTCCGGATTTTGTATATCCTGTTGATGAGCTCGTCAGAGATGGTGTCGATTTTGTCGAAGAAAGTGGAGGCTATCTGATCGAATTCTTGTTCTACCTTTTCCCTCAGCTCCAGCCACTCGGCACCCTGCCTGAATATTCAGCGACGTAAAATTAATCTGGATTAAATTAGAAATTATTCTTAATATTACTGACATGGAGAATGGGCCAGCAAGTCGATATTTGCGATAATGCAGACGGTAATGCTGCAAGATGTCGATTCCGCTTCGAACTGGCGTGTCACCTTCTTGTTTGAAAACCTCCGCTATATGTTCCGGTCTGCATAGACAAAAATTTAAATTCAATCGATTAGAGACTTTGTAAAGTTTAATAGAGTTTTCTTTGTTCAAATGAATTCAGATACGTTTTAACTTTGAACACATTTGTTTTAACTTCAACTTAACTAAGTTTTGAACACGTTTGTTTGCTCAGAGTTAAATTCATCCTTCATAAACCCACTTTGCCAATTTTCTACACTGTACTGTTCTTCAAAAGACTATTTAGATTGCAGAACACGATCAAAGGAAGATTCGAACGAATGAGCTTCTCGCGAAACAATCTCACCTATGCATCATGACAATGTCTCCAGAAAGTGGTCCATTGATTCTCACAATGCAGCCATACTCGTTAAACAAGTACTTCAAAGGAGTGACGTTACGGTTCCACGAGAGTCGTCCTGAAAATCGTTTGAAATTCGATAAAATTCATCCCTGTACAATCTGATGAAATTAATAGAAACATTTCTCGCATAATTTTTGAAAGATCGCCCAGTTAGAAATTCGAAGAGCTAATATCGAAAATGGAGTTGCGTTGCATTTTTGTTCGAGACAGGGATTTTCGAATTTCGATCTATCGATACTTCAACAGATCGTACCCTGGGTGAATCTGTTGATTAGCAGACTGGAAAACAGTTGCGTACCGAGCAGCGGCACGTATTTCCAATACTTCTCCCAGATTTTCAGCACAGCAGGTCCAGGAATCTCCTCGAAAGGCAAAGACGACTTGTCCCCGATGATCTGCGATTCGATTTTTGGTGTGGTCACGTCGAACGAGGTCGACACTTCCGGTGATTGATCCAACAATGGAATCGGATTTGTTCGAGTTAACGATTCATTCATCACCGCTGCTGCTTGAGACTGACCAATGGGCGCAGCTGAACAGAAATTAATATTAATATTAGTTGATTGAATATCAAATTTCATGAGCCAATAATATTAAAATATCGTAATTATACTGTATCAGTTTCGAACCGATGATAACAACTACATGAACCCTTCATTATTACCCATTAGTAAACATCAAATTCCCAATTGCCATTGCAAATTGATTGAAATACGAAATTACGAGAGCCATTAATTCCATAAAATATGCGGCTGTCAAAGTGTTCAATTGCGGATCAATATGCACGCTACATTTGCTAGGGTTAATTATCCTGTTAAGTTGTTACCGAGTAAAAATCTACTTACAGAGTATGTCAGCAGCGTTGAGATCCAGGCATTTTTGACCCTCGTTCGCCGTCAATGGTTTCAACTTCGCCACCGAACATTGACGAGAAATCGACGCGAATTTCGGTAACAAACGCTGCATCCTAAAACCTACCGATCGTGCTCTGGTTTCTTGGATGCTTTGCGTCACTTAACAGCAACTTAACGATCAATAAAATTGAATCTTCCGATTTCGTGGTATTGGAATTCACGATTCTGCGGGAGCTCGAGAAACAGTTACCGTGATAACTGACGAAAAAAATCAGAGCATCGCAATTTTTAATACGTAACTTCACGTCGCTCTCGACTACTCGATCGACTCGAAATAATCGTATTGCGGTATAAAGCATAGAGGAATTCTTTGTATATAAATTTTATTTGCCATATAAATTCGTTACTTAAAATTAAATATAAATGTACATCGTGCGAGTCAAACGTCAACTTCGATCTCGACGTCTTCATCGTCTGAAACAGTCTTTTCCGTGCTCGCGTTCTTCGCGTTCTCCTTTATTACTTTCCTAGGCGACTCCTTCTGCGAATCAGAAGTCTGTGAAGGGTTCTCACTCTCTTTCGTGTGCCGCCATTTCATTCGCCGATTTTGGAACCAAACTTTCACCTAAACAAAATACCCAAACATTATTATAATTACTACAGAGAATATTAAAAATGTGACAGTCATCAAGTTTCCTTAACAAAAAGAGTATCGTAAAAAATTATACCTGGGCGTCTGTAAGACCTAGAGTAGCAGCTAACTGCCTTCTATCAGGTTTCGTGATGTACTTCTGCAAGGAGAATCTTCTCTCCAACCCTTTCCTCTGCAAGGAGCTGAACACAGCCCTCGACCAGGACCTCTTTCTTCTGGTACTGGACTCTGATTGACTGGTCGGTGTCGATGTGGAGGATATCGAAACTGTAAAGGACATTCAACCTGACATTCAACTCGAATTTCCCTCTGATAATAAAATTTTTGGAGAACAAGTTTGTGGAAGAGAAACCAGAGGATTCGTCACGATACTGTGCAGATCACAAATTAGAGGGAAACGTGACACGATGTAAACGGTAGTCTTAGCTGTATGGGGTGAGTGTGTGTTTCAACGGATCCTATCTTGAACAAGAGGCCCCCGAGATTGGGTACTTCTGGCTGATTTACAACCCTACCGTAAGTATACAACATGTGTACGTATTTAAACAGTGTGGTTCTCTCTCCGGTTGGTACGATCCTTCGAATGAATTAGACGGCCCAGGCAGTTAGTAAGGTCATAGTTATTTCGGGAGCTTTATGCTGCCGTTTGAAAGTGCAACTTCAATTGATGAGTTTTCGGGTATTGTTAGATTACGAAGTATTCTCAAGACGTAAATATTTAACTTACGTTTCTATCGTTCATATTACAAGCCTGGATTAACATTCTAAAGATTAATATTTAATAATCTTGCAAATTTCATAACATTGCAAGGATTATTAATAGAACCGTGTTTCTCTACATGATTACCTTGTATTTCAAAGAGCGGCCATTCGAATATAAAATTACGATTTCCGATGAAAGCTCTGCTTGCTTGCTAAAAAAACAGCGTCCGACTAAAATAAAATTTTACTCAAAAGTTAACAAAACTCCCTGTGAAGTGACATAAAAAATCTTGGTATTCGAAAATATTTTGCTTCAAAATAAACGCGTTTAAATTTCGGTAACATATTCCTTGATGCGTATCTAAAAATACGAGTACAATTATCCGAAGGCGATTATCGAGGATTTGTAATTTTTATAGGTACTTCAAGCTCAAGAGATTCACGGCTACAAAATTTCCGACTTTTAACTAACCGAGAAGGGGCACGACGAAAACCGCTGTTTACGCCGGGCATAAACGAACGGTGGCACTTAAGATGTCGTTTAAACACGGACAGGAAACACGAGAATACACTGGCACGTAAATATTTTGCCCTACTTGCTGCCGTGTATTCGAGAGACAAGACAGCGATCCATATGCTCGCATTTGTTAATGACGCAACTTTCGTTTCATGAGTCGATGCTCCTGGATTATTTCCGTTAAGTGCATCACAAGAATTCTCATCTCTCAAATTAATTAGAACTTCAATTTTTATTGATTACTTAAGATGTTACACTTTGCAGCAAATTTGTTACAAGTGACCATTCAGTTTAATTCGACACATGCTTAATACAATTTATAATAAATATTTCTTAACTAAATCTATATTACGATGTATAACGATAAACATAGTGGAAGGGACATTAGTGACATTAACAGAAGTCAGCAAATTTTTTAACTAAAAAGTTGTCAGATCTCGAAAAATATCGTAAAATAAATATTTTGCTACAATTGAACAATATTTTACATCTGATCTTACCTCGAGGAACAGGTCGAAGCGGAGCAGGTCGATAGATGCTCGGATAATTTTCGACGACACCATGGTTACCATAATTTCCATTAATTTGAGCATAGGGAAACGTGGGGCAGAGTCGTAGGGCTTCGCACCTGACGCATCCTCCGGGACAAGGGCAGCGCAGGGTCGAGAACTGGACCGGAAGTGGCCGGAGTACATCTTGTCGAAGACACAACGTCTCTTGAAACTCGTTCGCATAAACGAAAGAAACGCGTAACGTTCTCACTTATCGCGATACCAGAAAATCAGAAGCGACTTAATCAAAACAACGGAAACGGTCATGTACGAATATTTCTTTAATCGCTAACGTTTGTTTTCAAAGCGCGAGATAGATCGCGATTTCCGGTGCTCTCACCTGTTCTCTTCGTGCTGAATTCTTCCGATAATATACGTTCCACGCCGAACTTTAACTGTTTGGAACAATTCGTGTTGTCCACCACGTGTGTTTTCACTTCGTTCATTTTTAAATCCTTTTGCACAATTTTTAACTTTATGACATTTTTTGAGTAAGTTCACCGGAGACCACTATTCCGATTTGTCATGACAAGAAGAAAAGTTTACATAATTGACACATCGATTAATCGATCACGAATGTAGACGACGCTAAAGTTAAGGGTTGACTAATGAGCTCCGATGGAAATGCATAGGAACTGGCGAGCGCATGGGTTTCTGCCATCTTCAGAACGGATTTTGGTTGGAAAAAAGAGAAAAAACGAGAAATATCGTGGGAGCTCGGTGCAATTTGGTCGATGGGATTGGCCCACACGAATACCGTAGGCGTGGCTCACAGAAGATTGGTTCCTGAAGGATGATGATGAGTCCGAATGTCAGGCTCTCGGCTGC
The DNA here is from genome assembly GCA_036983795.1 of Megachile lagopoda. Classification (NCBI taxonomy): domain Eukaryota; kingdom Metazoa; phylum Arthropoda; class Insecta; order Hymenoptera; family Megachilidae; genus Megachile; species Megachile lagopoda. The sequence continues at coordinate 3,301,610 of CM072794.1, forward strand.
GCTGCTTCGCAGCATTCCTTCTTCTCGTTTCGTGAAATAAACATTATAAAAGCCACCATAAAATCATGCGTAACGAAACGATTGGCCGATGATACTTAAAGTTGAGCATTACTCCGTCAGAATGAAGGTGAAGTTCTATTTGGGTTCGATTAGCTTTGATATTTTTGGAAAGTTAGCGAAGTTTTAGAAATAAAACGTCTACAAAAATTATCATTAATGATCGACACTTTTTTTTTGAAGATTTTTATTTTCTTAAGATTCGTAACAGCATACTTTTATTAAATATTTCGCGTACTTAAACACTGATACCAATTTATCTGAAATCTAAATTTATACTTGAAGCGGTGTTTGGTAAAATAAAATAATTCGGGAAAGGAAGAGTTAAGTTAAGAAGAGAGAAAATATAAAAATGGTAGCGAAGCTATAGATATCCACGGAATAATAGCATAGAGACGTATGGCCGATGATATCTCTGGAAGCCATATGGTTATCTTTGCATGCAGACTTTCGGAGTATACAGTCACTTAGGTGTTTATTTGAACAGCCATGTTTGAAGCAGCCTCTACCCACATGCTAAGAATATTCTTCGGGATATGTACACACCGTGATCCTCTATTCGATTTTATTAGGTTTTAGGATTTTCAAGAGTCCGCCGAATCATGATAAGCGAATCCCTAATTGAGTGCTCGGATCGCGAAACCAGAACCTCTTTTTCGCCATCTCTCAACGCGTCGGGCTTCTATTCGTAACCTGTGTATCGGGTTCTTAAAAAATTATGAAAGTTCGAATTAATTATATTCCGCGTATCTTCGAGACAACATGATCATCCCTCGATACAATTTCTCCATTTGGAACTCGTTTACGGCTGGATCCATAATTCTGACGTTTCTCCGTGGACGATAATTCTGCAGATTCTGCAGCGTTTGCAGACCTTGCAAATTCTAAAACAGAAATGCGTAATCTGTAAACGTCCAATTCTCTAAAAAATTTATGATCTTTTTTTTGTGAGCAGATTTACGATCTTTTTCGCAGATTTTTAGCATATTCGAGTGTTGACTCACCGAGAGAACAATAACGTTTCCATTGTTCGAGTTCATAGAATTTTGACGAATCGTCGTTATTATCATCGTCAGCAGATAGCCACCGAATGCCAGAAATGACAGGGCTGTGACAGACAGTTGAAATATCTTCGAAATCTTCGAATCTTTGCCCTTCTCGTCGTAGTGGTCTTCGTAACGCCTTATGGACTTCTTGTTGAACCTCTTCAAGGGCTGTGCAACGGGGAGCGACACCGATAACGTTCTACTTGAAGCTTCTATATGTTCCTCAGGAGTGGAATCTCCGTCGACATCTTAAATTTCACGAGAACATCTTTTCTTCTATTTCACGATGTTTATTTTGTTATATTACCTTCGTCTATGAGGGAAGACTTTATGTGAATCAACTCGGTTATTGGCAGTTCGCTCAAACTGCGAACCTCGTCCAGGTAGAAGGATGTTCGATTCGCAGATGTTAGTTTTAAATAAGGTAGTATCACGGAGGCAATTTTGATAATTGCAGAAATAATATTTCTGTAACATTTACATTCTTAAAGATATCAGTCCTTGACTTTGTAATTATTACTTTGAAAAACTTGATATTCAAAAGTTAGTACTCACTTTCTCGCCATGTCTACACTACAAGAGAACTGACTTATTTCTTGCTCGCAACAAGACTGCTTACCAGCAGGACATAATTGTGCCCTCAATCTCGAGTCCTAATTTCTTCTGCTTGGTCAACAAAGCGAGACTCCCCGCTGGTCATCACAAACAAGGAACAAAAACTCACCAGGATGGAAATGAGTAATTAAAATCCGTTACAACTGTCTCGTGTCACAGTACTCGAAACGTTTCCGTGGCGTTAACATGTCAAAACTTCTGTGTCTTCTTTGCATCACCGTCTTAACTGTCGATGGATCGCCAGCAGAAAACAATGGTTAGTGAGAGATGACATACTTGTGGGCCATAAATTAATCAATTATGTTTACAGGCGTTCTACACAAGATAAAGGCAGGCTTGGAATATGCCACAAATTACTTGGAAACTGCGAAGGATATTGCTGATTTGGTGGCGAAGAGCTTGGGTCATAATCAGAAACGAGGCGAAGATGATGTGAAACAGAAGGGTTCTTTTGGGACGTCGAATCTCATGTCTGCGTTTTTCCGGCTTGTTGGGTTGGACTCGCAAAAGGTCACTGCGATTGCGGTGAACAGTGTCATATTTCTTGCGCAAATGGTACGTATATTGTCACGCGTTGTATCGTCACGCGCTATATCTTCCCATGTCGTATTTCCATGCGTTGTATTTCCACGCGCCATATCTTCTCACGTCATATTTTCACGCGTTGGATCCCTACGCGCTATATTTCCACCTATTATATTAAAATCTGATGTGTCACCACCAGTTACCCTCTCACGAGTAAAGTAAGCTTACTTAACCCATAAAATCCTCAAAAATTCGCATCCTAATCTGCACTAATATCATCAGATAGGTTCATTATTCGAACTGAAGCCTCCCAAAGAGAACCTCGCTCGAAATTTCGAAGACAGCGACTTACCGTGGAATCCAGCTGATCTCATCACGGAGAGCAAGAACGACAGAGTGAGTTATAGCAGTTAAAAAAAGTGTAAAGTGACTAATAATGATATTAATGTTATTTGCAGATACAGAGACTGCTACATCAGGCTCAGGATGATGAACTGCCGAATCAGCTGATCGAAAGAATAGAGGACGTGAATTTAGGATGCATCAGACTCTTGCTGTGCAAAACGTCGCCGGTGATCAGAGGTGTGCAAAATTTTCTGAGGAATAAAACGCGAAACGAATCGCATCGAATGACTTCATGGCTTCCCAGCAGGGACCAGTTCGAAGAAAACAGCGACGAATGTGAAAACACGCATACCGATTGCAGTTTATTTTCCTAGCCATAGTTATCGAAGCGGTACCGAGTTTATTTAACTTTATTCGCGGCGAAGTTGGTCGGAAAAAGAGTAACGATGGATGGGGGTTCTTTCTTTCTTTTTTTAGAAACGCCGAAAAATTAATCCGTCGAATCGTCGTGTAACAGTTTACTGTTGCATGCATCAGTTTTATTTAAGTATACGTATATCAGCATGTTTCACATTTTGATCATCAAAATAGTTCAATTAAATAACTAAGGGGTTGTAATCGTAACAATATAAGATCTAGGTATATTAAACAGTCTTTGATAGGTTTGAGAAATTCATTGGTCTAAATGACATAATATTTTTATTGTATATACGGTGTCCTCGAAAGAAAGGACACTGATCAAATTATCCTCGAATAATTTAGCCCTTTCGAATGAAAATTTTGACCACAGAGGATTTAAATAAATATTCAAATCTTTACAGAAATTGATTTAAAAGAAAATTCGATTGTGACGAATATCCTTTCATTCGTGGACACCCTGTACAAGTTATCTTATCGAAACAATCATTAACCATTGTTCCTTCTCGCTAACAATTTTTCACCCTCTCTCTACCCGATGAAAAGAGAATCGTAGTATTAGTTTGTATAGTATATATATTTGCGTCCATACAAATATATATTATATTACAGAATATACAAGGTATTCCAAAATTAATTTATCGAATATCTTGTGTACGTTTTCAGCCGCTTTACACGTGCGTATCGAATAGAGAAAAAATGAAATGCAAATTTCGGTGAAAACCAATAATCTTTGAACCATCTCCAAGATGGGCCTGTTCAATGTTTAAAATAAACTTGTGCTGCTTCGAATCGTTTCACGTTCGCGAACAACGGCTTTCCCGATACGAGATTAAACAACACTTTAAATATTGTTTCGTGATGCATTAAACGAAAGTTAAAGATAGAGAAAAAATATCCAGCAACGTTAAACGCGTCGTAAAATTATTGCACTGACGAAGCACCTTTCAAACGATCATAAAAATTGACGTAGCAATTATTGTTCTAATAAACGATTTCGAAACAAGAGATGCTTGTACGATTCGCAAGGACGGCGCTAATGAAGATTATCTATTATCTCAACTCAGATACAACCGTATGTCAAGGGACTCTACGATTCCGAATATCGATTCAATGTTCTATTTACGTGCTCCTTTATCCATATACAAAATCACCTAAACTCGACTTTAAACGTCGATTAATATGAGTACAAGCGAAACAAAGTTCGACGAGAAACAGCAACGAGAGTAACAAGTAAAGGGGAATCTGAACAACGATTATAAAAACAAGGTTTCTCGCGAAATTCTGTAGCCTCCATTAACACGTTCACTGTCGCGAACATTGCCAAGCAATTATCGTTAACGTAGGGCGAGAATTAACTTTGGCTAAATGGACAGTCAACGCGTTAACTCACTTGGGCCTTGAACGTTCTCTAACGCTATACATCTAATGAGATCAGGATTATTGCGAGCTACGTCGGTATAAACGTCGATTGAACACCTCTAGAAATTAATTGCAACCGGTATGCCTCTGGATTCTACACCCAGAAGCTTCGCCTCTTTTCCTATTAACCGTCGAGGGGTCATTACAGATCGAAATTAAATGTTAAAAATATGTCAAATTTGTAAACGAAATTCTGTCAACGAAATTTAAAAAACTGGTCAAAGATTAAATGACCCACTCGAGGGTTAAAACCGAAGTGAAAGTTTGGCATTCGAGAGACAATCTTGTGAACCAGAGAGCTTCAGACGCGATTACGTGTTTCAAAGTAACCCAACCGACTTAAATATACTAATTTTGATTTTAGGTTCGGGTTAGACTTGACAAGGTTTAGCAAGTTTAGACTTTGAACCTCGATCATGGAGTACGTATACATGTATAGTAGACTTTCGTTATATTGCCCTATTGACGTTTCACTTAGCAGTATATGATTAGATTGCCATTTGATCGTGACATAGTCACAGTGCGCAAATCTGCTACAACTCTTCAGCAATATAATGAGAGTCTATATGCTAACAAACATATATTATACATTCGTTACACTCGCAGAAAAATCCACCCCGAAAATATATATAAACGGACTATCAAGGAGAAAGGAACGGAACCTGTATCGAGGAAATTCTTATTTACAGGAGAGCCCATATCATTCTTTCATAAAGTTCACATTCACGCGAAACATCGCGATTTCACCAAAAGTCCATTACGCCTTCATTTGAGGCTGTGAAGGAACGCCAATTTCTGCGCACATTAGCAGTCCTTGTTGACGAACTGAACTTGGTAGGAGCAAGCAGAGGTTCAAGGTCAGCCAGTGACCTGACTAGAGCGGATGTTCAGAGGTTCGAAACGACGAACATCAAATCCAGTTCGTTTCCGAATATCTGGTGATCGAGGTAATCTCCTCGAAGGAAACTAATTATCGTTGAAGAAGAAGTATAGGAAGCAACTGGAAACGAATCTTGTCGACGGACGATCGCCGTTTACAGAGTCGCTTGACCTGGACTGATCAAATCGGTGCTCTCTGCGCAGGCTTGCCGCAACCAATCACGCAGGTTCCATGTTCTTTCCATTAAGTTTGAAGTGGGTTTGTCCACGGTGCCGACGCTGGTCGTGAAACCGCTGTTAGGACCGTACTGGGCGATTATGTTCTGCGTGGTGGTCACCGGTGGTTGCGTGGCTGTTAGCTGGGACAGGATGTTCGACTGGATATTCGGGGTACCAAACGTTCCTGTGAAAATTCAGACCTCGTAATTCTGATGCTCATAAAGACCGATTTATTTAACAAATACATTCGAGATCTCGAAATAAAATGATAAAGGCTGTTTTAACAGCTGTGTTATCAAAGTGAGATTCATTTCCACAGACCTTGTACGCTGTTTGATTGTGCTGCAAGGTGGTGAAAACGTAGCCATCGCAAATAAGAGTACATCAAAGTGGGCGGCGGTGGTGTGTTAGTGTCCAAACGTTTGTTCAGCACGCCCCAGATCTCACGTATCTCTGAGTTTAGGTTTTCCAGGCTTGCGATGATTTCCGTCGACTCCTGGTAGTGATCCGGTTTGTCTGAATACGTCGGGATCGTGACACAAAATCGAAAGAAAATTGTTGAGTAAAAAGAAAGCAACCAAAAATTTCGTTCAAACCGAAAGGACTCGACTTCTAACTAACGGAACTGAAAAATGGAATAAGAAACGAAAGGGAGGGGATGGATTGAGGACAGCAGCTCACCTATGAACGTGTCCGTTCCCAGATCGGTTGAACTGAAACCACTGCTGGCGCTGGACATGTCGCTCAACGTTAATTCGTCGTTTCTCGTCGAAGTTGGGTCGTTTTCGTTCCTTTTGGCACTCGCCACTCTCTCCAAGGATTGTTCCAGATGCCTCAGATGAATCACCTTCTCACCTAAAAGACTTCTGGTTCGATGTAGGCTCACCTCCATTTCCGAAAGTTCCCGTTCCTCCTGCGAAATTCAGCGAAACATTAGGTGTTCGGATTATAATAAATTATCGTGAAATACCTGAACCAATTGCTCGAGGGTTGCCCTGGCGCTACGTTGCTTCCAAGCCCTCTGTCGTCCGTGGAATGCGTTCTCTTGGTGTCGGAGCGCCTCTCGAGCCCTTCTCACGGAATCCCTCTCGACGTGGATTCGGTGCCGGAAGAACTCCAGCTCCGAGGAGGCGTTCGCCAGCGCTAAAAAATCGAGCAGATTCCTTTTCGGTGTCATCCGACACGCCCTAGGCTGCTTGGCTCGCGAAAGCGGCGTGCAAGAAAAGAGGTAACGGAAAGAAGAGAACGAAAGAGAAACGATTCATAGAAGGAGAACCAAGAGATCCGGTGGTGCGTTCAGCGGGCCGAGAAAAGCCGCTAGCCAAAATAAAGTCTATAGATGCCTGGGGAAGAAATCATAAAACAATTTTCAAAATCGACCAATTAACGTACGATCGTGAGAAAAACAAACGGAAACGATCGAGCGAGAAAGAAATGTCTGCGTTTCGCGCGCGTGATGGCGTAATTGAAGCGATTAAGCTGTAGACGCTTGACTGTAAGTTGTGAAAGTGTGTTCCAGCTACCAAGCGATGTATAGGGTGCTCCAAGTCTCGTCTAATTTGTTCTTAACAAAAATTTATGTTCACGTGAACGTCGGAAATCGTGTCATATTTTTATAAAACCGGATGAATACAAACTGAAAAACCTGAGACCGTATACATTACTGTTTCGCATTCTTGCTGCTACAAATTAACACTTTACCTGTTCTTTTTAACAAAATATCCAAACCTTCCTTCAGAGAATCCTATGCAAGGTTAAGATTTGAGTGTCTACAGTAAACTAACAAACTGATTTCAAAAAATCTAACACGACTACAGTAAAGTGTTAATGTACCAAAAGCTTATCAACTGTCGAATTATACCAAGAGTCTCTTTAAAAAGATTCACCTTTGTCCTGGAAAGGATACCGCAACGTATAGGCCGTTTCATTGCTGGGCAGCTGGTCGCCCAGATCCTCCAGCTTCTCCAGCTGCTTCCTGATGTTCTCAACCGGGTTCTCGAGGTTGTTGTTGTTGTTGTTGCCAGTGGAGCTGGCCCTGGCGGCGCTGGTCTTCTTGCTGAAGTTCTTCTTCCTCTTCATCATCATGTTCGCGTTCATCTCGCTGGCGGTGGTCGTGTCGTCGGACTCGACTCGGGCGGCGACCGTCTTCGAGATCGACGCCGCTCCGATCGCGACACTCTTCTGAAACCCCGGATTCTGAACCTTCTGAACGTTCGAGTCGTCCGACTTGTGCTGTTCCTCGGTCTGCTCCTTCGTGGTTTGTGTCTCGTGCGCTTTCGCGCTCGACGTCGCCGGAGTTGGGCGCGTGTTCCTTAGCGGCGTACTGCGAGCACGATTTAAGGCCTATAGCCAGACATTAGGGCGAATCGCATGAACGTGAGAGAGTACCTTCACAGTTCACTTCTCGTTTCGTGTCGACAAAGTTGCGAGCGATTTTGTGAGGGTTTAAACTATTCATGTTTTATTGGGTTTAGTCGAGCGAGGGGTAATGTCTCAAAAGTAAGATTTGAAATGACGATGTTTGTAAGTAGCCGACTGCGAAGGTACTGGAGATGGTGACGAGGAAAATGGAGGTGCAAAAAACGAATATTAATTCGGTTAACATTGATTCGAGCAAAGGTACGTGGACCGCGTTGAACGTTTCAAGAATCACATTCTAATCAGAGGATGACTGCGTGTCTCGTTTGAATTCTCAAAACTTTCAGCGTGGTGGTAACACACAAACGGAACCATGCTTCCGAATCGGTTATCAGAATCACGACACGTACAATATCAGAGAACGATCCAAAACGTGCGATCAACCCTTTGCGATTCATTTCGTTTCTCTCGTTTCACACCGCTTCCATCTGTATGACGCCCCTACAATGTTGAAACGTTGATGGCTTGAGAATTTCTGAACGGCAAACGGTTGACCATAAATGAACATTCGCGACAATACGAAGGTTAAATTCGACTCACTTTTGTTCCGACGACTCGGTCTTGTCGGTTCGGGTCCTCGTGGACGTTGACCTCTCCGTCTCCGAGGCAGTGGTGTATTCTTCCTTTCTTCTGCTCCTCCTCTCGACAGCCAAACGAACCTCCGTTTTTAACTTCACGTATTTCTCCTTTAAAGCCATGTACTTGTCCTGTAGCAATCGTTTCTCGCAACGCATCTTCTCGAACTCTATACTGTCCTGCTGAAGAGCACGCTCCGTCTGCTTCCTCGCCTCTTTCTCAGCGTCGCGAGAGAAATCCGCATGGATCTCCTCCAAACGCTGCTTGTACATCTTTCGGGTGAGATCCTCCTGCAATCGCAACAAATTCCGTGGAACGCGTAATGAACCGGTAGAAATAACGGCGTCGATACACAACGTGACGATACGTCGCGTGATGATACGCCGCGTGAGACTACGACGCGTGACAGTGTGTAGCGTGACATTACGATGAACAATGCGTGATTATACAATGGAAAGGAAAGTATACTAGCAATGAAATATCAAAATATTGGAATCAGGAGATAACCATCAGGTTGTACTGCTATTAGATAATAATACGCACTAGCGTTTTATTCAGTAACGTTGAAATATATAATTCTTCAAGATACAATTCAAGAATAGATCTCTCTTAAAGCTATCCTAAGGCGCTAAGGACGGTGTTGGACACTAAATTAAGAAGCAGAAACTGCAAGGAACCTTCGGTTCAATATTGCACAATATAATCATTTAGTCAATTTGAGGTAACTTCAGGAAGGATCGCTAAAGTAACAGGCATCGTCAGGTACTCACGTCGATTCTAAAGTCACGAAATATCTCCGCTAAACATTTCTCATGATCTTCCGTGATCTTCGTGATCTTCTCCCTTTGCTGTATCCGCAGTTTGGTACGCAGATCGTCGAATTCGCTGTCCAGTTTCTTCTTCAGGGCCTCGATCTCCTCGGAATGTTGTTTTCGCAGCTCGAACTCGCTCAGTTTGGCAAGCTTCTCCTCGCCTAAGTCTCGTTCGTATTCGTTCTCCAATTTCCCCATCTCTTGATTCCGTAATTCTAATAATTCTTTTCTCCTCTCATCGAGTTCAGTCTTCAAGTTCGCTAAAATCTCTTGTCTCTCCTTCTCGTAACACACTTCCAGCTCTGCCTTCACCTTCTTCAGGTTCTCGAGCCTTGCCTTGTCCATCTCGGCGATCAGTTTCTGGATCTCTTGTTCCTCCTGAAATGATCACAAATAACAATTTACTACTTGCTGAAACATTCTTAAAACTTATAGTGACCTAAATACCTTCTCAGCCATTTCTCTCTTCAACTCCTCCAGCTTATCGTTCAAATTTTTCTGCAGCAACTGTTTCTGTTCCACGAAATTCTCCTCCAGTTCTTTCTTCGTTTGCTCCAACTTGTTCTGAAAGTCCGTCTTCAAAGCTTCTATGTCTTTCTGATGCTCCTTGCTCAGTCCCACCCTCGCCTCGTCGAAGTTTCTGTTTTGCTCCTCCTTCAAACGTTCCCTCCGCGACTGCTCCAGATCCTGGTTAACTTTAGACAAGTCCGACGTGTCGTCATCGTCGGTCTGTCTGTCCTTCGTGAAACGAATCGCTGATTTCTTAGGCTTCACCGTCTTCGACTTCTTCCGAAACTCGTCGGAGTCGCTGCTCTTCACCACGCTGCAATCCGTCTCGCTCCTCGAGACCAGATCGATATTCTTTATCTTCATGAACTTGTTATTAGGTACGTAATCTAAACTGCTCTCCCTCGACAGACTGTCTCTTCGCAAACTCTCCCTGGCCATTTGACTGCGGTGCTCGTTTTCGGAGACGTTCTGAACGACGAATCGTCTGCCGACCACCTTGCTGTTCTTCGGAGGCTCGGCTTTCTCGGAGGAGGAGCTCTTTCTGGTGTCCTCGTCGAGCTTGCTCTCGGTGTCCTCCTTGTTCTCGTCGTCGAAGCTCTGAGAACTCGATCTCTGCGAGGACAGAACCGACCCAGTGGCCTTGGTCGAGACCACTGCCGATATTCGCACGTTCTGCCCCTCGGACTCGGACTCCCATTCGTCCTCGGACCCAGAATACGTGAACTTGATGTCCACCTCCTTCTCTATGTCGAAACGGACGCTCTTCCGTTCTTCGTCCACTGGTCTGTCGTCTGTTGGCAATCAATGGAACTTGGTGAATACAAGGTTGCACTGAAAGGTATTTAAATCTGAGGGTACAAAATATACCTCTGATTCTTGTCACACTCTCCGTTATATTTGATTCAACGTTGAAAAATATATCTCTGATATGACTTACCATCCTCCGACTGTTTCTCCCTGAGAATCGACTTCAACCTATCTCCAACGATATTCACTTCGTCAGCAATCGCAACGGTGCGGAAGTCGTCCAGTTTAGCACCTTCCTGGCTAGGAGTGGTGTCCCTGCTCCTGTTGCTCTTCAGGAACATAGTCCCTCCGCCGCTCAGGGTGAGCTCCTTCTGTTGTCCAAACTGACTGGGATGTTTCTCCTTGTCAAATTTCTCTGGCCTCTCTGATCTGGCCAACGCGGTGATGCTCAGTTTGTCGATGTCTATGATGTTCTCCTCGGAGCTGAACTTGCTGGAGAGCTGTTCCCAGTCCTTCTCGTGTCGCGGACTCAGGGACTCCGATCTTTTTAACACCTCCTTCAAGTCCAGCTCCTGTTTGGGACTCGCGGCGGTAGTTGGGGTGCTGGCGGCGGTGTCCAGAAGTTTGGGACACTCGTAGAACTTTGGATCTTGGAACCTGTAGATGGAACATGACAGAATGGATTATAGCACTCGTCGTAACGAGCGATTACGATTGCGTGATTATAAACAGAAAATCATAACTTTAACAGACCTGAGATTCGTGTAATCTCTGGAAGCTCTGTCGGTCGCCAAGGGGTTCTCCATCTTCGAGTCGCTCTCTCGTCTCGAATATTTCTCTTGGCCGAAGTTGTCCTTTTTGCGCGCCCCCTCGTTTTTGTCCAGCTTCTTCAAGGGCGCTAATTTCGTCGGGATCCTGGTAGTCGCGACATTCGTTTTGCTCGCGTGTTTTATAGTCTCCTTCGAGGAAGTCTCCTTTGGAAGAGTCGCCTCCTCGTGAGACTCGAGTTCCTTGGCCGTGGTCTTCGAGTCTTCCTCTGTCGATCAAAAACGTACTTTGTATGAGGTTCAGAAGTTGTATCTCCACTTATAGAGGAGCCTCCGCTGAAAGGATCGGGGAAAGCGAACTTCTTCTTGCGCGACGACCCTCTCGAGGGAAAAGAGGTAACAGTGGCAACGTTCCCTCCAGTGGAAGTCAACGACTGCTTTCCTTTTCCTTTTTACACGGCCCAGTGGCGAAGAAGCGGATAAGAAAATTACGTAACAGCGGGAAGTGGCGGTGTCGAAACGAGCCGTTTTTTTCAGACGCTTTTCACGGCAATCACCTCTCGTTTCTCTTTGACGAAAAGTCCAAAAGGATAATGCTGTGGCAACTATTCTCTGGGAAACACGACGCAAAAACAAGCGACGGGCGAAATGAACAAGTGTATGCGTGCGCCGTACATATATAGGCTGCTTCACAACACGTGGATTACGTCAGTGGTATAAAAACAATGCTAAAATTTCGGGTGAACACGCGTTGCAGTTTCAGTAATTTTCCGCTGCTTAACTCCGAGTTTTTAAAAGGAACCTGTCACCGTTTCTTTGACCGTTTCCCTTCGCAAAATCGCATCGCAATCGCGAGTCTCGTTCGTGGGATCTCAAAGGAGGAAGGTTTTCGCGTGAACGACTCTCCAGAGAATCGTCGGCGCAGGGAAATTTAAAAATAAAAAAAGGAAAACCTTGCTCTTTAAACCGACTGTGCCTTTAATCTTCCACGGAGTAGAAACAAGAATGCCAGGTGAAGGGGGACGAGAACCGCCAACAAATATTGACTTTTCGCGCAGTCGCAATTTCGTCTGGCACGCGATTTTAAGCGAAGCTTTTAACCGTTCGCTAAGTGACACTCCGTAATTTCACGATAATCAAAGTCAAAGAAGTTGCTTCTGTGTCCCATGTGAAACAGGTATCTTTTAGAAAATTAAGGCAAAGGAGTCGATGCGTTTGAGCGCGATTCATTGTACCCTTTTCCTTTTCTCTTAATTTGAATCGCGAGCTTTCGTAGGCTGTTCACGAGGAGAAGCGTTCAAACAATTCGCGCTCGATGGACGTCGACGCGATAATTGGACGGATCTACGTTCAAGCAACTATTACGTACTTTCACGAGCGAGTGCACCGACACGTGAGTGCCTTAACGAATGTGTCGCACGCCGACGAGCAGCTCGAAAGAGTTTCGAGGGCTCTTTGCCGAGCAACTGCGTCCGCCTATCCTATCGAACGAGAAATCGCGCAACAAACTCGCTCGTCTGTGTAACTTTATTGCACTCGAAGAGGGACGATGAGACGAACGGCCTTTAACGCGCTCACTGGTGAATAACAGTTAAGTAGATCGATTGGATAAACCTGGGATGAGTTTTCGGTTAACCGATACCTGCAACTTGCTACACTAATTATGTAACAAGAGAACCGAGTTGTGAAAAGAAAAACACTGCTTAATTATAAATGAAAGTCGAACCGAAAATTACCTTCATTTGAACACCGAAAATTGTTGTAACAATATAACGTGTTAATGTGCAGAGATATCTGTAGTGACTGATTTTCCAATCAGGCTTTTTTCCCAGCAAATGTCTTTCAATGTCAAGTTGATCATTAATAGGTTAACGTACTTGATATGATCGTCTATGATGCACCACGATGAAAAGCGTCTGGCTTCTACGATCGCAACTGTTTAACAACAGCGTAAAGACACAGCAAAGTGCAACGATAAACAAACAAATAATCGACGTACCACGAAACGTGTGCCCGCGATGGCCTCTCCAACACGATGAACTTTGACAAACAGATCGAATCGATTCAACATTTGCAAATTATCATTGTTTTTTCCGCGAACTATAATCCCCGCGCGATAAGATTACCGTTAGCCCGATCAATGCACGTGCTTGGAAATAAATAATACACCAACGTATTCGCTCTATTGCACGCGAACGATTTAACAAATGTTACATAAAAGTTTAAACGTACGAATCGTTTTAGCCGTGCTTCGTGTTACGTAAGAAGGAAAAAAAATGAAAGAAAAAGGACACGGAGTCAATAAGCAAAGTCGATGTTCCGTTGCCGATGATCTGCGGTCATTGAGAAGGAAAACGCAGTCTGTAATTGTGCAAACTCGATGCTTCAAGGTCAAGCGCAAAAGAATATTCTCAGTTTACGTAATAAGCGTGAATCATTACGTTGGTCGACGATCGAATCGCGATCGAAAGCAAACACGTTCCACGAGACGTTGGGCAAAGAAACGTCTGAAATCCTAAAAATATAATTCACGTTTGACGGGCAGCCAACATCGAATTCGAGTGCCAAACCAGTCCTTCGAATTTCAGAAGCATACGTAAGCCACACGGTCAATAATCGAAATTCTGGCAAAGTTACAGTGAACAGGTGTCCGCAATGCTTTGACTGCATGATCGTTCCTCAATTTTAGTTTTCTACTTGAAATGCAAGGCTGTGCGACCCGCTATACAATACGTGACTATCGGTTTTTACGTTGGTCTCCATGGATTCCTCGATGAATAGTATGCGAATTCCATGAAAACGACAGTACTGTCTATATCCATTGTGACAATCAATGTGTTAATCATATATGAGGTATAGTTACCATCATGACTGTCGACCGGTTAATTTCGCAGTGCCGGCCTTCAGAAGAATCTTTGTTAATAACACAATCTTTGCCGTTAATGACAAAAATTGTATCTGTAAGAAATAACATCGCGCTTTTTACGATCAAACGGTAATTAAATGACGTTTGATGCTGATACGTGGAGTTATCTTATCTTGTTTACCGTCATTCGCCCATCGATAAGTTCGAAGATGCATATCGCGAACGAATCGAGTGGACTTCAGGAAAGAACGCAGAAAGCTGAAATGCGACGTAGACGAAATCGGGGGGTTTAGATTGCTGTTCGCGTGTTAACCCTTTGCACGAGACGAAAAGAAAAAAAGAGTCATGCCATTTCTAGTCCATAATATGCATGTCATGGTTTATTTATACACATGTGGTCTACATTATACATGTACAGAACGCGAAACCGTGAATGTTTGTTACACAAGCTGTCGCATCGTAATCACAGACGTCGAAGGGTATAAAAATATTTAGTTTTGTGTACTCGACATGTTGCAATACATTCAAGGTACGAACAGAAACATAACTAGACTAGTTTGTCCTATCTATCTATCGTCAAATTGAACTACAATTTATGGAAAGAAAAAGGTCAATACATTATGTGAATCAGTCAGGATGTGCACAGTACATACAGCGTACACGCGATATCTTTTACAATAATGATAATTTAATAGTGATACTTTAACGATAATGATTGATGGGCTACTGGAAGACTTTGGCTATCTTAATACCATTATCGAAAGCTTACAAGGGATTACAAAGCTTTAAACAGAAACGCTCAATTATTAGTGAAAAACAGAAAATGTAGATAATTTCCAGGTAACGAAAGGAAGCACGAGGGTAGGAATTCGGAGGGTTGGCAGTGGACAGGTCACCTCTAAAGATTCGATTTCCGGTGTCGGAAGTCCCTAGTTATCACAGATCCCTGCATCATCGCCTCCCACGAGGTTGCAGGGTTAATCAGGTTACACCTACCCTAACGTGGGCGTACAATCCTCGTACAGTTAAAAGTTCTTTCATAAATATTGCGTGTACGCTAGAAACTGCAAGTCCAAGTGCAAAGGGTTAATCCTATATTTTCCATTCGCCCGTAATGACGAGGCAATCCGTACCGACGCTCATTTGCCTGGTATTGCCAGCCCTGGCCTGCTTGACCAGCTGTTTGTAGACAGCGTCCAATGGATGCTCCCAGGTGGTGGTTCCGGTGGAAGCTTGATAATAGTACCAAGCTCCGCTGGCCTCGTGGTAGCATGGTTTCCAGCCCTTCGGTAAGGCCGCCATGAGGCCCTCTCGGGCCAGAACCAGAAGGTGCGGTTCCGCATCGGGGTCGATTCCCAGGCGTCTCGCATAGTCGAGCACCTCTGAAAAAGAAAGGTGCGATCCATTAGCTGATTACTGGGCGGTGGACCATAAACTCGGGAATTTACCTGGAAAAACGTAATTAACGTTACGAAAGGCAAGAAATTTTGCGAGGCAAGGATTCGCTAATCAAGAGGGTGTTTCTGGAACTCAAAGCGCCATTTATCCCTACCATCTACAATGACCTCATAATTTAATTCTTCCGCCAAATTAATGCGATCAAATTGCATAGATCATCCAGATTTAACTTCTTCGAGAACTTTCTCCGATAATTCTTGTGAATTTCACAACAAAGATAACCATCGTTGATCAAAGCAAAACTTTACGAGTATTATTGGCCGGGATGAAACGTGGGCGTCCACAAAGATAGAGAATCTGTATGATCGAGGGTCGTAGAATTTTTAACCTATCGGTTATTATAAATATTATACTTGTCGAAGAAAGTATAAAAAGCTTGTGCACGAGTGATTTCAAGGTTCTCGAGTTGGCCGTATGCAAAGTACGATGCTCATCGATAATATAGGCCAGGTGGAAGTACACGTGACGATACGGAACTGTCGCCTCGAGGGAAAAATAGGGCCTATAGCGTTTGTCGTTAACGTTGAATATCGATGTAAGCCAAACTTCGAGGGCTAATTGCTGGCAGTGGTTAAACATTTATCCACGACGCTACATGCGGCACGAATTAATTTTTGAGTAGCGTGAGCGAAGTACAGGTAGCGATTCTAAAATTAAACCGCTGCATTGTTGAAAGAAGATTGAACTCTAATCTTGCTACTTCGCTTAATCACCTAATCTGTTACGTCATTGCTTGTAGAGTTTGCGAAGTTAAAAATTGTTTGTAAGCCAATGTGCTTGCACGTTCTATGCTAGTTTGACCTGCATTACGAATTCCATCTATAATAAATGCAGAATACGTTAGTCCATCAAAATGAAGGTACAGTTTCATTCAATATGTATATAATATTCAGAACATCCTTATGCAAGAAATGACATCCAATAACGCCACGAAATTGCCTTCGCTAGCGACAAAAATAATGCATCACCGGAAGTACTAGCTGCGTCCAAGCCTAAGCATACAATTAACGCGGAGGAGTCTCGAGACGGTCTGTTTTCATAATGAAACATGGAAAATCGCGACGACAGCGCTGCAAAAGGAGGGTCGATTAAAAATTCCATCATGGAAGTCTTTGACAGGTGGCTCGATGTATGGGGCTAACCGTCACAACATCTGTCTTCTCCGATGGGGAATATTTCGTAGTTATTCCATTCGTTACCAGCTGAAATTTCCGAAATATCTGGCAGATTTTCGAGGGAAATACGCCGACGGGGCAAACATCGAAAGTGATTTTCAATTGACGGACGGATCTGGTGCAACGGAAGCTGGTCAGCGGTACTGTCAGGGGGGTGGTCCTCGAGGCTTATGACAAAACTTTCGCCGCACTGCGGATTCTATTGATTTTCCTCGTCGCGCTAGGGTACACGAGCTCACTGCTCCCGTACGACCCTGGTGTAAATAAACAAGGAAACACCACCGAAACTGTTTGACCTTTCATAGTTTTATCCACAACTTTTCCCATTTGATCTCTTCCATCGTTAACTTTTACTACCCCATCGAGGCTCAACTGAAAAAGTTGAGAACTCGCAATTTTACGTCATGATGCGGATTGGTTACAGAAATTAACGATTAGTTCCACGCTCAGAAAATGTCATACCGAAATGAACATATTGACCCTATTAGGTAATTAGAAGTATCCGAACGAGTTCATTAGCAAGGCAGAATGGAACGACTTTGGGTTCATCCCGATCAAACAGGATCAAAGAGTGTTTGATCATCGGCGACCCTGACCTCGAGATAGCCAAGTCGGGGAATTAACGAGGCAGAGAAAGGGAGGAAGATCTGGCGACCGGTGGCGAAAACCACCCCGTGCTACATCGATCGTGGGACGAGGAAGGAACCCTGAAGAGTGTGGCTGTCCACGTACCTTCGTTCGACGGATGAGACGTCTCATCGAAGACCTCCCTGCACAAGATCGTGGCTGCGCTGTCCTGAGAAATGCTCATGCTAGCGCGAACGAACAGCCGGGTCCCGGGGTGCAGGACGTTCACATAACTCGGCTAGGTAGGTCGCGTTTGGCCCGAGGACAACAACGCGCGTCGCAACGATCGGCCAGGCAAATGTCCCGCATTTTACGGTTACGACGACGACGCGTGCACTCGAGAGAGTTTCAGCTAACGACGAGGACGAGGATGACGACGACGAGGCCCGTCCGACGACAGTCAACGTTGAATTCGACTTGAACGTAGGCGGTGGAAGGAGGAGCGGACACGAAGCGTGCAGCGCCCTCGGTAGCCTGACCCCGAACTAGGCCAATGATAAGGAAACGAGTGTAACAGCCGGCGGCAACTGTCTTATCGATTAATCGAAAGTTTGCCGTGGCGTTCTCGTTTGACAGCCCGGGAAATACGGGAACCTTGCGCCGATTTTCGAAACGCTCGTTTGTCATTCCATGTCGTGGGCCACATCCGAATCGTGATCGGTGAGCAACTTTATCGCAGTTTGGTCATGCACAGAAAACCACTTTACTGTGGACTGTTAGGCTTCAATACAGCGGAGTGACAATGTTAATTTAATTATACCCGCTGTTAATACTTTTGAGCTAGAAAAGTTGAACATTTGGATCACCCTTGAGCAATCATATTTTGAGTGACTACTATAGCTGCAAATACTTGTCTGTGATCTGATCTCTTCTTATGGGATTTCTGATTGATCCACATTGGGAATCAGATAAACGAGTTATTTCTTAATTGATGACGAGTCAATGATCAAGCTCTGATGAGGTTTTTACAGTAAATAGAAATGACAATTGCAAGTATATTCATATTTTTCAGTATGAGTAAGAAGAGTAAATGTTTCTTAACATCGGAAGAAACATGCCAAAACATGTCAGTGGCATGTATGGTTGGTACAATTTATTCAATTAATTGCTGTAATTAGGTGGATGATCACAAAGACTCCGAGCAAATAATGATTGAAATAAGATCACTCTTCAAAGTACATTTTCAACTAAAAAATTTGTAATAATCTCTGTATATTGATTTTTGAACGTTTGAAGTTTTGCACTTTATCGATCACCGTTTAAAAAATAGCAAGAAACGATTGTAGCGCTGTTGCGATGAATTTCTTCTTTCCCGCGAAAAGTTTGGGATTCCTTCCTTACCGACAATCTAGAGAATATTTTACCAATGGGTGAAGAAGTTTCCCCTATGAATAAACTATCAAGTACACAAATGTGAAAGAGTACATTAACTATTAAAAACATAGTTTTCAATATGGTTAATATTATTGTTGCAATAAGAATTGTAAAATTAATAAAACGAATGCCATCATATTTGAGTGTCCTCGGTAGAGATGGCGCCAACGTATATGAAACTACCCTTACAATAATTCATGTTCGTAAGTCGCTAGTAATCCCTTGTTAAATTATTATAACGTTAGATACATTCATTTTGCAAATTGCAGAAAATTGTAATCTTCGTTGAATATGTAAAGTTTTTACGCACTTGAAATTAGAATTCAATTATTCAGATTTATGCCACGTATGACATAAATGATGACAGTGCGCGATGATTATGTAAATCTGTATTAGTATTGTATTTTTTATGCTGCAGCATTGTTCACTCTTTCAAACACTTTAAGGTAAATAATTTATGCACATAACGTACATATTAATAATTTTACGCTAGCAATTCACAAGACAATTTTCTTCAAAAAAGGAACAATGAAAAGTTCAATACAGTGCAAGATGTATTATAAAAATATTTTGAACTGAACGATATTTGAACATTTATTCGTATTACAAAAAATGTGGAACAATGTAATGCAATAATTAGCAGTTCGAAGTGATGTTAAAATATTCGCATACAATAATCAACTACAATTCAAATTGCAAATCACCTTCACTTCTTTACGGTAGAACAAATACATTCATAGAAACTACATGATTCCATCGAAATAAAAGAGAGGAAATAATTATACATTCAACTAGATTACCGAAAGGTCAGAGCTGTAACTGATAATCACAGTCTAGAAATAATAAAAAATTATGCAATGAACTATCAAAACAATTGGGAAGGAATTACATAATACGTAATGTATGTAAACATATTCGTATCTAAATGTTCATATAGTGAACTCCAGTGAGTCTCATACAACCAAGAAAATCGGTAATCTCACAGGTTTCTTCAAATTGCAAAATCTATTCAGATTTTTGTCGAAATGTTGATTTCATCGAAATAAATTCATTTTTCAGTTTATCTTAAATTCAAAGCTTGTACACTCGTTAGTTATTCAAATCAGGTAAAGGATTTTTAAATATAAATCCTTGGTATAAACGGGCGGATAATTATACCTATTTTATGACCTAGCGAAATAGCAGGATAAAATTTTGTGTGACAGAGGTTCTTTTGACGAAAATCCGAAGTGATTCGAAGATGCAACTCTCCGATGGCAGACTCTTATTTCTCCTTCCATCTCCCAACGCCACAACACGATCTGTCGTTTCCAGCAATAGCGAAAATAATGATCGAACCATCGATTGGGACATTTAAATTTCACGCTCTATAGAAAACAACGAGGACCACCGAATCATGGTGTTAACGTTAACGATTGCAGTATTCGGGAGTCGTTTCGTCGAACGCGAAAATTAAATGATAATGATATCGTACGCCGACGTCGCATGAAATACTTGCGGCCTCTAGTCGAGAACATTTATTTCTCTCCTTCTCTTTACCTGTTCCCGTCACTCTTTCTTCTCATATCCAAGTCTCCAGTCAGTCACTCCCTCTTACTTCCCTCCGTCATCATATTTTCCTTTCTGTTCGCCCTTCCTCCTCGTTCTTGCGTTTTTTATTCTGTAAAAATCCTCGTTAACTCGAATCACGACTCAGGTCGCCGACTTTCCACTTTTCTCCAGCTAAATAAATCGTTAGAGGCTTGGTGGCCGAGCGCGAGCTAATGGCGCTCCACTTGTTATTGTTCCATGGTGTTTCTTCGATGAAACGGGCTTTAATCAACGTTCAATACACGCCAACCGATGACACCACCCTATATCAACTCAGTCAGACTCCTTCCTACATTCTTCGTTTACAAAATAATTAAATAGCGAAGAATTAATTTATAGGATTGCAACCCCTACTTGGTACCCGGGAAAATTCGACAGTACTCCCATAAAAATATTGCAAAATTGCTTTTCTGCACATTGTCATATATTGAAATATCAAATACCGAAGTTTTAATAAAAAAATCTTCAAAAGGATCTTCCAGTTACACGCGGTATTACCGATTCCAAATTGTTATCGTTTATAAAGGAAACTCTTTTGTATATTCCAAAGAGCATTTACCTCCAGCAACAGCACATTGAGTCTGAGATATTAAGTACTGTTTTTTCCTACAAATTTCAAGTGTGCACACACTTTTCTCTTGAAGAATAACACAGAGAAATTTAACAGGATTGTTGACTGGATTCTGTGAAACAGACGGGCAAAAGGGTACTTGGCTTTCTGGAGTCGAACCGAGAACAAAATGGCTGAAATGTACAGCGAGAAAAGCTACGCTTTTTGTGCAACATTTTAGCAAAAGAAGTTTCGTTTAATTGAATCGTTTGTCGGGAAATTTTGTGTTCCTCGGGGACTGTTTTAGAAGTTGATTGACGTCTTCGGACAACATATATCAAGGTTTTATGGATATCTTTTTTGAGTTTCCAAAAAAGTGGTACAAAAATTATTTATCAAGATTTGGGATTACCGTGTAATATTATACAGTTACTAATAAAATGTAACTTGTCTATTTACGGAATGTAAAAGGTACTTAATGTAGAAATATTTGTGTACCAAATGTCAATATATCTTTAGCGTTACAATGAAATTAATGAGCCTATGTGCTCCATGAGTTCACATTATTTAAAATTGATAAATATTGAAATATGAGTCCAAATTAAAATTTTGCTAAATGTTGAGGTCCACGTTTGCAAACCTGAGTCCTAAGTAAATAAGGTTACGTTTGAAATTACTGGTGCAATGCATTCAATGTCCCTTCGCCGGGAATGTAGCGACAAAAAGGTCATTAAGTTTCCTTTGAATCGACTCGATATAAAAAAAGAAATGGTACACAATAAAAGCAGCAATCCGAAGGCAGAGAAAATCCGTTACGTAGCCATGATGGGAGAACGTAACAACCGAAAAATCACGTACATTACCCGGAACAATAAATTCTATTGGTCGTTAGACCCTCGAGCACACGCCAGGGGATCCCCTAATCCGACCTAACGCCGTAATATCGTTACCTTGTTAAATAAATGTCACAGCAGGAGGGTTGCTCGGGGCTGGCCAGTCGGTCTACAAAAGACCAACCCCTAAAAATTGGGCCAACGTTCGTACCGTTCAAAATGGTGGACCAACACGTCCCTAGCTAACAAAGAAATGCACAAAAAGGAGTGACGTTTTAGCGACTGCAATCTTTCTCGGCAATGGCCGATTGCAACCTAACCCCGATGATTCGTCGACTGAAAGACGAGATAATCGGACACTGACGAAGTGTTGCTTCTAACCTCACCATCCCACCCTCCTCTTTTCTGAAAAATAGACCTTCTGTGGCTGCTAACGAAATTTTATCTATTGTTGTTCTCGATAGAAATTGTTGTATACAACAATCATCCACGAATGGACATAAAAGACCATTCAATCTTTCAATTATCAATAAACCATTGTTGAACATCATATTCATATTTTTTATTCTCGTCTCTTTGGTGAAGAACATTGAGGGAAGATTAAATTGAAAATGTATAATATTTCTGACTTTTCTGTTTTCTTAATTACTTCTGTTTTTTAATTACGATGGTTTATCTGCACTGTGTAAATTTCATGGAAGTCAAATTAAAGTCTGTTGATAAATTAGTTACCATCGATAACGTTACAAATAATTAGAGAAGAAAAAATATTTTGAGCATCAAGTTAGAGCTGGAAATGAAGCAAACGTAAATTAGAAGAATTCAACCCTTGTCCAGCCAAGATAAGTCCAGTGAACTCACCTCTATTCGTTTAATTATGAATATAATATCGTAGGTAATCTCTCAAATGATCAGAATCTATGCAAATTTATTTTCAAATTTACATCCCTTCATCAAAATTTCGTGTTGGTACTTATACACTGTAACGAATTCGGATTAACATCTGCTGTGATACAAGTGATTATGTTGGTTGGAATGAATCTCTGTATTTATTGCATAATAGTCTGAAACGTTTTATTAAAAGTTAGACACAGATTTGTGTGCGGAAACAGGAAAAATTTGGCGTGTACATGATTAGCGAAAGGCCTAAAAGTGGTTACGATGTGCGCCATTGCGACGGCAAGTTTCTTCCGTTACAACAGGAAATGTACCTCACCTTTGCACGATAGTTTTTAGATATTATTCCTCGACATACACCCATTTCGAATGAAATGTACAAGAATTAATGTTGTAAAATTAATTGTGTCGAGTAATCCTTCTACCTTTTCGCCACTTTATATCCACACAAGTATTAAATAGAAAATAGATACATGAACCGAAGACAGTTACAAAATTGTACACTGAAGAAACAAGCATGCATTTTTTCAAATTGTTAATAATTTCTTTTTTCCACGGAAAAAGCTTGATCTCATTTAAGTAACTCAACACGGAACATCATCCCGAGGTTTCTATTCGTAGATAGAGCAAATTTCAGACTGAAACGAAATCAAGAACTGGCTGGTTCACGCGACACGAGAGAGAATGTTCTTCCATAAACTTTTCATTCCATCGCCCGTTCCATCAAGCTTTCCGCTGAATGCACGAATAAAAATATAAAACATGCTGTTTTGAAAATCCATTCGACGCGTGCATTCATTGAACGTAACATCGATGAACGCTGATCGTTATCGGCGACGACAGTTTTCACGGTTTCAAATAATAATGCGATTCTTCATCATCCGGTCGAGATGTTTATCCGATATCTATGCGCACCTGGTAACAAATGTCCGTTTCTCACGCAACCGACAATCCAGATCTTTATCCGTTCTTTGGTTGACTGGTCGTTTGATTCTCGTTAGATAACGACGTGGTAAGTAACTTAATGACCCGTTGTGGTTGTGGAAAATGAACGATTAACAAACGGATGCATATTCGAAATGTACTCTTTCGCGCTTGAAAGGGCGGAAAGAATTATTTCTCCTCTACGAAATATAAATGGAATATGTTTTTAGGTCGCCTTCAGCGAAACGGCAGAAATTCTTTGGAGTTGCAAGAAACTTTCAGAAGGTGTTGCAATTTGGGAAATGTTGTACTAAACAATTACAGGAATATGACTAATTATTGAAAGAATAACGCGAGGATTGCGATGAAATTATAGCACCGACGAATGAGTGTGATGATCCTCCTTATAAAATGTATTTTAAAATTCACATACTCAGGTATAAGCACATTTTACTTTTTGAAGATTTCTTCTGAATATTTTTATTCTAGACACTGCCACCGAAGAGGATCACAAGTTTAGTTCCATTAGAACATTTTGTAAAACCTTCTAAACCAATGTTTCTACTAATTTAACACATCAAAGTTAAAATAAACCTTAGAAATTATACCGATGCCTAATGCTTATCGAGCACATCGAGTTCATGTGCATATCTCGAAGCTTTCAAATTTGATGAAGTGTTGAAAAACGGAGGGACGTCATTAATTGTAAAAACCCACAAGGTTGAAATATTATGGCACAATTATGGCGACAATTAAGATCGCTCGCACAATGTACACTCGAACGTGCATATTTTACCCTATACCAAAGACTTTCCCCAAATATCTTTGAAGAGTGGAGGCATTAAACTGGATCATTAATTCTTCCCGCAAAAAACCCATAGCAATGCAACTTTGTTGCAATGCGATCTGGCAACGGTGGCGGCAATTACGATCTTGAAGCAGCGAACACAATGACTCTCAAACAGCGGTGGAAGACGATCGAAAGAAGAGGCTGACTGCGCGAGGATCCTTCTTGAGGCCTCAGAGGACGAGACCGCAGGAAGACCATTAGCACCGTATCATCGGCCTCGCAATAGTCGGTCTAAGCCTTTAAGCGCCATTTTGCTTTTCAATTTTCCAGCCGCAATCCACCCCCGTCGCCGAGAGAATCGTCCGTCCGTCGTTTTTCTGTCACTAATTCGTCGCTGTTCTTTTCTGCGGGGCCTAATGCCAGCTTGAGGCTACGCGGCTGCCAAAGCGAGGACACAAAGCGCGCGGCGGGGGTGTCAGAGGGTGGAAAAACGAAGGAAGGAAGCCGCGTAGTCGCACTATACGCGCGGTGGAAGCGCGAGAGTGATCGACAACGCACACACGTACACACAGGTGGCAAGAGAAAAGGAGAGAAGAAATTTTACAGCGCGACAATCCACAAGGTAGGAGAAAATAATTGCAAGTTCCGTCAGCGACGACCGTGAGGGTGGTTCTTGGGGGGTGAGCAACGCTGAGGGACAGAGACGGACGAACTTTCGAGCGGTTTCCTTGCCGCGGGAAGAAGCAGCCGAAAGGGAAGGAGACGCCGACTGCGGACCCGCACGTCAGACAGAGACGGAGAGATCCAATTAAAAATATTACACATTACCCGCTACACCGCTAAAATGTATTTACTGTTTAAAAGCGGCACAGACAGAGGGGCCCCGGCTCTCTCGCCCGCTCCACCTACACGCCTCAGCTAGATACGTGTGCATTCTATGCGCCTGTGTGACGTGTTATGATCTTAACGCCTCCGGTGATGCGTACACGCGTGTGGGTATTATAATGTGAACTCTGTCACTGTTCAAACTGGGGATATTAATTCGCCCGATCACTCGAATTCAATTTCCTCGCACCTTCTAGCATGATAGTCTCCAAGATTTGATGGGATTCGATCATCTGATGCTGACATTTCGATTCCTCTATCTGCACCAAGTCCATTTCCTACAGATGACTTGGTTCATCAAATACAACATGATTTAAAAACCATTTTAGATCGTCACAAATAACGAAACAAATTCGATCATGAAGATTGTATATAAAGATTTGAAAGATTAACACCTGATGAACAAGGTACATCCTTGAATAATCAGGCACTGAACTCGATGTACAAAAGTGGATGCAGGTGCAAATAATTAAAAGCGAATACCAGTGCAAATAGTTGAGAATTCTTGATAATAGTCGGTGCACTAAAAGGGTTGATCAAACACGTATACATTGAACTCTACCCTGAATGTCATAGGTTATGAGATCAATCAGTACATTTTGATGGACTCGATATGTATCGAGATTGTAACCCATTAATTGCATCGAACATCGATGAATGCGGAATTGGCAGATACTGAATTACCCGAAAGCGAACTATAATCCACCTAACACAAATTGAAATGTCTGAAAAAATGAAATTGCTCACCTGTTCTCAACAATTAAAAACTTTTCAATCTTTCTAAACACTATAAATTCCGTTCTAAAATCCTCTATCAAATCTCCGAATGATCCTGAATTCATCAAACACCGGAAGAGAGGAATCTCCGGATCAGAATCCAGTAAAATCGAGAAGAGGCAATCAAACCTACCCTCATGATTAAACCGGAAGAGCGGACAAAACCAGGAGGTACTCGTGTTTCCTATCAAAATAATCGAACAGGACGAAGGCAACGGAATCGATCTCCATTCGCGCCTCGTTTCGCTCACGGTGTGCAGAAAGAAATCGAGCCAGAGTTCTCGATTCTTGTCACGAGATCCAAACCGAGAAACGGAACACGGGTCTGTTTCCACGTCCAGTATCGGATCGATGGCCAACGCCGATATTGGAGGTGACATGTTTTGAAACACACCCCTTTCATCGGTTACCAGTTCCTCGATTTCTATGAGCATATTTAGGAGGCGGTTTCTTCCCACGTGCTTGCCAAGAAGGGATATAAGTGTCGTGTTACCACGGTGTACCGTGAACCCCTGGCCACCGGAAGAAATTTTGACCGACAGAAACCCGACACTTCGATCTCTGTTTTTCGATCTTCAGATCCACTTTGTTTCCGATCAACCTTTCGATCCTACTAACTTGCGCCGATTTTTCGTTTCTATTTCAACGCCAACTCGATCCACCACGGGTCTAATGGAAATGTAAATAATTTATGTAAAATTTGTTGACATTTGTGGAACATTGACATTTGTCTATGAACATATCTGTGCAGAAGAATATTTGCCTCCTTACGTGATTCGAGTGACGAATACGGGGCTGATATTTTAATCAATTTTCTTAGTGCTCTGTTTGAAAGATACCGAAAAGACGTCTTGACAAGAATTGAGAGAATCGAGGAAAAGATAAAATCTGGAAATGTTTGACAATGGCTAGGAATTCCAATTACAATAAAGAGTAAAACTATTGAAGATCAGTCTTAACCCTTAGGATAGTTTCCACATACAAAAGTGCCATTTCACTTAGAGTACAAAAGAAAATTTATTACTCAATCCTCGTGCAAT
Organism: Megachile lagopoda; assembly: GCA_036983795.1. Classification (NCBI taxonomy): domain Eukaryota; kingdom Metazoa; phylum Arthropoda; class Insecta; order Hymenoptera; family Megachilidae; genus Megachile; species Megachile lagopoda. The sequence continues at coordinate 3,328,751 of CM072794.1, forward strand.
TTTGATGAAATTTTTACAAAATGGTAACAACGTGAAGTTTAACTTCTGTTAATAAAATCAGTGACAAAGAAGTTCTTGTAGAAAAAAATAAGACGTATCGCCTTATAATTTATCTCAAATAAAGTTCTCGAGACACGAAAGAAAAATTGTTCCCTGGTTTTATTTGATTCGAGTTTGAAACACGTACGATGAAGGGGACAATGGTCCAACCGTGGAGCCAATAAAATGTCCCCGGTGACATTTCGTGTGTTCTAATACGGCTCCGGATCGTCGTACGATACCTGCCATGTATCTGAAGAGGTCCATTTAAACGTCCCTCGCATGTCCTCGCCGGTGACATTACATATCCGGCCAGGTATCGTTTGAATAAGTTAATTAAAACAGGTACGGCTTTCAGTTTGGCCCAAAACAAAGGCTCTCGCTGTCAAACCGAACCAAAATAAGGACCATTCAGCCGGTCGTACCGCTTCTTCGTGACACCCACACTTCCTTCGGAACGGAAAGAACCTCTTTTTGTCACCGCGTGTGTCCACATTTATTATTTTCCTTCGAGTACGATCCTTTATTGCACAAACTTGACGTCTGCAAGGACGTTCTTTCCTACATTTTCCGAAATTATTACACATCGATCGTGTCGAAGATTTTATTCAAATTTAATCGTTTAATGCCCTCGTATGATAAATTGGACCATCAGAATATAGGATGTTCAGAAGAATGTTCTGACTAAACCTAAGCTCTCAATTATATTTAGAAAATATAAGGCTTACAATTTACCCCAAATCCTTTTTCGTACAGCAAAAGATTTATTCAATAAAATTCGCTAACCGATTAAACTTGATTGCATAAAAAAAGTGAAAATGAAAGAAAATATAAATTGCCCGGGCGAAAGATTTCACAGGTCGTCATCGTCGCGATCGAGGCAGGTTTCGTGGCGCTGTTTGAATAGGAAACATGTCTCTTCTGGCACACGCACGCCATTTTTGAATGCGAGGTGAAGTGTTCCGTGGGGTGTCGGCTTAAGACACTCCTTTTTGCATTAATTGAAAAAGCCGATGCCAGGAGACGCGGTGGTACATCAAAGAGAATGTTTTCGTGGAACGCCATCGTGCAAACGAAATAATAAACAACATCTCGTTCCCGTTTCTAATGGGATGGCTGCTTGTCACCAGAAGCACATCGTCAAAGATATTCCGTCAGAAAAAAAGAAGTTCCACCGCGTACATGTCTCACAAACGACGAACAGTACAATTTAGGGACTTCTACGAATAATTGCACATGCATGCTTTCTCTCGTGAATTAATCATGCAGCTTCACGGATAATTTTTATATTAATATTTCTCTTTATGTTTCATTGAACAGTGTTTAAAATTCGACTGCAATGTTCATCAGAGACTAGAAAGTTGTTACAGAAAATTACATATGTAACTTTTGTGTTGTGTGATACTAAATTGTAAATCCTAACCTATGTAAATGTATGCTGCTACTTTGGAGAGTAGATTCCAGACTACGTCATTCATTTAATGCATCCTTGTCTTAGCAATAAATGAAAATTGATGCTAATACAAGGGGGTTGGAAGATTAGAGAATGTATTGTATCCTTATCGATTACCAATGAGGTGTGTTATAGCATATGTCCATTTTCCTTGAGACTGTGAGTAAAAGCTACGGGTTGAAATTGAAGTAGCGTGCAATAAGGAAGAGACTGTCAATGAGGGTGAGTAAAGGGATTTGAGGATCGTACTTTCGGCGAGGAAACTATCAGGTTGGACGACAATCAGCAGGAAAGCGATGTAAGACGAAGGAAAAGGAGGTATCTTGTCCGTCGGCGAAGAAAATTCGCAGGAGCTCTTAGAGGTGGTGGAGGCTGCATCGGCGACGCGCGCGGATCAGAGTGTGCGGGGTGTAACGTGCAATCGAGATTCCAGGGTGTTTCGCGTCTGCAACAAGAAGCTGATGCGCGTATACTCGCAGACATCGGCTAGCGAGTATATCCACATGTTTCAACGTGTCTCTGCATACATTATCTTCGGTGGAGAAGGGTTGAGGGAAGCGCCTCGCCAACCCCCTCGTCGACAGTGATCCGCGGCAGCGACTTCGCCACCCTCCCCGCGCCCCTCGGTCCGTCGCGAGCCCCTTTTTTCGCAGGGCGAGCAGAGAAAAATGCGCGATATAAAAGGAAAAATTTTTCTTTGCCCTCTGATTGGCGGTTGCCGTGGCAACACCCGGGCCACCTCGGCCTCTAATTATTTCCAGACACTGAGAATCGAACGAGCTCTCCCACGAGCTGCCGGAATAGCCCGGCACCACACACATTTTTCCATCGTATCCACCGTCACCGTTCGCATGGTGACGAGGGGCAAAGGAGGTGAAAACCACCTCCTTTCCTCTCCTCGCCTCGCCTCGCCTCACCACCCCCTCTTTCTCTCTTTCCCTGTGCCCGCCACCGTTGCTCTCGAGGGTGTTGATTGTTGATAGTCGTGCCACTACGCCACGGGAGGGAGAGACAGAGGAGATGGAACGAACAAGGGAATGATGGAGACACTGGATAGATGGATAGATGATAGATAGATGCGGGGCTAGGTGGTCTTTAGCGCGGTTTAACGGGAAACAATCGGTAAGAGCATCGAATTGCTCGATGGAAAGTGGAGAACTTTCAGATGATTAGAAGAAACTACCGATACATTGTCACGGTTCGTTATATGATAGATACTCTCATACGCTTCAGATACCTCATAAAATATTTAGCTACCTAAGATTTTATTACAATAAATTAATTATAATTTCTAAACGTCGAAAAGTCAAGTTGCTTCTGGATTTTCAAAACCCTGCAAGTATTCATTAAATAACATTCTGTCCGGTTGTCTGCATATTCGTTGTGAAATCTTTTTCCATGATCCAGATCTGCTTATATCTGCACTGATTCTTTGATTTAATAATCGCAGCTTCGTAGCAGCTTCAACAACCAAACTATCGATAAAAAACCAAACTGCAAATAATGATCAGTATTCTGTTAGCGAAGTGTGTTAATCGAGCCGAAAATTCCCGGCAAAAGAGAACGATTATCAAGAAAAAAGATAGCGAGTGAATTCAACAACACGGATACAGGTTCGCACAGCGTCTCTCTAATCAAACGCAATTTTCCGTGTCCCCGTCGTCGCATCAAAGCGCAGCAGTTGAAAGTCCACGTGTTAGCAGAGGATTCGCGAACGACAGAACTTTTTTCACGCTGCATTTCCAGATCAAACATCAAAGCTGTTTCGTCGTGCTTCGTCGCGTCGTCGGTCAGGTTGAAGCACGGATGCGACGCTCGTCGCGAAAAACGATCGAGGAAACCTATATTTCGCAGACAACCTAGACGAGCTTTCAACTGTCTATCTAATGAAAAAATTATTGCAAATAAAAAAAAATTGTCCTCTGTTCATCGCTACTTTTTTATTTTTCGTAGAAGCACCTAGTTCTCGAAGAAAAGTTCCCTCATGCGTGGAATAATAATGTGCTTCTTCCATGTTTGCGAATCGCCTCCCGATATTCCCCTCATGCAGCGACGAGGTAAACACCGCCTGTGAGTAAACGAAGTGCAACAACGACGTCGTTGTTTTCCTCTGCTGACGGGAGAACCCGGTTTACCAGGAGGATCCTTAGGCTGCAGGATGAAGGGACCAGAGATAAAGAGACGGGGATGAAAATCGCGCCTCGCTGGAAACTGGCGAGCAACCAGAGATGGACAATGCAATTTTTTTTACGTCTAACCAGCCACGTAGACCCATTGTTGCTAGAACGAGCGTCAGTTTCCCGCGAATGGATGCGTCGTCGTATACGCTGAATTCGCTTCTAGGTAATTTTCCTCGGTCGGTGTACCAGCTTGGGTGTATTGTCCTCGAAGAATGTTGGAACGCGCGAATACGAGTTCCCCTCGTAATAGGGATCGCGGAAAAAAGGCTTCCCTCCTTTTGGAAACGCGAAGACATTGCCTACTGTTTTCGATAGGCGACACTAGTTAGGGCTCTTGCTTGTAACACCTCGCACAACCGCGCTCACCAGCTCCCCTAACGTCTAATGGCTTTCATTTTGCTGTCGCCGTTCAGGTCGGGTGATATTGTTCAGACAACGGAATCACAACTTTCTTCGTGACATGCGACATTTGCTAGATATTCAAATCTTTGGCCTCGAGTTTCTGATGATAGTTCACATGTCACAAATTTCGATTGTACCTGTGATGTACTTCAGCTCTAATTATGACTTTCATAGTTGGGGATCTTCCCAAACATAACCTCAAACTTTTTTTATTTCACTTTGGCAATATAGCAGTGAGCTTTGACAACTGCAGCTGCTGAGTAAAGCATAAATCAAAGGGTTAGAGAGGGTTGATAAATTTCTGAACACCAGTATCAGACTCTTTTATAAATTTTTGTAAGACTGCTACTGTTTGCTACTTTTCAATCATATTCACCCATAGCATTCAAACTATTGAAACATATTCTATATTCATAGTAAACCTTGTGTCTACAAAAACCTGAAAGAGTATTCCATCTTGTAAAGATACAGTCGCAACAGCAAACACGAGATGAAACCGAAAATTGTCCATCAACAAGGGTCTCTGAAGTTTCTTTGATCACAAAAGGTCGATGTAAATGTTTGATAACTGCGACGAAAAATTCAGCCTAAGTGCTTTGTGTCCGCTAAGTGTTCGATCACTGTCGGCACGTAACTCGCGTGAAAACACGAGACGAGGACGATTTCGAATTTCGAAAAATATCCCACAAACACCGTTGGGTCAAGCGGGGGTCACAATGAACGGCCAAACGAAAGGGAGGCACAGAATGAAGAAGTAGGAATTGAAGGGAACGTGAAAAGGCTCGCTGACAAGTCCTAGAGACGCGCTGTTCCGTGGGTCGGGTTCCTCTCAAATTTCAAAACTCGATTCTTCGACAAATTAGCTCGGACATTGGAGGCAGACCCCTCGGACCTCACGGACCCGTTTTCATTCGATTATTCGCGTCCGTGGGATGCACGCTGGCCACGGTTTTACGCCCTCGTCGGCCCTCTCGAGTGGATCGATTGAAAGCGAACAGAAAGCGATTTCTGTCTCGGACTTTTTACCTGAGACAGTATCTTCGTATGCACTCCCTTGCATCCTGGACCCGGGACAATAAGTCCTGGAAAATCGAGTTTTCGATGTTTTTTCGCCTCTTGCGAATCTTAGGCTTCAATGCGGTCTTTGCAACGGGTAGTTTTGCGGAGGGTGAAAATGACCAACGAAGATGGAAATCTTTTACTGGTAAATTGTAAAGGGTGCGTTATTGTCGAGATGTTTTTGACAGTGTAATTGGACACTGTTGTGCGTTTAAATTTAAGAAGGAAATTTGATTAGTATATACTAAAATCATGGATTATGAGAAGAATAGAATTAAACCAAGAGGTTGCGACATGGAAAGATTTGAAGGTATAAAAAGAAGAGTAAGCACGAAACGTTTTCGATATCGACGAGGTGCCATGGACGATGGAAATTCGTATCGACGGAACGTGTCGATGAGAAAAATTGAAGAATTGAATTTCAGCGTGAGACGTCGCTCGAAGAATACCGAGGCCACTTTGAAAACCTCATCTTATCAAACTTATCGCTGTTCCATTACCTCGATGAAACAACTGTCCCTCAAACTTTCGCGTTGACGAAACTTTTTCGAAGGAAAATTGTAAATCCTAACAAATAAAAACGTGAGAATCAAACTTGTAGGTCTTTCAACTGATCCACGGGAAGTGCATAACCGTGTGATTAGAGTGTCGAGAAGAAAATCGGAATGCATCCTAGTGAATTTTAATCGCGTAACGAAGTACAGCTTTTTTATATTATTTTGTTTTAACATCTCCTGTAATTTGTCCATTTTAATTAATTTCTACGGGGCAGAACGACGCGACTATAGGTAGAATTCGTTACTCTCTCACGCGCATTATACGAGGCAAATAAGCATATATAAATAATGAAGCCGGCGATGCGCAACAATTTAATTACAACGTTCACGCGGATTTCTTCCCCCGAACCTGGCACGGTGTGTGTTCCGCGGCCTGGAACCCGTGTGTAGGTGCATCAGTAATTACGACAAAGACGGACAAGTGCTGCTAATGAACTCTTCATTCGGCCCAGACTACAAATAATTTACATCCTCGGCCGGAGGAGATGTAATTTCTATCACAATAACGCTTCTCGCCTTCCGCGAAACTGTGACGCCCGGTCCGCTCGCAAATCGCGGTACTCTCTGAATAAACAATCGTGGTTGGACTAATTGCATCAAAGAAACAGAATTTTGGATATTTCGAACCGTTTGAAAATTTTGTCTTCTTTCACTGATTACAAATTTCTTGGAAATCTACTGCAATTTATTATTGAACTTTCTACTTTCTCTGTAAGAATATAGCAAGCGAAAGCAATCATGTTTCAAGAACACTGAATTGACTTTGATTTCGAGGCTTACGCTGGACTGTACAAGTTGCATTAGCAAGGTTTCTACATATCTTGATCGCAATCGATTTTAAAAAGAATTCTACGGTATAATATTGGTAGTCAAGGTTGAAACAAAAGTGAAATCTCCACCTCTTCTTTCTGTAACTTTTAGTAACGAGTCAGTTGTACAAATTTAACTTTAATCAAGTTCTAAATATTTAATATTCATGATATTCAACAGGGTATAGATGTTCCTGTCAGGGTAGACATTCCTCCACTCCCGAAAGAAAGTTTCCTTCTCCATTTTTAAAATTCAAAATTCCAAGTACATAATTTTTGCTGAATTTCGAAGAATTTAATGTGTTATTGCGTACGAATTTGGTGAAACATAAGTGGAAAGAGAGAAGAGTGGATGAAAGTGTTGCAATGACACGAGTCAGACAGCGAATACTACTTAAATTTCCGAGACTAGGCCTATGTGCCGACGGATCGCGTCTCCCGTCGCGCGGCAAACGATTCTGCGAGCAAACTTCGTTTCCTTCCCTCTACAGAATATATTCAATTTGTTGCAACTTCGTTTAAAATTTGAAGAAGAAGGTTCATGCTACCAGTCCCAACAAGATTTTCTTATGAAACTAAACAAAACGTAATTGTTTCAATCCTCACAATTTTTAAAAACATGTTGATGTTCAACCAAAATAGCTCCTTTTGCCTATTGTAGCTCATTCACATTTTTAGTTGCTCATTTGCAGTTCTAAACTAGTTCTCCATTTTAATTTTTACATCCAATATTAACAAAATGAAACACTCTCACAAGGACTCACTTTTGGTAACGGACCAAACCTTTTGCTTTGAAATTACGTGTGCTAAAAATAATTATGTCCATGTTCAATTATTTTCACATTGAAGCAAGATTTACAGTTTGATCAGTAAGTAGCAAACCTCTCGCTTCCTCCTACAAAAACAATACTCAGACCTAATGTATATGCTCTTAACATTCCACAATAGTAATCTTGCAATTTTCTGCGAGTTTAATCGTTTCTATTCAAAAGTACCACTGCAAAGGTCGTCCAAATCCAATCGTAGGAAAATTCGATCATCCCCAACGATTCCCAGGGTTGATTGCGACGCGAATCGAATTTCCACGGTTTGTGGATCTTGGACGACAGGCAGTTTCCCGAACTGTAGGAAAAATTTTCATATTTACGACGTGTTCCATTATGCGGTTGGCGAGTTCGGAGCAGAGAGGTCCGCATTGAAATCCCGCTGGACAAAAGTTGTGTCGTTCTGGACGTGTCCAAATATTGTCGAGCGCAGATGTCCGTCCTCGGCTTTTTACAATAAGAACACGTCCATTCAGGGACAGGTTACGCGCCAACTTTTCGCAGCGTCCGGAAAAATATTTTATTCCAGAATTTGACGTTGCCTCGAATAAAATCAGAACGTAGTTGACGCTAGTTCGATATTCAGCCTGAAGATTGTTACTTGCAAATGGGTACAATTACTTCAGCTTGGAAACGAGATCATTTTCGAGAAGTTCCAGCGTCGGATCGTTGCGAAATCAAATTTGAAGGGTGTGTTATTAAAATGTAACACAGATGCAATGTAAATTCTATGTAACGGCGAGATTTATTCTCGCGTTCTCTGCATTTTGTTTTGTAACTCCGAACGTCGATCAAAGAAATTCAGAAGCAAAGTGTCGCGTTTCCATCGGGTAAATTTTCATTTCGACATGCTGTACGATTCTATTCTACTTGCCCACAAAGTCCGTGAGAAAATGTTCGAAAGATATACAGCAAACAAAGAGTAAAGAAGAAGAGCAGCAGGGGAAACAAAAGCATGAAACCAAAGAAAAAAACAAAAAAAAGACATACCGATGGAAGGATCCTCGTATCAGGCGTCGATCGACGTGCCCCTTTTTCCCTCCCCCGGTAACGCGCCGAATCCTTGGCAAAGGGAAGATAATAAGAAAAGGGGAGGGGGCGGGAGACGAGGAGAAAACGAAGGCGATCGAGAGAAAGAAAAAGCGAGTCCGGTGTGTAAACTGCGTAACCTGACGCCACGCACTGGTGGCAAAAAACTAAACGCAGAAAAGGCCAGGACCCCGGGTCCGTGACGGAGCAACGATCGTGAACTATTTCGAAAACCATAGCCTCTAACAGCGTCTCTTTCTCTCTCCGCTGTTCCCGCTTGTCCTCTCTCTCTCTCTCGTATGCTCTCCATCCCCCTATCAGTCGCCTCGCTTCTCCTCTCCTCTCCTACGTGTGTTTCGTCCCCGCGAATTGGTATTATGGTGCACCCCTCTCGAACGTTGATGCGGTTCGATTCACGCGTTGATATTTCACGCGAGCCGCGCATTTGCGCCCGACGACGCTCTGTCGGTCCCGCGAGTGCACGCGCGTGCATCGATACAGGGACGCCGTTAATGCGTCGAGCAGGAAGCGGTGAATTTCGACGGAAAAGTTGAGAAAAGGAAGCGACGAGAGGGTTGGCGCAGGGGGTGGGGTTCGGTAAGATTTCAGAGGCACAGAGGAACCGCGAAGAGGAATGGTAGGGGAGGAAGAGAGAGAGAAAAAGAGAGAGAATGAAAAGAGAGAGGGGCAGAGAGCGTAGAGGGAGAGAGAAGGATACGCGTCTGCAAAGGAGAAATCATTAAAAAAATCCGAAAACAAAGGAGAGGAGGCGTGCCTCGAGCCAAGATGGCCGTACTACTGGCGGCCCGGAGGCAGGAGCTTTTAATTAATGCAAAAAAAGCGAGGGGTGAACGATGGGAGGGGGCAAAGGAGTCGAGAGTACAGCAGCGCCTCCCGATTTCTGCCGACTCTCTCCCTCTCCGTACTTTACCGCCCATCGTTGCGGTTTTTTCGAGCAAAGTCACAAAAATACCGATTGACGATGCTCGATAGATCGTTCGACGTATGTGGACAACTCGAGCGACGATTCTAGCAGACGTCTCGCCTAGCGATAATAATCGAGCCTCGAAGAGGGTTGCCTTTTCGCGCTGACTGTACCGCGTAATGGGGTAGATGTGTGCTTTGTGTGCACCAGCCCTTCGGGAGTGTTACAACGGGTGGGGATACCCAAACAGGGGGTGGGGACATTCGTAATAACTCGACGTAGAGACCCTGCGACGTCAGAGACGCGCGCGTGACGACGATTAATTTGCGTCGAACTTTTCACGCGTTGGAAAATTTATTTGTTCACGGTGAAACTTTTTATCGCCACCAAATAATTGAATGGATTTTTAAATTGTTTCGTAGGAATTGCAGCAGGAGGAAGACGGAGCGGTCTCTTCGTATGGAGGCACCCTTACGCCCGCGCAAAAATCAACATGGCAGGGAGGACGCAGAGATGGCGGCTGCGGGCCGACTCTCGCCTCGTCTCGTTTCGTTTTCTCTCGACCCCTGCGCCGTTGGGAAACACGATTATCCGATTTAAATACGAAATCGCGTGGCCCGCAATTTCATCGTGCCCGAAAACTAAGTAAATCGCTGCTAAATAACCTGCTAACGAGCCGACTTACGAGCTTTTTCGTCGCGAACCCGGTGACTTCACCGAGGCCGGTTGTCGCAAACCGACGAATTTGCATGGAGTCCGTGGACTAACGCGATCAAACTCGACTTCTGCTGGTTACAGGAGAAGAATTCGGGAATTATCCTCCGAGGAAAATTTTTTTGTTATTCATGAAGCGAAGGTAAACGTTCTCCAGGGGAGACGATTGACGAAGAGGGTGGAAAAGTTGGCAAATAAGGTGCTTTGAAACTCGAATTTTTATTCCATGATGCAGTGAAGATTATTTAGCAACGATATACAGTGGGTAACGATGTATTAAGTTTGAGGAATGTTAATATTTTCGAAGAAATAAATTGTTTAATTATGTTTGACGCATAATAAGTAGCAGCTATTTTGACGTAGACGTCAAGTCTGTTAGGTGCTTTTGTTTGAGACTGCTAGGAGCCCTTATTTCTGATCCTATCGCACCCCCATGCTTCAAAACCACAAACCCTTAACTGACAGCTGAGATAAAACGACCCCTAACATCGAGATTTATACGACCAAAAACATCGGTGAAAACTTAGAAGGTAGAATACAAACATAATGCATTAACCCTCTGCAGATGGTGATTGCTGTTTTCATAATTTAAAAAATAAAAAAGAATTGTAGGATACTCTTCAGAGTCCCTACAATATCACACAGTCGTTTATATCAAATCTTTCACATTTTTTTTTATAAAAATAAAAATTCATATGAAAGTTTTGGCCCAGAAGGGTGAAATAATTAACTGCGGTGTTAATAAATTTTTTTTTAAATTGTAGTAGTCGGAGAGTAAAGTTTGTTGGACTGTGCAAAGGATGAATATTTCAAAATTGTCTCGAGGATATTGGCAGAAACGCATCTGCGCGAGAATCAATGTCTCCCTCGGAGGCGTTCCGCCGTCCTCCATCTTTCTTTCCTTCCGGAGGAGAACGCGTTCGCCGTATTAAAACCCTCGGTCCTTGCAACGACGCACGGGGGTTGTTTTCACGTGACCATGTTCAATTACTTACGAAGCGTACGTCGGTATCGACGAGGGAAAGGCAAGACATCGGGAGGAAGGTGGCTGCATCGAGGGTTCGGTAGACCGGAGCCATTAGTAGAAAAATATTCTCCAAGGGGCCATTTCGAGTGCCACCAGCGTAAACCCTTTAGGGCTGCTACAAAACGGCGGGGGTTATAAACGACTTACGTATCTCGATTGAAAGCTTAATGACAAAATGGCGACACCAAGACGCTCCGGATGAACTATCATTTCACCATCCCTTACAAGGTGATACTTCAAATTCACATTAAAATTTGTTAGAAAGAAATTAAGAAAATTTTATGAACATAATCATTATAAAATATGTGAGGGTGATTAACCCTTAGCCACGTGATACAAAATTCTTTCAGGGGTGTGGTCTAGTAGATATAGAGAAGAATTTAATTTCATTTGCAAGCTTTATTAATAAATCTTCTTCATGTGTTGTTGGGTCATAATAGCATCCATCCTGAAGGAGTTAAATATACTCCTTCAGTATGCAAACAAAACCACCCTCCTCGATATTTTAAATGAAATCTGGTCAAAAACATGTTACCCAAAATTCTATAGAATAATTCAGTATGATTATGATGTCCATCTCAAGTTTCTCCTTCAGAAAACTTAAGGTAACGGGGGTTAATAAGCTTTCCAATATCAATGATTGACATCTTACAATCCACTAATCAACACCTCAACTGGAAAAAAATAAAATTTTTATGTACTGCAAGAACTTGTAATATTTCTATAAATTTGTATTTACTATCGAACTATAAGTGAGTGCTATTTTATGTGTAATGCGTTAACTTTCTTTTGTAAGAGAGGAATCGACAAGAATCGAGTCGAAACTTATGCATACGCGATGATCGTGAGCGGCGAAGGTCGTGCGTTCTCAAGATGGCGACCATCGACACCCTCGAATCGCGGAGGGCGCGTCTACGCCCACGGGGGGATGATAATCGAATGCAAAAATAGGGTGCTCGGTAATGCTGTGTACGCGGATAAAAAAGTTTCGCACGATGCACCGCACGCTATTGTTGCAGATACCATTAAATCTTAAACCCGTCGGTTTTCGTGGCACCCCTGGATATAATGACGAGGAGCAGTACTTAACATATGCGCATAAATCTATTATTAAAATTCACGTCCTTTGTGTCGACCGCGTCGACATTTTTATTTTCGTACCCTATACACCGTACATATGGAGCCTTCGTGGAATCTGAGGAGCGCATTAAAAAAACCGCGCCATCCATATGCCGTTTGCGACTCTAATCATAGCTATTATCGCGAACACGTCACGAACACCCCCGATCCACCCCTACTTTTAACCCGCCATTCTTCTCGCAATACACCGACGTGTTACGTTAATGACCCGAGGCGCGCTACTAGCGGAAAGAAAAATCATGAACCATCGTGATGCTTCTACAGGGTGATCCTAGTAGCGAGGACACAAATCTGCAATATAGCTTCACCATATCTTCATATGCCTAACATACGTGAGATGGCAATAGAGACTTCACGAGTCCCCACAAACACAAATTTACAAAAATTTTTGAAGTCGAAAGAACAATTGTCGAGGACAGTAAAATAGAGGTTTATTCTTTGCAACTTCATAGAAATTGCGTATCGCTGTTAAATCAACGAAAAGTCTCGTATCGGAGAAGACAAGAAATCGTTCGCGGGATATCGAAGAGTACAACACACAATTTTCCTCGAACCACTAACTCGCTACAAAAGATGTCTTCTGGTTCTGACAAGCATTCAGTGGAAAGGCAGCACAGGGAAGAGAGGAAGGAAATTCCTCGCGGAAGCGAAAGGACATCGGGCAGAACGACAGTGCCTTTAGGATCCTTGGACGAGGGCACTTGACAATGGCCAGGACGAAACGACTTTTCCGCGTCGGACCTTTGACGAGGCAAGCTCTCCCGTTTCTATATACCGCATCTCCCGCACTCGTTTTATTCTCCTCCTCCACCCTATCGGCCTTTTATTCCAACGGAGAAGAAGGAGGCGGTCGCAGAGGCAGAAGCTCGCGAAATTGCTGATAGAAATTTTAGCAATTTCCCAAATGGTTCCTTTCTTGTGGAGAAATCGAGCGGTCAATTAAAAGGGACCACGAGATCCCTCCGACGAAAATGGAACCTGGAGGGGTCTATTTCGACTTCCTCCAAGAGTTATGCTGAAAGTCGTTCGTCGACTTCTTTCTTCTTCTTTCGAGATCGTTCTTTGATCCAATTCGTCACGATTTTTACCATCGAAGTTATGTCCACATTTTTCTATTGTCGAGTCTATTCAAAAAATTCCTGGGTTCAAGTTTATTTTTATAATTCGTTTGTAGAAATATTTGAGTAAATTACAAAACAGTATAATACGCCTACTAGATTAAAGAAATTGACAAATGTCTTGACAAATAAAATCAATTTTATTTACAAAGACAAATAAGATCAATTTTAACTATTTACTTGAGTCTTGTCCAGCTACTTTATTTGCAAAGATACATTTCAGTGATGTCTTTTACTCCAACGTAAGAATCCTATCAGTCGCAGAATCGATATCGTAAATATTCTGAAATCCGTCACAATAAGAAGAAGAAAAATTGGTAAGGAGAGACAAAGGGGGAACGGTAATAACTTGACTGTTTGCAGCCAACGGAGCATACAGCCATTTTCTATCAAGAGTTAGCTCGTTAGAGTTTAAGCGTAATTGCATCACTCGTAACCGGTGTGCCTCGAGGGGGTTGAATCGCCTTGCAAAGTCGCGTGAGTCATTTTGATTGGATCCAGAAATTAAGGGTGGTAAAATGGCGGCAGCGCGAAACTGCCGTTGGCGAGGAATCCGGCCCACGACAATGCCAGACGTGAAATATTACCAGCGTCTTGTAACTTTTATAATTGCAACCAGCTAACGAGTTAGCGAATCCCATCCACGGCTCTCGTTGTTTTTAATTTATAATCGTCGTCCATTTTTTTCCCGACGCTCACGAAAAGTAATCACGGCGACAGCCAGGAATTTCAATCACCACGGATGTTATAGCCAAGCGTTAGATCTCCGTTCCAGCCTAGATCACGTACTGCACTACGAGTTAGATCACCACGCAAGAGATCACTGTATAATCACGTGTTAGGTCACCAGGCGTTACTACGCGTTACTTTGCTACACATTGTAGCATTGTCACGCAGTTCCCAAGGGACTTCATCATCACTGTACGGAAGTTTTCAAATCGACAGATCTAACAATTCAGACTCCCATATTTTGATTTCTATTTTCTTGATTACGATTTGAAACCTCGAGCAGCTGTGGAAAAATGTCAAAGTGATGTTTCAATTCCTCGAAGAGGAAAAGGGAAATGAATGAAAGTATATGTTGGTCCCGTTGGCGGGCAATCGAGCGGTAATTCTCGAATTTAATAAGGAACTCGATCGAGGATCGTTAATAGAATGAACGGCAGCATCCGAGTACCGAAGGGGGTGGTAGGCATCGAAATAGAGCGAAACGCGATGGCAAGACGTCGACGATTCGCCGAAGGATATCAACGAGATATCCTGGTATTTTATCTCATTCGATTATCGGCACGAGGTATTATCGAATTTATTATCAATTTTCGGCGAACGGCAAATTTCCCGGGGCAACGAAGACCTCGCCGGTGGTTGAACAGTGATTCCCTTACCCTTTTTCAACAGGGGGACTCCATTTCTATCTCCAGCCGACCGGAAGTCTTGCGCGAATGGCTGCTCAGCCATTTCCGCACGAAGAAGAAATCAAATGAGCGAACGATGGAACCCGCCGGTTACTGGGAAGGGGCTGTTAGGGTGATGTACTAAAAAGATAGGCTCCAAGGAAGGGATAAGGGTCCCCTTCGGCACTCTTGCCGTACCCTACCAATAATTTTAGAGAATGTTTCAACGTTTCTTTTCGCTACATCCTCTTTTTTTCATGCCTTACACTTTCCTCCTTGCATACGGGCTGCACAGGAAACACACCCTTCACGATTAATGTGTTCATTGACGTATAAATATACGACTCCAACCATTATTTTTATGAACTATTTGTAATCGGGTGTCGTGACACTCATCGCATTAAAGACACTGTACAATAATTTTTACGATCACATATTTATTATAACTTTTATAAATACAAAGTTAAATTTTCACCATACAGCATTTTCAATGTCATCGCCACATTCAAGCTTATAATTTTTTCGCAACGTACTATCATGTATAAGACAGAGGAAAGTTCATTGTTCAAATCAATTTTGTTCATTTTGTGTTACAATTGACAATTCAGTAGTTTTAAATTGACGCTTAATAAACTTGTAAGTACTTTTTTTAAGAAATTGAATGAATGTATTACGTTTTGAAGTATTTCACGCAGCCTGTTTCGTTATTTGTTTATTAAATGCTTATTGGGTACTGAAACGTACTTTGGCAATTTTCTCGGTTGCCATTGTGCGCAATATACGAACATAGTTATCCAACTAGGATACTCCTCGTCAAACAACAAGTTACGGAATAAGCTATTCCGAACTAACTTTAACGAGAATATCACGGGGACGCGTTTAATAAAAGTCATTACAACGGACTGAAGTTAAGTTGCTCCTCGTTTATTTCTGCTTAAATACAATTAAGGAACTTCTCGCTGCTCGGAGCCAGAGCGAAATTGCTTTATTTGCTAGAAGTGTCATTTATATCTGTAGACGTTACGCTGTACGTGTTATATCGCTGGAAACGAAGAATGAATTCAATCTATTCAAAACGACGAGAGGAGAAACAATTTAATCGTCCGTTGCAAGGATAAATCATCGAACGTTTAACTGTTTCTCTCCCAATTACCGTTATTTCTCGATTACGGTACAATCTTTCGCTCCGATCAATTATCAGAAGATTTCATTTAAAATTCCGAACAAAGTTCATCTCCCAAATGTAATAGGAATTTATATAGAATAATAATTTATCTTATAACAGATTTAAGTTGTCAAATGATTTATCTTAAAGAATAAATTATTCGTAAATTAACTACATATATTCTTGCAAATATTTATTGTAAATGATATGCAGAAAGATTAGTTGATAATTTTACGAAGAAATCGACTGCATATGGAAAGAAGAATACCAAGAAACGTATCAAGAACGATACACAAGTTCTTCGACTCATCGAACCGAATCACGATCAAACCACCCCTGCATCGAACAGGGACGTTTCGACGGACAGACCGAAAAACCATCGTACAAAATACCTTCCTAATCCATTATCGTGGAATGCACTTTGCTCGCAGCCCCTGAAGTCCTGCAGGGTATATCGGGAATCGTGAAGAAGAAACCACCCCCGTTCGCTATCTAGCCGAGTTATCAGCTACCATGAGAGGAAAATGAGAATGTGAATGGTCGACGCACGGTTCCGTGTAGACAGGTGGATGATAAGTGCACGTAAATGACACGCGTGTGCAGGAAGCGTCGGTGGTAGGGGGACCGATTCATCCAGGAAGATCCAAGGGTAGGGATCCTTGCAGCTCGCAGATACGATGGCAAGGGATCTCGTGAAATGGTGGTTAGTCCGTGTATGCGTGTCTAGGGAGATAGGAAGGATAGGGACGGTGAAAAAGGGAGAGATAGAGAAGGGTGGTGAATGGTGGTTGTATGGTACGCGTGCGACGGTTTGTAGCAGGAATAGGAATATGAATATTCCTGGTGTTGGCACAGCCTGCGGGATATATATTCAGGGCCGAGTCGGCCCGCCCGCGGAAAAAAAAGTCGACAATGCACCGAGGGGTTGCGATTTAAATGCAGTCCACGGCGATTGGTGAACCGGTGGGGTGGTGGGCGTGGCCAACATGCCTTATGATTTTATATGTAGCCTCTTGATAGCTCCAGCTATACCCCCCTCGCTTATCCTCCCTTCTACCGTCTACTATCCGACAGCCACCCTCTCTTCTCCACCCCCTCGAACCCTCTTCCTCCCCCTTGGCGCATCAGGCTGCATCCGTTCGAATGCATAAAATACACGTAAGTGCGAGCTCGCTCTCTTCGGCTCGAGTGTAACGCGCATAATAGATGAAGAGAAGACCGGGAGTCTTCTTCGTGTGTACGAGAGCGTGTCTACGAGAAGGGAAAATGGAAAAATATTTTTCCATTTCACCCTTGCCGATGGGTGCCTTCAGAGCACACGTGACTTCTGCCGATGCTTGCGCATCACAGGATCAGTTGTTTTTAGCCGACCATGCGAGCGGACTTTGATTTCCTTCTACTTTTCTTTCCATCGAGGAATTATCCTTTTCTGCCGAGGATCGACGTTTTTTCTTTCAAACCTCATCGAAATCAAACTGAAAACGTGTGCAACATTATAATCGAGGAAGACTAAATTATTTTAATATCTTAAAACCTCAATTATACACAGTTTGAATTAACAATCAAATCGGCACATTGATCATTACAATTTTCCGTAAGGATCAAACAGTAATAATTTCCGATAAAACCAATTGCTGTTATGGGTGCTGACAATTGGTATTCGAGATAGTGTCTTAAAGGGAATCGATCCAGGATTCTCGTCGTTACTCCAGCTTTTAACAAACCTATAAATTTCGATCTACTTGACCGGAGAACGAAGTAATATTCTAATGAATTTTCCATCGAAACGTTCTTTTTCCCCTTTTCGGATTATAATCTCGTTGCAGGATAACGCTATGGAAGAACAACGACAACGTGACTTCGTCGTTCGATGCAGATTGCAGGCTGAGGATTAATAGATAGCGAGTGTTCGAAGGGCCCTCTTGCGTTTAGCTGTTTCAGCACATTAATATTCATACCTCCTCCACCCTCGGCAACCTTCTTCCGTTTATCCCTCGCCCCCCGCCCCCAAGAAACCGTCTCGTTTGTCGCGAGGAAATGCAATTGCATTTTTTCAAAATTCAAGTGTACAAACATTTTGCCCTCTCCTGACCGGAATACATCGTAAAACCGCTGGCCTGTCAAAAAGGGCGTTTAAGGATGATCGAGGACTTCCGATGGTATCAAGCTCCACTATTTTCCTTGTTAGGGTGCAATCGACAGGGTGCAACCGATGAATTAATTCCTAAATCATTGCTGAAAGATATTTTTGAGTGTGTTTTCCAAAATGAGCAATTTTTCACCCTCTTTGTGACATATACATTATAGCAAATTGTTCACATGAAATTTGATCAGACGCAACATCAAATGTTCATTCTTTGCAACTCTCAAATATTGTATATGAATCAAGTTGATCTAACAAAATGATGGGTATTTGTGAAGTTCACCCTTCAAGTTCACGATTTAAACCTTGACACAAGGAAACAGGAAAAGTGATAAGAGAGCTCGTACCGGCACGTTACCCTCCCGACTTTACATTTTTCTCGTCTGCCGTCTTCACGAGTGTACGGAAAGCAGGGGTGAAAAGTAGAGTTACTAGCCTAACTAGCATGCTTCCATGTATGACACTACACGCGTTGAGGCCACTAGAGGCAGAAGTACCAGAAGATTTTCCGGGTTTGTTAGTAGAGGCCTGTTGCATCTTTGCTGGCCTCGGGCCACGCTGAAAAATCTCTGGTAAGCTGGTTCGCGAAAGGGGGAAGAAAATGCCGAGAAGAGCCAAAAGCGACAGACTACTTCTTTCCCTCTCGGGATGCTCGAGACACGCGTTCTTCAAGATTCTAAACCGCGATACTAGAACTGTCCTCGCTCGAGTGTCTTGTTTCTCTTCGTGTTTATTGTAAACTGGACATTAAGATCTTAGCCATATTCTCGACTAGAAACCTCCATGATAAAATTATCGGTTTCACATTTTAAACTCTGTCTTATATTTGTTTCATACTTCTTCCTTTACAAAAATTATATCTTGAAATGATAGAGGTTTGACTCCTGGAAGATTTAGTAAAAAGCTGTATCATTCAGCAAGAAAATTTCTCGGCCCATTCAAACCCGGTTCCTAATTCCTCGAGCAGGTAAAAATAGAAAACAGGAAGAGTGACCAGCAAGTCTGGGTTGCCTTTAAATGACTAATCAAGTGGTCGACCGTAATTATGTTCCTCCAGGCCCGAAACGTGTCATTCTAACCATTTTGACGGCTATATCGTGTCAGGAATCGAAAATTAATTAGTATCCTGAAACGCCAATTCGACGAGGGATTATAATCAAATTAAATGATCGAGCATTTGAATGCTCCCTTGGTATTATCTACAAATACCAAAGAACATCATTGTAACGAATGATTATATTTGCTTATAAAATAGATAAACAGGTAGAGAAATATTCGCAATTATTTCAAAGTTTCACGCTTACTCTTCCCATTAGAGACTCTGATGCATACAAATTATAATCTTCAGAATGACCGTAGTTTTCTCAATTATAAGTACCAATATTTGCAAATACAATTTGAAGATAATTTTGCAAGTCGAAGTACGAGATTTTGATGTATGGTGAGATGATCGAGGGGGTGAAAAGAAGAGAAAATAAAATGGGAATCATTTTTTTCTTTCCAAGTAGGCCCGAACGAAAAGCAGTAGTTTTCGCACCTGGCCCTGCACTTTGATCTTTGGACAAACATGGCTGCTATAATTTCGTCGTTAAGAGGGCGTGGCATGTGTGATACCATCGTGGCGGGCGATGGGGGTCGTGCAAACAAGAAACGGCGCGGAACTCTTCGGGGGTTCTGTGCACCCCTTGAGAGGGAGGAAGGTCCGTCCAAACAGAAGGGAGAGAGAAAGAGAGGGTCAGAGCGTAGGTGTATTGGTACCTGGCAGGCATAATTATTTCTTAGCGGTGGCGCGGCCCATTGCTGCAATTAAAATGCCGAAGAAAAAAAGAACGAGATGCGGTAATGAGAGCGTTCCATACGGTACGCGACGTCCCATTAGATATTTCGGTGTGCAGCCGCGGGAAAATAAACCGAAATCGTTACGAGAATCATTATGGCCGGTTCTCTTTTTTAGCCGCGCCAACATTTCTACGCGTTCGATGGGCGCAATGAAAAATAATATCGCGCATCTGACGCCGACGCTTGTTCCCACCCCTCTCCAACGCGAATCGTTCGTGAAATAACGAAACGAGATGTAAATGCGTTTGTTTCTCCTTCGTTTTATTTCTTTCCTATTTCTCTTGAATAGGAAAGGGTGGTTGGGGGTTGCCGATTACTCATCGCTAGTTTACTATAAACGGGAAGAAAAATGTGCGTTGGTCGTTCGTGGAATATTTGAAGAAGAATATGAGTAAATCGAGGGACAGATCGATGAGACAATTACGACACGTAAAATTTTTTACAAAATCCCTCGCGAAACGAGATGTAAATGCGTTTGTTTCTTCTTCTCGTTTCGAATAGGAGAAAGGGGAGGAGGGGTTGAACGCAGATTACTCATCGCTAGTTTGCGACGAACGAAATGGAGGAAGGATGAGGAAAAAACAATATTGATGTATGTTGCTAGAACAATAATAATGACGTTTTTCATTCGCGTTTCGTATTTGAACGGAATATAAGTGAGTCGCGGGAGGATTTGATGAGACAATCATGGAAAGTTTTTTCAAAATGATTCGTTCGGGAAATCACGAAACTAGACATAAACGTGTTTGTTTTTCCTCCCTTACTTTTTCCATTTGAATTTTCTTTTCTCGAGAAGATGGTTGGGGGTTGATTACTCGTCGCTAGTTTGCGATAAATGACGCGGAAGAAAGGATGGTTAAAAAAATAATAATTACGATACGTTTTGTATCGTTTTTCTACACATTCGAGGGAGTGGATTACTCTAGATGGAAGTTTTCCAAAATTGCTCCTGAAACAATGAACGTTTCTTCTCCTTTTCTTTCTAAAATCGAAAGGATGCAAGCCTTTTTATCATTGCCCATTTGCACGAATAGCAATTATTAAGGTTATATGAAGAATTCAGAAAATATTAACCACTTGCGTTCGAGAGGGTCGACATTTGATTAGATACCATTTTTTAACTAATTCTATATAACACGTGTGATGAACATAGTGAAACAGCAATGGAAATTATTAGCTGAGAAATAATAACGTTAATAGAATTCATCTAATTTTTTAACTAATAACTTTTAAAGTTGCTCTTTGCAAACAGTAGAAATCTTCGAGTGCAAAGGATCGAACCCAATCTATTCGGTATTTGATTTTAACGTAATTGAACAAATTATAGAATAATTTGTAGGGTTAAATGGTATAATTTCTCCTAAATTCCTCGCTGACAATCTTCTCCAGTAATGGACCAGTTCATTTCGCGAAAATCTGATGTTTCCCGACACTCGAATTTCCGACACGTCATTTCCAATGCTGGATTAGATGCGAGCGACGATCGAAATTCGAGGGAGCAAATTCGTGTAGGGACCAAGGGAAACGATTTAATAAACGAGAATCGTGACTGTCAAGGAATCGGCATCGAATGATTCCGAGCGATCCGAGCCCGGAGGCGTCCATGGGAACGCGTTGTCTCCGAATAGGGCCAATTACGAGGACAGAAGGACTGTGACTGTTGGCGTATACCAGTCGAGCCTTAATTGGATCGTATAATGAGCGAATGACGTGCCGACCCATGGCCAATACCGGACGTGCTTAGACCGAAATTTGACACGGATGACAAATCGGGCCAATTGCGACAAAGTTGCAGGGGAAATTTTCCTCTCTCGTCATCTGACGTTTAAACTATCACCAACTTTCGTTTTCATACTTATTGTCTATGAAATTTTTTAGCATTCCATTCAGTAATACAACACATATGTATTCATAGCTAATTGGCAGACGCCATATTCTGTATGGCTCTTGTAGAACATGAGGAAATATTTTATTCTGAGGTGAATGTTTTAGATGATAACGTCCTCGGATGTTTCGACCCTCCACGTAATTCATAGCTGACATATGCCATATTTTGTATATTCTAGTAAAACATAGGGTAACTGAGAAAATATTTCAATGATTTAAATTTTGATAACATCCGAGAGTCCTAACGTCGTGTAAATATATTTATAGCATTCGTTGAAAAAATTCAGAAGATTTCGTAGATGTATGTTTGAACCGATGGGTGGGTGAAATAAAAATTGAAGACTCTTCGGACCCTAATCTTTCGGCAGAGCGGTTGATCGCGACAAGGAGGCAGTTGAATCGCGTAAGGTTTCTACAATACGCTTCAATCAGTTACTACAAGATCCCCATCGCCACGAAGGAAGAAGACAATAAAACGTTGCAAAACTTGGCGGAGACACCCTCGACCGGCAGAACAGTCAATGCGTTAATTTCTCTTTCACGATGGCAAGAAAGCGAACGTTCACGGAGTAGTAAGGGTAGGGATACAAAAAGAGGAGGCTCTCGCAGAGAAACTCATAAGTATTTCCTCTCCGGGTGGTTTACACGCCGGATTGGCATAATCTCTCAAATGTCTCGTTTCCAACGATCGCGCGATGTCGTTACGAGAAGGAAAGGACTCGGATTGAATGTAGAGGCGTTAACGTGAACGGTATGCGTGCGCTCTTCTCTGTTCTTTGCGCGAAACACAGCATCTTCCCGGTGTCTTTGTGCACGCGTGTGTGTGTGAGCGTGCAAAGTCGAGCTTCATGGTGGAAAAGCGATCCTTAAAGTTTAATATTTAACGAGGGCTCGCTCTTTCCTTTCGGTCGGGTTGTAGTCGACGGTGGTCGCGTTACTTCGCAATCAGCCCGTCGAAAAAGTCGTATTACGTAATTCCTTTTGAAGCCGTATCCGGTGCACCATTAAGGCCAGCCACGATCTCTTCGAATCTTTGATAAATTCCGGAATATTCATCTTGATGGTTAACGGGCCCGATTCCGGCCCTCTATTCGCCCGCCGAAGAAATCCGCGATCAGGCTTGACCGATCAAAGGATTAACTCGCTCCGATTTCACCGACTGCCACCTTTACTTCTGTAGTTTTTCTATTGAGAAATGCACGCGAAACGGGCTACGATCGAAATGAAAGGAAAGCTTGGGTTTATTGCGTCTCGCGAAATTACGCCTTCTAAAAAGGGAAACGTTCGAGTGAAAACGGCACGCTACGCTGCTTCTGCCGTTGAATAAACAACAACTTTTCAGTCCTGATAACAGTAACTGACTTGCTGATGTTCGTTTCTGAACTTCGACCAAGTGCACATGAAGTATCAAGTATATTTATATAAATAAAAATTGGTATAGAATTCATGTGAATCAAAATTAACAACTTCAGTGCTGAGGAAGATGTTTGGTAACATTACTTACTCGACACATGTTATCGATCTGAAATTATGAAATAAATGCATAAATTTATATTTAAAGGAAGTGACTTGTGTTTAACGTACAAAGTTACAAAGACGTCAGTGTATAACGATATAAGTAGAGGCTTTACAATATTTATTAAATTTGTGTACACTTAAAAATAAAATTCTAGAGTGAAGTATCACTATGTCACTCCCACCGATAAATAATAAAAAAAAATTGTTAAGCATAAAGCACATCGAGCTCGACGCGAGTAAAACGCGAATAAATCCATAGTTTCCAGACGCAAATGTTAAAAGCGAGCTATTAAAGCAATTTCTCGTTTGTCCCCGTGAAAAAGCGTGCGATAAAGTATTTATAATAACTCGATGATTCCGAGTGAACGCGATGGACGATTAACGCTACTGGAAGGGGATGATCTGGCATCGACGATCATCAACGAATCACTGCGTGCTTTTATTTTGTTTTTACAATTTCATAAAAATCACCTGTCCCTGTCGGACCGATAAATCGTGAAAACTTATCGGGGATAAAAAAACAATGTTTCGTCGAACATTGAAGGGATGCAAATCGCGATTCGTTTCCTCGCGGAAATGCTTCTGCCCTCGCGGCGTCGAAGCGTCGTCCTGCGAGTGTTTCCAAGCACAAAGGGAGCGCGTGTGTAATTTGACGGTATTGTAAAGCCGCGACGCGACGCCGATCTTCGCGACGACCCAGGACAGACGCGCAAAATGGTGCTGCCGAGGATTTCATGGAATATTATTTCTCTCTCCAGAAGAGGGAGAAAGAATTGACCGGAATTCAGTTCGATTCTCAGCGTGCAGACGGCAGCACGTTCGGAATTACCGACCAGATGCGTGCTGCCATCTGTTCTCTACGCGTCAAACCTCGGAATTCACTAGAGATTTCGGGAAAAGGTACTAGATTTTTGAAATCGGCCTTCTTCGGGGGTGGACATTTCTTACGGAACGATTGATTTAACGGTTTATCTTCGTTAATGATGGCTCAATGATGCTTAAAATGTTCGATCATCATTGTTAGGACGATTTTATGATTTTGGAAGAGGTAGGGAGATGCTTCTTACTTGCGTATGTTGTTCATACTATTTTTTATAATTATCTTACATTATTTTGTTACTAATATCGATTTCTTTTATTGTGATTTTGATTTCTTTCAAAGGGGAGATGTTCAAAGAATCAAATGGATAAAAACTAGATCATGGTTTTGTTGTTAGATAAAGACTGCAATAAATATTCTGTTAAAATTGTGAATTATATTAATTTATTGCCTTTTTGTTCCCTTTTCAGGGTGTCTTTATCCTTTCGAAATTTCAATCCAAAATGAAACTTGAAAATTAAATTTGTTTCAATTATTCTGAATTGCTCCAAATATTTTACCTAAACATATTCATACCTTTTAATAATCTGCCATCATTTTCGCATGATGCTAAAGTAACTTTTAACTCTTCCACTGTAAATAACAGCAACAAAAAGCTGGACTTTGTTGAAGTAGTCTTTTCTTAATGCGATACACTTGTATGTGGAGTCACACAACCGTCTCACTTAGCTGCTCGAAAGACACTACTAGAAAATGTAAAGAGTACGCTCTTATACCGAGCAGCCGACATCGTGTTGTCGTTAAGCATTCGCTTAAGGCATCCATGTCAAAAACTCGATTATTTCTCAAATCGTTAAAATAATTCATAAAGAACGAAGAACTATTCACTAACATGTAGCAAAGAACCACATTTAGAAGGTAGCAGAAATTAATAGAATTAGCAATCTTCTACTGTATTTTTTAAAATTTTCATGTGATTAAAATAAACGGAAAGACCATGAAATCCCTTCGATCCCTGAATTTCTCAATTCTCCCTGAGTTTCCATTTTTATCCAAATCCCGAAGGTCAAAGAAATTAAAGAGTTTTTAAGAACACTGAAAATTTCCATAAATATTCGCAGATCGGGGAGAAATAAACAGATTTTCTGCACTCGCCGGATCATCGCTCCACGGACGGATATGCAATTCCACGCGTCATTTGGATGCATTTAATGCAACGCATCTATTCCTGAGACGAACTAGAACGGGATACCACGGCGCCGAGCGGAGGGAGCATCGTGAGAAGCTCGAGTGGTCGCGGATACTTAAGGGCTCATGGAAGAAAGATTAAGAGAAGGACTACCAGTTAGAGGCGATGACTGGGCTGCCTTTTTTTGAGAGGCAGAAATTATCTTGTCGTCTTCCTGACGAGCCCTGGGTGGTCCACGTTTCACCATTCAGAATACCACGAAACACTGTTAGCCGTCCGATAAATTTGATTAAAAGAAGCGAACCATCTTGGCGCACCACATTCTTCCTGATTTTGTCAAAACTAATTCGTCATTGAAGAAGAGTTCCTGAAGTTCTATAATGATAGATTCTGTACTTTCTGTTCTATACTTGAAATCAGCCTATGACTTTCAATACAAGGTGGTAAATTGTCTCGGGAACTTGCCAATTCAGCTTACGTTAACGCGAGAATGGGAAACGGTAATCAAGATCTAGCATCGTAATTACGCAGCGAACACGTTGCCAAGTTCCGAACGTTTACAAATTTCAATCAGAATTCGTACTTGTATATTTCACGGAGGTTTGTTGTGAATGAGAAGTGAGTCTGTAAATTTTTAGAAGAACAGCAAAATATGGAATTCCTGTGTTGTATATCCATTTTATTCGATTAGTACAAGCGATTGTAAAAATGACCAATGGATTAATAAGATGGTTATATTGGTATCCTAAAATAATAATCCTAGGGTGCTGGATCGGCATCGCTCAACGATCAGATCAGCAGATTTTAATGGCGTCATATCGTTCGCAACAGTGTTATTCAACCGGAGGAGCAGCTAAGCCGAAAGAGATCCAGCTCGTTCGAAGAAGAAGAAGCCGTGCTGGAACACGAAGAAGATTGAAGCCGTTCGTTCCTTCAGGAAAAGGATACTTAGGATTAATCAGGGATGCTGTAATTGAATTTAACGTCCGAATTGAGTATTTTCGCTTACAAAGAGCCGAAAGAGAGCGTGGGCCGGGGTGATCGAAGAGAGAAACTCTGAAGGAGCAGCAGAGGAACGAGAGGACGAGCTGTGTAATTGGAAAAGCTTCGGATTAACAATTTTGCAGGACTCGGCGAAAATGTTGGCGAAAAGAGGATTGCCGGAGCAACGAGATCCTTTTCGAGGTCGAGTTTGTAGGTTGGAAACACGGTCGAACGAACGAAGGGGCACCGTCGACGTTTATCGATGCTGAAAGTGGGCCTCTTCGAGGAAATCGAGTTTGAGAAATTAATTTACCGGCATTATGCATCGATCGGGCTTGCCTCGGCCACCTTGCGCGTGCTTCTTCGATAAAGGAACATTTTTCTGATGCGTTGTTTAACTCTAGGTGTACCATTTTCTCTTTCAATTTCACTGCGAAAACTATTACTAATTTTGAGGACTTCGATATGGTTCTTAACACCGACGCAAAAAGCTTCATTCTGTAAATTCGGTATCTAGCTTCACATTTAGGAAACTCATTGATGTCATCTTCCATTTAAATAATAATTCTACAACTTGGTTACATTTTGCGATGTTAAATTTAATAATTTAACAATGCATTTACAATGTACTTTGATTGTAATATTAATGTGTATATTTTTATAAAACTGTAATAGTAAAACTTGAAAACTGTGACTTGTTCTTACACCTGATATATTTCGTGAATTTGTCAAGTGAAATTTAGAGAATAGACTTTGCAACGAGCATTTTCGTTATTACGGGAAATTTTGTATGCTCGTTCCCTGTTTAATCGTCGCGAGGAAAACGGTAGAGCTTCCGGACACCGATTACATTGTAATATCGCGAAATTTCGAGGTAGCTGAAGCATTGCAACTAATTTCATATTTCCCCCGTGGCCTGTGCTCGTCTCAAATTTCCTCTAGTACGGGATAAATGATCTCGACTGGTATCGTAATTAGATAAATTAACAGCGTGAGTTGAGGCAACGTGTTCGTAAACGAGAACACACGGACAGCCGCGCGAACAGGAACAAGAGTGGTTTGAGGTCTAGTTATCCGGAACTAGGATCGCTGCATAGTGCATCGACTAATTGTAAATAGCGCGAGCCGCGGAATAAATGCTCGTTAGCGTGCTAGCCAAAGGAATTTAATCAATTTCGCTACTGGGACAATGTTCCTTTTCCACCGTTCTGAATTCTTTTCAGAAAAAATGAGCTTGATCATCACATCTTTGAAACGGTCGCTTAATCGAAACGTAAATTTGACATAATCGGTGATCCAGAAATGATCGATAACGTTAAAATTAAGTAGCGAAAACGTAAGATTCAACGTGAAATAATTAAGAAAGATAGCGACGAGCAACTACGTAAATTTAAATATTGCAATTATAAAATTACAAGCAAGTAAACTTGTAATTTTACCTGGTACCCTCGAATTTACGGAAGAGCGATTCGCAGGAGATATTTCCGACAAATTTGCTAGCATTAACGAGCGGCAATCTCACAGTTAACACTCTTTGAGCATCGCGAGGGCAACATCAGAAGGTTATCACCCTCGCGTGCCCCGTTTCTCCAGTCCACCATGTAAATATCACGAGTTACCATGATTTCTTCCTGAAAAAGGGACGAAAAGGCGAGGGAAACTTTGAGAAAAAATCACGATCGTAGAAGAGTGTGTGGCTGTGATCGCCACGCCTGGAATCCTGTTGAAGGAGGCTTAAAACTCGCTCGGAGAGGCGCGATCTGGCCAGATGAAGATATTTGCGCTTCCGTCTGTGACACGGTCGCCCTTACACGGCCACCAGTCAGCACAATGCGCTGAATTTAGAAGTACAATGATCCTATCGTTAAGTTAAGAAGCAAGCAAGTACTTGGATCTGCAATTCGTTGGAGAGCGTTGGCCGATGAAGGGGTGCCCCCTCGCGCGCTCCTGTCCCAACGCTCTTCACCCGACAGATTTACGAGTTTAAGCGTTTTTTCGAATCCTTCGGCAACACTTCGCGAGACTCGGTAATTGCAATTTCAGGGAACCACAAGGTTTTCGAGCCTGACGTCGCTTCGCGAGATGCCGTGAATGCTGATGCGAGTTACACGATCGGGGAACGATTTCCGCGCCAAATCCTCCCAGGTGAACGGACTCTTCCCATATTTTTTGCAAATTTCTACGCGTCTGCGAGTCGTCTTTCATGAAACAGCCCCTTTCCGCGCAATTACCGTGCTAAACATCCGACACTAATATCATATTGTCAAATTTATTGAACTTGTAAAGAAATAATTTGCAAACTTTTTTGTATGACATATTTTGAACGGGATGAATTTTCTTTTAATATGATAGAAATGACAGAAGAAGAAATTGAAACTGCTTGAGATTTGTTGCAAGATATTTGAGATTAGTACAGATTACGTTCTGCTAATTTCTTCTTTTCAAACTATATTTAATAAGAAAGACTTCTTTACTGCTACTGTACAAGTACATTGAACAGAAATCTCACATTGCACAGCTGGAAATACTTATAACCTCGAATAGGCCTAGGTGATTATATAACCTCAAAATGAGACTACCTTTGAATCTACTTCTGAAAAATTTTTTAACGTAAAAAGAGAACCGCTTTCAAAATTGTTGTAAAATTGAATTCTGTACCGCAAGATTAGCAGCAAAATTCTACAAGCGTGTTCTCAGAGTTGTTCAGTGCATGAAATTTGCAAAACGAATTATTTGGAATTGATCATTGCGCGTATGCTTATTGACAATTCTGAAAGCGTGCAATAATTTCTTAATATAAAGAGCAAACGAGCGAGAACTGAAAATGAAGGGGTTGCTCTTATACTTTTCCTTGGCTGAGAAGATGAACGTAGGAGCTCCGAGATATTTCAACGAAACAAAGCTTGGAATACAAAACCTCTCTCCTTCTTTCTTCTTCCCGTACGGCGAAAAGATTTTTTCGCCGATAAAAAGACTATCTCAGCTTCGGTATTATGCTTCTTTGGTGTTATCGTTGGCGGATGTTAGACCGGCATGAATGTACGCGTATCGTTGGCGCGTTTCATCTGAAAATGCAAATGATAAATGCAGCTGACGGGTTCCCTTTCGCGCGGATCGCGTCAAACAAATTTTGGAGCGAACTTTTCGTTCAATTCTTCGCTTTCAATTCACTTTATACTCGCTCCCTTTTCTTACTTAATCCTCGTTCGTTACGGACTTTGTATTGTGTACTTATATCGAGATTTGCATTGAAAAATTGCGAGACGAAATCAGGCCTACGATTTCAATTCTTATTGTAAAGTTCATTTCAGGAACTGCCACGTGTTACAAAATGTCTATATTTCTTTCAACTGACCAATCTAAAAGATTAGCCAACTTTTTAAATAACAAATAGAAAATTCTGTACATATTTGTTCAGGGTATTGAAAAGGTGAGATGACTTTTGGTTTGAAAACTTTATACGCTAATAAAAATTCAGTTGACGATGGACATACATATTTTCAAATAATTATGTAAAATTTTAGTGAAGACGTAATCTTGAAATTTTAATCTTTGTTCTTACTAATCTGCAACTTAAAAACTTTATATGTTTGTATTGTAAATACATGTGTGCATTGTATAGTTATTAGAGTGTTAATTTTCATTTTAAGAAAGGTTTATGCGGAGTCTACAGTTTCATGTTGCAAACATGGATGATGTCTAAATACGTCTGTATCTACTTTTATCAGCAATCACTTTTCAATATCAGATGAAACGATTACAGTGGCATTCTCCTGGTCATCCACCCCAAAAATCCAAAATTCGTAAAAAACCATTGGAATCCATTTGCAACAAGAAGCATACAAGAAGAGGAATCGTGAAAAGGAAGAAATGTACGAAAGTAGAAGACGTAGAGATGCGAATAGACAGAGGAAAGTGATAAGGAACGAAGGAAAAGCCTCGTTTTCGAAAAATGGCTCAATTTCGAGCAGGGGGCACAGGATTCCGTCGAAAAATGTTCCCTCCAACGATATCGGGAGACCCACCGCCGAAGATCACGAGTCTCCACACCCTTTTCGTGTTCGTAGCAGCCGAACCACCCCCGCCACGGTGTTCGCCACCACCATCGACGCCACCAACACCACTACAACCAACACCACCCCCCTTCTCAAGTGGAATTGGCGGTGTTGAACGTCACGAAAGGCATCCGAGGAGAGTAGACCTTAAGCTGGACGGCCTTAAGGGCGTGTTTCCCCTGTCGGCCGCAGACGGGTTGAATGATAAATCGATTTACGTTCTGGCCAATGAGGGTTGAAAGTGGCGCTTTCTGATTGGCCCGTAGCTAGACCACTCCCACTTCGCTAATAAAGGTTTCGGGCGAAAGCCCGTTTCACTGTGCCACAATTTCCGTCTGAAAGTATGTTTGCTCCAACTTGCAAAGAGATCGACTATCGTAGCGATATTTTCAAAACTTATACGCAATCGTGTCTTCATTCTTTTAATACCATCTTGAAACTTCGATTTGCCTTCATAGATCTCGATCTTTTATGAATTTCTAAGATAAGGAAGTTGAAGTAGATAAGGTTCAGATGGACGTCTTTGAAATATCTTCATGGAATTTATTAATATTATACATAGTACACCATATGAGTTTACCTGCGTGTACAAAGTTGGTGTTCAACAGTTTTTCCAGAAGAGTTTAAAATTTCTCAAAACAATCAATGACTTCATAGAATACTCTCAGACACGTTGCAACAAATTTTGTTTATAAAGCATTTAGCAAAACAGTCCAACATTTTCCTAAATGTATCTTGCGAGGAAGGTATAAATGCTGATAGCGTTCAGAGAACAAGAGGATCTCGATGGTCGAAAGTGTCCAGAAGCGCTGCCGGCCAGACGAGGCAACTACGAGAGAAGAAATCCTGCCTCGTCGAATGAAAGTTGGAGCTCCAGAAGCCAGATCTTTTCCCCGTGGTGAACCGGTCTGTCGTAGGCGTATCCGAGCGAGGCGTTGACATCGGTAGACCCCACCTTCGTCCCGGTAACTAGGGCTATGTCTACCCTGCTGGCTGTCTCAAAAAACCGACCAATCCGCGATGCGAGACGGCCACTGTCGGCGCGCAAAGTAGCGGAGGCGCCTTTGTTACGAGGGGTCGTTGGGACGAGATCGTGGAAAAGAAGAGACGGAGAGAGTGGGGTTGTACGCGCGTCGCGTCGAAAGGGAGGCAGGCAGGCAGCCGTCGAGGAAGAGAGAAGGGGTCCTTTCCCCGGCGAGGAGGGGGCAAACACCGTCGGAGGGGGTGTGGGGTCGAGTAAACGCCACCCTCCGCGAGATGGTACGTGTACGCGGGCGCTCGCGCGTGTGTGGGTGCGTGTACGGCGCCCCCGGGGGGTTTCCCTTCTTCGTTGGCTGTCGCACAGTCGAGCAACCCTGTGCTGCTCGCCAGCTCAGTTGCCCATCGCCGCGACGACGACACGGTTGCGCCACGACGACAGGCCAGACGTCACCGTAACCGGGACTACCCCCGAGAGCAGCCACGTTGCTTCTCTCTCTCTTTCTTTTTTCTTTTCCGTACGTTTCGCTCTCGAACCACCGTGTTACGCGCGACCGCAGAGTATCAACTCGCCACGCGGATTCAGCCAGTCTGGAAGTAAGCCGTGCCGCCGGTGCTGTCACTCGGTTGTTGCCTCCGACGTTCTCTGTGTAGTTCCATATTCGTCGACGAGGATCCAACTGTCGGACGAAGGTACGTCGTCGGGGATGGATGGACGTTGAATCGTCCGAGACGAAACGATCCTTGACAAACAGAAGATCCCGGTGGTGTGCCTTGCTGTCAGGAAATAGGAGGCGAGCAGAAGACTCTGTTTTGTCTCGTGAAATTCGATCCAAACCGCGAGGAGAATGAAAGGAAGCGGTTCCATGAATTTCCATGCGCATCGTTGAGGTCCGAGAAGAGTTTTGTTCTGCCAGGGACGATGAATGGAACCTATAACCACGATATCGGGAGAGTGAATAGAATTCCTGGACGCAGATAAGGTTCTGATTGTCTCGAGAACGAGATTTCGGCGTGAGAAAGAGAGAGAGAAAGAGAGTATTATCGAGTAACTTCGACTACCGGTCGGTTCGACGAGGAACGCAGGAATCCGTACCTGAACACAACGAATCTTCCATTCAACGAACAGACTGGACGAATGTGTGCCGTTAGACGCGTAGTTTCTACACGGTAATTTGTGTTAAAGTGCAAAACGAAACGCGAGGCGATTCGGTTGGCTCGAGGAACAGGGTCGATCCGCGTATCTCGAGTTGCCGTCGCTCGCCGAAAGCTATCGCAGCTTCTTCGCGACGCATCAAGGATTTTTACGTTCACAACGAAGATTAGCCGAGAACACAGCCCAGTAAGCTTTCCGCCAATTTTCTATGCACGACAATCTTTCAATTTCAAGGGATCTTCGATGATGGAGATCTATGAGAACACTTAGGATCACCGACGGGTCTACCGGGCTCTGATCTCGATCTAGCTCAAACTGTTCCGTATATTTTTTCAAACTAAACGAACCGTTCGATTAGCGATCCCTTCGTAGCGGGCCTATATTAATTTTCAACGTTCGTCGATCCCAGCGTCGACGGAGACATCGAAATAGCGACGCGTACGCTCGCCACAAACCGTCGGATGCCGAGCGAGCGTTATGTCAGGGCCTAGCCGCGACAAAGGACTCGTTTCGCTTCCTTTTCTCGTCGATCTACGTCAAAAACTCTCCTCCGATTTCTGATCGTCTGGACATCGAGTTTGCGTTCCGAATAATTACCTGTCACTCCGTTCGAGACCTCCCCATCGCGGAATCGCTTAAAAACAAAGTTCCTACGAATCGAGACACGACGCAACGATCAAACTTTTCGATATCCTAGCGAGAATACTCAACGAGGAAGTTAACTCGAAGAACAACGATTTCCGTGAAGCCTGTTCCGTCAACGAGCCTGTCAAGGATGCTCCATTGACAGGGACACACTAGAGACTAGAAAATATTCGTTAAAAGAGGGATCACGATCGGAAAATGTCGTTTTGAGTCGTTAAGATTATCGACAAAGACGCAAAGATGCCGCAGCGATCGCCGTTCGCGATCCAAGAGCTGCTGGGGCTGAACGGTACCGGAAACGGAAGCGGTACCGATCGCGGCTCGCCCCAAGGATCACCGCCAGCCGGCGTCTCGGCCGTTTCTTACGCGCCCACGGCGCCTCATCACAAACTATGGGACTACATGCCCAGCCTAACGAATCATTTGGGCAATCTGGGCAATCTTGGGAATCTGGGCAACCTGACCGCCTCGCGGATGGCTTACCTGAATGCGCAGGCGGCCGTGGCGGCTGCCTTCCTGCCGCCGCCCCACCCCCACCCGGCCCACCACGTACCGCATCATCAGGTACATCAACCGGGACAACTTCCGGCCTCACCGGCCGGCGTCAACGTGCATCCGGCTGCTCACGCGCAGCATGTACTTCCGGGAACCGCAGTCACCGCGAATCATCATCAGCACAGTCCGAATCAGCACACGCCACCCCATGGTGAGTTCACGATTTCCTCCTTTCTTTCTGTCTTACAGATAGCGTAAGAAACTCACTTCCGGATCACTAACTTCATTCTTGGTCTTTTGCTCTCCGCTTCGTCTAGCTTTTTATTTTTTACCAATTAGTAAGAAGTATGCTGGATCACTAAATGAGTTGTTGCTGATCTTTTGGATGCCGTCTACTTTTTATTTCCGCTTCGTTCATTATCTTTGCTTAAAACTTGGACTAGATGTAAATTCCTCTAGAGTTCTTGTTTAGTTGAGTTTCTGCAGAAGTTGATTAGGTAACGGGGGGTGAGATTTCTACAGTACATTGTCAAAATTGAAAGCTTTAAGTAATTCTTTTGTAGTGTTTGCATGCTACTAGCTTAACTTTTCATAGGATCACTTGTGACTTACAATTAGACAATGGATGTATATGAAATATTTTAAACATAATCTTCACCTAATCATAACAGATAGCTTGACAACTGTGATACTGATTTTTGATACGAAAATTGAATAATTTCTATTGCAATTATTAACGCTAAGTCGCGTCGTCGTAAACTTGGAATTAAAATCTGAACCAGACGTAAGGAACAAACGGGTGTTGAAGCAACTTTTGCAAACTGCTTATTTGCAACGAAGCCAGCCGTTTCCTCGCACCGTAACTCGTCATTACCGTTAATACTCGCCCCCACCCCCGTTAATTTATAGATGACGATTAAAGATGACATTGTTTCCGTCATATAGTTCCGCTCGCGAGACGCGGCCCATTGTGCTTCGACAATTATAGCCGTGCCATTTATTCCATGAACGGAGCCTCTAACTGTTCCTTTCATTCGCCGGCCTATGGAGAATTGATAATTAATTTTATACAAACCGTGCAGGTATTGTGCTCGAGTAACAAGCAAACCACCGCGATTCAATCTTAACGCGTTCTCGTTAAGACCCAACATCTTGGCGACGTTGCGCGTAGAAAAACGTTCAGGAGGAACTAAGGCGCGTCTGGCCACTACCGGTCGTTAGACGCAAATTTTACAATAAACAAATTATAAAGTGACCTGATGTTTTTGAACGGACCCGCAGCCGGCTATACAAGACCAGCTTCCCTTTACAAGCTACTCCTTGCAAGAGTTTAAGCGGGGCGAGAAACCAATTAAAAAAACACGCGGTCTCCAGCCATTGATTCCACGTGTTATTACCCTTTGCCGTGGAATGGCTCGATTTTAATTTGCATTTCAAAGATTTCCAAAGGAAACTTTCGTAAAATTAAATTATTGGTAGTGAAGGTTTTACTTTTACTCCCAACAATAAACAGGGTATAATTAATTTTACCACATGTGTGAAGGGGGGTTGCATCTCTGGGGAGTCACTGATGAGCATCACGAGTTTAATCGATTCTACAAACTAATCAGTATTAATATTATCGAAGAAGATGGTAAATTGATTAATATTAAAAAATGCAACTATGGAGCACCGCCCGCTTTCGTTTCAAGGCGTTACGTGACCTCTGGCTGGATCTATAACGACAGATCACAATAACACTAATCGATCTTTGGACGACGAATCGACCGCCAACGATGAAGTTCGAGTAAATTAATAGGCGTGTATCCCGCCATGAAACGAGCACTTAACGCACACCACTCATGGCTATCGCTTAACAGAGAGCCACTCAAGATCGTGTTACCGAAAATCGACTCACACCTTGTATCCACGTGCAATCTTCTATTGTCGGATCGTTTGCAGGGAGCAGGCTTTTGGGGGAAAAATCGAGGAAACGCAGCCAGCTGACCCAGCTTCACGCCTCGGTTCACTTTTCCTTGATTTGTGTACAAACAACTCGAATTGCTTGACCAGCTGGAAAGTCGAAGAATCGAACGTTGACCTATCGAGATTCGCGATGAAAATTGTATTGTTTCTCTTTTCGGTGGTATTAACGTCAAGATACGTTAGCTGAGACGAAGAGAAGGAGCGAGGGAAAGTAGGAGGGTAGTTGGGGTGAGCGCACTGTGGGAATTGAATATTTTTGTCAGAATAATCCCCAACGTTATGAATAATTAGTGGTATAATGAGTTGAGTGTTGGGCAGACCTGCAATGTCTCACCAAAACACAAAGAGCCTCGACAAAACGTAAAAATGGCCGTGCTCTCGCAAACTGTTCTCAACCTACACCGACCAACCCCCTCGTTCTCGTGAGAATTTCAATCACTCGATCTTATTAATCCGCTAAATCACATTCATTGACCACAAAATTACTTTCTGAACATTTACAATTATTTACGGAAACATTCAGAGTCTCGGTTTTTTCCACCCTTATCTTTCTGGACACCGATGGCGTCAAATTTAATTAACTCGATCGTTAAAACTAAATTTTACGATGTCGAGGTTCTTCCATGTTAAACTTATTTCATTTTCCATCACGTAAACGTCCAGAAATCTGTCAGACACGTCGTCAAGCAGATAGTAAAACGAAGAAAAGGAAAATCAGAGTTTTCGCGATAGGGTATTACGGTAATAAGAGGGTATCACGAACTGGAGCGTGGATTTTTGTCCTGTATAACGAATTTTGAGAACGATTTTCGGGTGTCGGGTTCCCGGTGTAGCACAAAGGATCTGCCCTTCCATTCAAACGTCACTCTAGCACCTCGTCTTACAGTACAGCATTTATTTGCCGCGCTTCATTCGTTCCTTTTTGTCTTAAATCTTGGCCAGACTTAAAGACGAGAGCACAGAGCCGAGCCAACTGCTCTCAATTTATCCTCGATAATAATCATATCGATCGATTTCGCGTTGGTGAACGTTGAAAAAACAGACGCAGGATCTGTCGCGTGGAACGCAGCCCTTGAACGCTGTCTGGCTGGTTCGTCGATTAAAAGTCCTTTGTTCTTCGCTTATAATGGACCCTCGTCCACGAAAATTTCGGAGCAAGGAGGCTGCAAGTTGTTTGCACACTTCGGACGAGTCGAAAACTTTCAAACTTATCTCGCGAACTTCGACAGCTACAAAAATAGGTTACCTTAATCAAATCTTTATATGGGTATACATGGGTAGAAATAGAACTTTACTGTCTATACAAAAGTTATTTGCCTTTGAGGAAGTATACGTGGGTAGAAATAGAGCTTTACTACACAAGAATTATGGATATTAATTTGCTTTCGAGGAATAAGTTTAAAAAGTTTGCGATAAAGTATGTCAATTTATGAGATATTTCTATTAAGTAACCAGTTTAAATGATGGAGGTCTAATTATTTTAATATCTGTTTATCTCGAGAGTAAGATTGTAGCGAGATCGAATAAAAATTCTTGCCGAGGACGCGACGGGGACAAAAGAGCAGGCGATAAACAGCGACAATGAATAGGAGGCGGTGGTAAATGGGGAATCATCGATTCGCTTGGCACCGCGTTAATCGTTAGGATGAAGAGAGGGCCAGAATGCAGGAACTCTGCGGATCGCATTGTCTAAGAATTCCGAGATTCGCGCCGGTTCGTTTCGGGCTTTTGCCTTTCCAACGGCTTGTATAGGAGCGCCTCTCTCTCTCTCGTACCCTCACTCCGCTTTTTCGGTTCGTTTGAAGTTGGCAATCAACTAGATTGCCTATCAACGCCTGAGAAGTCTCCTTGCACCACTCCCGTCGGTCCAGTCCTTTTCTTGCTCTTGCCTGCACCCTCTCCTCCTCTATTACACCCTCACACACGGCCACGCGACAACGTTGTTCTTCGTTTATTCCCTCCTCGTTTCCTCTCGCGTCGATCTTCTACCCCTCGCCACCACCCCTTTCACCTCTTTCTCCTACTTTCTTCATGCCCCTCGATGCTTGTCTGCTACCCCTCTCTTCGCATCGTCCTGGTAACACATCTCCGACGATTCTGTAAAACGTGGCGCAATCGGTCCACCATTGTTTCCGTGTACCCTTATCCTGAGGGATAAAGATCGCGCGACAAACGGCTGACCATTTTACTCGAAGACATTCGAAAATCCACAGATTCGAGTCCTCTTTCAACATGGCAGTAGCTTTCATTGATAGGGTTATAAGAAGTTTCCAAACTGGCTTAGAATTTCCCATCGCCCTTGTATTACAAGATCGATTGAAGGTTCATCGAGCGAATTAAGAGCCGACTGAAAGTGGTTTATTAGCGGCGCTTTGCACGAAGTTTCTTTCGAAATAACGGATTATACGGGTGGTGGATTGATCGACGATAGGCGTCGAAGAAATCCGGGTCCTCGTCTCGAGACCAGATCGAGGCGTCGGTTTCCGCGAGCGTAGTGGGCTAATTTGAATTGCGACGGCTCTTACACACACGCGATCACGCGGAATCGGTCGTTGAAGGCGCGGAAATACAAGGCGCAACACAGAGGACTAGGGGTTATATAGGTGTTTGTGTCGCGAGTCTCTTATACTAGTCCGCGACCACTTTTCCCGGAAACAAAGCCGGGCGAATTCATAATCCGCTAATTTGTTCAAGATTTTTTGCTCGAGTGGCGGCGCTTGCTTTGTCGCGGATCCCAGCGTGTCGAAGCCGGGCGCGCGTGGGGCTCGCGTTCAAGCCGCTTTGAAGTACTAATCAGTATCGACCTGCGCCTACAGGCCGCACCCCTTATCCGTGCTTACACCCTCGCCTACCGCCCACATCCACCCTCTCCTTCGCGCAACACCCCGACCACGGAATTTCTCCCTTTCATTCTTTTCCTCGACTTTCCGTCAGAGGCGTGACGGATCAACGGATACGTCACCCGGAAGTCTATCCCGTTACCATTTCGATTTCCCACCGATGCACCCCTACGATCGGTTAGATGCTAGACCACTCGATAACACAGTCAGATACTAGGTCATCATTTTATATAATTTTCGTCGAAACATTCGTCGCAAATTGTTTACGATACTTAAAATATTTCAGGACAATAAAAGGTGTACGATGGTATCGAATATGCATGCTGGACAAATTAATCGATTCGTCTCGAAAGAGAAAAGCGTCGCAGGTTGGTTAGCTGACTCGGCAGCTTATGCAATTGTGAATGCAAATTAAACGAAATTAAACAGTTAATTAAAGCACCCGGCGCCCCCGGGAGAAGTTAATTGAGATTCTTGGGAGATTTGTCGCGCGGAATGTCTTAATTTAGTCCCTTAAGCGCCCTAACTCGCCTTAACAACTTAGAATAATTGGATAACACTGCCAGGGCGTACTCACCGTCACAAGTAGGAAAATTCAGTCTCTCGGCACGAAGAGATGCTTTTTCATTCTTTTTTCTTCCCCTTCATCTCTTTTTCCTTTTTTTTTTACCAAAACGAGTCACGATTCACCTGCATGCTTACTGCGCTATTCTCTCTGTTACACGTTTGCGTTAATTTTAATCCTTCTTCAGAATCTTAATCGAAAATTAACCTGTCGTAAATACTGACCGTATTTAATTTCGATTTGTTATCAAAATAGGAGCGTGTACAATTCATGCGGGAAAAAGAAATCCCCATTTTCCCATTGATCGATCGACCACAGTTTTCCCAGCTCAGTCAGAAATGATTTTCTCTCATCATTACGTTCTGGTCGCGGTGTCAATCATACCCACCCTCGCCTAATCGCGTAATCCGCTCGAACAAACCAATCCGGGGAACGCGAGGAAAATCTCTTCTGCGACTCGAACTTTCCGCAGGAAATGGAATGGAAATTACAAATCGGTTATATCAGAAGCTATCTCACAAGCTAAATAAAAATCCATCCTATCTCATGTATTAATGTATTAGCCGTTGAACCTCCGTACTTTGTAATACCACCCCTATATTCCTTTGTGTATAATTGTTACTATTAAAGAACTTATACCGGTAATTTTCCCCCTGCAGTAAAGTTCGAGCGAACAGCAAAATATGCGGAAAATGTTTGATATTGGTTTCATCTTGGTTTCTTTGAAAACGACCCCAAGTTCGAACGGTAACAGAAACGCTGTCTGTACGGATAATATAAATCTGCCTATCGATCATCCCTCCTGGCAAAGTCATGCGCGCTAACTGGTCGGTGTAAAGCACAGCACGTTTCATCGTAACGTAAGCATGCCGGCATTATTTCAAGTCTGTGCACAGAGTACTTAGAGGTGGTAGGTCGACTATCAATCGGCCTTTTCGCGCCTGCTCTACGCTCACCTCGTAAATTTTCACCCTTTGACACGCGCCTAATACGAGCCCCTTTCGGGTGTTACGCTCGTTCCGATGTTGGCTGCTGGTGTTAACCCCTCGGGAGCTGCGGGACGTTAATGAAATAACACGGGAATTAGTCTCGGACATTACCGGCAAACTATGTCCATTATCGCGACTCGCTTGCGCGTACAAACGCGCCAAGTTTCTGCTCGATATTCCGCCGAGTTTCTGGCCAACGTTTCTGCCAATCGTGGCCGAGCCGGGCGACGCGATCGCTAATTAGTGGGTGTGAATTGGTGGATTCTCGTCGGGATTCGGTTGCTTGATCGATGAAAATTAAGGGAAATTGACTGTAATTGTAGTTATCGGCGATCGCTGGATCGAGGGGGTGCCGCTACTGACTTCCACTTGGTCTCTATGTCGAATTATGCCGGTTATTCGTTGAATCGTGCGTTGCTTCATGGAAATTAAGGGAAATCAAGTTTAATTGTAATTATCGACGATCGTTGAATTAATAGTACTTCCAATTAGTTTCTATGTCGAATTAGTAGATTCGTGTCGAAACCAGGATCGCTATAGTTAAGCTTCTGCTCTAGTTTTTGATTAGACATGTTCATGATTCAATTAATATCGTTATTAATGCACTGTTCGAATCTTCTCAGATCCAATTTAATGCACCTTCGTCGAACATGAATAATTAACTCCCAGCTAAATTTGATGCATATCTACTGCTCTTTTTGAGAACATTTATCCCCCTGACTTGTTATATCGTGTCACTCGTGACGCACACCACAATATAACAAAAATAAACCATATTTGCTCTACAACTTAGTTTGAGTTCAGTTCCAGTTACAGTCTGTGCAATTAAAGGCAAGTTCAAAAATATGTCTAACATTTCAAGTTTTTTTATTCATTTTAATATTGCAACAGTGGTTGGTTAACTCTGATGCAACTGTTGAAAAAATCATAGGTTACGAGATTAAGAATTAAGAATGAAGAAGACCTAAATCCAACATGTTTGTAAAAATGAATCTATTTAAAATAAGTGAAATTAAATTTAAGCACCGATGAAAATTAAAAAGTCGTCGTGTATGACGAGTAATTGTTTAAACACTTTTAAAGAAATGTGAACAGCGCGTCAGTGGGTCAAAGCGAGTACACAGAGTCCATTCTATGCAGCATCACGTTTTTCGCCGCATACACCTAATTTTACACTCCCGCCTCGAAAGTAGGCAAGTAGCTCTTTTATCTCGACGAAGGTCTCTTCAAGTTTTCCACGCTAAATCTCGTCTCGCCTTTGTAATTCTCCGCTACCTCCTTACGATCAAAAGCAGCGACAAAAATTAGAAAAGAAATCGATGCGGATCGTCCGGTCGATTGACCCCTGTAAAGCTGGAGGAATAAACGGAACCGCAAAGGAACAAACAAGGTGCGTGTCAACGTTCAACGTATCGTCTCGCGTTTAAACCTGGATGCGTGCGTAAACGCGCGCGTACACATGGACGATTCTCCGTAGACGCTTGTGTTGGTGTGCGTGGAGAACGGTGGTGTTAGTGGGCTTTCAAGCGAACGACCGTAAGTCGCTCAAATTGGTATGGATTTCCAGTCCAACACCTCGATTGTCCCATGTGAAGAGTGCTTCGCGAGCATACATGAATTCACGCCTCAGACACACGCGCGCCGTAGTCCTCCGTTTTCCCTCCCCCTCTTTCTCTCTTCGTTCCTCTTTCTTCGTCGTGATCGTCAACCCCGTGTTTTCTCCTCTCGCAGTTTCTCCTTCCTTCTCCGACTCGTTGTGCCTCCAATCTCGTCCGCTCTCTCATGCTCGTGCGTTAGTCGCGGGCAAAATCTTGCTTGCCCGCCGTTGTATGAATGGGCACGCGGGTAACACATATACGCGTGCGTGTACCAGCGTTGATTGCGTGCCGATGAATGCGTTTTCACCCGTTCTCTCTAAGTAGCAGCTCATTCCGCGAGCCATGCTCTCTCTCGCGACTTGGAAAATGAAGGTGGCTGCCGCTTCTCTCGCCGAGGCTCTTCGGAGCCACGAGTGCGTGCGTGCCTACGTACCATCTCTGTCCGTTTCACCGTTAAGGGTGTCTTTCTCGACGCGACGAGCTGGATCTCAGGACGCCACGGTTTATTTTTCCTCCGCCCGCCGACTGGCTCTCTCTTTTCACCGACGATACTCCGTTTTTGCCATTTACCCTGGTAATTATTTGTCGAGGCTGCCGGCCACGATTACCCACTGCTCGTTACTTGAATTATCGAGGAACGTCGCGTTCGTCACGTTCGTGAAAGCTAATTCTCTCATTTTGTGTTCTGATCTTCAATCGAGCACTTTGTCGATTGCAACAATTCACGAGTCCCAAAATCAATTACCAACTTCATAGGTGTCCTATTGTGCTCTCCAGAACGCTTTAAGGACTCTTTCTGTCTAACTGATATACACAAATCCTACATCTACATATCGAATCGTTGATGAAAAGTAAAGGTGCTGGTTGACAAAGATCAGTCGAGTCCTCCTGTGCAAGTGATATAAACATATCCACATATCGTTGATGAAAAGTAAAGATGATGAATAACAGAGGTCATCTTCCCAACTGATATAAAGAAATATATCTGCATATCGTTGATCAAAAATAAAAATGATGGATGACAGATCGATCGAGCGTTAAACAGCCGCGTTGGACGTTTCCTAATCCAGGTGACAGATGAAGAAAACGAGCTGACTCGACTCGCCTCGCCTTGATCGAAGGAAATTGCGCGTTGAACAGGCAGGACACGTTCGAACCGTGTCCTGAATGGGTCGACGCGAGCTAAGCATTCGGTTTCGGGCCAGAAAGAGGCCGTTGAAGGAGAGAGGCCGAGAGAGGAAAGGACGTCTTTCAAGGAGTAACCACAAATCCTAGTATAATACTAATAGGCACATAATAGAGTCAATAGGGCTTAGCCGCGGGACGACAATGAGATCCTGTCAAAATACGTCGGGTAACACGAAACCTAGGAAGTGGATTTTTCTCAATGGAAGGCCCCTGTCTTGTCACCACGCGCGGGCTGTGCCTTATTGTCGGGTTTTCAAAAAATCCAAAACCTACCGTGCACGCGATTGGGGTTTAAGTTTCACCGTAAGGACACGGGATTTCGTGTAAAGGAACGCGGGAAACGCGGGATAATAACGGAACTGAAAGCGTGACACGACCCTCAAGTGAACAACTCCGTTCTCGATCAGTTTGTCAAGGATCAAAGAATCGAGATTTATACTATAAGGAAATTTGGGAATTGAAAAATTTAGAAATTTAGATATTTGTTGAGGAGTAAATTGAAGACATAGATCCTCAAATTCCTGAGTGCTTAGGTGTGCAGTTCCCTAGATTTTAGAGCTCTACAGTTCTAAACTAGACCCCGAAATTGCACTTCGAGGCCTCTATACTCAAAGATCCCGAGGTAAACTCCTAGACCTCGAACTAGACCTCAAGATCCTTATATCCTTACATCCCAATATTTCCATCTTCCTATATCTGCAGCTACAGAAGTTTCAAATAAAGTGTTTCGAGGGGTTGATCTAGCGTTAATCACCGATTCGTTGAAGTATCAACGAATTCCTGCTCTACATTTCCCATGGTCGCTACTCCGAGGCTTGTTAAGTGTTCCCAACGAC
The DNA here is from genome assembly GCA_036983795.1 of Megachile lagopoda. NCBI lineage: Eukaryota > Metazoa > Arthropoda > Insecta > Hymenoptera > Megachilidae > Megachile > Megachile lagopoda. The sequence goes on from CM072794.1 coordinate 3,372,276, forward strand.
GGAGCATACTTTTCTGGGTTAATTTATCAAACAAACGCGCAAACTCGGCGCAAGCTCGGCATCCCCATTTTAAGACGGCGGCTCGTTAAAGTCGTTTGAGGGTGGAGTTCTGCCGCCCCCGTGGCCGTGCACTACAACCATCGCAGCCCCGTGTACCTATATCGAGCCTCGTAACCGAATATATTCTTGCTGGTCGTTCTTGAAACGCGAACTTCTCCTTTCCTTTCCTTCTCTCTCGCTCTCGGCCGCTTTGTCTCTTTGCCTCTTTATCGCTCCGTCGACCGGCAACCAGCCCTAACCTTCTTAGGAACGCGAGAATCTTTTTCAACCCCTGTTTTTCAACCGCGCGCCAACAGGGACGACTTTATTAGAAAATGGCCGAGGTGAAACGTCTTAATACGCGGACTTATTTTCCTTCCTAGGGCGATGAGCTCTGAAAGCGGTATTTCTCAGTCGCAAACGATGCTCGAATATTTTATGTACGTATAAATACGCGGGTTTCAGGAAATGAAAAAGCGTGTAGCTGCGGGTGTCGACAAAGTGATTCAGAATCCGTGCGCGATTAACGGGCGCGTGGATTTGTTCTGTCGTGTGTTGGGCAATTAAATCCACCGAAACGGCGGAACTAACGAGTGAAACTTCAACGAACGTCTGCGCTTAGCAAGGATCCTACGGTTTTCAAAATTGCCTTCAATTACGAATATATCGCTGTTGTATGGCCCCGACGAGCGGGGCTCGTCACTCGTTAAACGGGAAATCATGGAAACGCAATAATTAAAATTTTACGATTTCGCGAGCAACATCGCGCTTGTAATTCAGCCGTTTTTGACTTTTATTTTGGTCTGGAACTGTTTCGAGGAGAATCATACAGTCCTTCTTCGGTTCGGGAATCCTTCATTTTTTTTCAGACAAGATCAAGAATTTCTTCGTTAAAAAATTCAAATTACTGTACATTCTTACATATTCACTTTAACTGATTTTCAACTGATCTTTGCTGATTTGCCCTGTTTGTTTAGAAATCGTAACTTTTATAAATTAACGGTATTAAACATGTGAGTGTACAAGAACGATTCTTGTTTAATCCATTGAATTCGTAATTGGTGACGAGTGTGACTAATTATTGGGAAGGTTAATTAATTGCAGAAGCATCAAAGTTGCGACGAGAATTTGATCTGGTTCGCGAAACGTGGAAGATTGATTCCCTGTTAATTTTCCAGGGGAAAAAATGCGAGTACCTCTGATAATCATTCTAACGAGGTGACCTAGGTCATGCCTCTGGTCCCGTGCGAAAGAGGACGCTGTTTTTTTCTTTTTAATAAAATTTTAATTAATTAAATTACAGTTAATTCTCGTCGAGTCATTAAGGGTAGCGTATTCGAGACCAGTTATATAGTACGTGCATGTCTCTCTCTACCATTCCGGATCCCAAAGAGCATTGGAAGCTGGATGAAAAATGTCTTACTAGGCGCTAATGAAATAATTGTCGAGTTAATTTCGCGGAGTCGTTAATCAGGGTCGAGTCGAGGCAGCCACCGCATGCCACCCCCTTCGAACCACATTTCACGGAATTCTATTTCATTTTTAGATGAAATTTCGCTTCGCACGATACACTTTATTCCCCGTTCTTTTCTTCTTTTCCGCTATTTTTATTTAATATCTTCCGGGTTCTGCAATTACAATTCCCTTCGAATAATTATCGCCGCGAATATTCGCGTAATTTGCAATAATGAGATATCGACGAATTTACCCGATGCGCTTCCGAAAGACAATTTGTAAACGATCATTATAATTTTTGTTTCAGGATACTCTCAATCGAAGAGTTCGTTTCCGAACGCCAGTCCAGGTAAGAATTTCACGAGAATTTTCCGCGTAAAACTTCACTTCGAAATCAAGTAGCTTCCCTCTGCATTTCTGAAATTTAGTCGTGTTAAATTGTGCATAGGACCTCGTTTCCAGCTGGAACGTTCAAGTGGTTCCTCGAGTTTCAAAGGGGTAAAATTCGGTCCTGTTCATTTTCCGCGGAGCGGAAACGGTGAATCGATAAAGACGGGCAAACTATCACGGAGGTTACGTTTTTCGCTCGAGTTCTTCGACGCGATCATCTTCAGCTTCTTCTAACTTTTCAAAAATGCGAGCAAACTTTCGATTCTGTATGCTTTCACCCAGAATTGAAAATGTTCTTGAAATCGACTTCTAACAAGGGGACTTCTTTCACGAGTACCCTCATAACTTTTTCTATCCTCCATTCAGAACTCGCGATTCTCCCCGCTTTTTAATCGCATTAACCCAAAATTTAATTAACACGTAGATCGCGAGCAGAGAAAACGTAATATTGTGAAGGATTATAGAATATCTAGATCAAAAATATACAATTGTTTTAGTGGCGTATCAACTGCTGAGGGTTCATATAAACATTCTATTACGATTCATAAACGAGATTCATCATCGTGACAAGGCTACATTACTCTTGCGATGACGTCATGTAGTGGATGAGCGGGAAAACTGATTACGTATTCATACTCGCTATGACTCCGATTTTTCCGAGCCATTAAGCGGTTCTCGCTTGACCCGCAAAACGATGTCGCTCGAAACGAGGAACGACAGGTTGAGAATGATTACCGTGGCTGAACTTTACATCTAATGGGCCAGGGTATCCCTTCGATAGACATACCTCCAAAATTTTAGATGATTTAAACAAGCTTTAAAAAAGTTTATAAACTAGGGGTGGAATTTACGAAGACGGAGATGAACCAACAAGAATGAAAGAGCTCAGGTAACCGTATATGATTTCGCGTGGTTTTCTCGAACGATATAGAATTTCTTGTCAAAATATTTCGAGAAATCGAGGGTGAACCACACCCCGAACGCTAATCGGTAACGGGAGACATCCCCGAAACTTGAGTCCACCCGCCCACCGTTCAATTTTAAATTGCTGTTCCCTGGACTGTGATTCCTCAAATGCATGTACAAAGATTTCGACAAAAGAATTGACTCCCCGATTAACATGAGTATATTCTCGAAACGAAGAAACCGGAAGAGGTCTTCAGAGACGAAACGAAGTTTAAAATTGAAAACATGCATCAAAGTGGAAGAGATTTTTCTATTGGCCAGCGTTTCCATTGCGTCAGCAGGCAGGCGAAACGGTTTGCCATCAGGATTACGAAGGATTCCGCAAGGACGAGACGAGAGGCGTCCTTAACGAGCAGCTTTCCGACAGAATTGGTTGTTTTAACAACTGTGCGCCACTTTGAGCTCGCTAGGCAAGAGAGAAGCGGCATCGGGGGACGTGGAAAAGGGTAGGAAGGAGGCAAAGGACGAGACGAGGGTGGTAAAGGTAGGGAGAAAATACGCGGTTTTCGCGAGGACACGGCGCAGAGGTACGGGAGCTGCTACCGTAATAGTCCAATTTGCTGGCAAAGGAAAATACCGGAGGATTCTGGGAGGTAAAAGGAGACCTGGAACAGCCCCGGGCTGCCACTAGCAACGCTCAGAAAAGACGGCTAGAAAATTGGAGACGCGGCGAAACACGGAGCGAGGGAGCCTTTTCCGTGGAGGACCTGTTTTCCACGAGAAGGGCACCTACTTTTCCTTTAGACCCGGTTTACTGGCTGACGTGATGTCAATTATACATGGGCTCGTAAAGAGACCACTGCTAAACGGGAAACACTGTTTCCCTCTGATATGGCGTATTGCACGATTCCCTTCTTACGAAACAAATCAGTCTTTCAACAATTCTTTCGTGGTACGAATTAGTTTCAAGTAATGAAGTGACTTCTTACTTTCAAATGTTCTTTGTAACTTTCCAATTAAAAATTCACCACGGATTTGATGTATGAAATTATTATTCAAAGGGAGCAGTGTTTTAAACGAGGTTAACTGGAGAAAGTTACAAGTATCCATGACGGAACAGTTACAAAGATGCCTCTGAATAACTTTATAAACCTGACAATAATCGAATAAAAGCACGATAAAGTCTGCATCTTTCGAGATTCAACGTGCTTTCAGCCGTCAGCTATCCCCAGTGTCCGATCCAATCATCTTATTTCCCGGCGTATCGATTTCACCGTTGCCTAGAAATTTCTTCCGTGAGGAGCTAAGACTCTGACGAGAAATTGGAAGAACGAGAAAGTTGAAAATAAAGATTTGCAAATGGGACCGAAGTTAATGGTGGAGATTTGGGAATTTTGAAGGGAGCAAAGAAATCTGGAGAAAACAATTTAGATGGCCGGGAAGAATTGTTGCAGAGAGAAGAGAGCTGGAGAGTGGCGAGGGTTAACTGACAAAGGGGTTAACCAACGATTCCTCGATTCGTCGCGAAAGAGATATTCTCTCTCCGAGTTGAAAACGGTTCAACGGTATAAATCGGAGGAACGGGCCCGCGTACCTCCGCGCTTCTTTCTTGCTTTTTTCCTTTCGTCACTCGTGACCGATTGTACCTATCATAGTGGCTCGAGATGCGCGTGTGTTCCCATACATCTCCTTTCATTCGAGAGACTCGAGAAGAGAAGTGGGTGGACGGTGCTGTTGGGGTGTCGCCGAGGACAGACAAAGAGGGGTTGAGTTGAACACGCGAGATGGAAAACGGGAGAAAGAGAGAAAGAAAGCGAGAAAAACGAAGGTGGAAGCGGTTGGAAGAAGGTGGCGGGAGAAGAACAGGGATGGAGAACGAACGAGCGAGAAATGGGTGCCGAGGGCTGCCACGTCGGAGGAGGCAACAAAGATATTAATTAAGAATTAACACGCGTACTGAAACCGCCCTTAATTAGTAACAGTCAGTGCCTGGAGCAGCGGTTTGTCTGCGCGAACCTGTACCAGTGGGTGCAGGGTAAACACGGGGAATGAATTGTGATCAAAACAGAGAGAGAGAGAAAATAATAATAATAAAAAAAACGTGGCAACGCGGATAACGGACGGTGATTCGCGAAGGAAAAATAATTTGCTTCGAATATTCTGCTGGCGAGGATAATAAAGGAAAATGGTTCGTGGCACCGTTTCTTCGATCGAAAGTGCAGATGACGATGGCGTTTTACGCGAAACGAAGTTTAAACGCGCGAGCACGAAAATAGAGACGAGGAGAAACCGAGGTGCAACGAGCGAAGGCCAAACGGACATAAAGGAAAAGCCTTCAAACGGTTTTCACTCGTGTCATGAAACATATGCTTTGATTACTCGGTGGAGCTCATTAGCACCGTAATAACATGAAACGGGTATACGCGAAAAGGGATACCTTAGAAACGGCTTAATACCAACGAAGAATTTCGCTTTACGACTTTTTCGTGGAAGGACACTCCGGATCGACTTAGCTATTCAACCGCTGCGCGTGCCAACCCTCTATGCATCAGCGGTTCAACACTTAACTGGCTGAAAGAAAAATTTACTCTTTCAACTAAATCGGATAGCTAAACCTATCTTCCCGTTTAGCCCGATATCAGCTAATTTGCCCACCCTTCTAATACGTCCCTGCACTCATCGTCTCGCGATAAGAAGATAACAAACGCCGTGATTTCTCCTCGGATCGATCGACACATTCTCGTTCACTGATCACCGAGCTCTGAATATCTTCTCGTGGAAGCTGAAGAAGCAACGTGCCGCATTTAGAGCGCCCCGTTCAAAGCGTTCTACATACTTTGAATTTCTCTCTAGCGCTACTTTACATTCGGAACGCAATTATGGCCGGGCAAAATGAAACCCTTTCTAATAACCGGTTAAATTCATCCTCGTGAATTAAATGGCGTTGAAAGTTCGGTGAAAGGACGCTTATTTTTTAAATAGCGTTACGCGTTCTTGCGCGATGAATAGTTTTGCACGAGTCAAAAGCAACTATCCTTTTTTCATGTAACACGTATAGTGAATAGAGGTCATTAGCTTGACGGTATTTCGTCGCGAGGTTGGTCGAGATAGAATTTTCCTGTTGCCGGAAAGGATTCCAGGGGGAAGAATTTTCGAACGCATTCTCGTTATCCTTTCGACGTACTCATTGGCCAAGCTGTCGACTCGTAGCCGGGATCGATGCGTGTACCTATTGCGTGTGGAGCACGTGAAATCGTGACGTCACAGGCCGGAGGCCATTTTGACTCAGCTGGTCCCGACAAAAAGCAGCTCGAATGGCAGGACGCCATGTCCTGCGAGCATGGCAATACAATGAACAATGATCTGTGAGTCGGTGTGCGCCCCACGTACACCACCAAGCCGTACATCGATTAACACGCATATTTGTCAGTGAAAGACCTCGCCAGCTCCGGTGCTGGAACTTCCACCCTTTCGAAGGGCTTCTAATCGAACGTATCTACGAAGGACTAGCGAAATAGCTAGAAAGCTTATATTCGAATAAGCGTTAACGTTCAAATTTTCAACCTTTAAAGGAATAACGATTAACGAAATGGCTGCCTGAAGGATGCGAAAGGTTTAATGGCTTGTCAACACTGAGATTCTGAACCCTTTGATCATATCCGGAGGAGGAAAGATCGAAAGAGGTTGAATCGTTTCTCAGGAAATATTTTGACAGAAATGGGTGTGGTGGTTTTGGTTACCAAGCGACGGTTGTGCTAGGTCGCCCTACGGATCAAAGGAATTTCTTTTCCCTGGTTTTCGGTTTCACTGGCGCCACTTTCGACAATTTGTCAGCTGGCAACGTTTACCCCAACCGCCGATATCTTTCAAATTCAGGAAGATTTGGTAATGCAGGTCAACGTGGACATTGCAGGGGGCCTAAACGAGGTTCTCGCCGTTAAAGCGACACAACTCACGGACGAATAAATATTATGCGGCTGAAAAATGCGCTTTCGAGCACATCCAGGCGTCCTCGACTCCTTGCGCGAGGATTGTGCCGATGAAAGAGGGTAGAGAGGTCGGGGTTGTCGCGAGAGTAGAGAAGCCCTCTCGCTGCCGTTCGTACAGATACACTGGCTACATTGTGGGTTTATAGGCTCATTGTGCGACTCCGTCACAGGGCATTGTCGTCCTTTTTTCGAGGGCCGGAGATTCACACCTTTTCACCGGTGCGGCGCGATTTTCCACGATGGGCGCGCGCGAACGAAACGCACCGCGCCGGTTCCATTGAGCGGAAGAGGGCGAGCCAACTCTCGTGGAAGGGACGACGACGAGAGAATCCGGTGATGGGATAAAGGGTGATGGAGATACAGAGGACAGATAAGAACTAAACGCGAAGGAACGCGGAACCGGTAGAGGTTCGTCGGATTTATCGCGCGACGAATGGGGTTACACGAGCGTCTTTCTTTTCGACCGGCGTCGATGGGTCGGTTGAAATGAGAAAGACAATGATGGCTGTTTAAAACGGGGTGTTGAGGATGTGAGAGCTCTTCTGGATTAAATTTCTTATGGTTGTACGTTTGAAAGACAGCTTCGCGGGTCTTGCCACCGCTGTTCACGCGTTTCCTCAATTTCAAACGACTAAAATGTTCAGCAAATCGAACCTGTTGCAAATAATGTACGATATCTATTTTCCTGATGGACATCATTTTACCAGAAACGCAAATTTTAGAATCGTTGAAGAGTTCTTAACGATGTGTTATTTCTGCTTTGAGAATAAAATTAACATATATTATTAACAATATACTGTTCCATTAGCTTGAGGATAAAGTTTCGTTACAAAATTTTCAACTGGCACCGTCCCCGTTTTCCGATAACTGAATATTATTCGATAATTGAATTTGATCCCGTCGTTATTGTTATCGTGGCTAGGATCGATTTGCCGGAGACCTTATGAATTTGTAAGCAAAGAAATTTGAAGGCTTGCCAAGTCTCTCTTCTGGAACGGACAATTAGACTTTTCTCGTCGACCTTGAGGGGAGTCAACGAGACGTTGAGGAGTTTGTCCGACCGATCGTTAAGTCACCCCGTACCTTCGCCCTTGTTCTTTGTCGAGATTAGAACCCGGTGCTTCGAATAATATGCCCCTTACCATATATAAACTTCAAATTTTCTTCTCCGCATTAACCACGCTATTTCACATATCCGCAAGATGCACCCCCCTTCAATTTTTATTCTAACGCTTAGACCTTTACCTTAACATCGCTTACCTTAAAATTGTTACTTGACTTTACCACGTTTCAAAGAAAAGGAGGATGAATTAAAAAGAACAGCGGTGACAGCGAGGACTAAAGTAGGAACTAAATTTAGGTCGACATGTGCGTACGTAACGTTTGTCTGGCGCCAAGGAACAAAATATGTAGTTCGAGCACAAAAATATTAGGTTACTCCGAAAACAGCCGGCAGTCAACACTTTCCTGAAGCGTTGCACGTGGCGTTCCGCCGTGGACAAATTAAAACGGATTCCCATGGTAGTTTCCAACCTGGAGACAGACGCAAGTCGATATTAATTCATTGAGCCGATCGTGATCGATTATTCGGGCAGACAAGGAGCGGAACAATTTGCAGGCAACAATCGACAAACGCGAAATATGATTCGTTGCGAAGATCTGTGAAGTCTGCAACGGTTATGGGGGACGATTAATTGCGCCATTGAGCGAATAGTGTGTATTGCCGGTATTATCCGAATCGAACATAGCACGCCACTCGGAGAATAATTATGAAATCATTCACTCGTGGAACAATTTCGAGCGGCAGTTCTCTGCTTTTCATTTAATTCCCGATGTTTAGCCGCTCTATTTTCAAAGGGTGCCGTGCACAGCTTTGTTAATTCGCGTCACTGAATCGATTCGAACGAGTGCTACTCTAACCCCTCTTTCTCTCTAAAACATGAAATTATGCAAATTATTAAAACACGTTCGATTAGCGCTCGAGAAGTACCTCTTCGATTTTTCGCCTTCATCCTGCGCACAATAGTGCTTACTCTTTACAAAGTATACTTAACCGCTCAGCAAATATTTGTAATTATTTACATCTCACCGATTTCAATCACATTGAAATATTTCCTCAAGAATATAATTTCAGCAGCGATTGCTTCGTTTAGAAAAAATAAATTGATTCGTTCAATTCCCGTGGTAAATACTTCTAAATGTTAGCTCGTACGGGCTAAAAGAGGTTCATCGAAATGATCGTAACGAGACGTGAATGACGCGGAATCGAGGCTCGTATCGTTCCCCGATAAGTTATATTTTTGTCCAAGAGTGACGGAACGTTGGCTCCGCGCTCTCCAATTATTAGAACCCCAAGCAGTGGTGTAACAAGTTTGCGACCCTCGCGTCTCCATCGAGCTGGGATTTGGGAGGGGTTGCTTGAAAGCTTGCAACGGCGTGTGCCGCGTAACGTGATCGCGCCTCGACTCTTATGAATACCGTAAATTTTACGCGATACGTTGCCGACAATTTCGCCCGGTCATCAGCATAAAATCTATTCCACGTTTGCCAGGCAAAATGAAACCCGTAGGAAGCTCGGCGGAGATTTACGAAAGTACGCTGCCGGTCTCGCGTCGATTTCGATTTCTCTTCCCCGGGTTAGGAGCGACGATTTTCCACGCGCAATTTTCGCGACGAACAATTATTCAGCGGCTCTGGCCACTTAGCTCTCCCGTTAACGAGTGAGTTTTGTCCCGTCGTGTCCGGGATTCTTTCGCGATTCTCTAATTAAAAGCTGGCGCCCGTCACGTGGCTTCGCCAACGTTTTTACCGGTTCTGTGACGTGCTAATAGTCCGACTGAAGAGGACCGAATTAATTTGTACGCGTTTTTTCCTCGTATAGCCGTCATCGAATTAGGAGTTTGTTCTTTTACGATGACTAGACTCTTCATTTTCCATAGCTGTCGCGAAACGCAACTGTAGCTGCTCGTGACAAAAATCTAGCCATCTTGTCTTCTTCCTTGTTAAGGTGGAAATGATCAGATGTACAGATAACAAGAAATTTAGACGATTAACACTGGTAAAAAAAAATTTGTCGCTACGGGAGTACAACGCGGTGGTACAATCATGGATTAACAGACAGAGGCTACAGACAAGAATAATAAAGAGTAACATTATTAATTTGAGATAGTACGGTAGAAGACAGTGGTCTTAACATTATGGAGACGAACCTCCAAATTGATACATCTTGGCGATGCTTTAATCGGTTCGTGTCTGCGTTTGGCACCCTAACAACGCTTTCAGCATCGACAAGCCGGGTAACTGGGCTGTAAACTGACGTTAAATTTTCTACGATGCTACCAGCAATTTCAGCGGGTCATCGGCGTAAAGTCGATGCTCATTGCGAGGCAGGCTAGCGTTCACGAGGATGCGGACGAGCAGAGTGGACCGTTGGTGGGTGGACAGGAGCAGAGTAGGGGGCAGACAGTGAGGGCAGAGGAGTTAATGGGGACGAACTGTAGAAGTGGCTATAGTCTAGTGGCGTGTTAGGGCCAGGGCCATTAAGCTTAATGACATAATGAAGTAAATGGCTGTGCATGCCATGCCACGCCGGAGACTATAGCTTATAACCGCCGGGCCTCCACCCCCGCGCAATATACCGCGTGCCAGGAATTCCTGACTTATGCCTCCACTGCCCAGTCGAAAGGGGTAGCTCTAGGGAGGGTGCTACCACCCTTCTCTGTTTCTCTTTCGCATCGACTCGCCATTTCTCCGTCGTTCTTTCAACCCTTCGTCTATCTCTCGCGAATGTCTCTGTTCCATTTGTTCGCCGAGGCTCTTTCTCTGTTCGTATATTACGTAAAGGGTTGTCGGTACGAGCGTGCACACGTGCTGGAAGCGAATTTATTTCGGGAATTGCCAAGCCGTCCCGGCGTCTCCGTCACTCTATCTGGTCCCCCGTTTTAAAAACCTACCGGCTCGCGCCTTACCCTCTCAAATTTCCTGCGAGGACTCGTAATTATGCGTTTCGCGTGGCCTAACGGAAAGGTCGCGAGCGTTTAATGTAACGCGGCAAAGGTGGACACCTTCCTCGCTGAAATTGCGCGTCTCTCTTGTTTACCGGTCGCTGCACTCCTTTCACCTTCGAGCTTTTCTCCTAGCCACTTTCAAAGCCTGATAGCTGCAATTTCCAGTATTAATTGGACGCGTGAATGGACCGTGTCGTTCCCTGTCTTTCGAGATTCAAGCGAAGAGCTTCGAGTTCGCTGGCGGGAGCTTTCGGCCCATTTGTCGCGTTCGATTCACTTGTGACGACCTGCTAGACCCACGAGCTTCTCCTCATTCATCTGCCTGCTGGTTGAAAGAGCTTGGTCACGTTAAAAGGGGCAATTGCTCGTGCTGGCGTCATTTTCAAGTAGCCTTTTCTCGCATAGTCGGAAGAAAGGGAAGCTCTGCTATCTAGGCTAAAGAAATAGCTAAACTGGGGAACGTCGACGATTCAAATACTAATTTATTTCTGTGCATATGGTCCGGATGGAAAAGCTTAATTTAAACAAGAGTCTTTGAACACGTTGAATAGGTGCTTTCATTCTGAGCACTCCGTGAAAAAACACAAAGTATAATTGCATGAACGTTCGAGGTTTCAGACTAATTTGTTCAACAAACGTTTGAATAAATAGTTCGATCGATAGAAGATCGTCTCGATGGGCGAGCGAGAAATCCTTGAACATCCTGCGAGAGCTGGCCTCGAGCATGGAACAAAGTACGTAGGTACGACGAAGGTTAAAAAAAAACCGCGTTGTTTTCGGGCAATCAACACTTCGTCCATTGTCCTTGGCTGGCATCTGAATGCGTGGCCATCATAATATTCACACCATTTCGTATAGGGTCGAATTTCGAGCATGGCCACCGCGTCACGGAGAATGGTTCGAGACGCGCGTGAAAACACGTTTCTGACCACGAGGCGCGAAGAAACCTATGGAAGAGAAGGAAAAAAAGTAGAGAAAGAAGAATCGGAGAAACAGAGCGGGTTAGTCGAGGGTAAAAGAGTCGAGAAGCGCTTCCAAGAAGAAGACTATTCTACGCCCACGTAGAATTCGTTATTCTTTTCTTTCCTTTTTCCTCGCGTTTTCTTTCCCCATCTTCTTTTTCTTTTCTTATTTTATTTTTCGGCTTCTCGTTCTATTCATTAATTATCGCCCATTGAAAGGGGGCCAGGCCGTCCGATTGTGCGATCCCAGATCGATGAAACGCGTTTCACCGGTAACCGTGATTAAATCCCGTCGCGTTTTTCGCGAAATAACCGGTCGGAGGGAGCTGGTTTTTTATTCGAGAATTTAATTACTGCCGTATTATGCACGCGAATGCTCGCGATACGAGCGGAGCGAATCGCTCGAGCCGAGAAACAACGTCGTGATTCCTGGCGCGCTTAGAAGAAAACTCGCCTTCGTTAATTATTCGTCTTCGTTATCATTGTCGGGGATACTCGAACCTTGTATCTGAAAATAATTACCGTCTCCTCTCGTCCCACCGGTTCTTTGTACCTTCCCTGCAAATTGATAACAAGAGTTCTGATAAAGCTGGAACCATCGTTTTTCTATTTAACGAAACAAATTTCATCCATCATTTAGACGAAGATTAAGACGAAGATTAAGACTTCGCATTAATCGTAGAGAAAATAAAAAAGAGAAAATTGCGAAGCAAAGGGAAACGCACGGAGCGAATCGAACGAATCTCCAGAGGGCCAGCGATCGAACCGAGCAAATTAATTCGACCCCGAAAACATCGTGAAAGCATTAGCAGCTTACCCCCTAAGCTGCTTGCCGGTCTGTTACAAGTGTTTTACAGCGTGTTACATGGTGCAGCAAAACTATCCCGGGCTCGAGGGTCCCTAATCTACCGAAACATCCCTCGGGATGTATCCGAGCATCACCACTGCACTCGGATACGCTCCATTCGTCCTTTCGGCCATGTAAACGACCACGTTACATGTTTCACGCGCTCGATAAATAATTCCTGGCTCGATGCATTTTTCAGGCGTGCTGGTATTTCACAACGGGGTCCTAAGAATGCTGTTGCTAACACTGAAAACGATCGAACGTTAGCTCCTGAGTTTCACTAGTCAAGTATTGTCTATTTTCAGTTTAGCATATTGATACGAAGTGATATTGTATGACAGCGTTTACTATCTAGAAATATTGTTTGACTGGTAGAACAACATAGTTTCTGCACATATTTTCTACCACGTTGATCACTGAATTATTAATACATCCTGACATTATTTTTCGTGCATTGCCTATGGGACTTGCGACCATAGTCGGGCGTATCAAATTGATGCGTAACGTCGTTTTCGTATACGATGGGGTTGGAAAGCTACGCAATTTCTCGTCAACCGGTTGACCTATCGGGGAGAGTAATCGATTGCATTCTACAAGAAACACGAAGGGTTGTACACTTTCATCATTTACGCGTTCTTACAGAAATTTAAATTGAATATGATTGTAAGGATAAAAAACCTCCATTTTGTCCACCCGTTTTAATCTTGATTGAATATAAATTTTCTTGAGCAAGAGGATGTATCGTGAAACGGCATAAAGACGAGTACTCGTCTCATTCGTTAGACGGCGAGGTAATTTCACGATGAATCCACGAAAGGGCATTTATCCGTCCTCGGACGGAAACGAATTTTCAATTATCAGACACAAAAGGCCCGGGGTAATTCCCGGTTTAAAACGTCTTCGCGATGCACGGAGCTGGAAGGGAGAGGAACGAAAGAGAGGACAGGGCGGTGCCATGAAAAGATTTTCAAATTAAATTTCAGGATTAGTACCCTGGTTTAATACGGACAAGTGACGGCAGAAGACGTCCCAGGGGTGTGCTACGTGCTACCTTCGCCCTCCCCATGGGACACCGTGCACACCAGGCCACTGTGTAACAACGATGTTCTGGCCCACCCCTCCTGGTAACGCTTCGCGCCTTTCCATTTGCTCGATGCAAACTTCTGTGGCCTTCTCTTTCTACGAATACCTCTTTCTCGATCCTCTGTCCAGCTGGACTATTTCGACGCGATGCAGGGATAGAATAAACAGAACGGGGGAAAGTTTGCGATAGACGAGGTTCGTCAAGGACCTATAAGAGGCTGATACATCTTGTATCTCATCAACTACAAGATGAAACATAATTTTGATATTGTATTCAGATAAGCAGATTATAAATCTTTGAACATCAACGTTGGCAGAATTGTAGTTAAATAGATGTTTTTACATTCTGACTAAGTGGCATCGGGAAGTTACAAATTCTATCCCTTGTTTGATTCGTTCTGCTACAAACCACAAGTCCTAGCATGTACTAGGACATCCTTCAACTCTGTAAGGGTTCTTCACCCTTCGAAACAAATATTTACGTAAGGTTCTAGCTTTCACGGCTAGATTCATTCGACTCCAGATTTTTGATGGGGCTAACTGTATTTCTGTCTTGACCTCATAAGAAATGTGTAGCAATTCAGGAATTTTAATACTCCATTTTAGCCGTAAATTAAGTAATAGTGTGGTGGTGCATCGAACGCGATTTCCATGGGGTTCGATCGGCAGCGATCAGAGACTGCATCCAGCAGGATTAGAATATCAATTATCGAAGAAACACGGACCCCCGGGATCTAAAGAGGTTCTATTATGTTTGAGCGCAAGGAAGGAAGGCAACCAGCCAGCCAAGCAAGGCCACGGGTTTAAGGTCTTAACAGCTACTAAAGCAAAAGCTCCTTCTGTCTCGCTCTTAAGCACGGAAAACAAGCCGTGTTAGACGAAGGGGTGTATTGAGGGCCGCCATTGGCTATCCACGCTCCTTTATTGCCGGTTGCCTGGTAACCGGCCTGCCGCCGACACACACCGATCGCAACCACCCTGCAAACCACCCTGGAACCCGACGGGAACGCGCACACCCTCGCCTAGGAACACCAACTCGCAACCACCACTACCACCACCACCACCATCGCCACCATCTCTCGCCACCCTCTCCTCGACGCTCCACCAGACACGCACACACTCGCATCACCGTTTTCTCAACCTCTACGAACAAGCGCACACCCTCAACGCTTACGGGGGTGTGCGAAGGAATCTTCGTGTAATCATCCTTAGACTGCTTGACGGTGTGCGTGCGTGAAACAACCCTACCCTGAGCCTTGGAGTGTACGTACGCATGGCGTGAATATATTTAGCGAGGAAACTACCACTGTTTTCACGGGAGAGGGTGTTTCGAGAGCCGACTCTTACTCGAGGCTGACTCTGTACGCGCACAAAGTCTACCACGCTCGCTGGACGAGAAGACTGTGCAAAGTTTTCTCTCGAGCTACTGGATTTCTTTGTTTTTATCGGTGACCAGCTGAAGATACCCTCGTGGGTCATTGTGTTGCGTTGTCTATACAACATACTGCTTTCATACTGGTCTGTTTCTGTTGCATTATCCCCTACACGGGAGAATAGTGTTGGCGGTCAATAGAATGTTAAATTCTTATGCAGAATTCTGATTCAATTTTTCTTCCACCTCAAAAGGTATAGTCAATAATTGTAGTCAATTTAAACATGTGTATGTGGTCACTGTATGACGGAGGGTTGGAAGAAAGATACATGTGATACTCTCAGTACCTGCATATCGAATTTTCTTCATTGAACACCAAGGTCTCGCAAGTACCCTCATTTTCGCGAAGCTAATCTGTCAAATCCAATACAGATGACGGTTAATTCGTAATAATAACGATATATACGATCACGGCCGTAATCTTGCGAGTTCTCTCGTCGAGGAGATTAAAAACAATTGCTTCTGAAGTGGCTACGTGCACAAACAGTGTGTCTCCCTAGCAGAGGTTCCCGAGGGAGGTCGCGACATCCCACGATGTTCGAGTGCACTACGAACGGATTAGATCCAGGGCAAATTAGAGGAGAGAAATGTTCTCTCGTCATTGGGTAACCAGAATATATACATATGTACATGTACATATCAGGGTAGAAGGGCAAACGTGTCTCTCCGTAATAGCTAACTGGATTTGATTAATCGATTCGGTTACAGCCTCCTACTTAGCCATAGTGACGCTTCCTGCCGCTCCTAATATCGATCATTCTCATCGTAAACAATCTCAATTGCAATGTTTGACTTTCCTTGTTAAATGTTGCAAAATTGCGTTGGAACTTATTTCGCGGAGCCTAGGGAAACATATTTCTACTCAGAAGAATGGTGAATTCGCCTGAAATATTCAACGAACGATATTGTGTTCCAATCTTCGAGATTTATTCTTCCTCCGGGTATTCGGGACATTTCAGAAACCGTCATAAAGTTAGGTCTTGAAAATGGAGTGACAGTTCCATTTTCTTTGAATTGCTGGGTCAAGTTGCGTCCACGTATGCTGGAAGGTTATTGGTTGGACTTGTAGCGTAAATAAGCGTGCTTAAGCTGGAACAGGAAGAAACGGTGTCGGGGTGTAAAGAGCCTCTCCTACGATCTTGTAAAACAATGCGTGGCGTGAACACTGTGCTCGTTGTCTTGAGTCGCTAGTCAGCCTCAAATATTTATTTCCTATCCGACTCATATTTTCTTCAAAATGTCACTTCTGAGTTCTTGGTTAGACATTTCAGAATATTCCTGATACTTTTATCATTTCTATTTCAATCATGCATTTGTCTGTTTTTCAGTGATCTACTTGAATTATTTGTTCTGAAGTTGCAGCTTGCTTCGTTTGATTGGATTCTGTAATCTGGGAGTTACGGTTGCTATTTTATGACATTTCAATTACTTTAATTTGAAAAATTAATTATTTCGACTGCAGCTAGGGCAACGTAAACGTCTTTAGCCACTAGACATACACAGCGCGTAAAATAGAGCGAAATTTACTTGGCACAGTAGTCGAAAAGATACTTCTGACCACTGTAGAGGTTCGTGTATGCGTCGAGAAGAAACATTGGATAAAATTAAGCTTGCACGCGAGAAATTTGCTTGAATCGACTGAATGCGCCCGACGCTTCCTCATTAAGTTCTTCGTCTTCGCGACGACCCAGGAATACTTTCCCATCTGTCGAATTTACCAAGGCGACAGTTTTCGTTGAAAATAATCACGCGCTAAAAACGATCCACCGAACTCGTTTAATTAGTCCATCGATAGGAATCTTGTTTGAAGATTTCAAAACAAATAAATTTCGTTTGGAAAAAAAAATTTCTTTCATTTCCCCTTTTTGAAATGTCGCCAATAGCTGGAACGCCTGTTCCTTTGACTCTGAGGAAACGTTTTGAAAAAAAAGCGGTGAAACGCAACCGAAATGAACGCAAAAGAGCAGAACGCGAGACGAACAAGGAAGAATTAACAATGCTTTACAAAAGCAGCCTTCGCTATTTTCGCCTTGTATGCGCCGTGGGTCGCGAGCAACCGTGAAACTACTCGACTCGAAAAAATTCAACACGGAATTCCTCTTTTGCTTCTCTGGCCTTTTTCCGATGCTCACGCATTCGGAAAACTAGCTTTGACCGTGCCTTGCGCACAAAGTTGAAACACTTTATTTTGCTCCCACCTAACAATTTATCCAATGCGATTCTCGTTGCTCAAACTCAATCGCAATTTCGAACACAAAGCCACGGGTGTACATTACACCGTTGTCAAAGAGTAGCCATCGAATTCTTGACCATTTAATTTACTTCCGGATAAAACGGATTTAAACTGCAACAGAAACTAAATCCCTTTTTAAATCAAGAAACTTATATATTTTTGTTCAACCCTTAAATTATTCTTGTACAAGCAAGGAAAGAATAATGAGACCTGATTTAAATACATGTTAGTATATTTCTAATACAACTTATATGTCTCAGTATGATTTTGAAGCAGTTAAATATATGTTGCAATACTGCATTATGTATTTAAGGGTTGAAACGAAAAGACAACGAATGGAATTCATGCATTTATTCTTCGCATCCTCAGTTTAATTTTCTGGTTTCGATATTAATATTGGAAAATGTCTGCCTCAATTTTAACTCGGTGCTGTCAATGTTTAATGTTTAATTGCAAGTGAAATAAAAAATGTAGTGAGAAATATGTGAAATATTATTTGAGTTGTATTCAATTTGCGTTCGATGGACCATCGCGCAGAAAAATGTGCAACATCGAGGGAAAATTTCCGATGAGAATAAACATGAAAGAAGTAGGACGTGTGGAGTAATAGCGAGCGTGACGTCAGCAATGCGTTTCGTGGGTCCAATTAGTCGAAGAACACGTATAATTGGAATTAAGCTCTTAATTAATAGTTAATTAGCCGACGGTAGTAACGGCACCGGCACCACCAACAACTGTAGTAACGAGTTAGCCCCGGGGAGAGGGTTTCATTGTGGGAAGAGCGGCGCGCGCCTCGTCGAGCCGGTTTTCGCTCGTTAATTCGAAATTAATTTATAATTGATAATTAATTTCGGGCCACGGGTCCTGTCCTGGCTGCCCGTTCCACGAAACCTTTCTAATTTTCTGCCTCTCTACCGTGGCCACGGGAAAAAAACTGCCATTTACTCGCCACGCGTGTACCAATCGTCGAGTCACTAACGGCGTATTTAAAAAAAAAAGAAGGAAAGAGTTGTTTTTCTCTTTCTGTATCATAGGAGCACCGTTAGCTGCTCCGTAATTGGAGAACCTAGAATTTTTCAGATGAAAAATCCGTACACGACCGGCCGGACAACAGGCTTTCGTGACTTTTCCATTTTTCCTTCTATTTTTCACTATTTTCCACGGCAATTTTTTCTCCTTGGAAACCGTTCCATCGAACCGTAGGAAATTCCGTTATCGGTAATCCATTTTCCGAGTATTCTGCCGGAATATCGAGTGTCAAGTCCTTGCTACGACAGTCGATATCGAGTAAGGGAGGAATTTCTGTTTCGATCTCGACCACCGTTTCCTCGTCGAAACTCGTCGTGTCGTTAATTGAGTTCTTCCTTTTTTTTTATTCGAGATAATGCTTTAAACTTGACGTTGCAAACGTTTGACAAAAAAATTTCTGGATAAAAGAGAAAGTGGGACTGCGTAATGTGCTCCTTAGTGGCGTGTCGATAGTTACAAAGGGTGAAATTGGAACAGGAAAGGAGATCAAAGTGTTGGGCGAATTTGGGTTACGTAGGAAACCTTGTTCTCCACATTTTAGTACGTTTTAATTGTGTCTAACGATCTGGAGCTTAAAAAACTATAAGTAACACGAATCAGACGGGGTTGATGATTAATTATGTCCGATATAACGTTCATATTTCTACACACGAATGGAAGAATGATTAATTAATTGTTTTCCCCAAAAATTTGGGGGATTAACAGGGAAAGTATTGGGAAATTGAAAGTTTAAGTAGAACTGTATCTGTCACAGTAGAAACGGTCGTGCGTAGCAAGACTGGCGCAGAAAATCTACTCTTTCAACCCCAATTTTGATAAGTTTTTAGTGACAGACTTAATAATTTGCATAGTCGATTGCATAATACCAAATTGACATTTCGACTTTGTTTGTAATATTCCAGCTATGATTCTGTCTGACGCACCTGATAAATCACAGTACAAGGGGTTGAAGACAAAACTATACATAACATTTGTCTGCCCATAGAAATCACCCATAACAGTAACTCTTACTCACCTAATTACAAATAGAATTTGTCAAATACTTGTGATACCTGAAATCTTAACAAAATATAAATAATCCTCTTAATAATCGCCACAAGTACACAGCCGTTCTCACTGTAGTAATCGATGAAATATCTCGTAGAAATTCAATTTTCTGGATAAAATTTGTGTTTTTTGAAAGTGCAGTTCATTAAAGATTCAATTTTTCTCGCTAATTGATATCGAGTGATAGGGAAGCAGAATCGAGGATACGATCACTAATACAAGCTAAACATTGAACGTAATTTGCGTGGGATACGCATGGTTTCGATTCATTGGCAAGTCAGGTATAATGGGTAATTTGATCCTTGATGTACGCGCGGCTGGAACAAAGCGGCGTGTATAATTATCAATTACAGTCGGTGCTATGAAATGACGAGCTCCGAGTCTAATGGACCGTTACTGCGCGCTAACTGGCGATTTTTTTGCGAAAATACTATGCGTGGAATACGTTGCAAATTATCGCTATTGGAGATACTTTGTGATCGATTGCACAAGAGCACTTTGTCTTATTGCATCGTCAATTAGATTGTTAAGTAGATTGTTACATAATTGTTCAAGACAAGAATTTTTATTATTACGTATTTGTCACTTTTAACACTTTGGACAAATGTGACACACTTAGTTTAATACAACAATTTGAAATAAATATTTTTTAACCAAATCTATAGTATTATACATACGTATAATGATGTATAAACATAGTGGAACAATAGTGACAATAATAGGCTCATAACAAACATTTAACTAAAAAGTTTTGAGGTTCTGGCAACACCAGAAATGCTTTCGAGTGCAAGGGGTTGAAATATTTCTTTCAAATTAAAACATTGTATCTTATAGAGAGAGCTATCTTTAAGACTTTGTTTAGAAATCAAACTGTAACAAAAGTTAGTAATTTTAACGATACTGTTGCAGGTGTGGGTCACAACATAGAGTCGGGAAAAGACTTCACGGTCGACGGTCTCTCCGGTTTCAGCAAAAAGAAGAAAAAGAAGCGCCGTCATAGGTGAGTGTCTCACCCGAACATCAACCAGCAATTTTCGTTTAGTTTACCAATATGTCTTGATTCTTCTCTTGGTAAAATAGAAAAATTAAATTGACCCGTAAAATCAGCGCGATAGAAACACGCGTGAATAATTAATAACCACTGGGAAAATTTTCGGCGTTGCATCCAGGACTATTCTTCCGTGCTTTCCCTTAATTATCCGCCGAACAATCGTTCGCAATAATGATAAATTTATTCCGAGCGAACGTATACACATCATTTCGAACTTTTCAACGTGTAATCGGTGGTAATGAGTTTGCAGGAATTTTGAAGCGACAGATAATCCAATACTAATCATCGTTCGCTAATGATTGCACATCAGATGAACGAATTCATCCTCAAATTATTTATTGAAAAATTTAATTATCGATAGAAGTTGATTTTGTTCCGATATTTTGAGATTTCCCAGGATTTTACGGATTGTGGAACAATTTGGAAACTGCTCGAAAATATTGCAAATCTTTGAAAATACGGGATTGTTCTGAAGATGGTTGACCTTTCAAGTTTTAATCGAATTATTAACTTGAATTTTTCATGGAATTAATATTACGGAAATGTAAGAGGTAGCAAACTGAAAGCTTCAATAATTGGTCAACCCTTGTACGATAGGGATTTTTAACTTGTCCTCTTTTATTTTGCTTTCCTTATTTTAGGTTTGTACATTTTACAAATGGAGAGCCTTCTATTTTAACTTGAGAAGTTAACCATGTTGAGTGTACAATTGAACAGTGGTTTCCGCAATGTGTTTAAAATGTGAAGAAATCGTTCGAAAGATTGACAGGTGTGAATGTTTCGTCCCCTTTGAGCGTAGGCTAGCTTTAAGGGAAAAGCTGTAATGGCATATAACTAGGTTCATACGGTTGTTGCTCCAGGACGATCTTCACGTCACAGCAGCTGGAGGAGCTGGAAGCAGCGTTCAAGGAAGCCCATTATCCTGACGTGTATGCCCGCGAGATGCTCAGCCTTCGAACCGATCTGCCCGAGGACAGGATACAGGTGAGCGAAAATCAAAAGACCTATGAAATCCGATCTCGTGACCTACGAATCGGAAGCTCGATACCACCATCGTAACCTTGCCTCGCTGAAATTCGCGACTCAGTGGTATCGTGTTTCTTCGTCTGGATACTCCTGAACTTGATCCACTAGAATCGAAGATTCCTTATATTCGTTGTTTTTTTACCGATCCACTCGATTTTCAATGAAACACGAACAAAAAGAAGGGTTGCAAACCTTGCTAATTTTTCGCCACGGTCCAGCTACAGTTTTCGAATCGTGAACGAATGTTTGCACATCGGGTAAAGCTCGCAATATAATTCGCTATCACGAGCACAATCCGCTTGGTCGATAATTTCGTTCGTTAACGAGAATTAACAACGTTACACGCTCTTGTGAAAATTTACCGTGTCGTTCGGGCACGATCACACGGCATAATCACCGAAGATATAAAGCTCCAATACGTTTTCACGCAATTACAATGAGCGCTCGTTCTGTCGACGAAAATTCCCCCGTAGAGTTACAACGGTGAGACTGCTTTTTGCAAACGGCTTCCGCGGCTGCGTTTTATTCGTCAAAGAGAATCGTTATCAATCAACGAACGTTTGGTATTAGTTGTACTCGTATAAATTACCAAGCAATTAATTTTGTTAATTTGTAGAGCGTCAATACGATTACTCGGAACAGAGGCTGTTTATTTTCGATGCAATTCGTAACGAAACCGCAATTAATTTTCATGAGATTATTTTTTTTCGTTTCAATTAATGAATCCTCTATTTCTTTATGTTTAATAGTGTAATATATCTATATGCACCGGTCATTTTTTAATTTGAAAAGTATTTGATGTAGAAGCAACATAGCGAGGTCGAAAAATCGCACCCCATTTTTAACGCGAACGAACCGCCCTCGAACCCACTCGCGAACGGCAACTGTTTCGATCTCGCGGTGATATCGCGCAGAATTATCGACATCGCGTACAAAGCAGCGAAAGAACAGTCGCGAGCGAAAGGGGTGGTTCAGTGGCGGGTGGCGAGGAGGGTGAGAGTAGCAGGACCAAAAGGCACGACCATAAAAGGGAGAATTTTCCCGGGCTGACGGTTAGTTACCGCGGACCCATGGAGTACTAGGCTCAGATAGGTTTCCGCATGGCGGACCCGGGACAAGCTTCCCTCTCTCTCCCTTTTCCGCGTCCCTCTTCCTCTCTCCGATTCAACCCTCCCCGTATACCTCTCCGCTTCGTTCTTCTCGCGATCTCTCCCCTCCGACGTGCGTGCGCCACGTTGTCAAAATCTGGCTGAAAAACCTAGACGCGGAAAAGGGAGAAGAGCGCGGCACGTGGATGAACGCGCGAGTAACGTCCACAGGTATCCAATACGCGCGGCGGACGCACAGCGCTGATCGCGTTTCGATATAATTCCTGGAGGGTGGGTCAGAGGGTGGCGGTCCGCGAGAAGCAAAGGTGGCAAAGGAACCGAAGGTGTACACCGAGGGGTAAACGCGAAACGGACCGGTGGTAAGAGCAACGAGGACGGGTTCCGTTCGAAAGACGGAGAGGCAGAAGGAGGAAGGCCACGGGAAGGCTGTGGAGAAGGGTGAAAAGACAGGAGAGGGGAAAGGATAGGTAGGTACGGAGTCGCGCTTCACGGGGTTGTTGAAGCTTCGTGGCTGAAGCGTGCAGGCGCGTACACACAGAGAAGAGCGAGAGGAGAGCGGCGCCGTGAAACGACAAAGCGGCCATTGCAGGATGGGTGCGGTCCCGCGGGCCAATCAGAGAGACGAGTCGCGGACCGGTCGGCCAATCAGACCGCGCCTTCCATCCGTCTTTTGTTTCTAAATTTGCGCGCGCGGCGGGGACACAATATAACGAGCGCGGGGACGGAAAGAGGGGTTGATAATCGTTAACGGTGATATTTTTGTATGGGAGTGCCGGCTTTCTTCGTCTTTTCTCTACCTCCACCTTCAGCCTACCCTCCCACATGCTGCCACACACTCCTCCCTTCCACATCCTTCCAGTTCGCTATCGCTCTTCTTCTTCCTCCGTCTTCGTCTTTGTTTCGTTCGTTTGCCGCGCGAATACGCTTCCGCTTCTTGATGTAGACTGATTCGCGATCTTCCAACGAGCTTCTTCGTCTTTTGCGCCACTCCATCTCGACCCTGTGTCTTTTCTAATCCCTTTGTAGCTTCCTTTGTCTCCTGCTACGTTTTGTTTCTCCCGCGCTCGTGTGCGCGCACACGCGTGTCCCGAATCGACTATGCGGGCGCCACGTCGCGACGCACCGGCCAGTTTTCATATCGATTAGGACCATTTTCTGGCGGTTGTTAAGCATAGAACGTCGCTAACCTTTTCTTGCTCCAACATGTCCACGAAAAATAATACACTTTCAACAAGACACTTATCAATTTCAAACTTATTCTATGATCGAAGGAACCGAAACCTTCCTTCCGTATGAACTTGAAATTTGCCAAATTCAAAAAATTTACTAGAGGACTGCTTTCAAGTACAAAGACTATAATGTATCTGCATGACTTTTTGTTTACTCAAACAGCAGAAAGTATAGTTCCCTGAAATTTGACTAATAAGTTCCCATAGCCCCGTCATCGAATTAAACCGTAACGAACCGTCAACGTCGAAACGAAGAAAGGGAACGGAAGTGGCTGCTTCCGCTATCGAACGAAATTATCGCGTCCAGCGAACGACTTGACGTTGCACCGTCTGTCAGGTTCCGCGCGTTGAGGTGTTATTACTCGATTAAACGAATGAATTCGTTCGTTCCAAAATGGCACGAACAAATTAATTAGTTACGCCCATTGTACACGCGTCTGCCTGCTACATCGAAAACCCGGGCTCAAGACACGACCATACCGCTTCTTCATCAGGACAATGCGAAAAGAAACGGTGTATTCCCTTTGACGAGTCGCAGACTTGATTTTCGGTATCGAGAAGCTTTCTCATTTCGAGAACTGACAAAGGGATGCAAGAAGCAGGGAAAGGAAAAAGAGCAAGGTCTTTCTTTGAGAACGAGGGAAGAAATGTTCCTTCTCCTCGCGAAATGAGAAACCTCCAAGATACTTTCCATGGCATTCATCGTTCTGACATGCTTCCTCGAAATACAAAGATTTTTAATACCCTCTTCCACGAGCGCCATGGATAAAGGTTTGCAATGTAGGGATCGTAATAATTACCAGTCCTTTCGTCTACGATTTGTCGTGTTCGTTCAACGAGACTTTTCAGAGCTCAACTCGATGAAAGAAAGGCTGAACTCTCCCGCGGTGAAGTTAATCGAAATGTCTTCGACAGACTCATGTCCGCTTGCCGGCTCAATTGTGCTCGACCCTGATTGCAACTGTTTTCGAGTTATCTTTTTTTTAAGCGTATAACATAAGAAGCGCCATTGCAGTGGGAAATTTAATGTAAGTATTGGAGAAAACTGAAGGACACAAAGAAGTCTGGTTTCCAAATTCACCCCACGAACCGATCGACTTGACTGCTCGTTATCGCGATCGTTCTCGTGCTCGCGACGAGGCTGCGTCTGATTGGCGCGCGGAATCGTTCACAAACGGCGGTAATTTCGGTGGTCGGAGGGTTACGACTTCTTACGGGGGTGCGAAAATTACAGGCTGCCACGGCACACGTTCTTTCAGACCGTGATCGATGTACATAACCGTATAGACGCAGGGGTCCTAACTCGCCAAGTGTTTCGGACAAAATGACACCACGAATCACTGTTCAATTACTGTTTAATTTTGCCGTACGCGTGCGCTTAATAAATCCTCTCCGCCACGGGACTTTTAACTGCAATTTCGCGTGCTAATCGCGTTCGAACCGTATGATTTTCAACGGGTAATGTGCGGCTTCACGATCATTTTTGTTATATCGTAATTGCACTCGAATTGGGCTGCTGTATAAGAGAGTGAAGAAATTCGACCTGAAGAATCTTACTGAAACTATGGAGTTCAAAGTTACCATTGATAACATTCATAAGATCCAATTTAGCACACATAATCTTTGAGATGTCTTGGATCTCACGTTGGTAAAATTTTATACCTTCCAAAGACTTCTACTTATAACTGCAGACTTACAATCAAAGCTGCATATGAACTCTTCCTAATTACGCTCTAACGGGTTTACAGTGGAGCCAAGGAATGGCTACGATGTTAAAGAAGTAATCTTCCTCGAACGGATAGACGTTTCCCGGTTGAAGTTATCCGGGTAATGAGACCCAAGACTCCCACGGGCTCGTTCGAAAAAACAACACGTATCTTCGGTCGTAAGCGGCCCATTAGCGAAGAATTTTGACGTGGCTCAGACAATCGTTCGCGGCTAGGCGGATGGAAAGCTGGCTGTTCTGTTAAGGAAAAAAAATTGACTTCAAGTAGCGAGGAACGGCTCGCGAGACGCAAGTCATCCACGAGGATCTCTGGAGGGTTCTCAGCTACGGCTTCCACGTACGTTCCTTGACAAAGGTTCCAAGTGAAGGAAGCCCCCTTTCCTGACAACGGGGCCCCATTGTCGGTTCACGTTCGGCCGAGGCGCCATTGAAGATTCGAACGGCCTGCCAGGTAGGCAGGCGGTCTTCGACATTTTTTTTTCTCCTTCGATCATCGTGCACGATCATCGTTGGCCACCGGCTCGATACGCTTCGTAGCCGTGTAATTATCCGCTGGAACCATTAGTTCGTGTAATCGGGATCTTGTGGTGGTTTAGAAGCGCCCACTTGATCATCCGGAGACTTCAATTTACTTTCGAACGGTGATTAGGATGTTAACACCTCGGCAGTTCACGAGTTCTGTTTATACTTTTCACAGCTGTTGATTTAATCGAGTAATGGGCGAAGATTATTTTAGTTTGATCGCTTTACATCTTCATATGTTGCGATCATCACGTATTCAAGGGCGAGATCACATATTAGATCACATGTTGATCACCATGCGTTCATTGCGTATTTGATTAGAGCTCTGTCACGTACGCCTACTATTGCACTCGCAATTACACACGCAGCCGTCATGTTTTCCATTGCACGATAAAACAATCTTATCTCAAATAATTGCGATTATGTGTACGTTTTCGCCGAGTTAGGAGTATCTACAACACGATTAACCTCACTTTTTAACTTTCCGCTAACCAGATGATACAGATTAAGGAAAACCGATAGAAAAGGTACTGTTTCTTTTAACCAAACTCATTATCGAATTACCGTTGTCTCAGGTATAATCGAATCGGAGAGGAAGTCTGAAAGTTACCGAAGCTTTGTTTTCCGTTCCATGGCCGACAATTGTTACGTTTCTCTTTATAAACGAAAGAGGATCTTTTCGTTTACAACCCGGTCAATCTTTCACATAATTCAGTAGCAGGAACGAAGTGTTCCGCGAGGAAACATTGGACCGAAAGCAATTGAAGAATCGAGGATCTTTGTCTAGCGAGATCGAGTTCGAACGAGCCTCTTATTCGGTTTTACGAGCGATGGCTTCGCTCTGACGACTCTCTCGCTTGGAAATTCTCGAAAAGGAGCGCCATTTTGTTGGATCCAACGAATTACTCTTCTACGAACATCTCGACGCGAAAATGTGCGATAAAAGATATTGTTC
This sequence comes from Megachile lagopoda, assembly GCA_036983795.1. Classification (NCBI taxonomy): domain Eukaryota; kingdom Metazoa; phylum Arthropoda; class Insecta; order Hymenoptera; family Megachilidae; genus Megachile; species Megachile lagopoda. Next base: position 3,399,313 of record CM072794.1, read on the forward strand.
CCTGCTCAGTCATAGCGAAGTTAACTTCCCGGTGACTCGACGATTCGTTAAATTTTATTTCTTTTAAATTATTCTCTTCTTTGGAAACTCATCGTAAACCTCTCGTGGATTGAAGATCAAACTTCGAAGAACCGTCAAGTTGTGCATCGTACAAGAATGCGAGTGGACCCCAGTAAATCTGAAAGAAGTCGCGGAGGATAAGCACAGAAAATTAAGTGCGCGTTTCAAGCGGCAGAGCGTAATCGTTGAAATGAAGCATAATCCCCCCGTCCAGCGAGCATTACGAATTTTCATTTTTAATCCACTCGTTAGCCGGCACAATCCACAATTTGCCGGAGAGTGGCGCATTATCAACGACAAGAACAAAACCTGCGTTCATGCTCCCTTCCTCTCGACCGCTACCAAAATGGCTCGCGACAATGACGTCGGCCGAGAGAAGACATCGAGCCAAGCGAAACTCGCCGTATCATTCGGCAGCGAATGAAATCGTCGGGTTACCGGAGGGTCCTGGACCGTTCGGGTCGTTTAGACCGATGAACAGGAAGAAAGGGAGGAAAGGCTGAAAGTTTGGCTCGTTTCGAGGATATAATCTACCGGAGGAGAAGAAAGTAACGAGGAATCGAGTTACGTTCACCACCCACCCATCCTCTTCAACCCTCTTCCGCTCTACTTCGATCTTCTCTGTTCGGTCCTCTTCGTTTCTCGTCCGTTTCGCGAAAGAAAGCCAAGCTAAGAAAGGGTAATGGCGCGGAAACACGGCTCAAATGACCCGCGAATTTCCAGCGGACGGAACTTCCTACTCTCTCCTACTCTTTCTCTCTCGTGTTTATGTTTAATAGGCGGCTACAGTCGTGACTCGACGTGAATTATACTGGGATATTACCATTCACACGGCGAATTTATGGTAATTTTCGACTCGACTCGGCTAGACGGTGCTTAACGTCCTGCGGTACGCCAGATATGATCTTCCTTCGATCGTGTGCACTTCTTGAAATTTGAATCTCTATGAAGTGTTATGCATTCGACGTTGCTCTCGTTCGAGATACTCTTACGTAATCCCACAAATGTCTCTTAAGATGTTCTGACTATGTACTGAACAACATAAGCTTCCTTTATTTTATACAACTTGTGCTCTACGAAAAGAATCGACCTTTTAAAGATTGCAACTTTTTAACATTTTATGCTGGATCACTTATCACATCTTTCTTGAACACTTATGGATCACACCTATCTGAGGCATATATATTATTTTATATACTATAAATTCGACAGCAATGTTTGAAATAGACAAGACATCATATGCAAATAATAACGAATTTTAACTGCAAAAAATAATTTACAATCACGGGAAAACTTGACAAAGATCGAACAAAGAACTTTTAAAGAACTGAAACTTGAATTTCAATTGAAATTTTTTGTGAAGGATTCATACTAGTTTCGTTAAGTTCTGCGATTACCAGCTGGCCGATAGAGATTGTCTGTAGACTCTGTTATTCCTGAGGAATTTTCAATGCTACCTTGAGGGCGGGGTGACAGGTGGAATATCCTGGATAAAGGACCGAAAAGGACTCCCGTTCGAGTACCTAGTGAAGACGTTAACACGTTCTAAAGGCCATGCTAACACTGTGTAAACAGCATCAAGCCCTCGAAATTAGCCATTCTTGGCTGGGTAAAATAAATATTTTCGCACCGGACCATCGTTAACGGATTATGAAAATCCCCTGCGTTGTGATGATTTAGCTATATCTTCCACTTTGCAATATCTTTCTGTCATTAAATTCCTTATATACTGCTATCGTTAACCTATCAAAATTATAACTTATTGCAACTACATTTCGATTGTTGTATATTAAAAATCTAAACCTTCAGATCTTCGATTTCAACTGAAGATTTGTAAAGAATATGCTACTAAGAATTGTAAACAGGAATTTGAGAAACCAGACCAGGTACGGCAATTGAGCAGGAAGAAAATGAAATTTCCCAAAAGACCCGAAAGTCAGTCTGAAGCGAGGATTCGCGCAGTCCGAGATGCGGTCGCGATTACGCAGTTCGTGTTAGGAAATTTCGAGGCTGGTTCCTGCCCAATTATTGATTTTGTCTTTTCGATGGCCACGGTCGCGACAGGAAAGCGATGCACGCTCACACTCTCTGCTCGTCAGGCTACGCACAGAGGGGTGCACGCGTGTGTGAGCTGCGCCCGCAGAAAGGGGGTGGGTTACAAAGCTACGAACGCATTAAATACTCGAGAGCTCGGTGTCCTCGGATGAGCTTTACGTACACCTCCATACGCTCGCACGCACGGAGTCGCGCACAAAGACAGAGGCTAAATTGATTGCGTCTAAAATCCAACGAGCTTTCTCGCCGTTTCGTTGCCGGCAGCCGCGACACCGCCACGAAGATGGCGAGGAACGACCTTTGTGACGGAACGACCGATGCGTTTCACAAAAAAATATATATAGCCTCGGGCAGAGAGGATTTTTTTCTCCGGTTGCCCCTCTTTTTTTCCAAGAGCACGCTCTCTTCGTCTATCCACCCTCTGTGGATGCATGGAAACGGATCACCCCCGATGGGGGTGGCTCGAGTGCTCCGTTTCGCCTCGCGATAAATAAGTTTTTCGCCGAAAAACACCGCGATCAAAGGAGAGGCCGAACTAATGGAGCTGCGGAAAAGAGGCTCTGAGATTTTGGAAGGACCACCCTCATTCGCTCTTTCGCGTTTAATCCTGCAAATTAGAGCAAATTGACATTCTTGTACTCTCAAACGAGGGTGTATTTTATGAAATATGCCAACTATTTTTAAACGCATTAGACGTCGATGTTCTATCATTCCGTGGATATTCGCCGAAAGTAAGAATTTTGATAAAAAGAGGAGCCCGATCAAAAGAAATTTTCAACGCATCGATACTCTTAAACCGTCTGAAAATACGCGGACTCAATGGAACGAGTAAATTTTTGCGCGATCGTTTTTCGCATTCGGAACAATTTTTCTGTATAATGTGCAATTACGCGACAATTTCCAGCGCAAAGTTTTCCGACAGAGTTGGATTCAACGTTTTCCCCCCTAATTGATCGCGAACGAGTGGCCTGTGTAAAAAAGATTCGTCTCATTGAACGTTCAAACGTTCTCTTTCGCTCGCTCTCGCCCCATCGATCTCCGTTGGCGTCATAATTGTCGGTGGATCGAATTAAAATCGAATTACCGGATTATCGCGTGTGATTCAGCGGCCAACAATTCCCTTATGGGGGGATGCTTATAATCCGCTCGTAAGAAGCGGCCGATCGTTCGCGCATAAAAGCAGGCCTACGGTTGCATCGTCGACCTACGAATCCAATAGACCGTGGACCCTGCGACCCTCGTAATGGGGTTGTGGCCAGCGCGAAAGCTCATGAATTTTCTATCGCTCGTCGTCAAATGATTAAATGATCTTCACGAACGTAGGGTGGCCCTTTGACTTCTGTGCGTCTAGACAGACACTGACAAGTGGCGTTCATCCCCCTATGACACGAATAAGCAATCCCGAGGCGAAACTTTGCAGAGTGACACGAACGCTTATTTTTTTGGCAATATTTATTGTATCGGGTAGTATACTGGACAAATCTTTGCAATTTTCATGACGGAAGACAATTTAATGCCGAAGGGGGTGAGAAATCGATACGATGTTTCCAACAAGATTCCCAACACAAAGATTTAATTTAACCATCGTAATTAATATATACCATCACCAACTCCACTATCGAGATTTGGGCTTTCGGATATATTTTACTATATCACCGTTGCACAATTTAGTGGACAACTGGTGAGCCGGACAGTTTCTTGGGCGACTGATTGTCGGTAGGAAAAGGAACTCGTAAAACACGCCGCAAACAAAGCGATGAATTCCGGTTGGCCGCATTCCACCCTAAAAATTGACCAATATCCCTCCGTGCGGCTGGGTCCAGACTCTCCAGGCAAATAAATAAGGGCCTGTAGCGTGGAAATCGGGTTCTGTATAGGAACATCTAGCAATTTGGGCGTTGCAGGATTGTCAACGGTGCCGCTTATAAATTCTAATAAACCCCATTGCACCGGGGCGAAATCTAGAGACAACGGGGGTAGGGTGGGCACCAAGGATGAGGAACTCGGTGGACGGGAACAAGGGGATACCGGTCTGGATACTGGATATAAATCTCGACTAACCGAATTAAGTTAGAAGCATGGGCCGAAGTTTCGCCACGCCCTCGTCGCCGATGAAACGCTATCGAAACCCGGAGTCTGCGTGGTGAAAACTGTGGCGAGACCGGAGAGGAAGAAACGCGTCTGCTTGGAAAAGGGACGGGGGTGTGGAAGAAACCGCGACTTCGAGATGCGCTGTCTTGACGTTAATTAATGCGGGCTCTTCGAAAATTAGCAGGAAAAAAGTTAATGTAACGATGAAGACCTTGATTTTACCCGCAATGCGTACACTCTCCTCTTCTTCAGCCAGAATTAGATTCAGTTTAACGGACTTCGTTATATCGAGTTACACCCGTAACTTGGAACGCAAAACGTTGAATTGAGAGCATTGTTATTATTATGGGACTGATGGTAAGGCATACTCAACTCAGATAATTGCGTTTGGCTAACGTAACAGCTTCATCAGGTTTCCTGTTAGTGCTTCGCTGCAATCAAACACCCCAATCAGATGATTTTCAGTTAATCAACTGATCAATAGCTGGTATACGTAGATATTTCGGAAAATTAACATGGAACGAAACGGATTAATACCTGAATATTTTGGTAGATTATTAATGTGAGATAAAACGTGTCAAGAATTGAACTTTCCCGAGATCTTTATGCCTGCGGGAACTAAATCGTGATTAACGGGACCCTCTTTCCTTCGTCCAGCAAGTGTCCCACCTAATGATGTTCCGGCGCGTGCCACTTCACGGCATGGGGTCTACCCACGAACCCCATGCTCCCAGCTAACCGAACTATTTGTCAGCCGATGACCAGTAAGACGAACATGCTTGCACGCGCATTATGCGGCAAACGAGCGATGCGTTTTTCGAGGGTTTAACGCGACTTCGCAGGTCCACCGCACGCGTTACTTATTGGAACAGATTAATTGGCTTACCGGCACCCTCGGTTCGCTTGTGGGAATCTAGCGGACAAGAGCCATTATTCCCGCCTCTGATCAACCTATATCATACCAAATGATCTGTATGAATATTTGATAAAGCGACTCGGTGCCTCTGTGTCTCTGACGCACAGTGGGAAATTGAAATTCTGAACGTCGATAATGGACTTCGTATTTTTACGGAGATTTAGGGAAATGAGGGTTTCAAATTGCTACTGAACGAAAACTTGAGATATTAGCATTTACTTTTCAAATAAGAAATTATGCAAAGATTCCGTTTGCAGCTATTAAAGAAAATTTTGTAACTAAAATATGTCATATTCCATGTATAAAAATTAAGTCTTGATAAATTCATGGTTTACAGTTTTGCACCCCTTACGCATCTTGCCAGTGAAATTCTTTAAATTCTGCTCGTAGATTATGACTGCGCCAAGATTCTTGGAGACAGAGCTATCTCGATTTCAAAGATGCTCGTCTCAAGGATCCTCGGCGACAGGGAAACACGATCGCGCCACCAGGATAAAAAGGCAAGAAGGAAGAAAGCGTTTAATAAGCACGTAACGGACATCTAATACGTCTCGTCGTCGAGTTTGAGCTTTGACGACACTGGCAACGAGCAGAGGGTTGGGGATGATCGAGTTGGAGGGTGGGAGCGTGGCGTGGCGGAAGAGGGAGAACCAGAACTCGATATCTCATTATCGGTCGATCGTAAATTGAAGTTACCGGTAGGGAGTAACGAGATCTCCAATTATCCTTGGGACAGTATCGGCTTGCGTGGTGTGTACAGGTGTTGACGTGACGATGACTCCGAGGAAAAAGCATTCGCATTATTGAGCCTTCAATAGTTGCCTAATATAATATTCAAACTAAATTAACAAAGTATGAACAGGAGAAAAATGTTTGTTGAGAAATTTGAACGAAGAGATCGTTCATGAAATAGACACTTGATCGATTTGAAGTTTACATAAAAATAGTTAAGTGAACATTCCAAATTTTCTTGGTACAAACTTATTTGCTGATGTACACCTTGAATCAGTTTTGAATTTCCAATCAAAATGATAAAGTTTGTGATAAACTTCGAAACATTGTTAGAGTCCAGAATGCTGGGAAAGGAAATGTAGCAAGAAGAAAAATAACGGTTTTGTCTGATGACGACTTTGGCAATTTCTTCTGACTGTTTTATCGCGCTCTGTGTCTCTCTTCACGGCGGAAAATCAAAAAGCTTTCGGTTAGGTAGACCTTCGAGGACCCTCGTCCTGCCAGTACCTGACGGCAACTCTTCAGCCTCGGTTTCAATACGTGGTGCCGGTATCGAGGCTCGAGTGTTGCGGCAAGAAGCAGGTGGGTGCCGTCGACTTGTCACGCTCCTCTTTTCCAACTTCCTTCAGCGTGTTTCCGCGTCGACATCCTCTTTCTGCACACTCGGACTATCGGTGACTTCGCGACCGTGTCGACACGTATCGGTGTATTGGTAATCCATTGGAAGTAACCGCGACTCCCTCTGTTCCTCAGACCAACGTCACCCTCTTTCAACACAGCTCGACCAACTTGGACGCGGTAATACCATGGTATTCGAGTCTTTCCCTCGATCTTCCTATCGATGTCCTTCTCTCCATCGCGGTATCGTCGTCCTTGTCCACCTTCTGTATTCCCTCTCCTTCTCTCTTCATTTCTCTACCCCTCTCTGCCCCTTTCCACTTGCCTGCCTCTTCCTGTCGCGCTTTATACATCGGCCTCTCTCTCTCTTTATTCCCATTCCCATTCTCATCCTCTTGTTTTGGTCCAATAGTCAGTCGCCGGTCTGATCGATGATACGCCAACAGCCAGTACTGCGCATGACCGACTAAATACAAACTCGCTCCTTATTATACCGGGTGTGCCAATAAAGAGGGGGGTGGCGGGACAGAGAATGGAGAAAGGACGAGGCGTCGACGGGGCACAAGGGGTGGGAAGCTCATCGTGCCGGAGTTCTAGCTCCTTCGAGTCGACGAACGCTACCATAAAGGATCCTCTTCTTTCTCGTTGCCTCGTTGCTGCTGCTGCTCCTGCAATGCAGCCCCTGGACCCTTCTTCATCCACCTATATACGTGTATATACGCGTATATACGTATCCATTCTGTTCCCGTACTTTCGTCTCTCGACAAGCTATTCCGGGATGCCGAAGGATAAATCCCGGTACCCGATTTCCAATCCTGAACAATCTTAAACGCGACTCATTCGCCAGCTTTCGGATTTCAATCGCCTCCACTGAGAAATACTTCCTTTTTTATATACAGTCCTTTCTCCCTGTATCATCTTTTACGAACTTTGCTGCATTTTTCTGACTTCTTCCAAATTCGTTTCATTTCATAACAAGAACTGTGCTTTATGTTAAAAAACCATGTTGATTAAACAGAGGTTTAAAAAATAAACCTGTTTCTTTAAAATCTTCGAGAATGAAAAAAAGAACAATGAAAAGAGTTTGGGAAGGGAGATTTTTGTCTGCATCATGACGGTAGATTGTGTACCCACTTTGAAACAGACATCGATAAAGCGACCTAGCAGAGATGCTTCGTTGAATCGTTCGAACTGCAAGTACATTTAAAGTAGATTTCATCGTGGTTCGTTGCTGAAGCGCGCAATCGCTGTCACGAATCCGTTTGGAAATCGAATAAAACAGCTTTACGATTGGTACAATCATTTACGCGTCAGCGAATAGAACGGCTGTCCCCGATCAACGACAGATTTCCAACAGGATTCTCTCCTGGTTCGACCATCACCATTTCTGCGACATAGCCTTCGAGTTTGCTTTTCTCCTTTCGTCTTTCCACATTGACGGACTATTACGTTCTGTCGCACAATTTTCATCGTCGATTAACAACGTTCAAAATTACGATATACGATTCGCTGGTCTTTTGGACACAGATTTTTTTTAATTTACTTTGTACACGGTACAAATGATTCCATGTGACACGCTATTAAAATTATTTAGATTAAGCTTCGGTCCTTAAACTTTTTTCAAAGATTTCTTTATTCGTTTATATTAAGTTTGTGACACACAGGTGAGCCATGGGGTAGCCAGCGTTAATAAAGCGAAAGCAGTCGAGAGCAATGCAACATTTGCATGTTGTATTTTCCTGGTTGGCAAGGGGGTGGGGTCGCGAAAAAAAGGCCGGCCAGCTCGTTCGAGGCTAGGCGGAAGATAATTTCGGGGTGGCAGCGCAAATTGACAGGGCAACGCGTTCCCATTCATTCGAATTACGTTCCAATTCTGCCGGTGACTTTAGCATTGTTGCTACAAATTGGTACACGCCCTGGCCTCCGGCCCTCGTATCCACCACCCACTTCTCTCCTCTTCTCATCCCTCATCCCTGGTCTGCCTGGTGCACACGTCTCGCAAATGATGCGTATACGATTCTTTTTTTAATCACATCCTCCGACGATCACGTACCGCTCGTCCGTGGCTGAGGAATGCGTCTGACGGATTGACCGTTAAATGGAAACTGTACCAGAAAATTTTTCTCGAAAATGGCCGCCACGAAATTCGAGTACTAACTCTCTTTATTATTCCCTTAACCTACAAATTCTTTTGTTGCGTCAGAGCTAATTGTTACTGCCGTTAAAGAATTGAAATGTTAGGTGTATTTCGGGTTTAGCTATCTTCGATTATACAAATTAGTATGAAAGTCAAAACTCGATCTTTAAAATATTTAGTGTAGATAGTGTTGAGTCTGACTTGTCAAAGGAATTTGCTAGCACCAATTCGTATCATAATTTTCGATCTTATTAAGAAACGAAGTGTATAACAAACATTAAATTACCATGACTAATTTACCACTGATTAGTTCGTTTGTGAAAACTTTCTGGAAATCTAGCTCGTTAAGGCTTGAGGGTTGCGTGACCCAAGAACCGGCACGCGTCTTCGCCCTAGGTGGTCCCACGATCGGAATCGTTAACAAGTAACCTAACAGCCACGGAAAACAGAATAACGAGGAGTAGAGCGGATCGTTTAAGCGTGATAGTTAACTAGAAGCTAGCGTGGAACCGCACGCACAAAACTGATCGCACGCCGTGCTCATAGTGCGCCAATTACGAGACAATGATCATTAAATGGACAAGCGAGTCAAGAACTCCATGGAGTTTACGCTTTTCTGAAGTCGTTGAACCATGTTACTAACAAGCAATCTTCTTGATTTGCCGCGAGTAATTAGTCAGCTTCGGGGGTTTGTACTTGAAAACAGATATCTTGGCAATATAGTCTATTGTATAGAAAAAGTTCTTATTTTATACTTGATAAATGTCATTTAGTAACGAAGTTTGGTTTGAAATTGATGGTTGCAGGTGTGGTTCCAAAACCGGAGAGCAAAATGGCGCAAAACGGAGAAGTGTTGGGGCAGAAGTACCATAATGGCGGAGTATGGGCTGTACGGAGCGATGGTGCGACACTCGCTACCGCTTCCGGAGACGATCCTGAAGAGTGCCAAGGAGAACGAGTCGGTCGCGCCGTGGTTGTTAGGTAAGCACCATCAGAATGTCTTTCGAATCTTGAACAAAGCGGTGCCATTAAGTTTTGCTAACTTCGGGACTCGTACGAATCTTTTAAGAATCGAACTTTTCTCTATCGTCTAAAGCCTACGGAGCCAGCAATGCTTAATGATTAATTGAACGTCCAACCTTGCAGAGAGTATACAAATCTCGACTTTGTATTTTTTTGTTCGTCCTTGTCAGCTCAATCATCTAAGACGAGCAGCTTTAGTCAAGATATCGAAAATAATCAAGAAATGATTGACTGTGGCCCCGCAGGGATGCATCGGAAGTCAATCGAAGCGGCGGAACATCTCAAGTCCGGCGGCGAGGATAGCGGAAACGATCACAACGGAAGCGGAAGCAGTCCCCATCACAATCATCATCAAGGCGGACCGACCAGTTCCGAGAGCGGCCAAGAAAGCCAGGACGGCATGGGACCTTCTTCATCGACAGGTAACCCTTCAAAATTGTGGATTAGGGACTATATTCTCAGATTATTCTTAAACTATCACATTTCTGCATTATTCGATTACTAAATTAGTTGCAGAGTAGAATATTTGAACATCTACATCTTTTGAAGTAAAGTACATTTTAGGAAACTTCTGATCCTCTTGCGAGGAATCGCAATATACGAAAGGAATCTTGGTTCTTCAAGCTTGAAATATGTAACTTATTTGGTGAAATTTCTGTGCTGCAGGAATGGTTCAAGACACAGAGCAGCTGAGAAACGAGAGCATCGCCTGTTTGAGGGCGAAAGCCCAGCAACATCAGCTACAACTGAGCCTACAACCGACGCCAGCGCCTACCAGCACCTCGTATCCAGCAGGACCCCCGTCGAGCACGCTTCACGCTTCCGTTTAATCATCGTTCGAAACATTCATCCAATTAAACAGCGTCCATCATCTTCACGGACAAACTGATACCGATCGATCTTCCTGGGAACGATCGCGGAACCTATCGCAGACGTAGTCACGAAAACATTGCGAACTAACCTCGCGATCGAGTTTTAGACGCGATGAAAACCTTTGACAGAGATCGATCAACGAACACGGAAAGAAATCATTCTTCATCCCCCCGATGAAGGTTTTCGACTTTCGACGAATCAGGGTAAACGAATGATATCCATTAAAGGATGTACGAATTATAGAGAAAATATACAGAAAAGGAAACACAACGAATCGTTCGATTTCGAGCGAAACCGATCTGGCTGCATCATCGATGTCGCACAGGGCCTACGTAATTCTCCGCTTTCCTTCGAGTCGATAGCTCACGAAGGGAAAACACAACGAGAATCATTTCGAAGTCGGTCCTCATCAACGAAACGGTGGCCTATGGACGGCCAGTACAATGACGAATCATCGATCGCGGATAAAGCTCGCTTCCAACGCGTCCATCTATGCTCGCTACGACCTCGATGGTCGAAGACAATTACTTGTGAAAAACGAGCAGGTGAATTGCGACGTGGAAGACGAACAACTAATTAGAAGTTAGAACCGCTTTAAATAGTGCGAGTATAAATAAATATGTATATGTGTGTGGTCTGTGAGGGAGAGCGTGCGTGCGTGCTTGAGCCTTGTGTAATCGTGAAACGAACATTTCGCCTTTAGGAGAACTCCAAACGATTTGCAACGAACGAATAAATAAATCAATCACACGAGTGAGACGAGTTAACGAATTAATAGCCAGCAGACACATCGAACCTTAAGAGACGCTTCTCGAGGAGCCGAAAATTCATGATAAATCATTGAAACTTACGTGAGAATGAGCGAATGTGCGTGTGCAAGAAGAAAGTTTCATGAAGGTGAGCGTGACAATGTTTATTAGCGAACAATTCCTATACCCAAGTACTTAAAGAAGACGTAACTGTTGTCAAATGTGCAATATGTCGGTATAAGTTCTAGCTCCGTAAGGCATTATACTTTATTTACGGATACGACGTGAGGTGGTGGTGGTCAGGGTAATGGTGCCCACGGACACAAAATCTCTTACGTTCGTTAATTGATCCTAGGATGCAATTGAGATATTTCATTAATTCATGCTGATTCGTTGTTTTTAAACGGTTCATTGACCATATATTGGCAAGGAAAAAACACTTCAGCGATAACGAATTCATTCTAAATATATCGAGACTGAGATACAGTGATATACATTTTGCAAAGCTGCTTACTTGCCAATATACCAAAGTTGAATGTGTCCAAAGCAACGAATTGACAGTAATTGAAACAATATCCACCTATTATCAGAGTGTTCGAAGACTGTTCAAAATAGGTTCATGATGATCTAGATATCTACAGTTTGATGATCTACTGATCTACAGTGATCAGGATGATGGCTTAGGAAAGGTAAAATATCGTTCCTCTTTGCATCCTAAGGTTAACAGGAGATTAGAGTATAAAGAGCACGCGTTACATTGAAAATAATCACACGTAATTTTTATTCTTCCATTTTGAGAGGAGTTTTGGTGACGCGATGGCGCCGTTACCTTCCGCCTGCCGCCCACTGTATATAAATATATAAATACAAAGTATACATATATAAATAAATATATATATATAAAAGAATATAAATGCAAAATATATGTGGTTACGCTGTAAACTAAGTCGAACGAGTCTCTCTGCGATTTTGCTTGGCAAAATTGGTCCTAAGTCTCACTTTGCACACCCTAGTTTTTTCGAATGTTCGCTTCGATGACGTCACTTTTTGCACATTTTGATTTGTTCACACGCGAAAAGCAGCTGGTCGATCTCGAAACGGGACGAGCAGGGGATGTCGTTCGTCTTAGACCCATCGGATTATACACACGTAACGTAACGCATTATAATTTAAACGAAACAATTACGGGATGAGGTAATCACGTGCTGTGCAAGGGTGAAAAGAAAACGGAGTATAATGGAAACCAGCGGTGTTGTTTGTGAGATACAATAAACAACGCGTTTCGGATCTCAAGCGAAATCCCTATATCCGGATGCCCCAACGCATGCATAGTAGTCGGCTAGTGTATGTAATAAATAAAGTTTCTGAACAAAATGACGTGTTGCGTTTACATTGTCTTTGTTCCTCCTGTTTTTCTTTTGGATATTCTCTAGCAGAAATCTTCCTACAATCCGACATTAACATTGAATTTTTTTATTTAGTCATTCAAACAATTTAAAACGATTTGGAATAAACTATGAAACTTCTGATTAACAACTCAAGACTTTCATTAAGGCCAACAGTTATGTCTAATGACGTCCTCGGATTTTTCGGCACAGAAACTCCACTTTATTTTCGTTTGAAAAATGAATGACGGTGTTTGATGTATTACATTTTTTTTTAGATACAAGGGAGCCGTTGACGCGAAAAAATAATTAAAAGTTTATTAATTATCGCACGATGTAGGCGATATAAAAGTGCGGCCTAAATTTTTAATGACCGTTCGAACATCGTTAATACTATCGGAATTTTATTTCATACTTTCATTCGAGACTTTTTTCTAAATTTCATCTTAATTATCAAACACTATATTTTCGTTGAGAACAACACCATCGAAAATTATGTCTTTATTTTATCAATCGTTTGCAATGCATTTGCACTGTTCTCAGTTATAGTAGGAATTATCCAGTTAATTAAATACAGCAATGATATAGGAAATGCAGTGATTATCAGTATCTGTGGCGCCATCTTTAGCCACGGGTTATATTTGAAAAATTTTGGGAAATTTGATTTTATCCATGGCGCCATCTTTCGTCGATCATCAAGGTTTCTACTATATCTGATACTAATTGAACAAATAGTTGAGTGGTCTTATAATTAGGATTGTTAATTAATCTTAGTAAATCATATTTTATAGTTCAAGCTTAAGCAATGGATAATTTATACAAACATAATTCTCTTCAACCACATGGCGACATCTCTGTAAGAACAGATATATCCACGCTGGTTATCTCTGCTCAAGGTATCCTGCAAATTTGCAGAGTAAAATCTTGAAAACATCATCGACTGAAATTTCCATATATTTCGGTATATTTCTGTATATATTAATACATGTGACATTAAGGACTCGGTAATATATTAACTGGACATTGAGTCTTGTCGAGCGTATCTCCTCCACAAGAACGAGACGTCGATACTGAATATTTACAAAAATACAAAAGCTTATAAAACATCGACTACTATACAACAAACTCTCGTCTAATCGCTCCTTCTCTACACATCGAAAACTAACACGATTTCTGTCGACTAGACGATTGCCAACTAGTCCCTAAATACAGTGCTGTCCATAACTCCCCATCTTCCACCTTCAAGTTCCCTAACAGACACGTTTATGGATTCATTTATGGGTCGTACTGGTAAATACATATGGAGACAAAGTGGTGGGAACCTTCGAGGACTGCACAACTACTACCGTAAGAGCATGGGTCATAATAGTTGTAACTTTAGGGCATTACCGTATGCAAACCATCAGCCTAAAACATTATAGTTACCCTAGACAATTTTGCCCTAGTACTTGAATATTGTCTTCAATTATGCTAGCAATATGTTGCAATGATCTAACGCTCGCAGTTAACATGTGTACGCGACATGTGTATAAAGCTCGTACAGCTGTATAGACCTGTTTTGAAGGATCTCGTGGACAGCACTGCGCTAAGCGATCTAATCGATGCGTTCGTCGATTTCTAAAATACAAAATCAGACTTGTATGTTTCGTGGGGGCAGAAACAGGACTGCACCCTTCCAGGCTCTGTTTGTATGTTTTACGATATAAGGACACGTTCAAAAAGTGTTTCAAACAGTTGTAAAAAAAGTTGCAAAATTTTGATATACAAAAAATTTTCACGTCTTAGAATCGCGTTATTTTCTGCTCTTTTCCTTGAGTTTGAGTGACAAATCCGTGACTATATACAAAGAAAATCATGTGGAATCTTATTTAAGGATATATGTTTATGTTCGCTCACTTTTTCAACACTGTGATTTTGATCGATTTCCCTATCGAATGTATACTATGACGTTATATCTCGATACGTTGTCTAAATTTTAAAGATTACTGTAACAAGTCTTTGTGCTTAATTTCCAGAAAAGTAAATGAAACAAAGTATCGAATAAAAACTATCAAAGTCAAAGTGGCGATAAATTTAACAAATTTCGAATCGCGAGCGAAGGAAGACGTATTCCAAATCAACGAATCAGATACGAAACTAATTCTAATCAACGAAGAAATTCGCGAGAAACTTAAATTCATTTCCTTGTCTCTATTTACATGTACCCTACTTGTCTCTCTACACGAACATTTTTCTTCTTTCCTATCACATATTAAACCGCAGATCCACCGAAGCGATGGCTGTCAAGGAAACTTCATTTCCTGATCATTTCGAGATAATTTCAAAGCGATTAATCGCAGCTTCAACGATCATTTCAGTGTCGTTCTCTCGAGTCTTCCCTGTGTGCGCTGTGTCTCCGCGATTCTTGTCCGCTCGGAGTCACAGGTCTACGCTTCGATCTCTTGAACTTCGCGATGTCCTCCCCAAAAACATCCCCGGTACGAAGGGCTGATATCAGGTCGTCGAATTCACCCTTATTGTCTGTTTGCCCGTTACTGTTTACCTCGTTCTTCTTGCTCAGCGAGATGCTGTTCAATATTCCCTCGCGAGAATTCTTTCTCTCCATTGTCCTCTTTCGAAGCTGCAACCAATTATCAAAATTTATAGATATGCTGATTAAAGGTGATTCGAATTCTGAAGGACTTCATACCTCTTGCTCCTGTTTTGCTCGGCGTTCTTCCTCCTCTATCTTCTTCCTCATGTTCTCCACGTCCTGTCTCGCCTCTGCTAACGCTTGCAGGAAGTTCTCGAAGATGCCGAAGAACTCGTCAGGCTGCACTCCTGCTGAATCCTCGCCGAACAGTCTTACTGCCCGATCAAACTGCAAAAGTTACCTGTATGTTTCTGGGATTCTTTTTTAACCTTAGATGACATCATTGACGAGGTGCTTGTATTCTTAACATACCCTGGTCTTCATGTCCTGGAACAGATCCTCTGCTTCCGCCAGCCTACACGTGGCCTGTGCCTGGAAGTCTCTCATCGCCGGCAAGAACATGTCTCCCTGAAGTACCTGCGACTGTCCGCGATGGAATTCTGAAAGTATACCAAAGATGGTGAAACCAGTTTGTATATCTAAAATTCTTTCCCAACCAGTCTATATTAGGATCGAATCGAAAGTAGCGATTCTAAATAAACTTGATTGCAACTGACCAATTTCTCTCTGAACGTCTTGAAGACCGTTCTTGAGATTAGCCACCTCCTTCTGCAGATCGGCCATGCTAACCCTGGCGGCCGTTCGAACGTGAGGCATGTCCTCCTCGATGTCCAGCACCTCCCTGAACCTGGACTCCAGAATCTGCACCAAATAGTGCAACAGCGTGGTGCCTTTGGAGCAAGAGGACTTCGTGTCGACCAGACGGTTCAAGGAGGCCAGACGGAAGCCGCAAGCGTTCCCTCGAGCGTTGCCGCGATTTACGTAATTCCCTAGAGCCAACACCAGTTCCAACAACTTTCTGAGCCGCCTTGATCTGGCCACCTGCCGACTGGCTTCGAGAACAGCGCGCATTCTCGGCGTCAATTCCGCGATGCTGGCAGCGAATTTCTTTTTGTAGTGAAGGGATCGCAGTCTTTGCTCGTAGTGGGGCACTCTGGAATGGCGATGATGTAAACGGAAAGAAATGAATATTGAGCAGACGTTGAACGGTAAATATTTGAATCACGTACTTGGATATTTGGTATAAGAAACAGTCGGCCCTGCTCTGCAGCTCTTTCTGGTGCATGTCCAACAGAGCTGCCTCCTCGGACGACGGAATATATTTCAACAACTGTTCGACCATGTCTATGTGCAAAATATTTTGCTGATCCATGGATAAAATTGTTCTTGTGATCTCGTTGTCGGACATTTTTAGCTTCGATAATAGTATCGTGCAATTTTGAGCTCTCCTAGAATCGATCACCGACATGGTCTTCTTATTCTTCCCCAAAGTTCGGAGATCCTCGATCGAACCTTCTGCCGATACTCCGTTTTTCTGGTAGGCGCAGAAAATCTTGTCGATGGATTCTAGATCCATGACGTTGTACAATTTCGTGTCGTCTAATTCGGACCATATTGTTCCCTGTAGTTTCTGTTCCGGTATTTTGGACCAGTTGAAGGATTTCAGAGGGTTGCTGGGTTGAGGAACATTCTTTATTATCTCCACCTGTGTGAGTTTTCAATGTTACTTGAACAGTGGTACACGGTTTGATACTTTAATATTTAGTCTGTAATAATGCTCCATGCATGGTAAAGTCGAAGAGTAAAACCAAAGAGTGAAATTGTACCTTCATAGGAGGAGGTGCAGCTGGCATTAAACAAGGTGGTGGCGGCGGCGCCAAAGGTGGAGGTGGAGGAGGCGGTGGCATCGGTTTCGACTCAACCTTTTCCAGAACCTCATCCTCCACGATTTTGATCGTCGCTTTCGCATCGTCCGGCAAGCTTCCAGAAGCAACCAATTGCTCCAGCCGCTTTCTCTCAGATTTTTCATTATTTATCTGTCGAGATAACGTCTCCAAGTTGTCCTGCAGCTCCGAGATCCTCTGCTTCGTTTCTATATGCATCGACGTCTCCTTTTCGAGACGTTCTTTGACTCTCGCCAGACTGGCCTCCATGTCTTCCTAAAAAAAAGACGGTAACAATAACGTAACGTACGGTCACAAAAAGCAGCCTCGATTTGGCAAGACAGCGCGATAAATTACTTTCTCCTGCGTCCTCAGATCCAACTCTTGTTCCTTCTTGGCCAATCTGGTCGACATATCGGAATTTTCTCGCTCCAACTCTTCGGCCTTCTTCCTGGCCGCGACGAGTTCCTCTTCCTTAGCGAGCAGGTGAACGATTTCCTTCACGTTGATGTCGATCGGTGCTACGTCAGGGTTTCTAGTAACACACGTGTCGGTCCCTTCTGATTGAAGGACGATTTGCTGCACGATGCGGTCGAACAACAACCAGTGCTGCGGATAGGAACCATAGTCGACTGAAAACGAAATCAATTTTTAATCACAAAAACTTCAAGAATAAATTAAATAATTTCAATCAAAATTTTAAATCGATTACTCACGAGGCAGCAACAGGCAGTGTTCCAGCAGACTCAACAAATGAGGATAGGCAGCAGTGTGGCTGAGCTTCCTCCTCAACAGATCAAACATGGCGGTGGCGCTCTTCGTGTCCACATGTTCCTTCTCGAACTTCCTGGCCAACTCCTTTTCGTCCTCGTTCCTCACCATCTCGAAGAAGTCCAAATGTCTGTCCAACGTCTCGTTCTCGTATTTCCTCAGCTTCTCGATAATCGGTTGTATACCAAGCATCAGCAACTCGTATCTCAAGTGCAGCCTAAACTCTAGGGTCACTTGACCTGGCCCGTAGTTCAGCACCGCGTTGATGAACGACATGATCGCCGTCTTCAAGGACAGATTGTCCTTGTAGATGCCGAAATTCTTGTCCAGATCGTTGATGATGCTTTGGAAACGCGTTCGTTCGGAATGGAATTGCTGGAAGTGCAGCATCGCCTCCAGCACTTTTCGATGTCCGCCCGGAACCAGGCATACGGCGCCCAGAATTTCCAGAACGGAGATTTTCGTTTTAATATTCTCGGTCGCCAGCGACTGTGAGATCGTGTTGATGGCCGTTGGGTGCGCCAGTACGTGTGCCCTCCCGTTCTGTAACAACCATCAAGATATCGAAGTCCCTTCCTGGGAAAGATATCCAGGCTCTTCTGAAACTTACGGAATTGTTCATCAACGCCTTCAAGCACCCTATCACGCTCGTGTGCAAGTTACTGTTAGCTGCTTCGGGCTCCATCGTGCCCAGAACTTGCAACAAAGCGTTCAAACCATCGAGTTCTATGAACCTGAGAACGAAACTGTGCGGCTGCGTCCTCAGGGCGGTCTTCAGGGCCTCTACCTGTCGCATCTGGTTCGTGAGTTCCTCGCCCTCTTCGGAGAATGGACTCTGGTGATTAGAAAAATTTAGATTAATTTCACTGTGATGTGCTAATCTGATTTGTAAGAAATAAATTCACTCACGCTAGCTATGGTCCTCAGTCTGTTGATGTAGTCCTCAGGATCGCCGCTAAGGTCGGTGGTCCTCAGACCACCGTTCTCCAAGGTGCCGTTGCCTTTCCTGGAGCAGTATATCTGCCACTTTTTGTTCGCCGGAAGTGCCAGGACCGCCTGCCGGTTAGCCTGGGTCAGGTCCAGCTCGTCCACCAATTCGAGGAACATCTTGTTCAGCTCCTCCTCGGCGGGCATCGGCAGGGTGGGTGTCATCGCTTGAAGCGTGAGCGTACCCGTGTGCTCCACGACGCAATACGTGATCTCCGGTGGCTCGTCATCCTAAACAAAGTCGATCATTCATATCAGGTGTTTAAACAAAAAATTTCATAACATTTGCAAGACTCCAAGACTACCAAATTATACTCGGCAGAATAGTCACCAAATTTCGCAAAAAAAATCTTTAAAAAATGTGATTTGCACAGGATGACTCAAGACAGCTCCGAAATTTTAATGCGAAAATTGTTTTGAAGATCGCGCATAAAAGAGAAGAAAATAAGTAGAACTGAGACGTGAAGGAATTTTACAAGCTTGTTTTTTTAACGGCACGTGAGAGAAATGACGAGAGCGAGGAAAGACACGTGAGAGACAGCCGAAAGGTCATGGAATCGAGTTCGCACGTTCCTCTCGAACGTCACAGGTATTTCGACTTTCCGTGAAAACCGATTGGGAACGAAGACGATCGAGGGTATGTAACCAGGTCTTGACCTTATTGAAGACGAGCCTCGGCATTAAATCGCGGAGTCGAGCGTTCGAGATGCCGCCGTGCTTCGTTTGCGTACAGTGTAAGCGATCGACGATCGAAAGCACTGTAATCTCTTCACACGAGTACCCTACTTCCAAGAGATTCGGTGCTGTAAGGTTATGCCGATTTCAGTTTAAGACGATTCAGAGTAGTCTGTCTATGAGAACATTTGAGATGTTGAAAAGATGTTAAGATGTTGAGTAGATGTACGTTGAAAAAATATCGAAGAAAGCTTGATTTTCAAATACTTATCCGCAAATGTAGGAAATGTTGGTTTATTTAAATAAATAACACGGTAATAAATTTGCAGATGGACTCGCCGCATCACGTTAACAAATGTTTGTAAGTTTACGCAAACTGGTGGGGAATTAGCGCGAGGATCGATTATCGGATGCCGGCAACTGCACAAAGGGGCGTTACGCTTTTGAAATTCAATGGTATTCAAAGTACGCTAACGTTCAAGTTCATCGAGCGTTTACGATCGACAGAAAGCATCGACATCTCGCACTGTACAGTTCTCGCGGCTCTTTCGACCCAGCTCGAAGCAAAGAGGCAACGGCAGCAAAGGTCAGGGGACCGGCTCAGGCACCGGATTCCTAAGGTACTTTCACACGTGACTAGGAAATTACCTATTCGCGTATCCATCGATTTATTATCGCTATTATTAATTATTAGGTCGAAAGGATTTTGTACCATTTGACTTCTTGTATACTTCAATACTTGCACCTGAAACATTGTGTAACTGTTTCAATCGTTGATAATTCTTTCAGGAACGAAATGAAACGTTTCGTGAAATTGATCGACAAATTCGATACGAACAGAACGGACGGTCAAATCGGTCATGTTCGAAGTACAGTAAAGTAATTTTGCACGAAAGAAAGACATTACATTCTGCATCCGGAGAAGAAATTGCAGAGGCCTCGATATGCGAAACAGATGGACGATAGAAAAGAACATAAGCTGGATAGCACATACGGTTCTTCATAAGCGCCTACTTCTCGATAAAGCTGAAATGGATCCGGCAAGAAAGCTTCTAGAACGTGATCGTACATTAGCATGTTTTTCGTTCGTATCGCTGGAAATCGAGAAGTGATTCTTGGAACTGAGTTTCTTGTCAACTCTGAATGCAAAGCTGGTAACACGCTATAAGATGAATAAAAATATAATTTCAATGCGAGATATTTGACGTATGTTTTATAATCGTGCTCTTCGAGTCTGACCTAGAGACCAAGAGGAAAAAGCCTCGCTAAAGGTATATAAATTCTTGCATCGTCGATAATTGAAAAGAAGCCTGTGTTCCATGAGTCACACGCGATACTAATCGTCTTCAGACTTTCTGCGCTGCATTCCATCGACTCGTAGAAAAAGGACTTCTCGAGGATGAAGGATCTTCTCTTTGATCATTCGGTATTGAAAAATGAAACGAAAAGAGATCGAGAGAAGTTTTTATAAGATAGGTTCGGTGAAAGTTCGATGATGCTTGAATGAGTCTTAACAAGAGATTTAGGTGTGAACAATTGAAAAGAAACGAGTTCTGGTCCAAACTTGACTTTAACAGCTCGAAGATTATAAATCAGATCGAAAGTGCGATGGTTTTTGTGCGAAGTGCTGGAGGCTCCGATCGAAATAATCCGTCATTACAGCGAAAGAAAATGGGTCGGATTCGTTACGAGCTGACAAATATACAGGTTTGAAATGATTGCGAGATGCGGAGGGTTACATTACCCTATCCGGTACACACCCATAAATGCAAAGCATTCTTGCGTCCGTTACGCTTGCTCGAATGACATCTGCAATGCAAAGTGATGCACTCCCAGTCCAGTATAACTTGACGCGTACGAGGCGCGTTAACCTTCCCCAAGGAAAATGAAAAGCAGGACCCACCATTCGTCTTAATATCCCACAGACTAGATATAATGCATTACATGTCTGACAAACGATCCTTGAATCGAGCCTATCCCATCGCCTTAAATCAAATATTAAACTAAATGCTCAGAATCGTGGTAATTCTCAAATATTAAGATAAATGGTCTACGCTCATTGTTCTTCGATGCAGACTTAACGCACACGCGATGTGTGCGCACATGCATCTCAGGTGAGTGGGATCTCATTTTCCTACACTGTCCTTTTTCTTTGAGAAGTAGCCTTCTCAGTTGATTAGCAAAAGATCTCTGAAAAGATGCGGACCATTTAAGGATGAAACTTGAAATTGCTAGGCGGAGAAAGGCTAATCGGCATCAAATCGAAAGTGTTGAGATTGAATCATTAACTTATTTCCTTGAGACTCCGCAATTACAGCACGCGAGCGGCTAATAAATCAGTCACGGTATCTTCTGGAGCAGAAACACGTCGGAAGTGTAGGAATTAGATGCTGAAAGTAACAAACGGCGTTTGTTTCTAATTTACATCGAGAAAAATACCATTAGTAAATTATCAGAGTTAACGCTGGGAATAAAAAGCCTTTAATTTCTTCGTTTGTTCCAGCTGCTGAATCTGCTTAGGCTTACGTAACTTCCTAATGACAATCGACTTCGTGGAAGTCTACAATCGGCTGCTGACTCGAAACGGAACGAAGAATGCGGAATTGCTTGGCGGCTTCTAACGCCAAAGCACGGAATCAATTTTCGCGCTTTATGATCGACTAATTGTTCCTGTTAGAGCTCAACAACTCGCTGCATTCAATTTCGCTCGAACAGCTATTTGTGGAATTATTAACCCTTCGGAGGTTAACTTGTAATGGCTTTACAGGGAATTTCATAGATAAATACAAGCGTTTCCAATTGAGGTAATTCTTACCTGAAGGCAACCGCAGAAGGACTTTTTCACTCGCGATGGCATCGTCTGGCAGCGACCCACGAACTCCTTCAAAGGCTGCGGACTCTTCACGGGACAGCTCGGAATCCTCTGCAAATTAACACACGCCCAAGTTATTATTAAATCACTTCCCAAGTTTAATCCTAAGTACTATTCAAAATATAGAGTGTCTCAAAAACATTGCACAGGATAAAATCTTTATTATTTACTCATTTAAGAAGTGTCTGGAAAAAAGCCTGATGTTTTACCGCTTGTGCAGCGAGAGAATAAAAATTCGCAACATAGTAAAGAATTTTTAATTTGATTCAGTATGTAGAATACACACGTTTTTAGAAACGATCTATATCTAGTACACGTAAACATCCCATGAATTTATAAGAAGACAATAAAGTCATCAAACAGAGAGATACGTGTTTACAGTGTTTATCAACGCAGATCTTGAAATGTACAGGGTGATTCAAATAAAATGCAAGTTGGACACCTGAAATACTTGATCTCGAAATTTATACATGATTCAAACAGCGAAAACTCGTTCTCGCATAAATAGTAGAGCATGTGGCACATTAATTCAGAATATGTAAATTATAGTTATTCATAGCTGATAAATTTCTTCTGAACAGTGTGTCTTCCGTTTCGGAATACGATCGTGCAGATAAAATCATGAGAAGAAACCTAGGAAATCATTCGTGACTAATTATCGAATGCCGATGAATATTAACACCGCGTAATCGGATAGAAAATCGGATCAGGAAGCTCTACGAGTTTCATCGCGGAAATGCGTTACCCTACGAGAAAATTATCGATGACTTTCTCCCGCTTTTGTCCGATACGCGAATTCTTCTGTCGTAATTAAAGGAACAAGTAGGACAACTTGTTACGGAAGAGCAAACGTAACATAGCTTTTATATACAGTGTCATAACGATGCTATCGAGTAACTGTCGAGTATCGACAGTTATCGAGATACATCGTTATCTTGCGTGCGTTGACAGAACCGTATCTGGGGCTTTAAATCATGACGGTAAAAATTTATCGTTCATCAACTTTGCTTTCTTCCAAGAAAATTTATGAACCTAATTGCGAACTTCCAGCGGAATTTTTTAATTAAATAGACTTCGCGGAGAGATTCATATTTACTGTATCTTTTCAATCTGCATACTTTTGGGACACAAACGCGCCAAGATCTGCATTCTCAAGATGTGATATTTTTTACATCTTCTTTCAGAGATGTAATCTTCTTTTATAGCTTTAAAAGATATACACGTGACAAAAATGACCTGTGCATACGTTTCGGTAAAAGTATAAAAATGTAAAAAAGTGGAGCTGTAGAAATTTAGGAAATTAAAATGGGAGATTTAGTATCTACGTTCAAAAATAAGATGAAGTATGATTCTAAAAAAAAGACGTAGATTAAATGCAAAGTTCTCTAAAAAGGCGTTTATGTGCCTGGAATTTATTTTACGATTATGCTCGTTTCACCTACACCAAAGAACCAGGACGACCCATTGTCCTGTTCTTCCGGACAGGACTCGATGTCCTCGTGCTGACCGGGTGACATCGCGTATGAATATGCGACGGCTTTTTCATCTAATGAAAGAGTAGTTGAATACAACGGCACGGTCACGATCGTAATTGTTCGTCCAATTACCCGCGAATTTCACTTTTGCGCGTCTAGAGTGTCGGCGAGACTGCCTCTTCACCGAGAGGCTCGAGCCGACGTCAACGAGGTCGACCCACAACGTTACCTCTTATCGTGTCGTCAATTTCTTATCGCCTTGTACGGAAAATAAATATCCTCGACAATTTCTGAGCGAGTTATCACCCAGGTATGCATAAAACATCCTTTGACACGGCACTTGGTAAAAATTGCAAGTAATATTCAAGCTGAATCATCTCTGAAGCGCAAGCAAGAATTATAACCTCTAAGTTTCTTGTTAGTTATTCGGTCATTACGGAATTTCATATTCTGTTGTTTCAGTTTAGTTTTCTATTTTTTTATTATTTGAATTGCACCTTGATATGTGAGACTGTAGAGATCTACAGAAGGGTTGAATTCTAAATAAAAATTAGCATGTCATGGTTTCCAAATTTTGTGTTATTCTATTGTGTTTAAATTGGAGACTCTAATTCGTGACAATGATTAGGAATCTGTTGGACAAAAAGATATCTTCGATCGACTTTCGTCAAATATTTACCACCTCATTATCAGTGTTATCACCCGTTTGCAAACTTATGGACCACGAGCACCAAGGAAATATCAACGGAGAAACTTAGCTATCGCATTGCATATCGATGATCTGCGATAAAAAGGTGTCGAGGAATTCCAAGCATCGACCGATCGCCGACCACTTTCCACACCGTCGCGAAAATTTATGGCATCGATGGCTACCCTCGTTGTCGTATTTTCACGGCATCGTTAAACGGTGAATATGAATGTCCATACTTAACACCTTTCTCTTAGAAAGCCTGCGGAGATGCTGAAGCTTATTTTTCTTTGATTGCTTCTTTGATCAATTTTTGTTCAATTTATAATACAAAAAGACCTGTTGTAGTCAACCGTTCATTTAATCGAACATTATACGAACATTTTTATGTACACTTCTGTCAATTCGCACAACTTACGAAGTGAAGTGTTATGCAGTTCAAACTAACCTTAAATTGCTCTAATTCGAAGACTACCGAAAATTCAACGATGTCTGAAGATTGCTCGACGACTAAGACTTTTGTAAACGTTGGTTTTTTTTCCAAGGCTGCACGACTTAATCTACGAGCACCTAAATCATTTCCTTCGCGAAACGCAGACACGCCAGACTGTCATGGCTTGTAGATTCGCAACTGTAAATACAGAGCCAGTGGTTCGCAAATTGTAAGAAATTTTCTTCCTAAACTTTGCCACAAATCTGGCGAAGAATTGGTAATGGAAGAATATGCCTTTCCGCAGAAAGAATCGAAACCTGTATCAATAAAAAGCGCAAGTTATTTCTCGCGGGTATAAATATTCATCGATTAACTCCACCTTCCTGTAGCTTATTCAACGTTGCAGTTCTATGGAATTATGCGAAATGGCATAACTATTTCTTACCCATTGCGCAACCGTTTTCAACAATTTCAGTTCGGTTGGCAAAAAATCGGGTCTCAACACGTGTTGCCATATAAAGCGTGGCGATAGTGATTTAACGCGTAGCGGTACACGTGACGATACGCGTGATCCAGCATCGAATTAATACTAATCCTCGTATGTAAATCAAAGGGTCAATTTACGAGAGCCGAAACAGGTATGCGAGTTTTCACCGTGTCGAAAAAAAGGTGACTCGAGGCAAAAGGCCTCCTCGGGGCACAGGTGAACTTTCGCGCAGAAATGAAAAAACTATTCGGGACGTTGTTGTTAAAGCACAATTTACGGAAAGATTACGGTAATATATCTTGGCGAAGGACAAAGCAAATTTGCATAGATAAACGCGCGAGAAGATTTCAGAAAGTGGGTCACACTACGGTTCTCGCCTGAATGATCATATGGAGGACGTTGAATGGCTTAATTAGAGCTAGCTATCTTGCTAAGCGTGACGATTCTCTTGATTGTTTTCCATTTATGAAGAAACGGAAGAGGTGCGAGATGCTTGAGAGAACCCATTGTTACCTGAAGTTTAATTGTCTAAACGATTCTGTTAAACATATATTGTGTATACAGTTTCAAAGAAAACTGCATACTAATAATATTTTCATTGTGTACTATTCGCATTGTATAAGTATTTGAATTGTATACTAAGTTAATAGTTGTAATAATAAAGTCCTCTTGTGGCTTTATTTCCCAGCTGGACCAACTCTTGTTCAAAGAACCCGATTTACCCGCTAATTCCCGTTTCCCAATATTTCAGTAGCTGGCAAAAGATAGAAAGGGGCAGCGAAGCCATCGTGTCGAATCTCACGGTACCGGTTATCCAGCCTCGGTAGCGATTCTTCACGATCTTCAGCCGCTAGAAATCTCGACGTTAAATGCTCCAGCGTGATTTGTCATCGTGGACCACCTCGTGCATCATTCGTGAACGTTAATTGCGAACGGCGTTCTCTACACGATTATTCTTGTTATACATTCGATACGGACTCTAGGACAGATTTCCAAAGGGGAAGAACAAAAACGAGCTACGACTTAATAGCTTCTTGCTCTAATCCTTTGATTAATCAGCGGTACCTTTAATGGAACGATTGTATCATGGGGTGTGAAGTTCCATTGGGAATAATTAAAGGAAGCTGAGTAGTCATAACTTCGAACGCATTCAGACTTTGTTTTTAGTAATAAATTTACGTCACTTAAGATTACTCCGTTTCTTTTAACATTCAAAGAAAAAATATATCCATTATTGCGAGAACGTTACGCGACGTCGTTAAAATTAAAAAAGTAGAGTGTTTCACCTATCAGGCCAATATTAATCAATATAATTATCAATTTACGGATAAATCAAAATTTTTAATAAATTATCTATTGAAATAGATTGTCCAAGCTAATCGATAACGGAGATAAGCGTATCACTCGCAAATCACGTAGTAGATGTCTCAATCGAATCGAGTCAATAACCGGAGTGTACAATTATTCAGTTATCGATTCGATCGATGGAACAATAGAAGATCGAATCGCGTGATCTGTAGCGATGTTCATTCTCTCATACACGAAGTTACATCGATTTTGATCTTATAAGCGAATCGAAAACGAGAAATGCTTTTCGAAAACTGTAAACCAGCTTTTCATGGGGAGTCGAATTCGATGATTTACGAGGTCGTTAAAATGGTAGCGTAGCAGTGCAGTGCGTTCGTTTAACAGCTTCGATGATCGATCTACGACCAGCGTAGATATTTCTGGACTTTCCTTTTTAAATGAGCACCGATATGTACGCGAGAGTACCGCGATAATTTATACTAACCACGTAACTTCGGTATTTAGCCCGCACGACGTATACACGTCGAAAATCGACCAATCACGTCGAGAAATATATATACTGCTATCAAGGTTTTAAAATGTACCGATTACGAATAGAAAAAATGAGTAATAGAGTTGTGTAATATCTGCAATTAATAAATTATTTCTTGACGAAAGGATACTATTAGTTTCATTATGGTTTAATAAACTAGGAATTCCTAATCGCTAATTTGTAATGGATGATAATTTAGATTGCTCTTATCTCGTTTACGAAATGAGACTCTGGGTCAAAATTCTGTGAAGAATGCGGAGAAAGTAACGTGGATCCATTCTTCTACGTTAAACGTTCGTAATATCGATCCAGATATGGAAGGCATCGATTGGTCGCCATCGATAACAGTGACCGAATAAAGTTTCACTTGAATATCTTTGGTGAGAGTATCAGAGGGGACTCATTACGGAGAGAGAACTCGATAATTTACCTATTTTTCATCGACCATTGTTACACACGTTTCACCATACTCGATTATTGCTGGCGCTTTCGACATCTGACACCTCGTGTGAATTTGAACACTGATGCTTTAGAGTTTGACGCAAGTTATTCAGAATGGGCGTGGTTGCTGACAGTTTTAGAGCTAATTTGGGTTAATTTAACTATGTTCTAAAACCTCAAAACATATCGAATCGTTGAAAATGTCTGAATTCCTTCACAGCTGCACTATTTTAACTAGTCACTTGTACTTCAGAAATGATCAATTAACTTGAATTTTGAATACAAAATAACTCAAGGTCAAATGACCTCAATTTGGAGTTCAACTCCAATAATTTGCATAGGCAATTGCATAATATCAAATTGATATTTCAATTTTCTTTATGATATTGTAGCTGCGATTAGTTCTGACTGACGCACCAAGTGTAAGAGATTAACCTATAATTTTTTCGACAGTTTCAGTCGGAGCCAATCACAGTTGCACTATTCGAATAAATGAAAAAAATTGAAATGTTTGAAACCTTCATGCAATCGGAAATCGTTGGGGTCAGCATGCAAGGACAATGGCCTAAGGCAGTTCCTAGGAAGGATACGAGCGAATGCCCGTACTCAGCGATTCGAGCAAGGAACCGTTTGAATTCCTTCCTGCTGTTCTTCCAGCGTCCTGTAATTCGTAATTAGTTGCGGATGCAAACGACGGTGAATGTACCTTGACGAAAGCGCTACCTTAGACGTGCAAATCATGGTTGACTCGTGCTTGATCACGGACAAGCGACCGTCTAATCAATTTACGTACACCAATTACGCGTAATTACATCTATTTCGCGCGTTTTAATTAGAAGTAATCGCTGGAGGTCCGTTTTACACGGAACCAGTGTAACGGAACCTCCTGAGTAAAATATGAATTCATCCGAGTTCACGCCGCCAAGACGGACATGCGATTTATTCGTTTAATTGCCGGGAATTAAAGGATTCTACGGAAACTTCCTTACCGGCAATTATATAAATGCAGATGTTAAATTGCTCGGTCGCGGGAAGAACAATCGAGCAGGAAGAACCCTGTAGAAATTTTCTATCTTGCCGGGGAAATTTCGCTCAGAAATATTATCTTCGAATATTCTCATGGTCCATTCTCCTAGACTGCATTGTTAACGATAATCAGCGGAATCGCAGTAATTTCTCTTCGATTTCCATAATCTACTTCCATAAAAAAAATCTGAGTTATACGAGCGAATTCTGGAGGATAATTAAACCGATGTTTAATTAAACGCATTTTCGACATTTAATTTGGAATCAGGTTTTTCTATCTGTAGTTATAAATTCTCTCGGTATATGTTAATTCTTCGCGGATATAACGTGAGATTATTTTTAGAATCTAATAATGGCAATTACAGCTCGAATACTGTAATTTGTATTCATCAAATTTTATCAAAGAGTACGGTCACGAAAGAAATGGCGAGGCGGGGATTTCTGATCCTGATCTCTTTCGTAATTTCGAGGAAAAAATGTCCTCGACAATATCACATGGATAATTCGTAGTAATTTAGCGGTTACCACAGGTGGCTAACTGGCCGTTGTACGAACCTCGAGCTTCAGATTGAAACATGCAACTGTTCGAACAAGCCTGTGGCGATTCCGCCGGCAAAAGAAAACGATCCAAGCTTGAACCAGTCGATCGTAACGAGGTAATCGATAAACATCTAGTTGCTGGACTAAACTTGGTAGAAATCGCGAAAAAACCTGATAACCATATACAGGATGTTTCAAAAACAGCATGCACTCGATACACGAGAGTTTTTTACAATTGTAAACACCGGTTTGTAAACTTTAACGTGTATGATTGGCAAGCATGAAATTACAGGCTGCGGGCAAAACTTCGGCAAATTTTTAGGATTTAAATATACGAGAGAAAGCTGGTTCGTTACAATAAAATTTAATCTAATCCAAGTTTACACTAATCTATTTGCAAACCAGGTGGTTTTTACGTTGTAATAAAAGTCTTATCAAGACTTTGTCCATAAAACATTAATAGGTGTTAAAGTTTTTTTATTTCTCAAACACCGTCCAAGAAGTTTGTACACAGAAAAAGCTTGCAGAACGATCACAGGAAACAGGAAAAATGTTTAATGGAAACTTAGAGCTAATGCTAATAACATTAGATGTTAATTTACTGCAAGAAACGTCGAACGCTCTTCGAACGGTTCTCCGAACGATGAGAAGTTCAAAGCACTTGTTCAGACATTTGCACCTACAAAGAAGTCTGCGATATAGAAAACGGTACTTTGTAAAATTACGCGTTACGAGCCCAGAACATGCACGTGGCGCTACGTCCACATCCTTCCTTATGATAAGTATCGTAAAAACATTACCAAATTCAGCTTGCCCATCTTCTCCAGTACGGTGTCCATGTTGACTCTGAATCTTTTCACCAAACGTCAGTCTCACAGTCACTTGTTCATATCACGAACGAGAGTAAATCGAGGGAGAGTCTGGTTTCACCGGACTTCGATTTCGTTATCGGCATAAATGTTTCTAATCACGTGGAAATTGAAGAAACCGCCGATCGAGTTAATCCACCGGTTTCACGGTTGAAATCGAATCCAGTTTCCCTCCTATCATCGGACCTTAATTATCTTAATGTCACGGACCATCTCTCGTCACATTCTCGGATTTATATCGATCCGATTTGTCCGAACGAAAATGTGGTATGCAGAACGAGATCTCGTGGTGAGAGGATCGCGGCTACGGAACCAACCTTCTTGCTCGCGATTGTAGGTTGAACTGCCAGGTGAAAACACAACACCTCTCAACCTGCACAGGTGCACACCGAGGCCTCCCGGCCCGTGGTAGGAAGGGGGTCCTACTTGTACTCCGGGGGGAACTGTTCAACACGGATACCTTAATCTTTGCCTGGCCATCCGACCGATATCGTCTTTGATGCTCGCAAGTCGCATTACCGGAAGCGAACAGGTTTCGAGATACTTACAAGGAAGAAACGATTGCAGGGCTAGTGCATCTTGATATTGACCCTTTAGCTACGAGTGCAACGTGTTCACCTTCGGTAATTCCGGTGTCCATTAAAATTTATTCTTGATAAATCGCTCGAACGTAAGATATATCGCGGCAGGATCTTCATAAACCCTTGGCTACTAACAATAAATAGGGTGTTCAAATTATTCTAACAACCATGAACGAACTAGAATTCATTGCTGAATGGTTAGAATAGGATTACTGATGATTTAAGGAGACATTGGAGATGATTATGTTAGCATTTTGAAACTCCAAAACTGAGGTAGACTTATGGAGTAAAATTGCCAAAGATATTTGTAAAATATGTAGTACGAAATTTAACACTAAACGCGGAGTATAATGTATTAATTTTTTGTCTCGATGTAATGCAGATTTGAAGAGAATCACAAATTCTGTAATTTATAAGTGTGGCACATTTAACTAGGGGAACATTTGACCGGATTGGTAGATTTGGTGTTAAAATGCAGGACTTGTCGAAATGTTGAAATTTGAAGATGTCGGTCGGAATGGGCGTGTGCGACCCAAATTTTACGCAAGTCGACGCTTTTCGAGTCGTCGGAACAATGAATATTTATAGGATGCAGGCGAATACGTAATTTCGTCGGCAAACGTATGTGGAGATTCGAAGGAAAATATTCTACGAGCCATTAAAGATGTCCCCTTAACTGCGGTCTGCCAAATAGCAACATTGAAGTCTACTTAGCCGATGTACAAATCGGGTCATGCAAAATCCATGGAAATCGTAACTTAAAAATTCGATGCTATCGAAGTGGAGCAAAATCGTTGCAAACGGAAAAGTAGTTTCGAACGTGCAATCGAGGAAAAAAGCAAGTAGCCATACAAGGAGGCAGCAAGCGAGTGCGAAAGAAAAAAACATGAAAAATCCTCTTGCGATGCATTTGAAACAGGCAAATGCTGACCGTTTTCTCCTGGAATCTCGACTTCTTTTCCGCACACTTTTCGTACTCGCACTTAAGGAACGATTGCGTGTGCATTGTACTTAAACGGGCGAGGGATAAAAAGCGGCCGGAACGTGCACGAGTTGCACGAGCCACGTGCTTTCGAAACGTGGAAAACCATCTCGTGAAATATTTGATCAAATTGACATTTGGTTGAAGTGTTCCAAAATTTTCGGACTATTTCAAAACTTGAACTTAGGTCGAAGCGAAACTGCACTCATTCACCCTCTGTTTCCAATGGACCTTAAAATTTCTTGTCTTTGTCTATGTCTCGAAACGTCGTATAGATAGTAAGGATCCGGAAGGTCGACGTACAAGAGTTAAACTATTGGAGCTAGTTTTCAGTAGAACTTGGACTAGAACGTGGAACTAGGTACCTTCTGTCTCAAGATATCTTTTCGGCTATATCTTACCTATGATGTTCTGTAGGAACTTGGGACTTCGATTTGTACTCCAGAACTTAGAACTTGTTCTCCCTAAGAAGCATTCATCCAGAAGACTAACTCTACACGAGTCCTTTACTATCTACCAAATTATAGCGTGTGGAAATAGCCAAACTTTACTCAACTCGTTGCACTAGAAATTTTCTAGTTAGAAAGGTTCATGAATTTTTTGGAAATTATTAATTGCTACTGTTGTCCATCTCACTGTTTAAACGTTCCATGTATAACTCTATAGAATTAGCTAAAAAATATTTATCTCACATCGGTGTATTAAACCGAATGTGTCCGAGTGCAAAGTGCTCGATTGAATCATCATGATAATCGGACCAAATCGAAAGGATTAAAGGTGGGTCCATTGTTCCCGGATCGAATTAGGAAGAATGGAAAGAAATCGTCCTTGTTTGGTCGATGGGCAGTAGCCTTGCAATGGAATGCATTCTCGTCTCTTCTCGCCGCTGGTCGACTGGTTTTTCAGCAAGTAAAACGAGACTCGCGAACGTCACCACATTTTTTCCTGTTTCCCTGGCGGAGGAGGGCTTGCTTCATCGTCGTTCCTGTCGCACTCGATCTCCGTCCTTGAAGGCATTCTTCGACGCGGTGGTCCTCGGGATCCCAGCGACATTTCAATCGAGTTAAACCCGAGTACACCGCGTACCACGTCGATAATCGTACCTTCCTCAATTAACACCCGTTTTCACGGCGAAAGTATCGAATACTTCTGAAAAATCCAAATCATTCGAACCCGAGCAAACCGGTACTTTCTTATACGGTTTTTAACGACCGCCATTTAGAAACCGTTCGACGTTCCCGCAGTCGCCATTACTATGCTCATTCTTGTGACCTGACCCCTGTTCCACCAGATGTTCGCGGAATTGGACAATTTTGAAATATGTCACATGTTACAGTTCTGTCGTGACTCGGAATAGACAATTTAGGACGACACAATTTTAGAGACCATAAAATGCTGCAAAGTTATACTTGAAATTCGCAGAATGCTTCGGATGTCACGTATAAACGTATGATTAACGCTCAACAGCGTATTAAAGGAAACTTCAATTTGTATGCTGTAGAATGTCGGCAATTTTTCCGCGTTTCGAAAAAATACGAGAGTCGTAAACCCTTGCTCGTAAACCCGGTAAACTTGCAACCAAAGAGACAATTGCTCGCGGAAACGTGCCGAGCCGAAGATCGAAGAAGCGGAAGGATTCCTCGGCTCGTTTTCACCGGGAGTACCCGCATATTTACGCGCATTCCTATGATAACGGCCGAACGAGACCCAATCGATTAACGGCGACGCCATTAAGTCCTCGTTAACTCGCGACAAAGTCCCGATCTTCCCTGAACACGAAAAACTCGACGCGATCGACGTCCCTGGAGACAGATGTTCGAGTCACTGATATTTGATGGGTCAAATTGAAAATCCAGCCGCTATTTAGACACGTTGTATCATCGTGAAGAAATCTCTGGAATCATTAGATTCAGGAAATTAGAATTAGTCGGAATTTATGGCGATACGTTAATTAAATGAATTGCCCGAAACACATTAACTCTCGTAGGAAAGTTACGATGGAAATGATGTATGTTTTTCAACTCCACGAAACTTTCTTAAATTTGATGTTTTACGGCCTTGTTAATAGTTTTTCTTGCATAGATTTCTTGCCCTGTTATCCACATAAGCTATCGATTCCATCGTTGAGAATACAAGGCAATTGAAATAAACCCGCGAATATAAAATTGTAAAGTGTGTTCGCACGCTTCACCGGATATCGCCAAAAGAGATGAGGAAGAAAAGCTGTAATGCGTTATGGCGCTCGTGCACGTGTCAGGAATAAATTTGAGAAGAAAAATAGAGAAATCGAAAGTGCAATGGTCGCGACACAATGAACCTATTAACGCCTATTGAGCGTGGAGAAACTGTGTATTTTCCAAAGATTTGCCACGCTCGCGCTCTAACACTCGATAATGGCTGGTCAAATTCATGGCAGGCAATAAACGCTCATTACGAACGCAAAAATCAGTACAGTAAATCCTCGTTATATCACGGAAGCTGTGGGAGCGGGAATAGGCAATATACCGGGTTACCATAAAAAAATTCTCCTTTGATATCCCGGCAGTTTCCTCGTATTATATACTGTATGTGAACATGTAAGGTAGTCGGTAAGATAATTTAATAATAAATTTTATAGTCGTTCAGAAAACTGAACTTAGCTGAATCACTAACTTAATACTTTTATGGATCTCTCTGACCGTTCAAATACGTAATAAAATGATTCGAAATTAATTAAGAAACGTATCCATAAATACATATAAAACTTTATAGAGTCAAAGACACTCTTGCATAATTGATATAAAATTCAAGTTCGAACGTTTCAAGATTTACTTGTCACGTAAATTTATAGACATCTCACAAATTTTAAGAACCTACAGATTTTATGTGATGTATGAATATTGCCTGCACTTTGAGTGGGAAGTATCGAACTTTGTGGGATGGCTTGCCCACATATTCGATGTTTCCGTGTTTTATTATGTGTCGATTACAAACGTTCCCGTGATACATGCGTATTTCGAGGTCCTAATCGGTGTCAACTACTGCACGTATCGACCTACTGAGGAAGACCCGTTAAGTTGGACCTCCCTTTCTCTCTCTGCGCCTCTGCCTCTGTCTGACTTTTGACTTTTAGAGTGCTGGACATGCTCGAGTACACTGCATCGTTTGAGCAAAAAGTTCAACTTTTGCAAAGCCAAAGAAATCCACTGAATTACATCCTCAGTATCGATAACCGATTTCGAACACGTCCGATAATTTTATACGATGATGACATCGATGTAACGCTTGTAGCTCGTCGAAAATAACTACATAAGAATCTTGTCGATATTCTTAATAACAAATGTCCGATTGTCCGTCGCAACAATGGTTGTCCCAGCTGAATACCTGAATTTCAATCGTTTATGTCCCTCTGTGGAAAGGTTAAATTTGTAGTATTATACTTCGACAATCATTATACAAAGGCGAACAAATGTTCAAGGATCTGCCGCACGTAATCGTTTCATGAAAAATTTACAAAGCAAAGGATGTTAACGGTAGCGCGTTGTGAGACATAACTGTCCGTTTGACACGCTGCAATTCATAGCAACATATCCGCGAGGCGTCCTGTCGAACAAAAGAGACGTGCAGAAAATTCCGAAGAGAGCGGGAAAAGCCACGAAGGTGGCCGTTCAGGGACTCCGTGTCCGCGAAATCGGCACGAACGGGAATGGAATAACGAAATAACGTCTGAATGAGCCCACGCGACGGTCTGCACGCCCACCTTCGAACAGGGTCTCTCAGTCTCCGGTAAACCTTTAATGTTCCGTTTGTTAATTCGAGTTCGACAAACGACACGTTGTCTGGCACACGGTGGAAACTGTCATACACAGTTGGACGCGTGAAAATTTTCAATTAATCGCCTCCGGTGATCCGTGACGAGAAAACCTCTTCATTTAATTTTGCATTAAAATGACAAAATGGTGCAATGTAATCGTGACTGATACAATTTTTCTATCTTACAAAATTTATCGTAGAGCCTTATATTCAAAGTTAGGTTAGGTTAGCCCCTTAACCTACAAGTTTTCCAACAGTTGCGTCAGTCAGAGCTAATTATTACTGCAGTGTTAAAATAAAGAAAGAATGTTCAAATGTTAAGTATATTTTGGGTTTAGAACTCGATCTTTATGCAAATACGATTTAGGTTAGGTTATAATTTGAACTATAACGTGAGTCAGACTCCATGTTGTAAGGGACCAACGCTAGAAATTTAATAGGTGTAAAAAAGGGAATAAAGATCATCACGAGAAATCGCTATGGATCACGTAGTACTCGATCGACAAAAATCGTGGCACACTGACCCAAGCTGCGTTTTAGAATAAATTTAGTGGTTACCTCCGCTGTTAACGGTGCTCGGTTCCGATACAGCCACATTTTCGATTCGACGGACGTACCGAAAGGTCGATCTACGAGGATCTACGTGACCGTCGCTTCATTAGCATTGTTTACGTGACGCGTGTCCCTCTGGGCAACTTAATTACAATTCCACGGCACGTAAATCCGTGTATGATGCTTCTTGGACTCGTTCGGAAACGTCCAGAACATATGCCAAACATAACTCATAAAGAAATTAACCGCGGTACTTTGCGAGACATGGTGAAATCCAATGATCTATACGAGATCGTTAGAAAATACCGGTATCGGAAAAGAAACACGGGCTTGAAATTCAAAGACTGGCAACTTCAAAGTCAGGTGTGCCCGTGACTTTCATTTAACGAGCCGTTCTTAATTACCTGGTTGAATCGGCTGTAGCCTGAAGCTGGAATGAAATTAGAACACCGGTAAACGTTTCCACGTTGCCGTTCCGACATCGCATTACCATTTCACCGATTATCAATGCCGAATGGACAGGGTGTTTCGTGAGGTGCACGATGCTAGGACGTATGTAGATTTCGTGATTTACGATGAAAGTTGTTCTAGACTCTAGGAAAGGTAGACTCTGCAGTTTCCAAATTTTCAAATCCCTAAATTCCCGTTCATCATATTTGTAGATGTCTATATTCTCCATGGAGTATTCTCCAGATAGGAGTGGTTCGAGTAGTTCATTTCGCACTTATCTATCGTAGTGGGTCAGTGTGCCTCGATTTTTATCCCCCTCACGATAAACCCAACCCGGCTATCTTTCACAGCAGGTCGATTTTTTCTCCCAGTTCCTCACATTGCATTTTGCCGCCGCTTTCTGGGATGGAAATTTCACGCATGAGGGCCTGCTCGTGAACTCCGAGCAGCAGGCGATCCTTTTTTCCGAGCGGATCATCGAGCCGATGATAGGTTGCACCGTAAGATTAGAACGGTCGCTGATAAGCGGCCGGTTCGTGCGAGTTCCTCGTTACGCTCGCCTATCCGCGAGATAATAAATCGTTTGTCCGCCGTGGAAATGTGGAACTCGCGCTTACGGCGAGTTACTTTCGAACTCGAAATACGTTGGAGTCGTCGACGTATCGTCGCGTGTTGCCGGACCTGCGTGCCACAGCCACTGGCGACGAGTCCCGTGGGAAAAGATGAATTTACGGACCGTCTGTTACTAAATTAACTCGTTTCTCTTCTGGAGCTAAGATTATAACGATGCTCGCCTCTATTCGTAGGCAACGAGATTCTCATTTATCAACCCCGCTTTCTACCGCGTTCGTGGAAGTAGAAGCAGAAACCCTCATATTCGCAGTGGTCTCTTTCTTAGATATAAGGTCAATTCGTTGATTAGTCACGGGGTTGTTTCCTCGTGACATGTACCCCAGGCGTCCAGAGTCGACGCACTCTTACAATTAGTCTCCGGAGGGTCTTGACTTTTCAATTATCTCGCGACTTTCTATCTCGACAAGATCCTTTCCGAAGGCAATAATCGCTTGATCCCCAAGGAACCGGTATATTCGTGGTTTCGTGCGTCGCATCGTCATTGTCACCCAATCCACTTTGAATCATCACGGACTCCCCGGTAGCCTAACTTCGGCTAAATTTTCCTCGCGTTTCTAATTCACGGCTGAATCTTACCAATGAGTCACACGGCACACACGAAGTTGGGGACTCGTGGGTGGAGCACGGAAACCCTTAGGCCCAGACGAAATCAATAATAGCACTCCGCGATACAAGCCAGGGAGACGATTTCGTCCACGGTAAGAAGTAAACGAAGCTCGGTGAAATTCAAGCTTTCTCGAAGAGGGCGATTAATCTCCGTTTAGAAGGTACCTTACAGTGATTCGCGATCGATCCCTGCTTTGCGACAATGCATGATTTAATTAGAGGAACTCGAATGACAAGGGCCAGCGCGGTGTACGATTACGTCTGCCCAGCTGGACTGCTGCCAGTCTGAGCCAGCTAGTCGAATCTTAGCCCTTCGATATCATTTTTCTCTTCCATTTCGCAGACTCAGGTCAGTCAAATAACAGCTACAATATTACAAAGTTGGTATTATGCAACTTTTATTAGACTTGATCCAAATTGCGTATTGAACATTCGAGTACACAGCTGAGCATCATGGATCAGACACAAAATACTGCAAAGTTAACACAAATAGCAATGGATTTAGAATTCTTCAAATTCGATATATCCTCAAATCCATTACACGATTTCTACTAATCAAAGACCGAAATAATACGACGAATCCTATTGAAACTGTAAATAAACCCAAATATTCAGAATTCTTGAAATTTGACGAAAGTGTACAGTAACCCCAAATCCATACCACAATTTAAATTATGTGTAGGTCTTGCGATTTCTACCGAGTTTCCGACAAATCCTCCAAGATCAGATAAGCAAAGATTTACGTCCCCGATATTTCTTTGCGTCCAGCGTTTTGATAACGGATCTAACGACGAGATCCGGACAATTTCTCCGGTCGTTGAAAATCTATCGGACAATCGCGAGCTTCCGTCGCTTCTTCGGATTCCCCCACGAGGATGACCGCGTGGAAGAAGATCTTGGCACGAGTTCAAGCATTCGTTATTCCTCGCACGCTTCTCGGCCCTCTTCATCCCGCAGACTTTTTCGCGATGCAAGCCCCTCGGTTATTCGCGTTCACGATTTTCGGAGATGGCCAGAAAGAGAAACGGGGAGAAAAGAACAGCGTAGAAAACCCGGTTACATCTTATAATTCGATATTTACATTTCAATCGAAAGCTTTCAGATCCGTTTCTTTGATTGCCTTCTTGGCTCGACTACTAGATCCAAAGTTCTTGCTCGATTAATCGCGGATTTTGCCAGTTTCGAAACTTTATCCTGGCTCTGGCAATCTTGCTCGTCCTACTTTTGCATTGGCTTGCATAACGAAAATTCGAGTGAAAAGGTGAAATTGCAGTTTTGGATGAACTTACTCCAGACTCTAACTCCTTGTGTCACGTGACATACACTACAACTGGAACGTGATACAGACTCGTATTTTCGTAGCAATTTTTTCAAGTATAATTATAATCTCTATAAAGTTCAACTTCAACTTTATTTATTGTAGAAATAATTTTGAATGAAAATTTAGAAAATTGTATGTTAATAAAATTTAGGCTCGCTCGAAATTAGCTTAAAATTTATTTTCATTAGCTCTAATAAGGGGAAGCTGCATTCCACGAAAACGTTTGCAGTATCTGATAAACAGTATTTGATAAACAGCTTCCCCCATTTGACGAAACGCAGCACCCTGTGACTAATAAATCGATCCGATAACATCAGAACGCCGCAGAAAAAACAGAAGGAACGAGTAAAATTCATGGCTGTTCCGCGTTCTGACAGCTGAAAAATTGTGAACGCATTCCTGTTGGCTTCGAGAGAGGACCTCTTCGGTAAAGAAAAAAAAAGTTCCGATGAGGCAGTCATTAAGGCGATTGCTTATTGCTTGTGCCAGCTTTTTTTGCGACATCGCATTTTTCACGGGCGATTTCTTTGCTAAGAGGATTAAAAAATAAGAAAGGCGTCCAGTTTACGGTACTTTGACGAGACAAATCGATAGTGTATCTAGCGTTATCGGCTCGAGGGCTTTTTCCCTAACCGATCCTTTGTGCAAGGCAGACTCTTTTTGTTTGATATCGTAAATAAGCGTGGAAAATGAAGCGGGAAATTGGGTTTCGAAACAACAGACAAATGATTAGAAATCGGTGTACCGTTAGAAGTCTCCGTGTAACGAGATATAGAATTATTCGATGCAGAAGCAACAAGAACCTTTGCTTCGTTAGCAACTAGTGATTATCGCGGCAGGTAAGCCGACGATTTACACCGAAAAGAATCGCTTCCGTGTTTCCGAGCATCGCTGCGTTTAATTGTAGCTCCGTTTCGCGAATAAACATGCCCCGTTAGTCTCGCTACTTATGATCAAAGAAATCCACAAGTCTTTTAACAACAATTTAAGATAAGATCACAAATCCTGAAGAGCATTAGATGTTGCCACGCGTTATATAGCTATTGAATCGCTCAGCGATACCCGTGAATAATGGAGGGGTCTAACTTGTCTGGAAGCGTTAAAATATTCCGAAAGGACAAAATCGTGGAAGTTAATCTAGCTAGATTCGACACGTGATTTATGGCCTCGTTCGACTCAATTACCAGTCAATTACCAGCTTCCGAAGCGCGGTAGCAATTAGTGGAATTTATTAGCCTGAAATTTTGTCCCTGTTGCTTGAAAATCTAGCGTCGAATCTGGGGAATAAAGTGGAAGGAATATATTAATGGTTAATAGACAAACATCTCTCGTCTAAGAATTTATATCTCGGTACGTTTCTCCAATTATGTTCGCATTAATGACGGCGATAAACTACAGCAAGAACTTGATCCTATTAATATTCACTGACATGTGGATTTAATGGTTAGCCATGCTGTCTAATGTGGATGTTTATGAGGATATCCTCGCGAAGTGGGGAAGTGAGAGTAGGATCAAAATGTGTTTTAATCGCGCGTGAATTTAGAAAATATTGCCTTTACAAATAATCAATTTTGTACCGGTAGTTGCGCAGGATTCGATGCTTTTTACGCACTCACATTTTTTACCGTCTCTTTTCTAAACTCTATCATTACGCTTCATTTTATTATGCTTTTTGCAGTTATAACCTTTTTGCTTGCACCGCAGAGAATTTCTGTTCGAGTGACCTGCAAATGTTATTTCAAGTTCTTGACCGATACTAATTGCCGCGTACTGAAAAACGTTATAATTGCATAAACATCCGCAGTCTAATGACTCGCGTTAGAAGCGCCAATAAAAGCCCACACGTTCAACTTTTTGCTCCGCCATTTCATGTTTCGCCGATAAAAATCGCAGCCCCTTTCCAAGCCGCTCAACGACCTCAAAACGCCGATCACGAGATCTAATCTGTGTATCGGTCAGAAATCGAGCCTGTTTCTCTAATGTCCGTTTGAGCAAAATAACACAACCTGTTAACGAGAACCAGTTTTCGGATAACTTCAGAAATCAAAAGGCAAAAGCAAAAGTGACGTTAAATATCCGCTGCTCTCTAACCTTGACGTGGGTGAAGAAAGTGGTTTAGACAACCTGCAACTTGTACTTTCCGCGTCCATTCCCTGAAACGGGAACGTGTGCCTAATTAACGAAGCCCTGGGTGATGGATTAACCCATTAACCATCTTAATACCGCGATTCTATTTGGAAATAAACGGATAACAGTCCATTGGTCTTATCTTACTTTCGACCCTGACTGCTTCACTACTCCTGTGAATTTTAACTTCCAGAATGTTTGAATTATTGATTTCATCGAAACGGAATCATCGGAATTTCGAATTGCAGCAAACATCGACTTATAATTTCTTTGGCAAACGCGATAGAAACTTTTTCCAGGAATATCGGAATTCCTTCGACTCGTTTCGTAACTCGACGCTGCGGAAGACGTTTAAATGGTAAACGATGTCCCAGCGGTGATTTTCGTAACAGTCTCTAGGGGAAACTCGCGTTCATAACTCAAGAACAGGAATTAATCAAGCGTGTGTATCGTAATTTCCTGCGTAAAATTCGATCGTGTCACTTTCCTTTTCCGTGAGTGTTTATAAAAGGTAAATCCTCGCGCGGAGTCATTAATTAACATCTTCCTAGTTACGTAAAATGTGGCTGTGAAAAACATACGACGAAATTCCACGTGGAGCGTGTAGCACGTGTTTAACAGTCGATGTTTCTATACCTGCCGAGAGGATCTCGATACATCGATCGGATACGCTGAAACCGAGTCTATTGCGTCCAACTTGCGGTATTTTCCTGTATGACAGCATCATGAAACTCGATGACGTTAGATACCGATCGGTGACTTTACACTTCCGGAAAGATCGGTGCTTGGCACGACTGCGTCACGCGTAAGATAAATCGAGAAATAAAACAATTGACCAACAATTCAATACAAAGTTATATTCATTGTCTAATTAACCCATAATACCTAACAATATTCATCCTTCCTGTTCACGCCCAATCATAACTTTTCATATGTGGTCGATGAAAAAATGATCCACATCCTCCAGCCAATTGTACCGGCTACTTAACGCGGTTAAATTCGTACTAAGAGATTGCCGACAAAGGCAGTTCACACTTACGAGTCACAAGGGCTGCTGCTCAACTGTCGCGTGCAACACGTATCTCATCGGTTCTAATCCTGTGCAATCCATTTATTGAAATCAAACTTCTATGGCATGTCACTTCCTATATTCCTGATCACCAACTATTATACCATTAAAGTTCACTTAGCACACTTATTTACACGTCAATTTTGCACAGTGGACGTTCATGACAACTTACAGGCACATCCAAATCTAGTGCACTCGAAATGGAGTGTCGAATATTCCACCTTCAAATTGATATTTCGTCACAAACGTCTAACGCTCCGATTTGGAGTAACACTGAAATATTTCTACACACTCCTATAGATGTCGTTTTTAATCTTCAATCGACTGCTCCAAGATGCACCGGTTCAAAAATAGTCATTAAATATTCTTCAAGAACCCCTGCGTAGAGCAACGATCGATAGTCAAATCCCCGAATTTGCACTCGTAAAATCGTGTTGTCGGTGCAACAGGAACAGCACGTAAAGATCACAACTCGCGAACACACGGATGATTCACAGTGAAATACGGAATCTGGGGATTCTCGGATCTCGCGCGTCTTCCAGCATCGAAGAACGCGCACGTGGCAAAAGGCGAGCCACGATACGGCTCGAAGGAGTCTCCGGGGCGAATTCAGCGAGCCTTTGTGTGCGGGTCGGCGTGTATGCGTGAAAATGCGTGTTCCCGTGTGTCACGTGGCCCTTAAGGCCGGCTCACAAGGGACGGAAGCAGAGAAGGCCATTGTCGTCGAGTTTACCGTCCAGCTACTGCCTGCACGAAAGAGAATCGCTGCCAGAGGGTAGTTTATGGCACGACACCCCATGGGGGACTGGAGCCCTCGTGCCATGGACCAAACATCTGTCAGTCCCCTCCACCTTGCCACTTTACCCGTACCAATTTCGACCCTGTTTCCCTTTTCTTTCTTTCTACGCTTTTTCCTTTCCTTCGGCTCCTCGACGTTAGGCCTACGTTTCGAGACTTCTACAGAATTATGAAATCGTCTTCAACATCTCTTCATCACCGATCGGATGTACTTTAGTTCTTAAATCATTTTTGTAAAAGTGAAAAAATAATGAGACCTAATTACAATACATATTTTATTAGTATGTAATGATGCAATTCAGAAGAGTGCATATTTCACATATGTCGCTGTTCTACAACTTCATATGTCGCTACTGATATGTTTTGAAACTATTGTAGCGGAGTTCTTATTGCAGCAAAAACTCAGAAATGTATGTTGCAATGCAACATGTATTATACATTATTTAGATCAGGTGTTAGAAGATGCACACATGATTGCAGAGGTATACGTGCAGCGTTAGTAACGCTGGAAGATATTCGGTAATTGCCTTTGTATTTTATGTCCTGATTGTTATTAGCGTTTTATTATCAATGATCGTTCTTGGGCGTTTTAAGTGTTTGCGGACATCGTAACTGGAAAATGGTAAATGGAGCGAGCATAGGGATTGCGTGGAGACGTGGTGCAAGATGTAATTTGCGTGACGATGCGTGCACGTAGTGCTCGAGGGAAAGGAACGCCGAGGGCAGCAACGTCGAAGCGATTAGGGCGGTTCCGGGAGATGCATAATGCATACGCGTTGATGCATGCTTTCCATGATCGACTTCGTGACATTGTTTCATGGGGTTCCATGTGTGAGGTTGCGAACTAGAAAGCGAGCTAAGATAATCATGATATAAAACAATGTGGAGTGGTAATATCGAGTACAATGCACAATGCAAACTGAAGATGTATTTGAGAACAGCAAACTGAAATTAAAAGTATATTGTAAACGTCGCTAAAAATTAAAATGGAACTATTTTCGCTTTACTCGATTTTGCACCGGAAATGCAATGCTAATTTGATGCACCACCACACCCCACGTTTGCAACGCTGCTGCCCCATAGCAACGTGGTAATTAGAATCGTTTCATGGTTTATTAGGAACAACCCAGCCACGCTTTTTGGGCGCGTCCTTTCGTGCTAGCAACTACAGGGTGTCTCAAACATGTTGCTCTCATAGATATAAGAAACGTCGGCAGCTATTCTAACGTGCAATTGCGTTTTATATTTTATATCTCGATACATAAATATTTTTTGAAACGTGTTCGGAAATACGATGTAGCAATTTTCAGCGTGCAGAAAGGAAACCAAAGTGCATTATCGTAACCGTACACACGCGAACAAGTATCGCTATGGTTAATTGTTCGCGAACGAACACGCAGCGCGTGCATAACGATTTTGCGCGACGAGCGGCGATGACGCGCGACCTAGCTGCAAATTGCAGGAGGGGTCGGACAATTGGCGGCAATTGACGACAATTAGGGACAGGAGCCGTGACGGTCGTGATTTCGTCGAGGAACGGGACACGATGCTGTGACACGGAACGAAACGGAAAGAAACGCCTTTTGGATTCAAAGGATCCGACACTTTCGCTTAACGAGACTGCGTTCTAATGAAAAGCGTGACCGAATCCAAAGTCGAAAGTTTCGCTCGGCTTACGCCTTTGTCGAAACTAATTACTCACGATTTTAATCGCATTCGAACGACGGGGAAAAAGTGATTTTTAATAGACATTTACATAGCTAATTGAAATAATTGGACGTTAGAAAGTTACAGATCTCTGTTATTCTTCAAAGAGATTGTCGAGCAAAATATTAAATGAATTATACTTCGACCGATTTATACCTGTTACACAACCGAGATGGGTTAAGAAACTTCGTCCTTTCTTCTCCCAAGAATTAAAGCAACCTTGACAACCTTATTAAGGGACTCGTCCCAAAAAAAGCCCCGTGACTCGTCCCCGGCCAC
The DNA here is from genome assembly GCA_036983795.1 of Megachile lagopoda. Lineage (NCBI taxonomy): Eukaryota > Metazoa > Arthropoda > Insecta > Hymenoptera > Megachilidae > Megachile > Megachile lagopoda. The sequence continues at coordinate 3,444,309 of CM072794.1, forward strand.
GTATAAGTACACAGACACACAATTGTTTCCACAACTTCGAAACCTCAAGAGAGAAAAGAAACGATCACGTGGATATCTTTATCGACCGCAGCAAGAAGGTTAACTTTGAACGAGGCTAAACGAAGTAACAGGCGAGACTAGCGGTGTCCTTGATGCCAGTTTCTCCTAACAAGGGTTGTCGGTTGGTCCGCTGAAATGGCAATGCGACCAAATGAACATTCCATAAAGGGATGCGTCGATCCTTTCCGAGAAAGTCCGACCTGGCGGATGAGATCCTCAGGGAAACGGAATCTACTCCGCGGAACAAAGAGGAGACATTTTCAAAGGAATGAACAGCCCGGTCACCGGAGACGTTTCGAATTGTTTCAATTTGTTAAAAGACTTCCTTGTGACAAAATGTGTTGGACGAGTCTCCGAAAGATGCTAATAAACTTCAATGCAAATGCTAAACGATTTTGTTATGTCTCACAGTTCATATCCCTAAAGTTGCAGCGATTACAATTATACTTTAAAAATGATAATCGATTTGATCGTGCTGAACTCTGCAGAGGTTAAGCATCAAGAACAGCATGAAAAATCTTGAAGCTTCTTACTTGTTGATGGAATTACCTGGAACGTTTAGCGAAAAAAGAAGACCTTGTCGTTGTTATTGCAACCTAGGACCGTGAGTGCAACTCGAGAAGTCAAGCACCATGTTTCTTGCCATCGATTTCTCGTTCACGTGACTCATTGTTTCGTCTCGAGTAGTCTGTACACGTTTCGCACCTTCCAGGGTGTTTGTCGAGGAGATTAACCGTGTCCAAGCCTCCGAAACGCAAAGGTTTTTCTCCGTGTTTCTAGAATTTCCGATTAATTTATTTTTAACGCGAGTATGACATCATACGCTTGAATCCGTCGTCAACTATGCACCAGGCTAATAAAAGATTCAGTATTCTTGTTTGCATTCGCCGGATGATTATACACGGATAGAAACAGAAATTCCTGTTTATCAAAGGACAGCTGCAGTATTTCTCGTTCCGTGGCCGGGGTGGTATGAATCAGGATTTTAATATCCCACCTCCGCACCGCCTTCGTGCTCCTTATCGTGCCCCTTTCCTTTCAATGACGTCATTGTCTCGCCTTCTGAAAGACTGCAAGTTTTGCAGGGGACAGCCTCGACTACAATATTTTGGCAGACGTCGTGCAAACCTTCCGAAGGAACACTGAGGCTATTATGCTATGGTTAGGTGCTACGGTCCATCTTAAGGGCGCGTTCACACGGCCATCGAGAGCTACTTCCAGGATCGATATCTCTGAATAAGTCACGAGACTATTACCCGACGACCTTAACCTCTGGTGATTCTCTCGGGATATGGAGGTAACGTGACTTTAGAAATAGAGACTAATCGATTAAGTCGGGAATAATTTAGAAACTATAATTTAGCACGTTAGTTTCCCAAAAAGAGGCGAACAATAGGAACAGTTTTAAAAATGCATTTAACGTGGAAGATCTCCCCATTGTGAGAGTCAAGCTGAATATTCATCGATATAGAATTTCACACCGCCGCTGACAGTGTTTCCGACAATAAAGTGATGTGTAGCACGCTCGGTATTATGAACGGAGCTTAAGGGCGTACGACGATACATACACTCGAGCAGGGAGCTGACAGCTGTGCCCGATAGCCCACATGGCGCTCTTTGCTCTTGTCGGGATGCAGGCCTATCGATTTTATCGCGCAGTTTCGCTAACGAATGGCTGGACGAACGTTGATTAGAAGACAGCGGTTTATCGTTCGATAGTTATTGACTCGTCTTGCTCGTAGCCAACCTAAAAGAAGCCTAGTACGTGTTCGATCGGTTGTACCTACTATACCATTTCTACCGTTGCAACTTTTGTACGAACCACACCAAAACATTTGCATATATTTAAAAGTTTGAAAGTAAAATGCAGTTTAGCCTAGTTTGCACCCTGGAATTTACCGGAATACTCGAGTTAGGTACGATGTGCTAGATTGTGGGTATATCCAAAGATAGGACTTTATGACATTAACTTCCTATGTGCATTCCAAGTATACTTTCTAGCGCTGCAACAACCTAATATATCCAGAAAATGGATTCTGTCAACCTGTCGGATAACCGAAAGCAACATTGTCGCTTAGAGCAGGAAATTCAGCTTTCTTCGGTCGTCCGGCGACGGGGACACGGTAATCTCAGAATGGACAATCAGCATAATGCACAACGAGAATGGGTGGCTCGAAAATCCTCTTAAAGCAGCCTTAACGAGTGACTAGGTGAGGCTGGAGGTGGTTTAATTGGAGCCGCGATGATGAATGGCACACGGTAGGCAGAGCCCTCGAGCTAGCTATCTTCCAACTTTAAACGACGTATCATCCGGAAATTAGAATGAAACCAAGGCCTACCGGTCGAGCAACGCTCGAGGCCCTTGAAATTCGCTCGGGAGAGTTACGACGATTTCTTCCATTGGCGTTTCGCGATCATTAACGGTCGATCGTTTTAATTAGAGCGGCTATCGTTGGTAATGACCGTAACGAAACCTTCGATAGAGTGAATCGTAAAGTTTCACTGCCTTTCTTACCGCTGTATTTTTTAATTCGATCGAATTCTATTCACGAGTGCACAGTAATATTAACCAATTTGCGCAACGAATTCCGACCGGTGAAAATGATACCTTCCGTTTTCGGAAGGAAACGCCGAAACTTTCACTGGCCAAGAACCATAGTCGCTTACCAATAACGTTGCACGATACCATTGTTCCCTTAACAGTTACGGCAATTATGCGAGGCTCCACGCGTGTGTGGTAACGCTGACCTAATGAGAATGACGAAAGTTTAAGGCAAATCGTTTGTTGCAATTTCTATCAGCAGCAAACAGCAATTATTATCACGATGAAACTGTTTCGAACATAGGGAAAGTTTCTAAGGCTCGAATAAATTTAACAACGCATTTTCGAGCAAGGTTGCGAAAGAAACCCCCGTGTTCACGCTTAAGAATCTTCCTGCGTTCTTCTTCCTTTTTTTCTACCCACCGGACGAGGTTTGTTCTTGCTGCGAGCTATAATGTGACTTTCAGCGTGCACGGTAGCCAACGGTGAGAAGAGAATTACGATGGCGATACACGAGGAGAAGAAGTACACGGAGCGCTTATTACGATTTTTACCGGTCTTTACGATCGCACAGTCGAACGCGCTATCAAACGCATACCTAACTGTACCTTGAATTGGACACACGCGCTGCAATAGTGTAGCGTATTACTGTAGCCTCGAAGCTGTGGCCACCAAATTTATTGTTGTTTTTAATCGATCGAACGTCGACCCAATTTCCCCTCTGATCTCTTTTCGGCCAAACTCTTACGGGTTCTCCCTTTCACGTCCCTCTTTTTTCAATTATGCACCACGCGTTATTTATCTCGACATAGCATTTGTCACTTCCTGTTCTCATGTGTTGCAAAAGAAATCCCGAAAAGGACAGGAAAATAAATACTAGGAAAGGTTTTGGTAGCCTAACAAAACCCTATGCAAAGACCGCCTCTAAATATTTACAGTAGCTGCGGACCACGTGTTTCCTCTCATAAGCGTGCCAGTTCTAGAATCTTTTAATACAGCTTCCAGGTACGTGTTTTAAACAGAGAATTTAATTCGACTGCAATAATTTGTTATACGAAACGTGAGTCGTCAGAAACCCGAACTAATTTCCTGAAAATTCCCGCTGGGACAATGGTGTCCTTCTACAGCGTCGACGCACACAATGCCAACGAGTGGCCTACGTGTAGAACTCGTGTAGGTAGTCACTGACATTTGAAAATGTCAGTGGGCCCTCTTGCAATGCGCTGTTTATCATTTGGGTTAGCAGCGAGTCGTCCACGGAGTCGATATCTGTACCAAAACGGATGGAGATTCGTCATGGAAAAACATTTTATCGCTCTTCAAGGTGGAACGAAGCGATTGCGAAGAGACAAGAAAACGAGGAGGCCGCGATTCATGGCGGACGTCATAGAAGATTTTTTTTTTAATAAATTCTCTGATGATTTACACCGAAGTAGTTGTAAAAACAAGTTAGGCTTTCGGGTGAAGTCTGAACTGATTTTTGGGACCTCTGGAAAATTGATACTCTCCTTGTGTTGTTTCAGGAGAGACAATAATTCTAGTAGTCTGACAAAAAGCAATATTTGGTCATACTTTTCTTTCAGAGATATTTAGGTACTGTCGTATGGAGGATTTTGCAATATCGCTTTAAAAACTGTTTTTACATGCTTTTGTTACGAAGCTTTAAGACCCTTAATGTTCATATTAACGTGGAAATTTTATTTTTGTAATTCATGATGCTTTTGTAGTTCGATACTTTCTAAATCTTCCAACTTGTTGGCCAATGGGAATGTGAAAATCTTCCGAAGAATTTAACCTTTCAGCGTGAATCGTTAATGCTAAATAGCTTGCTCTTTTTCCTTAAAACGTGTACGGGATTGATATGTTTAACAAAATGGAATTCGAAACTCATTATCACAAATTTTCCCGGCATCTAATATTTCTCGAAAGTTAATTCACAAGACTGTAGCGAAAGGGTGTAATTCAGCACAATTTGCGAAAGAGCAAATTAAAAGAAAGCGTTAATTGACTGTGCGTGTTCGACACCGAGCACAATGGAAATTCCTTGTAACCCGTTAATGAAAATTGCTCGAACCTTGCTACTTCTCCAGACACTATCGGTAGCTAATCGTGTAATCGCTGTGGTTAACGCACGATAGAGACATAACTTCCCTTTCAAATCGAAAGTGTCATGAAATAGAGAAAGCCAGGGCAGTTACCGGTAATGTACACAAACTAGTGATGTGCTTGCGTAATGAAAATCATTCCCTTTAGGTAATATCTGAACATCTAGGGAAATGACCAGTCATTTCACGAACACTGTTCCTCTTTTCCGAAGAAGTTCTGATTTGCAATCAGTAAACCGCTTAGAATTGTATGTAGCAACCTTCGATTCTTATTACCGAGATTATACGTCCATTCGTTGGTCCTGATTGATGTAACGACTATAATCGTGGCTCGAATGTCGGTGCCGGCCTCGCTAAGCGTCGTTTTAAATCACCCTACTGCTCTCCCATCGGTTCGAGTTCTAAATTTACGACTTTCTCCGGCCAACTTGAACTCGAAGCACCGTTTCGATATATACACATTCGCCCCGTGATATGGAACTACAAACGCACGTGTTCGCGATTCGCGTTTTGCTGAATAAACCACGTTATCCCGTAACGACGTTGTAACATTGTCTCGGACAATGCCGGCTAACGCGTGCGGGTAAATATATCGAACGATGGTTCATAAGTGGATGATGAGTCGATAAATCAAGCTGGAAAGCGGGATAATTCTATGTATTACGCTGCTCCACGACACTCGATGTCAATTCGTCTTCGTGCAGACCGTTGACACAGATTCCCTGATCCGTCATGCAAGTTTTACGAGTTACGAATGCGTTACGAATTTGAAGGATTCGCAATACTATTGCCGATACATGTATCGATTATCCATAATGCATTTCAAAATTCCTAACCTCATTAACCTCGGTTAATGGCGATTGCTGTAGAACTGGAAGTGAATGATCAAAAGTACTATGAATATGACATAAACCTATATGTCACATACTCGCATTTAACATTTAACAGTTCTAAACTTCACTATACTGTACGAAATTGGAATTGTATGTCACATATATGACTTAAACCTATATGTCACATGACTTAAATCTGTATAGGCACGATAAATATTTAACGTCAACGTGGAAATACTCAACCTGTCAGGGATTAGATTGTAGAATTTATTGGAAAATGGTTTTGAAGCTATATCGAAATTATAGTTTATTTTTGGTAGCTCTAGATAGCAAGTAGGACACGTTCGATGGAGAACCAGAAACTTACCGTCTCTCGTAGGTCGCGATCCCGAGACGTCAGGATCCGGTGGTCGCGTCGGGACGCGGCGATCAATAGAAGAGCAAAAGGCACATGTCCCGGTAACTTCTCACGCGGCGATGCACTTCAGCTTGGCGGTCATGCTTCCTATCCAATGCCACACGATCTTGTTGACAACCAACCTCGATTATTCCTGTCTCCTCAATAATTAAAATCACGACGATCAAAGTGCAGATAGGCGACTTGCAGATAGGCGTTGACGACGACACTTAATCTCCTCTTCAATTTTGAGGACAAACCTTTTTGAATATTGTCAAAATTGTCTTTCAAGTGCAAATATAAGACTTCATCGATTAGAATCACGATGGTACCCTTACCCCTTCAGGATTTCACGTATCCAAATGAATATCCACTTAATGTGACATAGCCAGAAATGAATGTTATACGTCAAATGTAGTGTAAATGAAAGTAGGAGAGTAACGGGGGTGGACCCTTGGTCTCCTTCAACCCCGTGTCCTCTTCAAGAGTCTCCAAAAAGAAAATAGAGGATCCTGAAGATCGTAGGAATGTCTAGACGTCACGCGATCAACCCCTGAATGAACCTCTCCCCCGCAGTCTTCGAAACGGGAGTGAAAATTACGATGGTCGAATGCCCGTTGTGGATAGGCGTTGGTTAGGTTCACATCGTACACAGTTCAGAGCTAGAAACTTCCATGAGACTGGAACTCGATTGATTGCGGAACAATCAAATGAACGACAAAGGGCGAGCATGAATAAACATCGCGATGGAAACGAGTTGGTTCAGTCGTCGCGACGCTGGCGTCGATACGAGCACGAGGAACAGCACGAGAGCCGAGAAAAGTCGGGACACTGGCTTGCCATCGGGTAGACCGACGACCCGGTGTGGTTCTCCTAACACGACGACGCACTGCGCCGACGTCGCGACGTCGACGACGTCGTCACCTAGGCGACCACGACCTCTCGCTCTCCTCCGCCTCTTCTATCGCGGAGGGTGGATCGATCAATCGAAGTCGGCCGAGTACAGCGCTCTCCGCGAGATATCGAGATGTCGAGAGGGAGGAAATAGGCTTTTTCTTTTCCTTTGGAACTTCGATACTTTTCGTATCGTGTTCCTCGCTTCGTCGCAACGTTAACACTATTGTCACAAATTTTTCTTCGTGCCTTCTTATCGGACGCTTGCTTCTATCGTGCTGAATGGTTCAATTGACATTCAAACTTTTAGGTTTGTTTCGAATAATCGTTCATAGGCACTTCGCGACGAAAGGGTTGATTACGTCGATTTACTGTTCACTTTGTTGATGCTTTATCGTCTAAATTATCATGCATGAAGAGACAGGATTTTATTGGGTCAGTTTAGAAGCAACAGAATTGAGTATACCATAGGTTCAAAATATATTTAAACCTACTACGTTCTATAGGAGCTTGAATGCTAACATCTTTAGTGAAAATATAACAGACCACTTTTCTTGAATTCGTCAAATAGCCGAATATCGATTAAAGTTATAAAATCATACAGAAAGAAAATCGATTGACAGAATCGATTAGTAACCTCAAGGTACCATAAGGAAGGTTACAAAAATGGTGAAAAATGCCATAAAAGTGTACGCCAGAGTGAAGCCCGAGAAGAATAGGAAGAACATACTGGTACATAGTCAAATATACAATTCTAACCTCGATTTTTCATCGCGTATATTCTTTCGAAAAGAATTACCAAATCCATCATCGTCCCAAAGAAAACTTGGAGGAAGATTTCTTGTTTCTGGTTACACCGAGCCAAAAAACGAAAGAGTATCCCGACAACCGAGCGGAATCATGGAATTTCTCGTGAGATAGCAAAATTAATATTTAGCTTTCATAGATGCGAATCGGACACTACTTTCAGTTTCTATCGGATATTCGAGGAATCCACTACGCAGGAGGACGTGTTCAAGACCGTTGCTCAACCCGTGGTGGAAAGGTAAAAGGAATCGTATCGTTCGTTAATTAATGAGAATATAATTCACGATCGTTCATTCAGATTTCGTTTATTAAAGTGCCCTCGATGGCTACAACGGCACCATTTTCGCCTATGGACAGGTAAACGACTCGTACGTTACGCTCCAGTTATATTGCCATGATTGTAAGAAATTAGTAAACTTCCTAACTTCACTAAAATTTCACTAACTGAAATTTCAGTCATTAGTGAAATGTTTCGTTAACATCAAAAGCTTTGATACAGCGACTAGATTACAGTACGTTACACTGGTGATAGATGTAACACATGGCAGTATAATGGATGCATGAATTTATATATGACAAATGAAGATGTAATTTCGAGATGAACTTTGCAGACAGCTAGTGGAAAGACGTATTCCATAACCGGAAGACGGGAGAGCGTCGAGCAACTCGGAATCTTACCCAGAACCCTACTGTACCTCTTCGAGAAGATTCAAAAGGTACCATTACTGTTAAGTGTGATAACAGAATTGGTACAGAGCCCTTCTCCGCAGCGACCAGAAAACGTATACTCGGTCGAGGTGGCTTATCTGGAGATTTACAACGAGAATGGCTACGACCTGTTGGATCGGAAGCAACAACGAGAAGTCCCGGTTACCAGATTGGAGGATTTACCGTAAGTCTGTCGTAAATGGCGAACCTATTTCTACACGAAAAAAAGTGCAGCTTGTACAGTTACTTGTAATTAAAACGTTACCTAATCGATGTTTTCGTAATATTTTTGAAAAGTGTATCAATTACGTAATTGATGGTAATATTTGATAAAGAATATTCGAAACATTTCCTCGTTCGCATCGGTTAAGCAGTCTCTTTAAAAAGTCTTAATTAATAGTTTACATACTGTTCAGTGCTAACAGCGGAAGCTCGGTTAATCCGCTATCATAGAGGTAATGGTAGGTTTTATGGGACAAGGGAAATTATTGACGTCGTCTAACTCGATTAATTAATGAAGGCCCTTCTAACGTGTTTCTAGACGAGTAGCTATCCAGGAAGACGAAATTGGTCGATTACACCTGAAGAATCTGACCTTCCACTGCGTTGGAAGCGCGGAGGACGCTTTCGAGCTACTTATGGTGGGCGACAGCAATCGGTGAGATAATTTGCAATGCATGCTCGTATTGTTGTCTCGAGGAAAAACCTGCGGACATGCGTGGTCGTGACAGACCAGTTTGCAGAGTAATTTAACCCTTTCAAGCTTTTTTTCGAACTGCAGACTTTCAAGCGGAAGTGGCGGTCGCTACATTCTGCGATGTTTATTTCTTATTCGCATAGGATATACGTTCAGAACCTAAGAGAAAACATATACATGACTTTCATTACATTAAAACATATATTTAATAACATTAATTAATTGGAAGGGTTACTGTCGAAACGCCGATGAACCCAGAGTCATCAAGATCACACTGCGTCTTTACCATCGTAGTCTGCACGAAGAAGTTCGGCGCTGACGAGTATAAGCGAGCGAAAATACACGTGGTAGATCTAGCTGGGTTCGTATACTCCCGCTTTGATCGACTGAAGGTATCAGCTCTTAACTTAGGCTAACCGCTGTACTGACCTCAGCAGCTAACTGAATCGAATTAATCCTTTCATCACTATTAACTTTTGTTCAAATATATGTAATTGCTTAGAAAATACAACCAATCCTGAGATCATAGACTATTTTAATTCAATTTTATTTTCAAAAGATATTTTCAAATATTTAAATGAAACTACTGACTACTAACTACTGAAACTATATTTTTAGTAATTAACTAAATGACATTTGTTTGAATTTTTCTGACCATATTCAAACGGTGCTTCAAATTTGTGTAAATTCAGTTCAGTAAAAATATGTAAAGGAATAAAATGGTGACATAAATCAAATCATTAGCATCCGAATTGGCTGCAATTGCATCACGCGACCCACTTGTCGAGAATTTTTCCCGCACGTTCCATCGCGTGCTTTCTCATCGCCATCTGCGACCATGGTGGCGAAATTTCGTAACGGTACCCGATTTTTCAACGAGATCTCTTCGTAGGTCCGAGCGAGTCTACAAATGCTCGATAAGCGGCACCATTCTAACCGAGGCGAAGCACATTAACCTGAGCCTACATTACCTGGAACAAGTCATAGTGTGTCTGGGTCAGGAGAGCGCGGGTCACATTCCATACAGGTGCTAAATTCAGGAATCCATAACTATTCATTCACTACATGGTTCTACTAGTCATTGTATTAAATTACTTTCGTTATGAACATACGCTTAGTAATCCCGTGTTTACTGTTTACTTGATACAGTAGACCGTTATGTTGCCACAAGTAAGTCGACTATAAAGTGCCCGTTGACGTAATGTGGATAATATTTATCTGATAGCAATGTAACTTTCATTATGTTAATATTTTTATATCATTATGTCAACTTTACTTTTATTATACTAAGTTATTACGTTGTATAGAATTCTCTTACAAAATCTTTCAATATCAGACTCAAAAACAATTTCAAATACAATAGGTACTTTTTTTAATTAGAAAGTGACCCATGGTCGAACTATTGTTAATCTATGTTTCATTCCTTTTTTTGACTATGCTATTTGATTTTCAGGAATTCGCTGTTAACATCGATTCTCAGAGACAGTCTAGGAGGAAACTGTTTGACCACGATGTTAGCTACATTGAGCGTTGCCCCCTACAATCTAGAGGTACCTATTTCCCTACCCACCCTTTTACCTTTTAATTTGCAAACATTTTATGAACATCAGGAGACACTGTCCACCTGTAGATTCGCCCAGAGGGTAGCTATGATCAGAAACGACGTGAAACTGGTCCTGGAAAAGGACGTCCACAGCGAGAACGCTTTATTAAGACTGGAAAACGAGAAGCTGAGACAACAGATTAAGGAAATGACGAAGGAAACTGTAAATTTCTTGGTGCTTTAATTACAGAATCTGAAGTTTTAATCGATTTTACTGGTAATAGAGAGTGGAAGAGCTTACCGCCGAAGATAAGCGAAGTCTTGACTCGCAAATCAGAAACTTCTTAGAATCGGACGGTCAAGTTGAAGTGGGTAACAATGTCAAGAAAATTGAGTATTGTTTCGAGAGTTTTAGGAGAGTCTTCAAGTTGAAGAAAGATCCGAACGATTGCTTGAAGAAGCTGGAGTATTATAAGGATCTGGTTATTCAGAGGGACAAGGAAATTTGTATCCTATTTATGCTATGCTTCTTATATTATTTTTGTCGACTGTTACTTTCCTGATCTTTATTTTCCTACTCTTTATTTTTCTGATCTCTAAATAGCATTGTTGATCGATTTGATGAAGAAGGAGCAGAAGGGGAAAGAAGGTTACTGTAAACACTCAAGTATCCATAAGTATCTTCCCTCTTTATTGAATAATATCTCATTGAATTTTTAGGATCAATAGAACAAAATTTGAGGGACCTAAAAGTGACTGACAGTTCAAACACCCTCTCAAATGTTGATAAAATTAAATTAAACAATGGACTTAAAGATCCCTGTAAGACCATGTTAATTCTACGAGTTAGATATTTTATTTTAATAAAATAAATTTCAGCACCAACCGAAACAGATGGCAAAATATCTGCCATTGATAAATTTCTGAATAGCGTTATTTTAAAGAAACCGAAACCGAGGCCCAAAGTTAAATTGTTGCCAAAATATTCGAGGTCCAGTTTGGATCAAAGTATTGATACCGAAACTGCTGATGATCAGTTTCCGATCAGATCAATTTCCGACTTCTCGAGACCGAATTTACCTTGCAACGTTATCAACTTGACTCTGAATAATTCAACCGAGACCGACGAACCGAGTCAGCAAACTTTCCGCAAAAAGGAACGAGAGAAAGCAAAGAGGGAGATTGAGGCTCCCAAAAAGAAGTCCATCGAAGTAAAGCAGAATACAGAGTCGAGTGCTCGAACGGAAACGGAGAGAATAGAAATTTTAGATACAAAAGACACACCGTTCTATCAACGATTTTTAAACTTCAACGTTCCCAAAGCTTCCATGATTGAAAATTTGACCAGTGAGACACAAAACACGCCTAAAATTGATTCCATGGAGTGTAAAGTGTCTCGGATAAAACAGGATAGTTCTAAAATAAATTCTAAGCAAGTTACCAAGATTGATTTAAAATTAGAATCAAGAGTACCCGAGAGAAAAGAAGAGTTAAGGAAGAGAGAAAATATCGATCATGTAACAAAATCTGTCGGTGCCAATTTACGAGACATCGATATCGCTTTAAACCCACATAGAAACGAGCTGGAAAATGAGGCAAAAGAAAGTCACGAGCATTCGAGAATGTGTTCCTCTGATAAGATAGACAACAGAAGTAAAACGAGCGAAAAGAGAACTAGTATTTCCAGTTTCGCGGTCGATTATCCAGAAAAACGCGTGTTTGAGCGGACGAAAATTATGAAGGAAGTCAATGAAGCTACGAATTACGACGAGAAATATTTTAAAGATTTGCCTCTAACTGGCGATCCGGAGATCGACGAGGAGATTATCGCTTTTTACAAAGCGAAAAGGTCCGGGGGTACTTATTGAAATCGATAGCCTTGTGTAACGTGTATAGCTGTAATTATCAGTGCTTCGAGTGTATTTCATTACAAATATGTACAATAATTGATTATAAATAACTAACAAACTTTAACTTGTTCTTTAATGTCCTAAACCCTAGGACAGGACAACTCCATGTCTAATTTCTCCCCGTACATGTCTGCTTCTATAATCGTTAGACGATTACCGTGAACTAATGCGAGACAGTGTCGTTTTACTACGTTCGCATATTTCCTGATTTTTAGGGTGAATAGTTTGTCCACGTCCATTCTTATACTGTCTCTATACAGGAAGCCTTGTATACCTACAAAGAGAATGAATGAAGTTTGAAGATAAGAATATAGATTCTTGTTGATACCTTTATATTCGTAGATTCGGAGATACATTCTGTTTTCGATAAAGATTAACAGTGTTTCGATGTTTCCTTCGAAATTGAGTACAGTGAAGTATGTGGGTCTATGTGTCTTTATAGTTTGGAACACCTTTCTTTTTGTCTCACTATTCTTATAAATCTGAAACGAGAAGATGTTAGTATGTCAATTGTGAGATTTCGAAACGTAAACTCACAAAGATATCTCTGCTAATTTCTTCGTCGTAGTACAGTATCATCTCCTTCTGCAGTAACCCAGCCTTGAACTTCAGAACGTCAGGCTTTGCATCCTTCAAATTATCAGTAAAACTATCAACATTGTATTGATAGATCTCAGACTTTCTGGCCAGTAACATTCGATCTCCATCGAAAACAATTTTCAAATCTTCTGGCGGAGACGAAAAGTTCAAACTCTTGTTCATTCCTACCATTTCTTCGTTAATCATCCTCAGAAACGTGTTCCGATTCCTATTTATATTCTGACCAAAGTCTAGCACATGCTGTAAAATAAATACATATAATCTTGCAATCTTCGTCTTCAAATGTGATCAACACACCGTGAACGTATCGTTCTCCAGTTTCCACAAGTTCGCAGAGCCTCGTCCACATAAATTAGGTCCAGAAGCTAGGAAAAATAAGGTGTCCTTGTGCCTAATGGTGGACCAACGTTCCACCACCCCAAAATCTGGAACATTGTCTATCAACTCGAACTTCGTTCCTGTGTACACGTACGCGTGCATGTGACACGTGCTGAAACTTAACATCATGTAGTCCCTGTCCTCCAGCTCAAAATAATGAACACTGACGATATTGTTGTCGAATTCAATGATCTGCAGATAGTCGAACGCGTTGAATTGGTATATTTGATTCTCTGCGTAATGTTTGAGGCGTTTGAGCTCTTCACATGTGGTTTTCAATTTTAACTGAAACACATATGTGAAATATTATACTACACAATTATATGAAATATTGCTTTGTGCTAAACTGAGACTATACTTTTTCCTGCGTCAACACAGCATCCATTTCTGAATGTGTCTTTGCCAAAGCATTCGATATCTCAGTGATGTTAGTCCCGTTCAGAATATCGCTCCCAACAGCTCCCTTCTGGAAGTAGACATTGCCACGCACGGTCCAGGTACCGGAAACAACTTGTCGAAGAGGACCGTTCTTGGTAACAGCTACCGCCTCCCATCGTGCAGGGTCTATACCGTTCAAGTAGCCTAATGTTCGCAGGCTCTTCTTCAAATGTATCGGTTTTTCGAATACGAAGTTTCCTGTGGAAACCATTTTAGACACTCAAATTTTAGATTGCAATAAGTGACCTGTAGTTCAGAACAGTGACCTGTAGGTCTGCATAATCTATATAATAATATATAATAAATAACGGTCTACCTCTCAATTCGCTTTTTGAGTTCAGAGAAATCATTCTGCTTGGATCAATGCCATTAAGATGTGCATTGAAATCACGTCGCATGCGAACGTGACCATGGAAATTGAAATGTCCTGTTATGTTCTGGTTCCCATTTACCTGAACAGAAATAATCTCATACCATCGACTTCATTTCTATACCATATTATTGTTTTACCATGAATGTGGTTTGCTGAACTTGCTTCAAATCTTGCCCATTAACTTTTCCTAGGATCTCGATGTTCTCCACGTTGACTGTGCGACATCTCAGAACGTTCACGGGTATAGCTTGATCGGTGTGCAGAGGAATTAATAAACTCATATCGATATCGTTAATCTTCCCTATTTGGACGTTTGACAGGAAGCTCACATTCGTTAGCGTCATAGGCTCTACAAAGCATTTCCCACTTAATTTCACAACATTTTACACAGTAGAAATGATATATTAATTGAACACTCTAAATTAAATATAACTACCTGTAATATAAGCGGGTTTGTTCAAGTACAAAACACTATGTCGTAGCTCATCAACGTCGATTCCCATGATAGACTTCGTTTCAAAGCTCTTTTCAACTGTAACATCCTTCTCCACCTTGATTCCGCCCTTAAAAATAATTTTGGATTTGATCCTAAATGGTTTGTCAATGAACACAGCCTTCTCCCAGAATCTCTTCAAGTCTATATCGTTCAACTTATCGTGAACAGTAACCGAATTCTTAAAGGTGACAGAGTTGAACACTTTCCTCCCTGATATGGTAACATTATCCTCCTCCTTGAAGACCACGTCATTTAAAAAGCTATCAAAATCTTTTCCCTGAATAGAACCATTCGTATACAAGTTTTCTACAGCGACGTTGCCATTAAAACGAACATCCCCATGAAACTCGTAGGTGTTGTTGCCCAAGGGTTTGAATCTATCCATCAAGTCGTGGAACGGTATGTCATTGATCTTCCCAGTCACGTTGAAGTTATTTAGCACCGTGATGGAACCTTTAAAATATTGATATACAATTTCAGAGCACATATTTCTTCTAAAATTCACGTACCATTTATAACTACAGGTCCTGTCAACACCTGTTCCTTGGTGGGATCAAACAACTTCTCCATGGGCCGCCCGTTCAGCAGGGTTGTTTCGAGAACACCACAATTGACAACATCGAACGTTTTATGTCCGTCGACCTCTATGTTCGTGTCCGTTTTCAACACGGTATCAGAAACGAATTCAGAAAAATTTACGCCATTCATTAAACCGAGAATGGTCAAATTTCCAATGGAGACGCCATCTTCAAAAATGATGTTTCCTGTCTGATCTTCGTTGTACCACTCTACCACCGATTTCCCGTTCACAGAGTTCGCTTTAATCACTCCTGTTACACGAAGAGACTCCAAAGTAACGTTTCCACTGAAAATTTCTGATAACATCGTCATCAAACGATTGGTCCGTTCATTGATTTCATCGATGGACATCCCGTTGATGAAGGATACGTTCAACAGATCGGTTTGTAAATTCTCAACCTCGTATTCGTCCACGATATTCAAAGAATCGTAGCTTTTGGTGAAATTTATAAAATCGACGCCATTTATTGAGGTGGGTATAATAACGTCTCCGTATAAATTTTCCACTGTTAAGTTGTCGAAGTAGACATCTTGAAGAGTCTCTAGTTTCCTCTGGAAATCTTCGTAGGACACATTGTTTATTTTATCGAAGGACAACTGTTCTACTGTAATCGGTGATTTGAATACTATGATCTTCTGCAAACAGTTAGGAGATGAGTTCTCTTTGAACTGGGCTTCCAACTTCTCGATTGCTCCAAACGTCACGTTTCCAAATGTAACATTCGGTAATATTTTTACCAAATCTAAAATTATAATTTGTTCGATTATTGTAAGAAAGGAGAATTCTCTGTGTGTTCTTACTTGGAAATTCTTGCTCCGTGTCCAAAGTCACAAACTCGTCCATCAGACGTCCATTGACCATTCCAGATGTAATATCAACAGATTTCATTCGAACATCGCCCAAGAACGTCTTTGTACCAGTAATTTCAACATTTTCCTCCGTCTTCAACAACAGATCTCCAAAATCAACTAATCGTTTGTTCATGAACAACGTGTCGAACGTTACGTTCCCCAAAACGTTCAGACTTAAGAACGTGACATCGTTGGATAGTTCAGATGTCTCGTTCAACAACAGAACCTCTCTGTCCCATCCAGTTATCTCGCCATCTATCTGCAATTAACCCTTCAGTATTCTTGAAGAATTACTTGTAACTGTTTCAGAATTTACCTGTAACTGTTCGAACACCGACAAGTTCTCGAACGTGATTTCCTCTTTCAGAACGTTGTCCTTGTTCAGGATCACAAAGTCCTCGAAATCTATACCGTTCAGAGTATCCACCTTCTTCAGGTGATGCACAGTTAGATTATTGAACGATTTCACACCTGTTATGTTCACGTATCTATCGTCGGTTAGAACATAGTCATCAGGATATCGAAGACCATTCACAAAATCCACGTCAAAAGTATCGGCGTCCAGCGTCTGAAATTTTCAAAATTAAAATAAATGTCCTTTTAATAGTAATTGAGAAAAGTACCCCCTCGATGATAGTGTTCCCAGGAATGAAAGCTGGCCGATCGATCCACACAATGTTCTTCATCAACGTGTCCCAATCTATACCATTGATCGTCTCAAAGAAAAAGTGACCGGTTATGTGTGCTCTGTTTATTTCAGAGAGGTTCACGTCGTGGTAGTCGAACACTGAATCGGAGAAACGAATGTTCTCCACAGGAATTCCATTCAAGGAATAAATTGTCAGGTTATCAGCTTCGATCGAAGAGTACATCTCGTTCACATCGTCATTGTAAGAGTCCATCACATTGACATCATTGATGTAATCCACGCTTAAGTCATTGACATTCAAGGTACCAGTAATGTTCAGGTTTCCGAATATCTCAATATCCGAATTAAAACGCAGCTCCTGGTTCAGATCGACAGCGGCCTTCAAATTCGAGTCGATCTCTTCCAATTTTTCTTCTAAATCGTCTAGCTTTCGGGCATAAGCCTTTACATCGAACTGTAACTCCTCCTTCGTTAAATTTTTGGAACCTATGCTGACGGAATGATATGTCACATTGTCAGATAGAACTGCATTAGTCGCATTTACTGAACTGATATTCCAGAATCCTGTGATCACCGGATTTTTTAGGTAACTTTTACCGATACGAGACTCTGTTTCGTCCAGAATCTTCTCCTGATGATACAACGTGTCCTAGAAATTAAATTGATCGATGTTCGGTAAACTTTGATAAGAGTGATAATTTGTGTGATAGACTCACGTTCAACAGACGTTGCACGATAAACAATTTTTCTGTAGTATACTGAATAGGGTGTTTCAATTCCTTCAGTGCGGTATGGAACTTCACGAATTGATTACCCACAAAAAATCCAAACTTTGGAACAGGTGTAATCATTGATAAATTAAATTGATCGAGAACATTGCTAGGCAGATGTATCCTCTTGTAGCTCAAACCTTGCCAAGCCAGAGCAATCACTGTACTATTTTGTAACTGAAGCAGTAACAACGATTCCTCTCTGTACGTATCCAATCTTATATCTCTAACCCAATAAATATCTGAAATGTCTGTCAAAAAAATCACACAAAAGTCGATATATATTCAAAGTATAAACTTACCAAAATTAGACTCGGACTCGGTGTTGTACTCAAATTCCCCCTCGATGAAGTGAAAAAGTCCAGCTTCAGGTCCAGATATCGCCAGGAATTGAAGGTACCCACTTTCGAAGCAGGCGAAGTTGTTCAAATTGTGTGCCTTTATCGTTTGTAATTCCAGGAAGGTGTCTCCAAAAATGGTGCCCTTGTATTCGAACAGGGAAATTTTGTTCTTTTCTTGGAGAGCGATTGAAACGCTTTCGTAAATGGAGCACACTTGGATGTCGACTACTTTTGGCACCGAGGTCATTTGACACAACCTAGATTGATTCGAAGAGTAATGGTAGAGTTTTTTTTTGTAAAAGAAGACTACATTGAAGTTTAACTCCAGACCTAACTTAATTTAACTCGACTTGGTCCAACTGGACTAAACCCACTTCGACTCGACCCAACTCCACTTAATTTAACTGCAGATCCAATTTAACTTAATTTAACTCGACTAAACCCACTTCGACTTTACCCAGCTCCACTTAGTTTAGCTCAAGGCCCAACTTAACTTAATTTGGTCCAACTCGACTAAACCAATTTAACATATAACGACCCACTTGGTTTATCAGACCCAACTCAATTCAACTTGACCAGCTCCAACTCCATTAAACCCAACGTATATCCAACTAACGTTGACCCGATTTAAGCGTATCTTACCAAAAGTGAAAATCATGGTTCGAAAAATCGATGCTGAAACCATAAACGTCGACAGTCGAATAGTGCTGCCTAAAGCGTATTTCATCATCAACCAGCAGTATCAATTTATTTCCATCTGCCTTTTGAACAAACTCCATATCCTGTACATGTTTCTGTACTGGCCACGACCAGAAAGATTCAAAAGAGTCTTCATCGAGCTTGTACCACTGCAAGGAGGTTCCATTGTACGATTTCACGCACAGCACGACGACCACGTTGGAGGAATTTACATTAATCACTTTGAACGTCAACACTTCTCCCTCGACACTCAAATCGACATTTTGCACGATTTCAACGTTATCCAAGTTCAATTTGTACAGCGACAGAGTAGATTCTTTAGCGCAAGCCAAGTAACTGGTGTCATTTATTTGGAAGTACTGCCAATTGGTCACTTCCGGTAAATTTGGATGTGGATGAATGGAAATGTCCGTCACGATCAAGTCTAAAATTGAGGAAAAAATAGTAGAGATTTTTAGCGATATTGTGATTTATACCTTCTCTGTTTCCAACCCCGCTATCGAACTCGTACTCCATCCAAATTGGGGACTCATCTGCGTGTCGTGGAAGTCTCCGTGAATTGGCTTCAAGGAATTCATCTATTTTGTCCCATGATTTTGCAACGCTCAATCGAAGAAGGAGGAACAGAAAAATTCGACCGACTGACGGAAACATTTCGATCTAAGATCGCGCGATTTCTGAAACCGTCCGTGACATTCGAGCGATACAAAATATTTTCGTGTGGCCTCAGTGGTTCTCAAATTATGCCTTCTGTTTACAAGATTTTGCTTCAATATTTCTGCTTCATTTGTGCACGTATTAATTACACGCTTTCACAAGTATGTGGGTCAGACAACGTTAACCGTTTTCCAGACAGGAAACGTTTTATTCGAGTAACGTATGGTACAAAACAATTACAAATGATGTAAACTTAATTGAACTTAAGTCCTCAGATTACCTTTCTAATATATTAAACAACTATTTGACACAAAAATATACTATATCTATTTACATATTTGATCCTTGGCTTTATCCATTGTCTACATTTAACCGTCGTCATTTACAAACCTACTCCTAGAAAAATGCAAACCCAAGGCATTTTATCAACTCGTTAATATCTACGTTAATAAATATATAACAGAAGAAAATTTAAGGCACTGATACTGGTAAAAATCTCGTTCTGTCTCCGACTTTCGGCTGAAATCTCAAATTGATCTTCTCCTTGTCGTCCTCGCCGACTTCCAGGAACGTGTTCCAGTCCACTAGGAAGTAGAGTCCGTTTTTCCTTTTTGGTGGAAGAACAGGATCTGGCACGGGAGTCGTCCCGCCAAAAGATTCCTCTAGTGCCATTAGATTCGAGGTTGTAGAGCTGGACGAATCCTTGGAAGAAGTGGACGAGTCCACAGCTAACTGATCAGCCGATTTCGTGGAATCTGTGCTGGTCGTTAAGGTGCTCGCCGATTCTGTTGACAAGTTTCATGGTGAAGCTACTTTGTTAACCTGGTTCCTCGGTTCGTAAAATCGATTTCCTAGTTAGTTAATGCCTTTATTTACAAAGACGTGGAAGGAATATTGTGTTCTTTATCTGCAATCGAATTTTCCGCTAATGAGTGTAAATCGAATTAATGATGCTATTATTTCGTCCACTTTCCCTCGGATATTAGTTACAGAATTAAACGAGGTACAGTAATTCTCACAATTAGGAAAAGAACATAAACAAGCGAATAGAAAGTTTCACTTCAGTCGCCGTAAGGCTGAAGTTTTCGTCCATCTTTTCCCAACGACTGTCCTTTTTAGGGGAAATCCTTTCTTTTACACGAAAGCGAGAGCCAGAGAAATCGAAAAATGAGACTCCGACTGACTATATACAGCTGACCACAAGAAAGATTCTAGACAAAAAGTTTTTAAGATGAGAGCCTAGAAACCCATTTGACATGCAATGTTTGTTAACATCAAGTGCTCAATGATCACAGCTAACAGAGTTAACAGAAAGTCAACCAGACCCACGCTCGAACCTATTATATACATTCATTAGTGCGCTTCGAAGTTTCGTTAGCCCCTGAATGATCTTTCGCACCCAGAATTCCGAGCTCCCCAAAACGAAAATCATAAATTTCTTAATACCAGTCGTAGCTATCGTTGCAATTTCTTCTGTGGTGCTAACAGTGGTGGTCTCCTGTTGCCTCTTCACCTCGTTCCTCAGCTCCTTGCTGTAGTTTCTGATTATCTCTTCAAGTTTCAAAGGATCTGGTCCCTCCTTCAGCGTCTTCGTCGACTCTATCAAATCGTTGGCCACCTTCTTCACGTTCTGAATATCAGTTTTGCCTTGCTGGACCAGTTTGACAGTATCTAGGAGCTCGTTGATCTTGCTCCTCTGTTCCTCATCCTTCACGTTCACCTCGTGTGGCTTGAACACGTGGTTCGTCGTCTCCGTCTCCATATCCTTCACAACTTGCGTTGGCTTCTGAGTGTTCGAAATGAGACCAATGTTCTCCAGGATGCCTCTCATGTTCTGGGGCACAGCCTCGATCAACGAGGCCTCCGTCGGCCTCATCGACTTCTGCCTTCGATTATCGACCAGACCAAACTTGGCCAGAAACTCCTTCATCTCCTGATCCTTCACACTGGACGTGGGCAGAGGCTTGAAGTTCGTGTAGGAATTATAGCTGACGGTCTTCGGAGTTGCGGTGGTGGACACATCCAGGTTCGACGTCTGTAGCCCAAACCTCTGGAACAGCATCTGCACCTCGGGTGTCAGGTTCTCCATGCCTTTCTTGATCTCGAAGCCAGAACTCTCGAAGGTGTTCTGATCGTGTATCGACGGAGAGTCCGACCCAGCTGGAACCAAGCCCGAAATCGTCGTTTGGATGCTGTTCAAGTCAGGATGCTTCTCTAGCATGTTCTTGTTCTTCTTATAGACGTCCTCCACGCTGCTGTAGTTGTCCGGCCTCAAACCGATCGACTCCAGCAGATCCATCACCTCTGGCCTCATGGATGTTGAAGTAGTCGTGCTTGCACGAAACCCTGCAGCGTTCACGGAGTAGGTAGAGCTGTATTTCACTCTGGAAGATGTTTCTGTGGACATGGGTGTCACATACAATGCAGTGGGTGGTTGCGAGCTGATGTATGGCTCCGCTGTAGTCCTCTCTTGAACATTTCTTTGGGTAAGCATGGGATAGTCTTCAGGTTTGTTCACGGTTGGCAGAAACGGTATCTTGTCGATGTTGGAAGGCAAAGTTGGTTTCAAAGTACTTGGAGGAGCGTTGTAACGCCACTGACTGGACGTCAACACGTTTTGGGTAGCCTTCGATCTGTCCAGATCTATGATGATCTCTTTGGGTACCGGTTTCGTGGTGGGTTCTGTGACACTGGTACTGTACACGATCTCCAGATCCGATTTGTTCTCGTCATTTTTATACACCGGATACCTCTTTGTTGTCGTTCTGTCGGTGTAGGTCTTCTGCAGGTTCTCCAGATTGAAGGTGAACCTAACAGGTGTGGAGTCCAGTTTCAGCGTCTCCTTTAAAGGCAGCTTTCCTTGCACCTCGGAATACGTCTCCCTGTGGTTCTTGTATTGATTCTTGGACTTCGTGGTCGGTTTGTAGAAGTTTTGAGTCGATACCTGATTCTCGATAGCGGACGCTTCGGAAGTCTCGAAGTTCACCTCGTTGTCCTCCTGTTTCGTGTCTTTGGTAAATTGGTTGTTGAACCGATCGGGAATTATTTGGGTCATAGGAGGCTTCGTGTATAGATCGTTCAAGCTTCCTGGAGATTTCTCTGCGTTGTAGGGAAGAACAACCATGAGGGCTCTCTGATACAATTTCCTCGCTTTTTCCAGCTTCTCCTTATCCTTGTACGCGTTTAGATCTTGCGACGTGATGTTCTCAAGGATGTTGACTATTTGTTGCCTAGTTAAACGAGGCAGCTTCGGGTTCTCGCGAACCTGTCGCTCAACTTCCTCGATCGTACGGTTGATCGAGCTCTCGATCTCGTATCCCGATGGAAGATCATTGTCCTGACAGTGACCTAGGCTGAGTACCAGTAGCAGACTGAAAACCGCAAGCTGCACAAACAATTATCGGAAATTGATTTTTTACGGTTATACTTAGTCAGCTAACCATGAGATCGTGATTTAACGGATAATTGGAAACAATGTAAAACTATGTGAATGGTAAATTTGTGATTTGTGATGGAAATATTTGTGATTTCAAATTGAATGATGCTGCTGATCGTCTCATAATTTTTTGCATAGTTCGTAATTATGACGCGTGGCCTACATTCGAGACGTGCGTTCTTCGCCTATCACCTTTCAGTAAAAAACAAGATCGTCTACGAGAAAATATTGTAATATTATTTGATATTGCAGTTTACGTAGAACACGGGATTTCCTTTTCAAAGTCTAAAAGATAATCTCAGTAACATGTTTCTTTCATATTCATAGAGCAACTCTTGCAAAATATCCTTGACCGATCGTTTGAGCAACTCACTTATTTTACATGTTGAAAAATGTCCCTTTTCAATATAGAAAACTGTCATTAAAACCCGTTTTTTCATTCATTCCTGAACGTTCGAGCAACTCTTACCATTTAAAATTTGTAGATACATTTTTATTTATGAAAAGCAATTTACAGCGTAATTTCCTTACACCGATTACATCAATAATAAAAAAGGTATTGTCAATCAAATCAGGAGTCAATTACGAAGGTCCATTAAAAATGTTCTTCCGGTTCGTTTGAGATAACTTTCTACCTATTCCATTTTCAGATTTATACGCTCGTTCCTGAAATGACTATCATTTTCCGGTTGGATTGAAACGGAATTATATACACGAAGGTGTTTCGTGACCGAAGACATAGTCTGTCTCGATTAAATTTAATCGACGGAAAACAGCAACAAAATGTTATCCGTGTAACAGAAAACGATGTTACGCTGGGTTATTATACTAAGTAGAGAAGGTTAGACATGCTGGACGATTCAGGATAATGATTTTCGAAAACGAAAGTGACTTTCATCTTCGAACATTGATCTACGCGTTTCCAATTCAGTGATTTTGCAATTTATTGCAACATTGGTGATCTTTTGGGTGCCGGTTTCTAGAAAGCTGAAATTCTGTGTGACTTTATTGGCCTATTAATTCTTTTTTGAACATTCTAAAATCTTCTAAATATTCTTACGTAGAGAAAAAATTATTCTGATAAATGAACCCAATGTTTTCAAAAATTCAATGAACCATTTGAGAAACTAAAAAATTCACTGTCATAAGTTTGATGAACTCTTGAACATGCACCTCCAGCTAAAACCTGAATCAATGTTTTCCAGAGCATGTCAAGACTGACAGAATTCCGTAACGCAGTTACTCAGTAATTAAATTTATGAGCACTTTTCGTACTTTCAGGCCCACAGAACCGTGAACGATTCACCAAGTTCTGTTTCCTTAAAAACAGAATCTTACACGTGTTAATCAGCGACACACTTCTCCCGTTAACCGTATGCGTTAAAATATCGCAGCGACAACATTTCGTTCGAGTAATTGCTGTTAGGAAGGAATTTCGGGAACAATGACACGAGCAGCACCGAGAAACTTACCATTATGACAACCAATCGTCTGAGAACGCAGTTGACTACTGACTGAAACACCGACTAAAGGCCTACTTTCGAACTCTCTCTCTATCTCACCCGTTTATTTCACCTCGACCGTCCTCGTGCACGTAACTTCGTTCATCTGTTCACCTGAACGGGGCAGGTAAACCTTTCCCGCCACTTTTTCGACCAAACACCGGCATCCAATGATGCACGCTCTTCGTCACGTCGCTGACACCAAGTAGAAAGGTAAATTGATCCAAGTTCAAGGAGAAAGAAAGTTGTTAGGAAAACCGGTTGTTTGATCACCGATTCCTACTGAATGAATAACTGTTGCACAGTTAGCGAAATATCTTTTCTAACGATGCAAATGTCGGTTTAACTAGGTAGATTAGTTCTGGTGATCACAGCACTCTTGACAGTCTATGGAGTTCAATATGTCAGTAACAGATTTGAAGTTGTATAGCAAACTAGAAACTGGTCAATTAGCAAAGATTTGAGATATTAGTCTTTTGAATTAGCGTAATTGCGGTTTCATAGAAATTTATATCGTCGCGCTTCTTCAGAAGAGGACCATCACCATCTAGCAGTCGAAGTAGCAACTCTCGACATGAAAAATTGCTCTTCTTAGAAAGATAAGGTATTTTGATGTAACATCGTCGATCACAAATTGATCTACATTCGAGGCAAAACATTTTCTGATGGAATTTCATGCATAATGAAGTTCATTAAGCTAATAAAATCAATTTTAAATAAATTTTTATAAAAATTAGACTTGTGGCGCCATCTCTCCAACAAACAGGGTGAACAACACACTTTTGAAACTCTAGTTTAATTAGTTCCCGTCTTCTACCGCTAGATGGCGCCACATAAGACGTCTAGCAGTGAGCGGTGCGAGTACGAAAATACAAAATTGCGATTTTCTGCAAAATTAGCACATTTTATGCATATTTGAGGGTCAGATATTACTGTGTGATCTGTTTAGAACAGAAATAATGTCACAAGAACTTCCTCAGAGCGCTAGAAACGAAAATAAAAAAATAGGGCAAAACATGGACTAAAAAATTGGCGTCCATCTAGCGGTGAAAGTTGGAACTACAGAAATATAAAATTGCGATTTTCGGCAAAATTAGCGAATTTTAAGTGTTTCTGAGGCTTGTAGAGTGTTGTATGATCAAACTAGAAGTGAACTAATGTTATAAAAGCTTCCTAAAAGCTCAGGAAAAGAAATTGAAAAAGAGGTCATTTTATGGACAAAAATTTGCAGCGCCATCTAGCGGCGAAACGGGTGAACTAATCGTAAAAATCGTATGTCCGAACACGCATATAGGAAAAATATAAAATATGATATTTCATAACTTTCTCCGCGCATTATCCTTCTTGAGACATTTTAAAACAAATTGTTGTTAACATTTGATGCATTTTTCGGCCGATTAAGCCCAGAAAAACAATATTTCCGAAGGGATATTATTTCAAATTTACCTCCGTTAGTTCCGACTTTCACCGCTAGATGGCGCCACGTGTACCGTTTTGAACCGAATTCGATAAATATTCATTTTTTGGGCTTAATCGGCAAAAAAATGCATCAAATGTTAATAAAAATTTGCTCCAAAATGTCTCAGGAAACATAATATGCCCAAATAGTCAGGAAATGTGACATTTTATTTTTTTCTTATATGCGTGTCAGGACATACGTTTTTTTCGATTAGTTCACCTGTTCCGCCGCTAGATGGCGCTGCAAATTTTTGTCCATAAAATGACCTCTTTTTCAATTTCTTTTCCTGAGCTTTTAGGAAGCTTTTATAACATTACTTCACTTCTAGTTTGATCATACAACACTCTACAAGCCTCAGAAATACTTAAAATTCGCTAATTTTGCCGAAAATCGCAATTTTATATTTTTGTAGTTCCAACTTTCACCGCTAGATGGACGCCAAATTTTTAGTCCATGTTTTGCCCTATTTTTTTATTTTCGTTTCTAGTGCTCTGAGGAAGTTTCTGTGGCATTATTTCAGTTCCAAACATGTCACAGAGTAATATCTGACCCTCAAATATACGTAAACTGTGCTAATTTTGCAGAAAATCACAATTTTGTGTTTTCGTACCCGCGCCGCTCGCGGCTAGACGTCTTAAGTGGCGTCATCTAGCGGTAGAAGATGGGAACTAATTAAACTAGGGTTTCAAATGTGTGTAGTTCACGCTGTTCGTTGAAGAGATGGCGCCACTAGTTATATTTTAGCGCGCTGCGTTCTAAACTCAAAAATTAAATAAAAATACTCGTTTTACGATGCATTTAGATAATTAAAATAATTGGTTTGATAAAATATGACTTCCTGATGCAATTATTCTTTAACTTAATTGTTTCGAGAATGAATATTCAATACGGAAACTTGTACCTAAATGAAGAACGAACATGCCAAAGTCGCTCACTGCATTAAATATAAATTTAAACATGTAAAATGTGATGAACACTTTAATTTCAATTTTTAGAATAATTCTAATTGGTCTTTTGCACCACCTAACGATTAATAAGGGTCGTAGTGCGATTTTATATAAAATTCAAAACAAACTCCAATATGGCAACCTTTTAAAACTTGTTCTGATTAACTCATTTACCAAACCAGTAATTAATTATAAACTACATCAAACTTTCACAAGTTTAATTCTTTTAACTCTTTAAACTTAATTTTTTTAGTCAAACAAAAAATTCTTTCACAAACTTCGATGGCCCGCATATTTATAACTGTTGGCAACAACTACACTTCGCAAATAGATTGTTTAAAATAGAAAAATGAACGTAGGCATGTCACAAACGATATAAAAAGTCAAACGACGAAGTACCAGGGTAATCGTGGCGTTATTGATTTTTCAGCCGATGGTTGCAACAACAAGATCGGTGGTAAAAGTGGGGACTCACTCTCACTGTTAACCGACTAAGGTGCCGTAGCCTTTCTGTTCGTTTTTAAATCACCACGAGTTCGTTTCACTCGTCGGTGAACCTTGCAAGACGGAAATCGATCGAAGGGAAGGTACAAAGATCGGTTTTCAAATTAATTCGCAAGGGGCTACAGTGAGTTCCACAATGGAAATCGAAATTGAGAATCTGGCGAATTCCATCAGGAATCTCAGCTGCAACCATCAGTACGTTCCTTCGGCGACAGAACATATAGAAAGTAAGTTCAAACTTCGTTTCTCTTTGTCTTGCAAACCTGTAGTTGTCGATTTCTATCGATTGATGTTATGGACACATCGCTATTATTTGTTATATTGAGTTTTCTTAATGTTACTTATGAAACTTGAAAGTCTACAAATTAATTCTTAGAGTATCCCAGTAATATGTTCAGCGTTTTATGGAGTTGGACTTTTTCAATTTTAATCTTTGTAAGTTCATGCAAATTTCCGAGATCTTGCCACATATTATGACGTATACCGTTACCGCTATTAGAAAGTAAACTATGAACTGTTATGAACGGTTGTGCGCGTAATGTTTTGCAATAGTACTTCGAATAATGATCTGCGAACGCTATGAACTTTCCATAGATTTTTACGGAAGTACACATTATTCCCATTTCAAATTACCGTCAATGTTTCTAATGTTAGAAATGTTTCTGATGTTACAAAATATTTGTTTAATATAATAGCGTTTTTGTGCCATATTAATATCGTGTTTGACAACTCCGTTATAATCGAGTCCGCGTCAAAGCTTTCGCGTGCGATCTACCGCGCATGCGCAGAAGGCGGTACCTCGGTGAAAGTTTCGTTCAAAGTTCGTAACAACTATAATCGTTACGTGTACACATAAAATCCAAACTTCGGAAGCAATTATCCCGAGAATAATCGTACACGCGAATTTCACGATAATTACCTCAGGCTTCTATCAAATTTTCTTGCTACAAAATGGAATGTCGAGAAAGAACACGGTTCCAAATTACTTCACGAAGTTTCAACATTAAATGAGAATTCTTGTATGCTTCCCTTGAACAGGCAATCGAAACTGGTTCCGTATTTAACATCGAGGATGGCTCTGAATGCGGTAGTGAGGGCTTTCACCGTAGCGAGGAAATAAAACGTATCGTTAACATAGAATAAATGAATATAATCAAGCAACTACCGATCGGTTTAATTCAGCGAATTAAACTTCTTCTCGTTTTTCCCAAGCTCGAAATTTTGCAGCCGGGGAGTAAATTGCTTACCGAACAAAGATTTCCATAAGTTCTTTTTTCACTTTTTCGATGATCGTCCTCGAGCGGAGTTGTACAAGGCAATCCTCTTTTGCAACGAGCGATGGATTATTGCGATATTGAGGGAATGCAACTGCGTCGAAAGCGCGGATGCATATCGTTGCATATCGGCTATACAAATTTTCTACTAGAGTCTAAATCCATTTTTTAACAGTTGAAGTTTTGAACATAAAATTATAGATCGATGTTTAACTTTAAGGTCATTCTCCTATCTTCTGAATGCAATTATCACATGTACATGACATGTTCTGCAGTATAGTTACATTGTATCGATCGATATCAACGTCCGCTAACCTCGCGATTATCGCACTTCAAACACGGGTGCAGTAAGATGTTCTCAAAACAATTTTTTCAGACACTTATCGCATACCTTTCGTAATCTCTTGTTTGAAGATTTCCGCAAACTAATCATGTATTGATTTATTATATTGCTTCCATCTGCAATTTCTCTTCCACTTTTTACAGGTTTAGGAGCGTTCGGTAAAGGAATAGTAAGTTTCGGAGCATTACTTTCAACTCTGACCCTCTACTTCGCGGTGGATGCGTGCCACAATATCATTCAGCAAAAGGAGTCAAGATTTTACAAAACCAATGCCATCGTCATCCTACTCGTATATCCAATCGCCAGCGTCTGCAGTCTAACAGCCATAGGGATACCTAGGTAAGACGGTCAACACGGTGAAAAATTGACTGAGGATCCTTAACAGACTACGAGTCTAGCGTGAAATAAACCAGAAAATCCACTTAAGAGTCAGGGGAAAAGGAGCGGAAACGCGATCAGATGTCGTGCAGGAGCAGAAGGACCTTTGAGACACTTTTTAACGATGAAACGAAAGGGACCTCGTGCAACTAATGATTTTGATTTTCCGAGATAACCGCTGACCGTGTCGCACCTGAGATGTCGAAAATTTGATGGGTCCTCTTGATAACGCGGTCGACACGAGAATTCCATTGCCGCAAATTGATATTTTCAACGCGTCCCAATTCAGTTTCGTTATTAAACATTTCTACGTTCGTTACAAAAATTTCAATGAACATGAATTTTTTCAATGACCAATTTCAACTATATTGCAGTTTTACTTTCACTAAATATTTGAACGTTCTACTTTTAATTGAAGCACTATCGAAAACGTTTAGACCGGCTCTACTAATGGAGTTAATTGATAACTAATTGGGAAGGTTAATTATAGTAGTTTGGATTTTTAGGACCCAGCTGCTATCGGAAGCCCTGACTCAAATCTTCCTGACGACAGCCCTGTACCGGCTTTATCTGCTGCTCGTCTACGTCGGCTTCAAAAGGGTCACGAATCCACCGGCCATGATACTGAAAGTCGGCCCTTGTTGCTGCTGGCCCTGTCTGCCCTTTCCAAATCTTCAAATGACTGACGCCAATTTGTCCTGGCTGCGGTTGGTAGTTCTACAACTTCCTATTATCCAGGTTATTTCTTCTTTTCTACCTTGACTTTTTTATATCCGCCGTTTTTTCTTCCTAACAATTTCCAGTGATGCTTGTTTCCTGGTATCCTCGAAGGTTCATATCAGTTAGATAATTATTCAGCCATAAAAAATTTATTCGAGCCGTTAGGTTTTTGCTGCAAGGTAATTGCGTTTAGCTATTACGTATATTACTGTAGAGGATCTATTAAAAAGAAGAGTATATCTCACAGGATTTATCCCTAAAAATTTTTACATTTCCAAAGAGTCTATAAAATGAAGTTTTCTTAGAAATTCAGCTAAAGAAGAAATTACTGATTTAAAAATATTCATTTCAGGGACTGATCTACTGCATATTCCTCTTCATGGCAATGGAGGAGCCAAATCTGATGGCCCAGTACGGCATCTGTTTCCAGCCACTTTGTGTAGCTAGCATATTTCTCGGAATATATGGACTGACCATCACCATGAAGAGTCTTCAAGAAGTCGCTCCAGGTAAAAATCATGCATGCTTAATTGAGAAGAAGGACCTCGCATAATCTGCTCCCCTGTCTGCGCTCTTCTGTAACAAATTATTCAAACACGCGATCACAAGGCAGCTACTTTAAAATCTAGAAGATTGCAACTTCAAATTCGCTGGTGAGGAAAGCAACTTCAGTTAAGGTCTGGCTTCTGACGGTCAATTATCTTCGGACCACACAAACGACAGGAAGCAATTTTCTGAGGTCCAGAAAAATCTATTGTCCTGAGTGTTAATGGACTTCTGACCTGCGTTCACTTTTATAGAGGCGAAACTACATAGGAACACCATGGTCTCCCAGATGGTGCTGCTGTTTTCCAAGCTGCAGTCGTTTATTGTCAAGAGTCTACCTCAAACGGGACTGTTTCCGTGCAATCCACCGATTACACCGGAAATCTATGCCAGCGGTAATATTTTACAATAATAGGTTTTTTGAATGCTTTGTACTCGAGACTTACAATTCACAAATTTGGTCAGTTTGCAAACGAAACAAGTTTATAAGTTTCCAAAGAGCACATTACCTTTTTGCCATTACAATATGTCTCGTAAAAGTGACAAATTACGATGTTAAACCCCTCTCTCTAAGTGGCAACGCGTGGACTCGGACCGAGGTACTTAGGGATGTATACTATAATCTCAGATCATAGATTCCTTGAAATGTATGGCCATCAGAGTTAATAACAAGTCATTACAGCTGGGGTACGGAATATTTGCATATGGCCCTGTAATTATCGTTCAATGAACCTTTCTCCTCTTCGTGCCTCGATTCGGACCGAAACGTCGCAATGATTGGCGGTTTATCGCACACAAAAGTAGGAACTCGAGTTTTCCGTGTTTCACATCCTCTACAGCTTTGTCAATTTCTAGCATTTTAATCTAAATTCTAAGTTTCGAAAATTTCAATGACGTGAACTGAAAATTCGAGGACCTTTCTGAAAATCCTAAGCTTTCGAATAGGATTTTGTCCTGGTGTCCGGCGAACATTTCCATATACGAGATGAGATAAAGGAGCAAGCACTGTTACTTTTCTCTGTCCGATTTCAGTTACCCAAAATGCGCTGATGTTAATCGAGATGCTGTTGCTCTGCTACGCGGCGAGGTACGTTTATTACGTGGACGTGGACACGGAAAAAGAGCCGACCGTCGAGGCTACAGATCGGTCGAAAGACAAGCCGGAGCAAGTGAACTCGTCGAATAACAACGAAGCTAACAAACAAACTTCAACGTTCACCGCGTGAGATCTCGTTCCTTCAACTTCATCGCTTTTTAGACTTTTACGATCTCTTCATTAATTCGCGCGCTGTGGATACTCGTTAGATATTAAGCATTTGTATTTTACAAAGAGTGTTAGAGTGAATGAGTGATAGTTCAAGACTTTTCTCGAAATGAGCACACAGGTGCTATCCTTCAACGGATCTGTTAATCAATAAAGTGTTGAATATGTGTACATTTTTGTAATTTATCAGTTTCTGCAGTTTATTAGAAAGTGTACAAATTCTTAACATAAGAGAAAGTTACGAGTGAAATCAATGATCCTCGTTATACAGTAATATATTCAAAAATGCTCGGATACAGGTTAGTAGAGTGATGAAACATTTAAATACATCGCATCGGAGCTATCGTACTTTCCTGCCACGCATTGAAATCTCCGGTGCGGAAGTAACTATGAAACTATGAAACCAACCATACTCGTAGACTCAGCAGCCGTCACAACGCATTATCGCGTGTCACGGCTGACTGACAAATCACAGTGGATGCTCGAATGACTTGCAGGCACTCTTTCGAAACGTAGAAGCTGAGGGTACTCGAGTAATAGTGGGCGAAGTACGATCTAAATGTGACTACGAGATCGTTAAGAAAAGTATGGGTCTTTTAACTCTAGGACACGTAATTATATAACGCCTATGTGGTAGAACGTTTTGGTGTTTCAGAAGACGGAGAAAAGTAGGACACCGGATTTGACAAAAGGTTTGTGGAGAAAAAACAGCTAGTTATGAAAAAAGGTGGAGATTGAAATTCGTAGAATGCAGGTTTGTTCTATTCCCTGTTTTATATCGGTACTTACTGTTCATGTAATTGTTCGTAGTGGATATAGCCTACATACGTTGTTGACACACGTGCAGCTGGAAATTCTTCGGATGCAAAGGTAGCCAGGAAGACGCGTTAAGTCAAAAAATCAACACTAAAGCGGAGGGTCATGGAGCACGCTTAAAAAGCCCTTTACCAATGAATTCTTTGACGCAGATGCCAGACCCGGCTCGAATAGTTGCATGACTTCACCTTTTCATGTCGGGAAATATCTTGGATCCCATGAAACCATGCAAAAATAAGATGAACTATAAAACTTTGTACGAAGAAAAGAATAACGAGGTACAAATTTAAGAACGAAGCGATAAAACAGCGAACTCAATCCGTTGCGGATGATGCACTTTAGATAACGTTAATCTTAATTGACACCATCAAGCTACAATGTGAAAGGGCAGTCATCCAGATTTAAGACTGCACAACAGACAGAAAGCTGCAAACAGGTTTCGAGTGTCGGATCCCCGAGTAACCCGGGCGATCTTAATTAAATCAGACGCTTGCATGGGCTTGCGAAGATCTCATAACAGGATTGCAGTTTCATTCCTATTAACACGTTGACTGGCACGCTGAGCATTGCATATTGTTAATAATTTGTCAATTTAATCATCATACTGTCAATTTCGAGAAATATCCGAGGGCATTTTCTACGCTGCATCGTGAAGCCGAGCACGTTTTATAGTAATAGATGCAAGGTCAAAGCGGCCGCACAAGGGAACGATGAGGAATAATAAAGCAGAAGGGAAGTTTTCGTGGAACTCTGTTATCTGGCGAACGTTCATCTCGTGGTCGTGGCGGGGTCAGCAAAACAAAGACGGTTAATATGTCTGGACACGTTATCGGAATATTAATATCCTGCCCTTCGTTTTGTGCAGGATCCGAACGCCGTGAAGCCACCCTGGTGACGATCGATCGCCCGACGTAGAAACACGGAACGAGAAAAATCGCCGCGTCCCTTCGAATGTAAGGAGACACTTCCTGATGCTCGTCGGTGATAATTCTTCCGAACGTCGTCGCTCGCCGGAACATCGACGACGTCTTCGAATTTCAAACTCTGTCTCACCACTTCCAGTCCTTTTATTTTGACTCCATAATCCGCGTCACTCGATTTCAGAGAAATTGCCTGCAACGACCCTCTTCATTTTTTAAGAGGATTCCAAACTTCTTTAAATCCACAATTCGAGCACTTCATTTTTGTGACAGGGTGTCTCAGCACTGGTGCTCCTGGAAAGGGTTGCAGACGTTATTCCGAACTTTTCCTTTGCAAAAATAGGGTTTGAAGCTTCGTTCTTATTAAAAGCAAAATTTATGACATGAACGTATACAGGGTGTCTCACAAGTAGTGCAGAATTTGGGTTTTAGTTTTCTGTCATTTTTGAATTGTCAAAGAAAAACGAAGCTTTAAATCCAATTTTTGCAAAGGAAAAAGTTGTTCAGAGTCCATTATAACCCTTTCCTACCCTAGCTGCGAAACACCCTGTATAATACTATCATACCAAAAATTGTTATATTTGAAAATTTCTTCCAAATAGGACACTGACTGTAAGCTGTGAATAAAAGTTGAATACCTACACAGTAGTTTCTGAGCAAGTATGCAAGGTTAAAATTACAGAAATGGTTCAGAAAACATAATCACGAACTTGCAGATCGAGCAAGAGATTCTGCGAGCACGATAGGACGTTACACGTTGCTCCTGAAAGTATATTGCGTGGTCCTTCATTTTTTGAGCGATTTGAGGGTCCGCAGCCTACCTGCAACCTGGCCCAACGAGACTACAAAACCTTCTCCATCCCTCTCTCTAACCTCTTCTCCCTTCTGCAGTTGTATCTACCTCGACTCTCCTTTCTTCCTTTTCATCGTAGACCTTTTTCCTTGGAACCGTGATCACGATCAAGCTTCGAACGCGTAATAGATTTAACAGTTTCTTTCGGCCCACGGTGGTTTCGAGATCGGTTTAACGGGTGAAAAAAATAACGCACCCCGATTGTGTGAACCTGGATCACCTTTTGGACTACCCTTCACGATTTATCCACATGTCTCGTACATTTTTTCTTCGCTATGAACTGTAGAATTTAGAAATTTGATAGAATTTTGTTCACGCAGTGAATTTTCATATAAATTAACAGAATTACGATAATTTATTGCAACTTGGCCCATTAATAATTCTGTACTATTACCGATAATACATTGTAGAATAAATTTATTCAAGTTAATAAACGCAGGAGGGTCAAAATGCACCTCCCCTTATTATCTCAGCATCAACCATATTATTAAATTTACATGAATGATGATGAATTCCACTCCTTTATGCCTTTATAATGCTTCACCGGAATGAAGACTGTAAAAACGTGAAATAGACCCAAATCAGGTGAATTCTAAGGGATACGTTTTCGCAAAAAACGGGAATTACCCTGAAATAAAGGACATCGGGGATCAGTTTAGGAATAGCGGCGTCGTAATTCCCAAATAGTTGATTGGTAATCTCGGAGCTAATTAAGGCAGCCGACTCGGATCCAGCGTCCAAATTGTTTTCTATGCCGGCTCTTCCCTCTGTCCCGACTAGATAGCCTTGGGGATCTTTTTTGCCAGGGGAGGATGGGCAAAAAAACAACGCGAAAAGATATTTCGCGACCTAATGAGCCGGTTTAGCGACTCTTAACGTAATTATCTTTATGATTTATAAGGAACGTTCACTCGTTATCTGGACATCTCGTGTAATTTATGGATCCCCAAAAAGCGTCTAATATTTTTTCACGGTCCTTTAAAATAACAATGTATTCCTATCTTAACAATGAAGAATCGTTGCAATTCTTGTAACGTCTAATTAAAAATTTCCATTTTAAGTTGCAACATCTAAATTTTCAATGCAATTTAACATTGCAAATTATCAGTACAATTTGTTCAGTTTTCAAAAACACAGTTTTAAAAATAATTTATTAACATGGCTGTTAGAACAACCTTACCATCTATTGTTCCTTCGGTAATTCGTTGGGTAAACAATGCGTCCCTAATTTCTGAATTCCGGCGGATCCAACAGGTCTAATTTAACTTATTATTGTCTGAGCAACAATACGGTATTGTTTGCAGAGGGAGTTCGAAAAAGAACCTGAAAATCATTACAAAAAGAACCCGTTTGTTTTCTTTCGTCTAAGCCGACTTGAAGCCCTAAAACTCCCATAAACACTTGCAGTAAAAAGGGCTACCCTTCGAATATAGTCTGCACTCGGCACGAATTGACGCTTTCTTCGTTGCCGCGCTGTGATCACTTTAATGACCCATAATCGGTGCTAACCCAAAAAAATTGTCGCAAGTAGGCACTTGTCCAAGAGCTCCTCGACACCGACATTTATGAATTCTTCTAAAAAGAAAGGAAACTTTACGAGTGGTCTTAGTTATTTTTGGACATATCGCAATGGT
Organism: Megachile lagopoda; assembly: GCA_036983795.1. NCBI lineage: Eukaryota > Metazoa > Arthropoda > Insecta > Hymenoptera > Megachilidae > Megachile > Megachile lagopoda. The sequence goes on from CM072794.1 coordinate 3,480,233, forward strand.
CGTAGAAAAGCGATATTTCGAGTCGATTCAGCTGCAGGAAATTCGTGGAGGATTTCCAGGTTCTCGAAGAGCACGCGTGGCCATCTGTGGTAAGCAAGAAATCGGAAAACGCTTTTCGAGATCGTCGACATATGGCACGCGGGCCAGACTTATCTCGAGGAAAAAATACGCCTGGAAGGCGCGGCCGTGTCTGCTGAAAATGCTGTGGAGGGCTGTCTTCTTCAATTTGACCGGCTTTCGGGCGAAAACTGTTTCTCGATTCAGGTATCCGCTTGTTTCACGAAAACGTTATCGACGACAGATGGTATACTTTTCGAGTATCACAAACTATCAATAATTACGACGCGGTAAATGTGATGTAAGCTATATCAGTGTCAGAAACTGAGGTAGTTCTATATTTCGGAGTGGCAGGTATAAAAAGAATTGAGAAGGAGTTTCTAGGAGTGGAGAAATTGAAAAGATCAGCTACGATCCATCATCCGGAAGAGAGCAGAAGCGTCGGTGCGGGTCAAAGTGGCCGTGAATTTTCGCTATTCGGCCTCTGTTCCATTCTACCACGCGACCATATGGTCGCCGACGGCATGGTCCATTATTTTCTACAGGATTCATGGCACAAAAATGGAAGGCGGGGAGCAGGGATGGCCCACCACGAAATTACCCGAAAATTGGCCCCGTAGCTTCAGCCTTATTTTTTTCTGGATAATTTGGTAATTTTAATTTGAATTTCAATGTAATTCTCGTGTCTCGTCAATTAACTACACCTTTTACATACGAAAATTCCCTTAAAAATTTTGTTGAAGAACACATTTTTGACTTGTTACAAATTCAACAATTTAGGTGTGCTTAGGCAAGTGTGATTCATGAACGACTGCGGATATTTAAAATTGAGAGGATATTAATATTTGATAGCTTTCAAGGTTTAATAGTATAAAGCTACATGTAATGCACAATTAGTTTGAAATTGGAAGCGGAGTTGAAAAATAATTAAACAGACGTTGGAACATTGTTATACACGTCAATTCTTTATCTCGATAGAAATCAATGTAGATAGAAATCAATAGATGTTTCAAGAAAACTACCGTAAATTTTGCAACTTAAAAAGAGAAACTTGTAAAACTATTTGACTTTGGTAGTTTCGGTGTTAAATGAAAATTGAAATTAAAGGTCTTCTGTATCAAAATAGCTCAAGTATTTTATGTGCGCAGTTTATGTTTCTTTTATGCAACAAATAAAACTATTAAAGGTTTCCGATCGAATCTCGATGCTTACAGCTGTCTTCCAGCCGTTGGTCTATTTAAGTTTCTTTTTAGCTTCTTTCTCTCCTGACTTTCCTTCCCTTCGACTCTATAAAATATGCTAAACGCCCGCGGAGGCCTGGCGCCCCCACAGAGCCCTCTCCCGTCTCTCTCTGTTTCTCTGAACGCTGTTATTTACGAATTATGAATGTTGTAAGACAGAGCATAATGATCGCGACGAGTCGGCCAATTTTCGTCGCTTTAAGCACCGTATCCTTAATGTGGCCGACACGGCCCTCGGCATGGACGTTCCCTAGGAATTCTTAGGATCGTCATACTTGTAAATGACTTCTCACGTTATCTCCCCCAGCTCTGTATCAAGCTTCAACTGCAATTACGTTTTAAAATTTAACACATAAAAGTCCTAGCAAATATCGAACCAAGTTCTGGGAAAATTGCATATTTAAGAAGAAGTACAGTTCAAGTTACACTGTTAGCACAAATTTTCTGCTGAGCCACGATGAAGGTAGCCATTGATTACGGGGAAAAAAGCGGCGGGCCATCGTTTAATACGTGGAACCATGGGCCAGCAAATCGACAGCGTGATCCGTACGGCGTCGTTTTTGCAGCTTTCGCGTGCTTTTTACGAGCCTCACCTTAGCGAAACGCTCCTTTCGACGGCAATTACCGGTGCCCAGGACGAACACACGCTTGCGGTCGGTTTGGCCGCGACGCGAAAACGAACGACGGGCCCGACCATGGGGCCCCCATTGAAAAGCGAACGAGCCACGAACACGCGTGGAACCACGTGCATACGAGATTATCGGACGATATTCTTCGTGAGCCATTGTATCCTGCAAAAAGTGGCCGCGGCGGTACAAGATGCACCGGCTACGCAAAAAAAGAATTAATGACGGCGGAAGAGGTAGAGAATCGGGTAGACGCAAGAAAGAAGTTCGGAATTTCGTGCCATTTGCGCCGTGAAATCTCTTCTGCCGCGTGAATTTCGTTCGATGAAGCGGTCCATTCGATCCTATCAAAAAGGGCCATCACACTCATTTTTGTAAATGGTGCTAGTAATGGTACCAAACTTTTTAATTCTTCCTATCCATCATTCAAATCTTCCTAACTTACAGAATAATTCCTGTAATTACCTTGACTCGTACTTTAGCTGTGATAAATTCTACTCGAATTTTCAACACACAATTTCAAGTTCAAGTTCAATAATTTGTATAGTCTACGGACTGACGCAGCTATCATACTGCAAGTTTACTTAAAATATCTGTACATCGAATTCAGCAGGGTTCAGCACATCTGCGTTTCACATGTCACTCAAAAATCATAACTTTCCCTCAGAATTTCTGAAACTGGAAGGCAGAAACCACAGGGAACCGAAAATGTTCTGCAGCCGAAAGGTTTCAGAGGCTGTTCGGCAACAAAGACCCTCACAGGATGAGATTGCAAAAAGTGACGGTCGAACCGCAGTTTTCACTCCGACCGAAAGTCAGCCGCAGTAAATTAGGTGATTGCTACCGTCACGTTGACGAGGAAAACCGAGGTAATAGTCCCAACCTTGGCGAGACCGAGCGTGTTAAGGAGTCCTTGATTTACAACTGGCCCGTTGTAAGACTGTGCCAAAACTCGATGACGCGTTTCTCGCGCATCCAGCGGCTCTAAATCAGCCCGGATTCCGATTGCTGCAAAGCGAACGACGTTCACGTGATTTACGGACGGGGAAAAAAAAGATTTTCGCCCGTGCCGGAGGGCGTCTCGAAGCCCTTAATTGCTCAGATAGAACGAGCTTTTCAGTGACTGGGGTGATGTTAATTTGACAGGGGAAATGGATTGACACGTGAGTAATGCCCTAGAATAGAGTTCAGCTTTCAGTTAATCTTCAGAGTTATAATTGATAGAAAATAAAATCGGGTTAATTCAGACATCGACTGCGAATCGTTTTGTAAAGACAAGAATGTTGTAAAAGAAAGTGTAAAGATTATATTAATGAAAAGTCTCGTCAAAAACCCTTTACTCAGGTAACACGTATATTTGGTTACAAGATGCAGTCACGAGAAGAAGACACTCATCAGCAGAGATCTCTGTCCACAAGGTTCGACTCCGAGCGCGACGTCATAAAGCAGGACCAAGTCCCCGGGGCTGGACACGATCCACCAGCAGTCGAGGGTTATAAATTTCGGTTTCGAGAATTTGTCAGCCTAACATATTGGCGGATACCTAGCAGGGGCAAGGTAGAAGGCTAAGTGCTCAATAGCGATTCAGAGATCCTCTGGTTACCACCTGTCCTCCCCGGGGACTCGTTTCGTGAAATCTCTTCTTCCTTCTCTTCTTATACCTTGAAGACCGAAACGCTAATGCTGCTGGCTGACAATGAAAATTTGTCGCCGTCGTATTTGACGCGAAAACTGCCTTTCAAAGCTTCTCCGCCGCTGGAACCCTAAAGACGACCTAAATTTTCTGCTTTGTCGCGTCTCTTGCTCGATCAAGATGACTTTTGGGCTACGAAGCTAAAGGTGTTCCTTCGGTAGAATTCTTAGCAATTTTATGCTTCTCCAGAAATTTCAGCTGAAATTTGCTCCCATCATTTTAAACAGATGAAATGTGATTTGAATAATTTTTTGAACGACAATGTTATTGAAGATGGCGAAATAATATTTGAGAAAAATATTCCCTCGGGTTTTGTATGGAGAGGATGCTGAAAGAATAGCTATATTTTTCTAGGACAGATAAGCTCCCCAACGTGTGACAATCCGATCAGCAAACTTCTTTTGTTATGCACCACGTTCTGGTCCTCGTTCGCGCCTCTAAAGTCCAGTGTAAACTTTGAACGCGTTCGAAAAACGTGACTATACGTCAATGCTGGTCTCGTCAAATGTATCGATAAAACCGTTGCATCTTCTTTCCTATTACTATATTTTTAACTAACGAATCTCCGACATCTTCCAAGAATTTTACGAAAGAATTGCAACGTCTTGAACCCAGAATTTGAACCGCGATAAGAAACTCAGTTCGGTTCTATTGAATCTCCCAATGGAAAAGCGTTTTTTATGCAACTCGAGGACGGAAACGTGGATAGGATCTAAAATCTTGACCCATCTTTGGATGAACGTGGTTTCGATTCGAATTCTTACTTCTAAACTGCCGAAGCCGGTCGTGTTCAAGCCAGAGAAACAGACATAATCTGACGGAAAATCGAGACTCACGTAATCCTTCGCGGCGAGGATTACGGTCGATAAACAATGCTCTTGCGAGGGCAACGCGTGGTCACAGGAATACAAGAACGGTTCGTGCGAGAGATGTTACACGGTGATAGTCGGTTGGAAAAGAAGGTCGGTTCGAGGAGACGCGGGAAAAGGAATGCTGGAAGGGAGACGGTCACGGATTACGGGTCCTACGAAAACATTCTCGCACCTATGGGTGTCGGGAAATGTCTTCGGGGAGGTTTAGCATCAAACATTGGAACCCTAACACAAACTCAATGCTGGTTAATCCCAGAAATTTGGCAAGTGCTTTTCTGACTCTAATGAGTCTGGCTAGATAAGGTAAGATTTGTTGTGCTTCAAAACTACCTGTTCGTAATATTAAAGCAACCAAAGAAAGTTCAAGAGTATTAACAATTTGAGTCAGGTCACATTTGAACTGCAACGTGCGTCACGAGACTCGTAAGGGGTTAACGCCGTGATCCCAATTCTGAACGATCAGAACCTAAATACCTTTCTAAAGAAATCCTATTAACGATATGAAAATCGATTTGCAAGAACTCGAAAGCTAAACTGGACAGCCTATTAATTTCACGATCGACGAGTAGAAATAAAAATAGTAAAATCGTCAGGCGAATAGTTAAGCGTCCAGGTGTGAGAAAAACCCTGGAGCACAATAAAATGTCACTCTCCATTGAAGGAACGTCGGAGCGCCACCCCTAAACGCTGCCTAGATGAATGGTTCTTCTATTCGTGGTCTTTTCTATTGGCAACGCGCACAAACGAGCGAGCGGGCGCGGATCAGCGTGTTTCACAGGCTCGCGCGAGGGATGCAACTTAGGCCCAGAGTTTTAACGTCATATATTTCACCCCACAATCGGACTGCCAGACAAATACCCTTATTTGTACACATCCTGTGCATTGTGGCGGGGTATCACGGGGCACCCAGGGAGCACGAACGACTTCCGGTGAATACGTTTCTACTCCTCCTTCTTCTTCTTTTCTCCGCCTGTGTTCTTTATCGGTCGAAACCCCGTGTCTCTCCGCCTCTTCCTTCGCGTTCAGTTTCATGCCTCTTTGATTTGATTTTTTTCCTTTCATCGAGTGGAGGTGGTGGGTGGGACCGGATCGTGTACCTGCGAGAAAACCGTATATTGGATCGTGCTCCTTTTGATAATGCGCATCCTTCGAATCGCGATCACTCGACACCGATTCCTCTGTTTCTCTCCTTTGAACGGACAGGATGTTTGCAACGTTCCGGATGCTGCCTAATTGCGGCTAAATTTTCCTGGTCACCCTCCGGGCTTTTCAAAGACCGCCATCTTTTTCTCTTTCAGGTCGACCATCTCCCAAAGCTTTTATCTTCTACGTTATTAATAACGAATACAAACTGAGATTTTCAACGGAGGTTCCTTGCGTTTGTTGCTTTATTCTGAAACTTCGCATAGCGAATCTAGAAGCTTTGACAGGCAAACTAGGTCGTTCAACGCAATTTTGCCCGGGACATAACTGACCCAGATTGCCTGTGTTTGTTCAAAGAACATTTTAATAGCAATTGTTCCACAAAAGGTTTTCTGGGGAATATTGTGTTTTCAATGGATATTATCGTAAAATAGAAAGGAACAAAAGCGACGGGATAGATCGAGGACGAAATTTAATTTGTCCCGAGAACAGGTCAATTCCGAAACAATCTTGCTTGTTCTTTTCTTCCTTCTATCGGGGAAGGATTCTTCGCGGTAGGATGGCGTTTTGGACCATATGCCGGCGACCATACGGCACGTGGATAATTACAGTGAAACGCTAGGCCGTTGTAATGCGAGGGTGGTGCACTACCAAGATAATATTCGCGACGACAGATTGTATGCAGAGCATTCCAACGGGAAACTTGAATCTACGTTAATCGCATCGTTTAAGAATATTGCTTCGATAATTTTCTTCCATCGACGTTCATTTATTTAATGTTACATTTGTATTTTCATAAATATTTAAGTTTTGGAAGTTCTAGAAAATTAATTTGTATTTTGTTGGAAGCACTTCAAAATAATTAGAATATTTATGAGCATAATAATGAAGCATCTTGAATTTACTGGTTGCTGTTAAGTTTACTGTTACTAACTGTAAAAATTACTTTTGTACATCATATTTAATAATACATAGATATTGATTCTCCTGTCGACATGTTAAACATGAGATATTCTGAAGAATATATACAGGGAAAAACAAGGACCTTAATCTTAAGGGTCAGATTTTTATATAACTTCAGCTTGAAGTTTCTAAAATTATAAATTTTTCAACCTCCCTAATTTCACCCTCCCAAATAAAATTTACAATCATTAACAACTTAATGATTATGAAATACAAAATTTGAAAATATTTACAATTGAAATACATCTACTTCTAACATACATGCATAACATATGCATAATATTCGAAAATACCTATAATAAAAATATTGAATAACTTTTAATATAAGAAAAAACTTATAATGCGATGGAACTTGGCGTCCAAAGAGTTAATATCCGCAAAAATCCTCCTCCGTTCCGAGAATCAAGATTAGCAGCATAGTCAAATATAAAAGAAAAAAGAATCCAACTCTTTTCGCAGTTTGGCCTACTTTGGTCGGCGAAATAATTCGGCCAGAAGGACGATGATGCAGCGTGGTCGACCATATGCCGAGGGAGACGGTTCCAGCCTACGGATAATTACAAGGGATGCTACGCTTGCCTTTAGGGGGTAGGGGCGAGCTAAAATTCAATGGTGGGGCGCGTGGCTACATAAGGAAGGTACCGACCTCCGAAGGGTCGCAGTCGGCTCGAAATTTCGGAGGTACCCGTGTCTTTCCTCCTCGTCCTCCAACGCGTTGCATTCGTTTTGATAATTCTCAATTGTTTCACAAGTGTTTCACAATAGTGAAGGTTTGAGAAAGTGAATCAGTGAGTGAACTCGAGATAAGAATCGAACATGGAAATTTTGTGGTTCCTGTTTCTCTGGTGTTCGACCATGGTTACCGGTTTCGATCTCGGACCGGTCATCAGAATCGCTCAGTGCAGATCACAGTGTTTGAGGAAACATACCACGGAGGGAATCTGTGATTGGTACTCTGGACAACAACAGACTACTTGCAGCATGGTAATTAAATTCTCATTCATTTCTGCCAAAAATTCTCTGTGACGACTTTGGCTGTTAGCATCCTTTCAGCTTTATATTCCTTTTGATAATTAACTGGAAAGTTTATTTAACCTCGTTGAAAGTTCATTTTAAAGGATTAGTTTTTGTGAGAGTTTAAGTTTATGTTAGATATCTTTTAAAGTTGCTACCCTTGCTAAAATTCAAATTACCGATTATTAGAGATGTGTAGTACGATAATTAGAGATGTTATTTTCGAAAATATTCCAGCTCTTTCAAACATCTATCCTCACATTGTGAAACGCACTCGACCCTTCGGTCTCAAATAGACCAAGTTGGAACCCATCAGGAAACAGAACGACACCAACATGACCCTTCTCTCAATCTTCTCTCCCATCTTTCAAGAATTCCCTCGAAAAAAATCAACAACGTCTCCTACGAAATAACGAAAATATCCCGCGAAAGTATCCGTGGATCACGTTCGATTCGGTCATCTGGAAATCCAAACACCCTACGAACCAGCTCGACGATAAATCTCGCGTGTCGGTTTTATGGGGCGCCGAGGAAAATCATGGTGGTCCCACCCTTGGTAGCCACCCCTCATCCGACGCTTTGCAGATGGACAGATGGGAATCACGATTAACTCACGTACAATGCACGTACACGTGTGTGTACTCGTAGGGCGTTGCTCATTTGGTGTACAGGGGGTGTCCATTAATTTCGGGGAAATCGATGCCATCTTGCTCGCGTGTACACCCACGGAGAGACAGAGACGAGTAGAAGACGCACACACGCGCCGATACACGCTCGGGACATTATCGTGGTTGAATCGAGCGAGGGAACAGGGCGACGATGATCCATTCAAATTTATTCTCGAAAAAGGAGAGGTCCTCGAGGCTCATTTCCCTGGGACACATTAGAATAACGATTCTCGGAGGAGGCGGACGCGCGGAGGTGGCTTAATGAAGGTCGTGCTGCAGGGGAACCCCCTCGGTGAGAAAACGGCCAAGTTACGGTCGTATAATGACGATTATTCGTGGCTAGGGGAATCCTTTGCGCTCACTTTGAACCTTTTCTTCTCGTGCATACGGTAATTGTTTCAACTTGTCGAGGGTGCTCGACCGATCGGAAACGAGGGGAACATGACTCGAATAGTTGGCAGGTTGGTCATCCTTGTTAGCTTTGTTTAAAGAAATTTCTTTCGGCATACGATTCTATTCACGTCGCTTGCCATATACTTTCCACAATATTTAACTCTTTGTATCGAACTTATTTTTGAAGAATTAGAGAAATGATACTGTTTTTGCTGAAAGAGGTCATAGGGTCAATGTGGCATAAAATGTTGAGAGAAGATTGAAATTCAGCACGAATATTGATTTTATGGTGGAGAGTACTCTAAACAGTTTCTATGGTAATTGTGGAATATAATAGAGTGATAAAAATTCGTATCGGCAGTTCACTTAACCGGCCGATGGTAATCGAAGACTGGTGGATTAGAGGCGTCGATCGCTCCATCAGATTTCATCCAGATGAAATGATCGTACCGTTATCGAATTACGATCGGTGGAGGGTCGTAAAAACGAAGTCCCCTCGCCCAGGAAATCAATGACCGGGTCGTCGTAAAGTGAAATAAAGAGGATGAAAGGGCGCCGCGAGAGCCTGCAGCTTCATTCGTGGCTTTCAGTTTACTGAAATACTGGCCAAACCGAGCAATCCAATTTTCTATATTTCGCTTCAATTTCCCATTCCACTCGAAATAATATTCCAATAGTGATAATTATTTATACCTCGTATTTGGACTAATTTCTGGACGAGAATTTCTGGGTCTTCTTTCACGACTCGTACAAAGACCACACTAGGTCTAATCTCGTTTACACGAAGGGACCAAATGTCTGGAAAAATGGTCGCTTGAAATTATCGCGAGGCTTTTTGGAGGCGTCATTAACGCGAAAGAGGGAACCTATGCTTCGTAGAAACAGCCAGACTTAGAAGGAACATCGTGATGAAGGATAATTCAGTGAGGGTAGAGGAAAGGGGTCTCTAAGAGAAGAGAATAAAAAAAGACTCTGGAAACAGGGCTCCACGAGAGACGGTACCCCAATAAATATGAAGACAACAACGACGGTGCCTGTTATGCCTGAAACAGGTTGGAGCTAATTCGGACCCCCACCTAAATTCTCTCCTTCTCTTTCTTTCCTTCTTTCTTCCACCTTTTTTTCTCCTGCCTCTGACTGCATCTCTTCCTTCCCTTGGTCCTCTCTATAGCCGCTTAAATCGCTCGATTCAACGGTCCCAGCCGATGCTTTCTTATTCTCCCTTTCCTTCTTTGCGTTCCTTAGCCGTTCGTGTCCCTCTTCACCCTCCCTCGTGTACCGTCGTCCTTTTTACCCGTGCGTGCAAGAGCTTTTTGTTCAACGTTGAAACCTCCCTCTTCTCCGTGCTCGCTTCTTTTACGTGTGTACGTGATTTTATTTCTTTTTCTCTTGTGTGTTACAGTGCTGGCAATACTGCGAGGGCTTGGAGAATCGCTGGGAGAAAACGAGGACCATTTGCGAGGGCGACCAGTATCTACATGTAAGTAAATTTACGGATGAGACGGTCTTTTGGATTAGGGGATGTTCTACCCGCTGAAATTTTCCGTTCTTTCGACTAACGAGGGGAAACGTTAAGGGTAGGTCGTAATCTGTCTTTGGGGTACTTTTCTTCCAACTATTACAGATAATAGAATAACAGTAATGTAACAGTGATATTATGTACAAATGTAACATTATGTACAAACCAGTTCAAATATCTGAACAAAGTCATATATCGTTACGTCGATTCTTTGAACGAAAATTTAGCTTTCCATCTGTCAATTCCGATAAATAACCTCCGAGAAGAATACCCAAGGTTCAAGCGTTCTCAAATTTCGGACCTCCAGGTTCGAACCGTCGAGGCATATCGAATCAGCGGAAAATTCGAATCGATCGAAAACTTCTTTGCGCGGGGGTTAACTTTGAACGTCCCAGAACCGTGGAAGAAATCGATGAACATTGGCCTGCGGCACCGGGACGGGAAGAAAGGGAACCGATAAAGGGACGCAAAGAGCAGGGAAAATCCTTAGAAACGGCTACCTGTCGATTTTCACGGAAGATCGAGCTTTGCCCTGTAACGCTCAAGCTTACTCGACGTATCAACCTCTGCAGATAGAAATCTTTTTTCAAATATTTGGGCAACGGTTGACTACCAAGTTACGATGAACCTTTAGATTGTACCTTGGGACCTACTTTTGGGATACTGCGATGTTTTTCTTAGATAAAAGAATGTCTCTTTCAGGGGTATCAATTATTATTTCGGTTGAATAGTGTTTGGGGAATAGCAAAGAAGAAGGAGAATTTTAGGGTTAGAATTAAATTAAGAAACCAAAAATAATCATCTACTATATATAAAGAGTAATACATCTTCGATAACTAGTTCCATTTTGTTTTGCAGTGTCCCGCATGTCAGACAGCGTGCAGTTATCGCCAGACAAGAGTAGAAGAAAAATATCTTCCATCCATGCTACCGGCCCCCAAAAAGGCGCCCATCAACCTGGACAAATTCGACGTGGCAGTGGTAATGCGTAAAGTGTACAAACAATGGCGAGTGTCCGGCTACTACCCAGGTGGACGTACTCCAAACCTAAGGCCCGACACCTGGATCATCGTGGCCATGCTGGACGGCGTGAAGCACTACAGTTGGCAAGAGTGGGAGCCAAAACTGGAATCCTTAAAGGAAGGTCCTTTATACGAAGCGACGATCTCGTGGAAAGACGTCCAGTCACAACTCCAGAAACAGAGATCCTTGGAACAGGTTCGATTCAACAATCGAGTGAGACAATTCTTCCTGGAAAAGTACGGCGAAAAGGTGCTCGCCGAATGGAGAAGCCAGGAGGACTCTCAAATCTCCGACGAGGTATTCAGAAGGTTCTTCTTCAGAAGAAAGGACGATCGTACGGACGATTCCATGGAAACCGACAATACGCCATCTACCAGCAACGATTACAAGCTGGACAAGGACCAGGGGAACAAGGAGTCTTACGTGGTGTCCTGGGAACCAGAAACGGGAGGTCTGATGGGCAACCAAGTGGCGGACTCGAATTCTGCGCAGATTTCTTTAGTGCCTGGTACTAAATACTTCGTGAGGATCGCGTCGAACGACGGACCAGGTAGTTTCCCCATCGAAGTGGACACCAGGCCCAATTTCGTCCATGCTAAGAGGATAGAGAGGACCCTCGAGGAGCTATATCCTTGGGACATCTACGCTGCTTGTGGTTGTGCCGTTCTTTCGTTGGTTATTCTTGGCCTCGTCAAGATTTGCATGAAGAACAAGAATGCGGAGGTCGACGAAGTTTGAGGACGATGGGATAGTAAAATGATCGAATCGAAATGGACCTGGTCTATTCTTTCAAAACGGGGATAAATATTTAGTTCTTAATTGAAAGGAACATTTAAAGTGTATATGTGTAAGCTGAACGAATCTCAGGATTCACCCTTCGTATTTTAGAACTAACACGTTGACTTCAAATTAACTTTGTATTTTTTTTTTCAATTTTTGTGCTTGACGTGTTAGTCGACAAACTCAGGGACACGTTTGCTCTCGAGCAGACGCTTTTGTCAAAGATAACGAGGGACTGCTAGATTATTGCCATTATATGTATAACAATTGAATCGGTTCCTTGAGGATTATTATTTCTCGTACTTTTTCGAGCGACCGAGTCAATTCTACTTAACCCTGTAAATTTGATGTTCGATAGATAAGAATAACATAGTCTGTAAAACGTGTAAATGTGCTGGTAGTATGTACAAATTGGACCCTATTTTTGTACGTAATAGAAGGTTAAATCACTGCTTGCTCAACGCGCAACGAACAGACTGTTAAGAGTTCCTATATCATCAGAGAAAGTAGAACAGCGCTTTTCGAGGTGCTAACCTGTGTATTTATTTGTAAATAGTAGTACGGAAGCTGTACATAGTTTTTAAAGTATAAATAAATCACTTCTGAACTATTTTGTTCGTCATTTTTTCCTGGAAACTCCGAGGATTTTAATCCCTTCTAAGGCCTGAGGATCAAAAGCGAATGACGAGGGTTCCCTTTTTCATTGAATTTACGAAGGGACTGTCCCATATCGAATGGATTTAAACCAGATTACAGAGGGAATCGAATGTTTCAGAATTCTTTAGGCACATAAAAGATTTCTTTAATACTTTGAAATTTTCTCTTTCATTCCGGGGGTTTAGGAGACTGGGGATTTAGAAATTGTGGATGCGGAGACCTGGAAAATTTGGGAACTTTTCGCTCGAGATTAAGATTTTTGCAATTTCGTAATAATTCCGTAACCGTAAGTCAGGGATGAATTTTCAAACGAAGCATCGAAAAGAACTGTTATCCGTTCGAAAGAAATGTTTCGCCCCAGGGAGTTAGCCGAATTCCATCGCAAAAGAAGTTTACGAATCCTCTCGAGAAAGTCCCAAGAGCGTCCATTTCCTTTCAAACGCGGCCACCAACAGGAGAAATACACGCTCTGTAGTCGATGAGGTACATTGAACTTTCCCGAGCGGCGAATAATAAACTTGTCGTGAGTCGGCGGAATAAAACAAAAAGAGAAGACGATTTCGTGGGGGAAGTCCAGCTGTGTACGCGTGTCGCACACGAACACACGATCGCAGCAACGATGAAAAAGTGTGTCGTGACCTCGAACAAGGTCCCGTTATCCAAGGCTTCGCCTTGGACGCGGTCGTCCTCAGTCTTGACTCGGAAGTCAAGCAAAGATGATACTACTGCTTGCTTGTGTCAGCCTCCTGATCGGTCCTGGTGAACTGGGCATCCTGAACAATGGACCCTCCGTCGGCGTGACCGCCGTTTCTGGACTTAGTGCACTGCCTTTTGGATTCGCTGTTGGTCCAAGGTATTTTTCGTCAATTTTTCGTCAACCCTTCAAAGTCAAGGCACTCTGAGGATTTCACATTTATTTTTAGAATATTCTATTTACATTTCTAGTCATTTGCCATACACTTAGTTTAAGATTTTGCTTCATACGTGATCAGTTTAAGTAACTACAGGATTGTGTACAACAGAATCTGATTATACAGTGGTGTTTCAATGCTAAGGGTTATTAAATTGTTCAGATGTTTTATATTCTTCTTGTGTTTTATTTTACGATCAAATCTATACTGAGGGGTTGAGAAAAATATATGCAAAAGAACTGTATGAAGAAGTTAATACTTGACATTGATCTAGTATAGGAACGTCGAAGGGAGTCTTGATAGAAAAAATTGAGATGTTACATTTAGAAGGGTGATCTCCATCAGACTGTTTGTACAATGAATTCTTTCAAGTTATTGTTATCAATGATCAGATTGTTACAAGCTTTGCGTGCCACATGTAGTACACCGTTGCTTTAATTGCTGAGTCGTAGACGATGTTATCTTGAACAGTGTTCGCCTTGTCCGGTTATGTCTCGCTCCACTATTCTATATACGTATGGTTTCTCTTTTGAAAGCGGCGAGTCCAATTTGGAAAAGAATGGATCAAATTTCTATTTATAACTCTGAGACATCCTTTGTCGTCGGAACTCATCATAATAATAATTGGGACAGTTTTTCAAATTAAGCTTATAATTCGAGCACTTCCATTTTGAGAATATCTTTAGAACATTCTAATGTGACGATATTTTAAAGCATGAGAATTTGCATTCTATTTAGGTACGTCCCCAAATGGAAGAAGCAGGCATGCGAGATACCAGCTTCCCAGCATCCAAATTCGCATTACATCTGCGACGAGGCCGGAGAAGTAAAGTGTTTGCCAGGTAAAAAACAAGAAGTAAAAAGTGGAGATTAGTCCACGAAAATAAGAAGCTAATGACATAGAAATTCTTGTATGCCGATGTTCTTTTAATTCTCGTTGCTGTTAGGATGGACCGGCGATTTGTGCGACGTGCCAATCTGTCGAAAGGGATGTGACCCTCTTCAGGGTTACTGCCGTCGACCCGGTGAATGTCGCTGCAAATTGGGCTTCTATGGTGAGCTATGCGACAAATGTGTGGCTCTACCAGGATGTCAACATGGCAGGTAATTATTTTTGAAGTAAAAAAGAAACGATACCAAGACTACTGCACAAAATCCTTCCACTCTAATTAACTTCGCAACCGTCGGATTACAAAAGTGATTCCACAAACAACGGAAGCTATCTAACTAAACCACGACCGAGCCACGATCCACTTTCCGGTTTTAATTTCTCCACACGAGATACGATTACCCGGCGTTAACCGCGAATTTATTCGAAACGAACGTTTTTAAATAACGCGTCTAACCACGGTTCATTTAACTTCGAACCGTGAAAGTTTCCACCATGACCAATACGAAGATCTTAATTTCCGTGTAACGCGAAACCTTTTCCGCGAATTCGTGCACGATCATGCGAAGACCGCATTACCGTCACAAAATTGATTTTCATTTACAGTTGTAACGTGAGCTTCGAATGCTCCTGCGATCCTGGATGGAAGGGTATATTCTGTTCGGAACCGATCTGCGCCGCCGATTGTCTACCCAGCCAGGGATACTGCGAGAAGCCTGGCGAATGCAGGTAACGTGTTAAAGCGTAGTGGAGTAATGAACGGTTATCGGTACCGGTAGCAGCGAATCGAACGAAACCGACCATTTACTTGGCCCTCGTTCCGTTAATGCACGCAGCTGGTACTTTACATCAAATGTGAACCATGTAATTCAGTCGTTTAGTGGAAAGTACTGTATTTCGGGATTTAGACTCCAATGTAACTGGGATATATGGAACTGAAACGTACCATTATAGGAATGTACTTGAAGAAACTTGCATTGAGGGTAACATGGTATCGTAATACTAAGGTAGTACCTAACCAATTGAGAGAAAAGTAAATAAACGTTGAATCCAGAAAAAGTAGCATAAGTAGGCATCCTCTTCTGGGCACCGTTTAAAAATTCTATGATTACAATCCATCTTGGATTTGTTTATCCATATTAGATTTTCTATATCTTTCACAGATGTCGACTAGGTTGGCAAGGTCCAAAATGCAAGCAGTGCGCAGTTCTACCAGGCTGCGTTCACGGAACATGTCAAGGACCACTCGAATGTCGCTGCGAACCCGGCTGGACCGGACTTCTCTGCCAGACTCGTGAGTAACCATTGTACCCCGTACAATGTACATTTATCTAAACTAATTTGTTGTCTGTGCAGCTGTTTGCTCGCAAGGATGCAGCCGAGAACACGGCAGTTGTCGTCGTCCTGGGACGTGTAGGTGTCGCGTAGGTTGGACTGGTCCAAATTGTACCGAATGTGTCCCTTATCCTGGCTGCGTACACGGAACTTGCAAACGGCCGTGGGAGTGCAGATGCGAACCTGGATGGGCTGGGGACCTGTGTAACGAGAAGTTGACGTATTGCGATGAACACCCGGGAATATGTCAAAATAATGCGACCTGCATCAGCATGACCAGGGAAGATGGCAACTACAGGTATCTGCTAATTGGCTACATTAATATAATTCCTACATTAATGACTATATTAACAGAATAATATAAAATTGCATTGCAGATGTATCTGTCCTCTCGGTTACATGGGTCGTCAGTGTCAAATCAAAACGATGGTGCCATCAACAGAGTTGGTACCTCCTACCCCAGATTCGATCGAGCCCGATGCGAAACCACAGATGCTTGTAGCGCAACCCGAAGTAAATGATAGCTCTCAGGTTGTAGACGAAAAGGACAAGAACACGGTGAAGGATGAGGAACAAACGGTCGAACCATTGGGGCCAATCGTAATTACGGATCCTCCATCCACGATTGATCCTGCAGCAACCGTCGGTAAATGGCCAACCGAACCTCCCACGGAATCGCCGATCACGGAAGGGGACGATGAAAATGAAGCGTGAACATGAGACTGCTCTTCGACTGTTACATACTTTATTTATTTATTTATTTTGCAATACTAAGTTGGTAAGGACTGTTAAGCTATGTAATAACGATTTTATAGCCTTTTAAAATAAATGACTGTATAATTCGTAAAGGATAATTTCTATTCGAACTGAGTGGAATTCGAAATGTAGCTCTGTGTGAAGCAGGGGTCAATGGAAGGTTTCAGATGGGGAACTTCGAGAGAGCTTCGCCATCTCGAATCCAATTACTTCGGTTACAACGTAAATGGTACTCGTAACTGTGGAACCCTCTCTTCGATTGTAAATGTATATAAACATTCCCGTGGAACGTTACGCTCGAATGGTTACGTATACGATGTTACACGATGCATATTGCACGCTCGTGTCGTTTTCCATCGGTGGCTAGATCGACTGCCCACGTAATCGCCCGTCCAAGTCTCGTGTATCTTACGTAATCCCTTACATTTTTATCCTCCGTTCGTGCGTCATACCCTGAACACAAGGGAAATTCTAACGCAGACCTGGGTTGATGCAATCAACCAAAAAATTCAAACACTGCGAAACACAATTAGAAGTGCTGTATCCAGATGGACAATATTGCCGAAAGCTAGTTGCCAATTAATAAACCCCTTATATGACCTATTATTTGTATCCACTTGTGTAACCCTGTTTAAAATATTGTAAGGTATTTAGATGAATAACGCAATCGAAAATTTAGTATCATAAATAAAGATTTAAAATATGGTTATGCAAATAAATCTCTTCTTAAGCTGGCGTCAATTTATGTATCTGAACCAATAGTGTTTGCGTTTTATAGTTGTTTTATGAGAATTACGGAATAGCATTCGTTTACGTTTTGCTCGACTGCGTTGCTAATCGAGGTCTGTCGATGTTGGTGTATGACTTAATCGACGCTTTAAAGTTTTGCTTTAATTATGGTTGCATCGCCTTTCACCGTTGAAAATCGCCTTGTGCGATTATCGCCTAAAAAATTTTAGTGGTTTCGCAATTTTTATATCCATTATATTGCTCACATATATTCATTTTTAATCCAATAATGTGAGAAGATATTAAAAACGTAATGATTTTGTAAATGACAGAAGAGATGGAAAATGATTAACGTATTATAATGAACGAGGAAATGCTTAAGTAATGACGGGTATAAAAGGGCAGCTTGATTACAGGATCTAAAAATTTCGGCTGGTTTTATGGGCGATCGGTACTTCGTTAGCGACTAATTTTACGACTGACTCAGCATCATTGGATTGCAGGTACGATCCTTGTTTGATCGTGGCTAATGAAGCACGTCCCGAGATCGACCTGACTTTTAGCATGCTCCGATAATCGTCTTTCCATTGGTATGCGTCGTCATCGCTCGATCTATGCCTTTTTTGAAACCATCAGTCTTAATATTCGGACATTCACTAGTCAAATGTTAGTAGACTACTTTGCAGATGTACAAAGTTGAATCACTGTTTGTATTAAAAGTAAATTGTAGCAAACCATTTGCATTATCGTTAACATTTCTGAGATGTAGTACGACTGCTCTGATTCAATCATCTCCTAATTCATCGAATCGAAGGAATGTTGTCGAAGGCTGCTCGAGATCCTACAAATCGTCCAATTACAATGAGCTCCAGAAAGAGTATAATGATGCCATTCATCAAGGTCGAGCAATAAACGTACGCGTTCGTTGGTGTTCTTTTTTGTGCTGAGTCGAGGTGGAATGGAATTAAATCACGTATTTACGTAAAGATAACTTGGTGTGGAAACGAGGCTAATTGTAAGAATAATGACGGACGAGTTGAAGGAACGTCACGAACGGAACACCCTGTATGCAACGAGTTACGGAACACGAAAGTCCAGTCTTTTGACACGACAGTGTTGCGTCCGCGAGAATAATTTAAATGAAAAGTTAGATTACCTCCAATGTGAAATCTGGGTCGGACGGGTTTGATACATTAAATACGATAATCTGCACACGAAATTTATCTTTGTAAAAATAAAACAAACACTTTGTACTCTCACTTTCAAACCCATGTCGAAAAAATCACATTCTTTTTAGCTATGTTGTGATCGATGAAAGTCACAGTCGACTTGGAAAATAAAGCAACTTCAACAAACAGGAAGCAGATCAATGGAATTCAAAGACCGATCTTTCTCGAGGAAAAATTGATCGTTACGCATCGATCGATTAATATGTCTCGACATGAAAACCGGTCGATAGCTTCGCGATCTAAATATACGTAGAAACCCGCGCATGGCACGCAAATGAGGTGAAACGTCGTAAAGAGGTCACAGTTAAAATTATTAGAGCATTTAATAATTTGATAGGCGTTTTCAGGACGGGTCTAAATGCGGACCACGTCGTGAATAAAAGATGGAAACGATATGCAAATTTTTCGGATATTTAAACCGGGATGACGTAAACGAAAGATAACAGCTCTATTTTGGTCGAGAATAAACTTTTGGAAATATAAAGTCGTAAAAGATCTAATGAGTGTTTCAGAGCGAAACAACCCAGATGCGTTCGTGCACGTTACAGAAAATCTAATACACGCGAAAACTTCTCAAGTTCTTGCGTTTATCTCTAGATCTAATTTTCGGTATCAATAGGTTTGATCAACCATTCCAAGAAACAGAACAAAGGATATCGTGCGCGTTTCATATAATTTGTTGCGAAATTGCTTAATAAAACTTTTAATGTTTACCACCCACGGTCCCGGAAGTTATTGACACGGTCTGAGTCATAACGATACGATTAATTTCCAATGCAAATGTTGGAACATTCTAAAGATAAACCCTTGTACTCATGACGCACTAGACTGTTGTCGAATTTTAGGTTCAATTCATACAGTTTTCACACTCAAGATCCGTTGAATACAAGACTAACATACCTAACTTTAGTCATCTTCATATTGTACGAATAATAGGATGAGTAATTGTAAGTATTTGTGCACGACGCAACTGGCTAAAAAATTGTACGTTGAAGGGTTAATGTGATGGTTGTATGATGCGTCTATCTCGATCACCTCATGTCCCTAACACATCCATTACTATGGTACACACAGTACTAGTGTGCAGTTAGTATACCAGCTTCCATGACAGCCGCCACACAGCTAGTACAGCTAATGTACATAATGTAGGTAATATAGAACCATCATAAGTGTCGCTTTTCCCGTTGAAAAGGGGTAAACAAGGGTGGCCATGATTGCAGGATAAAAATATTGCGACGGATCTGCATGCTTGCAGCTGTATCGAACAGGAAAAGCCGCAAGATCGTTGAGGCGTAAGGGAGGGGCTGCTTCACGAACGATTTCCCTTTCAATCGGTTCGCCCTTCGCCATTCCCGCGATCAGAGAATTCCAGATCCGCAATTGCACAAATGTTGGTCTGCCCGTCTATCCATGGTCCGCTTTCGAACGGCCGAATGGAAATGTACCAGTTCGGTTCTGGTCGGTACAGGCCGGAAGGGAAAGTATAAAGGGGAAGGCTTCCCCTTTGGTCTCGCTGCTCCGGGGGTCCGTTCAAACGTTCCCCGGTAAATAGAGGGCATCCGTTGAGCGATCAAAGCGCAGCGTGTAATTACGTTTCAGCCTCGCGACGTAGGTGTGCGATTCCGCGCGGGGGGAAAACGCTCGCTCGCCTTTGACGCACGTTTGAATTTTAAGTTTCACCTCGACCGACTGATTTACGCGCGTAACGCAATATCGCGGTGGAATGGCAAATATTCTAATGATCGCCTGTCAGCGAAACCGACGTTATTGATTGTTGGACAGGTTACGCACGCATCTTTACGGAGAAAATGAAAGTGAATATTTTAAAACACGAAGCGGTTCGATTTGAAAGTCATCGGAACTGATTTACAAACACCCATTTTTTATCCTGACAGGAGGTGAACAATCTGAGCTAAAACCTTTTAATAATGCATTCGCCGGGTAATAATCGGTAGATCTCATTTTCCCATTGTCAGCACGGGTCGTAGAACTGGTACCGTAATGAACGTTACGTAACTCCACTATCGGGTCCAAGCATCTGTATTATGCCATACCGTCGTTAACTTAGCGGTTGCGATCTATCGTGCACACCGATACCTAACGCGCTTCAGTAACTGGCGTAATTGCGTTTCTTTCAAGGTCGTACAAAGGAAAAGCTTCTTTTCTTCAGAAAATCAATTAATCGAATTTTAACCACATTCCGGTAAAAATTACGACATTATCCTGAACAACGCAATGAATTCTTCGTGATTTTCTCTTGTTGCGATGAAAGTAGACATTCGTGTTTTCAGCTTGTGTTCGATTTCGTTCGAGACTCGTCAGACTCGAATTCTATCCTTGATCGAGGGTCGAATTTTCCTCGAAGGAAAAGGAATCAGAAGTTTCACCTTCTATTTGTTCGGATTCAAGGTTTTTGGAGAAACTGTATGAAATTGTCCGGCTAATGTCGCCTACCTTTTTTGCAGTAGAATACTCTCTAATGATCGTAACGATTATACGTTTCGTAACGGAAACCGTGGCCAATTACTGATTTCAATGTCACGTGATTCGTAACGATTCCGAGACACAAACATTTTATATCGTTTCCAAGAGAAAGCTTCCCGTTCGGAACATTGTTTTTGCAACTTTTGGCCTTCGCGATTTGCTTATACCTTTACTCATTGACCGCTCTTCCAGTTTTCCTTCGTCGTTTTGCAACGTTCGACTCATCGAGTATTTGCATTCTTTACGTACATATTCTCCTTATATTTCTAACTTGGTAATGTTAATGGTAGCTCCACTGAAAATATTCTTGAACCAATAAAACCCCTAAATCAACCCTTTATACAATTTTCTGACAGGTACGTCATTCATAGCTAATTATTGCTACAATCGACAAGTAAAGAAAATTAAAGTTAGACGTGATTTCAACGAATCTTGAATATGAAGAATATACTTAAAAATTGCAGTGAAAATAAAACTTAGCACATGAACTGCAGAGTGCGTCACGAATAGGAGGGGTTAACTGAACTGTAAGCAAAGATGGTTTCTGAAGTGGTTCAAACAGCAATAAAGTTTCAAAGTGCTCTCAGTTTTATTTTACAAACTAGTCTTTGCACTGGAAAAAGGTAACGCGTAGTTTCTGTAAAATTTCATAAACCAGCAAGCCTGCGTCATCGAACGACGCATTCAGCGAGGCAACCGTACTTTCGTAAAAGTAACGGGCGCTCGAAGAGACAGTTTTACCACTCTTTAAGCATCGTTTATCCGTGAAGTGGCCCTCATTGCGGACAGTCGCACGGTTTTGCATGTGCACTTCTGCAACGAGTTCACGTATCGTTTACGAGCGGATTGCAACGTGAACGCTTCTGTTTCCTCCGTGTGTTGCAGTTGCCTACCCTTCACTGAATTCCGATCGGATGCAGTTCGTGAGGGATATCGTTCCGTGAGATCACGATCGTTTTGCCGAGATATCGGAACCAATAATGATCTGAAAAGGAAAAAGAATGTAATTGGCTTCCGTTGAATGCAACCTCTAGAGCTAACATTGTTAAGCCCGTTATTTACGAGCTGTGAGCTCCGAACAAATCGGCGTGTTTTAAACAAATCTATTCGCAATGAGAAATACGCTGTTCATAAATTTGTCGTTTACTTTCTACACGGCGTTGAAGAACGTATTTGACGAACGCGAACCAGTAATAGTTTAAGAAAAGCACATTGCAATTTTAACATTGATCTTGAAGGCGTATCCAGTTTATCGTTCTTTTCCATCGAATAACTCGTATCCGTAGGCAAGTCGAGATCATGTAATCCAGCGAGACGAGAATTACCAGCGGCTCGAAGTCGCCCGAGGCGCTTCTTCTTGTATAACTAATCTTCATGGCGACCTACCGCAAGAAGGTCTCTGCCATGGTCGATTTGAATTAACGCCACGCTCGCAGTTAGCCTTGCTATTGTTTCTTGTTCTTAAGTGACCCCTCCCCTTTAACCAACAGGTTTCAATTTACCGACTATACCCGCTGATAAAAGTCGCGTGCCGCATGATCGATCGACCTTACACATTGGTCATATTTAATTTCTCTCTGATCTTTGCGTAATATACTCTGTATACAAACAGTGTATTTTTAGAAACTGCAAATAGCAGGTGTCTACAAGTATCTATACGGTCAAATGTTTATTATACTCAACACCTTACGCTATTAAAATAAAAACTTGCTCAGTTTGTCCAATTAACTCTTCTATCTTTTGCTACAACAAAAATCTTTTGTTGTATGTGGCTTTTTTACAACCAAAAATTGGTGTCTGTAAAATGACATTAAATCCTGCACAATTCATCGGTTTCATTGTAGTATTTTTTTTATGTACTTACGCATTTTGGTATTGTGTAACGGAAATGTCTTTTTGCAGCTCTCCATCGCAGTAAGCTCATTGCGTTCATAAAAGGGTCAATGCAATCGTTCGTCGATGAATAATGAACCTATAGCATCTAAGTTATGGCATTTGTAATTGTATCCGAGCTCGTTAAATCTCTGACGTAACAAGTTGTACTATCCTGTCTCTAACGTTGTCCGAATGTTTCAGCCTATCGAAATGGGTGTGTACGCTTGCAGCGAAATTTCTCACGTATCCTGTATCACGTACCGTATTCTACCGCCACTTTATACGTGGAACACCTTATCAGTGATACGTCTACTTCGCTCACACGATATTTCATTCGCTTCAAAAATCTATCTTCACGCTCGATAACTTTAATTTATTATATTCCTTATCTGCATCTATAGTTGATCGATACTTTCGATGACGATACTTTGTAAGACTGATACGAACTGAGTTATTAAGATATAAAACCGGTGAATTTTGCTGTGAGTTGAACCTTTCGGCACAATATACGTATTAGTCATCGACTATTCGTCATCAAATTTTTAGGACTTTCACCAGTTTTAGCATGACGTAGTTCAAACCAGTTTCATGGAATTTTTAATACAATCAGCGGATATCTGTACGTTCGAAAAATGCTGGAATAACAAGGAATACTTTACCTTACACGCATAGGAAACGGTCTCGAGAATTGATCCAGTATGCATTACGTAAGGCGGATCTTGATAGCAACCAGGCACTGTTTTCACCGAGACTATTAGCAGAAAGTGGGAGCCTAAAGGATCGAGAGGAATTCGTCCTTTTATCCTGTCACTTCCTTGTACCGCACATTTTAAAACATAGTAAATAGAGATACCGGGAGCGATATAACGTGGTGATACACCAAAGCGATTATCGCAAGTTGTAATTTGTAATTTTTATGCGTTGTAAAATTGCAACGCATAATGCGTAGAATTGCAACATGCAGAATTGCAACACGTAGAATTGCATAGTTGCAACAGTTGCATCACGAATTCCTCCACGTGGCGATGTAACGCGTGGCCATATACAAGTCGAGTCGAAATGATGAATTACGAGAGAGTGCGAAAATAATTTTATGTTACAATAGAATTTGACAGAAATTGCAGTAATCAATTTATACGCGTCAAAGAAATCGCCTGTGCAAATCAGCGAGATTGTGGCTGATAACACATCGAACAACCCGTTTCATTCTTAATCAACCAGTCAGCTGTTCGAAACTATATTACGTCACGCTTTCTAAGTTTCGGGTCACTAATGACGAACTTCTATTTTTTTGCGAGTCGTTTTGAAACACTGTTTGCAATAACGAAGAACATGCTGATAATTTTGCACCGTGAATAATAAAACTGTCTTGTTCCTGAGCTGCGACATAATGATCGGATTTCAATAGCTTCGTCGGACGTGATTTAGGAGAGGAATATGTAAGTGACCTGTCTGTGCCGGGTAATACAAATCGTGATAAGAATCTATGCAGCGATCACCAAATTGATCGATATCGGTCATAAAATAGGCCACCTTTTTGCAGCTATTGAAAGTGTATCGGATTTGTCACGTAATACTTAAACAAGTAACAAGTCACAGTGTACATTTAATGTCACTTTTAATTGACAGTTGCTTTATGACTGTGATAACGTTTAATTACCGAGCGATTGTAAAAGACGTAACAAAAGATTGAGTTACAGTTTAATTGGACAAATTAAACAAGTTGATTTTTATCTTAACGGTGTTGAGTATAACATTTGATATATACTTATCTTTGCATCGTTATGAATTAGATTATATATCCGTTATCTTATCGTAATTTGTTCACATTAAAAAGTGTGTCAACACTGTAAAGCGCATTGTATCATCATTATTTCTTTATATACACGCATAAAAGTAAATTTATATTTACCTATGAAATACAAGTTTACGATTTCCATCAGTTCCAGTTCACTTGCGTAGAGGTGTAATTTTCGAGCACGCGTGAAACACCAAATTTCAATTGCATCATTCCCGCTAGAATGTCACAAAATCATTGCGAACGACATTTGAGATCTCGAAAGATGAATGTTGGATACATGTTATGCTATTTAAAAAATAACGCGAAATTTTTCATTCAAAACAGAGACCCGAGGTTAATTAAATTCCATACAAAGATTAAAACTGTTTAGAAAGTGGAAAATGGAATCAGGAAATGTCTTCGGCAGGTCATAAATATTTCTAACTATAAAGTATTCTAGTTTTCCAGATCAATTAACTAATCGTATCTTGCGTAATTTCAAGCTGATTTTGCTGCACACACCTCCATACAGTTAATTACACATAGCCGATTAACTTTTGTTATCTCGTTAAATCTCTCCGTTTTCAGCTTTCCTTTTTCGTCCTGCATTTTGTTGCAACTATTTCAACGCTGTCTACAAAGTATTTTTTACAGATCCGTATGTTTAAAAAACATTCCTCAAAAAGCTTATCAGTTCCCATATTCCAAAAGATGAGACTAACCCTTAGTCTACACAATCCCTTAATTTTCCCCAATTAAAAAAAATGGACACCTTCACTACCCTAGCTCCAAACTTCCCTCACATTCCACATTATCCACTAATTCGGTTCACTCGAGAATTCCACAATCTCGTCATTCGAATCGACGTCGAGTATCCTCATTAAAGAGTCCGCCTAAGCTCGCTCGAAATGCATACTCGCTTATATGTATCTGCATAAACTGCAAGCATTCTATGTACTAGTCCAGACTAGTGCACGTTTAGCATGTTATACAACCTCTCGTATACATTATATATTATAATGTGTGACGGTATGTGGCCGTGTCGTGGGTAAATAGTGTATATACATGGTAGGTGTGGCGATAGAACACCGATCGGCCATTGGCTTTCGATTGGCGGGGTGCACGCATAAAATGAAAGTGAATTCCCTATATAAAGGGTGGTTTTCTAGCTACGCGACAGAAGCAATTTAATTTACCAGTCAGGACATTCTAGCCAAAGTATTAATCGCTCAACATGAGGGCCCTGGTACGTTTTCATCTCTACGAAATCTCGGCCACTTTTCTCCAATCATTTTGTGATTGTGTTCCAACGAGAGTTTTGGTGAACGTTTTCAATGGAAACTCTGACCGTGAATCTCATTAAGGGTTGAAAAGCAAATTAATTGCTAATAACTAGCAGTAGTCAGTACCAAAGTTACTGGAAGTTACGAAGAACCGAAAGTACCAACAAGATAGAATCGAGATCTTTATTTTGAGTTCCTGTATTAACAGTGTTATTTGAAATTTCATATCGAGTTTTACTCCTGCTGACAATCACTGTAATAATAAAAAAGAGAATCATCACCCCTATGATTCTCACAACCTACTCTCGAGGTAGTTATAAATTTGGTACTTTGTTCAAGGTATGTCTGATGCTCATCGCCGCAGCATTCGCTGGCGAAGAAAAGACGGTCCAGAAGCGTGGACTGCTCGGTCTGGGCGGCTTGGGTGAACTGGGTGGTTTGAGTCTTGGTGGCGGTCTTCTAGGAAGCGAATTGGGACACGGAAAACTGGCGGTCGCCATTCATGAAAGGCCAGTCGCTGTGCCAGTTGCGGTCCCGAGACCATACCCAGTCCCTGTTGACCGACCAGTCCCAGTAAAGGTAGGAAAACGTCCGCACTTGCTCTTACAAAACTCGACACGCTCTATTAACCCTCAATTTTTTAACACTGCGTTTCCACAAATCGTCTGAATCGGTTATCGAGTGTTGCATCACGTCCTGAATTCAGTTTTCACCCATATATCGATAGAGCATGTAGTGTAAATAAGACGTTATGTTGAGTCATCGACATCACTATATGTGATATGTTGAGGTACCGTTTGGGTATGATTGTCTCATGTCCCGAAATCAGTTTTCATCAATTCTATAGTTTGAGAGAATTTCACCTTATGTGAATAAGGCGTTACGTTGAATCATTGATTTACATCACTATGTATTATGTTCCTCAGGTACCAGTTGCAGTCCCACAACCCGTTGCAGTGCCAGTTCCGGTGCCCCAACCTTACCCTGTGGTTCAAACCAAAACTGTAGCGGTCCCCGTCGACAGACCTGTACCAGTGTCGGTTCCAGTTAAGGTGCCAGTGCCTGTTCCAGCTCCATACCCTGTCCAGGTGAGTCAAAACAATCCTATTGTCCCTAATTGATATAACGATATAGGAGTAATTTTATAAAGAAATTAATCAATCATCATTTACGTTTTCAGGTTGCAGTCCCCCACGCGGTTCCAGTCGCGGTTCCACAGCCTGTCCTCGTTAAACAAGCGGTCCCCGTTCTCGTTAAGGGTCTGGGCCATGGCCTGGGACACTACTAGATGAAATTTTCACCCACCTTCCTTCAAGTGTTGCCTCCATCCCTTTTCGCGTTTAACCCCCTCGCAGCATCGCAAGAGACACATGACGAGTGCAGTACCAAAACACGTTCTCCTTCTGCCAAGTTACGAATCATGCAAATAAATTGATTTTATAAATGTTTTTTAAAGAAACGTGTCTCTTTTTCTTCGTGCGAACCTCTTCCCACATTTGTACAAGGTAGACATTACGAAACTATCTGCAAAGATAATTAAAAAATAGCAACTCGTGATTAATGTTTTACGTATTCAAATTTTTATCAAATATAATGAAAATATTCAGAGTCCCAGATAACGTCCAAATTGATTATTAATTGTCTGACTCTGCTGTCGCTGAGATATT
Organism: Megachile lagopoda; assembly: GCA_036983795.1. Taxonomy (NCBI): domain Eukaryota; kingdom Metazoa; phylum Arthropoda; class Insecta; order Hymenoptera; family Megachilidae; genus Megachile; species Megachile lagopoda. Next base: position 3,507,820 of record CM072794.1, read on the forward strand.
AATTATACGCAAATGAAAAGGTTTCGACACTTCCGCGACAAGCGATCGGCATATTTTACGAACGCTATCTGATCTTATTGTGTACGATTCTCAACCCAAACCTTGGCTGCGATTTCGATCTGGGAACCTCCACGAATCCTGATTCTCGAAATCTCACGTTCGTACAATCCGGGTCAACTGTACAATTTTCTTTTTCTACTCTTAAGTGTCTATGTTTAGTCAAATCCTTTTTGTAGCATCAAACAAAAGAATTTTCTACGGTACCCGCTTGCCAAATTCGATGAAACGAATACGCCCGACCATTTATGGCGCGTTTTCCACATAATTGTTCAAGACGAAAGAAACGTTTTTATGTTTAGACGTTCCTTTGTTAACAAGAAAGTTCAGGGTGCTGTGTAAATCATCGATTTTTAGAAAGTCTGATACTTCTTTAATCCGTCATCAGACCTTGCTACATTTTCACAAATATTTGCGCAAAAAATAAGAATTATGTAATTATGAAGCATTTTATATACTGTCATAACGAGGAATGTAATAATGAGCGCAAAAACACGGTTAACGAGTTAATATTACGCGTTAAGAACTGTAACACTTAGTAATTATGTAAGGGCCACCAGGACCTTCACATATGAAAGTAAACGTACAAAACGAGTTTTTTTGACGTTCTTACAGACCAAAACCTTTGCTAAAGGAAAACGTCTCATCAAAAATGAAAAATCCGATCTTTTACTTTCATGCAGATTCATTTTTTGCACTATTTCTATGCAAATTTTAGGCTGAAGTGCACAAATTAATTTTAACGAATTTTTTAATATCTCAAATCCAGCTCCTGTTCCTTTCGACAAGATTGACCAATGATTAATAGAAGATGTTTACAAATCTAGATTCAATCACTTAACTTTTTCTAGAAACGATCGACATGTTTCACGTGTTATTTCTTCATCGTTTCTTTTCGATAATGTTTCCACAGGAACGTTAATTATGCACGAGTCATAAAATTTAGCGAACTGTCCGTGGAAACGTATTATGAAACGCTCGTAGAACAACATCATTTCCCAGCCAGCTAATTAGAAATTTGCAGAAGAAATACGACCCATTCGTACCAAAACTTTCAGTTTTTGAACGGTATCGCAGAAAGTACGAAAAGCGTAATTATACGAAACGCGACCACGTCATTTCTTTGATTTATTCTTCTCGCATTTCTGATTTTTTTCTCGTGTTTTAACAGTGACGGCAGTATATCGCCACGACTAAGATTTAATTTGTAGCTTCAAACTCACAATATCATATATCCTTAATGTACATATGTGCTAACAGCTGAAGTTTAAAACCTGTCCACAAAAACATGTGTCTCCCCAAAAATACCTTTCGCTTACGAAAATCATCGGATGATTCGTTACAAATGAAAGAACCGGACAATCCGGAATTTGAATCGCGTCAAAACACTCGGATAACGTGTTCCCATAAATGTCTCGATTGCTCAATGGGTCCTCTTCGTAAGTAGTTTCCAGTGTCGTTTAATGTATCGATCACGAATCTCGACTTTCCCTTTCTGAATAGAATACGCTTTGGGAAAAGTTGCTTTTTTGATCGTGCTCATTTTCATGACAATAAGACGCAGATCGCGATAATAGGCTGATGTAGTTTGAACGTAAGTGAAATTTTTGGAACATTTAAAGTGGTCACATGCGGGTAATGGTGTCTCGTTTTGCGACTGCTCCTTTCGTGCGACGAGCAATAAAGATACATTGTCGGATAATGATAACACGTTTGATCGATGCTATGCGGTAACAAGCTTTCGACATTTCAGAGTAATTTTGATTGCGAGAATGATTGATAGTTGTCGTTACGGGGATATTTATTTGTCGAGTCGAACAAAGGTGGTATAGGAATTTCGTTAGCTACTAAAAACTGGAAAAAGTAGATTATCCGACGTTGTACGTAACAATAATTATTTTAAACATTCCTACCTTTCACTTTCATCACAATTAATCTGAATGAATACATAAGAAACTATTAGAAGACTGAATGCTTAAGGAAGTACTTGAAGAGTGAATACCTAAGAAACAACTTCAAATTCGTTATCCAAATATAAAATATATAAAGAAACAGGCACTCCTTAAAAAGCAAAGCATGTTGCCTCACTGCTCCAAAACAGCAGGCTTGAATGAACAGTTCAGTTTTCTCCATCACCGAAATGTCCTATTTTGCACAGCTTTACCATGCAGGTGGGCTTGGTAACCTACCTGTTAGGGTAAACGCGGCGAAATTCGAGCAATTTGACTTCGCTGCAACACGCGAAGGTTGAGCAATCGCGAGGAACGAGCCCATCTCGAGCGTGTAACAAACGGACTGTGGAGCGTTTGTGCGTCGAAAAGAAGGGAAAAGGACAAAGCCAGTTTCCGGTGTCGAAATCGGCCATTTATGCAACTCGTGTCCTTCGTTTCTTTTACTCGTCACTTCCATATGGAATTCCATTTGCTTCCTGAATATCACTTTCATCTCTGACAAATCCCTGAGAATCACTCGAATAAACTGAGAAATAATAGAATCTGTAAATTCCTGAAAATCACTCGAATCTGTAACAAAATTTCTGAGAAATATCACACGGATTCCTGAGAAATGTCACTCGAATCTTTGAAGTCTGTTCAGATCGAAAATAAATTGAAATCCATAGCACTGTAAGAGCTCTGTGACAGTTAAGCTTCCTTCTGTAGACACCTTTGTATCTTACAACGATTTTAGCAAGTGAAGGCACGTCGAATCGAGCGTCGAAAGAAGTCGGATACTAGGATCAATTAGCGATCGAGCCGTGATCGACCTTGTAACACTAAACGTTATCTGCGTACAGCTTCCAAGGGGTTAGGAAAATCGGTGTATCCCGATCAAGGTAATGAATCATCGACGTAACTGTACAAAATAACAATCGATCTAATAAGAACAAGGTGAACAAGAGGGACTATTAGAAAGAATCTTACAAGGGAAGTGCGCGACCTTCTTAACTCTGATTAGGTCTGTGCATAGTCAGAGGACCCAGAAGTAACTGTTACATTTCGACCCTACAAATTCTTACCTGACATTAAGACCCTGAACAAATTTTTATTATCTGACATAATTATCTGATATAACTCTAAGCTCTCCTTTACACTTTTATTTTAAAAAACTGTCCGAGTGCATAGTCCATCAAATCGAGACAAGGGTTCTCCCTTTTTTCCACTTAATTTATTTCGCATTCGATCATTCCACTATTTCCTAGTATCAAGTTCGACGTTCTGAGATTCCGAAATGTCAGGTGCAAAAATTTGAATTTCTAAAACGAGAACGTTAAAAATCGCCAGACACGGATCTACCGGTGAATCGATATTTCGATGGACAGTCTAGTGCAGGGGCGTAGATGGAGGTCGATTAAAGAAGGATAGAATATCGATCTTTCGGCAATTCTGTAAGAGAAAGAGATCCTATAACACTGCAATTAAATGCTTTTTGTAAGGTGACGAAAAAAGGTTTTGTCCAACCTGTTTCGACTAATTGAATTTGCATATTTATGGTAATTCGAGCGTATCGGTGATGGTGATTGAGAAAAAGTAGTCAAACTGCTCTAGAAAAGTGCTAATATCTCGTAATAAAAGTTTGTACGAGGTTGAACGTGAGAAAATAACTTTAAAAGCTTCGGTTAAGTATCGATTATCGATCCACCTTGATATTTCGTAACTTCCTGCCTGTTTTAAATTATTCTTTTTCTACTACACTACGTCACCCTATTAGCATAATAGTTTATTTGTCAAATAAATAACTATTTTAGCTAAAATTAACCTTGGATCTTCTCGTTGTGTCAAGAATTCGATGTTGATCCAGTAAATTTCATTTCTGACAGAGTGTAATTTTCGATGTTACTGCAGAAGGTGGTTTTTTAATCATTTTGGACGGGTGACTACATAACGACCAAAATTGTGTGGAATTGCAAAATCGTCCATTCTCTGTCATGGTAGGCTGTCCGCGAGAAAGAGAAATGAGTTGAACTGTTCCACAAAATCAGTTTTAATTAAAAAACTTGGACATTTCAATTTTGTATAATTTATTACCGAGGTCTACATCTTCGAATTAGTCAGATATTAATCGATATCGATTATTGCAATAAAAATGCAAATTTGTTCATTTATTTATAGAACTCGATAATGCAGACAAAATTTATTTCTTTCAGCTTCAAATAGAAAAAATACAGATAAAGTGAATAAGTTTGTTTCTAGTAACATGTGATCTAGATCTAATACGTTTATTTTCTTTAACAATAGTTTCCGCAAATTCTCCGAATTTTTCAAATTTATGGCTTACCTATGGTAATTGATGCAGGAATGTCACAGGGGTTCGAAATGCAGCCGCAGTTCAAAACAATCTGAACAAACAATGAGTCGAAGGCGCAAAATATTAATCAAAAAAGGTGGGGCATATATAATCTTTCGCAAGAAAAAGGAGCGGAAAGATTGCCTTGGATCGCTTTTCGAGGACCCCTGCTCACTCCCCACGCCCAATTTCTTTTCACCGTTTCTGTAGCCCGCCACATGCCCACCACCGTCGACTCGTTCAAGGGTTCGTCGTGGACGTCTCAACGTATAAAAGCAGAGGATCTTCTTGGTATCTCATCAGTCGCAAAACAACGACGAGCCAAGTCAATAGCAGCACCATGAACGCTAAGGTGAGCATTGCAACCTCTGCGAACACACATCACACTTTACTCACCGGCTTTCAATTACCTGGATTTGTAAATTTGATTTCAAAAATACTGACACGAGGACTTAAACTTCTTAAGGGATTTAAAATAGTTTTCATTTTATAGTTAGCTCTCAAGAGGTAACTTAGAGCTAGATCTATAACTTTTTGAAAAGAAAACTATTCCCTTGCAACATAATTTTTCTGCTAAACTTTGAACTCAAATAATTACACATCGATTGATGTAGTAAATGACAGAAATCATGAGTAGAAATTAAAGATGGGTCTTCAGGAAAATATAAAAGTTTCTTTCTGGTTGCAGCTTTTCATCATTTTCGCCCTCGTGGCAGTAGCATTCGCCGAGGACCAAGGGGCGGAAGACACAGCAGCTGAAACGAAGAAGGACAAGCGCGGGATTTATGGGTTAGGATATGGAGGATACGGTGGACATGGATATGGTGGACACGGTGGATATGGTGGTGGATATGGTGGTGGTTATGCCGCGCCAGTATACAGCCAAGGTGTCTCTGTAGTGACAAAGGAAGTACCTGTTCCTGTTCCGCAACCTGTTGCTGTTCCCGTCGAGAGACGCGTTCCTTATCCAGTTAAGGTAAATTTCTTCACCATTAGCTAGCCTAGTGAATCTGAATGACAACGTGCTAAATCGTTGAGGAATGTGCCACTAGTAGAATCTCGTGTCATCCCAGTGTCCACAGTGTATCACAAGAAAACTTTTAAAACATTCAACAGTAATAGTGACGAATACCTTTTATAATTGCCATGATTATACCTTTCGAGTCAGTTGTGCGAAGTCTGAAGATCGCGACATTTGAACTTCTTTCGCAGAAATGAAATCGTGCGTTGAAACGAAGGCAACATGTGAGAGGAACTCCTAAGCACGCTCTATTTATCGCGGAATATCTGTTCCTGAGGTTGGCAGTCAGCTACTTCATCATCGGTTAATTAACGTTTCAATGCGAACGTGCGTGGATTTCGTAAGGCTAGAAACGCTGAGCCAGATTTCTTAGAAAATTTCGTAAATCGTGCACGTTGATTTAATCAGGTGTGATCTAAAGCTGTAAATTGTGCAGGGTTAAGTCCACCTCGTTCCAAACTTTTTATCCGATTTTTACCAACAATTGGTACAAAACTTCAAACTTTGTCGAGGAACTTACAGAACAGACTTATAATCCTATAATTAAATATTAAGAATCTTGATGATGCTAAAGATTAGATGAAACGAAAAGAAATTTCTCTCAAACCTGATCAATCTGACAAAAATTTAAACCTTCAGGTACCAGTCGCAGTGCCAGTGGACCGTCCAGTCCCTGTCCATGTACCAAAACCATACCCAGTGGAGGTGACCAGGCACGTTCCAGTGCCCGTTGACAGGCCAGTTCCAGTTCCAGTGAGCGTTCCAGTCAAGGTTCCAGTACCAGCTCCATACGCCGTCAGAGTACCTCAACCCTATGCCGTCCCGGTCGTGAAACACGTTCCAGTCGCGGTGTCACAACCCGCCGTCGTCGTCGAGAAATACAACAGCGGCTGGTCACCAAGTGGTTATTCTTCCTGGTAAACTACAACTTCGTGGATTTTCGAGAGCTAGCTTCGCTCGTCCGGCGTCGCATCACTTCTGTTTTCGTTGAACGATTGCTGTTGACAAAGAATGTTCCTCAAAATCATTTTTCTCCTACTTGGAGAGAAGTTCCTCTTGAACAGAAGAATTTTTGAGGATAAATTTTTGGGCAACAGTCTGGACAATGATTTCATCCTCTGTTTTCTCCGTGGGATTTTCCTGTTTTTGAACCTGTAATTCGACGACGAAGAATGGCTCTCCCGACTCGATCTGGCCGATGGCCCGTTCTGGAAGTCCATGAACAATCTGGTTCAGTGGATCTCTTCGTGGAATGGATGGAAAAGATCGCCCTGTGACATTAGGCATAATTTTATATCGTTCAATTCTATTCTCTTGTACATGTAAATCGACGTCCATTTTGCATCGTAGAAATAAAGAATTTTCGTACGAATCCTTATTGACTCTACTGTGGGAAACCTATCCGACAGGAAGCTTAAACGATCCAATTACGTTTCCTCGTTATCGAGGATAAAGAAAGTAATTATATAATCATCTCATTGTATCGTCTTATACCACTATTGCATAATTCACGAAACGTGTAACAAGAGGATAAACGTTTCAATTAAAGTTCAAATAGAAATTCTATTCTGATACGTAATTGCACATTTCATCGTTTCTTTTAGAAAGCCTTAGTAAAAATGACATGATATGTGAAATCACCGTTTTCAAAAGTAAAGACTGCGCATTTAACCGTATCGATTACACACGCTCAAAACTTGCAATCCACTTTTATGGCACTGGGAACAGGAAACGAGAATGATTAAGCGATTCTTGCTACAGATACTTGTTACTGGTATTCAATCTCATTGTATTTGATCAAAATCGTATATTTCAATTTTTCACGTTTGAGGACTCACGTTTCACGTTTCGGTTCGAAGTGAATAGACAACATTGTAGATTCAGGATATGTGCATGTGACTGTAGGAATTGAGATCAAGAAAAGCCAGAGTGGGAATAGCTTAGGGATTATGAAGACTACGATCTGGAGACTACGGGTCTGGGTAGAAATATTAAAAAGAAGAGCCTATGGCCTAGGGAGGACGTAGAAGCTTATGGCCTAGCAGAGCTTAGGGCTTAAGAAGAATCTAGTGAAGAACCTAAACAATTTTTAAGAACAGGAACAGTCTAGAAAGGGATAAGAACTAGGACCAGTCTAGAGATTAGGTAGAGAAACTGTGGAAAATCTCATAGAGAACTTAGAGACTAGGGAAAGCCTTGGGATTAAGAAGAGCCTATGAACTAGGATCACCAGACTAGTAGATATGTAAAAACATCAGATTTAAAGGTCTAGGTAGAGTCTAGGTACCAAATCACATAAATATCAAGATTTATTAAAAAGTATATCAAAGTCTAAAGTCAACAAGAAATTACAAACAGAAACTTAACAAATGTTTGATATACATAATATATACAGCTTCAGTCCCGAGTGGTTCAATGATGGTCAGAGTAATCGGGCTGCGAGGGTTGAAAGTTTCCTTGGTCGTGTCCCTGTTGATTCACCGTGTAAGTGCTATAGCTTTCCGACTCGTGACCTCCGTGATCGCCGGAATCATAACCACCCACGCCACCGACGCTTTCCTCGGAATGGCTGCTTGCTTGATAAGGAATCGGGTGTGGTACCGGGTAGTAGACCGGCTTGCTTATAGCCACGGGATGAGGAACGGGTATCGGCTGCGGTATTGGCACTGCCTTCGGCACCACCACCGGTACTTGCTGATGAATCTCGACCGGGTATGGCTTGGACACCTCGATCGGCACGTGTTCCTGGACTTTCACTAGCTTCGTGTACGGAATCGCGATCGGATGGTTCACCGGCACTGGCACGGGTATGTGATGAGGCACCTACAAAAGAGAAAGGAATTCTAGATCAAGAGAACGCGTCCGGAACCGCCCGACAGAGGAACGACTATCTTGTTTCGTGGTCTGCCGAGAAATGGGATCGTCCGGTTTGCGGTTTCAAGAAAAAGATGCGGTTGGCTTCTACTGGGTGTGCCATAAACGCTCCGATCGTAAATTAAATTTGACATAAACTCTTCGAGACGAAATCAAGATTTTTGAAAGTGAACATATATTAAAAGTGTTATTTAAAATACTGAATTGTAAAGATTCTCTCTCAAAATTTGCAAGTTTTCCTAAAAATTGTGGAGTTCAATTTTCCTGTTCTGTTACTGTTAGGTGATGTTATTTTTTTAACTGTTGTAGTAATACCTTGACTGGATACGGGACTGGGACCTTGACAACGGCAGTCTTCGTGACCTTAATGATTTTCGTCGGTATTTCTTTCAGATGAACCGATTGCGAGATAAGTTTCGGTTCACTGGCGAAACCATGGCCTTCGTAGGAGGAGAAATGAGAGGCCTTCGTGGCGGCCACGGCCAGGGCGAATAAAAACTGCAAACCGATCACCAAGTTCATGAAACTTTAGAAAGACAAGAAATATCTACTTGATACTTTCGATCGAATTTAAAGACCCTTTCGCTACAAACTGTACGAACGGAAGAAAAATTTCAATTACCAAAATATTCACACCGAATTTAAAAATACTAGCCAAAGGGTAATTACAAAAGTAAAATCAACTTTCACTTCAAATTTTATTTAGCACAGTATAGAGAATCTACATCTACATAAATACTTTCTCCAAAAAGTGCTTTCTCCATTTTTAATTATCACTTTCTGATACACTTTATGATCGAGTCCTTCGAAACCCTTTGTCTCACTGCGGTTACACGTTCACAAATGTGTAAAGTAAGAAAAAGAACTATCCCTTGGTCACAGGTGCTTCCGGTTTAGTCAGATGATAAACTTACTACTCGTAACATGTTCAGGTTCGTAGATGGAAGTAGATAGTTGCTTCCAATGGAGAAGAGTCACACTGACAATTGCAGTACAAGCTGTTCCTTATATACGAGGACCTTCACCATCACCGATTCACGAAGAAAGCACTCTCTTTCCGACTGGCTTACGTTCTCTTGATCTTGTCTCCGCTTCTCTCCTTTTTTTCCTTGCTTCTCTCACGACGGACGAGGTTCGACGACCGCCGTTAACGACAACTTCCGGTCTCTCGCGTCCGTTCTAGAGCAACACGCTCGATTTCAACCGTAATCGATATCGATCCTTCTTGCAGCCGCATCCTCGATCCACTGAAATCTGCTGAAGACTCCCGTTTACCGTTTCGTAACTGACCTCGTCACGCTACCGTCCCTTGATCATCGATTACTACTTCTGTAACCGTAATTTTTAATTTACATTACCGGAAGATTTAACCCTTTATCGTACCAAGAAGAGATTTATAGCAAGAACAATTAAAACACTAATTTCGCATTCAATTATGTAGAGAAATTATAACTACCGTAATTATTTCACCTTCCATTTTCCACTTTCTACCTTACAAAATATATTAATTTGGATTGTATTTACTTTGCCGACCACCTGCGTGGTTCTCTTTTAAATTAATAATCGATTAATTGGACGTTCAACATGTTACACGCTTTTTATTGAGATACCAAAATTAAGATGACATGCCACTTAAATGACAGCATTATAATTACAATTAACAATGTATAAATTGCTGATGTATGAATTAAGATCTCCATCTTGAGTAATTACTCATTTACAGTATTTAAAGCATGTTTGATTTATATGAACTTGCGCAATGTGTCCAATTACTCAGGACATCTTGTATCACCTCGTGGATCCAGATGTAAGAAACGTGTTCAGCGAGATTTCAATTGAAACCTTTCAACTATGGTAATTCATTAAAGATCATCCTGAAACTTTCACCAATATACTGATTTTAGTTTCGTTGCCACGATTTAATATATTCACATGAGTGCTGGTGACATTTGCGACCGACACAAATATGAAAACTCGAAAGTCTCGGTGATAGTTTGTTAAAATATTCTTTATTAATCAAGAACTAGTACATTTGAATAAATGTATCGCATATACATGGAAAAAGTATGCGTAGTTCGAAAGCAACGACAATTCGATCCAAGTATAAAAAATTATGCTTCTTCAGAAGTCTCTTCTGATATGTAAAATATTTCACGGGCGGTACACTCACGGAATCTTCGTTATCGAAGCAGTGCCACGCCAAATCTCGCTTCCCCTTCAATTTTCAGTAGTCAAAGAAATCCAATTACTTCCTACGTAGATCTCGCGATTCAATTTCCTGTCGGTAAAAGAATGGTGAGAGCAATTCTGAAATACAAAACGCGCAGGACGATTCACGGTCGAGGCGGAGAACGGTGAAAGGATTATCGTTGTCGAACACTGAAAGAACCGTCCAAAGTAAAAGGATTAATCTGGATCATCTGGCTCTTTCTCCTGCGTGTATGCACTCGTGCGAGGAAACGACTCACCTTTCCGCTTCGAAACAAACCTCTTGTGTTATAGCCAAACCCTTTCCCCATAATCAAATTTACCCTCCATATTCAGGGTGGGCACTTTTAATCATAACTAATAAATTTTCAATGTTAATGGACCAAATTCACATGTTAAATTAAACGATCTCTTAGTTCCAACATAATGTGACAATAGTGCGATGATTTCATTTTTCATTTACCGTTTCTTTGACCATATACATGTACTCGCTATTCTCTTGACCACTCATGATTCTTGCACTCAGTCATTTTGAGATAACACAACAAGTTCCGAATATGAACATGTTAAAAGGGAAGACAAGATGGTGACGTAAGGCAAGATGGCGCAGGCTTCAGGGTATTAAGAAAATACAAGTGATTATCAGATCGCGTGGGTGTGCTGTTTAGGTTAGCGTAATTGAACCTTTATCCATCCGATCAAAGTATACAAGCTTTGCGTTTAATCGGTGACGGTAAAACGGTCCTCTAAGGGCGGTAAAAACCGGTTCGATACAAAAGCAAAAGTGAAATCATTATTCGCCCAGCCCTCTTTCTCCTCTCACTTTCGATGAAAGCTAGTAATCCCGCGCCGAAACGTTTCCATTCGAAACCAATCACCTTGTCTAATGGAATAATTGAACTATCCTAAATTACGGATCCTGAGTTATCTTTATCGAAGAGAAAGGGTCATTTCGAGATATTTTTAAAGTACGAAGATAGAGCTGAATAACTAACTTTGAATCTAAGAAATTTATTTTGTTAGGCAGTAATAATACTACTCCCGTCGTTTTAATGTTACATTAACTGACCGAACACAACACAAATATAAGTGACAGTAAAAGTTGAGTGCTATATCGATTTTGTCCAATTCCTCGGAGAAAGGCAGAAAGTTGCAAAAGGCACACGTGAAAAGCCATTCGAAATCGTGAGAGGTTCTAATCTCGGGGGAAGGAAAATAACTTAGAATCATCTGATAAAAAATTGAACTAGGTTAACGGGGTCGTGGATTGACAGTTTCAACCACCAGTTTTCTGAAGCCTTACAAAATATCGAACTTTCCATCTTCCCACTGAAAATGAAGGAAGATGTAAAATTTTACTGTTGCACTACTCTCTGTTAATAATGGAAAGTAGGTAATAAAGATAATTGGAGCTTTCCTTCCGCAGCTGTTTGTCTGTAAAGATACAGTGTAACACGTTTCATGTTACAAGTGTGGGTGCTATAGTGATTTGACACGTTCACTCTCACCGTGTACTGTCTGTTAATGTAATTTTAATATTATTTCAAAGTTTCATTTATCTCCGAGGGAATCATTTGATCACAACAAATTGTAGATCCTTATGCTGTTTTTTAAGATTTTATTTTTGACAAGAATGTGGCGCCTGTATAACTTCTCTTACCTGCAAGTACCAGGAGAAGTCTACCTACAGGCTCCAAATTCGACCAACCTTCAGCGAGTCGTCCACAGATAGAGCCACTGTGCTACTTTATTAAAAAAAAAATTATGCAACATGGATCAATGATCTGTTACATCCTCATACAAATATACAAAACACTACAATTTAATAAGAGTTATTTCAATCTTTGATTTGCAGTTAATTGATCATAATTTGGTTCCGATAAAGGTTTTATCCGTGAATGTTCTTATTTATGCACAGATAAAAAAGATCCAGCTTGTTGGAAATATTATGGGTTTGAAGAGTATTCGTGGTTCAAGGTTACATGCGTGGACGTTCCAGGAAGATTATATAACCTTGAGCAGCTTAATTTTTAACGATACCGTTAAGAAAGTTATGAGTCTAGCACTGAGATCTTTGATATCTGTACATCCATTAGCCACGGGGTATCTATAGAAATGTTTTGTCGAAGACCTTGAGACAGAATGAGGAAGTGTACAAGAACAGAGAGACAAAAGTCTAAGTTCGGACATGTCTCTGATACAATGTATTCTGTGAAGAGTGTCATCAAGAATTCGTAAGTCTCTCGGTAAACAAGGAAGGACCAGTCAAATTGAATTTGAATAAAACAAAATCAAATGGTGGCAAGTCAAATGTTGTCGTGTCCAATTCAAACCATATCGAACCAAATCATATGATTTCAATTACATACAAACGTTAATCCAATTAATATTAAGTTATGCAGAAACATTCATTTCCCATAACTGCAAATTCAGAATTCATTATCTAAAAAGTCCCACGATAAATTTATAATTTCGACGAAGATCATGGGAAAATTTTGTATTAAAAAAATATTTATTACAAGCCAAGGATAAAAGATTCGAGTTCATTTACAATTTAAATCCATTCGCAGGGTTCTTTCAAAATGTTAGGTCTGCTTTTTATATGCATATTCTTAACCAGAAATTAATATTTTTTATACATGACTGAAGTTGAAAATATTTCATGGACCAAATGTTCGCATTCTTCTAAAATCCCTATCGTTCTTTCAGTTTCCTGTTTTCCCAACTATAAATAATCAGTGACGCAACAAGGTACTCAAGAAGTCAGAGGACAGTTATCATGAACTTATGATTGGGTCATACGTATTACGTATGTTTCAGAATGACCAACTGTCCATTAAACCTTACAAAAATCTGTCGTTAGTTATCCAAGTCCTTTAAAAGCTTCTCCTCCCGCCGAAGTACGATAATGGGCGTAAACAGGCCCATCGGAACAGAGGCGGAGTGGAAAGGAAGGAGACGAATTTGCATAAATCATCGTTGCTACAGAGTCTGTTAAAGCATTGGACAGAGTGCACGAGCGAGATGAAAAAGAACGTAAGAACATTAATATCAAAACGAACCAAAGTCTGTCCAAACGACACCAATACAACCTACGGATACATGTCCAGGAAATATTTCGTTCACGACGAAAGAGCATCTCGATGGTTCAGGCCTTCGACAAGAAGTCAATTAAAAAATCTAGTTCTGCCAATGCCACAAGGATTGCGAAATAAAATGGAGGGAGCATCGGTCGAGTATAAAAAGTCGACATATCTTTGGGATGATATTCGACTCCACATCCAAACATCACGCGGTTAACATGAAACTCCTGCTCGTCGTTCTGGTAAGGTTCCTCTCTTAACATCCTTTCCATTCATCGTTAGACTCTTTACTAGTTTTTACTTTAGTTCTCTGAATTTTACACTATCTCAATATTCTAAAATAAGAACTGTTTCACAAATATGATTTGCAACCCCCAACTCTGAGGACCTGTAATGTGGATGTTGAATTATATTGCATCACGGTTAAGTGTAGTCACCCTTATTAATATTTCAATTTCTAGTTATGATTTAAATATATCTTTCTTATGTCCCTGAATTTTCAACCATCGAGTTACATCATCTATGTATTAAATCTCAAAATACTTTCAACGTCATTTATATTGCTTCCACGTCACCACGTTCAAAAATAAAATACCACATTAACGTATAATTGTGAAATGTTGCAGGGCTGTTTAGCAGTCTCCTCGGCTCTGCCCGTAGAAAAGCAAAAGAGAGACATCCTCCCAGGAGATCCCCGCTATGGTACCGATCATCATCACCATCACGAAAACGTGATCGAAGATGCACGAACCTCGTTGCCATCAAACAGCTACGGACCTCCCGACTATCAACCAGGTGTTCCTTTGCACAACGAATTCTTGGAACAACACTCTGACGTAACCCAGTTTTCAACTCCACTGTCAAACTTTGATGTCTCCGACAATGTCCATGTAATTATGATCAAATATGCTTAATTCATTAAAGTTCAATGACTCTTTGTTACCTTTGAGCTCCTTTTCTTAACAACGGTACCGTCTTTATTTATGGTTGTGGTTTTGTATAGCATCCGCAACTGAGCAACACCTACATACCCGTGAACACGGAGACGAAGAAGACAGTCACAACCACGACGGTTAATGTTCCTGTTCAACACACGAAGGTTCGTCAAATTTTTAATTACTTTGGATCCCATGGATGGTAGGGAAATATAAGTAAAGTAAAAGTACGATGAGTGACTATCTAATGTTTGACCATTAATATGTGTTGCGATCTTACACGTGGCAATGTAACGTGGTTAATATTTTATTCGTATTGCAGACCGTAAACGTTGGACCACCAGCCACCTCTTACGGAACTCCTGTGGTACACACCAAGGTAAATTAAAATTCCCGAACTGTAATCCTCTCCTTTACCATAACAAGTACGTGATGAAATTTTAATTTTTCAGACCTCGGTCGATACGTCCAGTGGCTCTCTCGTTGAAACCACGCACAAAACAGTGAAAACCGAAGTTCACGATCAGAAGGTGGTAGACTTACCGACTCCGTCAGCGAAGGTCATCCACCAAACGCCCGTTACCCAAAGTAAGACGCTTGAGCTTTATTTTTAAACTGTGACAGACAAACGCGAAAGGCAAATTGAAAGGCAAAAAGACATTGAAATACCGTAGGCGTCATTACGCAACGCATAAATTAAAAAATTCCGATAATTTAAAGAATATCATGTTGCCAACATTCTGAATAATTTATATACCCGAAAATATTTGCCGCTATGTTTTTCGGAGTTAAATTAAGATATTCACGATATTTAAATATTCATTTTGGTAACCTAAGGAAATCAGCCAAATTATACTTTCCAATTTTAAAATAAAAAACTTCTTTTTCAGCAACAACACATTTTACTTCTGGAGTGAAGAACATTCCCTCAGTTTCAACCACCTTGACGAAAGACCTGCACGCTGATACCTTAACTCAAAGCTTGCTCACTCAAGGCTTACCCAGCTACCAACCGTTCGGAGGATTCTACAATGTACCCAGCTACAACATTCCATCTTACACACCCTCCGTTTACACGAACTACCAGCCAGAATATAACACCTTTCAGTCTGCGTACTCCGGCTGGTCGAACTACCCTGTGAGCACCCTGGACCACCAAGTCCAAGTGCAGCAGCCTCACACCTCTCAATTCAACACCTTCCCAACCTACTCCTACGCTCAGACCGCTCAACTCCCACAAACCTACCAATTGCCTCAAACTCTCACACACTTCGTAGAACAAGTACAACCACTGCAGTCCGTACACTCTGTGTCTCCCGTGAAGACGGTGCAGAGCTATACTCCAGTGGAGACCCTGTCCCAGGTACACTCCGTGCACCCAGTGCACACTAGCTCCGAGAGCACCGTGGACACCGTGACACCTGTTCAAAGGGTGCAATCTGTCGAGGTGTTGCCTCCTGTGAAGACGGCGCAGAGCTTCACGCCAGTGGAGACTCTGACCCAGGTACACTCTGTGCAGCCAGTGCACACCAGCTCCGTGAGCAGCGTGAGCACCGTGGCACCTGTTCAAAGGGTGCAGTCCGTGGAGGTGTTGCCCTCCGTGAAAACTGAACAACACACAGTCAAGACGGTGCACGCCGGAACCCCGGTTCACAGTCAAGTCCAGAAAGGACCCATCAGCGACTTCTTCGAGAATCTCTCCCAGAACTTCCCATCTTTGCCCTCGTTTCCAACGTTACCGTCCTTCCCCTCGTTGCCGGATTTACCTAGCTTTTCCTCGACACCGGCGCCAGCTGTGGAAACAGTCTCAGAAGTTAAGAGTTATACCGCCGACAAAGAATCCATCGCCGTAGAGAACCCGTTAGTGTCCTCTGACAACTTGAAGGGTACCGTTGTACACGTCACTCCCGCTAACGAGTATGTCCAGCCCACGGCTGCGAACGGAGGATACGTTTATTGAAGGTATGGGAAGTCGAATGTTTGACGAGTTTGAAAGATCATGTTGTGAACAAGCCGTGTGAAGTCACGGTAGGAGGATGTAAAACGCGAACGAATATAAGTAAATAAATTCTTTTATTACAAACATGGTCGTAGTTTGATTTTAGGTTAACCCGCGCTGTAATTTTGTATTCGAGTGGTCAATTTCGAAATCTGACACGATTTCATGGGATAAAAACAAGACTAGAATCACATCTTTCAAATCGAATTAAGTTGGTCCATTGTTGCAATCACTTTTTATTGACTGATTGTGGAGTTTGTTGATTATGTATGTCTCTTCGAGCTTTAAATGAATGTATAAGACGAATTTTGTGACACTGTTATGAAATCGTATCAAATGACGCATAATGATCTAACAGTACTGACTGTAGAAAATGTATAAAATATTTTATTATTTTGTGTCATAAATCGTCAGGCGAGTTCTACAAATCTGCAGTGTAAGAAGGAAGATGTGGCAAACGTTGAAAAAAATAAATAGATTCTGAAGCAACACTGTTACCACACGTGACACTTATTCGAGGGATTCATTTTCGATCCGACAGGGCATTTCCATACTTCGCTGAACTCTTTGGAATTCTTGAGAACTCCTTGAAGTCTCACGTGTCCGGGACAGTGAGAATCCAGGAGGATCCATCTGAGAGATTTAGGCGTATACGATTCGCACCATACCTGGAATTTAAATGAAAAAATTCTTGCGTAACTTCGTTGGACAGTAATTATAAATTTAACGAAGAGCAAAATTTTTCAACTCGATGAAATATTCATGATGTGTCAGTATCAAACTTTGCACACATTGAATTATAATTTAGTGACTTGGCATGTCACAAATTGGCCACAAAATTGCACGATACTTCCTCCGGGTAGTAATTTGAATCGCGCGACAGGAAAGTTATCAGTATTCATAAAAAGTTGTTTAATTTATTCCAAAATCAGTTCTTAAAAAAAAAAACGATGCGTGTTTCTTAATCTCATTTTAAAATCATAATGATTATTAAAAATGTCATTCTGTTATCTCATCTAATGTACCGTTTCATAACTGAACTTTCTAAGTGAAGTTCTGCATAATAAAATGTTTTATGGAAGCTGTTACTTACGTGGGCGAAACCGAGGAAAACAAGCTGCTCAGAAGTGAGATGAGTGAATCCCGGAAGTAGAGGCTCTTGGCCATGCCTGGTCTTCCATCTTTCGTAAGCGATGACAGCCTCCCTGAGACCCCCATTATCGGCTATATTTTCGCCCAGCGTACGTTCCCCATCGATGTAATCGTCTACCTGTTCGAACAGACTCACGATTAACCGGCGTTCTTTATCGAGATGAACGGCTTCTTTGAATAAGATCATCTGTTGTAAGATGGGAGTACACGAACCTTGTAAAATTAAAAATTTGCTCGTGAAACTTCACCCTGACTTCACGTTTAAAGACAGGAAAAGTTAGACTAAGTGTAGGAGTCTACAAACTAGGAAAACTTAATCTTAAAGAACTTAGAGAACTTCTAACAGAACTTAGAGATTAGGGAGATTAAAGAATCGCTGAGAGAAATTAGAAATTGAGATCACCCAAACTGGGTGAAGTCTAGAGACTAGGAAGAGTCTAAATAGAGTGTACAGTCTAGAAACTAAAATGCTAAATATATTGCAAATTCTCCAATACCGAAATTTCCTATATTTACCTCAGCTTCATAATATTTGTTATAATGTTCAACAAAGCACTCGGTTTTCTCGGTATACCGCGAAATAGTCTCATTCGTCCACCATTGTCTGACATTCCCGTCGCTATCGTAATGTCTACCACTGTTATCGAATCCGTGAGTCAATTCGTGACCCAGAACCGTGCCTATAGCTCCATAATTCAGGGATCTAAAACAGAAGACACGTTTCGTGCATTTACAAATGTACAAACCCAATTACGTGATTGCCTTACTCCAAACCCAATTCGTAAAATGGAAACTGAAGGATTCCTGCAGGTATAGCTGCATGTGTTAGAAAAGTACATGATTAATTTTGTTTAAAGATGCAATTGTAAAATTTATGAAATTGTGACTTACTTATGTGATTAAACTGGAAGGTGTGGAACGCGTTCACGTCTGTTGGATCGGTCGCCCAACTGAAAAACAAATTTTGTCAAACCTTGCACTATTTTTTATAAACAAAGACTTACTATGATTCGTTATTGTAATTAATATCATGGATGCATTCCAATTCCGAAAGAGCCATCAAACGTACAACTTGGATCATGTTGCCCAAATATTCCGCCTCTGAGAGGTCTATCTGAAAATATAGGTGATTAAAAAATAATGATATCCTTGATAAGGGTATGAAAAGGCATTCATATCTCTTACACCTTCATAGTACTCGTTCAGGATCTTCTCATCGAACAACCACTCTGGAAAGCCGATCTGAGACTCCATTTTCCTGTTTTTTTCCAAGGTAGCAGTTTTCGTTTTCATGTCCATCCAGTCGGTTCGTAGAACCATCGACGCGAAAGCCTCTTTTATATCGTCCAACATTTCGAACACCTTTTTACCCTTGCCCTCGTGGAACAGAGGGTCCACGAACAACCACGAAACCGCCATACCTGTAAATTATAACACACCTGAGAAACCTCCAAATTTCATAGTTTCTAGGAACTAACCCATCAAATCGTTCACGGCAGAGGCGCAAAGCATGGACTTCGATTCCCCAATTTCGATGCTGGTCATCTCGTTGATGTAGTTTGTCCAAATTTTTCTTAAGCTGGTGGATGAGTGGGGCACCACGATGTCTATGATCACCCACCAAATGTATGTTTCTGGAATATCGAAATAAGAGAAAGCTGATTTGATGAGCAAATGTCTGTTTTACATAGACAGAAATATGACTCATAAAGATTCTATAATGCATATCTAACGTATGACATAATTAATTCGCAATGTTCACGATGATTATTTTTCATGTACCTAGTTCTTCCTCCTCGCTGAGAGTCAACATCAAAGCAACCTCCTTCAAGTACTCCAAGTCTCCAACCAACACTTTGTCCTTCCGATTCAGGTCCAGAACATCAATGTCTTTGAACACTGATTCGATAAATGGTTTCCACAGTGGTTTAGGCGTTAAAGTGGAATTCACTTCCGTCACGTATTCATCAGTCATCTTCTGTAGATCATCCACTAGCATATAATCGTTATCGGTCGGGTCAGCGTCCCATATACTTTGATTATTTTCCAGATGAGATAGCTGCAAGACAATACGTGCAATCTATGATCATTCTATGACCAGTCTTTGTAATATATAACACTTACGTAATAAAAAGTGCTGCTCAGTTCATAAATGGTCTCCACGACCTCCTTCAATTCATCCTCGTCAGGAAATGAGGCGTTGTTCAAAGAACAAGTATCGAGAGTACCATTATTGACGACCTGTTTAATAATGTCGGACATGTATTGCAACTCTGCCTTCTTCAGCGAGCTCGTCAGTTCATCTTCCTCCATTTCCTCCAACTTCCGGAAACGTGATCTGATCGAGTGCAGTCGTTTCTCCAGCTCCTTGTCACTGTTAATAATCGAATTATTATAATCTGGTTCCACGAAGGTGATAAAGCGAAAATCATACTTCGGCAGTGGACTGCTCGTGACCGGTGTGTCCAACAACATGATGTTATTACTGGTGTTCCGTGGGTCGGGAATAATGTCGAAACCGAAAAAGATGTCCCTTCCTAGAATTTTCTTCACCTTGGCCATCTGTACGATGTAATCAGTGGTCTTCTTAGTGAATGCCGCTGGAATCGAGGGTAAATTGAGTTCGTCCAATAAGTCGAACATTGGCGCCAGTCCTAATTCGTCCACGGAGTCTGAAATATTGAAGGTTGTTAGAAAGGGTACTCGAAATTATTAAAATTATTATTGAATTCTATGGAAATAGTAAGTTGAAATACCAACGTACGCACGTCCATGCAGCTAGCGTACAATATCTTCGCCTGTGTCACTGCCCATGGTGCATTGTTGTTCGTGACATTATCCCGTAACAACTCCCTGATTTTCCTGTACACGCGATCTCTACGCTCCTCGAACCATGAATTTGTTAAGCTGTTGTCCGGTATAGGATGCTCGTCTGGCCATTTTCCACATACGTACCTAAATTTTATACTTCATAGTTTCCACAGTATTTCTCACGACAAAACTGGAGGTAGTTTGCAAAGTGCTATAGACAAATGCGTGCACTACTCACGTATAAAAATCGTCGCAAGGATCCACAGACGTATCCATAGATTCTTTCAAACTAGCCGCTAAAACAAAAGTTTCTTATGCCTCTAATCATACTGTTATCCAAATAAGACTTACCTATACGAACGCAGTTCTCCGTTTCGCACAGCTTCGTCTGTTTCCTCGTTGCATCTACAAAAATTCGCATCCTCGAAATTCATCGAAATATCGAAGAATATTAAAAAGCTATGCAAGTTTTCCTTACAGAGTATCGCGAACAGCAGAGTCATCATCAATAAGAGAGCCATCAAAACAAACATCATAATCACCAACAAATTCGGTACTTGTCTCCGTCTCTTCAAGCTTGAACAAGAAAACGAAAGGACGAATCTAATTGCCGGTGGAAGCCAAATTAGCGGCTTCCTCGCCGCTCGTTTGATGCATGTAATAATTCAATTTAATGATACCGCGAACCGGAGACAGCCGGCAAACGTCAATCTCCCGTTCACTTACCAGGCGTGTCTGGATCTTATCGGTACCAAGTTCTTGTGACTGGTGACGGTGTAAATCGACTGCGTTTCATCCTCTGCGAAAAACGAGAACAATGCGTCCGTTGAGATAACAGAAACGACTCTGAGAAAATAGCTTGTAATTCTAGATGTGATTACAAGACGCACACGGTGCGTCGTTGTGTGTCATCCCATAAGACGCACCAGGTGCGTCATCAAATCTGGGACCGGTTAAACGGTCCACAAACAAACGAAACGAAGTCACAACGGGCCATGAAGAGTTAAAAGGTGCATTAACGGAAGCGGTGAATAAAAAGTATGACTATACTCACTGCGTCGGTTCATGCTGAATGGCCCAGTGACCGGATCGAACTGACGACACTGAACAACCTCGAGGGACAACGGGTCTATCCATACGTTCACATTTTCCTGCTTTGCCAGTGGTTCTCGTTACGTCCATTTTCACCTGTGCTTCCTCGTTACATTCACCCCGGCCATGTGTTTTCTCCACTGAAGTGTGCGTGGATCGCACACCGTCTCTGCTTATAGCATCGTGAAACGTTAATGACGCGACCGATGTAGATCTGGCGGACAATCGGACGGTTTGTATATCGCGGTACGATTTTCCTGCTTCCGGTGATAACAGGGTTATATGCGGCATTAAGGACGTGAACTTGGACTGAAAAGGTTGCACTTTTGTCGGCTGCGATTCGTGGCGTTACGAGCTGACGTATCGCATAGTTTTACTACACGTGCTCATGTAACGCGTGCTCCTGTAATGATGTAATTCTAATCTTGTAACGAGTGAAGGTACGTGTAACGATGCAATACGTAGAAATACGATACGTGGAATTATAGCTTTGCAATGCGGATTCAATGGAATCTTTTACAATGGAATTGCAATACGTATAATTGCAACGCATGGAATTGCAATGCGTATGGAACTGCAGTGCGTAGAACTGCAACGCGTAGAATTGCAATACATAGAACTGTAACGCATGGGATTGCAATGCGTAGAACTACGACCCGTAGATGTGCAACGCGTAGAACTACAACCCGTAGAATTGAATCGCGTGGAATTACAACGCATGGAATTACGACACGTGGAATTATGACGCGTGGAATTACGACGTGTGAAATTGCAATGCGTAGAACAGTAACTCGTAGAACTGCAATATATAAAATGACAGGGCGAAAATTTGGTCCATACGGCAATATAATGAGAGATCTTACAATTCAAACCAATTGACAACCCCTTTAAAATTTCATAAAAAAGCAAAGCAGAGAGTGAAAATGAAACGTGTGATTTGACCTTCCTCATAATCGACTGCACAGTTTATTACTAAAACATCGCACTTCTTTGAATATGATCGATATCATTGTTGTTCATGTTTAACGGGATTCTCTCAAGGTTTGCTTCTCATTATAGAGGAAAACGTTCCCGTTTGCATTGAACGGAAGTGACATAAGGGATGAAATCATTTATCTTGCAAAAGGTGCTCAAGCTTAATGGTAGAAGATATGCTAGGTTATGCCTGGACAATTGCAGCGTAATTTCATTACACGAGGCATATTAGTGACATAATTTCCTCGATTAATTCCGGAGATGTCAAGTTGGGAGAAAGTAGAAACCATATGTTTGATTATTGAATTTATATTACTATAAGAAACGCTGATTTGTCGGGTGATTAGAAACTTCGCTTGAAGTAACATTATATAATAAAAATTATATCAGTAGTGGAAACTTATAAAAATAATGAACTACATAATGGTATCGTTGTATGTCAAATAGAACTAGGCTATCAGTAATCAATCGCGATAAGTAAAAGGTCTCAGCGATCGATATTGTTCCCATCTTACTCGAAACAGGATAATCGATGTCCCCTGTGGACAGTGGGTGACATGATTCGATTTCTTATCAGAATAAAGTGTCGTTGAACCCTCCACTCCCATTTAAATTCCACTTGGAAATTGAAATGAAAACTTAGAATCTAATACTTCTCAGAAAACTGAAGCAACTTTCAACGTCACTGAAATGATAATTACACTTAACATGTGTCAGGTGCCATTCAATCGGACATATGAAATCGGTAAGGGAAACAGTCGCGAGGAATTCTAGTTCTCAAGAAAATCGCTTCGGGCGACTCCTTCGGGCGTTTCGCGTCATTGCAATTCACTGCAAATCTTTTTTTTGTCCGCTGCAGTCCTCGATTTCTTCGCTAACCAGCCTCGAGGCGTGCTCGACTCGGCCGGTGTCGTTGAAAGGGTGTTTGCAAATTAAGTACCCGCGGCTAACTTTCCAGCCAGAAATGTAAATGAATGCAAGCCAACTGCTAAGTATTATAAATCCAGAAAAAGTATACTCGAAATACTTTTTCATCGCTATTGTAAATCAAGAATTTTCGCATCGTCCTTTTTTCCTCGAAATCATTTACGTAAAATTCCTTCTAGCAGGTATTTACTTAACTATTTTAATTTCATGTAGAAAGCATCTCTGTTTCAAGTATTTTAAGATGGTAAATAAATTGTAGTAATTGTTCTATACCTTTTTTATACCAGTAATTGTTCTCTAGTTTCCAGAAACCGTTGAAAAAATTTCGTAAGGCGAAAGTAGACGACTGGAAGAAAACGAACGATGAAATTTCCCTCGGCGCTAACTGTAACAGTTCTGCGTAGCGAACGGTTACGCAAGAATCATTAAAATGCATTGGTAACGTAATTAGACAGCCGACGATGCCCTTCCGTAATGTTCCAATCTTTCTCAGCTCAAAAAATCAACTAAAGGAGTATCGAACATAATTTATGTACGAGTGTCAACACTATTACGCAACCGGGTGAAATGCAAAACACAAGAGGACGATCGATGGACTTATGATCGACGTACACGGAAGACTATCTTGCCTCGATCGCCACGCGATTCGACCATTTTCCGGTTCGTTGTGCGGAAATAGGCAATAATTGTAGAATTTTATTTATGGCTCAAAAATGAAATATTCGACCAGTAATTATTGCACGCACCAGCAAATCTCTCTTATAAAATCATTCAATTAATTTTCGCTCGTTACCAGTTATCGTCATGCATTTTGCTTCACTTTGTAATCTTGATATGAAAAGGACTCAACTTTTCTATAGTTATAGAAGTATATAAAGTTGGATAGATATATACAAAGAGTTGTGTAGAAGTGTACAGAGGGAGATAACATGTGGGAGATTTTGAATATTTTTTTTAATATTATTATGAAGAATAATTGCGCAAGGGTAAATGAAAAGATTGAAACCATCAAACGAACCCTGAAATGAATAATTCCATGATCTCACATCCGTGTTTCCTATTATTCTTTTTTAAGGTGAGTGATTACTGCATCGAATCTCAGCGTTAGAACGATTTACGATTCCTGCCGCTTTCTCGTTACGTAATTTCTACGGTGTAGCCTCGCGAGAGTTATGTTTTAAATAAAAATTGCGTAACAACGATTGTAGCATGAAAAATTGGAGCGAAGAATGAAACGATCGAACTCACTTCCGATAGAACTTGTCTAAAAAGCTTGAAAATTAAAATTCGAATGTATCGTTTGAATTCTCTCCGACAGAAAAATTCACGGTTCGATATTCTCGCTATTTATAAGAGTACTTATACCTCGTTTCAAGGTTCCCACAAACGATTGGAAAAACATAGCGACACTTCAATAATTGCATAAACTACATGACATGCCGATATTCAATGCGATCTATCGATTTTTCATGCAAACAAAACTCGAATTGCTCGCCTCCCGGCACGGTACACTGCGAAAACAATGACAAAGGGGGTTGCTCGTTTTTGTTTGGACGATTCGTTACCCTGGCGACATTAGATTGATTTGTATCGTACCCAGGCTATACGTTCAGAAGCTCGTACGATGGTGTACGAAAATGACCATTTAATATTCAACTGTAAATTATTTTTAAACTAAAAATTTAATAAAATCCAATTCAACGATTTTACATTAATTTGACGATTTTAAGGGGATGAATTGAAAACAAGGCATTTATCACAAGACATAAAAATTAACTTTTATTAGAAAATAAATAAAAGTGTTGTTGCAGAAGTATGGTGGGGATGGGTAAGGTATGGTTGGAACTAGGCGGAAGAAAGAAAGAAGAATATACAATGAAGGCACCGGATGTCGTTGTCGTCGAATATCACATGCCGCACAAGAATTTCATGATCCAGGTTAGGTTTCTTTTATCGGGGAACGGGGTAGGAGAGGTGTAACTATCAAAAAAAGTCGCTGCGCTCGTGTAAACGTGTATCGTGTGTATAAAAAAAAGAACAATAAATTTTCTTTTCTTAAAAGTTGGCTGCCTGGTCTGAGGTCTTCGGGTGGTCCAAGAATACTCGCCGATCCTGAGGCTGTTTTTTTTTTCAAAGCAAATAACTCGACGTTCTTTCGTCCACGGTTTTCCTTCCAACTTGGATAATACTGATTTTCAAGTCCCTGAAGAATACTGTTTTTTTCCCTTGAAACGAAGAACTCGAGCCCGTTCGCGTTGACCCGGATGCTTCTTCAACTGTATATCGTCCTCAGTTTCCTTCACGCCAAGAGAATTTCGATGTTGGCCATGCTGGTTAGCGGTTGTTCGTAAAGCGTCGTCGCTACTTCCGGATGGATGCACCTCAGGACGGCTCGTCCAGGATGGATCACCCTGGACCAGCGAGTTCAACGGGTGCCGTGGATTACCTTAGTCCCAGGGGTGGTGACTTACTGGAGCCTTGACGATCTTTACGGGTTCAACGTACTGCTCAACACCGATCAGATGGGGCTTGACCACTCCGGGTCCGTGGTACGGGATTTTCACGATGGGTATATGGGGGATCTTAATGTTCAGGGGCTGTGGGTGTGGTGGCGGAATGGCCGGCTGCTGCGGAATCTGGATTGCGTGGATAACTTCCGGAGCATGCACCTAAGAAGACAAATACATTAATTCCTCTACTGTCACACTACTAGAACCTTACACCTTACTTTTTAGATCCTAGGACCTCAGTACCTAGAATCTTCTACAAGAGTCCTAGACTCTTTCCGAAATCCGTTTTTGATTTTTTCAATTTTTGTAAACCTCTGACCAGCTACGTAGAAATTTGTTCAAAGCCAATTGCAAGAATCACGGAAGCTATAAGGTAAACGCTAGTAACAGGAAAATGAGCGACGTTCGGAAAATTAGAGCACCAGATTGCAAAACGAAGTTGCACAAGGAACTTGAAATCGCCTGCAGTTTCGTCAGAAGGTTCGTAGGTCCCTTGCGAAGAATTCAATTAAGAGTTTGAGTTTCTCTTTCGAACAGAAAGTTACGTTACGTGATATGTAACTAGCGACTGAACGAATCATTAAACGTTGAAAATGAGAAATTGATCAGGTAATCGAGGGGATCATTGAGCGTGATCAAGGAAGTAGACCAATTGTTAAAGTTTCAGAAACAAGAAGAGTGGATTAAGAAAACTCGATGATTTTTTTTACCTGCCGAGACAGTAAGATCAAATATTTTTTGTTACCTGAGGTGCCGCCACCTTCACGATGGGAGGTGCAGCGACCTTAACGTAAGAAGGTGCTTGCCAAGGCCCAGGAGCTGGCCAAGGTTCAGGCGCTGGATACGGTTGCGCAACCTAAATGTCCCAAAATCACGAATTCAATATCGCTAAGCTTAAACTGTGAACGAGAAACTTGGTTACGTTATTTCCCACCGAGTGTGTCCAGCTACTCGGTTGCCGAAGAACGACGTCGAAGAACGATGTCGAGGAGCATCGAACGAGTATTCAAAAGATTATGATGAATGATAGAAGAAGAAATTATTGTATTAGATCGAAGTCGAAGGATATTCCTGGCGAATCCTTTGAGGTCCAAGTCTTTCGTCGATTCAGACTTTGGATCTTGAAACAGAGCCTGATCGTTGTTAAGGTAGATCAGAATTCTACTTGAATTAAGAGAAATGTTAAAGGAGGTTTACGTTATTGTCAAGGTTTAACAACGTTTATGAAGTTACGAGAATGAAATTATAGAACCATGCTACATTTTAATGTTTCGATATCGTCTTAAATGCTACGGTAAGATTATATAACGTGCAGTTAACTGAAAATGTTTTATGTAATTAGAGAAAAGATCGATGCAAGTATTACTTGATTTTTTGTGAAACTTACCGGTTCGTGGTACGAGATGAGACCGGGATAGGCACTGGCGACTGCCAGGACAGCGAACAAAGCAATCTGCAAGGAATAAATTTTTGTCTACACTGCGTACTTAAATAAATTCTATGATACTCTAATTATATTAAATAAAATACAAGGACCAAATGAAGTTCTTAGAGAAAAATAACGATGTCTAGTATTCGATATTTAGTATCTGCAATATTTTCCGAGGAACCATAGTTTCATTTCAAATATTATTCAATGCTATAACAAGTACTGTACTGGTGCTACAACAAGTACTGTCCAATGCTATATAAATAAAAGTTATATTAAGTTAATACTAACAATATGAAATATAGTAACATATATAGTAACACATGAAATATCTAATGCTGAACTATTTAATATTAATATTCAAGTTAAAAATTGTTGATCAGAAGGCCTTTTAAGAACTAAGTCGAAGAGCTAATTCGAAACTCAGGCTGTCCAAGCAGGGACTAAGTCGAGCAAATGACAGAATTGTCCAAAGCAGGCAAACTTACGACGAACTTCATTGTGGGCGATTTTTCTAGTGCAGTACACGGGAAAACACTACGTATCTGAGGGGCGACGCTGTATGCTTTTATAGCGGTGCCCTGCCCAGGCCCAGGGAACAAACATGAGGCGGGGGTACAACGATTGCATTGCATACAGACCCCTTTCACCAATAGCGAGCGACCCTTTCGGACCCCTTATTCGGCGCTCTATAAATTCTAATATCGTTCGTATTTCCGGTAAACGATGACACCCTCGAAAACTGCAACTTTTCCTGGACCAATTGACCAAAAATTAGGAAGATCTGACCTGGTTCCAAAGAAGGAAATCGTGCGAAAAATTCATCGACTTAAAATTAACTTTGGCTGTACGTCGTATTACGATATCCGGTTATCTCGAAACAACGATGACAACAGAACAATTACACAGCGGAAGATTAAGCAGGACTTCCGGCAGAATCGACGTAACGTGAAGTTTCGTCCAAACACGTTCCTTTACAATTTGTCACCGTTACTTTCCAGAAATATGATTACGAAGTCTATTGTGCTTGAAATATTTGAATTCGATATTAATAACATCGATTTTTATGCTAGCTAACTAAGATATTCTTCTAAGATATTCTTAACTAAGATATGGACTTGAATAGCTTTCGTAAGAACCAATTATAAATTAACGCGTTCGAATTGCGAAAAAGCATTGTCGATCTGGTTACTTCCTTTCGCAAAGTTGCAAAATTATCGTGAAAAACTCGGGCAACATGTTCATCTGCGATCAAAACATAATTGTTCGTTGCAAAAAAGGCATGCAGCCAGTTTATTGTTCTCCGTTTACGGCGAGTATTGTGTGAAACGTGAAATTAGAACGCGGTCACGCGTTTTTCTAACCTAACACGCTGGATTAAATTCGGGGATTAAGAAGCAAAAGGGGATCGAATTGTTCAGTGTCGTAAATCTGACCAGCAATTAATTGGGCGTTAAAGGCCACGAAACTGATTGCAAATTTTTATGGCAATTTGTCTCTAGATATTTATATTCAACTATCACACGAGTTATTTTAAACCTATGAATTTTCCACGTGTAATACACGACCCAGAACTAGATGCATTTACGACTTTACTTGCACTCTAGCTCGTTAAATTATCCAGCGTTTACAATGCTTACGAAATTGGCGAGTCGTAAAACTGAAGCTATTAGCGACGCGAGGGATAATTGGGATAAATAGGGTGGATGAAGATTGAAACAGAATTTTACCGACTGTCGGAAATACACTTTTTTCCCAATGAGAATTGCGCAATGTTTCCCAGATCAAAAACACGTACGAAGAATTTTCGCCTAACCGGCTGTCACGACGAGAACCAATTTGGCAATACCAATGATCCTTTCTTACTTCGATCTCATTAACGTTCACCGTCGATAATAAATGAGGTTCGAAGAAAAAAACTCGATATTACGACAAATGTATGTACATGAAATAAATCCTCGTTAATGGAGGAGATTTTTTGCATCGTTTTATCATATAGGGGATGATTGGTCCGAAGAGACTACGTTCTCCCAGATGATCTTCAGCGAAGGTTGCAACAATTCGCTAAGTTTCCACCTTGGCACGATTTCTGTAATGCGACTTTTCTCGCTACCTTTGGCCTGAAGGATCTCCTTTTCGAGAAAACCCGCCGCCCTTTACATGGGAGTACAGTTGGCCAATCTTCGTTGCGTTTGACCCGTTGCTTCGCGAAGATTCGTTATTCGAAACCACATTAAGGTTCCAACGAAAAAGGAATTATCAGATCCTGAGTAATACTAAATCTTAGGATCCTTCAACAAATATGGATTTTAGGACCTATGACCTAGAATCTTAGAGAAGTAATAACAGCTGCAACCAAAGTTACTAATGTAGGTAACATTAGAAATTTTGGACCTAAAGTGGACCTAAGCAGGCTCCAAATTTGTAGGTTCATACGAATTCTGTTCGCGAATTTTTCAGGGTTTCTTCTAGTGATCCATCTAGGAATGGTTTTTTTGACTGATTGGCAATTATACCGGAACGGTCGACCGTCTTACCAGTCACCACTCGGAGCTTGCGCAACTCCGAGCGTGTTACACTCGTTGTTTCTGATCGCGTACAACCGAGAAACAACCAACCCTGCACGGATGTTAACTTGCTCGTGAGACTTCTTGCAAAACCTGGAAAGTTTAACGATCCCGCTTATTCGAGCGCTGTTTCGGCACGGTAGAACTAAAAATGGAATATTCGGTGGTTTATGGTTCCGTGAACATTTTATGCTCAGTGATCATTTTGCAACGTGATACCTTATTGGCTATCCTTTCGTTTCTGGAGAATTTGTCTAAAATTTTCGCACTCTTATAATGAATGAAACTCGCCAATAATGAACGTAGTTTATCTTATGCAAGATAATCAGAATGGATGGGTCTGTAATTATCTCCATTAAAAAGATTACAATATATTTGATTTTATAATTTTGTAGCAACTCTCACGAAATGAAGGATTCGAATGCATCAATCCCTGATAAATTATCCGTTTAACGATCCGAGACGTCATTATCTCCCACTTCCTGATCGCGGCAGGCAAGCATTAACCATCGATCGTTCTCCATTTGTAAACGCCGCGAACAAAGTAACTTGAAAATGAATTCACCGTAGTCTGAATCGAGTTCAATCGCTTGCTAATGAGCCAGACTAACGTAACGCGCTTTACCGGAGTCTCCTTCCATTACGGTTTCCTTTATTCAGATAAAAATCCAGAATCCAGAAATCTTCCGCAACCAGGTCGGCGACCATCTTTGCTGATGATCGATCAGCCGGTGAAAACCAACAGTCATCCGACAGATGTTTCGATTAAGTAATAACTTATTTGTTAGGCGGAAATGTGAACATGTCAAAAGAAAAATATAAAAAGTTCTTTAAATAGATTTAGATTTTTGATAGAAAAATGAAAGTCAGGTAATTGGTAAATTAAAATTAATGAAACAATAAAAGGGCCAAGTTCACGCTTCGTCGAGCGAGCAGAAATTCGAAATCTTCCCATGATGGAAATCGTGAATCACCGGTCATCGTTGCAGTCCAAGGCATCAAGGAAGTATTGAGCAACATTTTCAGATAAAATCGCGAACTTAGATCAAGGTAAGTCAAAAGTTTCGGTCATCCAGATTATCTGATCGAGCAACGTTTCCTGCCCGTTCCCACTTTCTCACCTATCAATCTTCAGACGAATGAAAACATTAAACTTCGTTTCCCGTGAATCTGATATGAAATATCTTGAATTAGCAAGTTGGCTACGAATGACATGGTTACACAATACATAATCTCTTTTTCTTTTTAATTATAGTATGTTCTTGCGGATGGAAAAACATGAATCACAGTTCGATTACGGTGCGCAATAGAAGTTTGCACCTCCCCGAACACGTGAAATATCAATTTACTCGGAACTTCTTGCCAAAGTGAACGTTCCTAAAACTCTCCGTAACAATTAAGGAACGCTGGTGAAATCGAACAATAAACGGTAATCAAGCTCGTGTAACACGGTCGAATAAAAAAGCGGGCCGAACAGACGCGTTACATTAAAGATTACACTGCGTAAATCACTCGAACTGTAACAGATTTGCATAGATCAATCGAGCTGCGAATGCAGGTGCCGTTTATTAGCGTCGTGAGTGTTGAGTCTTGTAGCAACTATTGGCTAATGTTACAAATTGCGGCATATTAGTTACAAAATGTGGCAAACTTTGATTGAAATATTCTCGATTCGTCAGCCTGTTCAATTACACACTTTTTGTTAAACAATACTTAATTCTAAAAGTTTTTATTGACATCTTGCTATCGTACAGTAAATTATTTATGGAGCGGAGGATTCTGTTTAAAATAAAATTCCGCAGAAAAATTACATAAGTGAATACTGACACGTTTGAATCGTTATGCCAGAAGTTTAGGTTTCCAATGCATTCCTCGAGCATTTTCCAGTTCTCCAGATTGCTGAATTTGTCCTCGTGTACCTCGATCGTTCCCCGATCAACGAATGGCAGAATGTGATTTCTTGCTGCTTAGGTGATCGTATTTCTTGACGTTGGACATTTTGTAGCAACGTACCGGGTGGCCTGGATATTACAAGAAAATCTTAACACGAAATGCTGCACGAATATATTCAAGACTGTATACATCTTCAATATTAAAATTTACAACGCTAGAATCATTTCGCATATTTTCCCAGAAAATTTAATTTTGCTATTATTTGTCTATCCCGTTAATAATTCAAGTTCAATCGGTAATTTACCACAAGTAGTAATTAGAAACTTCATTCGTTTCATATGTCACGCTTTTATTACCGCACACCCATTCAAAGTGAAGATAATTGAATAACAGCTTTACCTATCAGAGATTTCGTGGCAATTAGAAGTGTTAAATGGCCTAAACAGGGTCCAACAAAAAAGGCAAGTTGTCCAGAATGCAGGTGACAGGAGATGATCGCGAAATTAAGCTCGTCGTGGACGGTGATCGGATTTTCTGTGGCCAACACTAGCCAAGTGCTCCAGATACGTTAGCCAAGGATGGCGATTGCAACAATCTCGGCGCTGATGCCCCGGGGGCAACATGGATTCCCATATCTGCGGGCACTGACCACGCCAACGAGCTTAGAAAGTAAAGTTCCATGCGTCGGACTACGCCATCGGCTGTTACTTGTTTAATTATTTAATTATACGGAACGTGGTGGCGGTAACCGAGTTACGGAACGCAGAACAACCCTTACAAATCATAACTGCTTAAACAATCTCATGAGACATACTCCATTTGTTATATAGAATGTTTGCCTACTTTTAATTCTCCAAAAGTTTTGTCTAATTTTCGAGGGACAATTTCAAAGGAAATTTAATAAAATGCAAATAATACTAATGTAATATTTGGTACACAAAGTAACAGGTAGGAAATTTAAATTGAAAAATATAAACGTCAGTATTGTGAATAATTGCGACTTTAATGTGTCTTGCCACACACGTCCTTTTTCACTGTGGCAAGGATACGGATCGTTAGTTTACAGATTTATACTTTCAGTCTAGTACCTCGCTTGATTTGTACGACACTAATGTTGTTTGATATTCGTTCCGTTCGTTAATTATTCCATTACATTACATTTGAGACGCCCACAATACTAAATTGTACATACTTTTAAACATCCATTTCTGTTTAAGCCGTGACTTAACCTCAAAATAATACATCGCAAGTAGTATCACTGCGACCACCGTGAATTTTGAACTTGAAAAAAGTATGAATTTGAAGAAATTCAAAATTCGTGCATTATGCGCCGTACCGGCAACAAGTCTTCAAACTTATACGAAGTTCACGCACGCATTACCCAGAAACGAGAAAGTTAGTTGGAAAAATGGTAGGGAAACAGAAGAAGGCGAAAGTTGTTACATATTGTAATGAAGAACAACAATAAAGTCATTAAACGGAGCGTTCGTTTATCAGATAAATTAACACAGTAATCTCGTTTCGTAACGCTCAGTTATTTTGTAATCTCATACGGTTGCACCTGTATGAGCAGCAACGAAGAAACCGAACATAATGTCTGCTTGTAAGCAGATCGAGGTCAAGTTAATCCTATGGATCGTTACTCATCCATGGGATTCTTTATCAACCGAAACAAAAAAAAGCCGTGACCAATGGAACCATAACGTGGAACGTTGTGGAAGGAATTGTCGTAACGTTATTTCATCTGGTTCTAGAAGAGCCGCAGGCAATGACTTTGAGAACGACAAACTTGGAATCGAGGCTTCCAACGAGCTTCGACACTTTTAGCTGAAAGATCTAACGTACCCTTCACTCTACGAGCTTGTTTTTGTCCTCTCTGTAACTGGCTCTCGTTTAATATACTTAACAGGTTTATGTTCATCACGTTGACCGCCTGGGGAATTCAATTTACTCGATAAAGAAGAAAATTTTGTATACTGCACTTGTTCCATATCAATGATGGGTATTTTATCATGCGTGTTGCACATCACGTTTTTATCGTGCAATTTATCTATCAACGTACTTCAAGGAATTCGAGGAATTCAAGGTTTCGAAGACAATGAATCTGCAAAAATCCGTGAAGGGATAATGATTAGAACGAAATTGAAACATGTCACGAAACCCGACATTTCAGTCCGATTTTAATTTCACGACAGCTGCGATTGCGAAATGATGATACAGTGCATCTGTTGATTAAAGTCCACGTTAACGTAACAACCTATGTAAAAACTTGGCTGATTTTCCACGGAAGTTAGACTAAATCTATCGAGTGTTCCGGTAAGACGAGTACACCGAATTACTGGCCGATACCAACCGCGTGCATGAACTTTCATCGCGAAAGCGTGGCGATGGTGTATAGAAAAGTTGTATTGCATCCCGGAAGAAAATATGCGCCGATTACCGCAACCGGGAATCAGTGCCTCGTAAAATCTTGTATTAAACAGCTCATAACTGAATTACATCGTTTCCCACTTTGTATAGCGAGAAAATCTCTCTGTTTGCTACGCAACTGGTAATATCGAGTTACGCTCATTTTAGAACGATTATCAATTCGATACATATTTCCCATATTTCCACATATGATCTTTGCAAACTACTAAAATTCCAAAGTTCTCATTAAAAATTCTTAGGACTTCAAAATTTGAAGAGCACATTTTTGAAATTCCAATGCTTGTACTAGCACTCGAAGTTCTGCACACGCAAAGTCATAAAGTAGTATCAATTTCTTTGCATAATGCATAAGATATTGCATTGGTAGTTATAGAAATATTGTTATATAATCCTCTTCCTACCAAAAACACGTGCACACTTTTCTGTCTGTTCTACTTCAGTAAAGCTACATATTGCTTCGGTTGACCGGTGAATAATAATTTTTAGAAAGGATGCTTTATTTCTTGCCGAAAAATTCTGTTCTATGAAGTTTCGAAAATATCATCTTATGATAATTTGTTATGTTTGAGATTATTTGATATAATCCTTAAAAATTATATAGAACATTTTTGCATCATTTACTTAATGTTATCCGTGGGATTTATACCACTTTCAATATCTAATAATAATTTATTTGAAATCGTATTTCATTTCAAAAATAATTTCAATGTAACTCCTTCGCTATGCGTTAGAGAGCGCTTAGATCGATCACTATTGCTGTTTATTTCAAATGGCCGCCACGTTAAAAAGCAATACTGTGACCGCGGGAAAAAATATCCTATTTTCTATTTTTCCGTGAAAATTCGAAATTCTAACAAGTTCGGGTGTCTAAAATTAGTGGTATGCTGTCGCTAGACAGTAATGGAACTCTTCAGGATGAGGTAAATCAATCATAGTATTGATTTCAAGATATTGTCACAAATATATTCTTCGAATTTTAGGTTATGTTGTTTGCCGTTCAATTACCCTTTTCTCCTTTGTTTTTGAGGATAGAATTATACGTTTCCATATTTCTGTCAGTATTTCAAACAAACAACTTAATCGTTAATATTGAAACCTTATTTTTCATATTTTTTAATGATTTTTATTGTTCGAAATAAATTTTATGTTGACGTTTACGTTCTGTCAAATATAAAAATAGTGTTTCTAATTATTTGCCTTTGTTTGTTCTTTGATTAATTGCAGTATGAAACTAGAATAAATGTATTCTTACAGGAAACCGCTAGTGAAAATGGATCTGATGATTATCCGAGAATACCTATTACTATGGATGGGCCAAAAGAATGGACTTATACGATGAGAAGACATATGCAGGTATATTTCAGGTGTATAAGTAAAAGATATGAGGAACATATACTTTAAACTAATAATTTCCTTGTCTTAGGAAGTTGTACCTGGATTATATCTTGGCCCATATAGTGCAGCTAGTCGGTCAAAACTGGAATCTCTAATAGAACATGGCATAACTCATATAGTGTGTGTTAGACAGGATATAGAAGCAAATTTTATAAAGCCCAATTTTCCAGATAAATTCAAGTATAAAATATCAGTATTTTACAGCACCTATTTTATGTAGCTTAATGTTTAGATAAAATACTAATGAACAATGTTATAGGTATCTTGTCTTAAATATTGCTGACACAGCCACAGAGAATATTATTCAACACTTCCATAAGGTAAAAACCTTTATCGATGAAGGTTTAACTTCTGGTGGCCATGTTTTAGTTCATGGCAATGCGGGCATATCAAGATCAGCAGCATTAGTTTTAGCATATGTTATGGAAACATATGGACTCTCTCAGACGTAAATTTCTGTGTTATTGAAAATATTACATTATGTTTTATTTAAAGATCATATTTATTGGAATTTAATACTTTCTGCAGGCGTGCATATGCAATGGTACAACAAAGAAGGTTATGTATAAACCCTAATAGAGGTTTTATGGCACAGTTAAGAGAATATGAACCTATTTATCAGGCTCAAAAAATAATAAATAATGAACAACAATGTTCAATAAGACAACGAAGCAAAAGGACTATCCATCAAATGGATTCTGAACGAACAGAGGACAAATGTGATACAATGGATAGTTGATGTAACTCAAAAGAATGCTAAACTTACCAAAAGACTTATCCTAGACCAGATACAGAAATAAAATCGACGGAAAGTAACGGCTTTACGTCGTCATGTTCTGAAAGATACCTAAATACAGAAGTATATTAAAAAATCAGATGTTATGCTATTTAATTTT
The DNA here is from genome assembly GCA_036983795.1 of Megachile lagopoda. NCBI lineage: Eukaryota > Metazoa > Arthropoda > Insecta > Hymenoptera > Megachilidae > Megachile > Megachile lagopoda. The sequence goes on from CM072794.1 coordinate 3,544,358, forward strand.
TAATATAGTATGTAAAAATGAAAAATTTATTACATTACATGTATTAGCTGAACTAATTGTTTATCTGGACAAATAAGATATAGCTTTTAAACTTTTGTCTATATTTAAACTATGATGTGCACTAATTTATAGTAGCTAATAAATTATAAACAACTTTTACAAGGTAAGCGAAAACGTTAATTTTATTATTTATTTATTAAGTATTTTTTCTTGTTTACAACTTAGAAAATTATATTTTTTAAGTTCCCATTATTTATTGCTGTAAAATAATTTCCTACATTTTATTTTTGCAAGTGTATTACCCTTCATAAAAATTGTACGAATTTCTTGTATATTTTGTAAATTAAGATAATCCAAATTATGAAGCGTGATAAGTAAAATTTTTTAATACCAAATTTTTGTATTTATTTCATACAGCTATTGTAGAATACATAGATACGTGAAAATCTTCATACAATAAATGTTACTTTAATACTACCTATTTAATTTTTGCTGGTATCAGCAAACAAATAATGGTTTCATTGTCTTCATCTCTCATTTCCCATTTCACGGTAACGGACAGCTAGAATTAATTCGTTCATAGGATTATGAATGTATTCGTTGAAGTGACGCATAATCTAACGTATAATGACTAATATAAAATACCTTAGGATAAGATTTATGCACTTGTAATGTATTTTTATATTTGTATGGGCCACCCTTGGCTAAAGGGCATGTGAGTCCTGAAGCAGGATCCGCGCAAGCGTCTGCATTAGGCAATGGAAAGGGTATAGGAATATCCATTACAATACCATGCACAACTGCAGTAACTTTCGAAACATTCTTATCTGCGCAAAATAATATCGTTAGTTTTCATTTATTTCATACTTACAATAAAAAACGCTGAATAAAACCCATATTTACCAATCGTGAAATCGATAGTAATTGTTACGTTTGTATTCTGTAGCAATTCGCATTCACTTTTAGCCATATCACAGCCCAAATTTATGGATGTAAATTTTCCCACCTTCGAGCCTGTGCAAAAGGAAATTAATGTATTGTCGATCGGTGCAAATAAATAAAAAAAAACGTGGTGGCGATATATGTAAAATAACGTAAAATTTTCTATAGTTTCACCTTAATTTAGATAACATTCACCTGAAACTATCCGTACAAACACAAAGAAACGTTATTTTGAGTTCATGTGTACAATGAAAAAATTTCGGTTATTGTAACCATGTACTATTACGATAATTATTTATTTCATGACAGACAATCAAATAACATAGTATTAGACTAAATTATAAAATGTTAGTCTAAATTATTATAATTTTACTTAAATTGTAAATTTATAATTCGAGCAACGTGATACTAAGAAAAAAGCACGAATCTCAGTCGTTATCAGACGAATTTGTGCGCGTGTTTATTCGGTATTACTCATCAGCATTTTTTTACGCGTCAGTACCAAACAAAAAAAATTGTCTTCTGATTAAAATAATCAGCAGCTCTGAAAGTTCTCATAAAAATGTAACAGAATTAATTGTTTTTTATAAAACAATAAAGCGTAAAAACAGTTGCAATTCATACTCTTACCGACCCTACAAATCGTTTTGGTAAAAGTACTAATTCCACTTTTGTGTTTTCACATTTAGGTAACATTTAGGTATTAATATTAACAGTTGTGATATACTTTTTTTTATGTTAAATATATTTTAAAAAATATATTGGTGCCAAAACTTACCGCAATCATCGATTTCAAAGGCTCGACACATTGACGAGAAGCACAAGAAGTATAAGGAAAGAGTAGCAACGATGATTCGATACATGTTGTTTGGTCGGTGTCTGCGCGGCTATTACAGGCTGTTAAAGTATACGAAGCTCTATATTGAAATAAACATTGGGCACCTACTCTTGATATACGCCGCAGCTGTTACGCCGTTGCTAAATTACGAGTCTTAACGCGTTACGTACGAAATTAATATCAACTTGCTTGAAGAATAGCGCACTCTTATCTTGGGTACAATTTTGAATACGGACAGATGAAGTATAATTTACGTTTTAACTTATCATTAACGTGTCAAAGCAAAATTTCGAAGTAAACGAAACGAACAAAGATCTATTACATACGACGCTTCCTTGCGGAAAAAACAAAACACTATACTCGTGCATTTAATGAATATATGACGTGAAACGAAAAATAGTGTTATGATGCGTCAAAATCTTAATACTTTGTTCACATTAAAGTATTTATTGATTGATATGGGAAACTTCTGAATATTTGTAACAAATAACAAATGAATATTTGTTATACAACAGTGACTTTTAACGTTGTGGCCGAAATAGTAACTGGCAGTCGGTATATTACCGTGTACCGATATATTTCTGTTAGGATATAGTTTACTCTCAGTATATTGCCTACTATTAATATATTATCCACTGTTGGATAGCACATGGTAAGTACTTATACGAATATGTTTTAATTCTTGCTTTTACATCTAGAGTATCCCTACACTAACATCAGCTGAGCCAGGCATAATTACTTCTTAAAGTATTATTATTTGAATTAACATTTACATGCGATTATATGATTATATTGTTCAGCACAATACATAAAAATTTACGATGAAAGTTCCACAACAGACATAAATTACAAATCCCATAATAATGCAATTCAAGTCCGATCGTTAATGCGTCTTTCGAGTCATTCGAAGGAATCCCTTTGTTTGGCCGTTTTCCATTGTTTTCCGTCATTTTCCATGATCGTCACTACTTTGCAATTCGCTTCTTGAACCTAAAAAACCTTCAGAGTTCTCGTTTCTCTCTTTTCGTTGCCTCAATTTGCTCGTTTAGATGCGTACAACTACTTCACCGTGGACTTATAATTATTCTAAACGTTTAATCTTTACGACAGGGTTCTCGAACGGAACCGGACGATACCGTTTCGTTCGATTAATTAACAACTCATTAGAGACCTCGATTTGGGTCAGAATAGTAATGAACGCGGCGGAAGGGTCCTACGTAAGTCTGCGGTATGAATATTCGGTTATTGGTACCAAGGATGACGAAGCGGAAAAAACTTGCACAGGAAGCTTGAAAATATTAAAATCGATGGGCAATAACGGTTCCATTAACGAGGTACCATCTTTGGGTAGCTCGTTCCGTGGTATCAGAAATCCAAATCGAAAATTGAAGAGTGCAAAATTCTTGAGGGTTTGATACAAAAATTCGCATATTTTAATGGATGAATCATTTAGCCATTTGACCATGGTCTATCATTTTGTAACATAAAAGGAACGAGACCAAGGATACATAGGATTCATTGGTAAAAAATGGCGTATACTAATCCGTGCAACCTCTCACTAAAACTCCGTCCACATACCTAATCTTTCCGTACAAAATATAATGCCAGCTCATTCTTGAGCACGAATAATGCATAAAGGATACCCGAACGGCATTCGTATGAAGTCGGTTCACGAAGATGATGAAAACTGAATATAAAACTCCATCCAACCAAAATGAAGAAGCAATAGATCTGTTCGAGCTTGTTACGAAGTAGGAGTTAATTTATCGATCGTCCGCATCGGTCAATCGTATCTTGCGATCGAGTTATCGGGTATGCCGGTCGTCGTTCGCTTATTTGTCGCGAAATGAGCAAAGACTCGGTTCTCAGGCGGTAAGTTGGCTCCTGTTTTCGTGAACAGCCGCACGCATCGAATCAAGATGAAGACCATGTCGAGTTACACGTGCTGCGCAGTGGCATACTGAATCGGACACGTCCGTCTGCTCACGTGCGGCAACTGTCGAAACGTGAGACAATCGTATCGTTTCTGCGGTGGATTCGATTCTCTTGATCATCTCAAGTATGGTACGGAACATGACAAGCTTCTGCAGAGAAAATAGCGAAGGGACTCATGCTTATTCGATCAAAATGAAATCCCATCGACGAATTTAATGTCGGTTCAGAGAAATCGGCACACCTAGGTTGACCAGTTTCTGGGAAGAAATTAAAGTTTCGCTTGCTAACAGAGGCACGTATGGGACTGTAATTTTTTGCTGATTTTCTAATCCACGGTCCGGATACAGTGGATGATCTACGATTCAATAGAAATACCTCCAGGGTGCAGGCACGTGGGCAGCGTGGATGTTTAATTCAAGATCGTTTCTTAGAATGATTCTGACCGTGCAAATTTTACGCGCCGCACGGTCGTCGAACGGATGCAGTAATTCTGTAAAAATTACTCGCGTAAAAAACGCCACGCGGCAGAAATATCTTTTATGCGCACACGTACGTCACCGATTTGACGTATGTACACAGCGGTGGTTTCCGGTATATGTTTCATTTCTTTTCCTCTTCGCTTTCTTTTGTCGAATCATTTTCTCTAAGCAAAAGGCTCTCGATAGATCCTGGACACGTGTTGTGGCGATTCCTATTTGAACACCAATCACGAAGAACAAACAGGTAAGTCCAGGTGGATGGGTTGAAAGACCGCGTTACATCTCGCCAGTGGATTGCGTTCATCTTGCAAATTTCCAAGATAAAACGCAGGAGACAGGTGTTTTGTATCGTATACTAGCTGTAACGTGTATCCTGCTAGACGCGTATCCTGTTCAATGGCGTGGATGAGGATACTCCGTTGAATTAACAATAAGCAGTGCTCGCTATTCTTTACGCTCCGAGAATAGGAAGGATGCGGTAAATATCTTTGTCATTAAAATCATTTTTTATCGGAACCGCAATTTACAATTATACGTATAACACGTAGTTATCCAACAGATTTAAAGACTGACGTTCGACAGCGTTCGAAAGTAATGGATTCCAAAGAACCCAATCCAACCTTTCGTTTTTATTTACAAGCTCCTGCATTTTACAAGCTTCCAAAGAATGTAGTCTTTTCAATTTGTTCTAAGTACATGTAGATAAAACCTCCCTCGCCATTTCGATCTCCTTTTTACTGCAGTCATCTGATCAGCAGTCAGAAGGATCGACGATCACAGCCAGGCTGGCTGGAATTTACAGTCATGGTTTTCCAGGGAAGACATAAAATAGTCGCAGGTGTATAGTCGGCCGACATAAACGGCCGCAAGGCTACGAATTCTGCATCCCGATTGCGAAACAAGATCTGCCCGTAGACGCACCTGCTTGTCTTGCGTCAGCTATCGATGCGGACTTGTTGAAAATCGATCAGACGTATCCTTATTCGTGGCTACGTGACCACATTTCCGGATCGTGATTCGGCGATTGTTTGGACAGGAAGTCCCTGAAGATTTTGATTTACGTCTAAATCATACCGTAGGCCATGATTGCTAATTCGCAGAACAATCAGAACGGCTACGTTGAACAACAGATTTTATTCATGCAAGGGAGGAATCTCGTATTCCGCGTTTCATGCATGGCTAGCACTATATATTTTATGGTGGATCCGTGGCCGGACTCGTAAACGAACGCTGATGCAACTAAGTGTTCATCATGCTTTTGATTTGACATCGTTACTGTGTTATCAATATCCGTGAGGACGTTGATTTACGATTACAAGTTCACATGATCGTCTGACTGGCGCCACCAACGGGGTCGTAAACAATCCGTTCGTTCTAGACATTTCATTTAACGTCAACGCTTGTACAATCCGAAGATAGGAAATTTCAAAAACTTTGGTCGAAGCTGTCGATCGCATAATTGCTAACCTAACTAAATCTAAATCTTTTCGAATAGAAGGTACATTCGGAGTAATTTGAAGCATCAGAAAAATCCGAGCATACGCGTGCGGCAGCAGGGCAAAGGGGTTAAAGGTTGAAGGAAGAAGTCGTGGGAGCGGTTGAAATATTCGACGGTTTCGTTCGAAAACGCGAGGAGAAGAAACGAAAAAGAAAAGAAACAAAAGGGGTCTACAGGCGAGAGAGAAAGGACTCCCCTAAGGTTTTTGGACGTGCGTGTCACGTGCCAGCGGCTGAGTCACGTGACTCGCGGCGCGGTAGATCTGCGCGGTGCATCATCGCATGAAGATCGCGATGGCGGCTACCTTTTGAACACGGCCTGCCATATTTCAGCGCAGCCGATTTTTTCAGTTCGCTAACGGACACGGAATGCCTGACAATTCGCTTGCGCATCGGGGAATCGTGACGAACGCGTTGTTGACTGTAAAGGGTGCATTCGTAACGAGCGTCATTTGAAATTTCAAACAAGAACGCTCGCGCCATTTTTCAATCAAGAGTACCTTTCGCTTGGTACCGCGAACTACATTCTCGAATAAATTTGCTATTAACTGTAATTAGATTGAATGCTGAATAATTTTGCAATCGTCCGGTTCAATTGGAAACTTTTACGGACGTTAATGTTTTAAATGTTTTCGCTCACTAGGAGATTTTCTTTGGTCCTAATCGAAGGGATTCAATTTTTCTAGCTGTATTTTATTATTTGTAGAATTTGGAGGCTGGTAAGAATGAAATATTGAATTGCTGTGACACAGAAAATTTTTATTATCCTTTTTGTTACATGAGCCATGGTCCGAAAGTGGGTCGAAAAGTATGGTCGGAATGGGTGTGTGAGGATCGTGCGGTTGTCCCCGGTGTGAATTTTTCATCGTTTCCGAGATTTCAATAGGTATCCCGCGACGTCCATATCGAAATACCTGAAACCAAATAAATTTCGTTGACATTCCACAGATAAACTGGGTCGTTTATCCAGTTTTCGACATTCGACCCAGATTTTCTGTCATCTCGTAAGCTCACCTTTTGTCTAAATTTGAAATTTCACGTTTCGTTTGACTTTTTTGAGACGTGACTTGACTGCCATCATTGGAAACGAGCCTCGCTGCGATTGCAGTTGATTTTTCAGGAGGGCTGGTGGTGAGCGAAGGTATGTTCGACAATCTTTTACCCTGACGGTTTTCCTTGGACTTCCTTCTAACGTTCAGATCCGATGACACCACAATTTCGTCAAAAGTTTGTCCAAAAACATCTGAACAGAGTAATATTTCATACAGCTACTGTCGTGTACAGTCACAGTCCCCTCGCTTTCTATACGAACGTATTCTTTTACTTACATAATTCCTTGTGCAAGTGAAAGAGAAAGAACAAGTGAAACTTTATAGTTGTGTAAAACAATAAGGACAATGAAACGGTGTAAAATGAATCAACCAGTGGGATCATGGTTGCACGTGAGACCACAATGAGCAGCGTTAACTTACATCGTTCGAGGCAACGAAAGAAGACACGTTCATGGATGACAGAACTTCTCGACTGATTAATTATTCATTCGACGTAAACATTTTCGTTCACGAGTTTTACTTACGTTTCTGATCCGATGTTTGTTGAGCGTTGACGATCACACAGGCCAGGGTGATCACCAACAGGGCCAAGAAGTTGGTCATTGTCGGGAAGTTCCTCCGGTTTGAGTCTGTTTTGAAGAAAAGGCCGAAATTTTGTTTTAACCTGAAAACAATCGGACAAAATTACAAATGGCAACCTTCTCATTGTGAAAGTACAATCATGGAGTTGACACACCTTATACGTCTGAACTGTTACCAGTACTTTTACCTATTGTAGACACATTTTTCATGTCACCGTGAATATATGACAAAATAATCGTGAAGGTTTCTAATATATGCGCTATCATTTGACACTTATCAAGTGTTCACAGTAGAATTCTCAGAGGAAAGGAATTTTGAATCTGACAAATGTCACTCAGCCAACACTCCTTATAGAAACTAATGCCTCGAATGTCATCGTGTAATTTAAAGAGTTGAATACAAAATAAAAAATAGAGAGCTTGAATTTGAAAACTATGTCCTTCGAGAGCTACTGTCCATTTTCACTATGACACATTCTCTCACTCGATCCAACCAGATCACAAAGGGTACCAAAAAAGGACTCGAGTAAATTCCAAGTAAAAGGATAAACGTCAAAACACGATTACGCGAGAAAGGGAGCTCAGGAAAAAAGATGTCCCGTTGAATCAAAGGATGAAATGGATGCAAGTACACCAACTGTTCGACTTACCGACGACTTAGCCAGAAGATACTTTCCGAGTCGACAACCGCACGAGAAATGCGAGCACAATGCCGCGGAAGCCTTCAAGAGAGCATCGAAGATTTGCTATAGTACGTGGTGAACAGGAACAGGTCGGGGGTAAGGGTCCAAGAGGAGGCGCCTCGACGACGTTCACGTACTGTAGATCGTTGCACCGGACAGACCACTTTCTATTTCATTTTTTCTTCCCCTTCTCGTTCTCGCTCCTATATAGGATCTGGACTTTATGTTCAAATGGACCCGGAGGACTGGTCCATTGCTCAGGACGAGACTTCTTTGCGTGTCCAGTCACGACTAAACAATACTTAACGATACCGGAGGACGGACCTTTAACGAACCCCCTTTAACCCCCGTCACAGTCGAATAAAATTCGAAGTAGAAAAAAGTATCGACGTTTGCAAATTCCACTCGTGGTAAATTACCACGTTACCAGAAGGTTCAGAGTATTTTTATTTCGCTTGTATAAAGTTTACTGAAATTCCGCGACCATTTTTATTTATATTCTAAAGTTTCAGAACTTGTAGAAATGTTACAAATAAATCTTTATTGTATCGTCACCTAATTATAAATGACAAAGTCTATAAGTTACAGTACATAATTTGTTGGTATTGTTAAATTACAGAGGATCCAGATGGTTAGATGAATATGATTGCAGGAACGAAAATATAGTACTCTCGTGGTCCCGGTCATTGAACGCTGATTCTTCGCGTCCCGATTTTTCGATGCTCGTTTTGTTGCAAGACCTCCTCTTTTTGGCCTCCCTTTGTGCTGTTAATCCCCGAACCCTCTGTTTCGATCCTCCTCCATCCTTGCTTGGTCCTCGTTCCTCCCGTTTCGCGATATTTTGTTCGGTTTTATTCGCGGGAACATCTGGTGGTTGGCGTGGTAGCGGACAAAGGAGAACTGGCTCTCCCAGGAAATCTCGAGGAAGGAGGGTGGTTTTGGTCTGTTCGCCCGTTCGGGCTATTTACTTATACCTAGTGACGTAGAATGTTTGTAAACAATGGATGGCCCGTGGAAGTTGAGCATCGGACCCGATGGAATTACATCGGACGATCGGAGTCAGGGGTAGATTTACGACCTACGGAAAATACCAATCAATTTTCACTCGGACATTCATAACTTCGGGGAGATCCAAAGGAATTGTGCAAAAAGATATATGCAAAGATAGCGGAAAAAACAAGACCTCGTTTACCCTTCGAAACAGTGGAACAAAGTCTCACTGATTTTATAAAATGTCCGGAATATGTTATTGAAGGTGAACGAACTATCCGAAGAAATTAAAGGGATAAAAAGGAGGTCTGACGTAATCGCAACACGTCTTTTCACTTCTGTCGGTGTCACGTAGCGCGATATACCGCTAACGAGAACAAGAAACATCTGTCCGAGCTGGTCCATGTTCGAGGATGCAATCTTCGTATCGTGTCACTTTTGTCGAGTGTCTTCGAGACATCCTTGTCTCTCTTAGCTCGTACGAGGCTCGAGACAGTCGTCTCGACAGAGACGTATGCTTTGCCTACGCGTTGATTATTCAAATGTGTGTGGGACCTGTGCGAAAAAAAGCGAACGTCGTAAACGCCCGAGCCGCTCGCATTGTCCCATTGAGCCGAGATCCTTTTGGGGTACGTGTGAAAAAGAATGGACAAAGGGAAAATGAATCTTCTTGGTTCTCAGGCGATCGGCAGACGGCCAGACGGACGGATTAACTCGTTTTAAAAGGACCCTTGGACGCCATATTGCCAGTGGCCGAAGAGAGGAACGACCGCTGTACGCTTCTTCGATCCTGGCGAGACCGGTCTGTTTTCATCCCGAAATGCACCTACACCGCGCAACATTCGATTTTAAATCGACCTTCAACCAAATCCTCCACAATTCTAATTAAATTTGCCATTTTCCAATGTACACTGACGTATAATCATTTTCAGATACTCTGACAATTTTAAGAACACGTTAAAATTTGGGGAACATGGGGAACCAGGGCATTTAATGGCAAGCGAAATATTTTTTAGGCTCAGGTTGAATGAACCGCTACTCTATTCCAATCTCAATGTCAAAATCTTTGAACGTAAATTTTTTTTAACTTAAATTATGGTGTACGTGATTTTTAATAAATCGTTTAACGATTGATTAACAGTCCAAATTGAGAATTACAGTAAGATTAGGTATTCATGGCGCATTGAATTTTGTCGGTAAAACTTTTGAAACCACCTGTAGTTACCCTCCAGAGACGGGTTTTTTGCTTGACAACCAGCAATTTCAAGCCATTCTTCCTTTTGCAACGGTCTGACAGTGTGCAGTGGTTCAACGAGAATCGTCATGATTATTTTGTTTTTCTAAATTTCTTACTGTTCTTAAAGAATCGATATGAAAAGAAAATGATCAAGGATTCAAGTAGTTTGACCCTCGGTAGATAGAAAGGAGAATCGATTGTATAGTTGACAATTGCATTACGAATCGTTAAAGTTGCATCAATCGTACAGATATACGATCCTGTAGAAGCGAATAAATCCCTGTATGTAAATGATTTCGAGTCTCCCTTTCAAGGGTCACTGTGCGAGGGTCAAAGGTCACAAGTGATTCCACAGTGTGTACACTTATTCATGCACGGTATACGTACAGACGGGTGAATGCAGATTTCAGATTAGGCCTCGTGAAAGGATCGGGCTGGTTGCATGCAACATACACTGCATTTAAACTCGATTTAACTTCATTTTCGATTCGAGAATTAGTCATATTTATGCAAAATAAATCGCTTAAAATGATTTGGGGTTTTCGACTAAATTCTCTTGCAATAATTGAAAGTTCCCTTTGCACTCAATTAAGCCGTTCACCCAAGAACCTATTGTATTATTGATACCTGGTAACTTTGAACAATTGAACGATGGTCGCTTAGAAATGGAGCGTTAGATCTTATTCTATAGAATAAGAAAATGAGGATCAGTTTACGAGGGTCTTTGCCTACGATTTACGGAAATCTTTTATGATGCCTGAATTTGTATCGCTGAATGAGTTAGCTAGCAAAACAAAGAACATATCGAAGAGAAAACTGAGCTCGTTCGACAGATGTTCGTTCGCGAGAAGTATCTCGTAAAATAATGTAAATCTCTAATGGGCCAAGTTCGTTAACCTTTCGGAGAAACCTCGAACGTGTGTTCAAACGTTCTACAATATATATTGTAATAATCCTAACCTTCGACTTGAATATACGAAAGAGTTTCGAGAAATCGGTGACCCTGGTTTAATGTTTCAATGAAAGTGAAAGGAATAGAAAGACTAGTTAGCGAATGCAGTTAACAAGCTATTCTCAACTCGTAAATAGATACGAGGTGTACGCTCAAGTATTTGCACCTGAAGGAATTACAGGAAGAACTGATTCACGTCAAACTGATTCGTCTCTACATGTTGCTCGTTTAGTTGCGTCACGCGTGCTGTCGCTACACGCGCGTGCAAAATCAATTAACACTTTCACGGTCGACTTCTTCGCTAAATTGTCTTTTATCGTTTTGGTGCACAAATATACCCTTTGTGGTTTATAAATGACATGCTAAATTATAGTCAGAGGTAAACAAGCTAACTTTTTCTAATATCAAATAGGCTGTGGCTATTTTCTAATATTCAAATAAGCTATCCAGTTAATCATACCAGAATAGAAATGCGTCAGAGTGCTTGTACTAAATATGTAGAGCGATCAAATGTCAAGGAAAAATAAATGAACATTACCTATCAGTTTTCAGTAATTTTGGCTGCCAGACGAAGCTTCGGCTACACTGAACGATGCCGAGTATGGTCCAAAGCTGAAACTAGCACTCTGCGCATTTGCCTGACTTTGACCAAATGGTTTCCCATGTGAATCTACGGATCCTGCGGAAGCTGTAGCAAAGGATCCACCGGTACTCGGTTGTGGATAGTACTCTGGAGGTTTATATCTAAAATAAAAGAACAATGTAAAAAAATTGTCAAGAAGAGCACGAACAATATTTGAATAAATTGCAGAGAAAGGATTATACCCTCCGTATTGACCACTGGGGTAGAAATTGTAGCCACCCGGTTTATGTTTATGGTGTTTATGCTTGCGATGGTAGTCGAAAGTCCGTTCTTCCTCGTCATCCGTATAATCTGAATAATCTGCACCGAAGAGTCCAAACTGCGGTGATCGTTGGTCCCTCTTATTACCTATACGTAAAATGGTACTTATAAACCACTTTTAAAAAAAGTAGTAATCACAGAAACTGACCATCCGACACGACTTGAACAGGGTTCAAAGCTGCAGGATTAGAGAGTTCTAATTTCGTGGGTTGCGCGTCGATCAGCACGCACAAGAATATTAATAGAAATTGTGATATCCACATTATAACGAAACGACGAATTCGACAGCGAGAAAGAAATTGTAGGAAGTTCAGTGAACACGATCCTTTTATACAAGTCCACACCAACGAATTCAAGGAAGACACCTAGGTTCCATAATTTCCTAATGTCCGTTTATCTGTCATTGGTTCCTAAAGAGTGGACGACCTTACTGATCAGGGCCGATCGAAAGTGGACCAGAGGAAAGTACGAGTTCGCCTGAGGACGCTAATTCTCTTCAGACGCTTCGGGGAATTACGTCGAAGGAAAAAATAGTTGAATACTCCGATGAGTAATTTTTCGAATATCATGTTTTATTCAGCGGTACGCATATAACATTCGAATATATTCAAGGTTTATCAATTTTTAAAGTATTGTTTCCTTGGTGATTTTCAAAGATTGCTGTTATAGAAATTTAGGTTAGGTTAAATGAGGTATAGTTTTATATTCCTAGAGTTACTTGAACTTTTAATTATAATTGAATAAAAGGAACATGACTTCTTCGAATACATGAGTACACTAATACACTTTATTCTATAAAATCACACTTTCCTCACGTTTAGAAAACGTAGGCAGTCTCTTAAGTTCAGTCTTGTGTCTCTCCTTATCATTACAGTAACATGTAAATGATTCTTATGAATTATAATTGTAAAATGATTCTTATGAATAATAATTATAAAATAGTTCTTATTTTGTCGAAATTAAACTTTACAATCTAAAATAATCATCAGGATGAACTAATTTCGTCAAATTTAAATAGCACTTTACAAATTATAACATTTCGATTATTCAATGTCATGAATCACGCCATTATCTTCTGTTAGAAGAAATTTCTTTAACCGAGTATATGTTGATGTCGATGAGTTTCGCTATGTCCGACTGATAGACTGCTGTGAGGTAGCTGCAGATTGGCATTGAAACCGTGGGTCTCCGAATAGGACACTGAATGGTGTAGCAGATGAGGAAGAAGATGGTGGCGGTGCAGTTTAGAGTGAGAGTGAACGGAGCTCGATGAGTGGGCGATAGAAGCTGCTTCCCATCTGAAAAAGAAATAAATTACGAATGAAATATCAATATTTTACTGTTCGTGAAGCTAAACATTCGATTTGAAATTGATTTGTCTGTCAATTCATTCTGATTTTAGAACTTATATTTATTTTACAGTGCACACTAAACCTACCATCATGTAATGCACACTTGCTTTAGAATTAAAGAATTACACATTCTTTATATGATGAAGATCAACACAGATTCCAAAGAAAACTTAACAAATTTTATAACTTAAAATACAAAATTTTAAAAATGTCATTTGACCGCTTTAGTGTTATCATTTACTTACCCTGGATAATTTGTCCCGTCGTAATCGATCTGCTTTTTGACCCTCTTAACCGGACACATCTGACTGACTTGTTCACTCGCTGAAATGTACACTTCGTTAGAATATTACACTAAACTTTTCTGTATTTGTGAGCTAAAATTTCTTTAGAAAATTAATCCAACGTGCGCAGAGATAAATTAACTGAATTAAATTAAAGTAAAAACCCTTACATTGCAATAATGGTCGAGCATCAACCACCATTTCTACAGCGACCAAAAGTACTAACAACACGAACTTCATTCTTGATGAGTGTCGTCAAACTGAACGCACATTTCGTCGATGCTTTCCTTTTAAGGGTTCCTTTCCCCTATTATGGGTTTTTCAGGAAAGCCATGGTTTGACTATAACAATTCCTGGTCGACACTGCGGAATTTTAGGAAGGTAATTAGTGGCAATAAAGCGATAAAGGCATTACCTGTGGATTCCCCTCTAATGTCGTTGATGATCCTCGACAAATTAGATTTAACACATGGAATTTTACGTGGATGATGTAGTTTCAATGACTAAACAATTTTTCATTATCCAACAGTTAACAGATTTACACAACATGGCGGCATTTTAAATTACAAAATTTATTTTTCTACTTTCGTTGCAATTTGAATAAATGTCAAAAAGTACATGTAAAATTTCCTTTTTATTATTTTGTGTCTTTAAACTTGAAAAAAACTCTTTCTTGCGTCTATTACAAAATGGATAATCCTTCCAGAAAGATTTATCGTTGGTTTTAGAAATTATTTTCAAACTTCATGAAGATCGTTAAATTGTTTGCTGTTATTACCATGTGCATTCCAAGTAAATTATAGCTGCATATCAAAGCGAAGAATATAACAGAGATTTAAAAAAAGACAGAAACTGATAATAACGCTTAACGATTCTTCGATGACGTAGAAACATTTGTAAGCGGATTCTATTTCTCGAGAACTTCCTCTTGTATAATTAGTCGTGAACATGATTTTGTATTCATTCTTCAGACGATAACGTTCACCGGTTGACAAATTTACATTGATTTTATAATTCTCACCAGCTTTCTTTGATCTTCACAAGTCTTCCTACACTTTCCGTTTTGATAATCATTGCTATCTCCAATTTTATCTCCAGTTTTCTTTACTAACAAAAGGTTAAAAGTATGAGAGTATTAAAATTAAAACTACCAAAGAAGAATTGGACATTGCCACTTAGAAATTAACAGTATGTAAGCTTGTATCTAGGCAACGATAGCAGACAAGTACGCCCGCTGAATTTTAACATGGAACAATGAACTGATTTCAATGTCTTCGAACGGAACGATTCGCGAAATGAGATCGTTTACGAGGTCATCGAACCGGGCCACGTCTCAAAATGGCTGAGAGAATATATGAATCTGTGATTCGAATTTTGCGAAGCCATTTACAGCAAACCCCCGTTTGTCCAATCTTTAGAAACCGAAGCATAGGTCTGAGTCACAGACCGATGTAAGAAAATTAGACGCAAAATTTATTATTTAATCTCGTTTTGCTCCGTTTGTTTATGATAATCCGCCGTGAGAAGGCAAAGAGAAGATGCAATTTAAATTTTCACGAGACATCGCGAATCCAGCTGCATCCGAGCGGAACGATCGTTCTCTGAGCGAGGTAGATGTGCTCGACCGCTTTGCGTCGCCTGGTCACGCTCGAAAATACGATATGCGTGACTTGGAAAACGGTGCGTTTCGAGGTTGATTCATGAAATCGTACGAATTCATGAAGTATTCACGGCCTGATAGCGGTACACCGGCCAGACAAATCCGCCGGAGACGAATTAATGCCTCGACCAACGGAAATTGTCCCTGTTAACGATTAATCAACCTGGGACCGAAAGGGCCCAATTAGAATAACCTGTGGACTCGAAAATTGGGAGCGTGGTTTGGTTAATCTGGAAAGGGAGGAAGTTTAGAAATAGAGAGCATAGAGATTGAAAGAACCTAAACGTTGGGAGAACCTAGGGAGAGGACTTATAAGTAGAATGCAGGGTGTTGGGCAAGCTAGAGATTAGGGAAGTCAAAGAATTGGGAAAACACCGGAGGAAGATTAGAAATCGTAACGGAGATTAGAAGTACCTACAAATCGAGAAACTAGGGGTCGAGAGAACTTAGGATCAGTAGAATGTAGGAATCAGTAGAATTTGGGAAACCAAGAGATTGGGGATGTCGAAAAATTGGTAAACACTGGAGGAAGATTAGAAATCGTGAGAGAGCTCAGAGATTACCAGTACCTAAAAATCGAGACCCTAGTAGAATTTAAGGTTCTGAGCAACCTAAGAATGAAAAAAGTCCAAAAATTGAGAAAACCCAAAAGAATCCAGCACTTGAGGAAGCTTAGGAAGAGTATAAAGAGTCTTCGTGGATAAAAAGCTACTTAATTATTGATAGTTTTTTACAAAAAAAGCCGGGAAGGTACAGTGACACGCGAAGGCGGATCTGTCTGAGAGCGTTTGAAATTCAGAACACGAGCGTCTCGGCCACCGCCATTGGACTCTTACGGACTTTTGATCATCCCCAAGAATTATCGTCGCCTCTGACCAGTCATACCTGCAGACGAGTGTGTATGACTGACATAATGTTAATATTAACGGGTTACGTCAAACAGACGTCATTAACCGTAGCGGGTGATGCTGATTGCAAAACGTCCGCAACCTTCCAGCGACAAAAATAGCCAGCTGATGGTGCAGCGATTAAAAATAATCTAAAGCTTCCTGCCGGAAGATTGCCTGTAAGGAATAACTTTTGGGTTGTCGAATCGGAAGATTTTTACATGGTAAGCTGGTTCGAGCAACCCCGTAATGGTAACGATCTTTCGTGGAAGAAGCGGGTCAGGGAACGGGAATAAAAGTCCTGGAATGGCGAATTCCCGCGAAAGCACGATTGAAAGAATCAGTGGAAAGCATCGTTCTGACTCGTTTCTTGGATCGGGCCTATTTATAGAACGATTGAAAATGTATGAACCTCTATGTTATTCTGTCGTTAGATCCTTTTATCAGGCTACAATCTGTGTGACTCACGATCAACCCGTCTTGAAAAAAGGAAACTGTCAACATCGATTCTTGTCATCGTTTATCAAACCGCATGTTCATTGACGTTTGCTGCCTACTGGTGCCTTAAATTAAAATCAATCACTTTTCCAGCTTGCATTTCTTAATAATTCAAATGTGACTGTTCAAATTTTAGATTTTCCAAAACCTTTTAGTACTCTATTGAACAGTCCACGTGTTTATCGTGGAGGTCCAAAATCATTTCAAATCACCAAGGTTGACTCGAATCGAAGGCGCCACATAGCTGATTATGTCCCTAAATCTGCATATTCCTGATAAGCACTGTATTCGGTTCGAAGTAAAAATGTGTATCTGCATATCTCAGCTAGAAGTCCTAAATCTGGCCTTCGAAGACACCACGTGCTGCGATCAGTCAAAGTAGAGGACGATCGACGAGGGATCGCAATTAATGCGTTCGATTCAACAGGGCTCCAATCAAGGATGACGATCACGTATCGTTGAACGATGCGCACGTTTGCGTTACGACGATCCTGTTGGGTACGAGGCAACCACCTGACGAACGATGGTGGGGAACCAGAGGGTCCCATATCCCCGTTCTCGTGGCTTGGATCCGACCGATCCATCCCATAGCCTGTGTCATCGTTCGCCCATCCCATCCCATCCCCCTTCGTGATCCTAGCTCCTGGTATAAAAGCAATTGCGGATTCGAGGATACCAGCATCGTGCAAAAAGTCCGTGAACCAGGTAGACCAGGTAGCCAGGTGTCCAGTGCTTGGAGTTCACGAGTCCCTGGTATCCGGAAGAACGTGCAAACGGTGTCCCGGTTGGAAGATTCCAGTTCTATTCGTTTAATCGGAGTTTTTATCGTACGAGGATGGCGCAGTGGATGACCTTCGTCCTCTTCGTCGTGGCGGCGATGATCGCGGTGACGGAGTCCAGAGCTATCCCTGCTGAACCTAGTAAGTATCTTTAAACCCGAACTAGATTCATAGCTCGATGTTGGTATCTCTAAGTGAGATCTAACTGCATATCCCATCAAATTGTGCTGTCAGTATCAAATTAATCTCCGACTGATCTTCGGTTCAAACTCGAAGATTCAAACTGGAAGCTCCCTCTGATCGAGCTCTCCAAGTCTATGTACCCTGTCCCAATAATTTGAGCACTTTATTCTTTAACATAGAAATTAACGAAGCAATTTAACCGAAAATATACGAGAGTAAACCTCCTACACTATCACAAAAATGTGTCCTAGAGTTCTAATATTCTATGTCCTAGGGTTCTAATCCTATTGATCCACCAAATTCACCAAAAGGATACGTTTAAAAGTTTCAGTAATGCTAGATCCGTACGGGAACCCAATAGTCTTCCTCCGCGAGAAGAGGACAGCGGTGCACCCCTACCCCCATAGAGCCATGATGTTCACCGGTTACTACCGACCCGTACGCCGGTCGAGTTACGGTGGCCAGGCGACAGGTGTGTTCGCTCAAGGTAACGCCGTGAGCGGAGAAGCCTTCTTCGGTGGCATGCAGGCGCCACATTTGAAGAACGGCCCAGAACCGATCGAGGAACCGGAAGTCTCTAGCGCGGAGGCCGAAGCTGCGCCGGAACCAGAACACTCTTATAGCCAGGACGAACAGACTCAGGAGCAGGAGCAAGAATCCTACCAGCCGGAGGAACAGATTCATCAGCATCATCAGGAGGAGCAGTATCCTCAGGAGGAACAGCATCACGTGGAGGACGAACAGCACAAGCAACACTTACCTCCTCAGGTACTGTAACCTTCCTTACAGTATCTTTCTACAATAATATTTCATACAGTAGCTCCTTCTATCACCATTCCTAAAACACCACCATCTGCTCCTAAGTAGATATACTAAATTTAATGAGAAGTTGATTAGTCAAATTTTGTATGTTTCATGTAGGAACAACCTGAACCAGAAGTAGCCCCAACTTTGAGCACAGAAGCGTCTCCGGTGACCCTAGCCGAGGAGTCCGCACATCCTAACATCGAAGTGACGACCAGTCGCCCTAAAGTTCAACACGGAAAGAAGACCAAGAAGACCCAGGTTATAGTCCAAGAAGACGACGACGACGACGAAGAGTACGACGACGAGCCAGCGGTTCCTTTCGTGCCTTTCAAGGGAAATCGTCGCCGACAGAATTATCCGAACCTGAACAACTTCTTCCCGATGGTGTTCAGCTTTCCGGGAGGCTCCTCCAGATCTGGAGCCCCTGGATCTCCTCCTGGGACAGTGACCGCGATCGCTAACAGTTATAGCACTTCGAAAGGAGGTGTCGCCAGCTCGGTCGCAACCGCTTATGGAGGATCTCCAAATGGGTAAGCTTTTGATTTTAAGCTTAATTGATTTTTTCTGCAATATTTAATGTTTCAATGTTGTAGGAAGAAGAAACCTACACAGACGCCTGAGGAATAAACGACTAGATCGAGTGAGCTGCCTCTCGATACCGTTAAAATCAATATTCCGCGCGACATTAATATGCAGACAGGATAGACAGGACACTTTTAATCGGTTCTCAAAAGGCCGATCGTCATAGACGAAGAGTGGTTCTTAGATTTAACGCTCATGATCTGAATGTCTTCCTTTATCGTGTCAACCCTTTACGATCACGTATGTTTTACAAACGATAAAATTAGTTGTAACTGATTTAAGTTATAGCAGTGTTTGCCCCGAATTCGTTCAAGCTTTTGTTGTCGAAGTTAAATCAATCTGCAACTAATTTCGGTAAATCAAATGTTGAAATCGAGATTGGTATCTTAGAGTAATTATTTCTTCTTTATTATAGTTATACTTAGTTATCGATAGGATTAGCTAGTGTAAGAATTTAATCGTAAATCGGACAAGTGCAATATTAAGTCGATCGTTTAAAGGGTTCGCATCATCGTTACTGCCATAAGCCGATCGATCGACACTGATCACGCGATTGTAGTATAGTTCGCAGATCTACGTGATTACGAGTTAGAATAGTTCACGAACCTAGCCGAGAGGCAACGATACTTACCGTGAAGATTGTTACTGCCGAATAGGATTTCCTAAATAAAAACAATCGATCTTACAAAGTTTTTCTTTACTTTCCCCCAAATCCTTTTCCAACATAACCTATTTACGTCATCAACTATCATCTGCTACGTCAAAAAGAATAAAGGAACTTAAGATCCCATACCAGTTTTATTCAGCAATCCTCGACGTAAATTATAATTACTGAGAGTTCAAAGGTACTACAAATATGAGAAAAATTTACCATGTTTGCAAAGTGCGTCACGTTCAGGTCACCATACCAAGGAATTAATTATTTGAGAACATTAGAGAGCAAAGTTCTCAAACACTCTTAGACCGCAAGAAAGTGGTCAGGTGTTTAAATAAAGGTCGGTTTAACCACTGACGTAATTACAGAGAATGTTGTCGCAAAAAATGTAAACGAGACGAAACTCGACACGGAGGAGCTCGAATTGATTCGCTAAACGAACGTGTTAGAAGGCGAAGCACAGGAATCGTTCTGCTTTATCCTTGAAATCATATGTACAAAACAATTAGTCATCATATAATTTCCTACATTGACTGTGATTCAGTGAATGGTACGTCTGTTTCACGTTATCGTGCAATCTTTTTGTTCCAAAATTTCCTGTCATTGTTGTCAAAACTTGCAAGGTAGAAACCATTCTAACTTTCATAGTCTCATACTTTTATAAAAAGCTAACTTATGGAAACAGTTTGAATGTGGTTGACTTTGACATACTATTTGATTCAATTATCTCCCATAAATTAAATCCTGGTGCATCATGACCTTCGATTAAAAATACTTATGCATCTATAAATTACTCTCTGACGATTTCTATGAAAATCTTGACCAATGTTAACGATTTTTAACACGACGAAGAAAAAATTTCTCCTCAGGTCATCTTCGAAAGAACAGTAGCTTTTTTGCTATTTGATCACCTGGATTATCCACATGAACCGCGTTAAACCGTGTCCATCACTATGGATGGATGTACGCTAATGAGATGCGGCTACTCGTGAAGAATACCCATTTCATACCTAACACGTAATCGTGTTGGGGCATCCCAGAACGTGTGTTGTTGCATTATATAAAGATCGACCTCTTCATCTTCACATCGTCATTTCGCACTCGATCTTCGCGGGAGTTTGTTATCTCGATAGTGGACAGTGAGTTTGCAAACATGAAGATCATTTTGGTACTCTTGACTGCCATTCTGGCCGTCTTTGCTTATCCTGCTGTCGAACAAGGTATACTTCACAAAATTCTTTAGGAAGAATTTCAACTGAGGGCGAAGTTACATTGTTTCATTGATATAACATAAGTTATGATAGTGTTGAAAGTTCAGGATTTGGACTCAGAGGGAAAAATAGTTTTCGAGAAGTACATGTAGATTGACTTTGGTATTTTAGAACAATGAATTAAGAATTATTTCAATGTTAGTAACCGGTAGTAAAGATCAAATTGGAAGATGATTGTACCACACGTGCTCTCAAAAATAAACTGATTAACATCCTCTCAGCGCAGTGACTAACAAACATATTTAGCACTCACTTCACAATTATCACAAATTATTACCTCTCGACATTCTGTAAAAGCCATTTGCCGAATTTGGATTGTTGCAGAAGAACCATCGTCAAGGATAGTGAGAGATGCAAAGGCGGACCCACACTTTGGCGGAGGTGGTATAGGTGGTTTTGGTGGAATCGGCGTTATCGGTGGATTTAAACTAGGTGGTATCGGTGGCTACGGGGGTGGTTATCCTTATCGTGGCCATGGTGGATACGGTCATGGTGGATACGGTCATGGTGGATACGGTGGTTACGGACACGGTGGTTACGGTCATGGTGGACACGGTGGTTACGGTGGCTATGGTTATCCGTACGGTGGTGGATCCTACGCTAGTGCGAAAGCTGGGTACATATTAAAATCTTGAAAAATAAAATTTCATTGAACTTGTCTGAAACCGAAACTTGTCTGTTGCAGGTCTTTTGGATTTGGTCGATAAACAAATTGAAATTTGACATGTTTCTTAACGATTTTAATAAACTTTTCTACCACTAAATGTCTCACTTTTCTTTCAAACCCCTTCGAACTTTAATTAGCGACATATTCTAGTTCGATAAGTCGATATAGGTCTTGTAGGTTTGATTTCATTCGGATGTTTGAGAAAAGTGTTTGAAAAACACGGCATACCGTTGTGCGCTTACAGCAACGTCATTGCTATAAAATCGGTTGCTCTATCGGAGGCAGTCATTTAACGCGGCACTCTTCTATCAAGCTCGAATAGAAACCAGAAAAATGAAGTACCTGATGATTGCACTGTTCTTGATAACCCTGCAAGTAAGTGTAATTTAAATCCTAATTGTACAAAATTTCAAGTGGGTTAAACTTGAGTTTCTTCATCTCAAAAATTCACTTAACAATATATTTGTAGTTGCGCCATGGTTCGTCTGCGAAATTGGAATCGAAAGGTAAAAGACGTCTATGTATTAATCGATTAAATGATTAATCTGTATTTATTTCTGTTAGGAAACCAAACGAAGTTGAGTCAACAGAGAATTCGAGTGCACAGAGTTTCCTTTCCTGTCAATGAGCACTCAAAGAAAACCATAAACGATGCCAAACAAGTATTTCCATTGGAAAATCAGAAGGCTTTGCAGACGTTCTCGGAGAAGCTCCAGTCTACTCTTCCAGATTTGAGCGATCTCATTCAACGCGAGGTAAGTTGAATTGTTTGCTTACGGCCATTTTGTTTGTTTACGGCCATCTTGTGTACATTAGCGTCTGTCTCCAACTTGCACCTTCCTTTTTTGGACGTACCGCATGTTTAATAAAGTCGAATTTTGGAAGGTGTTTGAGACCCAATGTAAACAAGATGGCCGTAAACAAGATGGCTGTAAGTACGACTCTACGTAGTTAATATTTCGAGATATTTAAATTTCATTTCCAAAAACAACGTGAACATTCCAGGCACAGTTGTTCAAAGAGTTGAACGTAATTCTGAAAGAGTTGCCCCGAGAAGAAGCGAAATTGAAGAACGTTGACTTCGCGGTTAACGAGATGGATATCGCTACATCAGCGTCTACGAAATCGATGCTAAAGAATGCTAATCGCTTGGATAATAACCTTCTAAATTCACCGGAAGAGCTGAGTGTTTATCACCAAGACGAGCAATCACGTAACTATACTGACTTCAAAATAAGGAAACCCTTCAGATCTTACTTTTGTCAATGTCACTAGGGTCTTCGCTTTCATCGATCGAATCGACGAACGATCCGGAGCTGAAGGTAGTAAATAACATTGCACAATACTTGGACAACGTGTTGATGGAGATACGGAATCACATAACTTATGTTCGTGCAGTGTTTGAGAAGCTTTGCAGGTAAAGCAAAGAAAATTTTGGGAAATTGCAATCTTTTAATGTAACAATGTTACAGGAAACATAACTCGCTGACTCGGTCGAATGCAACCAACATGGAGTCTGTGAATCAACCCAAGAAAGTCTCCATGCTTTAAATTATTCGTACTTAAACTTTCTATTCGTTGAATAGTATATTCATCAGAAATATATTAAATATTGTATTTGTTCTGCTTTGATGCCTGTAATTTGTGATCAAATTAATCTTGAAAATTTGCTGACTAAATAAAGTTGCTTATTGAATTCATTGTGAAATTGACTCACATTGCATGATCCATTGATTGGAACTAGCTGGTCCACGATAATGGGGGTTACGTGAAACAATTTTCTCTTCAAGTTTGATCGATTACATTCGGTAACCGTTGGCGACTGAGAAAGAAAACATCGCGTCGCTAGCATTTTCTCCTTTTTTCAGGTAAGTTTTCTGTTCACTCAATTGTTTCATTGTCGAAATAACAAAAGACCATGAGTGTAGATAAATGAAAGCTAATCGCACTTGGGGAAGCTTTACTTCTGCTTGAAATTTTTAATAATTGACGAGGAGGTATGAATTAGGGGAACCATTTTGCTATGAGACTGTTTCGCAATGTGACATAGAAACTTCGTTACAGAATCATAACTGAATGAGTATAATAATATGGATTTATTATAAAAATGGATAGTGTTCGATAAAAAAATTCAGAAGACTGTGGGATATTTTTAAGAATATTTTTTTCTTGTTATTTCCTGTGGCTCATGATTGCGTGTGAAATCCTAAATCTAGAATGTGGCGACAGCAAATATCTGACTCATCCATGCACCTCTGAAAATTCAGACATAAAATTGACGAATTTTAAGAATATTTTAAGTGTTAGTAGAATTCTTGTACAGTTCATCCAATCGTTCCTCGTCCATATTGTCAGACAACATTGCGCGAAGGTTTTGAAAGATTACTGCTGTTTCGAGAGTAATATTACACGTAAACTTTCCATATTTCCCGTAACGAGTTTTCGGCACGCAGTTATCATTCCAAAATCTAGGACAAACTTCCAGATAAACGGTACACGTGCATAGATAACGAAAAAGCGAATCGAACTAAAGCAGATGCACGCAAACTATGCGATCTTTCCATGCAAGTGATCTTACCGATAGCTTCTGCAATAACGTTTTATTAAATAGAGGTCATCAGGAATGTGATCGAAGAAATATTGTAAATAAAAATAAATAATTTCCAGGAATAGCTCGCATAAACGCAGTCTGCGGTATTCCCAAGAAAATTCAATTTTCTAAATTACTACATTATGGTAAACGCAGAACAATTTACATTATTCACAGTGAAATCTGAACTACCTTTAATGGACTTCTGCGTATAGATCACGCGAACGTTTCTGCAGTACTAAAATATCTAACAGATAATCCGATGAAACGTTAACAGCAGGATTTCCAATCAAAGACGATGAATCGTTGCGTGTTATTGATCAATCGATCCGTAACCATAGCTTCTTTACTGCTCGCGATCAATTTCCGTTCGTGCTATGGCGGCTATAATTGGAACACGAGAAACAAATAATTCTGACGAGTTTGAGAGCTACCTAATGTTCCCCTTCGTTATTCTGGTGTAATTTACTGTTACCACAACGTGCTTCAACAGCGTCCTCGAAGGAAACTGGAATTAAGTACAAGCTTAGTGAAAATTCTCTCACGATCTTCTAAAGAACTGAAACTTCTAGAAGGCTAAGATAGACAACATGAGGCATAACTTCATAGATCAGCTTGTCGAAAAGAAATTTTTAAATAAATTAATGATGTGATAATGTAAGTGCAATTTATTTAGCTTTGCATCATGTTTTTATTCAGTCATCGACTGTCGTGGTCTGAGAAGTTACTGTCAACGATTGGTAACGCGACCAAAACGGAAAATTCAGTATCAATCACCGATGACTGACGTAGCAAGTGTTAAGATCTCTGCCTCGGTCGTCTTTTATTTTTGAGAGGCTCATGCTTGTTCTTGGGGTTTCTTACACAGTGAATATCAAAATAAATCTTCGAAAAGGAGAATGAACACGTAAATTTGAGCTTTGTATCACTGAAATTGTAACCTTGAAATTGTATTTACCAAGAATCACCCCTTTCTGAGTCCACTATCCATCTCGAAAGAAGATTAATGTTATCAAAGTGGAAGAGTCTTCTCACGAGTTCCAGAGAAATGAACGAACGCAGCCTCTCGAGCACGAAAGCACGAATGGATCATGGGAACAGCGTCGGCGTCGGAGTCGGCGCCGCAAGCACCCCGAACCTTCGTGCTGGCACGACGTTGATGAAAAGCGTCTCGATCTTCCTGATGAGTGGTCGTAAAGCTTCCGTGAACTCCAAACGGCAAACTTCCGGTAGCCCCAAGGAGCTGCGTAAAAAGCATCGTAGGAGGATGCCGGAAGTTGGTGCTACCAGGAACTCTACTCACACGATCAAAATGATCGAGTCCTTGAAGAGGAAAACCAGATTTTCGTGGCAAGTATGCTCAAACATTAACTGCCTTTGTGGTTCATTTTCTTTGGTGGAAATCCATTAAGACTCAAACAACGATGTAGCAGAATTTGTGGTTCATTTTCTTTGGTTTCAAAGATGAAAATCAGTTAAGAGAACATTAACAGAACAGTCTTTGTGGTTCATTTTCTTCAGTTTCAAAGGTGGAAATCCATTAAGAATCATCGATGTAGCAGAGTTTGTGGTTCATTTTCTTTGGTTTCAAAGGTGGAAATCAGTTAAGGTTCAGACATTAGCAGAACAGTCTTTGCGGTTTATTTTCTTTAGTTTCAAAGGAGAAAATCAAATAAGGCTCAGACATCGACGCAGCAGAACTAGTGATTCATTTTCTTCAGCCTCAAAGGTGAAAGACAGTTAAGGTTCAAACATCGATGAGAAAGTCTTTGTGGTTCATGTTGTTTAGTTTCAAAGATGGAAGTCAAATGAGACTTAATCATCGACAGACCAGAGTTTGTGGCTTATTTTGTTCAGTTTCAAAGATGGAAGTCAAATAAGATTTAATCATTGACAAACCAGACTTTGTGGCTTATTTTGTTTAGTCTCAAAGATGGAAATCAATGAAGAATGTTGATCCTATGAATGTCCTATGCCAAATTCGAGTTCGATGACGAAGATGTAGTAGCTGTAATCATACTTCAATTGATACAGGTCCGAATTGGACAACCTATGCAAGATGTACAAGAAGTTAACGAACAGCAGCCAGCAACAAGTGGGACAATCGGTTATCGTTGGCAGAAGATCTCAGTCGAATCAGACTATAGAGGTAGCGACACTTATCGCCTTAAATTATAGAGAAGCTATAAGTCGCGTGCACTAGTTATATCTCTAGAGAAGCATGCGATGCACACGATTCTCCTTTCACCCTGTCATTTAATGTTTCCATTTATCAACTCGAGCATCGATTCGACTCGAAAATCTTATGCAGGGCATCGACAGATCGATTTTTCGGAACCTTCTGCACAATACCTTTAAGGTGATCACGGAGGACACGTTGGTGGAGCGTATCTTTTGCTGTTGGGATCGAGAGAACGAGGGGATCATCAGATTGGAGCCGTGGATTATGGGGTTGGATCTTTATCTTCGTGGGAGTTTTAGAGAGAAGATTGAGTTTTGCTTCAGAGTCTACGATCTGAACAGTGACGGCTTCATCACGAAAGACGAGATATTTCTGTTGTTCAAGTAATTATGGTTCAAGTAATTATGAAGTTGATGAACGCACGTGTTGATATAGTTATCTGCACTTTGCATTCTTCAGAATTAACATTAGCAGCGAAATTGTTTATTTGTAATGAAACGCGACGGAATTTAGGACTATGGCTTTATTCTAATTTGGCTATTTCATGAGAGTATCTTCGATATTCTACATTAGACTATTGAAACTACTAAATTTGCTATTATTTAGAGGACAATAGCTAATTTGATGTACTTAAAATGCTCTGGAAGTTGTTTTTTTGTAATTTTTTAATTAAAAATGCTCCGTCGGTGAAAAATAGTACAGGTGGCGCCATCTAGCGGCGAAACACTTGAACTAATCGTAAAAACCGTATGCCCGTACACGCATATAAGGAAATTATAAAAATTCATATTTCGTAACTTTGACCACATAGCACGCTTCCTGAGACATTTTGAAGCAAATTATTATTAATATATAATGCACTTTAAATGCCGATTAAGCCCAGAAAATCGATATTTATTGAATTTGGTCGAAAACGGTACAGGTGGCGCCATCTAGCGGTGAAAGTTGGAACTACAGAAATATAAAATTGCGATTTTCGTCAAAATTAGGGACTTTCAAGTATTTCTGAGGCTTGTACAGTGTTCTGTGATCGCATTAGAATGGAAATAATGCCATAAAAGCTTCCTGAAAGCTCTGGAGAAGAAAATAGGAAAAAGGTCATTTTATGGACAAAAATTTGCAGCGCCATCTAGCGGCGAAACAGGTGAACTAATCGTAAAAATCGTATGCCCGGACACGCATATAGGAAAAATATAAAATATGATATTTCATAACTTTCTCCGTACATTATCCTTCTTGAGACATTTTAAAACAAATTCTTGTTAACATTTGATGCATTTTTTGGCCGATTAAGCCCAGAAAATCAATATTTCCGAAGGGGTATTATTTCAAATTTACCTCCGTTAGTTCCGACTTTCGCCGCTAGATGGCGCAACTTGTACCGTTTTGAACCGAATTCCATAAATATTGATTTTTTGGGCTTAATCGGCAAAAAAATGCATGAAATGTTAATAAAAATTTGCTTGAAAACGTCTCAGGAAACATAATATGCCCAAATAGTCAGGAAATATGACATTTTATATTTTTCCTATATGCGTGTTTGGACATACGTTTTTTACGATTAGTTCACCTGTTTCGCCGCTAGATGGCGCTGCAAATTTTTGTCCATAAAATGACCTTTTTTCTATTTTCTTCCCCAGAGCTTTCAGGAAGCTTTTATGGCATTATTTCCATTCTAATGCGATCACAGAACACTGTACAAGCCTCAGAAATACTTGAAAGTCGCTAATTTTGACGAAAATCGCAATTTTATATTTCTGTAGTTCCAACTTTCACCGCTAGATGGACGCCAATTTTTTAGTCCATGGATTGCCTTATTTCTCTATTTTCGTTTCTAGCGCTCTGAGAATGTTCTTGTGGCACTATTTCGGTTCTAAATACTTCACAGAGTAATATCTGACCCTCAAATAGGCGCAAAATGCGCTAATTTTGGAGAAAATCGCAATTTTGTAATTTCGTAGTTCCGCCGCTCACCGCTAGATGGCGCCACCTGTACCGTTTTCGACCAAATTCAATAAATATCGATTTTCTGGGCTTAATCGGCATTTAAAGTGCATTATATATTAATAATAATTTGCTTCAAAATGTCTCAGGAAGCGTGCTGTGTGGTCAAAGTTACGAAATATGAATTTTTATAATTTCCTTATATGCGTGTACGGGCATACGGTTTTTACGATTAGTTCAAGTGTTTCGCCGCTAGATGGCGCCACCAGCACCGTTCTGGACCTAATTCAATAAATATCGTTTTTTTAGCCTTAATCAGCATTTATATGCATCAAATATTAATAATAATTTGCTATAGAATGCCTCAAGGATCAGAATATGTAGAGAAAGTCATGACGTGACTTTTTAATACTTCCTAATATTAAAATGCAACACACTATACTCGTCGATGATATAGGGAATGACACCAGAACGCAAAAAAAAATTCAAAAACTTCGCAACGCGTAAGTACGCATTAAATGTTGATTTCTGCTAGCAGGAACTGTTTAATGAAGCAACCTGGCGAAGAAGACCCCGATGAAGCTGTCCGCGACTTATCCGAAATGGCGCTGAAGAAGCTGGACGTGGATCGAGATGGAAAAATCTCGTTTCAAGATTATAAAGTGGCCGTGCTGGAGGAATCTTTGCTCCTGGAAGCTTTCGGACAATGTTTAATCACGGATGAAAATCGTTCTTCCATTCTAGCCACTTTACAATCGTGAAATCAACTATAACTGATGTAACACTAGATTTACAGACATTTGATGATTTATATTTAAATTGAAGCTACAGTAGAAAAATAAATAAATTGGTGTTGGTAAATTACCTAATACAATGATTCCTTAGTTCAACAAAAGTTAACAGTTTTACAAAAATTTCTTAATAACTTTTGTCACTTAAAATGAGAGATCTAAGATCACTTTGACGAGTTCCGTAAATCTAGTGGCTTATTAGATGAAGGAACCAATTAAGTACAGACAATACATGCAGTCGATGGATTCGTAATCATGGCACCTGCCGTTTATTAAAAACAAATTCGATAGTAATCGTAATTACAAACAATAATAATATTAATAATAATCATATAATAATAATAATAATAGCATAATTACAAAATACGCTCGAAATCTGGCTTTCTTACAGCATGTTCGCTGAATCAGTCTTAACCCTCGGATTACCAAGCGTCGAAATCACTTTATCTCTCTGTCTATATCTTTTGTCCGTCCTCGTGTATTCTCTTCCTTTCGAAAAAAAATATCGATCAAACGATTGATCTTCGACCGATAACCCGAAGGCTAATTAAACTATGAAACCGTTCTAGAGGTATGTTACACGGTGATGCAAGGGGGTTTCTTTATTTCATCTTCTCTCTTTCTCTCTCTTTTTCTCGTGTTATTTGAAAAAATTGACATCTTTCTGCGCGCGCAACAAAATATCATCGGTTCACTTCGTCGCGGTACTTCCGGTTTCCAGGACCCGTGCCGCGACCTCAAGGTTCCTTTTCACGGATACGCTTTGTGTACCTTTGTGTGTATGTGTCTGTGTGTATATATATTTCATCTCATTTATTTAATTTAATCTTTCATTTATATATATATTCTGTTATAATTAATATACACGCAACGAGCTTCTCGTATTCGCAGATTCGCGTCTCGAATCGATCGCAGCTTTGTACGATCACCGGAAATAGAGGTGCTGGGGTGTCTGGGTCGATTGTACCATTCGGCTGGATTTTTGTCGAACATTTTCTTTTCAAACAACGCACTTTCCGTTTTCTCTCTATGGGAACGAACTTCGTTTTGTACATTTACACTTTGTGCTCAGGATCTTTACTCGAGACAGTGTTTTTCCTCGGCGCGGAAACAAATAACTCGCTGATGATTTTAAAACCGGAAGTGGTCCGGCAGCGTTCGAAAAACACCGACTCAAGGTGTCGGTTAATTGGTACACGGAAAAAACAAGGCAAGCTTATTCGACAGAAATCCGATTCGCGTTCAAAATATATAATATTACAGCTTTACAGATGTTGTCGATCGATTCTCGACGAAATCCGCGGATACTGGGGTACATACGATAAGACGCGCTCCGACGAAAGCGAGCGAGGCTGACTTTTATGCGCGAATAACAAAATAAACGATCCACATTCGTTTCGTCAGAGCGCCTGAGATCTGCCAAGGGTGAACGACTTTCGTTCCGTTGTGACGTGAAACTAGCAGTTAGATAAAATACTATTTCGTCTTTTTTTTTTACGTACAATAACATATATATCTATGGTAGTCATGTATTCATATATCTATGGATTTATATACGTATATTAATTCATTAAAGTGGGAATGACGATCGTTTTACTACGTTCATCGTCGTCAAAACTACTGTCGCACGAACGCAACGTTAACGTTTCTATCTCGTAACATTAAACACTGATTTTCATCGTAAATATATATATACTCCATTTTCTATTTCGTTTTATTATTTTTCTCATTTTTTTTTTTTTGTTCGTTCGATTTTCACCAGGTTTTTTCAATTCGTTTTTCGGCTCAAGGTGTTCTACAACGAAGAGAAAGTGTATGTGTGTGTGTATTGCAGTAGCATGGAAACGATGTGTTCTATTTCGCGTCGGCAGCCGTCAAAATAGTATCTTACCCACTTCTAGAAACTAGAACAACGAAGGTTCAAGGAGGAGAATAGACGCGATTTTCATCCGGTTTTGTATAGGCACTTAAACGTCGGGAATAGTGGTGGGAACCTTAAGGTGGAGGTCCATCGAACGCCTGCTATTTCCTATTTACAGTCTTGATTTCGTATGTTACATCTTCCAGGAGGAATTACGTTCGCGACGAACGGTCTCGCTGTTCGTGAAAATTCACAAAATTCCGTTTCTCTTAATTACAAAAAAGAAAATTTTAGGTGCAAGGTTGAGATAGATGAGCAGACAAGATGGCCGCGAACAAACAAGATGGCCGTAAACAAGTGCGACTCTACGTTAAGAATTCGATGACTGCAAAGCAACATTAATTAAAATTTTTTGTCAAAATGTCGAATACAAAGATCTGACTTTCGATTGTCGATAATATATTATTGCGTGTCATTAGTAACGTGTAAAAAATATTTCGAAATGTTCACGAACACCGACACGACCGCAAGTCTCGGTGGAAAAGTAACAGTTAGCACGATATCTAGCTAAAGAAACGTAAGCACAGTACAGAGAAAAATTAAACATACATACAACTCAACGATATTTGCAAATATAAAATTCGTTTTTTCCACGATTAGTAAAATTCGTGTGACATTTACACGCATACACAGACACGCATACAGTGCGTTATACCAAAATACACTTACGATTCCTACAAAGTAATCGTTTTCTTTCTCTCTCTCTCTCTCTCCCCCTCTTCATATATATCTAATATAGTATATATGTATATATATATATATATATATATATTATGTATAAAAATCAAAGCGCATATTACAACGTTATATATCAAGTAATAGCAATAGTCGATAAAACGAGAATAAACCATAATAGTCGTAGTACGAATAATATTAATGAAACAGAAATAATAATTATTAGTACGATATATGTATACATAAAAATGGCATTATATCCTTCGCTTATCCCCCCCTGACCCAGTTCGTTTACATCGACTTAGTCGTTTCTTACACCTGATACACACACGCATGCATGTTAGGTGTATAGTTGTAACGATGAAACAACTTTAACATTTTGATTCTATTCTATAGCAACTTGTCATGCATTTAATCGTCGGAGATTTCTAGAAATAAATATTTCGCGATTTCTTCTTGGTATATGCAATTAATAAGAGGGTGACCAGCACCACAAATTTAAAATGTTATTAAAAAGAAGAAACTTCTTTAAAATTGATCGCAGAAAAATTGTGACTGTTTTCGGGAAAACGTTAAAGTTGTTTCAACAGCAAAGTTCATAAAACATCCAATATATATAATATGTATATTTCGCTGTGACGTGCATGTACACGCGCGCACGTCGTTGATTAAAGACTAGCAATTATGGTTCTCTTAAAGGACTACGCCGTTATAATTAGGTAAAACCGTGGTGTCCGCTGTCGCGGTTGATTATCCTACTAGTACGTTACCGATAAATTCTTTTCTTTACTAAAATATAATTGTTATGGTATTCTGTGTTCCGCCAGTGATTGCGACTCGTTCGATCATGAGAATCAACGCGACGATACAGTAAATGCTGAACGAATGTATGCGTTTAGTATAAAAAACCTACGGTTTCCGGATTGTCAGATTTGTAACGATAATAATCCGCTTTCTTCGTGACCTTTTAAATGCAAGCAACTCAACGAGTCGTTTTCAATTTTTTCTTCAACTATTTTGAGCGTACTTATACAAGTGTAAATCGTGTGACAGTGAAAAGAAATGGTATTAAGTCTGGCAGTTATTCGGTTGAGTCTTCAAACATTTGGCAGTAACGGTAAGAGGGCAGTGCTTCGAGTCATCGCGATAATTCTCACCTAATGCGATCAATTTGTTTCGAAAAGACAAACGACTCGAGATGAACTGTACAATCGTTTTTAACATAATTTTATTATTATCGTAGAAAATTCGTTTAACGCAGACATTCTTCGTGTGTATTTCATCAATTTTGTAACTGATATAATAGAAAATATAATAAAGAGTTAAAAATCATCGGGAATCGTTGGTCGTCCGAAACATTGACCGGCGCAACACTCGGAATAGACATTGAGACTCTGTTCGCTCCACGCCATGATTATTTTGGCAATTATTGTACTCTCCTATATTTACAGTTCTATCGTACACGTAATATACAGAATATCGAGCGGAAAGGCAAACGTTACCGTCTACACCTTCGAAAAAAAAAATAAAATGAATTCGTTCAAACATGTTTCTCTGCTCGTGGTCAAAATATACGGGGCGAATTATTTCGTAACCCACGCAATAAATCCAAAATATTTTCCTCTTGTCAAAAAAAAATTTAATCCAATCGCAACATCGATTCTTCCCATTATCTCGAAACTGATCGGACATAGTTTACAGAAATTTGATCGTGTCAACTTCTCGAGACCAACTAAGTTGCGTCGAGATAATGATAAACTACCCTCACGCGAATACGAGGGTCGATAAGCCAACATGGGGGAAACTGGAGAGATCGATAGTGTCAAAGGGTGAATCGGCTCCAACGTGCTGTGCTACACGACCTGTGTGATCGATTTAAAATATAGATTACGCTTCGAATACAAAAATACAATTCTCGGTGGAGATCAACGGGAGCACGGAAGGCCGCATTCGCCTCACTATGCGATCATTCTCGACTGCACCAATGATTTACCCGGTGTACACGCAAGCGCACGCATACAAAATTCTATGCTCAACCCTTTCAATGCCCTTTCATTTTCAAAATCATCTGTTCGCGTTTACACGATTTAAAATCAATGAAAGGGTCAAGAGTTCACGATCCTACCGAAGATATTCGAGAGATTTTCGTGTTGTTCGAGATTTATGGATTTCGATTCGGAAGAATTTAGAAGAAATAAAGCAGACGTTAAATCTCGAATGGTTAATCGTGACCCAAACACCCGAATCTTTAAACAAAAGATCGTGTACCGAAAGAACGTTAGATTCAGAAGAGAATGGAAATAAAGTGTCGAATTAACATTAGATTCAGACGGATGGATTCCACAATTAAATCGGGTCATTCGAGGATCTCTTTTAAAATCACCGCACAATCGGTCATACAATGGTAACTTTCAAGTAAATATAAAATGGAAACGCGTCGTCGTTTCTTCGATCTCTCGCATTGGAAATCGTCCTCGCGCTCGATTTTTAGGACCAGCTCTCCGGTTTCTGGGATCGACGGAGAAATATATAACCATGTTCAAACATAAAACTCTCCAAAAATATATTTCCCGTTTCCTCGCTTTAAATTGTCTTCGACGAGATCGATAAAACCGGACAGCTGTGTTTCGAACATAGAGTTGAAACATAATCACGATCTTTCTCTCGAACGATGTATAACAGCCGCAGAAATGTAACGTGTTTTATTCCCATTTCACTCGAAAGACGAGAACCTCATCAGGCCCGGTTATCGTATCATTCATCGAAGTACTTTCGTCACATTTTATTGCCGATACGGGAAGAAGATTCTTCCAATCGTTAAACAGAATTGACAGTCACCTTAGTACTAAACGAACTACGCTTAATAGTCCTTTTTCATTTTGCGCTACAGACATTTACGACTA
This sequence comes from Megachile lagopoda, assembly GCA_036983795.1. NCBI lineage: Eukaryota > Metazoa > Arthropoda > Insecta > Hymenoptera > Megachilidae > Megachile > Megachile lagopoda. The sequence continues at coordinate 3,579,079 of CM072794.1, forward strand.
GGTCATATTTCTGCGGCTACTACACTGAACGATATGCTCATCAGACACTCGAATATAGAGATTCTTCTTCAAATTGGCGGGGAGCAATTTTAAGTTTGACTCAGCCAAATACTTTTCGAAAGATACCCAAAGGCGACGAGCAGATCCTGTGCATACGGGCACTGACGTGCACATGCAACATGAGAAAGAATACTTACCGAATCTCTTCTGGCAATCAAAAGAAGCCTACTCTATAGAACCTAGATACCTTCTTGCTAAATACGTTCTTGTTTGATCCTACTCTCTGTTTTTGTAATTTTTCGCTTCGAGGCTTAGCACCGAGGTTCCATTGTACTACCCGTGCCCGTAAGTGCCCGCCGCTTAGCAGTTGCTCGTCACCGTAATACACATTAGCAATGCCCCTGAATCGAATAATTTTAACTTTACAGCGACTATAATACGCGTTTCCTCTAACTCTTCAAACGATCCTATTTCTTCTCTCGCTCCACATCCAGACACTGAGTACCTATTTAACCCTTTGTAGATCATCAGTAGACATTGAATGAAAGTTTTATTCGGAAGGAAATTCTTTCAGAATATCTTTGAGCAACATTCACGAAATCAGAATACAGCTTTATCGTATCTTCAAAGAGTTAACGAGTCATCAGACTAGCTATTCGAAAACGATGAACGCAGAAAGCACTAAAAGCACAAGACGGTAGAGTGTCTCTCGAGCGTGTAAAGTGTATCGTATTAAAATACAACTCTTCTAACTCGCGTTTCATCGTTTTTAATCCCCCTTCGTCTTTCCGTTGTCCTATCTGTATCGTATTCGTAATGGTTTAATATTTAATAATTAACGTTACACCTCTTGTTCTCTCACTCCCCGGTTTCATCGTCAAATCGTCTAAAAATATGTCCTATGTATCTTCGTAATTTCTCATTCGTTCTCTGATTCTCGCTTCGTTTACGATTCCCCATTCAAACAACGAGATGTTATCGATATACACATGCATACATCGTAAATCGCTTGTACGTACAGTTTGCCTACGTCTAGGTGTATTTGCAGAGTGAAACACGGACGGTAGTGCCTAAGAGAAGCTTACCCGAGATCCGAGAACCTCGAACGCCGAGGGAACGGTGCATCCTACCCGAAATTTTCCTCCTTTCCCGGACCGTCAAACGTGTAAGAGAAAGCAAACCTCGTTCGACCGCTCGCGATTCGTTTTTTAACCGTTTAGTGTTCTTAACGTTGCAAAATTTCTGAAATTTGCTTAACCTCGCGAGGTCACCTCGATTTAACTCTTCGAAACAGAAGCTAATTTCGAGCGATGAACTAACGCTTCTTACACGTACATAATCCTTAAACCCTTCGCCAACGAGCAAAGACAATTTCGCGATGATCGATGGAATGGAACGACAGACTCGTAAAAATCTCCTGTTCTTGCCACTTTTAGTATACCTCTGATCTTTCTTCGAAAAATTTACTCTGTCCGAGTGATCAATCTCAAGAGAAACTCGTACAGAACATTGTCGTTGATCATCTCTTTCTGCTTGGAAATATCCACTTCGTCCGAGTTCAATCTTCCTGAGAGAAAGCTCGAATCGAAGAACATCGTTGATCATCCCCCTTCTTTCCTCGATTGCTCCTTACGTTATTTTCTTTCGATGCACGCGTTCCAAAGCCCAGCCTCTTCGGAAACTACGGGCATTTCCGTGACCCAGCACTGCTTCCAAGTTTATATCTCGTCCTGGACTCTGTCGAGTTCTGAAAGGCGACTGACACCAGTGCCATTCGTTCTGGGATCGATGTCGACGGTCCTCGATGCCTACTGTATCTTCGTCTAGTGATTTAACCGGGTTCTAAAACGGCTCGAAACGTAACCGAACGATGCACGCCGATCTTGCCTTCTGCCTTGCGACTGGCAACGAGTTCGGAACAGTTAGGAACGCCACCGTCACGCTTCGTCCCGGATCACCGACGCTAACATTCAGGCCTGGTTCATGCGATACCCATCGAAGTCGACCGAGACTTCCTTTCACAAATAGTCGTTGTCCACTGCCTGCGCGTCCTGGGATTTCAGCGTGGCCATCTCCTCCACGATGCCCTCTTCCGCCTCTTGCTCCTCCACGAAGTTGATGCTGCCCGCTTTGTACCACACTACTATGTCCACCACGAATGCCAGCACCAGGATTCCACCCGTTGTGCCTGTAATATTCGTGTAATTATCGATATTCCGTGAAACTGATGTAGAATTTGTGTTTGACGAGAAAAAGTTTGGAAAATTTGGTGTCTGTTTCTTTTCAATCGATATACGTACCGTGATAGAACATTCTAAAGACATTGGAGTCGTAAAGCCAGCAAGCACCTCGCTCGCCGCAAGCGTATTCCCATACGAGACAGGCTGAGTCCACCACAGCACCATAAACGATAGGACACGGGACATTACCTGGAATCAGAAGAACGCACCGGTTACAATTTATGGCCGTAATTAATTTATTATCGGAAGATCCTGAACCTTAAATTGCCCGACTATTTCCACTTACTGCCGTCAAACTAAAACGAAACTACGCGATTAATTTGTAATTAAAAATGGCGTCGAAATATCACACCATTTTATACAGGACGTAATGAAATCGAACATTCTAATAACGTCAAATATCTCGTCCGTTTCTATTCGAGAGGTTCGGGGTTCTAAACATGCCACGATGTTTCCCATTGTCTCCTTTATAAGTACTCGCAATCCCATAAAGTAGCCCGATCGAGGATATAAACGTCTAATTAAAGGAACAGGCAGAAAATAATTACCAAACAGGCCGATGGCGAACTGTATGAGACCCAAAGCCATAGCCTTGTCCCGTGGATCCACGCACCGTAGAATCAGCAGCATGGAGCCCACCTCGCTCGTAGAATGGATGAAAACGAACACGGAGAACAGGACCATATAAACCCAAAAGTTACTGCACTCGAGCGCGCAGTAACCGATCGTCGCGGTGCTCAGCGTTTCCGGTGTCGTTACGTTCGGCCCGATACACTGGCAGTTGTAAAACTGTAAAACCCGTGAAACGATCCTTGGATCATTAACATATTACTTACCAGATTCGTATAAACCGTTGGCTATGGTGAAATAATACTCGTAACGATTATACGCCGGGACTACTTAACGCTTTAAAAGTATTTTATCGTGTTGGCGCAAGAATTCATTTCTGGGTAGGATATCGTTGAACGAGAATTATCAAGATTGTAAAATAATTGACAGGTTCTTTAGCCAGCCAGGCGGACTTTTATCGAGCGAATAAAGAACCCGTGTTCCGATTGCACGATTCGAGAGCCTCGCAAAATTCGAACAACTGAAAATGAAATGCTCGACGCGAGCAAGTTGAATTGCGAAAGTAATGACTTGTGCTGTTGCGCAATCAATGAAGCATTGTTTCGTCCACGCGAATAATGCGATTTCGCCCGTAAATGGTAGAACAACGAAACATTTCTGGCCTAGTTGCATGCGACTGTCACCGACAATTACCGTGGTTGTTCCCAATGCGCTATATATCAATTCGGTTACGTCATCGAGTGTGCAACAACAATCGGAAAATGCGATTTCAAGTGTCTACTTTTTTGCACCGTCTATTATCATCGATTCCCAAGAGGTTACCCCATCACCGATACGATTAAGGAATAAAGACGGAAATTCTCGGTACAAATAATTGGAAACCGTTAGTTTGGAAAATTCTCAATACTCTTAACAATATTGCCGGTTCTGAGGATGTTATGCAATCATTCGTGATAAAAACCATTTCGAGTAACGATGTATTATAAATTACTAAATCATACTCACCGATGCAACCTTGCCATCGACGATGGTATAATTCGAACAGCCTGCGTGACACGCAGAAAAGTAAGTTTTACCATCGGCACCGCAGATTGGACTGAACTTATTGCGAACGCAATCGCAACTGGCATCGCAGGTCGGTTCGAAGCTGGATAGTCTAAAAAACAAAACAAGTAATTTCTTAAGTTAATACCCTATTAGCATACTATTTTGAACATGATCGCCAACTATTTTGAACAAGATCGTCAACTATTTTGGACGTGATCGTCAAGATCGTGAACTGATCTGAACATGTATTATTTTGATTGTGAAAATTATAATTAAAAGTTGAAAATAAAAGATGTTTCATGGGAGAGATCTTACCCGTCGGAATGCGAAACGAGACCAGCAAAATCGTCCATTGGACAACCGATGAACATGAGCACACCCATGCCGATCGCGTAAACAACCGCTGTGAAGGCGATCCAGGCTGCGACGAACCTGGCGTTAGGCTTCGCCCTCAAGATAAACACTCCGCTAATTATAATACCCAGTCCCATTACTAAAATACCACCGACACCTGCGGACAAACGACACAAATGCAAAATAGCCTCCTGTCACGACAATGTTTCATTAGACGACTCGTTAGCTTGAAATTCGTATAGTTGATTATACGAATACTACATTCGATAGAAATTGCTGTTGTTATTCTGCGAAAACTACGTTACGCGAGCACAAGGTTTTTATAAGACTCAATTACAATAATTAACCAAGGATTCTCTGCATATCGTGCTTTATCAAGGTTGTGAGAAAAGGTATTTTGTATCGAAATGTCATTAAGCGTTCGTTGAAATATCGTGTAAAAGATGCAAAATGCGAAATTTGGTGAATTTTAAAAGTTTAGATTGCAAAGTAAATTGAAGAGAAAGAGGATCGAGCGCGAGGAGGTTCTCGCGTGTCTATTCGCGAAAATTACCTGAGATCATGTTCGCATGATGAGCTGGCAAGCGAAATTGGCTCTCAAGGTACTTTGGCAGGAAAGTGTAGAGGCCGGCGATCGGTAGGATGTGCAGCACGCTGCTGGCCGTCCGGAACATAAGAATGTCGTTCTTCAACAGCCTCTTCACCGCTTTAGGGAAGTCTGCAACAGGTAGAGAGAAGGCGAGGTGTAGCGAGTACGCCGTCGTGCAGGCCAACGCGAGCCAAGGTATCGCGACCTGTAGATTTACATGAAATTTATCTCCTCTTTCCTTTTCTACCGATAACACCGATCAATCGACAATTATCCAAATCTGAAAGTAATCCGAGAGCGTTACTGCATCGATAATTATCGACTCTCGCACGAAAACAGAAAGGAAGGAGATATGATCGTCGATTTTGCGATAGCAAAAAACGGGAATTCCACGGATAGAAGGAGAGGAAGGAGAAGAAGAATCTGGAGAAGAGAGAAGAGGTTTCCGTTCGAGAAACCCTCGGTGGAAACTGACATTAAAGATGCCTAGGACTGCTCTAGGCTTCCAGGAAGGCCGGTCTAGAGTCGTGGCAACCCCGCATAGAGAAGTCCAGCAGACCATGAGTAGACAAACGTGACTAACATTGCGCTTCGTGTATTATCGCGACAACCCTGCAGAAAGAACATACAGGGTGGCCTCTCGTGAAAACTCGCTAAACGATTCTCTATCCTCCTTCCTTCTTCCACGTTCGTGACTATGGATGATTACGAGCGTCTACGATTTATTCTTCAAATAGTACGAGTCTTCTGGCTTTTATAACTACATTTCCTTTTATCGACATCCTTTAAATCGACATATACGGCGTTCTATTAACATTGTTTTTTCATTGTAATCAGTACAAATCTATGTGTTGAGAATCTACAATCAAGCTCTCCATAGTCAATGTGTTGAGTTGTCGACACAGAGTCAATTGGATGTTGCAGACCCAGATTCTTCCTCAGGAAGTGGGTGTGTTTTATGCATTTCAGAAAAGTTTCTATTTTATTTAAATAACCACCCCAATATCAGCGTTAAACTACTTATTCAAAATCCTCGAGAAGGTTAGCAATTATCGTGCAATTGAATGTTTTGCTTTATACCTGAATCGGAATGTCTGAAAGAGTAGGAAATTGTAATACGCGAATCGCGTGCATTGGAGACTGTATTCGACAGCGGCGTCCTTTAAGGCAATTTTCTAGTATTCCACGGAGCGTTTCGTGACGAGCCTGAACGCGGAAGTTTCCCGTCGAACGATACCGCCAATAACTTCGTGACATTTCACCGTTTTTGTCAGCTGCGCCGCGTTGAAAAACTAAACGCGCAAGAGCCTTGAAATGTCCCCAGTTTTTCGCTGCCTGCCATTTGCAGCGCGAGAAAGTCGAAACTCGACAAACACAGCTTCCCTCGAGCCCCTACGAAACCCGATACACTTCGAGAACGGGCGATTTTAAAATTGACCACCTTGATCCTTCTCGTAGAACTGTTCTAGCCCATAGAATTCGACTACTATTCACGAGAAACTTGAACCTTTGTTTCTGGGTAACTCGAAACTAGGGAATCCTTGATTATTCAGGGGCAAAATTTAAACAAAACACTCGGGTCTCGATTACCCTTAGCTTCTTTTTCGTTGGCGTACAATCTACTTGTACGAAAAGATTGAATACCAGCGATCCCAGTGTGTATTCGCAGTAGAAACAGACAGTGGTAAGACACAGTCTTGCAGACCATGACATTAGGGATAGGAATAATTAACCGTTCTGATTTAACTAAAAAGTTTCTTTGGATAATTAAAGTGAATAGCCAGCGAGATAGTGTTAAGATTATGCAATTTGCGTTGACTGGGGGTCAGCGAGGAGGAACGTCTTAACACAAGTGCGGTATAAAATTGAAGGTGTCCCGAAAAGCACAGATTTCTCGTGTTCGGTGTGTACCGTGCGTACGTAGGAGTAGTAAGGATTGGCGGTGGTGTGTCCGTGTGTACGTGAAGCACGCGTGTGTGTGCGTTAATAATGATGACTGACCGACTGGTGCACTAGGTGGGGCAAGTTCACGGTCACGCGTCGTGCATAGCGCTTGGTAGGCACGCGCGAGCGCGACCGAGTGCATTTCTGCGTGCATATACGGCCCTGTTTCTTCTCCGTTGGATCCTCACGGGGAGAGGACTTATCTCAGCTGTCTCGTGCACCAACGTGCACCTCGGACATAACACGCGCGACGTAACATAGTAGATATGCAACTTCCAACACAGTTCTATCGCGCACCTTTTCTTATTTTTATAGCAACGTTTTTAACGGCGCACTTGTTTACGGCCATCTTACATTAGCATTTAACTTCTTCCAAAATTCGACTTTATTATTGCTGTCCAAAAATACCTCACTACCTGTGAAGTCTACTGAGTGATGTACTCGTAGAAACTTCATTTTTCGAACTTCATAATCATCGAACTTCATAATCTAATTTACTAAATCGATTCTCTACATCACTCGGACTTCATCACTGTGTTCGCGAATCGTGATCGTAAGGAGCAGGGTAAAAAGTACACGAACAAGTTAAGCGTCAAAGTCACGAATGCACCGTCAAAGTGTTAATAAGAAATGTTTCTGTTGCGAAGAAGGTATCCACTCACGACCGGATGCACGGCTGTGTTTTTGGCGAGACCGAGAGCAGTGAGAAATGAACGATTCCGTTGCATGCTCCCGAGAGAAACTTTGTCGCGTTTCTACGCGCTCAATTGAACGCTCTTCAAACGCGATGTTTCTTTTCAAACATCCGATTGAATCATTTTCTTTTTGTGATCGAGAGAAATTCCGAATGGGTTATTGCGAACCATAAAAAATAACTCCTTTGATGGGAGGATGTACAACTTCACGGAGCTATTTTTAAGAAACGTGTTCGAAGATGCAACGGAGCGCACGTGCTGCACTGGAACGTACGAGTTTCATTATCGATGCTACTCGTGTCGCATTTTGAGCAGTCGACTCTTTCAGGAACAACATTCCGCCACATTGTCGGTCAAGGGTAAAAAGTGTGGAAGAAAATATTGGTCCGTGTGACAGATGTCGGTCGGACCATTTAACATCCTTCTCTGATGTAACTTTGAATAATCAGTACGCAGCCTAACTTATGTTGGATTATATTTTAAAAAATAGAAACGTCGTAGTTTTCCATCAATCTGCCACGAGTTGCAGATGTTACGCGACCTTCGATCGAGAGTTTCAGCGAAGCGAACCAAGAATAAACGCGCGAAGGGTCGCCCTGCTGTCCCAAGGCGCAAAGGGTTCCCAGAAAAGGGCTCGCCCGTGTTTCAGAAAGCGTTGGACTGCGTGTTCACGATCGAACGAGCAGACACGCCGGATCTACGAAACCTAAATTCGCCATTGACCTTGACTGCGAGCTTCACGCTTCGAAGATCGACTTATTGGCCCGCCATTACTCGATCGTCCGTCGAATACGTAATGCCTTTGCTATTTCCGACGGAAACCGATATGTGATTAATTCTTATCGAAAAAATTGTTGCTTCTCTGTAATATAATCGACCGAAGATCATTCATCTATTTTGAAAATTTGAGAACCGTAAAATTTCGTAAGACTTTAAGCATTCGCCAACGAGCAAATAGAGCCGGATGGAATACGATTAATAGACGGTTTCGGGCCGATAATAGTTTTATCTTTCTCGTCGAATCTTCCTCGGGCAATTTTACGGGCCAACCACGAAACACGAGCGCGCAAGCGGAACGGCTTACGGGAAGCCATAAAATCAAATTAAACCGCTCTGATCCGATAGCCGGAGCTTAAACACCGGCCTCCTCTCTGACGAACAATTCGAGTCGCCACGATAAATCAGGGCTTACCTCGGAGACTAGGCTTTTTCGCGTCCGCTCGTTTCGGTGGCGTTCTGCTAGCAGGCAGCCGAGTCGGGAACGCGAACATTCCTATGCTCACCAACATCAGCATGGCGGATATTAGCACCAAACCTGTAACATCCAATTTCACCTTTCCTTTTCTTCTTTCGTCAAACTTCAACGGTTATCAATGAATGATTTCAGATATACAGAATGTATGTTAATTGAAAAGACTTTGGTACATTGTTATGAAGTTCATTGAAGTAATATGATGAATGTGTATCGTTGAAAGTGTATTTACCAAGCCACCACGCTCCGACCCATCTCAGATCCGTCGGCGTGATCTGCGGATTTACCGACAAATCTGCGTAAATCATCGTACACACTGACCCCAGAATGAACCCTAACGCTGGACCAAGTATCCTGACACCGATGGTGATCGCTGCGACAAACCACGGACACAAAGTTAGCTACTCGAGTTCCCACATTAACAGAACTGAAATAACCTAACGAATTATGCTTACCGAAGTACAGAGGGCTTTCTCTGCTGGCCACATTGTCATCGATGTAAGGAATGCCAAGTGTGTAGACGGCCGTTTGCCCCATTCCAACCCCCAGCAAGGAGACGAAGAATATAGCCAGAACCACCGTGGTTATTTTGCTTTGTATCCTCTGTTTCGTGAGAGTATCACCCTCGCAATCGTTCGTGCTGTTCATGTGTGACGGGGCGGTCGACGAGTTCAAGCTTTAAACAAGGAAGGTTTGTGGTGATTAACGCGTAAAAAGATTGCCGTTATACTCGTTCACTGAGAGGTTGAAAAATAAGGATCACCTGTCGAGCGTGCTGTTCTCCAATCGATCCTGCAGCCTGCACAGATACGCAGGTATCGGGTCGGTGTTGTTCGGATCGCCAGCCTTGTCGCTCGGCCCGACACCGCTTAAAAACATCTCGTTCTGATGGATCAGCTGTTCGCCGAAGATGAAATGGGGCATCGAGCAGGTGAACGAGCTCACCGCGAACAGGATCATGCCCCAAGCGATCCACTTAGGCCGGTGACCTTGGCCTCCGTAGTACGTAAGCAAGAGAGAGGAACCGATCTGACCGATCTCCGTCGCCGACATTATGATACCGGTGGTTTTCGACTGAATCTGGAACAGCTTCTCGATCGTCGTGATCACGGACACGAAGTACGTGAAGTACATGCCCTGAAGGACCTGTAATTAAAACACGTCGACGCGTGAGTTCTTGTTCATCATTTAATCTTGTATATCGACCGATTGAGATTAAAGAAAGAGTACAAACCCAGGTGATGCAGAAGGTGACCAAGAACGCCTGCTTCGTCGCGAAATACTGGAGCCAGTGGGGTCGACACGGTCCCCATCCACAGGACACATCCGCGTCATCGAACTCCGTGTGAAGGCTACTCGACTTCTCGTCGGACATGATCAACTTTCCGTTCTCCGTTCCAGCGATTTCGTGCAACTTCCCGTTCGGTATCGAGCCGTTGTTGTTGTGTTGTTTACCGCAGATCAATCCATTTCCATTCGCCATTTTCGGTGGGATTATCGTTAATGCTTCGACGTTTCCGTTCGCCAGGATCTGCGTGTCCTCTCCTGCCATTATATCCTTCAACGTGGCACGTTCCTTCTCTATTTTGCCTCGCTCTTCTTCGGTTGCTCTTCGTATACCCTTTTTCACCATCTACCCAGGATTCTTCCTCGTGAGAGGATCTTCGCGACCGCTCAAACGGTTTGCATTCGAACGGTCAACCTGAAACAGATGAAGGACAAATTCAATACCTTCTTTTTACTTCATAGTTTTTCTTAGGTGGTTCAAATATCGGGAAGGTTCAGAACATTCGTCAAATTAATTTTTTGCGCGAGATAACCAATCTTTTCATTATACGTGATCGATGATTCAACTTTCGTGGAATTCCATCTTGAAATTCCAGCTCCCCATTTTACGACGGTTGTTTTTAAAGCTTGCGTATTCGGTATTTCTTCACGGTTTCCCTATTTCCTAAATGACGAATAGGTAATTTTCTAGATGCATCTGATATTTTGTCGCCACATTACGATTTCCTACGTACATTGGTCTTCGATGAAGGAGAATTTCATGTTCACCCGTGAACAATTCTACTAGTAGAATATCAGAAAGTGTACACGTAAGTAGAAAAGAAACTATCCGACTGAAACAGCCTGTAGTCGGCATCCTCTCACTTTCATCGGTGCCCGACTTTCCTCATTTCCCTTGCGTTCCATTGCACTGGCTATCCTAACGATGCGGTTTTCACTGACAGCGAGTAGGAGTCTGTAGACTGGTCTATGCAACGGGTGACCCGGAAGTAGTTGCAATTCTACGTCATTCAAACTTCCACTTCAACCAAGGATGTAGAGAACGTTTTGAATTCTGAGATTTTACGGATTTCTGAGATTCGACTCTTTCGATCTGTGTCTCCTCAATTTGAACCTAGGAAATTTTTCATTGAATAATTTTGATTTAGTTTTCTTATGGGTACCAAAGTCCAGAAGGTCGGAACGGGACTTCTGATCTTTCATTTTGATCGGTACCTTTCGATATGCTTTCGTTTATTAGCCTAGTTACCAAATTGACAGCGTGAAGTCCTTTCTCAACCTGTAGAAACTCGATATCTCTTTTGGTACAAAACACCAAGAGTTATTGATTCGACAAAACGATTTCCGAGGAATTTTAAATCGAACCGTGATTCCATTAGCGAGCGAAATGATTCGAGAGAAGCGTTCGAGCAAGAAACTTCCTGTCGAATGGTCTCGCGCATGATAATAAAACCCGAAGAACTGTACACGAGCGGATTTTATTTGGACGTTAATTGGCCGGCCACGGTAACCGACCTCCAAAAACACACTGTCCAAGAATACGAATGTGTTTACGGTGCTGTGCCGTTTCGCTGCGCGCCATTGACCCGTTAATGTTCGAACGTCGCGTGTCTATTCTCCACGTGTCGAACCTTCTGGGAATCGATTTATTCCACGTGTACAAATTTTCGTGAACCGAAATATTTTTGATTTGTCCGATGGAAAAACTATGGTTCGAGTCTTATTACTTTCACGTGACAAACCACGGGGTATCCAATTACGAGTGGGATCGTTAGAAGGAAACTCGAGCCGAAGGAGGAACGATCGCCATTAGGGAACCAGAAGATTAAGAAGTTCAATTAGCCGAGAACTTTCGCCGGTTAAGGAGGGCAATGTCGACACACGTTGAGGTTGCAATCAGAACGAAATCGAAAGGGCCTACTACCGAGAAGAGCATCGATTCTCTTTCTCTGTGCCGATGGTGAAACTTCCATCGTCCGTTTTTGTCGAACGTAAATCCTTTTCGGGCAGTTCGACCTGGCGAAGTGAAAATCATCGGCTCCACGATTTTTCTCGTCCATGATTCACTGTTCCTCTTTTTTTCAACCAATCGGTTTATGAATATTTATCATTCACAAAAAGTGGATCGGTATCTTGGATAATTTTTTGTAGGGTTCCTTTCGTATGTTATTTTAGACGAAACGATTTGTTTATCGCTAACAGAATGAAGATAATTTTAGTTCGGGAATTCGGCTGGTTTCCCTGACTCTGTTCGAGATTTATCGCCCGTTTAATGTGCCTCTGAAACCCGACTGTTCCAAGATATTTACGTTTTTATTTCGTGATTAATTCCTTGAGCTCGAGTACTTTAATTAATTTTAGAAGACCTGACTAGAGTCAGACTTCTTCCTTCGAATATATAACAGATCTCGTAATTAATTAAGCCGATCGGTAAAATAATGAAAGTCAAATGAACCTTAATCGTCGATCGCTATTTATTTCTTCATTAATTCGTGACTAGTTACGTTGTAGAATTAGTGTTAATTAGGTTCCTGATAATTATCAAGGATCGTTAATCCGATTCTATGGTCGTTAATGAATGCTTGAAAAGAGCAAAGAAATTCCAAGCGATCGAGCGCAGGCCAATTGGAAATTCCTCTCACATTTGTGATTTCGTTCGGGATTTCATAGACTCCCGTGGAACCAGCTATGATGCAACGAGAAAAGAAATTTCCGGTAATAAATTGTCGTGGTATGTTGCCGTAGGCTTGAATGGGGACTCAAATATCTCGTAAGAGTTCTCGCGGAGAGCCCACGTGCGTGCTTCCCGCGAGACCACTTTCTTATTACATTCTACTAAATTTCATTCTCTCTGTCCAAACCCGTTAATTCGAATTATTTTTTTCAATAGTCTGAGCGACTCATTTACCTTACTAAAATATAACACCATATGAGTCCATCCTGGTATCCTTCACTAGGTTTATAAAAAATGACAACGGTGTATGGAACATGCATACAAATGCCACCTTTGTATGGATCTTACTTTTTCGAAAAATTGATCGTACAATTTGAGATTCAGGGTGGGTAAAGGTGTTTGGACTAGGTGGTTCTAATTTGGCCTATCGACCGGGATGAACGGAGTCGAAAAGAGAGAAAGAGACACAATGAACAAGCACCTGGACACACAGACACGTAGGTAAACGAAAAGAGCGTTCCTCGTCAAGTTCCAGCAGCGTTGCGCCGGAGAGACTTGGTCTAGGTCGCCTTTCACTGTCCTACTGACGTCTCGTGGTTAGTTGGTTAGTTGCTCTATTCTACTACGACTATAACTCAATGCCAGCATACACGTTGTCGTACAGAGCGACCCAAAAGAAACTACCGGCTCGGAAGGCCGAGCACGTGATGCGAAGCAAAAAAAGGCTAAATCTTCCACTCGACCAGCTGGAAAGTATCGTCGCTGACACGATGTAATTCCCGACTCCAATCCTGAAACTTTCGCATGATTACAAATATCTGCGACTGGTAATAAAATAGCTGAATTCGAAGTTTCTGAGAAACGATCAGCCGTTTAACGACGTATCGAGAGGAAAAGGATTTTTCAGATCGAGAACGCAACGACGCGAAACAGCTCGCGTGTCTCGATCGTGGGTCACTCTTGATTAAAGATCGATCGTGACATTTCAGTTTCTCGACTGAAAAAAGTGTCCGTTGGTGAAAAATGTTGAGGTGGTAAACGTTTCCCGACGATTCACTTTCGATCGGCAACTCGGTCGCAGTGAACGTATCGCAAATCTTTGCAAATGCCCCCAAGAGAGTAAAGTGGAAAGCAGCAAGATTTATATGCTACTTTGATGTTCCCAGCAAACTTGTTGAACCTGATCTTGAATCTGGTTTACGGTGATACGCTCACATGCACGCGGAACGTTCGGCTAGACGTCGAAGAATAATTCGAGCCACTTTAGCGGGACAATAAATAATAATCGGCGTTAAAGACAAGGCGGAACGAGTCGGATGATTTTCACGTTTTACTGGCTCGTCTCCTAATTTATTCGTCGACATTCCGCCTGACTTTATCGCAATCAATGATGGTAATTCGGGATTCTGCCAAATTGCTTTATTTTGTTACATTTCAATTTTGATCCATGGTGTAACTGTCGACATTTTTTGAAAACAAATCGAGAAACACTTCACTGGCTAGTTCTCGCTTTCCAGAATGAAATCGAGATCAGGATCGAGATTCCTTCTATTGTTCACGCTACGAGAATTACTTTCGCTGCTTTCGATTTTCGCGACGCCTGTGATTCAACGGTGACAGCTTCAACCGGTACGCGACTTTCGTTCTCGTTTAATTACGATTTCAGCTAGAATCGGAGACCCCGTAGGCTGTTGTTGAAAAAAAGGAAAAACGAGTGTCGTGTAATTGTACGCTTTTACTTTCGATTGTTTTGCCGTACCTTTGCCGTACAAGATAAACGAATTTAATTGTTTCCTCCTGCGTGGCAAGCGTTAATTAGAAAGTGGCTCGATTGTTGCGCAGTTAATGACAAGTCATTCTTTCAAAATGAGACTAGTAAAAGTAACGATAGTAAAAAGCATTCTACGTTGCTAGAATCGCAGGAAATCTTCCGAACAATTTTATTTTCTCCAAGATATTACGATACAATTATAATACGGAGGATAGAATATTAAACCGGGAAAAATTTTGCGAAATTATCTTAATTATCTTATAAAAATCCAGCCCCGCTGAAATCAACCCCAATTACAAGCCACAATAAACAACATCATTCCTGAAATGACATCAGACTCAATTAAGCACTTAATCGCAGCAACGAGGCATAATCCAATCTTTACAGACTACCTCTATAAAACTCCGCCTACCATGTCACACTCGCCAAAGGAATCACCACGACCCGGCATGGCCGTAAAATATTCTTTTTCGAAGGATGATTCGACGAAACGCGCCACGACCAGCTCTCCTGCATCGTTATTCGACGTCGCGAACGTTTAACAACTTTTGAAACCTCGAAGATCTTGGTTATCCTTGAAGCCACAGTACTTGTGCAACGTTTTACTCGCGCATAAAATACAACATGGTAATATAAGTTTGATAGTTTGTCAATCCGCGAAAGATCTCGGGCCTAAAATCAATTGCGCGTACAATTATCTGTTTGCGGTCCGATACTATGATAGTTTACTACATAGATTATTACGTTAGCTATCTTGAATATTGTACTAACAGCCATGATCAGATTAGCGTCATTTAAACGAAGTTCGGACGTTCTAACTTCAGAGAATGTTTCAAGGTCTTCGAGTTGAAAACTGAACGACCGTCAGAAACGTTACAATATCCGGTAGAAATGGCACGAGAGTAAAGGCATTATGGTAGCCATAGATAGCAATGTAAAGCCACAGCGCATCATGGTGGACACAGGTCGATGTAATAATAGATTGCATTCACGACCGTGGTGGTCCCTAGCCGCAAATTACCGACAATCATAGCCGACGCTATCGAAAGTATCTTCTTTTTTCGGCAAATAACACCCTAACCATGTAGCGAGATGGTTCTCATTTTTCCCCTCAACCCTTCTTGAACCCTTCTTTCAATTCTTCAAATTCCCTGTGTCATGAGGAGCAAATCGTTCAAAAGTTTATACAAAACGAAGCTAACAAGAGCATAAATCTACGTAGAAAAGTAAGCAACAAGGGGGAAAAGGATTAATATCGTGCAATGGTTTAATAATAACCGAGTGCTGCCCGAGGACATATCACGAGATAGAGATCTATTAACAATCTCTGATAAATATTGGGGAGAGACTGTTCGATCAATATTCATGATACTTAACATCCATTTATAACGCTTTAGCGTGGTAATATATCTAGTGGTCCACTATCGGCCGAACTCGCGTACTTCTTTCGAATGCAATGCATCCACATACCTCCCTTTACACACCTTTCTCGAATGTCTGCAACTCTCGTGGCTGGCCACGTGTGGCATGGGTATTGCACGTGTAGCGCCGGTGCCAAGCGATACAAATCGATCCGGAGGTTTCACGGTTTAGTTTAACTCGATCTAATCCCATCGCGGTTCGGCGTTGATTTATAGACGGTTGCTTTGATTTCTCCGTTATATCTTGCAATTTTTACCCGGTCTTCCCACCGGTGGATACGTTGGTTGCTACACACGCGAACGATTATGCGAGTCAGGTGAACACAGGTGCACAGGTGTGCCGACTCTAGAGACGGGAACAAACCAGTGATTGGCTCGCGAACAATGCGGCTAATCATGTTTTCGCGTGACATCTCGCGATAATAAGTAGGTCAACTAGACTGATAGACTCGTTCGGCTGGTCTGAATTATTGTCGCGGATTTATCTTACCACCAGACCGTTCAATAACAGTTCTCAACTATTCCCGTGTAGATCCGAGCGGTTCCGTTTATTGCGACTCGTTTTATCAGTTTATCTCGTAGGAAGAAACATGTTCCGGAGGATGTATTTTAATATATCGATCAGGTTGGCATGTAAATTTTGATCGACAAGATCGTTGGAGAAAAAAGTAAGAAAGATCCGATTGCTGTATCAGCGAATCAACGTGGACACGGTTTGATCCCATCTCTATCCAGCCCACGACACACCGATTCCCGCGCATACGCAGCTGTTGCCTCGCAAAGTTTTATGCACGCATTTATTTCAAGCGTTCAGCTTGTACGAGGTGTACCGGCCTCGGTACCCTTAATGAATTCGCGGAAATCTCATTCCTTAGCGAATTCTTCGCTGCGCGCATAAGAGCCTGTACGCGAAACGAATCGTTCGCGGCCTCGTTACGACCGTCCAGGAAATATTCCTGGAATTCGTGGAAAATGGATGTGGCTCGGTTCAGGATGCCCATTTCGCCTTCTCAACATCCTTTGTCAGAATCGCCTGAACGCGCTCTGAACTTCGAGTGGCGTTCACGCTAGATTAGAGGCCTTGAAACTTCCGAGGAACGCTGTACGCTTCGAAATCGATCGATTATCGAATGTATCCGCCATGTTTCCTCTAATTGAAGCTTAATCACGATAGAGAGGCCTTGTTCTTGTCTTGTACAAAGATAACGAGCAATTCTCTGCTACTTTTCCTTCGGGGGCATTCGAGCGAGACTGTGCAGCTTGGAATTCCAGATTTCAGTTTGGTACAGTCCCTCGTTTTACGCGGCTGCTGATAAATGATTATCTTGTCGGATCACGCTCCTCTTTTTGAAGAACTCAAAATCGTATTTACCGAGAACGTCTGACCGCGTCAAGTAGAGTCGTCGATGATAATTCAGACGGCGGACGCAGCCAGCAGTGGAAACTGCTTTAATTCCATTAAACGCTACGATAAAACGTTACATTCCTTTTAACAATTAAAGAGTGTAGATTAAGAAATACAAACGAAAATGCAACTGTTGGAAAGAAATTCAACTGATGGAAGATTTCCATCAAAATTTCAATAAACCGAGTCCCGTTTCAATTTGTTCGAATGATTGAGAAATAAAGGCTGACGGAATTTCTTATTTATGTCTCTTTAATAAGGATAGGATTAAGGATTTATATCCTCCGTATCTTTCATAATCCATACTATAATGTGCTGTACGTATTAAGCGTGGCTATTTCTGCAGTGCCATTCAGCCAGTTAAAAATCCCACGATAAATATATTATTAAGCATCGAACGTCCGCGTAACGAATCGCCTGTTCCCATGTTAATTTACGAGCTGATAAACCAACCTTCTTGTAATCGTATTAAATCCAAATATCTTCGAAATGAATTACTTCGGAGAAAGTAACTTTCGAGTAATTTTCGAAGAGTGCAACGATCCGAGATCATTGTTGTCGAGTTCCTTCCCCCGTTTTCGCGCGCTATGTTCAAGGTTTCCAGCCCATCAGCGTTAAAAGAAAAGCAGAAGAGGCTACAAGAGTAGCACGAGGACACGAACCAGCAACGAAATTCAGGATCGTGTTCGCGCGAGAAACGACGACGGGGAGAGTGAAAGAAAGTGAAAAAGCCATGGACACGAGAGAGCTATGCGCACAACGGAGAAAGAGAAAAAGACAGGCGAAACTGGCTGGATGACCTCGGTCTCGGAGTTGCAGTTGCAACGCGACAGGTTCGCAGCTGCAGTCTGTCCCAGATGTCGAGGCTGACGTCGGCGTAGGTGTGAGAGATCTGTGTACACTCGGCGTTTCCTTCGAACTGTGTCACGGCGTCTTTCTAGCCGGTTTAAAAGTAAAAGTAATTGATAGACTACGTTCGGATGATCTCCCGTTTACTTGTCCTTACAAATATCCTCATAATCGTCGATTCTTAGGTTCCATTCGTTAAAACGGATTCGATACGTTACCCATATTGCACCGGGACGCAAAGGGACTTACCTGAAACAGAAAGAGAGAGAGAAACGTTAGGGACTTCTTGTTTACGAGTCAAACATAAAAAGTAGGTCTCGAATCTAGTCTGGAAGTTGCAGACGCAGCAGGTGCGCATCTGCGACCTACTCTCTAAATCGATGGTAAGCACCGGTGACGTAGGCGCAAAACTGCATCGGATCGCCAGCACGTGACGCGTTCGTGTGCACGTAACACAATGCAACGCTTCGAGCGAAACAAATTGCCCGAACGACGCTTACGTTGCTCTATCGACGAACAAAACTGTCCAACAAATCAGAGGATGACTCCGGGAGCTTAAAAACCTGGACCATCGAAACGATCATAGTCAAATCCACCTGAAGCGTTCAAGTGTTCTAAAGACTATCGATGATGAACGATGTGAATAGGAAGTGGACCATGAAAAGAACAAGATCTTCGCGATCATAAAAGCTGAGCTATCAGTCAAAGATGTTACTTAGCTCTAAACATCGGTCTCTATTGAAGCAATCACGTGAATTGCTACTAGTCGGATTTGGAACTCGAAACTCCGGTCAATTGAGTCACGTTAGCGACGGCTTCTGCCTAATTCTAGTATCGGAACGACTACCACCTACATTATTAATTGGAAAATAGCTCCGGGTGTCCTTCTGTGTCGCAATTTCGTCGGTCCCTCAATAGTCCATCTCTGAAAGCGTAGGGGCCGTTGTGTTGAAAGTTTCAAACTCTAGACTAGGAGAGATCGACAAATTGAACTCGGTAGAACCTTAGACACCGCGTTATTGAGACGGTGGCTTTCGATAAAACGTTGCTCTAAAAATACTTAATGGGATATCGAATCGCTTCTCGGAATCTTGCTCTCCATTGTTGGCCGATTTCTAAAGACCCGTCGACGAGCGAGCGTATAAATAAAGAGGCGAACAGAAGTAATTAGGATAGAAAAAAGCAGGGGAACGGAGGGAAAGGAGGGTATCTCGCGCAGGCGAGAGACGCAGAGAATCGCCCGGATGACCTCAGTGTCTCGAAGCTACGGAGAGCAGCAGGTACGCAGCTGCGGAATGTCCCATATTCCCATGGTGAACTCGGACGCTCGATAATCGAGATATCGAGCACGTAGGTGCGAGAAACCACGAGAGGCACGGACAACGTTACACGGTACGCTCCCAGCTTCATACACGGCTTGCATCATACGCATTACACACACTTTGCTTGATGAAACAAATTGGTATGACCTGGTCTAGCCACTGTTGCTGCTGCCGCTGCTTCTCATCGACACCCTCCAGCCTGCCCCCCCCTTCTCCCGTGCCCCATCTTCGTCGTTCTTTCGTCGTTTCATTGAAGGAAGTCGTTTAGAAGAGATTCCTCGGCCCCCGACAGTAATTTCCGCGTGGCAATTCGACGCCGGTTTCCTATGCCTCTTCCATTTTGCTCGCGGTCAATTTCAATTGAATTAGATACGTAATCTCGATCTTGCACCGCGCAAAAACTGTAGGTTTCCCTTTCTCTACTATGTAATTTCAATAATTTTGCGGCTCGAATTACCACTCACGATCAGATTCAAAGGCATTCGATAAATTTCATCGGAAATTTACCGTCGCCTCTGGTAAGGTATCCGTTTATTATATTCGCGTAAACGATTGGACAAGTGGTTAAGCGATACAGCTCAGATTATATCTGGGGTATAACTAGCGTTGGTACCCTCCGATATCAACGTTAGTGATTCAACACTTTTTATAGCTTTCTTTCAAATTCTAAGCTATAAAAGTGGGCTGATTAATGGAAATATTGTCGGTGTTAACCTACCCGCGTTGCAGCACCGTATCAAAGCCTCTTTTCTTTCTTTCCGCTGTTTCAAGAAGCTCGCTGTCGAGTCTCCGTCGAGGCAGAATACCCGGTTGAAAGACATATTATTCAGAGTTTCGCAAACCAGGTCGAAGTCGCGAGAAAGGAGGAACTGGAGCAGACCACCTTCCGAAACGTTCGTTTTCGTGGCGCAGGGATTCGCTGGATGGTGATCGAGTGAAAATCACGGACAACCGGGAAGGAAGGGGTAGGTAGAGGAGGTCGAGCAGTCCCGGAAAAGAGGGAAGGAAGAACGTCAGCGAAAGAGGAGAAGGCTCGAGGGGGAGAGCAGGAAAAGAGGGTTCGCTCGCGAGAGAGCCGACGCGACGTTCGGCGCGCATAGTTCAAAGATAGAAGAGCGCAGCGGCACGTTGCACCGATGCATGCCCGCTGCATGCCCGCTGCATGTGCATTGGCCGGTTGTGCGCGCATGAACACAGACACGTAACCAGCTCTGCGGCACCGCCATTGAGACCTGACCTACTTTGGGACACACGGTTCGCCGACATCGCGCTTCGCCCGAGTAAAAGCACCGAGCAAAGCACACTCCGCGAGCGTGGGCGGCCGGTTACTCTTCCCTTCTCGCTCTTTTTTCCGCTCCTCTGACTCGACTGTCTTCGTTTTTTGCTTCGCCCTCGGCTTTTCCTCTCCTTCCTCCTTCTTCCACCTTTTTTAATCCGCTTCCCCGATAAATTTCCGACATTTTTCCTATTAAACTCCCTTTTACCGGGTAAATATTAATTAGTTGCACTCCCTAGATTCGATCCCACCCGGAGATAATTCTCCAGCGATTTTTCGACTTATTTTTGCGTTTACCTATTTTTTAGGTTCGAAAAAGGGACACGAATGTTCTCATTTTTGCTGCGTACCTGTATCCCTTTTGTTTCTCGATTCATCCTTTTCCCCCGTTCTGTCTCCGAATCCCTTTTTGTTGCCTGCCTCTTTTTTATTTCTCTTTCCGAACCCCTCTTGATCTCTACGCACCTCATTTCTGCTCTGTCCACGACCCTTTCGCACCCTGTTCCGGCTCTCTTTTTGTCTCTGTTTCATCGACCCTTCGGCGGATATAATGCACCGGTTTTCGGTGCAGCAGAGAGATTTCGAGTGCATTGGCCTAGATACGGCTGAACCGGGGTTTGATATGAATTTTCCGGTAGACACGGATTTTCCCCTCGGATATCGGGCCAACGAAACGAAATTCCCGCGAAAGGAGGACAGCGGGAGCGCAATAAAGGCCGGATCGACGTCGTCGATTCTCACCGAGCCGAACAATATTCCTCGATTGAATCCACTTGCGGCGCCTGCCTCTCTTCCGCGGTAAATGACTTCATCCGTGAGAGAACGACTCGTCTTTCCGTCCAGAGAAAATGCTTGAAAATCGGGGAAATGGGCCGTGTTGATACGAGGGAACGGCAAGAATAAACGTCTCGTGCCGTAAGTTATTGGAATATGCAGCGAACTTCGAAGAACTTCTTAGCTCGATCGCGTTTCTCAAAAGCAACCATAAGAACGGTGATAATTAATATTCGCGCGTATAAACGAGAGTTTTGATTCGTCACGGTTAACCGATAACTCTAGCCCGATTACGCTAGCTCAAACGCGATGAATTCCAGCATTATAGGGTTTTAACTTCGTAACTACCTGTTCCGTGCAGAGCGAGACTCGTTTGGAACTGAAAATCTCGAGAAAATTTCTAGTGTTGTCCAAGCTCGTAACGGATGCAAGATCGTAGAAAAAGGTAATGACAATCCCGGCTAGAGACAGAACGGAAGACATAGGAGAAACCGGTAATTGTTAGATTATCGGTGATCATTAAGATGCATGACTAACATTTACGAGCACGGAATCGCGTTTATGATCGTGCGAACGAAGTCCATAAAAGTGTTCGACGCATAAAGCATTATCAGCGAAAGAGAGAGAGAAAACACTGGTAGGATCAATGAAAGACCTAGGAGAGTCTGGCTACGATTTCTTACGCGTCTCGTTTCGTGGCAGAACACGGAAACACCGAGCTACTCGAAGGAGCAAAAATATATTTCGATTGCCGAGAGATCGTCCCACGATCGTTGCGCAAATGGCGTACGAAAGCGAGCCGTTATCGTCGCAGAGAAGACGAGCGGAGTGCCACAAGGATATTCGGCCGATTATCTTAACGACGCTGCATACCGAACGGGTCCTTTCACCAATAACGTATTTGAACATTGTCGCTTTATGCTTTAAAAGTAAAAAAGAGAAATCGAGAGGGAAAGCAGCCGCGCGAACGCGAGCAATCAATTTGCATTAACGAAGAATTCGGCCCCTCCTGAAATTCGTTCGCTTTCTTCTTTCTCCTCTGGTCGCTGTACGTAGTCTTTCAGATCCAAGATCCCCGATCTAATTTTTTATCGCGAGAGGGTACAATCGCAGCGTGAAACGCTTGTCAAGCTAAACAAACTCGTGGCTGGCTCCCTCGGAAACGGATCCGCAAATAATCCGGCCAAGTCTTCTATAAATTCACCTTGAAACGGTTATCCACCCGCTCTCGCGATTCAGTCGCGGTGCATCGCGCGTGCAAACTTCGCTTCGAAATCGGTCGAGCGTGACCTTACGACTTTAACGCAAACTTATTGCCAGCGCGATTCGGTCACGGTTCGCGAACTGATTCGCTGAAAGTATCTTCGATCAGTTTACTACCTTCCTATCTGCCATTAAGCTCGAAAATTCCTCTCGTAAGTGTCAAAAATAAACGCGATCGAAAGATCTTTGGGACAGGGTTAAAAATGGAACCGATCGCGTAGAAACGCGTGAATGGAATCGAAGATCGATCGAGCCCTCAAACAGTTCAATGGAAAATAGGAGCAACGACTAGGGTATTTTTAGATGGGTCGAGATTGACCGTGTTCGGCTGTTACGATGGCTGGCGCACGTGCATCGGCTCGCAAGCACAGGGAATCGTTGCACCGGAGAGAGAGAGCTTGCAGCCCCCGTCAACTGGGTCAACGTGACACCGTCGACGTCGTCGCTCTTGACGCACGTGCAAACATCTTGAAACGCGGCACGCATGTGCAGCTTGCCTCGTACAGGCTAACTTCGCCTGGATTTCCCTGTCGACGATCAATGACGTCCGGGAAACGTTCTTCTTTTCTGCGTCCTTCGTACGTCCGACGTCGTTAGACTCTACTGACAACTACTCGACGGTCTACAGCTTTATCGACCTTTTGCACGCCGATAAATCTTGCTATGTTTTTCCCCGACGATATTTTATATTTAGTATCATAGGACTGTAGAAACCCTTCTGCAATTACACTTAGGACCTAAAAGGCCCTATACCATTTCGCTATGCCATTAGTAGCATTTCGAATTTTTGCAGTTGTACCTGTGCATATACCAAGTCGTTCTAAATGATTTATCAGACTTAATTTCACAGTTTTCTTCGAAAGTATTGTCACATCTCCAACGTAGACAGATATGTCCTCACTCGATATTCCTCGTCGCGTTCGCGCATTCCCGAATCGAAACGCGTGTCGCCGAAAAAAATAAAAAAAGCCAGGCAAAAGAGGCAAAAAACGGGGAACGAAGCGAGTGAAAGTGCGAGCCGTCTCGAATTCGCGATTAGAGGGGCCGTTGAAGAAGAGGCGCACCCGCGGGTCCCGCTGCCAGGCCCCGAAAAAGGCGAATCACCTCGCGTCGAAAGTTGCTCTTCCGAACGAGTGTTGCGACTTGACGCGGAAAGAGCGAGAGAGAGGGAAAGGTGGGACGAGGCCGAGAGGGGAAAAGCAGAATCGTATGCGAAATAACAGGCCGTTCAAACTGCGCAAATGTTTGCGAAATGACGTCAAAAACTCGCCAGCTCTGTTCGGATTACACGTGCGGTCGGTGAACGCGTGCCTGACGAACCTCGGGACAAAAGGATGATTCTGGCTAATTATCTCAACTGCTAGGATCCCCCGAGGAAACACCGAGGATCAAATATAATTACATCTAATAACAGTCTTTGATTTTCGATACATGTATTATCCAATCACTCCAACATTTTGGGTAATTCGTACAAAGCAAACACGATTCTATCGATGTTTCTGAATCCCTCCTCGTATCACATTACAATTCGGATGTGATAGACTCGTATTCACGCTGCAGTTGTGATACTGCATAGTCAAGGTTTACTGAATGTAACCTTTAATAATTAGGGAGGCATCTGTCCAGAAAATTGTATTTTAAGGGGTTAGCATACGTCAAAAGAATATTCGAACGTGAACATGTTCGCAGTGAAATCAGCCATACATCAGCCAGCAACTTAAGAACCCCGTTCTTTACTCGATTAAATGTGGGGCTAAACGCGTTAATTTTAACGCGAAGAAAAGATAGAGTTGAAGAAGTGAAGCTAGGTCGCGAGAAGCCGAGAGCAGAAACGGCGTTGAACGCGCACAGAAATAATACACGGCTAAGAAAAAAGGGGGATACGCGAGGGGATGCACGGTTTACCTGGCTGCAACCTGCACACGGATGCATATTTTTCCATCCCCTATTCATTCGCGAGTGTACGGTGTCTGCTATGACCCACTTCCGTCTGTGGAATAAACGACACACCACCCACGCACGGGATCCTCGAGCTCCATTCGAACACGGTGTTTCATTGATGCACAGGGTCGATGTTTCAACAGAATCTAGATCGAATGCTTCGAAATCTGTCGTAATCGCTGGACTTGACACGATTTTATTAGCGCAAACCGAGTTCGATTCTGAAGATTCTAACAAGACCTGAAGGTATCTTGAATTAACGAGTTAACTTGATTTCTAATATTTCTGTTAACGAAACGTTTCCGATGCCTGAAGGATATTTGAATATTTTCAAACTGTTCCCAACGGGAATCGATTCGAAAAGCGTTATCGATAACTGGAACATTCCAGGAAGTTTGCAGCAAATATCGTAGATGGCAAGCATTACGAGACAGCAGGAAGAAAGCGAGCGTCGAAAAGCACGGTAAAAGCAGAAAGTGGAACGGCGGTCGGATTGAAAGCCTCTTCTCGTTCGGGGACTAACAGACATTTATGAGACACTGGAATCCGAAGAACGACCGGTATCTCGTATTTCGTCGTCGAGCCAAGGAATCGAGCAACCGTGAACCGCCTACGCGGCCGATCCGATCAAACCGTACGAATTAATAGGGAAAACTGTTGCATACCCTCTCTTCCGTAATCTTGAATAAATTAGAAAAGACCGTCGTCGACATCGTTGCCGGGAAGCGACCTAAAAACATTTTACTTTTTAATCGTTCGCCTCGAATTTTTAATAGCGGGATACGTTACTGGGTCGTTAACTGAAGATGCTGCAATCTTCGAAGATAAATTCCATCAATTTTAGAATCTTTAGAACTTGTTAGAATTTTAATCTAGTCGACTTTAACGTCGTTTCTAACGCTAGCAACTCCGTTGCTTATACTCTAGCCCTAGTTTAAGGTTGATATAGCACAGGTATATTCTAACGAAATATATCTGGGTGCACACAGCCCTAGTACACTCCAGCGCTGAAATATTCTAAGGATCCTAATGGCTAACCTAATCTCTACACCTTATCCCTTGACATAAAATATCGTGACACACTCGTGACGCACACTACAGTTCACATGTGAAGTTTTCAACAGAACTTTAGGATTCAATTTTACTTATCTTCGTGATCAAGGATGAATACAACTCGTGCTTAACTTTTAACTTTCTACTCGTCTTCGCATTGTAGTAATTAGTTATTTGTGCATGACCTGCCAAGAAAATTATAGTCTAAGGGTAACAATGTCCAAATGAGATCGCTGAAGATCGCTAAAAAATGCTGAATCAAATAACAAAAATAAATGTGAGAATGTTATAAAACGAACTGCAATCCCTTAAGAGCAATAATTGCAAAGAGAGAATTGGAAATATTTTTAGTGGTGTAACGGAGCTGAAATTTTCGAGTAATCGGTACCGAGCGTTGGCAGAGGTTTGTATCGGCAACGATGGCTCCTCGAACGAGCCTGGAACGTCGTTCCGTGGCCGAATCAGCCTGAGTTTGCCGGATGCCCGGCCGGCCGAACCTGTCTCTTCTACCGGCACGCACGGCGCTTCATCGAGGCACCGTCACGCGTGGAAGTCGTTTACCCCTCGGAGTTATTTGGCCCCTTCGTGGCGAGCAACGCTCCGGCCAACACGCTCCAACCGGACGACGAAGAGTGACACAACACGCGGGACGGAGACGCCGGTCGACGGCTAACATCGGAGAGAAAGAGAAGTCGTGTTTATTGGACGGCAGAGGAAGTCACGAGGGGAGGATCGAAATTTCTCGATAAGGGTATCTTCGACCTGGTCACGGGGTGCATTATTCTTCGACTTCCCCTTTGCTATTCCCTTTCTACCGGCACTCCACGATTAACCCTTTGCATTTTACCTACCTTAAAATAAATCAAATGGAGTATGTGACAAATATATTTTACTTATTAGTAGTAAATAAATGAAAATATTCGAGCTGCTTATCTGAATTATTTATAAGATCCAGGACAAGCATGTCGACATGGGAGTGCAAACCTTAAGTACCGTTCAAACGTCGAAAAATAACCTCACTCTTTTTATTAAAAAATCTCTGTTTATTCTTCCATGAATTAAAAGCAATTCCAGAGTCTTTGTCTACGACCCACGTGTCCTCTCAGCTCTCAGTGATCTTGGACAAAAGGAAGTTCGAAAAACGTCCAGGAAAAGGGCAGGGTCACAAAGGGAGCCTCAGCTGATATTTAAACGGACGCGTGTCCAGGGGCATCGAATGGAACGGGAAACGTGAGGTGGATAAATCGGTCGAAGGAAGGAAACGGCGACGGAAGAGTCGAAGAAAAACAAGGCGAGAAAACAACCACGAAAAAAACCGGGCGGCCGAGAAAAAGAGACGGAAAACAAAGATGCGACACACGTGCCAGGGACACGCGTGCGTGCGTAGGCGCGAGAGAGGAAGAGTTGAAGAGGGAGCGAGAGATTGAAAAAGGGGACGAGCTAGAAAAAGTAGGCGGAAAAAAAGATGCCGGGGGAAAGCTGAAGAGACGAAGGTGGAAAACGAAATAAAAAGAGAGACAGAAAAAGGAAACCGATAGTTCTTTCTTCGAGGCACATTGTGAGCACACAACCACGCGATTTTAGTCGTACCATTCTCCCTCCTACGGTCGCTACGAGGATCCCCCTTACGGCTGCCGAAAACAACGTCGTGAAGACCTTCGTATGGCAACTCGCCCGCCGACGGCGACGCCGAGACGTATTCCGCATACGTAAACCCGTGTCTCTCCTCTCGAACACCGACGAATCCACTGGCGTCTCACGAAATTTCGGAGAACGATCCTTGGACGAAAACGGGGGACCGTCGCGTCGAGGCGTGTCCACCTTCCACTTGCTCCAACGCTTCGCCGTGTCACGGTTCACCTTCCTTCGGAATTTTCGCAAAATACCACCTACGTACACTTGGGACTATTTCAAAATTTCCACCTTTACAAACTTAGACACTTCACAATTTGTACTTCAGAATTTGTTAATTCGAGAATACCTCCACATCTAGTTCTACATTCACATGTCTACTCTGAATACTTTGAACTAGTTCAAAATTTCCACATTTACAAACTTAGGCATTTCAATCTGGGTACTTGAGAATTTGTGAAGTAAATTCAAGAATACCTCCATATCTAGCTCTACATCCACACCTCTGCTCCTCGACTGAATACTTTGGACAACTACAAAATTTCCACTTTTACAAACTTAGACATTTGACAACCTGAGTACTTGAGAATTTTTGAAGTAAATTCAAGAATACCTATGTAGTTCTACATCCACACCTCCACTCCTACGACCACACTTTGAACAAGTTCAAAATTTCCACGTTCACAAACTTAGACATTTCAATGTGGGTACTTGAGAATTTGTGAAGTAAATTCAAGAATACCTCCACATTCAGCTCTACATCCACACCTCGACTGAATTTCTGCAGTGCCTCCAAATAGAAATAGCAAAAATATTTTTACTTCAACCTTTAAATATATAATGATGTACTGCACTGTTTCAAAATACATCATACTGAATAGTGACATGAAGTTGCAGAAGTGAATTGTACAATTCCCTAATAAAATATATACTGAAATGTTTCATTATTTTTACCCTACTTTTGCAAAAATGATGCACTTAAAGCAGTCAACATAGATGTCCATTTCCGCTGACTTTTACGTTTTCCATCGTGCTTTTCATTGCACGGTGTATTTTAAGCTTGAACGCTTTTATTATAGCCACAACTTTGTCGCGTGATTTCCCTGCGAAACGAAAATTTCCCATTGTAAAGGGCAGACGGTGTATTTCGAGCTCGATGTGTTCTAGGACAACTTTGTTCGTTGAACTTTTACGCGGTCGTGTTTCTCGGAGAAACATTTTTTTTCCAACTGCGTGGGATGGTATCACGTGGGAACTGTTTCGTGACATACATATGTTTGTACGTTCGTACGCTGAAATTCGTGTGGGTTTTCTTTTCGTGGATGCTCTATCGGATCCGTCGTTTCACTTTGGTTGTCTCTTTTGTTCGCGTTTCGTAACGTTTTCGAACTTTCCATCGGTATACAGAAGCGCTCTCAAATTATTTCCAACGTTAACCGCTTCAGAAAACAGGAAAAAGAAAATCAATTTTTGGGACTCTTATTCGGCATCGGAGTTTTCATGGACATGACGAATGTGCAACGAAGCACGCAAATAAACGACCTACAGACTGGAAGGGGAAAAACTTTTCGATCGTAAAAATATCACGGAAACGCTTCTCCCCGAAAACTCGAGCCACGACAGAATTTTCCTAACTTTAAATATCGCGATATCGAACGAAACCTTTTAGCGTCGCCGAAAATATCGCTAGAAACAGACGGCTGATCAGACAGGATTTCGATAAACTAAATAAGAAATCGTTCGCGAATTTCAGTTTGTTCTGAACGGGAATTATTGAGGACACGAATACGGTTAATTTTGGTTGTATTGTCAAAGGTATAGCTAAGGCTACACGTGGTACATAGGATTATGAAATAGTGATTTAAGAAATTTCGATAAAAATAGGAATCGTCGGGTCTGCTGCTTACTGTGTATTTTAATTACCGAGTACACGATTATCGCTTTAAATTAAAACCTGACATACATACGATTTATTATTACGTCACACGTAGACCGTGACCCGTGACACGAGCGTGATTGGTGGTTATAAGGCATGGGGTTAAGAACGATCGAAGGGTTTTCCACGCAACTTCGATAAGTGGCTAGATCAGAAGTATTTAACTTGTCCGCGTTTAGAAGCGTGCCGTTTCTTTCGGCCATGGCCTTAATCGCGATGTGTACCGATAGAATGCATCACCTTTTTTACCTCGTAAACCCTGCATACAATTATTAAGACATTAAAATTCAAGGTAGGCAACGAAATTTGACACGTGTTTATCATAATACCCAAACGTAGAGTTTTAAATAGAGTACGATAAAGGAAAGGTCTCTGGAAAGAAAATCGCGAGTGCAAAATACGCGCTTGACCTTAGTCATCGGTTCGCGAGGTCGATGGATCGATCGTTGGCACGGAGAAAAACAAGAATCATATCTTAGCGAAATGTTTCCATTCGAGTTCATTCGCTGATTACCCTTAATGAATCGCGTAGCGACGAAAGATCTTTTCCAAAAAGATTTCTCCGGCTCGAGGAGCAAAAGCGAACGCTTCAGCCTTCCTCGACCCGTATCAGCTCGAGAAACAAGCACGCGATTAATAACGATGTCAAAGCGACGGCAATTGAGCGTCGCGCTAAAAAATATTGACCCAAATCGTGAGCATCGATTCGTCGGAGACGTTCTATCGTACAATGCACTTTCACGCGGCAAAATCCTCTTGATAACGAGCAATCCAAACACGTTTTTACGCGGTGATTGCCTTGATAAGATAAAAGCAATATTCTGCAACATCGATCGCGAACAATTTTCTATTTTTTCGAAACGCTAACCTGCGGCAATTAACAATCGTCGACGCGTTTAACAGATACCGAACGCGATTCGAACACTGAATGTTAGACTTATATCGCTGGAGAAAAGAGACGCCCGTGGCGAATCAGATTTTCAGTCAACGATCAAAGGGTTAAATGGGAACATGGCAAGATCGCGAACAAGCAAGCACACTGGCAGCTAGAACGACTATCACAAGGTAGTTAGCGTGAACAGAGACGTGACGTTGCCGGTTGCCTGTCCGAGTACTTTCATTGCTGTTATACAACCGCGGATCGAGCGACCGACCGACCGCTGAAAGGAGAAATGGGAACACGCAGTGGTTCTCATGCAAACCGGCCAGAACCTTATCGATCGTTTGTTCGAGACCAGAACGCGGATAATAGGTCTCGATGGATCTCTGCTCGACCCAATTTGCGGGGATAGCTTAATCGATTCCAGCCTGACATATCGCTTTCGAGATGTTACGCTGTCAAACAGAAGTTCAGAGTTCACGTTGCTATAACGTTTATAGACAATTCTATTTTCTTTGCTACGCTTATTCTAAACAGTCGAAAATTCATCCACAAACGGGTTGAACGCAGTAGGTCAAATATTTAGACCTCCATTTGCAAATAATCATGGACCCAAATATTCTAACAGACTTCCGGTTAACTTGTCCAGAAACCTGTCTACGATCTTGTTTGAGTGTGATTACATGAGGTAATCTGCCATCGCTAAAATCACGCAATATCACATCCTCGTCAGTTTTTTAATAACAAGAAGCTTGATAGCAAGGTTAAAAAATGGTGCAGGTGGCGGGAAACGCTAAAAAGGACAGATTTGATTTATGTGAAATTTCTCGATAAGGACTGGCATCGATTGAGCACCGTGCACAAGAGCAGAACGAAGGTGAGTTTTATCTCGCGGTGTTCTACCCAAGGCTTCGTGTAATCTCGGTCGCGGAGAAAGTGGAAAAGTGTATCATTGACTTCGTTCCCTATATACACGGTGACTCTTTATCAACTTTACAACTTCAAAATGATATTAACAAACTTTATGTTTCTAGATTGCGATTAAATCCCGATATCCAAGACAGCCATTGTGACCAAACTTCTTAACTAATTAGCAGTTCATTCCGACCTTTATGTCAGACAGTAATAATTTTGAAGGAATTCGTTTCATGTGCACCAAAGGACAAATAAAAGTTTTGGTGAGTAAAATAATTTGATGTACGTCATGAGAGGTTAAATTTAAACCAATCAGTTCGATATTTTTCAAGAGACACTTACAGAGATGATCAAAGTTGCTCGATAAGAAGTGCAGCAACAGTGTTGCAGCGTTCACCTATTTTCAGCACGCGGTCTAATATTAATCCCGACGATACCTGCCACTAAAATCGATATCCCTCGCTGTTCGAACTGGGTCAAACAGTTGCGCGCATTCTGACGTTATTTTTAATATCGCGAAATCCACCCCCTTTTCTCCTGGGAGTCTTATCTTTCTCCGGCTCGAAGCTCTTCGATATCTTTCATTAAGAAAAAATTATGGAAATTCCGTAGGAAAATCTACGTTATGTTTGTAAATTGGATCTACCAGAATCAAAAAATTCAGACGGTATGTTTGTATGGACTACTGCACGCAGGATGTCGAAAAACAATAAATTTCGAAACGAGTTTTCGAAATTGAGCGCTTTCCAATGGAAAGTCGAATTCTAAGGCTAGAGGGACTCAAAGCGAAATTTATTAAATAATTGACGAAAGCATCGTGATTGTTATCGGATTTGGATTTAATTCTCCAGCAAAAATTTGCAAAATTGTGCCAGCCATAGCTTTTAAATCGAAGCGGAGTTAAAAATTCCAAGTAATACGCTCCTAGAAACTTTCGAAAGGATGATATAGCAACTGACGAAAGTAAATGCAATTGTTATTGTTAGCAAATGTACTTTATGAAGAAGAGTCCACGTAACTCTATTTTATAACACCGCGCACCATGCAATGCCATTTGAACCAATTGCACCGTAGCAATTGCTTTTGAAGAGAACGGGCCTCGACGTTGACGCTTTCTGCATTTCGAACCAGGATAACCTACGATTTATACCTAATAAACCCTTAATTTTTCATTTCACCCCGATATTTTCCGAGATCATTATTTAATCTCTTTTTCTTCCCACTCAAATAAAGTTCTTAGAATCCTATTTATACCGTAATATTATTACTGTCTATTCGAACGTTCAAGTTAGCTCGGCAAGGTAACAGCTTTAAACGCGATCGTATATTTATTAAACAGCCATCTACATACATTAAATCCAGTAAACGCTTAAGCCTCTACGATCCTCTTAAGGGCACGACGTAGGGACCGTAGCAGCCTTCAGGTAATCGATTTTTCCGTTTCCATCTACATTTATGCAGCATCCGATGCTTCAACAGATGCTTCGAGTGCTCGAAATCGAAAAAAGAGGTCCGTCGAAGAAAGCAAGAAGTTATTGCAACATCCACTAATCGATTTCATAAGAAATTTCAATCCATTAACTTGCCGAGGAACCCATCAATCCTTTCAGAACACACGGAATTTAATGATTCATTTGCTAAACCAGATTTCCATCTTCGATTCGACTCGCGAAGTCAAGAATTTATCGTGCTTGCGATATTTGCAAGCTTGAGAATTACAGGACTTTGATATTTCAGAATTTAGGAATTGAAGAATGTCGAAATATGGAAAATTGTTAGAAATAAAAGCTGCCAACGAAGATTAACCTGAAACCTGATTTTTAGAGTTGTAAAGTGATTCTGCAAGTCGGGCACGTTGTTGCAAAACATGTACACGTACATCGAACAAAACCAATGTTAAGCTGATCTCACGTCCTGTAGCTTCATCCTCACGAACGGACAGCTACATATTTTTCTTTAAAAGCCGAGGCAGACGAACGCATCGCGTTCTCGAGGCCACGGGTCGAGGCAGATAAGATATAATTATTGGTGTCGCAAAAATGGCTGAATCCGACCCACCCGCTCTCCCTCCTCGCTCCACATTTTCTTTCATCTTCACCAAATTTTATCTCTTTCATAAAGTTCGATGGTTTGATTCGACTATCAAATAGCTTGAAATATAACGAGAACTTTTCGAGTCATCGACGATGAAACTGTTTCTTGAAACGGGATTCAATGTTATACGTTTACACAGATGTCAGATTTAGAAAATTACTGAAACCCAGTTTCAGTGAAGAATTTAAGTCGATACAATAATGAAACGTGGAATTCTGTGTATGAAAAATTTGTGGAATAGAATGAAGGGTGCATGTAGAGCAACTTAAAGATGGAAACGATGACGTATTTGAACAGCGTCAGATATAATGCAAGTTTGTTCACCGACAAAATCATGCTACAAATTATTTCCGAAAATACAAATTTTGTTCTCATCATTCACAGCAACGTATTCGAGGACATTACAATTATTTAAAAGTATTTATGTTTTAACACGTACAAATGTTGCG
The DNA here is from genome assembly GCA_036983795.1 of Megachile lagopoda. Lineage (NCBI taxonomy): Eukaryota > Metazoa > Arthropoda > Insecta > Hymenoptera > Megachilidae > Megachile > Megachile lagopoda. Next base: position 3,612,712 of record CM072794.1, read on the forward strand.
TAAGGATCGTTTCTGCAGTAACATCAAGTATTACTAGTAACATCAATAATTCAATTGCATCGACAATTTTTACAATATTTAATCGTATGTATTCGCGAGTGAAACTTGAAATAACAATGAGTGAACAAATCGGTCAAGTTCCAAATGTTAAACTTTGTAAATGTAAACTTTGTAACAATTATATAAAATCTTTTAAATAAAATATTACGTTCGTATAATTAAAGGATCAAGCAGCGTAGAAAAACGTCATCACAAGGTTTTCCAACGGCGTCGACCCCCTTGGGCAAACTGAGCCACGGCGTCCTGGAGTCTTATCGTAGCACAAATATACCGGCAGATATCGCGATATCGCCAGATTAAAAACGGAAGAAGAGGAGAAAGCACGCAAAAGGAAAGATAATTCAGGTTTCGAAGAAATCTTCGGAAAAGGAAGAGGCAGAATACGTAAAGGATCAAAATTTATTCGAAAATATAGCTGTCAGCAAAGCCGCGAGTTAATGAATCAAGCACGTGTTACTTAAGCGACTAATTAGCGACTGCCCGCGTAGAAGAGAGACTAACGTACGTTGAAGGAAAGGTTAGGCAAGTCCAGAAGAAAAGCAGAAGATGATGGTAGGAACGCGCGGTCGCAGGGTCACGAATGGCACGCGCGATTCTCAATGTCCACTATTAGCCAACACTAGTATCGCATATTTTCTGTCTGACAATTTAGCGGGAGAACTTGAACCGTTCCTTGCAATGGGATAAGGATACTCGAGGATAAAAATAAACATGCTGATACCTGAACCGATGCCACTGTGAACCTAATATCTCTTCATTGTTTATATTTTGCAATTTTTAACGCATACAATTACGCGTGGACAAACGCCACACGGTAAAAACGAAGAATAAAAGTTAGAGGATCAATAATCGAAATTGCAGCAGGTCGCGTGACCATGCAAATGACTGGCAGCGACCGGCAATGACAGTGTAATAATAATGACTGTTACCACTTGCTACACGACGATGTTTACCCGCCGCTCGTGATCATCGATCATACGCGGTCTTGAAATTCAATAAAACGTCTCGTCTAGTCGGATTGATGATCGAGCGGAGAAAAAGTCCGCGGGTCTACGAGTATCTAGCGATTACCTGTGCCGCGTGTGATTAATGCCGCATTTTGCGTGTATTATTACGCACGCCGGTTTTTACCGTGCTTTTCGTGTACAGGTCGCTTCAAAACGATTGCAGCAACATAGCTCGGCTTGCAAAACACAACGAACAAAAAGAAGGAAAAAGAAATTGATTCGAAAGAAGCAACAATGCAAAACGCTGGATTTTTCCTTGTTTGCTCATCAAAATTAACCGAAGATGAAGTTGCACAGTGATCTCTTCAAAACGATTGCAGCATGATGGCTTGAAAAACATTGCAACAACGAACAAAAAGAAGGAAAAAGTAGAAATTGATTCGAAAGAAGCAACAATGCAAAACACTGGATTTTTCCTTGTTTGCTCATCAAAATTCTTTATTAACCGAAGATGAAGTTGCACAGCGGTCTCTTCAAAAGACTTGGAGGAAGCGTGAAACCGTGTTGTTTGGAAATATTCAAGCTATAAACGCGAAACGTTGCTGCCAGGCGCACGACAAAGGAACGTAAGTCAGAATTAAAGGAACCAAAAAGGAAGTGGAAACATTTTCGAAACAACATGGAAGGCCGTAGGCTAAAGTGGGACAGGGAGGATCAGTTTTTCAATCTTTTTTCTCTTTTTGCGGTCGAAAGTGAACGCGCGCGCGCGCGCGGACGCGAGGCAAATCCGCTGCAGCCGTTTTTGCGCGGTTTATTGCGATTTAAAGTCGATTTACGCGCGGCCACCGCGTCGTTCAGCTTTGATCATCGACAGCCAAAAAAAGTTAACGATCAATGATCGCGTGGAATCGGCCAGACTCATCTCCGGTTTCCCAGCTGCGAAACTTATGGAACACACTGTGCTTCCAGATTTTTGTAACTTCGTAAGCGCTTTCTCGCCACTGCGGGGACGGGACAAAAAATGTATTTTTACCGAGGGAAAAAAATGGTCGAGGAATCTTGGAGATCGTAAAACTGCGACGACGAAAAAAAGGGATAGGATTAAGGAAAATTGTGGCGTTAACATAAATCACGGAAAAGGTTCAGGCTCGTTAACATAAACGGCAGGTACACAACCTTTCTCAGCTTCGTTGCGAGGAATATAATAATGGTTGAAAAGGGAAAAAGCAGATAATTGAAATGGAAATTTTGAAAGGAGAGTTCACACGAAGGCTACAGACGATGTGGCTAACGGTATCTGTCCCTGGCGTCGAGCATCGTTGCAACCCGCCTCAAAGGCCTTCGAAGCTGCAACTTAGTGCAGGGAACGTGACTCACGGATGCATCGGTGCGCGAAAGTGGAAAGACTGGTGGTGAATTTGACGCGTGCCCTCTCACCTGTTGCACGAGATGCATTATCGATAGCGAGGCTTCGTACCGAATATCGATTATGAACTACGAAGGAATCCTCGATTCATTATCGTTGATCTTATGCTTTTCCGAGAATCGCTAATCTTTAGCGTTCTCGACAAATTTAACCCTTGAAGGCTGAAAATCGACCATTCGCGATAACATTGTTACCGAATAAATATGCACAATGTTATTTTCGGTGGTTAACTTAGTGGAACTCTACAGATTTTGTAGGCAACATTCATGAAACATTCTAATTTAAACTCTTTGTTTTCCTAATTAGGCTCCGCGAAACGTCAGACCGATTGCTTACCGTAGAAATAATTTACGCATCATAGCACCGCCTTGGAAAATTTATCAGGTTCATGCGTGTGGCTGATCAACACTGAAATTATAAGCATTTGGCGCCTGTCGACTGTAGTTGACGAGCCGGTTCGATGATAGTATTGCTGTTTTTCTGCCGTGGAGTTTCATTTAAAATGAGAGAGAGGGATAGAGGGAAAGAAAAAAACGTGATAACCCGTCCGCCACACAACACACATATTTGTTTGCCGGTTTTCTGCATCTACAAGCAGGCGTCGTGTCGCTGTAATAAAAGCGGCACAGAAATCGTTGTACGAAACCTCGCTTTGTGTATCTTATCGCTGACAAACGGGCAAACAATGTATTCATTTGCATGTCGCGTATTACATAAATATCCCTGCCACGCGTGTATTACGATGAGCAGACTACCAGTCGAGAAACAAACTAATCTCTGTCGTATCGTACAGCTTCTTTTCATATCATTTGCCATCTCGTATGATTTCTTTATTAAAAATTTATTTCTTTCCTGATCACCAGTGACCACGCTTAATAACCACGCGTTAATAATCAAAATGTCAATATCTCTGACCACGTTCCCACTGCGGCAATCGACGCGCGAAACTGAAAAATTCGTATCCTTGATCAATACCGTGTCTTGCCATGCACGTCTGTTTTCACTGCGGCGGTCAGCCATCGAGTCTGACAATTCGCGATCGCGAGATACCAGTTTTTCGTGGGTTATGCGTTTCAAAAACGTTTGCACGATATTCGAAAAGATTATCGCGGTTGTTTCCTCGAGATAACGCCGATCCAGATGTCGCAACGTGATTTCGCTCGTTAAAACGAAGAAAAGCGCAAGGAAATCTTGATGTTTCTCTTACATCAAGCATAACGAAGAACGATGGATCTCGTATCGCGGCGGGTAAATAGCTTCAAGGAATCGAGCGTGAAACGCGATGCGTTTCAACGTTGCTTATTATAGAACGTATTCCAAACACCTGTAACACCAGGTGTTTTGGAAACGGCGAGAAACGGAGTATAAATTGTTGATAACGGTCGTGAACCTTCGCTCTACAGCGAAATTTCAACGGTTGACTGAAACAAAAGGCATCGTTGATCAAAGCAAACGGTAAAGATAATTTCTATTTTAACATAATTTACCCAGACAGTCTAAAAGTTCCTCCGCAGGAAAGCGATGAAATTCAAGGTTCACAGAATCTACCTCTCTTCTGATGAATCTTCTCAGCCAGGAGGACAATATGAATAATGCGTTTCAGGAGTTCGATCAGTAGTTACTCCGAATGACAAAAATGACGCAAACATCACAGTTGAAATAACGAAACGATAGCCAGCACGCAGGATCAAACAGATTACGATCGGTTAGCTATCGGAAATAACGAAAGAACCCTAACAGCGAGCAGAGAGAATGAAAAGAGAGGAAGCATGGTCAGGTATCGAGCAGCGAAACACGGCAGCGTCCCAGCACGAGCAGTTATTTGGAGCAGCGCGAGGGGATGCAGCGTAGGTTATAGTCTACCAAAACAACCCCTGCAGTCGGCAATTACATGGAACAACAAAAGGGGTCGAAGTTATGGTAGGGCAGCGATCTCGGCGGTCGTAAAGGCGTGAACGTCCAGTATCGTGGAGACTCGTGAACGCTCACGGTCACGGCACAGATACGTCGTAGGTCAAGAGATCGCGGCGTGCTTTTGCAAAAAGGCAAGAAGTCGAAACGTACCTGTCATACGTCGTCCCGTCTCGCTCGTTCTGGCGCAGCCTCTCCTCTCTTTCGCGTGCACCGTCTCTCTCTGTCTCCCTGTTTGGTCAGGGCCATGCGTCATCGGCGCAGAATCGGTGCGCTTTGGAGGAACGTGGACGCGCCGCCGAAGAAAGAGCGTAGCAGGGCCAGCGCAGACAGCAGCGAGCACGGCACCGTGCTCCAAGATATTTGGCGGGCTCGAAAATAGCAACAGCGTTGTCCTTTACGGTGTGTGTGCTCCCTCTTCTTCCTCTTCTTCTTCTTCTTCTTCTTCGTCGTCTTCTTCTTGGTCCGCGCGCCACTGGCAGCCTCGCACCGCCCGGTGTAACTCGCTCGGTCGCTCCACCAGTTCGCACTTTTATATACCACGCGTTCGTTGCTGCTTGTCACTTGACCGCTTTCCGCTCTTCTCTCACTCGGTCACCAGCTGCACGTATCTCCGGATGCGACCAGCACCACTCGCGACGCGATTACCACGTCGATACCGCGACAATTCCACCATGAGATAACCCCGAAAACGAGTGCGATCGCTCGCGATCGTTCCTCCCTCTGACCCCTGAACCACGGTCAAATTCGATTACTTCTCGCCCTCGTCGATCTCTCGTACACCGATCGAGGCTACTCGGTTTCCATCGCGCTCCTCGACGTTTCGTAGGAACGTATCCTCTGCAGTACCGCGATGACGAGCAAGATCCCGGTCCCGATAAATCGGTTCACCTGTCGCGATCGTCGCACGACGCCGACGCTTCTGGCCGGTGTTCCTCGTTCGGGTCGAGTTCAGACCCGCGCCAAGTTTTCCACTTGCTCCCTCGCTCGATCCACGTCCCCTGTTCTCGCACACGTGCACGCGCCTCCGAACACAGCGATCCCGACGTGCTGAGCGAGAGAGAAACGGAAAGATGCTCGCGGCTCCGCGGTTCGCGCGCGACTGACCGAGGGCGAGAGTCGTTATTGGGAGCAGAGCGCCGGTGAAGTCTGTTCGCCTCGGCAGCCACCTCTCTCTTCACCCCTGGTTAGCGCACGTTCTCACTCTTTCTCTCTCGACAGCGCTCCCCGTCCTCCTCGACCTCCTCTACCCGCCTCCTCTACTCGCTTTTCCTTCTCGCTCCTTCTTCCCCTTTACCCTGCTCGTCTACTCTCTCGCTCCCTCGGGGTAAGCCGTCTCGTTCTAGTCGCGTCGCGGCGACCTTCCTCGTCCCTCTTCGCGTCGGTCTCTGTCCCGCTCGGCCCGGCGCTCACTCTCGGCTCCCGTTCGACGCGGAGCAGGCGCGAAACGAACGAAACCGAAACTTAAGCTCGGCTGTCGCCTCCTCCGTCTCTTCTTGCGCCTCTCTTCCTGGCTCTCCCTGGCTCTCCTCTCGTTTCCTTACCTTCCTCGTCCAGCAGCGGGCCGTTTGCTCCGTTCGTCTCCGCGCGAGGCTACGCAGGCCTTTCGAACCTTCGAAGACACTGTCCGAAACTGGTTGGAGAGATGGCCCGCCACTCGTTTCGGCATCGTAATCAACTGGCCAGACCGCTGTTCCACGCGGCCACCCGTTCCATCCCGTTTCATCCCGTCCCAACCCCTCCGCGATCCTCCTCGCTCCGCCGCGCCGCTCTTCTGCCCGCCGACCTTTCCTTCCTCTTTCCTCCTTCTGCGTTCCAGACTCGGTCTCGGACCGAGGGAACGAGTCCCTGATGCGCGCGTTTACGCGGCCCTCCGGAGATCGGGATCCGAATTCTGGCAGCTGCTCGATCGCTCCTGCGCCCGAATCCTGCCCCCTTTTCAATGGGTGTCGTTTTTGCCGGCGCGACGCTGCTTGCCCTCGTCGGGACGCGCGGCGTCGACGGAGCCGCGAGCGTACGCGCGGAAAGTCACGGCAAAAACGCGCCGGAGAATTCGAGTGAAAGCGACGCGCACAAGGCGTGCTCATCGACATCTTTTCGGAGTTTGTATCTCGCTGGTTCTTCCCTTTGAAACCGATTCCGCGAAAGGAAAGGTGAAGTTGAACGCGATGAAAGTTCTCGTAGAAAGTGCGGTGGACTTCCTAGGTACGATCGAATTACTTCCGATAGTACCATCGTGGAATTCAATTTCGTTTCGACTCGCCAATCGGGCCGACTCGTGATCACCGATATTGTCCTTTGCGGTATTTTTCAAACCGCAACGACCGCGCTCGGTGCAGGCGTTTCTTTCCGCGTAAATTCGAGTTTGTTTTCCGCTGCCCTTACGTAACTTTTCTCGTAACGAGCTTCTCCGCCTCGTCGTGTAAATTAATTAAAATCGGGAAACCGAAAAAGTCCGGCTCGATTCGATTCCCATCTAAACGATGCATTGTAACGGCATTTTTATCCGATCCGATGAAACTGCACCTTCTACGCTTCACTCTCGATGAATAGCAAACTATTTTACGCTGTAATCGAACGAACAAGATCTTTCGCCCTTTCGCCTGTCCGTCGATCAACCGATCCTTTTCGATACTCACAGTACGCGTTGCTCGTTCCTCCGATCGAACAACGCTCTCAGGCATCGTTCGTTCCTGTGAATTGTTTCAATTAGACGAGATAACGGCTGAACTAATTATATACGCGAGACGCTCCATTAAATTAATCTCACAAAGGTAATGTTACCCTGCGTCTTTAATGGCACGAGAAAAAATTGAAAGAATGATCCAAATATAGGAACGATTCGAACAATGCTAAGATACTTTTTCAGCGTTGTAAATCATCCGTTACTGCTATTCGTATCTTACATGAAATAGCGTGGTTGAACGGTATGAATGGATTCATTATATAAACCATGCGAATCGAAGATTTCGTACTTCTTTCGTTCTATTTGGAGCGTATAATTTTTAACGCGAGTACGACGAAACGTTCTCGAGTCAAAATATTCTCGATGTATACGTTGATAAAGTCGGCTTCCTCTGGTTGGCCATATCGAACGCGATGGTTCGCGTGCCGATTGGCATTCAACTCGTTTCGCCGCGGCAAAATGCATCCCGGTGTACACGTAACGCCGGCAACATGCGTCGACGTAACACAGAACGTATATATACGCTTCCAGTCGACACACGGTTTGGCTCGGTTCGATTCAGCGGCAGGTATGCGTCGCGACGCGACGCGACACGACGTGCGAGAAACCGACGGTACCGTTATACGAACACCGTCGTCAGAATCTCCTATACACCGAGGAACGGAACACCGCTCCTAGCCGAACGAATACGGTGTCGAAAATCTGGACACCATTTTCCACGAACTCGGTGAATTATCGCCAAAATTTAAGGACCCTAACTTTTGACACACCCTGTACCGAGAAGTATGAATCCTTTTAAGAAATGCTATCTTTCTACTCCAAACAATTTAAATTTCTTCTCCCTTAAATTTACGTCGTGCTGGTTCCTTTCGCGTAATTTCGTGCATAAGAGTAAAATTTGAATGCGATTATCGACTCGGCAATCTCGTTCAAGTATCAATGCGCATTCCCTCGAGATTTCACGGAACACGTGCAATCGTAGCCGATTATAATGCACCGGTGAAAAAAATTCCAAATATTTAGGTCTTCGAGGAAGCCGGACCACGGTCTTTTAATGGTAGCTTGCACGTGAATCCTATTAACATAAATGAAAGGGCTGCGCTGCATTCCGTAGCGAATGGAGATTGACCTTCGTCAGGATAACGTGACCTTGATATACCTTCTATTAAGAATCGATACATTTGTGGTAAGGGTAGCCACGTTCTCCGCCAAGTGAAAGGGTTACGTGTGTCTACGTTGCAATCCTTTAACGTGGTTTCGAATCCCCGATCGATCGACATTGGAAAAGTGGAATTAAACTGATCTACACCTTGAGAGAAATTGCTTATAATCGACTCTATTATAGCCTTTTCAATTTTTTATTTCCATCTTACATTTCTATTTAAAATCGTTACAGTAATATAATCTTGTAGACTTTATACTTTGCACTCAATTTCTTTTACCGACTTAATTTACAAGATAGATGAAGAATGTAGTGTGAAATATATTTTTGTTTTACTACAAGTGGTAAATACCAATGTATTTATAAGATCCGAGAGAAATGCTACACAGTGCAAAGGGTTAAGATGAAAAGACGTCACAAAATTTCCATAAGATTTCTCGCAAAACTATATCCGACAAGACCCTCCAAGAGCCCCCAGCTAAAGATAGCTCAGTAACAGCAGGAGAATTAATGGCGGCTCCTCTGTATCAATTACACGCAGTATAATATACCAGGAAACGTTGAACAATTATTGTTGTCTGGCCCACATATTGCACCGAGCTGCCTGCAGCATCGTTCCTCGTCTCGCCGTCCACTTGCCTTCATTGCACTCGTCGAAGGTTCGCAATTTTTATCCTCTATCTTTATACGTATAATTACTTCAACCCCTCCGATTCCGAAAAACGTGTTGTGTCAGCTGGAAAGTTTCCTTCGACGTTTGTATTTCGGGAAAGTTGACGTTTCATTGTGATTTACGAGAATCGTTTATGACCGATCGTAAATCAAAGATCTCGAAATGGGAAGTCATCGAGTGTATTATGAACTATTAGAAGATGACGCAACGGATTTGGGGGATGACTTTCTTTCTTTCGAAAGTAACGTTTTGAAACTTCAACTTCGCTTTGAACTTCACAAAATGAATGAAGTTTTAATAAGAAATATTCAGTAATGAACGCTCCTGAGGTTCCAGATACCCCAAGGAACTAGTCACAAAAAGTAGTAAAAGCTCCGAAATATAATTGCTACGTATAAATAAAAAATTTGAAGATTTAATTGAATTGCTATTTAATTTGTGTATGACCGAGGTATTGTAAGGGCGAGAATCGGATGGCATCCATTTAGATGAATTGAGTAGCGTCGTATCGCGAGCAATTAATTTGTTTATCGATAGAAACGACGATACGCGTAGACCTAGACGAGCCACGATGATTGGGCAAGCATGAAAGCGATTAAGCACACGCGACAGAGACAATTAAGTTCTGTAAGATCAAACGCGACCCGTGTGTCGGTCACGACTGGCATCGCAACCTCGTGTACGTACACCGCTATTTTTACTCCGGTGAAAAATACTTTGGACTCGATATAACGTTTTACGCGCGTACGTACGTGTCATCGTCGCTATCTCTTCCACGACCAGCCACGGTTGTCCGTGTTTTGCAACACGTTGCGTGCCGTATATTTCACAAGCGTAACACGCTTATCGCCGTTGCAATATACTCCAATTTAAATGATTGCCGATAATTCAGTCGGTCAGCTCGGGTACACCCCTTTCGAACGCAAAAAACAACGACGATACGATTTTTCGTAACTCGTATCTTATTTTTCGTATACCGATACCGTTTAATTCGTAATCGTTTATTTTTAGAACGAGAACACTCTTTTCAACGGAAATGTATTTTTTTTATCGGAACTGTAACGCGACGAGGCTCAGATTCTTATCTACGATAGCCACAGCAACATTGTTTTACGCTACTTACGTCATCTTATCGGGCATTCAAACGAATTCGTTTATCGCGTCATTCGTATTCTCGAGATCCGCGACAAGATATAGCCTGATCTTTCGGTCCAAGCATTCATGAAATCGATCGATTCGCTATCTCGATCTCACGATCGTGGCTCGGGACGAAAAGTAGCACACGGACATGCATCGATGACAAAATGCATCCATGAAAAGTGATGACGTATTTTGCATCTCCGGTTTTCGAGATATATTGGTAAAATTAATCGATGCATTCTCAGTGTACATCTAATCGTTTTACATTAGCTTGACGTTTTATAAAACAAAGTTACGATTAGGAATATAAGTAGTATCTTTAATGGCTTGTCAGACGGCTGTATCTACTGCGGAGAGCAGGAAGTCTAATTTTGTCGCAGACATTAATAATTTTTAATCGCTCCGTGTATCCATAATTTACAAAGTATTCGAAAGAAAGTGCGTGGGACACCGATGTCCCATATCGGCGGAGGGCTTAACAGATCTTAAATGCATAAGCATCAACGATCCATTAATTACAATCGAACACATCAAGCGACTCTATTGTCCCGAATGGATGCACGGACAAAAAAAGGGTGTCTCCTCGGGATTTTAAACGAACCATTGGCCGAAATTCGTCGTGTCACGGGCTGTTCCCTCCCCTGTTAATAAGATATCAACCTCTATCCGGCTTGTCGATTGTTCTGCCCGCGTTATTTGCGCTGCAAGTGCGTTGAACCAAGCAGCGATCACGACGAATCGTCATCGAGTAGATCGGACCCAACAGCTTCATTGGGAAACGAGACATTGTGGCCCAGATATCGATGCGAACGACTTCGAACTCGATTTAACGTGCAACAACGCGCCGATATTCTCGGTACTTTTGTATTCGAGAGGAGAAATGCCATTACATTGCAGCAAGATAAGTTGGATACCGGTGCTTGTACTTCTTTGAAATTCAATACATTATGGAACAGTTGCAATCGAACCACTCGTTAATCCTTTTGCAATAATGTCTATTTTATTTCTAACGTTCCAGGTAGAATCTCTTCCCAGTCGATAACCTGATTAAAAAAAGAAATTTGCTGAACACCCCGCGTATCAACGTGTGCTGCAGCTGGGTATATTGGAAAATTAGATCCAATCTAACACGGTACCGCAGTCTCACGCTCGCTCGCAGACAGAAATTATGAAACGTATTTCGTCTGGTAATAATCTCGTAACGCTACAATAGCGTTTAGGGAAGAACGAGGAAGAGCAGTGACCCCGGTACGCGGAAGTGATTAAGCGCGTGTAACGTTTAAATGGCGAGTATGGATTAACCCGATTAACTTATTCGTCAAGGAGCAAACGAAGCTGATCAAAGGAGAAGCCGACCGATCGAGATCGTGATCCGATTCGTTCGAAGGGCAACGCACGAATCATGATCAATTCTCTGATCAGTTTCGCCTTAAGAAGATTAATATGCAGGAAGTTAACGATCGGTTCGATTAATCAAAGAAACGAGAAAAATCGAACGAACGTAACCGATCAAACGAAGCGAGAAAAGTGAAGAAAATACGATTGGTCATCCCAGCTATTCAACCAAGCGAAAATTAAATCTAGGGACACGGAAAATATTTCATTATTTACTAGAAAAGTTTTAGCAAGACAACGAGATATTTAACAAATTTTCACAGGATATTTCCTTACGCTGACTGTACACAGAATCATTCTTAATTACTGCGACCTTTGCGCACGACATAGGGGTGCACCGGTGACCCTGGCTCGGTCTATATTTCGTTTGTCCCTTCCGAGAAGGCAATTATGTCTGAATTAGTAAATTAGCCGTGGCTTGCCACTCTGTATTGTTGAAACTGGATTGCAATCTGTACCTTCCACTCGCCGACCACAATGTCAACCGTCTGTCTAACAGAACGTAAAGGCTGCATATTCAAAAATTCGTACAACAAAAAAAAAGCGAGCATTTTCAAGACTATTCTGTTCTACCGAAAATACATGAAAATAAAACGCACATAGATTTACATTGCCACGTTTAAATATACGATTCTTTTTTGTTCGGCTAACATGTTCACCAACATTCTCCCCGACTGTTTAGAATTTAACCTCGATTCGACATTGAAATGTGCATCCTGCCGGTCGCATTGAAATGTATGAAAGTGTGTGCCTTACTTGATCAGACATCTCGACGTTTCGTAGACACAGTCAGATTGAATAGACAAATTCGATCGACCTCGTTTCGAAAGACTGTTTCGCTGTTTTTTCCACAGCCGATCGCGAGAAAAATCGAAATTCAATCGTACGCCGATAAACCGTGGTTAGGTAACTCGTCTGCTACGATTTGTAAAGGCAACCGGGGATCCAGATTGCTCTTTTCTACAGGTTGCATCAAAAATCGAAATACTCGTACGAGTCGTATTATAGTACCACGCGTTATATCGCCACACGAGCGTTACACGAACGCGGTGTACGTTCACGAAATACTTGAGTACGCGAACTGTAAGACCAAAAAGAATATCGGCAAGTTCAACGAACGAAGAAGTCAAGAAGAATACAGAATTTAAGACGTTTGTCGTGTCATGGACAAATGGACGTTTTAAAGGGAACAATTTGTGACAAAGCCTGTAGCGAGCCTGTTTTCGCCTTGTTTTCGAATTTCTCGGTCGGTCGAACTCGCTGAATTATTGATGAGCCTGATTGGCTATGCCTGAACGTAAAGGAATTCAGATATTATTCGTTGTTCGAAGCGAGAACCACGATCGTCAACGAGCATCGTCCATCTTGACCAAAGTCCAGCAGGCTTTACTGATTTCCGGACGAGATAAAACGCTGTTGGGCTGGTGACAGAAAACGCGGGAAACGAATGGGACTGTCGACGGAATTTCGGATGGAATTCTTAATCGGTCGGGGATATTTTCAGCCGAGGAGCGCGCCGAGAAACACGAGGAATACCGTCCAACCTTTGACACGACACGAAAAGGGCGGTCGAAGCTATGTTGTCGACGCTTTTTAATTAATACTTTTAGTGTTTGAAATTTTTGGAAACGCACACTCAAGTTCCCTGCAAATAGATAATTGTTGATAGCATTAAAACGGTGCACGTGTCCCCGGCAAGGACAAGGTCCTTTCATTTTCGGATTACGGTCTGTAAACCCTCGGGATGGCCAGCATCCCCGGCAAGACGAATCGATCACGTTGCTCGCCAAGGTACAAGATCGGGACGATTCCTAGTCCAACTGGTTCGGTTGCTAGCATTCCGTGGAAGGATACACGAGGCTGCCACCCTTCTGGCTCGAGTCCACGTAGAGAGCAGGGGAGGGAAAGGACGAAATAAAAAAAGAAAAAGGGGAACGAAAAGAAGCCTGGCTAGAGGGCGAGGTAGACTGGAACGACCAAAGAAGGCGTGTGCATGGTACAGGACAAATGAATTTGGATAAACTGTTTTCCCGGTTTCTTTGCAGGGTTGGCTAACTCTGGTCAAGAAGTGACTTGGCAAAATCTTTGGAAAAATAAAGTAGAAAATTTCATCCCTATGTGCAATTTATGTAATCTTAAATGTGGCTTTGAAAGAGTTATAGAAAAACTGACTCGAAGAATTGAAGAGTACCCTTTAGGTGCGATCAAAGATTGAATTTGACGTTAAATTGCATAGGTGCGTATGCTGAGAAATACATATGTATGTCCGGTACTACTGTATATAGAAAAGCGACGCTGTGTGGATAGAGCGACGGTCGACCTTGTCTCGTGACGTCACCGACCGTCTAGACGAGATCCACCGCTTTCAATGTCCCCCATTCTCCCCCATTCTTGGATTAAATTCGAGAACTAAAAAACTCAAAACGAGCCACGACGGGCAACCCGATCTCCACCCGTTCACTGGATTCACCGCATTAATTTCGACGACCTCGCTCTCTCTACTACTAACTATATCTCCCCGTGTTGCTCTTACGCTCTTCTATACTCCCCTAGTCCACTCTCCCTCGTGTGCACACGCTCTACGAGAATACCTCCTTCGACCTTATCCTTCCTAGCAGTTTGCTCCATTGTCACGCTTAAGCTCAGTTTACGTCGAGGATACTAGAGTAACTTGACCGACCGATCTACCGTCTCTGCCATCACTTTTACTAGCCTCGCAGCTCTAAAACGTTTCTGCTAGCCCACCCTCCTGCAGAGAACCTACTGATCTAACTTACTGAATAGGGTATATTACGTCGTTTCTAGCTCGGAATAAATTGTAATAAACTCCTTATATTATCTAATGCGAGAAAGGCAAGTTAGAGGAAAAAGTTTTGGAGCTTAGTAGAAACGGCCGTATGTAACAAGAGCAGGTGTGTAGCAAGGTGAGAAAAGGGTAGTACTCGAAGACCCTCGTGAAACAGGGAGGAAGTTTGAAGATCCTGTTGCCAACGGTTGCAGCAGGACAAGCGGATCCCTCCTTCGCCGCGTAGAAACGTGTGCTTTCGTCGGAGGTTAAAGTGCCGATCGATGTACGCACTCCTCGACCACACCCGTCGATGTTCCTCCTTTGGCTGGCTTGCCGAACTTCGGGGAATCGATACTTGTATCGCGTCATTGAATATCGAATAGGTCCGCGGACGTACCCGGTGAATATTACGAAAGACGCCAGACGAAAGCTGTCCAGTCGTGATTAACAATGAACTTAACTCGAGACCCATCGCTACCGATATTTTTATTTCGGGAAAATTAAGTCACACGCTATCTTACATACTGAATTTTATCTATTCGAATTTATCGCGAATTTGAAACGAGAAATAAAGAACGTGATTGCACGTGATGCTATTGAATAATTTTCTACAGTTTGTACATGCTTAGTTGGAAACCTTCCGTAATTTTTACTGGAACTTTTCGACCGCCACGTGAAAAATGAACGATTTAGAAGGAAAATGAATCTGAAACACGTTTGTCACGCTCACGATTAAAGCAGTGATTGCCCGATAATTCTACAGTCTCGTTAATAAATTAACGTTAGGTTAAATGGGCATCGCGTTACGTACCCGCTGCTGCTAGGCGTGGTTCATACTTGTTCTGAATACAACATTTTTCGATATTAACACTCACTTTCCTAGTACCAATCAATAGGCTTACGCAATACATGATATGATTGCGGGATCAAGTATTAACATAAAAGTGCATTGAACTGAGAAAGAGAAAAAGAATAAAAAAAATTCTATTCTCGGTTGTGTCTCGCAAATACTCGCAAATAATTGTTAGCTAAACCCTTTGACTTTCTTGGACGTTCAATTACAATTACGGAGATTCGAATAACTGTGTCAAACCTCCAAAACGGAAGAGTTATAAAAAGAAACCGCTACGAAACGAGAGCTCTTTTATTCGAATGGAATCAAATGCTCCAATTTAAGAGGATACAGACCTAAAAAACGTATACATACATCACGCTATTGGGCACAATTAGGTGTCGGGCATGCACGTACGAAATAGCTGTTTGCACGACTTATGTGTCTCGTCAATTGGTTTTAAATCTCACGACGGGGTTTGCCCTTCGAGCCGTTCCAGCAGGGGTCACGGTTAAGGTCAGGCCTGCAGTGTCAGATCATTTTGGACGACCGTGTAGGTCACTACATTTTAAACGAGCCAATCACGTGCCTGACCGCCTTCAATTTTATGCACCGACCCGTCATCGATGACATCCTTGAAACGTTGTTGATCTTTGCTCGCTCAAAGGCGCGATCGTTTCTCGCTACCTCTTTCGATTCTTTCGTGCGAAAAGTTTCACCGACTTTTTTACCAAAATCATGACTAAAAAATGATGGCACTACAAAGGCAGAATTTAATTTGGCAGAAGGATGAAAAATTGAGAAAGGAAAAGTGGTTAACAATGGGTTAAGGATACTAGTGTGGATGCTGGATGTGGATTAAGGAGACTACAGTGGATGCTCCACATTTTCAGTAATAATATGATTTGTAACGCTTAATTGGGGTAAATAAAGTAACGGTGCAATTGCAAAGCAATTGGAACGGAGTTAGACGCACGAGGTTTATTCTTCGATCTGCTCCAGCAGAGGTCGCGGTTAAGGTCTTGCCGGCAGTGTCAGATTATTTTGGACGGGCATGTAGGTCAGCACAAACAGCCAGAGCAAACGATACGCTCGCGAGAGCACGTCTGGCCCGGCTCTCGCGCATTAGCGGGTCAGATTGAAACACAATCGATTTAACGAAGCGAATCATCCGCCACGAGGACGAGGGCCAAGGGCGAATCTCTTTAAATGTCTGATTCACCTGTTTCGCTTTGACCTCTACGTTTTGACCAGCCTCAAGCGTGCGAGGAAGAGAGAGGCAGAGTACTGACCCGGGAATGGGAAAGAAAGTTAAGAGACGAACGAAAGCCAATCGTCGACGATTGATATAAACGATTTAATGGTTTAGCCTCGGTTTCATGCGTTCCACCGTGCAGCTTGCAGCGGACTGTGATCGACCGCTCTCGTCCTCTGTCGTTCGAAGAAACCTCTACCTGTGATCTCGTTATTTCACTTTTCAAGACATATCGTACGTTTAAGGACAGTTTGGACATATCCACATCGGCTTGAAAGAGTATCAATCTTTCGTAAATTGATCGTAAACGATATCTTTGATGTACTAAGTAGGATCAACAATGAAAATTGATTCAACAATAGGAACATGGTTCTTCTGCGGTTTCCAAGTATCTTTACGAGTCGCTCAAAAATAGCCGTCTCTCCCGGGGTACCGCAAAAATATATGCGAGCTTCCTATGCACACGTGCAATATTATCGCCGCTGTTACGTTGTTATGCTAAACGATTTATACGCCGGTGATTTATAGGCCACGATATATAACGCACCGATGCGCCATTACTTGTCAGATTAACGGGATACTTCGCGCGGCGGATTTACTCGCAACCTGCGCGCGTTACTTTTTCTCCTCGAACAGAAACCCACCGCCAACTGTGTGGCAAAATACGGCGTGGGAGGTTACAAATTTGTTGGACGACAAAACCAACAAGTAAAGGCTGCATTTCGTAAACTGTTTGGTCAAAAGTTTCACCTAACTCAGATGACCACAGACACCGTTTCGTGACAGAAGTGTCAAATGGCACGAGTGACACGTCGCAGAAAATAACTTCGTAAAATCTTGATTACTAACACGAAGTTCCAGAAATTTTGATTGAAAGAACCTTCTGTACATAATAGACTTGAAGTGATCTGAATCATCTATCATTGTATACTCGTAGTCGAAAGTGGGGAGTATCTGGCTGGAAATTGTTGAGCAGTTTTTATTATTTCAAGATCAAACGCGAAATTGTCAGTGAAATTTACTGCCATGGAAGTAAAAAAGAGGCTGTTGCAGTCAGCAATTTTCTGCCGCTAAATTGTTCAGCTATTAAAGATCGAAAGGAGGGAGCATACACGAAAAGCTACCTCGACCAGCTAATTCTTGACCCAGTCCCAAAGCCATTCGGACAGCAAGTTCTCAGAAACGAGTCGCAAATCAACGCGAGCATAGGAAAAGAGACGAGCACGAGCGGAGACAGCGACGATCCCCTTTTCGTCCGTGTTAACGCGGACAAATGGCGCCGATACAAAGTCAACCGGGCACACGAACACGGGATCCCAAGAAGCTCCACCTCGCGAGAATCTATGAGGCTGGAATACGCGAAGTAACCAACTATTAGTAACCCAGACTTTAGTATTCCCGTGGTGTCGTCTCGTACGAGAGACTTCCTCATTCCACACTTGAGCTATTGTGAATCCCTCCCTCGCCTTCGCCGCAACACTTCTCTCTTCGTTTTCTTCCTTTTCTATCTTCTGCCCGTTCTTCCTCCTCTTTGACTGTTGCTTTTGCTTCTACTTCATCCCATAGTCCAATCGCGTTACCTCGGCTCACGATTACGTATACTCGAACCGTTCTTGTCTCTGCAATTTTCTACCTTTACCTTCCACCCCCTTTTTCCCGTTTTAACGATCTCTCCTGCTAGCGTGACTATATCGATCCCTCCGCTCGTTCTGTATCGCGCGATCAGCTCAACTTTGTTGACGCTGCTGCCATTCTCGCGTGACAGTCCACGCACGTACGTCGATGAAAACTGCTGATTTCCACGGAAAATTAGGATGTAGGATTTCCTCGAGTTTGGATTTGTCAGGAAAGTTGTTGGATCGTAACCGGAGATTAGATGCGTATCAGAATCACGAATATGTAAAGTCGAACTCTGACCTCCATCGCGAATTCGATAAAAATTTTCTAACTTTTAAATTTCATCGACGCAATTATCTTAATTGAATTACGCAACTCGTACAACGTAGACGAGACAACCCTCTTTTTAAAAAAAAGCTTTCAGATATTAAAAAAAGAAGGGGAGATGTTTCGTGCTACGATAAAAGGATTAAACCATTAAACGAGGCACGGCGAACAAAAAAAAAAGGGAAAAAAAGAGAAGGGGGTAGAAACGATCGTGGCGGCTCGCTCGAAAATTCGTCCCTCGATTATAATTCAGCGTATCCGGCTCGTAGGGGAAAAGAGGATGGTTGGCTGGGATGTAATAGCCACGCATCGGGGTCCCAAGAATTATCGGCCCTCTGTCCTTCGATCTCGAGCTTCGTTTTGCATTGCTGCGAACGGCTGCGACAGGTTTTCCCCACCATCGATGCTTTTGTCTAGGAAAGACGAAAAGACCGGCCGTGGATCGTTTTCAGTTCCTAGATTCATTTTCCTGGAATCACTTCCGTTGGACTTTTAGCAATCTTTTTAAGTTTAACGGGACTCAACGATGCAGACTTCGTTAATTGCTGTTTGCTTAACCGACTACTTTCAACGCCAAGGTGGCAAGAGTCTGTGAGATGCCACACACTGCAGCAGGAATGATCGACGACTTACTTGCAACAAAGGCGATTGTTTTATATTACTCTGTCATTGTATAATCAAGCGATATATAAACTGACAGGATTGCAATCTACTTAACCCTTTAACTTGTTCAAAGAATACTTTTTGTCTGTTCAAAGGTAATTTAATGGATCCTATGCAAATGTTAGCGTCATTCAAGCGGCTAATCATAGGTTTCAATGCCACTCTTTTCTGATTTTTTTTAATTCATTAGTGGTTTTTTCTTTTAAAGAAGAATGACGAAACGAGTTGGCAAGGTGAACATATCATGAATGATCGTTCAAGTAAATCGATACGATCGCCGTGATACGATCGACGAAAGAAACATCAGCAAGGATAAAATGTTGCATTGTTAGAACGTTTCTCAACTGATATTATGAGAACCGAGAGTATTACGATGCTAATTTTATGGATAATAAATGATAGCTTTAGCGTGCAGGCGATCGAAACGAATACAAATTGCAAGAAATATTAATCGTATGTTCGGGCAACAATCTGTACAATTATCGGCGGGTTACTCTCGGTAACCTTTCAAAAATAAACACATTAGACCTAGCTCCTCTATTTTTCGCCGTGTTCCATTCATCCAGATGAATACGATATTCTCATAATTTAACGATCGATATCCTGGAATAGCTGTTCGCCTGGTTGCGGCGTGACGTGACGGGAGAAAGGAAGCGTGATCGGAGTAGAAATTACTTTAGATGGAAAGCAGAGGCCGAAGAGAGTGCTTTGAAAAGTTTTGCGAGTAACACCGACGGGGAAAGTGGATGAAAGTATTACGTGTTCAAAAACCCCTCGTGGCAAATAAATGGCTAAAGATTTACGGTTCCCCGCGTTTCTACCGGCACCAGACTCGTCTCATAAACAACGCCCACGTTCAAATTTCGTTTCAGCCATACCAGTTCTATCACATTGTCTACTTTTTGTCGGGTTTGACTTTTCGATTCACTTTCCTCAATTAGCTCACCTACAAACTTCGACGTAAAACGTCAGAAACGTCATACATGACTGATCAATCGTCTCTAAATGAGCCACTTTTCTAGCATTTCACAGGTAATCGGATGCAATTGCATCATCGCAATCTGAAATCTAAAGATCCTTAAAATTGGTAGCCTAACAGGGTCGATACCGCGTCACTCGTGACCGTGAATTAGAGAATGGAAGCAGGTTATCGATAATAGAGTTTTTCCCGGTGGCGGGCCAACAGGAAAGCCACACCGTCGCTATCTCTCTCTCGTATTTCTCGACGTGCATCGCGTGTGGGAAGATGACAATGCACCGGTGGCCTCGCGCCCGATACGCCTTACGTGGTTACGCTCTCGCAGCCCTGGGGAATTCTCTCTTTGCACGAGCGTGTAACTCGCGAGCACGCGTTCCTCCTCTAACGATTCGCTACCGGCACATTGATATTCCAACGTCGCGATCGCGTACGCCCCTGGCAGATGCCCAGTTCTTCCTATTCCCTTCGTCCAGAATCACGAACATCGTCCATTTTACCAAGCGAAATCGATAAAGCGATCATACAAATCAATGATTTGCAGCTAACTGCAATGTTAAGACAAATAAGGGAAATGTACGTTTTAGGGACGATGCAAATTATAATCGAACTCGTGAATTTTGGAGTGTAACGATATAAGTCAAAGGGTGAACGGGATATCTTTAACGCGGTGAATTTAGAGAGAACCTGTCGAACACGTGGATTGCTCAATTGGCCGACCAGCTAGAAGACTTTGGCTCCTGAACCATTCATCTCCACCGGTTTCTTTTCTCACTTCGCTCGATCGTTTAACCCTTTCCTTACTTTCTTTTACGACTCCTTGCACAGTAAAAGACAAATACATTCATCTTTTATTACAAGAAATAAATTATAATATTCAACCAATATCTGAGTTATTTATAAAATCCAAATGTGATATAAGCAATTGTAGTCTACAATGAATTGTAGAGCTTCAATCAACATAGGAGTGCAAAGGGTTATGATGACTGAATAGGGGATATTAAAATATCGACCTTCGAATTATCATAAGATTCTTCCGTTAAGGCTGGAAAGTTTCTCCTTAAAATGCAGAAAAAGTACACGATCGATCGGCGATCGAAACGATCGCTTCTCCGAACAGAGGTCGCCGATTAAAACGGGAGAAAGCAAGAAAGAATAGGCGCACGCTCCTCGTCGACACGCGCATTTGCGTTCGTCGTATTGTTATTCCTGCAACGGCTGCTACGCCCCTGGCAGATGCCCAGTTTTTCTATTAGAGCCAACGTCAAACCTTAGGAATGTCTTCTGCCAGGATAGGCCTCTGCCCGTTGGCTGAACGTAGCCACCGGCTACATTTCCATTCACACATCTCATAATCTCCCAACGAGCCACCATTGTGCCCACTCTTGGACCACTAAAAATCTTCTCCGTCCGTCTCTCTCCCTCTTTCCTCGACAAAATCGTCGCGTGAGCATTGACCCGCGTGTGCCGTTACCAAGCTTCCAAAATACGCTTCGGAAAGAATCCATTAGCGCCTTGACATTACGCACAAAAGACTCGGACCTTTGCTTCCACCACAGATTTTCTCGGAGAAAATATACTGAATGCGATGTTAAATGCCGATTATATCAAATGGTTTTCCTTCGAATGCGTCGATTAATTAAAAATTGATTTATCGTCGGAACGTTTATCGCGAAGATCTACGAAGAAAACGATAGTAGTCAGTTACGTCAATGGCCGGTATCCAGAACACGAAAATCGTCGTGGGATATAACTGGGTCACACCACGTTTCATTCTCGTTTCAACGACAACTACGACGACGACGCAAGACATTCTAAGTGGAAAATGAGCGAACGCTAGCTCGCGTTCATAAGGTTAAACGAGTGTGCTGCAAGCAGTTCACCGCGTGGAACATAGTTAACCAGAGAAGCAAAAGAGCGTTTATCATCCCGGCGAAGGGGATGATTCGAGACCTATAGGGGAACCTTTCCGATGGAAATTTGGAAATCACGCGTTCGCGTGACGTAATAAAAATAGAAACAATATCGAACGGTGTTTGCTGTCCGTTCAATTTCGGATATTCCAAAAAGCTGCACCAACATTTGGTCGATTCGCCCCATGGGAATTGCACTGTTGGCGAACGTATTACGTAAAGGCCATTCCACGAGAAATATCCACGAATGAATATTTATAATCGGTATCCGCGTTATTATCAAAGGAACCATTCATTCCCTTCGACAACTCTATAATTCATAAGTGACGCGACAATAAACTACAATGTTTCTGCAATATGCAGTATCTTATACGCAGGAACGAGAGCCTCGTTAAAGAGGCTCACACTTACAATTAGTCACGCTCATTCATTTATCGTGTGCTAATCGTCGCTACTACGATCAATAATTTCTTCGAGAGCGATAAAAAGGCCAAGTTATAATTTCAGAGCATCGATAAAATTGAATTGTTTATCGAGTTTGAATTAAAACTGACAAGCGAATTACGCCTCTGTCAATCGCAGAGGCATAATAAACGTGTCTCGGGTGAAGCGTGTTTCGTTAATCGCGATAATTGAAGATGCGGGCTGATCATCGTCACAGGTGTGGCGACAGGTGAACCGATATGACACTTTTTTGTAACGTCGCGATATCCTCGAATGAAATTTAACGCGTTAACAATTGAAATGTTTGATAAAGCTGGACCACAACTTCCGTCAATAGTCGAAAATAACCTTTGATACGGCGCAAACTCGATCGCAATCCTGACTTTCCACTCGACCCACTCGTGCGCTCAAGGGATGGGTACTGAAAGACCCACTGTTCGGCCCTGACCGCTCGATTACTCGGTAGAAATGTCTCCGTTCTCCGACAATGACCTTTCCTCCGTTTCTGCCGTTCTTTTTAACCGTTCACTGAACGAACAAAAAGAAGAAAACGAGGTCTACATGAACCAATAATCGATGTTCGCAAATTTCAATTTTATGTCTCCATGTCGCCTGGTCAAAATTACACAGAAAATTTGTGGGTCAGTCTTTATCCGTGTTGATCGGAACCCTATTTCTCTAATATTTATAATAGATTGTCATATGTCCATTGTCTGTCAAGGTCTCTCATTCGAAGAACCTTTCCGTGGCACAACGAGAGTGTATCTTATAATCGATCGTGTCAACGTGCTAGTCTAATTCCCGAGATCTAAACAACGGCTAGAAACGCTAGAGAGGATAAATTCTGAACGTGGGACTCTTGAGTTACGATCCTTGTACCAAATTCCAACGCAACTAACTCAAACGAGTGACTCGTTGTTCCAATAACTCACCGGTAAACACAAAACCAACCCGCAGAAGTTTGATCGTGATATTCTACATGGTCGACGGAATATTACGCGGCAAAAGCTGAATGGAGGGAAATTAATTGACGAAAGAACGGTTCAGACCAAAGTTGGCGTGGTTGTTTCCTTCGGCATCGAATGGTTGAAAGATAAGCACAACAGTGCGACTTAAATTTCTAACATCTTATTTTGGATATTACATTACGTTTACTATCGTATAAGGTGTCTCAAGGTTAATGATGTAACGCAATCTGGAACACGACCTGCGACAACTCTGCGAATTTATCGCGAATCCCCGTGCAAGGGTTAATCGCGAAACCTTGGAGATTGGGTTTTTGAAAGATAAGAAATCTTTGTCCCTATTTTTTTCCATGATCAATGATTAACGGACAGAACTTTAAGCAACCTAATGCAAGAGACTGATCAATAGTCGACATTCGCGATTTGCATATGTGTATATGCAAATTCCTAGTAATACTGTCAATAGCACGTAATGTACGCGTTTGCGGCGCGGTGCGGTACGGTTGGGTCGCGTTATAAATCTCGTTGCTAGCCGATATTCTTGCACGGCATGATTCGCATAAGCTCGCATGCAAATTCGTCGTGGCGATTATTTTCGGCCCGCGTGTACGTAGACACGCGAGTCGCCACAAAGCCTCTAGCGACGACGCTGATACGTGGCGACGACCAGCAAAGAGGAACACGAGCACAGAACGGAAGATTAACGAGTCGCAGACGGCGACCGCTGTCCCTCGGACTGTATCACCGGCAAGATCAAAATTACCGATCCTACGATTGTCCTCGGCTTACGTTGCTCCGTTTTTGCTCCGACTCGAACAACCTCCAACACTTTCCTCCCCTTCGACTCTTACCCGATCGATAACACTTGGATTCTTCCACAAGGAACTAATTACCCCAAAACAATCTCTCTCCTAAAGTTAAATAGAAAAATCGACTTCCTCAAGAGACGAAACTGGAGTAGATCAACCGAACGAAATTACATAAATTCCGAGCAGTCGCGGACTCGGACCGGGGACACCCTACGGAACTCGACCAATTTCACGCGGTTATCTCATTTTGCGAACGACGACGACGAGCAGAACGAGGAGGAGCGGTGTCGCGATGGACGAAGATGGAGTGGCGCCAAATGTCGTGGATGCAATTCCCCGGAGTGCTTCGACTGAATGACAAGTAAATCAAGCGTATAATTGGAATTCAATTCGCACAGTGGCACAGATACACGGCATTAGAATTCCGCTTGCGGGTCCCTCCGTACGATAGCTGCTTGACCGCACACGCACGCGTGCACGCACGTACGAACGCGTCAATTGCAAGCGAACTGCACGGGGCGATTCGTCTTCGCGTGCATTTTTTCGCGATACGTTTTCTAACGAGAAAACGCTGCGACTCGCTAATGAACACGCGGAACGAGTCCGCGAGTAGGCGTACGAACGAGATCGTGAATTATGGCAAGGATACCAGACTCTTGGAGATATCGAGAACCAAAGGAACATCGATACGTTCGAACTCGCCATGGAAATGGAACAACGAACACGATCCTCGATTCAATCTATTTCGTCGCATCATCGTCCGTGATTGTTTGTCTGAATTGAATAGGATAGGCTATGCCATAGAGTACGCTCGATTTGATACGGTTAGATACGTACCCTCTCGACGTGGCTACGAGCTAATACTCGATTTGTTTCTATCTGCCTGATATTCTCTTTCGAAACATATTGTTGACTGCGCGATGATCTTTCGATAACGTGAAATTCGATCAAAGAGTACGAATGCAGGAGAAAATGTAGATACCACAGTCATGTTGGTGTAGATTTCATCCGCAATTTACGATCGAACGTACGAAAAGTGTAATCAAAATAGCAATTACTACGATTCAAGATTCTTCCAATAAAATGAAAGTTAAAGGATAAGAAGCAATGGTTCTGTCGAAAAGGAAAATCTGAAAAGGGTGCGATAGCAGAGAGTAAAAGCTAGAGCAACGACAGCAAGATGTCATTGGTGGGAAGGGTGCCGTTGGCGGCAGCAGGGGGTGCAACGGGGGCTAAAACCTAGAAGGTTAACAAAATCAATACCAGTGGGTGGCAGAGCTGGTGGTCGGCCTGCTGGGGGGCTAGGTCGGCCACTGACCTTTATCCAGGCCAACTGCATCATCCCCGTTTCTACGCGCGCACGCACATAGGAGGAGGTCGTCGTCTATTTTCACGGCGAGCCATTTTCGTCGGATGAAAACAATCCAACCGTACGTATACCGACGTCTACTACGAATGTTCGTACAGAGAACGGGTTCAGATCTTTCACGCTCGATGAAATAGCGATCATCGATCCACCCAACGTTTGCTGCTTCCGAACTGCCCTGAAACTCCCGCTGGGGCAACCATTGCGGATTGTTCGATCGCACTTTTGCTATGAAAAAATTATGCAATTTGGAAATTCTTGCTCTTTTCAATCTCTCACATAAATGTTCGGTAAACGTTGGGTCGAACATTAAACTTGCCTATAGCTACAAATCAGGGGTCAGACCTGTGGTTTCGCGGCATATATTTTTCATCTTGTTAAGTCGAATCGTTCGAGAGATATGGTCGAAGAGTCGCTACCAGAGCTCGATACCGATCAGACATTTTGGAAAGGGGTTTCGTGACTTTTTTGGAGGATAATTTCGAGCTAATTCGCGTTTAAAAATTTGTAGGTATATCTCGACAAGTCCGTTTGTACCGGAACAATAATTCACGGTAAGCCGACAGAACTAGAATGGTCAGTGTTCCGCTTCCAAGAGTAATTAAGAACAGAAAAAAAGGGGAAGGTAAGCATAGAAATTTATTTCGCTAAAATTCATTGCACCTTCTCACGATCTACCGGTATGAAATGCTGTTCTTTAACACGAATCGTCGTCGTTCGGCAATATCGATAAGCGGGCCCTTTAATCAGTGTCCGCCGGATTAGAACCGTCCAAAACCTTCGCCTAATGTTCGCCGAACACCTGGATCGTATCAAATGGCGGCAGCACATTTTTCTGCGTTATCAATCGGCACGATCGTTCGCTCACGAATTCCGACGATTAGCCTACTTACTCGAGAAGAAAATAGCTGGCGGAATAACGCGT
Organism: Megachile lagopoda; assembly: GCA_036983795.1. NCBI lineage: Eukaryota > Metazoa > Arthropoda > Insecta > Hymenoptera > Megachilidae > Megachile > Megachile lagopoda. The sequence continues at coordinate 3,638,992 of CM072794.1, forward strand.
ATCTAAGTCGTCGATCAGTGAGTAACAGGAACACGAAGGGCTCTTTTGGGTTTTACGAGATGCTCTTAATAACGTCGAGGATGTTTTTCGTCACGCGAGTCGTGTAAGAACATTAGCCCCGAATTCGATTCCTTAACTTTAATTGTCAAACTCGAAGGCCCTTTCGACTTCGACGAAGGATCCGAAACACGATCCACACACCTGCCACGTATATATTCGTGTTTAAGCCGAATCATTAGATCCGTTGGTTCCCTGGAACGAATTTGGCCCGAGTCTCGAGCGAGTTCCGCTGAACGTCACCTTTAACCATTAAGGAACGCCAGACGGAACTGAACTTCCGTGAATCGAATTGGAGCGCAGTGGCAAAAGATCCTACGTCTATATATAAGCTTTCGAATCCCTGATTCTAACGGAGAAACTTGATATTCGGGATCATTATTCGTAGGGAAGTATCCGCAAAGTTCGCGAAACTCGATTCACCGAAACTTCGATCGTCTACGAAAAGGTGGTACGATTTTTTGTAAATAAGGTATTAATATGCTTAAAAATACGAGGAATATCTAGAAACGAGAAAGATCGGTATTTATACAAATTTATTTCCCATTAATATGATAACTGTAGACGGTCGTTAGTTACTTTCTCTTCAAAAGCCGAGAAATATGGTACCGTGACACGTTAACACCGTTACAAATTTAATCAGGAAATCCAAAAAACGAGGACAGAAGGAAATTTCTAAACGCGGCTAAAATTATGTGGACCTCTTCTGAACTTCTTTTTTAATGCTAATTATACAAAACTTGAAGCGTCGATTGCACCGATTGTCACGCATCACCGTATCTACTTGCAGCCAGTGCTGACTCAAAAGCAAATATTTTAAAAAAGAAATCGATAGCGCAACAATCACCGATAATATCGGAAGAAAGACAATAGCTTTCGGATCAAAGACCTCTCATCGAGTAAACTTTGTAGCAAACAGTTACGAACAACGATTTACAGACCCCTTAAGTGGTCAAGCGTGACTCGTAAAGCATCAAAGCATTTATATTAGTGCGTACACGTACAAACGAGCCAGCACGAGAAAGAAACGTATACGGTGAAGATTTTACGAGGGACACCGTAAAACGTATACGAAAGTCGGCTACCTAAAGGCGAGCGAACGAGACGGAAGGGAAAAACGAAAAAAAACGAGAATCACGGGTTGAAACGAGACGGAGTACATTAGCATTTTTACACAGCAACGGGAATTAGCATGCTACGCGTTAGCGGCTAGCAAAGTCGCGATTTAGGCCAACAAACGACACAGACGAAGACGATGGCGGTCGTCCTTGCCGAGCAACGTTGTCCTGTCCGGCGATCGCACTGTCCATGTGACCCGCTTTTTTCTAGGATGTGGGACGAACTACTAACGCGTGCTCTCCTCTCGGCTGCTCTCTCTTTCATTTAGAAATCCACGCATGCGAGAATAGAAACCGCTTCATTGACGGATTTCGCGGGACAACGAGCTTCGTGGATCATAAGGATCACGGTGGATCAAAGTATGCACCGAGGCACGAATACGCTGACTATGATGTAATCAACCACGACCTGAGCATACGAAATCAGCTCACGAACCACCGATGTAGTAATACGAATTTACAGTAAGAGTATAACGCGAAAATAAGCCTTAACTTTGCTACGATGCAACGATATCTAAATCTTGGGTACCTTGAAATTTTAGATCACGCGATATTATGAGCACAGGAGTAGGAGAAGAACCGAGAATTTTTTGGGTGTCGAAGAGTATCAAGAGTCAAAGGTTAATTACGGAAAGAATGAATAAAAACGTACAGATCACTGGTTCGTAGCAAACAGATTTGTACGAGTTAAGACACCATCTTAAGTACCAATAGATCTCAGCGTGACGAAGCATTTTTCATAGTCTTATGACGCGATGGTTAGACTCGGAGCGAAGAAGTGTCTACGCGAAATCGACTAGAAAAAAGGAGAGGAACATCGCGCGATTCAACTATAGTTAAGCAGAAAGGTTCAGTGAACGGAACATCGTTCTACAATAACGATAAGAGCGTTGCATATGCCAGCCACAACATCGCTAATAGAATAGGGTGACGGAGGGTCTTGTTCCACGCCGATGGAACAAATGAAAAGAAATGACGACGAAGATGAAGACAAATGGTTCGCGGTACTAGACCCGAACTCCTAAAAGTAACAGAGGCAAATCAACGGAACGAATCGAACGTCCGAACGCCACCAGTTCATGCATGTAACATGTAACATTCATAAACGCACGAGCCGACGACCTCGTTCCGCTTCGTGTGGCGCGTTTCGAATCTCTGACCACTACTGGGTGAGATCTCGCCCATTATTCCTTTTCTTCTAGCCCTTTCGTCATTCTATCGATACTAGATATTAATCTTGAAGGTACAAACTCGATGTTAAGAGAATGGGAGGGAGAAGCTTGGGGAGAGGAACAACCTAGAGAGGACAAGTCTAGGATAATTTAAGGTTCCACCCTTAAGAATCCTAAACTTGGTGGAGCCTAGAACTTCCAGTTTAAGAATTTGAGACGGCGCTGTAAAAATCTGTGGAGTAATTTTAGCTGCGAGTGTGAGACAGCTTTGTCGAGACAAAAGCACAGTCGTGTTCACACGGAAGATCGACTGATATTCTCGAGCGGTCGACCTATGCGGAGAATCGTCGATTAGCCAATTCCAGCGGATGCAAATGACGTGGCGCGATCGTACGATCACGATCGCCATTTCCGACGTATTATGTAGATAATCGCGGGTTGAACGGAAATTTTGGCGTAGAAAGCGTCGCGCGTCCGCTCGAACCCGCCTCGCCCTCCGATGTTTTGCGTTTCAAATCGCGCTCGTGATTCATTCCACGCGACCGAACAACGCTAGCAGAACGAAGATTCGTGGAATTCTTGAATTTTTACAACGCGTCTCGATCAATACGGACTTCCGTGAACCGATAGAGCGAAACGTGAACAGAATACTACGATGATCGAACACCTAGCTTCGCTACAGTAATTTGCTCCCTTCCTTGTTGATTTTCAATGAAGCGGCTGATATTCGTCTGCGATTAGTTAGACAATCTATTCGCAAACACGATTTGAATATCGTATCGCTAAAAACGTATACTTTGTCGATTACGGGACAAAGTGAAGCATCATTGAGAGAGAAACGCGCTGACGCGTTAAACGCGCGTTCATCAGTTAATTACGCGAAGAAATAATCAAGTTACTTTCCGCATGCAACCAGGCGAGCCACCAATTAGGCATAACTGCACGCAATGCAAACACGACCGTGACGCGTGTATGCGTGTGTTGGACACACTTGTTTTCTACGTACCGTTCTTTTGCTCGCGCGGTTTCTACGCCACGTGTTAAGGCTATTTGAGCTCTCGAAACGGGACAAATTTAAACGTAATTTACCAAGGAACATTGTACGCGACTGTTCACGGAGGATCAAAGACGTTCAAATCAATTTTAGAACAGCTATATACTTTTAGTCACGAAATTAGAACGTATAATTAGTACCTGGTATCTTGGTTTCTAACTTGCGTCGAATTGCCATGCGCACTGTATGAATGTTCAAAAGTCCCGCTGGTCATGCGCAGTGTGTGCTTTTCGAATTCGCGCTTGACATGCGCAGTAGAGTTTTTTTTAAGACGCAGTGTACCGGCATTTGCCGGTAATATATATAAAAATATACGTACCTTAACCTAGCATCGTTGCGCGCATTGAGATACAAGCAATAAGATCGTGAAATAATACTAGAAACGGATAGCGCAATACCGCAGCATAACCTCATCGAACAATCTAATGTTACAAAGTAGCATGAAAGTCGAGACTCACCGCATAGCTCGTCTCCGACGAGGAAGGGGCACACCACCTGTAATTAAAACAGACACTATTGATTCTAGATCACTATCGTCCACTGTCATGAAGTTCACCGCTGTACACAACATAATCAGGTAACTTAAAGAAAAGGGAAGATAGCTTTAAATGACACTACAAGTTTAAGTTAAAAAATTCTATATATTTCGTGCTCAACTCAAACTTTCTAATTTTTGTTACTATTTTGATCATCCCTTAAAAGTTTCTATCTTCTTGTCCTTCCCTAACTGTTTCCTTTGCTAGCACCGCGCAATACGTACACCATTATTACGTGTTAAAACATTAGAAAGATAAAAGATATGATTTTTACATACCTCAATACGTATAAACACATGCATTGTTACAAGCTCGAATTAAACTTTGCACAATTACGCATAAAAACTTAAAGAAAACTGCACCACCACTTTCCACGTTTAAAAATTTGATCGACATACTTGACCATTAACAACCTCTGGTATGTAGTTCAGGTTACGCGATCTATATCTAAGATCTACGAAAGACGCGACATCTATCATCTATGAAAATGAGTACAAAGCTTAAGCTCCTTAAGTCGCGCGTTTTTAGCCGCGTCACTTTTAGTAACTCTATGCTCGAAGATTTTTAAACAGTGACAGGCACGCGATTTTAAACAATAGTATTCGTCGCAATAGTAACGGCAATTACGAGTTTTCGATTCAAATTGCGAGAATAGTTTCGAAATACGCGTCTCGATACAGTGTGCGTGCATGGCAAAGAATTCATTTACTTGCGTGCTCTTTAAATGACGCGTGCAAGTGCGTAAAAGCAACTTTAAATTCTGGCTTCGACAAAGTTCCCCAGCATTAACGCGCAAAGAGAAGCAGCTCAAAAGCCGGTAGCGCGACGACGTATTTATCCAGACAGCAGACAAACATACTACTTGCCTGAGTACCTGACACCTGCTCACTTTCGTATACTTTTAAAGAGGACTACGAGTGAAACTGGGCACGCAAGTCAGACAGAACGGTGAGTCTTTAACGTAGTTGTAACGTGATCTCTGTTTTCATTTCAACTCGTACCTCGCGTATCGATACTGACCATGAATGTCAGTCGAAGCGACTCATTTATTTTCGATTAACTATACGACCAACGATTGCATACAATGTAAATTTGCTATAAAATAAGAATGTGACTAATCATTTCGTAACAATAGCTGTCGTTAAACGATAACGAGCAAACGATATCGATCAAGTAGTAGTAGCAATCTCGAAACGTCGATTGCGCGCGAGTCTATGAACGATTCGAAAATTAAAATCCATTATCGCGACGATGCATTATGATATATTTGAGAAGGAGCAGAACGCGGACATTGACTCACGTGACCAGAACGAATTACGCTCGTACGAATTGCGTGAACGCGACCACGCATAAATAACGTGGCTGTGTGTACGCAAAGTGTACGCCGGCGACAGTGACGACAGTGTGGACACGGTTGATCGCGTGAATAAATACACACGTGCATATGCGCGTATATACACCTAAATACTCTCACCTCGATACAAATCGGCAAGCAGGCAGCAGGCCGTCACAACACGACGGTCGTTGCATCCCCTCCCGCCGCGCCTCGATCCTCCTGTTCCCGTTCATTCATTCCTCTTCCACGCGACGCCGCCGTTGTTTCTTTTCTCGGCGGACAACGTTCGTGTCAGCAACGTTAACAGACGGCACACCATAGTTACCCGGTGTACAGTGGCATACTTTGCGCGGTAATCGAATAAAGTACGATCTTCGATCAACCAGAGACGACGAATCGCGATTCAAACAAACCCGATAATACTCGGACACGCACCGCGACGCGAAATTCCCGACCGATCAGACCGACGCCATTCTTGCTTTCAAACTGTTTATATCGCGTTAGGGTGCGTTTAGTCTAAACGAGCAAAAACGTGGAGTAAGAGCAAGAGCATTCGTTCGTGCTCGTTTAATACGAACAGATCGAATTATCGGGTCACAACAAACAGCTGAATGCGAACGAATGTTCGTAGATTGTACCGCAAACGCACTTTATTACGAAATTTCATTAAGATTTAATTGGATGCAAATACTAATGGTATCCAAACACTGATAAAGTTTGAGAAAAATCCACCGCACCGAAATAGAAATAACTGCATTTAAAGTCATAGAGTGTATCATGTACAGCATAGAGAAAGAACAAATGCATTTCTCAGCAATGACTTGTATTCGATGATGGACTTATAGCTATCATCCTGTGTTAACGTTAGATAAAAAGTTATGTAGTCTTCGATGAAAAGTAGCATTTAATCAAAACACATCGGATTAAATCGATGAGCGTTCGAATTGGAGCATTCGTTTACGTCCATCTGACTCGGCGAACAATCGCTGAGCAAGAAAAGAATGCTCGTTTATGAATTTCGTCAAGGTGAAAGAAGCATTCGCTCGCTTAGTCCAAACGCACCCTTAGGGTGAATTCCCACTGAGCCAAACGAGCGCAAACGAGAAGGGAGAAACATACGTCGATGTTCGTCTCATTAGTTCGCTAGACAAGCACCGACATACGATTTCCCCTGTTCGTTGGTGCTCGCTCGATTCGGTGAGGTCTCGCGCTTAGACATTATGGCACGACCAAAACAATTCACGTGAACGAGCAACGTATACACACCAATTGCGAGGTACTAATCAAATCGTTCAAACACCGCCACTTATTTCCATCGGCGATTATGCGGCAAAACAAAAATAGCCTCCTGCGTGCTCCGAAAGATCGCGCTACTCTTCGAGTCTGGTGGCCGTAGGCGGCGTGACGTGAACGCGGCCTACCGTAAATACAACGGTTAATAGGAGAACAGCAACGACGAGGAACAACCAATAGCACCCAAACACTAAATGATCAACATCGCGAGGAAAACTGTCGTAGACTACGCGCAGTATACCAGACACGTTCTCAAGGACGTCCGCGAACGTCTCGCCGGCGACTTCGCCGCTACCACAGCAATCGAACGACATTTGACCAGTAACCGTGGTACCTTCGAATGCTCCGACTGGACAAAGTATGACAGGCTGAAGCCGGGAAATAAATGCGGAGCACCCATAAGAATGTCGCGCTATAAAACGGCGCGCCGCGACAACGCGACTAAACGGGCTAAGCGGGTTTTCGCTTTCGACTGAAATCGAATGTCCTGCCGGCTAGCCGCGAACGCCAGCCCGTGTGCGAGTACGTACGTGTGCGCACGCGTGCGTGTTGCGTATGTCGTCGTACGGGTGTTTCTATCCAGCATCCAATATCGAGTATCCCGACGAGTAAACGTAGCCCTGTCGAGCTCGTGTTACAAAACACTAGTGTCGACGAGATGAGTTGACCGATTAAATTACAAATGACACGCGCGTAATGCACTTCACGATAACAGATACATCTTTTCTTGTTTACCTTGAGGTCATGCCGCGCCGCGGTCACTTCAAAATGAATAAAACGAATGAGTACATTCAAATTTCTGCCTTAATTTTTAATATTTTTCTTACAATTACAGTTTGCCCGACTTTCCTTTTATACTTACAACGATAAAATTAACTGCAATGTCACATATTTGTTGATCATTCATATGGATAAATTAAATTATTGATAACTAGTACATCAAAGAAAAATATATTTATTTAAACTTATAATAATTATTGTACAGCTACAATGTTCATATACAAACGTCTTCACTTTCATATATTACTTCCATATTATCCCATTTTCTGTAAATGGTCTTTAGTCCAAAATGTGAATCAAATTACTTGCACTTATAGGTCACATAAATGAATATTAATTGCCTCTGAAATTGTAACATGTATTCCATTATAAACAAGTATCATAAGGTTGTATTTGACTGAAGTAGCAGAATTACATTATTTCTTCTCTTCATTGAGATTATATTTTGTCTTCAACTTATCTATTTCTTCCATCTTTTTATCTACATCCACCCGTTTAAATGCTTTATTACTTTGATAATATAAAACTACCAAGTATCTATTGCAAACATTAAATCCACTTAAATGATCACATGCATTCTTAGCATCAAATATATCTTCGTAAACGACAAAAGCTGTTCCTCTGGTCTCAGCTGTGTTACCCCTACAAGAAAAGATCTACTAATCTCAAAAATCATGTACAAAATGTTATTAAGCAATAGATAAAACAACAATTAGACTTATATATTGCATATTTTAGATGTCGTATCAAAAAAATATTGTAAATGATCACTTACACTCGAATTTGTCTGATAGCTCCATATTTACCAAAAATATCGTACATTTCTTCCGCTGTAATTTTATAAGGCAAGTTCCTGATGTATAATACTCTATTTACTTCCGGAGGTAATCTTACCTGTCAAAGAAAATAGTTTAAAAAATAACGGATGTAGGTTAGGTTACAAATAAGTTGATAATAAACCCTAAATGCGCTAATTTATATGCTTACGTTAGCCCTCCGTTGCAGCATTGCCATAGTCATCTTGGAAAAATATTTATTCTTTCGTGTACACGGGAAAAGAAATTACGAAAGTAGTTTGTTTACTCAGAAACAATGCGCTTTTCTTTTACGTCAAAATACTGTCGTAAATGGTCATCGTGCTGCTAGAGGGCAGCACTGTGGCAAATATCCTTGTAATGATCTCTGTGGTAAGTACATTGTGAAAAGCGGAGAGAAATTAATAGACCAAGAATTACTTTTGTAATTTTTATTCATAGTAACAATGATCCAAAACAAACATTTAAAAATGGTACTAGTAATTGGCATTATTTTACTTGCAATATCATCCATTTCATGAAATTTTTCCAAATACTAACTAAATGTTATTACATGTTATCACATTGACGTTACAGTTTTATACGTTTAGTTACATTTACAACATTTAATCGTACGATATCTGCTTTTTCTTTATATAAATAGTATATTGATGTTCAAAAATTTACTTGAGTATTAGACACGATTTAATAAACTAACAAACTGAGTATTTAACTTTTAAGTGTGATAAGCTAAATCCTGATTCCTTGGATAATCACATTTAATATATAATATGTATACAACGTGTTCATTGAAATAGATATTGCTAGTGGAATGAATAGATGGCACAACAGAACAATGCCTGATTGCAATTAGAACCGTCAAATATTTTCTATGAAGGATATTATGTTAATATTTTATACTTTATTAAAAGCTGCAATATCTACGCTTTGTACAAAATCCTCGATTTCTTGAATTTTTTCTGTGAGCCAATCTACCGAAACTTTGTCGTCTTCCACGACACACGAAATTTGAAGTTTGTGTATTCCAAAAGCAAGGGGAACAAGTTTTGCTGTGAACAAAAATAATTATTGTGTCCTCAATTCAAATATCAAAGTACTTATCATAAATAAATTATATCATTAACTCACCCGCTCCCCATAAAAGACCATCAGTTTCAATTTTTCGTACTTCAGTTTCCATAGCTTTCATATCTGTTTCATCGTCCCACGGTTTCACGTCTAATATTATGTTTGACTTCGCGATCAATGCTGGTTCTATAAATTATCATTATGTAGAGATAAAGAATATTATATCCAAAGTTCACATTTAACAAACAACTTACTTTTGGACTTCTTCGCGGCATATGCAGCCAATCTTTCTTCCCTAATTTTTGCAGCTTCTGCATCTTCTCCCTAATAAGTCAAGTATTTGAAGAGTTTACAGCATATGCCATAAGTAAAAATATATAAATTTGAATAATTGTGTAGTTTTGTATTGAACGAATGTCATGGATAAGAGAATAGAGTGGAGTATATCAGTATTCTGGGAATATCTGGTGTACTATTTTCTCGTAAATGTCGTTTCATTTTACCGCTGTTTCATCCTACTTGAAAAAAATGTGTAAAGTGTGCTAAATGTATCGTGCATAAATGATTTTAAATATCATGTAAATAGAAGGAGATTAACTGCTTAATGTCTTCCACTATTACTGCTCACTTGCCTCTGAATCTGAACCAAAGAGATCAACATCCTCGTCATCATCAGCTTTTTCTTGAGGTTCTTTTGAAACTGGTTCAGGTTTAGCAGGGCAAACTGCTATGACTGGAGGGGTAGATAGGAGACCAACCTTATCTTCAAGATCTTTGACACGTTCCTCCAATTTGTCGATAGTATTTTTCAATGATTGGATAACTATCAGTGAAATTTGGTAATACAGTGAGCTTTACAGTACTAGCAAATGATGTTACATACAGGGTAGAATACTCACAGCTGGGATCAAATGTATCATTCTTGTTATCATTTGGTGTTGGGAGACCAGCAACAGCTGCAATATCATCCATCTGTAAAATAATAATAATATATGGTAGAAAAAATGTACATAACAATTACAGGCTGATAGTTACTGGATAATTAAACATTACATCTACAAGTTTACATTAAGACTAAATATTGTATTAGTAAGCAGGTTTGTAAATTTGTTATATAAGGGTGTGCAAAGAGTGCAGTACTCACACACTGTAAAGACTGTTTAATATGTTGACGAGCCTTGGCCACTTCATTGGCTAAGCTTCCACCAGCAGATAGAATTGGACTAGTGGTTTGTTGATTTCCCTGCATCCACCAATATTAAAGGTAAACTCAAACTAAACTCAATGTTATCAATTCAGTATCATACTTCCACTAAGGCTTAAAAAAGTAATGTTGTTGTTTTATTTTTATACAAACTATTGAAAACATTTACCAGATCATACTAAAATTCATTATAAAATCGTACGGAAGTACAATTTTTAAGAAAAAAAAACCACGTGGAAGTAGATATTTTGCATGTTCATCATGTGAATAAATAAGCACATCAATGTGTTACTACAAGGTAAAAAATTAAAAAGAAACATTGATTATTATTATACATAAATGTTTGATTAGCAAGCTTAGAATTGTAACAAAATACATTTTTAGTTGTAAGCACACAAATACAATTTTTTTAAAAACACAAAAAGCATGCAAAATGTTAAATAAAGGCATAGTATACATATGCTATTTTTCTCAGTGTTTAAGCAATAACTATCAAATTAAAGTACCAAACAACAGTATTAATATGGTAACTATAAAATGATTACTAGTTCTTGATGTTACAATAATAAAAACGAACAAAATAGTAATATTTTTAATAAATAATTTAAAAATAATAAGCATTTTTCTGTAATGATATATGCAATAAAATTGATATAACTATGAAATAAATGAAATATCATAAATAATATTCAATTGATGCACACAAAACATTAAGTATGCATTACAGTATGTACCTGAGTAGGTAATTGTTGCTTATTCCTTGTTAACGATGCAACATTTTCTTTCATTTCCTTAGTATCTTTCTTTGCTTTTCCTTTATTTCTATGTCTTGTATCAGCTTTATTCTTCTCTTCCTTCACTTCTTTTGTATTATATTTTTTAGATACATCATTTGAAGGACTAGTCTCTTTCCTTTTCATATCATTTTTGATATTATCAGTCTTTTGCTTTTCTTCTATATTTTCTTTTTTAGGCATAATATACTCATCTTCCTCTTTATTTGTATTTGACATTTTTTTCTGATACTTGGAACTTGTTATGTCATTTGAAATATTTTCAGAAATTAACATTTGATTATCTTTAAATTTCTTAGACTTTGACTTAGATAGAGAATTACTATTCAGGATATCTTGACAATTGTTAGTTAAAGAAACTTCAGATTTAAGCGAGCAGCTTTCCATAATTTTATGGGACACCACCTTGAAACATGTTTCAAGCTATGCAAGTAGGAACTAATGTTTTGTAAATATTGTATAAAATAGAAACTAAATCAAACTTGTTTCTATTATGGACTTAATACACTTTATGTTGTTACTATCAAAATACAACTGCACAAATATCAAATATCTTTAGTAAAAGTTCATGCATTATTTAACTCATGAAATACATAAATATGTAATATAATACATTGTGTGTAACCAAACAATATACACAAATTAATACGAAATTATATTGTAAATCTTATGTTTTAACTTGGATATTATGTCATAAATACTTTGTATTAGGAAAAAAAAATATTACATAATTTGTTTAGACATATAAATAGAAATGGGAATTAAGTTTTTAGAAGAAAAATAAAATTCCCAACACCTCGTGAAATTATAAGCAGGTGAAATGTTCCCTATCACCAGATATTCCCTGAAGTGTGTGTTAGAAATGTTAGTTTTTAGTTAGTACAACAAAAAAACATAAGGCATAACAAAACAACATACATTAGTTAATAGATGTTGGGGCTAACAATAATAGGTTTAAAATTTTCTGTTTATAAACATACTTCCAAACATCATGATTGTCAACAAATATTTGCTTTAACATTATTGTATACAAAATTAATAAAAAACCAAACTTTTTCATATTGATTTAATTGTATGTTTAAAAACATTTCTCCTATTCCTGTTGGCAGTTATCGTTATTCAACGATATTATCATAAAACATTATGTTAAAAATACTTACCTTAGCCATTCTTTCAAAATATAGTCGTTCCGCCTTGTCATAGGATGGCTTGTCAAACCATACCTTTTCTTGAGCTAATGCTGATTTTTCCATGTTTAGGTGATTTATTCAATGATAAGGGTGCAAGTAAATTTCTGTAACATGAAATTTTATCCATCTCAAAAGTTTTTGAAACAATTTAGCAATATTTAGCTTAACTATATTAAAGTATTAAATATGTAAAAATGTAACTATTCATTTAATCAAGTTGAATTATATGATTTAGAAGTACTTGTCTATGAGAAATAAAGATATAAAAAAATATTTAAATAACTGTATTTATTAAAAATACAACTTTATAAATAAAATACATGTAAACTATGTGCAATATTATATAAAATTATGGAATCTTTTTAATTAAATAACAATATATTACAAAAATTAATTGCTAATACTCATTAATACTTAAATATTAATTAACATCACAAACTATCGTCGTCACTACTGAAGTATTCAGATTTAAATGAAGATTTACTTAATGCTTTTTTATTTGGAAGCTCTAATTTATATGTCTCTCTAAATTTTACTTGCTCATCAGATGTGTTTGTGATTTCACCTAACAAACGATACACCTCTTCTTCTTCTTCTGTTTTAACTACACATGGATATATTTCTAATGCCTTAAAATATTGTACAAATGCTTTCAGTTCATTGAGAGAAGAGTGAGTGGAATAACACACATTGAAAGTTCTTTCTTTAGCTTTATCCCACTCTCCTATCACACTCGTATCTCTCTTTCTCCATTTCATTACAGATGGAATGATAGTCATAATATTTGTCAATTTTACATTACTTCTACAATGTAAACCCGAGGAAGATATTTTTCCCTTGCAAGCATGAATTGGTGTACTATGTGGATCATTTGTAACACAACAAGATAACTGTTCGATACGACAATAAATTTCATATACATAATTTTTAACATGAATTTTCATGTTTAACATCTTAAACAGTTCTATAAAAAGAAATTCTGAACCATAAGTAGCAGAACATTCCAGAATAACAACATTTCTTGGGTCCTTATTTAACCAATCTTTGGTAACTGTACAGATTTTAAGTAAACTCTCTTGTCTAGTTGGAAAAACAATAAAATCATTGCTTAGAAATGTTGTATCTAAGTAGATTTTAGTAAATGTTCTAGGAAACAATTTAGAATCTTTGTAATAATGTAAACTTTTCAACTTTGAAAAATCTACTGGATTAATACGAAAATCACCAGTATACAATATCGAAACATTATTTCTTTCAAAAAGAAACATTACAGAACCAGGACAGTGTCCTGCAGAAATAGAAGTTACAGAAATAAGGATTTCATCTTTATTCTGTGTTTTGTATTCTATAACAACAGATGCGTTGATATTTATTTCTTTTATACAAGTATTTTTAAATTTAAATTTATTTTCTAATAGAGCCTTTGTAATATGACTACAATATAGATATTTGTTATTCTCATCTAAAAATTCAAAAAAAAGGTCAGATAAACCACGCATATGATCACAGTGACAATGACTAAGAAAAAATACAGAAGATGATAAATTTTCTCCATCAAAACGATCCACTGAGATGCCAGGTATCTCCTTAATAAGCCCAAGAAAAGTTGACATTCTGGCACGTATTTAGCTCCTGTAATTTATAAATTAACCATCAACTACATCAATACTTGTTCAAAATAAAAATATCTTAACAGAAGTAATATATGTGGTTATATATGTAATGAATCAATATATATGAGATCTAATTTGTAATAATAGTCTAAGAAAAGACTTTTAAACTAAGTATTCTATTAATATTTGTGCTTGATTAAAATATGTTATAGTCAAATGTATTTACATTTCGTTTAAACTTGAAATATTGTCATAGACCGAAAACAGATGTTTGAGAGACAGATGAAATTGTATATTACAGGTTAATGATTATAAATCAAATAAATATCACATCGATCAAAGAAAGAAATTAAACGGGATCATTTACGAACCAATGAGCCAATAGTTTATGCAACTGTGCATGAATAATCAGTAAATTTTTCACTGGAACATTAATAACACGTATCCGCCATGTGCTGTATTGATCGATTAATTTGACGATTCTATAGGTGAAGTACTATTAATTTAACTGTCGCTAATATTGCAAACTGATAAAGTAAGCATATAAATTATATGCCGCCTAAATATATTAAATCTACCTTGACTCGTCACAGATTGTCAGATTGCTGCAACAATTGTCCGTTCGCCAAAATTTCTGTATGCCGGATATAACGTGCCAATTAAAAAGAAATAGAAACACTGGTATACGTGTAATGATGAAAGATGTCACTAGGGTACCTTTTTATCACCGACCAACTCAAAACACTTGATGTTTTAATTTAGATTAGATACAGCTTCTTAAAAAATATGATGACTGAAGGTTCAATTAAATTTTTACGCAATCAAAAATACACGATCGAGTGTAGGCTGTTTCAGGCATATAAATTTTGTAATGTTGTAATGGTCTACAGTCTACAATCCTTTATTCAATTTTATTACGTATTTTTATTAGCATAGCTATGTTAAAAAGAAATAAGTACTAATCTTATACAATGTGATTTATTAGAAAGAAAACAACAATGGAAAGAATAGAGTTAAGTCTTATGTATTGAATAAATGTGACCCCAATTATGTTGAAAGAATGTCAGTATTTATTACTAATAATTTTACAAAAAGATTTTAGTACATTTTTAACGTTACATGTATTATATTAAACATAGCAAATAAAGCTTTAAAATTGGCGGTAATTGCTTTCAGGAAAGACCGTATCCTGAGTTTTCTATTCCACGCATGACAGCTGGCGCTGCACGAATAATACAAATACGTTACTGCTATGCAGGTAGTTTACGTTTGATGCTAGCAGAAATCAATTTTTGGTTAAAATGACTGCGCAAGGATCACCTACTAAAATTAAAGAATTACGCTTGCCTATGTCAAGAGTAAAAACGATTATGAAAAGTTCTCCTTACGTTGATACGATCGGCCAAGATGGACTGTATTTGGTCACAAAAGCTACGGTAAGATTAATATGATTATTTTGTAAATACATATAGTTTCCATGTTTGTTATTTCGCGGGTCAATTAAAAATTCCTGTTGTTTAACATGCATATTATATAAAATAATTGTTTCTTTTGTTTAACAAATTTCACTAATCAGAAATATGAAATTAATTTCTTTAGGAACTATTTATACATTATTTAACTGAAGAGGCACATTTACAAAACAACAAAGGACATTCTTTAGATTATAAACATCTGGCAGAAGTGGTACAGACCAATGATACATTAGAATTTCTTAGAGAAATAATGCCCAGGAAAATAACAGTCAGACAATTTAAGGAAATGATGGCTGCCAAGAATTCAAATAGCTCATCTGAAAGTAGTTCAGATTCAGACAGTGATAGTGAGTCAGATACTAATTCCTGTTCTGATAGTGATGATAGAAAAGCTGATAGCCACTCGACAAGTAGTGAGAAAGAAAATGGTAACTGTGATTCAACCAGTGACAAAAGTGAAGCCAGTGAAAAAAGTGACAGTGAAGATGAAACTAAAAGATAGGGAAAGAGATATTTATTTTCATCTATACTTTCATACAGACAGGCTCTCTGATTACCTAAGAAACATTATAACTTTACAGACATTTAGTTTTAGGAAAATGCTTAAAGTGTCTGTCAGTACTTGATGTCTAGATGGCAGACAGACAATAATTTTGAATGCTCAACATTATTTTTATATGTATTCATTAAATTAATAGAAAACTAAATATAACATTTCCATTTGTGTTAAACCATATTTGTATTATTCTCTATTTAGGTGTATCATGAAAGAACTATAAAAGCACGTACAAAGTAAATG
Source organism: Megachile lagopoda (assembly GCA_036983795.1). Classification (NCBI taxonomy): domain Eukaryota; kingdom Metazoa; phylum Arthropoda; class Insecta; order Hymenoptera; family Megachilidae; genus Megachile; species Megachile lagopoda. The sequence goes on from CM072794.1 coordinate 3,655,296, forward strand.
ATTTATTTATTTTTCATGATGCAACAGCTTAAAAAGCTCCATACTACTTTAGCCGAATAATGATACAAAACAAAATAAATGCATCAATCTCTCTGCTCTGTTTTTCCCTTTACTTTATCATTATCTGTTAATATATTGACTTATCAATTTTTTTTTATGTTTTAACATTTTTGTAGAAATTGCAGAAAGATATTAATTATAATAATGTTTTATACAATTTTATTCTTGATGCAACTTTTTAGGCATAGGCGTTGAAACAGCTTCGTATCCATCTTCATTTAATTTAATAGCCAAGAAATAGATTTCAGCCAAGGCTATGATCAGTGCACAGATTATACCTAATAACAATCTGAATCCAAAATCTAAATTTCCAACTATTAATTCCACACCTTTAAATCCAAAAACAAAACCTGCTAATACTGAAAATATAAACTGTGCAACAGCTATGAGTTGTCTATTTATTTGTTTCACTGAAAAATAAATATGGATATATCAGATATATTTTAATACTTAATTTTAATTTAATACTTTAATGAAAGTCTTACTTTGATAAGCGATAGAATCATCCGGAAATTTTCTTCTACTAGAATCAATATTTTTGGTCATAGCTTGATAATCTCTAGCATCTTGTTGCGCTTTCAGCTTCTGTATTCTAGCTTCTAACTCAGGATTTCTTGGTATGTGTTTTGGTGTAGGTAATTTTATATCAGCCTCTTCTAAAAGTTCATGTAAGTAAATACTTTCCTTTTTTGTGGTCCTGTATTCTTCCAAATACTTGTTCAACCATTTGATGTCGTCCAGTTTCAATAAAACATCTTTCTGGTTATCTTTACTAGCCCTTTTTAAAGCAGCAATACCAGCTGGGCTGTTATTTGCTTTCTTAACATTTTTACAAATAAATTCTATTAACCTTTTATTTGGTTTGATTTTTATAGAAGGATCTTCAATCGATTCAACTACCATTCTTATATTTTTTAAATAAATTGCTACTATTAACAAAATAACATTATTATGAAATTTGTATGTGCTAAATGCAGAAAGTAGAAAATATAATTCTCTAATATTAAAGTACAAGAATGATCAATTTATGGTGTAATGTGTAATTTTTTTTCTAGATCAATATAAAACTCTTTTATTTCATTCTCTTTTTCCTCAAATGTTTGATTTACTTTCTCACACTTTTCACTCATGTCATTAACAAACTTCTCCCATTCTACTTTCCTTATTTCTCTGTTTTCTTGCAATGCTTTATCCTGCAAAATCATTAAACATATATAAGAATATTTCTGGTATATATTTTTTTTGTTTGTTTTATATTAAATAAGCATACAGGATCAAAGTCTTGTTCTCTTTGAAGAACTCTTTCGCACATACTCAGTGCGACGTCAACATTTGCTTTTAAACTCGGCAAATGACAATCTCCAAGTTGCTCCGTTCGATCGAGTTGATTTTCCTTCAGTTCCGTCGTATATTCAAGTATTTTGAAAAGTCGTTCCACTTCCGTGTCACCTCTTTTCTCCTGGAAGTGTACAATCTTCGATGTTTACATGTTTTTTACAACGATTAAATAACAAAAAACCAATTTGTTCTTATGTTTCATTCAGTCATAAACTTGTAACTCTTTTAGGTTATAGAGAATGCTCATTGTTGTCACTGACATACACACAACGATTAATAAAGATACTACAAAAATTAACATTTTTGGACATTTTTGATAACACGATTATTATTTTTTTCTTACATGAAACCACGAGTATTTCTAAGAAACAAGAAAATGTTTTACCTGAAACTCGCGCAAGAAGAACGTGATTTCACCTTGGATGAATGGTCGGTGATCGAACAGTCGGCTCCAAATCTCACCCGTGTCTACGAAAATGTGATATCGCGAATTTCATTATGATAATTAATTGTAAGAATAAAACGTACGTTCGAAAGCTACGTATTTACAATCAACCGGAATATGCCGCACCTTTAATTACGGACGCCATGTTTCTTCGGAAGATAGGTGCACTGCATATGCAACCTCTCCATTGTTTCCGCGCATCGCGCCTAATACAAAAGTCGCATTTTCTTTTCCTTTTACCTTTTTAACTTTTTATATTAGAACCGATCGATTGTTGTATTCGTTACTTAAACGCAGACTATCTACACTCTACAGCGTTGTTCGCAAGATGGTTATAAAAGAAATAAAAATTTTCACTCGTAAAGATACTCTCAACTATGAATATTACTAAACTTCCGTTAGTTCTTTTTTGCAGCAAAGATTTTCACTGTTCCGGTTCATTCTTTTGGGACGAAAAAAGGAACTTTCCTCTCAGTCACGTACAAGGTCAAGAAAAGTAATTACAGATAGGAAATTGCTGATGGAAAATGGCCCTTTCATTAGTTCGTGATAGATCGACGTTTAAATCAGAAATAATTATTCGACGCTTTTTACCCTTTTCAAGCTCCGGGAGTTATAAAATTGTTATTGCCCAGAATTGTTGATGCCTGATGATCAATTCGCAATTTAGACTTATCGATATTCTTTCTATAAATCAAATTAATTTTTTTCGAGTCCTTTCAATTGAAAAGGAGTAACTTTGGTTTAAAGTCTAAACCTTGATATTTTAAATAAATATCCTCTGATTCGTTCGACAAAGAAAAGCATTTGATAGGTGTCATTTAAGTCCCGTTGGAAAGGAAACAATCGCGAACAGAGACATGCATTTGACACCGGTTCATTTCATTCTCGCGTTGCAACACGATGCATAATTACTTATCGATGTAAAATTTGAGACATCCAGAGGGTATCGTACACGACAATTGCATCGTGTGATCGAACATGTATTCTGTAGTGACGGTGGTAGGGATTCCTGTAGTCTATAAATGAAAAGTTCCGCTCGATTGTTCGTCTGTTTCGCGAAACTCCACTGGTGCTTGTATCGATCCGAAGCGTGGAAAACGTCATCGATACACAATGGATCGTTTCCTGCATTTCGTTCTGTTGTTCGCCGTTTTACATTTCGCAATGTAACAATCGTATTCACTCTTTTGTCCGTTGATATTGCACTGCAAAATAAAGAAGAAAAATATTGGAAATAGTAAAGCAAAAATCATATTTTGTTTTGGTAGCCTTGTTCAATTTTGTTATCGCTGATTGAGAACGCTGTTCACAATATTGGAAACAATTTTATTTTTTCATACAAAGAATTTCCAATAACATTCGCTTTTAATTTTACTTAAACGACTGAATTGTTTATTTGCTTACACAGTCTGCTGGCTATGCTTTTTCGTTGTTATTAAATAATTATAGTTCAAATAATTGACGCAATTGTTACACGTTATTACGTAAAGAAATAATTCCGTTTCCAATTTTTCTTTTAGCCAAGAAACTGTCGAAGAGGGAGGATGCGAGTGCGGCGTTTTTGTGCCGGAAACGGCGAAATCGATCTTCGAACACGCTCTTTCATTTAATGTTACGTGCAACAGCAAAGGAGAGGAAGAGTGTCAACTGCTGTGCGTCGCTTTGGTTCGTAATTAATTTCAATACGTCAAATACAGTAATCGATAGATGTTTAAAAACTACGTGCGATTGTTTGCAGGCACAAAGTGCCAAAGACAAGGCCCCGCAAATAATTTGCGAAAAACTTTATGCCTCCGTGGAAAATCTTCATGTGAGTGACCTTTTTTCTGTCTTCAAGGACCCTTTTTTTCGTTATGGAATTGTTGTTATTTATTGAATATTTCAGCTGGCAGTGTACTCGAAAGTGTGCAACGCGACCGACTGGAAATTCACCGGTTTGAAGACCGAAGATCCGATTTGTTGCCACGAGGGAAAACCAAAATCTTGCTACGAATCGTCATCGATCATCAACGATTGGATGAATTCATTCGCGGTGGCTAATCCCTAAAATTTGTTATTCCTTCGTTACACGTTCGGAAACGCTGATTATTTTATCGATAATTGATAGGTTTATGCGTCGTTGCTCTAATATGTGTATTTATCCGAGTTAAACACGAATATTGATCGATAGGATTATGAAAATAAATTCAAATGTTTGTACGAAACTTATGGGAGGATTCGATGAAACTCGTAAAGAAAACAAATAATATTGTTTCAAGTGATTTATAGCAGTAAGTTGAATATATAGAACTTGTCCACATACTCTGTACTAGTTAGCGAATACAGTGAATGTAGATAACAGATTCGCAAGGAAAGAGACCTCAGGGGCTCAAATATTATTTTACTTGATCCTTCATTATCCCCTGCGAACACGAAACAGATACCCCGAGAATAAGTTGATAAATGAAGATTAATTCGTTATAATCCAAACGTTAGTTGTACGAAAATAATACGTAACTGAATCCCTTTTTAAAACGTACAATGTATTCTGAAATTTATCCGGAAAAAAAAATGTACTTCGCTGATGTCTCTCTCTCCCCACAGCGAACCACTTGTTTCCATTTTATGAATTTCATTTCACGATCTCGTTTGCATCGTAGATTCGATCTCACAGAGCGTGAAGCATCAAAAGCTTCTTCTGGATAAAATCCACCGGCTTAAAAGCATTAAACGCTGCCCGTCTGCCTTCGATCGAAAGAGTTTTCGAAACGATTATACACGTATGGAAAGCCGTCTCTCTCGAAGAAGCAGCAGAATACAGAGTACGTCTCACGGATCCTAGATATCTTCTATTTCGTCAATGGTGTTCAGAGATTCTCATCCCAGCATTCGTGCCATTATATGAATAGAGGGGTTTGTTATCGCTCCTCCAACTTCCTGTCGATGAATCCTTCGTCGCGGCTTCGTATATCGACCTTGCCAGCCTAAAGGTCCATTGTATACCCACGGTTTTATCACCCTTTCTTCTCCAGATTAAATGACCGCACCATTTTCGTACTCTTCCCGTGTTGTGTCGGGTGAAATCTACTCGGTTTTCGTTCTCGGTCAGAGGCGACACCATTATTCTTCAAGTATCTCGAAATGGCAAAATTTATTCCAAATAGTGCTGTTGCGGCAATAGCGTTAGATCGCCCCTTTGGCGGAATTGAAAGATTTACACGCAAATGCAACCAACGAAGCCCGATACACGGAGCAGAAACCCAGTGTTTCTGAACTGTGTATCGTATAGCGCGTTAACTTGGTCTAACGACGAAGTTTGCGAGTAAAAGAGGATACATCGAAAATGGGGTCAGTTGCTGGTACTTTGAGTTGTTGGTTTGTACGGTGCCAACATTGTGCCCTGTAACACGCTGACTTTGACTACTAGCGTCGAAAGGGATGTACGTGGCAAAAGTTGCACGAAGTAATCACTCGCAGCTAGTGTATTGGCTTTTGACCGTAGTCTTTCGGAAAGCGTAAACAGTTTGTAATTTGTTTTGTAACCATTATTTGGTCGCTGCATCTTTTATGTTGTCAACTTCTGTCACACTACTTTTGTGAAATTTAATAACAAAAGCATGCGAAGCGTTAAAAATAATCCCTTTCGAAATGCTGCTCGTTATTCTCTATTAATCTATCATCAAGTAATTTCCAGTCGACAAACATCCTTAATCGTACGATTGGAAATGGTACACACCGGTAAATCCGTTCGCGTTAATTTGCCTTTCATATCGTGTGCACATTCCTTCGCTCGTACGCGCGCGTGTGTGTATGTTATCCGCAAATCAAATCGTGTAACATGCGTCGTTTCAATACAATTAAACGAAACGGAAATTGGGATAACTAACTGTGAATTTCCTGTTTTCCTTGCGAATCTTCCCGTATAAGTATCCGTATTCGCGACGAGCTTACTCGCATCGAAACTTCCCGTCTACTTGTAAACCCTTTTATTAAGTTAAATCCGATATGTTTAAATAAAATTCTTTTAATTCTACCTGTTCGTTGGATCGCTTCAAGAGTAATCTTCTTAAATGTCGGACGTTCGATTTAAATTGTTTTCGAAAGTTCGAGTAGCAACTCCCTTTACAAAGTAGTTAGGGTTGCGTGATCAGACTTTGAAGAGCAATCAACGTCTAAAATTGAGTCACGTTTGATTAACGCTTCATATTCTGACCTGTTCTACCTTAAACCTTCATACAGTATTGTATTCACACCTTTCACGCTTGCAGTGCACCTTGCTTTCTTTCAGTAACATAAATAATTAGAAATGCATATTTTCCAAGCGTGTTAGTGGTACGAGCGTCAACTATGGTCCAAACGATTAAAAATCACGAAACGCGAGAAAAGTAAATAAAGCAAAATATGTGGAGAATTGCAGAATAAATCTGTATGAAACGAGAACGCGAATTCGCAGCGGTTTATCCAATAATGTGTTGCGTAATCGAATCTCCAGAGGTAACACCGGCACAAACCCGACGGGTGAGAGGTACATTTGCGTAAATAATTCTACACCGATAGGATAATCAATGCGTGGGGGATTACGATGTACATATATCGTTAGTTTGTTACCGGGGATATTAGTTTCCGGCTGTTTCTGCGCGTGCATATGAACACAAAGCGTGCGAAGCGATAGATATGCTCGGGGATATGCTCGCTAGGATACATCATCTGGAACAATGGCAATGTGTCTCGAATTATATAGAAAAACGTGCTACAAATTTTATTTTATCGAGACACATTTTGTAGACAAGGTGTCGTCATCAAATAATGTATTACCTTTTGAAACAAATAGATTATTACAAATTACAGTCACCGTTTACCAATATTCATCCGTTAAAAGTGGAATAATAGGAGTTACACACGACGAACGAATTTTCCTGAAATATAGCTTCCATTAACCCGACAAGCAATTTATCTCTATTAGCAGTGTGTCAAGCAGCTTTTAAGGTTTCCGCGATCTTGCGCTTCATATTAATCCACAGATCGGTGTATCTCGTAAAAATATGAAAATTATTGACTTTCATTAAGAACTCAGTTTACCAGTTAAATCGAGCCGCAAGCTTTCTGCTCCAAATGTCACCTAATGCGCGTAATTATGTCGAGCCTCGGTTTGATTACTTTCCAATAATACTTTCCGTGATTTTCATTGTACAAGCTGATAATTCAGACGATCTAATTACGGTTTCTTTCTCGTCATATCCATCACGTTCTCCATTCTGATCCTTGATTTTCCTACTCATTATATCCAACTTTGGATCGATTCTGGATCGCTCGATTCAACTGTGGAGCAGATATTAAAGGTATAATACTTTTTCGTTCGATGCACATCGGTTGATTATTGCGTTTACTTTTCGTGGCATGGATGTGTAAACATCGCTTTAAAGCACTTAATCCGGCTTAATCCTGTGCATACCTTTCACGCCTCCTTAATGTCGCTCGGGTTCGTACGTTGCGGCTCCTACATAGTCTCCTCGAAGTTGGGCGCTCGATTATTCGTGTTTGAAAAGCAAGCACCTGCTAGAGCTTCAAGGACCAGTTATTATGTCAGTACCGAAAGAATCTTAACTAAACCACTGCATATAAATGAAATTTTATAATTGTGATATTCAATACTACTGACGTGAGTCAACCTAATAATAACCCGCCGGAAAACCTGAAGATTTACATGTTAAAGCAAATGAGTCGTTACATCAGTTGTGTCAGAATTGTTCACATAGTCACATCCAGCAACTCCGTAGCTTCGAACACAATTTCGTCTCGAAACTTTTCAAATAAAGCGAACTAACAACACCCTGCAAAGTTCGAATGCATTGTCGAAACCGTTCAGATGACTGCACTCGCTTCGATAACTTCAAGATCCGATATTTTTCGAGCCTCCGAAAGAACTAGCGTATTCCTAATTATTCGTCAAAACCCTTGATACGTGATACTCAATGATACTATTATTGCTACTGTTCCACCATGTTATAAATTTTTGTCGATGTCGTCAAAGTGAATGCATCCTTCGTGCAGAGGGTTAACTGTCAGTTGTTTTAATAATTCGTGATCGTGTACACGTTTCAAGAGGGTCCCCATACGATCCCAGTTACGCCAGTGGCAACGTGACGTGCAAACACTACGTTAGCAACCTTAAGCTGGCACAGCAGCCTCGTATTAAGCTTTCCGTGTCTCTTCGACGCCAGTACAGATCATACGTTACATGTTACTTCGGCCGGAAATCAGCTTCGGAACTACATCTACTACAGGCTGACGCTCGCGCGTGCAAAGGTGTATTTATGCACGTGTGTTTACCTATTAGCGACATGTCAGCGTGTTGCCGCTTTGCCGGTCGAGGCTGGCCGCGATTATTGGCTGCAAAGCAGTGATTACTCTCGTTCGATGCGGTCGAATCGAACGTGAAATTGCAATCGGAATAGGAGGATACTTTTTGTACTTGCAAATCGATTAGGGAAGTATTCTGAATTATAATTGGATGTTTCAACTTCTTCATAGTTTGATATTTAGATATTTAAGATTCAAACTCGGTGTAGTTCATGCTGTTTATATCTCGTAAACCGTGAGGATGATAATGATTGGGTAAAGGCCCACAGGAACCGGAAGCTTGTGGATAGGTACACGGAACTTGGTGGCTCTGCTTATTAACTTATTGCATCTTCTAAGTTGCCGCTAAACTGATATTAATTACTCGCCAGGAGTTCTAACTTTGGCCGACTTGTCGCGTTATCCTGTCCTACTTCAAAGTCCTTCTTTTTATTCTACAGTTAAAATCTCCGAAATTCTACGCGGGTGTTGTCATTAAAATTGCAAGTTTTTAAAAAAATTTCCAACATTCAACGATGTATATTTTATCCAGCTTGATTTCAATTTTTGACCAAAGTGTACATTGGTCGAATAAACGAGGCCACGTTGGATAAAGAAAAGCAGGATAGCAGGACGAAACCGCAAAACCAATAGTGGCGTGCAAGCATCTTTCACGGAGAAAATATTTCCCACTAGACACTCCACCAGGAGTCTTATATACGATCGGGATCCAGACACGGGTAAACATGATTCTCTTCGGTCAACATGTCCCTCGAGGTGAGCGAAAATACGACGGATCCTTAATACGTTCGACAAGCTGTTTAAATTCCTCTCGAACAATCGATTTGCTCCGCGCGAATTTAAACATTTTATCATTTATTTTATAAACTGTCCATATGAGAGACAAACTGAAATTAACATGATCTTCGAGAGTTCGAAACTGGAAGCGTGAGTTACGAGTATCGATTCTCACAGACTAGATTCGTAAAGGAAAACAAAAGATTTTCGATACGTCTTGAAGATTTCTATTGGGAAAACGAGCGACTACTCGGAAACGGTGAAACAAAAGTTTCGAAAGAGTTTTATGTTTGTACCCCATAGCACGATTCATCTTCGACATCTGGTGGTACGCGAGCCGGTATTCATAATTGGATTCTTAACATTAATTCGTTGATTATGCACAGAAGCCATGTGTACTCGATGAAATTTTTATCTTTGAAGCATATACCCCGTATGGACAAATATACGGTTAAATAAACGTTCCGTGCGATTTTCGCTGCACGATTGAACCGTGATTCCATTGATGCGACTACGAATTCAGCGTATTGAAATAACATCCGCTATCGTTGTCAATTGAATCGGGACAGGAACAGCATTACGAACTCTTCGTTTAACATCGTTACAAGCATCGAAATGAAAGAACAGGATCGGAAAATATCTGGCTGTGGTGAACGAGAGGAACTAATCCAATTTTTTTTTGTCGCAAATCACTCGTGAATCGCGAGTCGTGAAACCCGTACTTCTCCTATAGTGAAATGGTCAATTTCGAAACACGACTCGACGGGGAATTATCGTGAAATAGCGTTTAAAGTTTCATGAAAATGTCTATAAAAGTACAATAACTTTAGTTTATCGAATTTCGAACAATTCAGACGATTAGACTCGATTAATACTGCCGTTGAAATAAGCGATAAACCGACTGTTTCCTCTACAACAGTTTAATGGAACACCATCGAGGAATAAAACAAACATTTTTTTCGTAGCCACTCGTCGATAAAATTCTACGTCCTCAAACACGAACGCAGCCCGCGTGTAATTTTAGAGCGAATACAGTATTGTCAATTGCTAAAAATGATTGCTTCACTTTTATTTTTTTTCCCATCAAACTATTCCCACGGGTTATTTCATGCGATTAAGTAAACAGTTTAAATCATCGCCGAGCGCAAACACCCGGCCAGTTACCTCCGAAATTTTACAGCAAATCGTTTTATTGCCGGCTCGCGCAAATTCGTCGTTTCGACTGGATTTTAATGGTCCTTTAGAAAATATAAATTACGCTCCTCCGTCGTAGCATAAATTCACCCCGTTCTCCCTTTAACGCCCGTCATTTGTTAATCCTCCTCTGCCACGCCACGATAATACGCGTCGATATTATTAAATTCGATTAGTTAAATAATTAATTCGCTAATTACTTAATGTCAGATGTTAACGCACGATGTCATTTACAACGAGTAATTCGGTTTCGTTGATGACGATACGAACCCATCGCTCGGGGAAATATCGCTCGGTAAATTTGCCGATCGATCGACAGAATATAAGTCTCGTTAAATCGGAAACTGGTTATGAAATGTTCGTGAAACGTTAATTTGGTCGTTTAAATATTACCTGTGCAACGGAAATAGATTTTGTCGTGTCACCGGGGATATTTGATTGGATGATACGCGTTTAATTGTGTCCGCTCGGTTATTTGATCGCATTTTTTTACTTCCGTTTCGATATCTTTTTTCTGTACAAACGGAGCATCAAATTGATTTTTCGACGGTCCAATTAATTCTATTCGAGCGTTTCGACTTTCACGGTATGAAAAGTTAAATTAAAAAATCTTCTTCGACTAAACTTTATTTACTGGCTTTTTCCTACAGAAAAAAAGTAATTCGATCGTTCCAACGATATAAAATAAACGCGAGTATACACTAAACCTACCAGTATTTGCTTCAAAATTAGGAATGAAATTAACAAATAAATAAACAAACGATAAAACATAAATTACTATACACATCATCTCACTTGATCTCAAGAGGCAATACAAATCTCAAGAAAACCACCGTAATAAATTTTGTAACTTAAGATGAGAAACTTATAAAATGGTCATCTAGTGTTAGGATGAAATACCTGATATAAAACTCGATATTTCATCGTAGAAAAGTAATGTCGAACCCTACCGTCCCAGGCGTCTGACCAGTTATTGACTTATACTACTTACGATTCTAGAGGCGCGCCACGTTTTGATTACATGCTACTCGCGACGTTTCCGCCTCCATTATTTGCAAGAAGAATAATTACGGTTCTTTCGCGCGTTCCTAACGAAGCAGATGCAGAAAACCCGGGCGAGATAAAAAAACGGGAAAAGTGGCGAATAAATCGCAGTTATGCAAATTCCCATCGGAAAATGATCAAAATTGATACAGTTATTCGCGGCACATACTCTAAAAGGCCTGTTAAAAACACGGAAAGATATAAATAATCGCGAGGAGAGGATGATGGCAAAATGACGGTGAATATTGATAAAAATCGACAGTTTTTTTTAACGTCGTACGGTAGAGCGATTCTTTCTTGCCGCATCCGGCGTAATAACGATTGACGCGTCGGCCGTCACGGAAACGCGTCGACGGCCGTAGGAAAAAGCATATTTCCGGTTGGCCCGCGTAACGATTCGTCCATCGACCAGACAGAATTAATCAGTTTTTCCTGCTGCCACGTATGCCGGTCGACGTTTTATGAAATTCCAATCGAATCGAGTGTAAACGGATTTTGCTCGCGTGTAAATAATCATCCATGCGGCGCGTAATAAATTAAGGGAAATAAATTGATATCGGCCGTTGGTTTCGTCGCTAAATAATTCGGATCGTAATCGGTCGGTGGCAAACAACGAGCCTAATTTAAATCTCCAATTAGAACGTTCGTTATCGGCCAAGAGGGATTACTCCTCAACGAGGATAACCTTAAGAACGATTCGCAATGCCCGTGTAAATCTCTCGGAAACGCTCGTGAGGCACACGTTTTCTTTTCCATTTTCTTCGACCTGCCTTCCTTTTTCCGAAAGCGTAACGATGCCCGGCACGCTTGGCTCGTATCATTCTTCGTGTCGTAATTAATCCGCTCGCAAGAAATTCGAGAAGTCCATTTATCTCTTTTTAATCATCCTAATAGATTCTCCTTTATCGATACTTGTGCATGGATTTTTCGGTAATTATCTGTTTAATCATACAAAGTCGCAAATATGTTCATCAATTATACAGAGATTGAATTATGTATCGTTTTTTACAAACGTTGTAATAAATCGTCGTGTAAATTATTGAAATTATGATGCACGAATAGAGAAATTATTCAGACTGATAATCTCATTTGATCGTAATTATGCTGCATGTACAATGTGATCATTCATTAACAGTATAAAAAGCTGTCGGTTATAAAATTTTACGGTAACGCGAGTCGATCAATCGCGAGTCAATCTTGAAATACTTTACGAGCGGTGCTAGTCATCGAGTGGAAAATATTTTCACAACCGCGATGGACCTGATAAATGGCGTACTCGTGCGAAATGTTCTCTGTGATAAGTACACAATATTTCGATATTGAAAAGGTACCCCTAAAATGGAACAATGATGACATTAAGACATCTCATTATGAATTTGGTTTACTTCTTTGTACAGAAGATGGTGTGGAAAATTCATTATGAATTAAATAGAAACAGAACTCTTTTTAGTTGGCAACAGCTTGAAGGTACTTGTAGGTATAAGTTAGGCAGTCGGTCACGTAACCATCTCCACGTGATGCGCCCCGTAATCGATATTTGCAAAGATTTCGCCAAACAATCTTAGATCGAAAATAGCTTTCACTGTAAATACATGAAAGAGGAGGAAATGTTCTTTCGTCCGTATTATTAGAAAATTGAATGTTGTTTCTTTCAGTTGGCTCGCCGAGAAGCTCGATAATTTCTCACGACATAATCAAGTCGATAGATAGCTCCTGTTATTGCGAGAGAGTTCTATGACGCGAAACTTCGAAACCTCGGCTGCGTAAACTCCGCAGTTTGTGTCGGCAGAAATTCACGGGAATTTATTGAGCTTCACTCGTACACTATAATTATGCGGCCTTTTGTGCTCAAAAAGAGGGGAAAAAAAACGCTGGAAAATTAAATTCCTACGCCTCTGATCTTTTGCGTTGATTTTATAATTCTTTCGATTCATTATTCTTTACCAAAATTTTGCATGAGAGGTTAGTCGCTGATTCGATGAGTTATCGATTGCTTTTCGGAAAAACAAAAGTTTATCCGAAAAACGACCTCATTAAATAAAGTTGCTCTTAATTCCATCCAAGGCGATTAATCATCCTGTCAATTATTTCTTTTTTCCCCCCTTCAATCGCGTAGTATCTCTCCACGGAATTTAATGTCGATAAAACGTCTACGGAGTGCGTCAGCCGAGTTTTATCAACCCGCAGACCGAATCATCGAGCGAATTGAATGAACGAATTAAGTTTTCATTGGCTCGATGCATTGCTATGCTTTCTTTATCTTCCTGTCTACTTAACTCGAAGTGCTCCCTCTCTGCTTCTCGTTCTTCACTTTATTTGTTTCTTATTCCCGTAATCTTGCTATTTAATTTTGGCTGTCGATTTGTTCCGACAGAGAAAATCTTGTATTAATTATACGAATTGTACGATTTATTTCATTAATCGTTTTTCTAATAAATCGTTACAAACAAAAATATCTACGCGTCTGAAATTGAAAGGAAAGAAGCGTGGTTGATAATTAAAGGTTTCCAGAATATTAAAAATTTTTGTTAGCAGGGTAAAACTCGGTTAATTGGGAGTGCTTAAGGACAGGTGCCATCACGAATTAAAGAGGAGTTTAAAAACGGTCAACGGAGTACTTTCGTGCAATTATATTTCAATTTAACTGGAAACATTGTTCCCTCGACTCACGTTGGTTCTTAATTGGGATATTAAAGAAGAATTACTTTTAATTTCTGCATCACGCTGGCGAACGCGAAATTCAATAACGCTTCGAAAGCAAACGATTTTGGTTTACTGTAATTTTGTCAAGATCGAATATTCGTTCTGCTGCGACAATCGTTTTCTTCCATATTTTTTCTGTTTTTCGATTTCCTCTCGTAATCCTCGATTCTTCGTTGTAACAAGCTTCTATCCCTTCTCGATTTTCTTTCTTTTCTGCCGCGACGAACGAATGTACGTATCGTTTCCGAAGTAGACGGTTGAGTTAAATCCTTCGAGACAACTTTCGATTCTTTTGATCGTACAGTCAAACAGGAAACGAAACTTTCTGCGACGAAACTTCCCAAACTTTTTCGCACTCGAACTTCTATATTTTCAGAATCAATTGATCCCGTTTGAACGGGGCTCCGTATTTCCGATTAGTACGATTAAAACAATTCGCCCGAGGTTTAATCAAGTCTTTGTCCGATTAATAATTCGGTTGATTCGATTATTCGAGACACAACTGCGCTTGTAGTCACGCTAATTAAATCACCGAATTCAATGGTAAGTTTCGACGTCCAACGTGGCGCATTCATGGTTTTGACAAATTAAAAATGAAGCTGGGACGTAATACCATCCGTCTATTGTTAAACCCTTGCATTATGATTTATTAGGTTAATCAGAACTAATCACTAGAGAAGAAAGTTGAAATATGTCAATTTTGTATTATGCAATCGACTATGCAAATTATTGGACTGCATATTAAAAATTCGAGTAAAATCACGAAACCGAACTCGATGTTCAAAAAGAGCAAATGACAAGAGACAAAAGTTTCCGAAGTCCAATAAACAAAAACACTATGGCGACCATGGCCGACCACTAACGATTCGCTCGAAATTCGAGAGAAAAGCACGTTTCTCCGAATCCGGTCGAAAATTGATTCCCTCTTTGACCGTGTCTCGATCACGTTTCTAATCCTCGATCCCTCCGGCTTGTACGGTTCGTTCTTATTTCCCCGCTCCCCTCTTCATTCACGTCAGAGGCGTCGCGACGATCGGACGTACCGAGGACCAGCTAGCTGACTGGGAACGGTTCAGAGTGCCCTACGACTGCGTCGCGTTCGCATCCCCTGCCTCCACGATCGTACATCTCGATCATTCCCTCGAAAAAGGCCAGTGATCTGTGACATCGAAGACAGTGATCCCCGAGTGTCAACATCTGGATCTATACTCGTGTCATTGTTTTCTTGAAACTCTACAAATTTTCTACGATTGCTATCGTTAAAACTTAGAGGTTGTTTGCCGATCTTGACAATGATCTACAGGAGAAACGTCGATTTCTCTTCAGCGATGTCCGCACAAGGTTACTCTTAGATCGATCCGATCGATTCGCTGGAAGACGTATATCGGGGTCCAGAAGATCGAGAACGATGCGTTGAGGAGCATCGATCGCGGACAGAGCGCGGGGATGAGCGAGGCGTTCAATTAAAGCGTGCCAGAAGCGCGCCAGCTCGAGCGAGGAGCACAAGAGGAAAATATTAGTCGCGAACACTGCGTGCCATGTTGTTTCCCGTTATCGTAGCCGCGAGACGTTCGTGCTGAATCGAGACGATACGAGCTTTTTTTCCGCAAATCTGTGTCAGTGAGGAAGTGCGATTTTTCTGGTGGCTCCCTGACAAGTTCCTCGGAGACGAAGATCGAACACGCTGATCGGTGGCGGATCGATGTTCACGAACGATCGATCTGGCGCGAGTGAGACTTGCCAGTGATAAGATACAGGGATTTTGGAAGAGTTCCAGGGATACAACGCGGACAATGAAGTGGTGCTTGGTGATGCTGATTTTGGCCGGTGTCACGCGGGCCGACAACTCCGTCGATTCGTATATGGCCTTCAAGTGCCCGGCGCTGAATTCGCAGGAAGAGATCGACCTGAACGAGGTGAGACTTACAAAATCAACATCATTAGCGACGCAAAAATTTGTCAGAAAAATATTACAAATCTGCTCAGTTTTGCTTATAACTTCTAGACCGTAAGAGTCTAATAGTTATTGATTGTAGCTCACGTCGAGCTCAGTTTTTTTTGCTACGCAAACGCACTGCTCCTTTACCGATAAGCAGTAATTTTACCGCACTCGAATTCATCGGGAAAATAATTGGAAAAGCTCTTACGATTAAAGCCATATTTTGCTCGTATCGAGTGCTTTTAAGATACAAATTATGGAGCTGTAATTCATAATGAATTGTATTCGAAGATGGAGTACGTTGAAATTGCATCGCGTTAACACTTTGCCATGTCACCCATATGTGATCGAACATCTACATTATCAAATTTCGATACAGATATATATTTTATTAAAGATTTGTTCACCTAACTGAAAATACTTGTACTTATTCCTTGGGACTGTGAACACATTATGAAAATATGAAATATGTATATTCACTTTCCTAGCTGAACTCGTATCAATTCCTTGGGACTATGGAAAATAAATATAGCAAAATATGAAATATCTAACAATTATTAAAAATTTACAAAATATTTGTCTCGAAAGAAATGAAAATCGCGCAACGTCCCATCGCAACGATTTTCGAATGTGAACAGATCGACGAAGGATTTGCTGGTTGGTTGGTTTTACGATTCCTTCTGTTTTTTTTTTGCAAGAGCAAGGGGAGAGGGGCTGGGAAACGCCTGATGTTCCTGGAATACCTTAATTGCGTCATTAAATTCTTGTCACGTAAACTGGGTCGACCAGGATTCTTCCGTGATTACTTCAAGACAGTTGCACGAAATGCTTCGTCGAAACGATTGTTTGTGTTTCAGTCAACTGAACGAGAGATTGATTCGTGCACGGATAGAGCCTTCTAATTTTCTTTGAATCTCGTTTGATTGCGTCCTTCGTAGCGCGTTACCGCCGTTTAACGGTTTGATAAACGCTAATTCGATGCTCAACTTGTACGTTTCGCTTTATTTCTGTCCGTTTCATCGCGTTAATTACAACTTGTCGGTCGTTTTTCGTCCGCACGGGAACATGAAAGGGTAGAAAATCGCGTTTGCAAATTCTGTGCAGCCGAGAATTCTGATGTTCGTTAAATAATGCGCGAGTTTCTCGTGCCAGGCATTCTCCGAAATGTTATAATCGAAAACATAACGCAGCAGCAACGGCAAAGATTTCACGGTACAATGATTTGTACGATTTTTTTCCGACGAAGAAAATTTATCGCCGAAAGATACGCATCTCGACGCGACCTCGGTTTTTCGGGATTAATGCGATTCCGATAACCACCGGTGGTTTGTTGCGAGTTTGAAAGGCGCGACAGCCGTTGCTCTCTCTTCTTTTTCTTTTATCGCGGAAAAAATATTGTAGCAAGTGGGTCCGTTTTACAGGCGAGAATTAAAAATAGAAAGGAAAACGGTAGTCAAAAAGGTAGACAGCTTTCGATGGTACCGTGATAAATGCAATATCGATAACATCGAGTCGAAGCTTTCGAAAGAACGTTTATTTTGTTTCCGCGGGGTGACGATCAAATTAAAATAAAATCACTTTACCTGTTCCGTTTTATTTCTACGGTTAGTCGGTTTATGTTCGACAGATAAAAATCGATCCGTATGGCCGATCGAAGGATAACGCGTTTTCGATGGCGATTTTTAAAAATCGGCTCAGATTAGAGCTTTGTTTAATGGATCCGCAATATTTATTTCATTTCCAGCATTCAATTTTTCGCCGAAAATTCTACCTGCACAAATACACTCGAATTTGTGTAACGGAAACGTTTGCATCTTGCTTCGAATATAATCGATACTTCACTCCATGCTTCGACTCAATTTTCTTCTTTTCCGCCTCTCACCTCCGAAATATTTCTGTTTTCGTTTCATTTCTGGGAGCTTTAGTCGGTGCAACGTTATTGGAAGTCCATCGAATGTTTGCAAAGTGTTTGCTTCGAATCTCGCCCGGTAAAACGCGGAAACTTCATGCGGAATATTAACAAGTTGCGTTTAACTTTCCAATTTGCCGGTTCAAGTTTTCTTTTAATTATTCAATCGTATCGAACTTGCAGCGTCGATCTTGTCGAGCAATTATGAAAATTTCGCAAATTCGCAGGTTAGAAATACGGGATACAGAGTACGAAACAATGACCATAGAATAGAGATTAGAATATAGAGCACGAGGTATATGGAATGCGTTTTAGGGCGGCTGAAAACAGAGGAGCATCGAGGACACGGTACAAAAACCAGCGCACAAAATACGTTCGCATGCCGTACATATCGAGCCTCTTCGAACAAATGCGTCTCTTTGATATATGTTTCATGCTGCTTGGAAAAGTTTCGTAAAACTCGTTACCTGAGTCATCAATGACTTATTTACTTAAGTAAATTGCAAGGTCTCTATAGAATAGGGTGAATTTTATAAGACGGAATGATTAATGGTTTATTTGAAAGGCAATCGATTCGGAACTCGGCGAAATTGCTTGGATAGGCGTGAAAAGTAGATCTCGGCAATTAGGGGATTCCAGAGGTATCGCAACTAATTGTCCACTTAAATTATGCTTCGATTCTGAGTCAATAAATTCTTGGGATATTGCTCCGAGATTCCTTGTCTATACGAAATACTTGATAATTTATATCGATAGTTACCATAGTTACATATTCCTATGGACTTTATGAGAACTCAAATTCATAAAATTTTATGAGAATTCATAAATTCATAAAATTCAGAATTCATGAAATTCATAAAATTCAGAACTTATAAAATTTCTCCACAGTTAGTCGAGAAATGAGGTTGTTTTTTCATAGGTAGACATTGGAGGATTAAGAGCTGAGTTGTCCTAAGCCTTTCTAGAAAAGTGACTCATTTCGTTTAACTCAGCAATATGAAATAGGTATTTTTAAATTAAATCTAGAGTGCTATAAGCGACACCAGTGGAAACCAGTATCAGAGAAATAACTTCAAATTCGTTAAGTCGACAAAACATTTTAGGGTAACAGCAAAATACGAGTGCAGAGGGTTAAAAAGACTGAAAACCCTTAAAAGAAGGTATTGCTGTTGGCAAACTTGAAACTTTCTAGTTGAGAAGTTCCATAAATTCTTGTTATCTAATATTGTCACTATTAATATGATCCTACATCATGGTTCTATAGATAAAAAATACATATTCCAAATAGTTGTATTAAACAGAAGGTGGACCACCTTTCGAGTGAGGTAAAATTGAACAGAAAAGAACAAAAATGTTTCTCGTGAATTAGTCATACGATGGCAAGCATAGAGTCAGTCTACGTAGCGTTACGAAGCTGGTCCAAGCTTAAAGTATCGTTAATTCAAAACAATTACGAGTTCCTGGCACGCGGCCTCTACGAACTTGTAGTCGTTCAGCCTTCTCGTTATGCAGCGAACTAAGTGGCCATAGTTTGTTTATTCGGTTCCATAAAGAGAACTTATACTAATCTTAATCGAAGTTAATCGTTTTTTTCCCCCGATGGGCGAATGGCCACAAGAATACACGGCATCCCATATATAAAGAGCAGATTGCACGGAAAAATATTTATCGAGAATCCCTGTCGTATATATTGAAATATCTCGGATTCTCAGAGACTCGAAGACATTGACGTGGGATTATATTACGCTTTGAATTCCCTGGGAACGCAGATTTCGAGTTCGGGAATGCTTGATTGACATGGCAATCGAACTTTGAAAGTATTCGGCTAAGAAGTTCCTCTTCAAGAATTTTGTGAATTCATTCGAATCTGTGAAATTGTACACAGGAAGAATTAGAATTTATACGCGAAGATTAATATTACAGTCGTTTGCGTTATTCTTAACATTATTCTTATTTCCGAGATGATTTCCGAAAATTTATGCATTGGAAGGAAAATGATGGAACACCGCGACACTTTGACTTATGAGCGAACCGTCGCATAAAATTGAACACATTTCTCTCGTCGGTACAATAACTTGCTATTTCTATAGAAATGAAAAAATCGAAGATTTTCGTTTTTTGAAAAATCATACGCGTAAATAGAATGTTCTTTAACCATCGAGTTACGAAAAATACTCTGCATTATCAAATACGAATATATGATAAAGAAAGAAAAGTCCAATTACGGAGAATTATCGCTTAATAACAGAACGTTCAGTAATGAACTGTATCGATCGAAATCGAACTATAAAGCATTCAAGAGCTGACTGAAAATCAGGTTATCTTCAAAGCATAAAGCAGAGGTGATTAGCAAAATCTTGACTAAAAGATTTGATATTCGCAAAAAGAGTTAGAATAGGAAATAGGACAGTTACTTAAATGGTGAGCTGTCATGACGCGAGATTGGCTGCGAGCCTCTGGTGATATAGTGGATTCACGAATGCAGCAGAGTATTTGCAGTCGCGAGTGGGTTTAACGTTTAAACATGCACCTTTCTTGATTTCTTTTCCAACGTTTTCTAGCCCTGGGTCAGTTTGCTGAAACCGTGCGATCTTTCAAATATGTTCTCATATCTCTTGACCGTTAAATCTTTTTAATCTTACTAGCATCGATTCTCCATTCGGGTAAATAGCATCGGAACGTGTTAATCCTTTCAGATTTCCCCGAACGTTAATTTCGCATCGGCATTGTCGAGCATGGTAAACTTTCCAATCCGCTGGCCTCACGGCAACATCGATCACAGAGCAACGCAATTGGGGTCTATATTGTCCATGTAAGCGTCCAGGCATCACTTAACTAATGTTATGTGTATGTTGCCGCGTTACATTGGCTTCAATCATACCGATGAACTTGGGACTATAATGGGAGTAGCATTGACGACTGGCCCTGGATCAAACAACGGATAATCCTTTTACGGATTCGACGAAAACAAACTCGATTATTATATTTATCTCGGGATTAGCTCACATCGAACTTAATACGAAAATACTAAGATCTAATTAAAGAGGATTCTTCCATTTAAAACAGCGGTAAT
The DNA here is from genome assembly GCA_036983795.1 of Megachile lagopoda. NCBI lineage: Eukaryota > Metazoa > Arthropoda > Insecta > Hymenoptera > Megachilidae > Megachile > Megachile lagopoda. Next base: position 3,676,120 of record CM072794.1, read on the forward strand.
TTTCTTAAAGATTAAGCACCTACAATTTTTAAATTTCAAGCCATAAATTTCTGATTTCGCGTGCAAAGGAACGGTTATTAACAGCCTGTCTCCCCGAAGAATTTTCACCCGTTAAACATTTACCTTTCCGCTTTGTTCTTCGAGTTACATAATTTAATGAAAATGAAATTTCTTCGAAGATCCAGCTTTGTTTGGAGATCGTTAAACGAATCAGGGCTCCCTAGTTCGACCGTTAAATTGATCTCTGTCGGGATTATTTCCAGGCGATAAACCTTTTTTGCTCGTGGCGTTTGAAAACCGTGCTTTTCAAACAGGCCGAAGTCGATCGATTCGAGAGCTCGAATCTGGTATTCTATCGTCAATGTTTTTTTTTTCCGAAACGATCAACGTTTCCCTTTGTTTCCAGTTTCGCGCTATGCGCCGCGTTGATTAGCATAAATTCCATTTAAGGTTCATGTACTGAATATATTGCTCGCGAAAACGTTCTCTCGCGGCTGAAATTATGGGCAAGCTGTTGCAGAGAATTGGTTTCCTACGTTGGTTTGCGTACCAGTAAAAGGCAATCAGTCTGTCTTGGGAAAATTTTCAGACCGGCCAACAACTTCTTTTCTACAGCAAAGTCGAGAACTTTTTGCAGCCTTTTAATTACATCGATGATTTATGCTTTGATTTACGTACAAATGTGCACTTCTTAACGCGAAACAAAGTATTGCTAATGTTGCTTAATGCATCAAATTGTACTCGAGGTAACAGAAAACCTCTTGGAATACACTCGTGACGCACCCTGCTGTTCATACGCGACAGACACATATTTTCATCTCAATCGAATTCTGGGTTCAATTCTAATTATAACCTTCATGATCAAGGATCGTAGAATACAAAACTACCTTTTCGATTTCTTTTATTTGTCTTCACGTTGCAGCAATAATTGAGCCGTGAATGACTCTACCTAGAAAATTATAGGTTATGTTAATATCCGTGATTAGTATACCTCGGTCTAGTTTACCGTAGCTAAATTTCAAGTTTATCTAATTGCGGAATAAGGTTGAAACAGAGAAAATTAAAAGAGTCCAATAAGAAAGTAAAAATGCGTCGTGCCGGTGAAAACCGGAGAAAAATGAAGAGAACGGTTGAAGGGCTAGAAAATTGGTGAAAACGTGCGGAGGACACTTGAAAAATTACGGAGGCGAAAAAAAAATGGTTGCAGGTTGTTCTTAGCGAGGAGTTTGTCACTAACAAGCTTTCATGTACAATGTAAAACTTGCAAATTGACGCACGTAGAATTGATAGCCAAAGTTTCTATAAAGTCAGCGTATAAAAGGCTTTCCGGTGGAACGGAGAAATTTTGTTGGAAATTCTTGCGCCATGTAAAGGCTGGAGGAAAAGTCGTATTATGAGCAAGCTGTTGCAGCTGTGTAACGTCATGGCGATGTTCTTGCACGGGCGAAACGTGTCGTTGCTGTGGCCGCTTTTCACTGGCTGGGAAAGAATTCAATGTTTCCGCGCCACTGCATGGAAACGCGAGCTTTCTTTGCAAGCACGATCGATCGGGATTACCGAGAGATTTATTGGTGTCTCCCGAACACTGTTCTTCTTTCGACGCGTGTTCGAAGCAGTTGAATAAAACGTCTTATTTTCTATTGTAAAAAAAGAAGAGCATCTTCCCATTGTGCTACCAGAAGCTGGTAACAAACTTTCTATTCAATACCACTGACTCGAGAGAAGGAACTCCATTGTTTTTTATCCTCAACTTTCTTACGTGCTTCCAACACGAAACCATCTTTCCATTCATTTTTATTTGACAGAGTTATATAAAAAATTCGAGAAAATAACGAAACTCGATGCTTGCTGATTTCGTAACTGGATTTCGTTGTATTGCATTTATGAAAGTACAAAATGTTTCACTCTATTTCTTGTCTGTCTGACAATGTTAAAAGATATTTCTGGACCGTCTGCTCTTTGCGTCATGATTTATTAGGTGCGTCAATCAGAACAGACAAGGAAATATGTCAATTTGGTATTACGCTATGATTATTGGACTTGCGTAAAATTTGAGTAAAATTGACGACGAAGTACGAGTGTGTCACAGTCATTTTTACGTCGAATCGTGTAAAGCTTGACGTCGTTACGTAAGGCTCCTGATTTGTTTTTTAACTTTATCGCAAAGTAGAATTCCGACAATTACCACCGGATCTGTTTTAAATTCCGTTTTGAAGCGGAGGAAATCCAGGGGACCGCTTTTCTTCAAGATATATGGTCGCCAGAGATTGTAGAAGATTTACGGTGTTAGAGGTACCTTCATCGACGAGAGATTTGTGTTTTAAAGGGTTTCTATTATTCCGTACACGTTCCTGAACTCGGCTCGATGTACGTGCTGTCCCCGTAAATCTAACAAATTCTTAAACAATTAGGACAGTTATACACGGTGCGTTTCACAGCCATGTTTAATTTAATCCACTACTTTCCAATTATCTTTTCGCTGCTATCTGCGCAATTGTCATTCCGCGTTATTAACGATACGTTGATTAAATATAACTATCCGAATCGAGATTGAATCGTTGCTTCGATAATTGACATCCATTCCGCTGCTCCGCCCACTATTCAACGAAATTCTGGGTGCGGACATTGATCTCCGAATGGTCATTTACGTAACTCGTCATTGCGAACGTATGGAATTTCAAATAAACAAGAGACCACGTATTCCCAGATCAGATAATTCAATATGGGTTCTTGGATCCTCCATCTTTTAATATTCAAAGCTTCGAATCTGTACAGGAGAAAATCACGATCGGATAACATCTGGACAACGAAAGTAGAATTTCTCGATGGTCAAATTTCGCGTGGATTTCATCTTTCAGTGTTTTCCGCGCCGTTAGAGTCGACGAGACGCGTTCAATCTGCCAGCGAAGAAACGAAAGTCAACGTGATGGCTGTCCGTGTCACTCAACGGATCCGACCAGAGAAACCTGCTAACTTTTTCTCTGTCTTAGGAGATAGCGACTAACTTACTGCGAAGGAGTAGAGCAAGAAATGCCGGTTTTTTTACTTTCTTCCTCTCCGTGGCATGACCTCTTCGCAGGAGAGCCTCGTAATTTTTCTTCGATCGATCAGCGCGTTTCGAACGCTCGTTCGGCAAAAAGTTAATTACTTAACCTTTTACCCCGAGAGCAATTTCTACGCGAGTTATACCTCTCCTAACAATACAAGAATTATTTCCAGAAATATCTTTTTAATTACCGAAACTCGATGTTTTAAAAAATCGACGACTACAAGTCATTTTTATGAATACCGGTTTAAACTAAAGTATGTAACTTTTACCCGAAACTTCATGATAAATGGGGCGGCAGAAGATTAAACCGGGATTAAACGACCTAACTTCAAAAGTAATTGATATATGAACTTTTTCGAATTGTTCTTAATTATATGAAAACTTCTTTTGCAGAAGTTTAAAATCAATCTAATGGTCCCTTGGAATTCAACGTTCGAGGTAAAATACACACGCGTGGAAATAAATTCGCTCGCTTAATGGGATTCGTTGAAAATTCTTTCAACTTCGGTGAAATTAGAAGAGGCTCGTAACGGTTCCGGAATAGAGGGTTTTTAATTAAAACATAGAATATTCTCAAAAGGTGGCTAAGAGGATAGGAAAAACGCAACGAAGGGTGGGAAATTTAAATATGGAAATTTGATATTGTCGACCGTTTGCGTTCCGTCGCTTTTCATTTCTTTTCATTTCTCACGTAATAAGTTCCCCGACACGGTCAACTCCCGTGTGTCATTCGAATACAAACCTTGCGTATGATATAACCGAGGCTCCTTCGTCCCAGCTGAAACGATGATAAATGCAAAAGTCTTCACGTTTTTTAACCCTTTTATGACTCGTGACGCACATAATCATTCAATTATTCAATCTTTCAATTTTTGTAACACGATTGAGTCTGAAATTTAATGGCGTAGAGTCGCACTTAATTGCGGCCATCTTGTTTGTTTGCGGCCATCTTTACATTAGCATCTGTAATCAAAACCTTTCAAAATTCGACTTTATTAAATGGTATTTATTTTGTTAGCGGCCATCTTGTCTGTTTAAATGTTTGATGTCGATACAGGAAGAAACGTGAAATATTAATTTCCACTTTGCTGCCCCCGTTCAAAGGAAATTTGTTTTCGTCAGTTTCAGTACATGTCCAACATGTTTTCGAGAAAATATTTTTATTGGAAGAGCGTCGGCGTATTACACGAGCATCGGGAATAAACGATTCCCGTGTCAAGCTACTCGCTCTTTTTATTTTTTATCGATTTCACAGGCTCGCAGGGATTGAAAAGGATGAAAAAGGTGACGGGCGTCGAATGAATCGCGTACGAGACACGAAATAAAATTCCCGAGTTCCTTCTCAACTTTCGGATTGCTTTGAGTTCGTTGAGCGTCATATATCGTTTACTTCGAAATTTCATTTCTGGGAAGTTTCGCGTGCTCTCAACAATTTCGGCACAAGTTTCACGTTAAAAAACCATCGATTTTAAACGTTCAGGACACGTGTTTCGAGTATCGTTTCGAATAAACTGCACAGAGAATATTTTGGAAAGAGGATGCTTGAAATTTCCAACTTTGCACAACTTCCGGATTGCGTTCTTCGAGAAATACGGGCATACGTTCCTGCAATTTTACGCTTCTCTGTGTTATCCACTTTACGACATCTTTTTCCTCGAGATGGCAGAGTTCGAATAAATAGGTACCAATCAGTAACTGGTATTTACTATTTGTTCGAGTCCTTGCAATGGATGGAACCAGTAAACTTTTATTGCAAGTATTTGTCAATAGAAAGTTTGTTCTACCCTGGCAATATTTCGTTCAAGATTCTTTTTCTTGTTTCTTTCAAGAGCAGTCAATATTTTCAACTTTAAAGATATGTTCGATTTACCACAGAAATAACTTAGCTACTCGTCAAAAATATCGTTCAAAATACAAATTACAATTTGACATGGTAGTCTCATCTATAAGCGATGATATTACGTATGTGACGCCATTGGTCACGTGACTTTCATGAATATTATCATACGAGTCTACATCAAAGACTGTTCTCTTCATTTTCTTATTTATGTCCACATTGAAAATTATTGAACATTATTAAATTATAATATGAGCCTGCATCAGAGACTGTTCTCATGATTTTCTTTTTGATGTCCACATTGAAAATTATCATACGAGTCCGCATCAAAGTCTATTCTCACTGTTTTCTTTTCAGTGTCCACATTGAAAATTATCGAACATTATGAAAATTATAATATGAGTCTGCATCAAAGACTGTTCTCATCATTTTCTTTTTTATGTCCACATTGAAAATTATTGAACATTATGAAACTTATAACATGAGTCTGCATCAAAGACTGTTCTCATCATTTTCAATGTCCACATTGAAAATTGAACATTATGAGAATTATAATGGGAGTCTGCATCTCTTCTGATGTTTTTCTTTTGAAGTCGACATTGTAGCACATCCACTTAATGGTATCTTAAGATTCATTACAATTCATAGCGTCATACCGTTCAATTGCCATAGATTAGCGACGTAGCACGTGTGTCACGAATCGCATTTAAGCGAGCAATCCAAAGAAACAGAGTGGTTGAGCGATTCCAGCGATCTAAATTGTCAGGAAACAAACCTCTCCCTTCGAAATAGCGTATCCAAATATAGGACAACATTTTTCAACGGCAAATATCCAAACTAGAAACCCTTGGCTGGCATTTCCACTCTGTCTATCTCTATCTTTCTCTGTCCCTCATTCGCGATGAAAAGTTGAGCTTCGAAACCACAGGAAACCCGAAGCTAAAAGCTCTCGCTGCTTCCCAGCTCGTCTGGAAAATGTTTCATAGCTCAACGAGAGGCTTTCAGCGAGAACTTTCGAATGCTATAGAGTTACCCGTGTCAGGAAAATCTGTCCCACTAACTGTGTTCCATCTCATTCGATTCTGGTTTCTCGCGTATCGTGCTCACGCTCGATGAGAAAGAAAATTCTGTACGCGACGGCATTTTTTTACAAGCTGAGTACTTCAAACGATTCGCTTCGGAACTTGATGAAAACTAAAACATTTCTTTACAATTATTATCGACCACTTGAACGTGTAATAACTAGAAAAACTCGAGTGGCAATTACGTTCTATAATTAGACGCGGTAAACTTGTGGCGCAGAGTAGAACACGAATTTTACTCGACGGGGGTATTTACGGACGGATAAAAATACTTGCCATAAGGATATAAATACAACGCTGTTAGCTTTTCTGTTAGGGCAACAGTTTTTGAAAACGACGTTCATTAATCGTCGTAATTGAAATAAAAAAGATTCTATTATCGTAGAGTCGCCTTAACCAAAATCTTGACTCGCAATAGAATCCAAGGAACGCGAGTTTCGTGGTAAATGGAAAAGCAACGCGAACTTCCGTGGTAGCACTCTTGTCCGTAGCGAGTTTTTCAGGCCAAGAATTTGCATGAATTTCCGCCCTGGTAAAGTAGTCTGCAAGTTTCGAATTACCAGGCATTATGTAGCTGCTTTAACCGTTCTGCGTTGGAAAATACAGATTATCTGGGAAGACATGATCGGAGTTGCTAAAAATTGCCAATAGGTTAACATCGAATTAATTTAGCTTCGAGTTACGATTAATCGTCGACGAACAAAAGGCTGCTTTTGTAGCGGCGGCTCTCGAGAAACTTTACATATGGAAATAGATTTTTCTGCTGGTGAATATTTATAAGTGAAAATGCTTGGTGTAATACAGGATTTCACGGTGGAGGATTATATATGCAAACGAGGTACATTTTGCGGTGGCTGCCTGGCCAGTGATAATCGAGAACAATTAAAATGCAATGTTATGAAAGATACACCATGATGCGGATAATAAAAGCGAATTCAAAGAACCTTCGCGATATATTTATTTATGCTGAAACTCGTGAGCTAGCACGTTTCCATTATTTTATCTTTTAACTTCTAGAATAATCTAGATACATATACTATCGTTCGATTTGTCGGCAATTACACGATAAATGAACTTGTAGAAGGATTTTGTCGTAGAAAATATTTAACACCGAAGGGATTATCGTGGAGAGGTCATCACTGCGCGTGTGTAGTGAACACGGAGAACATTTGCTTACCTTTTAACACCCTCGTTCGTGACAAGTAATAATTAATTTACACCGTGGCTTTCGGCGTTTGCTAGCTCAAGAGACTAATGAATGTTAATACATTCACGTACGTAACATTTCAACAAAGTTCGCCATTCGTATTTGCCATTTGATTTCTCGAGCCCTAAACAAGCTCCCCTTTGCAACGTGATTAATCAGTATTCCTTCAAAAAATAGGCGATGTAAGATACATGGGAATGGGAAATTTGAGCGTCCCTTATTCACGCACATTTACAAGAGTATTAATTCTCTACGGATATTAATCCTTTGCATTACGCTGAAATTACGTAAATCTACTCCCAACTTTCGTACAAACTGAAGGAGCTCTTGTGTACGTCGAGTAATCCCTCAGGATCCGATGCTTTGACTGGCAACAGGCTTTGAATCAAACGTTCGAAACGGATTTCGTCTTGATCAGGGATGCCTTATCGCTCGCTTTTATCGCAGATATTTCGACGAAATTAAATGCAACAACGCGTGATAATTAAACGCAGAAAAAGTAACAGGTTAATTGAAAATAGAACGTCGCGAAACCTGTCAGGAATGAACTTCTTTGTACCGCGTGCAGTCGGTGCACCGATTGCTAGGAATAATTACGGGACAATTAATCAGCTTGAGTAATTATCTGCAGGCAGAGAATTCTGCGAGGCTTGTTCTGGCACACATGAGAAATTAATTACGAGATATTCCGATTCCGTAGGAATAATGGCATAAGTGACATTTTGTTACCGAACGAATATATCTACGAAAAAAATTGCATCTAGTTCATTGCATCGAGCTCACATTTTAACACTAAAATTACCAAAGCCTTTCCACAGGTTTCTTATTTTAAATTGCAAAATTTGTTAAAGTTTACTTTTTAACTTTATATTTAATTTTAAAGCACCTGTGTATTTAGGTAGGTTTAATTTTAATCTTATAAATCTTGTGATCTTTCTATAAAAAAAATCCACCATCAAAGCAAAATAAATTCTGCAGACTTCAGTTACAGAAACAGAAACGAGGTTCCAAACAATTTGTACCTGACGTATTCACGATGGGTGATTAGTATTTCGCTGACCGACGATCTTTGACTAAAGGGAAGTTCGATAATTAACCGTACACAAGTTATTCGATTATCGAGTCGTCGGTGTTTGCACAGTTCAGACGAGTTATTTGTATTCGGGGAAAAGAACCGAGAACGAGATTTCTGTTAAGAGATTAAGAGTCAGCGTTGATCAAAAGATCCGAACTTCCCTGTTCCGTGGTTCGACGTGGCACGACCCAATTTAATTATCTAATTAGACACCGGACTGAACTGCGAATTAAATGATTCGAGGGGCGCCGAGGGGGTGTTAATCCGAGTTTAAGCCTTACCTATTACATCTGTTCGATGTAAAATGCAGCTGTCCAACCTGCCGAGAGATCGCACCGGGATTCATCTTTCTCATTGTCCCTTTACGTGCTTAACTCGCGCGTATAATCCTGGATGATTTGATGAGGACGTACCGTCAAAGAACAGATTTTGGTCTGATATAGGTTACAAGTGTAGACTAGAAGATTATGGATAAAAAATTTGGTATACATCGTTTCTGAAAAAACAATCGACTGACCCACATCGTGTATCAGATTCATTACGTTAAATAAAGTTTGCTCGGGAGCAAACCGGATTGAGCGGAAGTTCGCTCGTTGTACTAATATTAATACCTACAGGAAAATTACAGATATAGAAGAGTAAAAGAATCCCGGAAGTTTTTCTAATAAATAACGCGTCGATTAATATTCCGTGCACGTTTGGTACGCAAACGGTGAACGATGCGTGAGATAATATAAACATAAATCAGCGAATTATACGTGCATGGAATAGATCCCACTAGTTATGATATATGGAGATAGCTAGTTGGCAATTTTATTAAATCGATTTTACAATAACCTGTATCGATATTATGTTTACTCGTGCAAATATTTGTTAGAGGCTTCATATTGTAGAACGATATCGGATGCTGGAAACCGTACGTGACGTATATTATGTTCTAACGCGATATTTTATTATATAATAATGTTCATTCAATGGCCTTTGCAATTAACGCGAAACGCGGACGTCGAGTGTGCGTCAACGAACGTGCCGCACATTTGGAATTTCGCACGTTCCAAGTTACATGCTTTCGGAATCGCTCACATTCCAAGTTGCACTCGTTTCAAATTCTACTCGTTTCATATTGCACGCATTCGAAATTGCGTCCGTTCGAAATTACACGCATTCCCGATTGTCCTCGTTCGAAATTTCGTAGCCAAAATAACCGAAGTCACGAACGACTATAATCGCCGGCAGAAAGGGTTAATGTTGCGTGTTCCGCAGGCTACCACGGTCGGGTCGTTAATGAACGAGCAGCGAGGAACTCGTTAACATCGGCTGATAGATGTCAAACGTGACAGACAAGTGGCTTTGCAATAATGACGCGAAAGATGGCGTGTTCGAAGGTTATCGTGCAGTTTCGAAACGATCAAATTTTCTACGTTCACGTCTTCATACGTGTACAACTTACAGCCATGTAAGCATGTGCAACTGGTTGCCAATAAGCCGCCATATGGACTCGTGGACGCTGATGTGTGTGCGATATGCCCGCGTTCTTGTCTTTATCGATTTCTCGTAATAGCGGCCTCAAAACGCTACCTTTCGCAAAATAGTCTCGTACAAAATTATCATATCTAGTACTATCAGATTTATCGTAATTTCGCCGAGAAATCGTCCCGAAACACGCGATCGGATAACACGGACAGAAGGCTGAAATACGTTTCCAATAAGAACGATGCTATAAATCGTCATAACATTGCCCGTAATAATCGGAAGCTACTTAATTCGTAGAATCAGGTCATGGTTGCCGGGGCAATTGCATCGGTGGACATTAGTCTGCGACCTTATTAATGTGTTACGAGCATGCAGCGAAGGGGCTAGCAAATTGCGAAACGTGTCACCTGCATTTCGAAAAACAGGATATTCCGCTCGTTTGTTTGTTATACTTTGCATACGTCAAATATTTTATCCTTTAAATATTGAATTTCCATTTCGAATCGGGGTGCGCGAGAATTAAGAAGAGTTCGGGTATTATTTTTGTGAAGGTTGTTAAAAAATGTCCGTGGATCGAATGGCGAGGACAAAATAGATTCTTCTATCCTTAGAATTCAATGTGCCAGAGTCGGAAGGTAATAAATCCGTGACGGTGTCGTGTAGCCGCCATCGAAAGCCCGGATCCCGTCAGTGAGAGGTGGCATTTAATGGCGCAGAGACGACGGAAGTTGAATCGTAAATTCGGCCGGAAAGGGGCGCGTGGAAAAGCGAGCATCCGCGCCGCTGGAAGGCGAACTTTGCCCACCCTAATGTAGGTCTAGCAGCACGTGTGGTGAGTTACGAACACAAGGACTCGAGTCCCATGGCCTAGATTACGGCCCGTTTCCCTTCGCAAATGCGATCGGCCGCGTTTACCAGCGACGCGTACAGTTATCGCATTGTGCACGCTGACACGCGCGAAAACGCCTTTGTTTTTTGACCGAGGGACGAGTTTTTAATCAAACAGCGGATTACTTTGCTAAATGTCAATTGAAAAAGGGAACGGGAACGCCGGGATTGTGTTTTTGCGATTTGTAACGAATAATCTGTGGATATCGAAAATTCCCTTTCAGGAATAAAAAAATGCGAAATTATTTCGTGAAATATTCGGGTAAATCCTGCGAATTTATCGTATCGAATTTATTTAAAATTTAATATCGCGCAATGACCTATTTTTTAGGATTTATAAGACTGTTCAAGAGTTAATAAAAGAGGCACTGACTCCGTGTCTGACCACGCACGGACCTATACTACTTGCGTTCTCCTTCCACCTTCCCGCATGTTCCCACAATTTTCACCATATTGTACCAGATGTTTAGACCGTATGCAACGTTAAATAATTCCACATTTGAGCTAAATCGCTTTCAGAGAAGTATCAACGTAAAGCTGGAAGATCCTTTTCAGAAGTTTCGCGATCGCGCACTGTTCGGCTTTAAAAACTGCCGGTCCGCATGAAATCCACCGTACGATCTTATTAAAGCGTCCTCCCTAAAGTTCGCAATGGCCTCTGGGAAGTTAAATGAAAATTTGTAAGCGACGGTAAAGTCTCCGGCGACGTGCCCTTAATCTCCGACGTCGTGTGAAACATTTTGTATCAGGGATCGCGAACTCGTCCAGGGATCGCGGCTGCTTTACACGTTTCGCAGATAGTTTCGTAAAAAAGCGCTGCAAAAACGTCGATATCTTCGGAACTACTTGTACGAACTTTGCTTAACCTTAATTTTGCTTCGCAGTCTTCCAAGAACCGAAAATGGCGGATGAAGCTGCTGAATTATTTAATCATATTTCGGTTATCCTTATGGAGATCTTCAAAGAAGTATAACGACCCAGAACGAAACACAGATTTTTTCTTAAAACTGCCTTTCTTTCTGGCTTAAAAATTATTCGAAACTTCTGACTGGCTGCTTCTCGGGAACAAAGGTGTCGAGTTGCAGCTCGTTGGATAAGGCAAAAGGAAAAAGAGAATTTGAAGCGGACTTCTCGCTGAAAACAACGTCTCGCGGCGACTCGTTTATTAAAATTATAAATTAACGTCAGCGTCCTGCTGACAACAGAAATTCAACCCTTAATTGCGCGATCCTTAATCGATCACCGAAATTTCACGCGCCGAAATTTTAATTCGTTTGAGAAGTTACAAGAACGACGGAAGGATTAAAAGCTTACCTCGAGGACTAAAAGAGGACCGTTTTATTTCGTTTATGGTCGAAATGCCGGTAAGAAAAGCTCCTTTCCGCTCCGTGGAAAGTTCTTCGGGAATGGCTACGGTAACACGGTTGAAGTTACGACTACTGAAGTTTGCTTAAATGCAAAATATAATAATAGCTCGACGCAGGATAATGGGATCGTCTACCGTGTTACTGCTACTCCGTGGAAAAGGTGAACGCGGTCTAACTTTCGATGCAAATCTTGTCCCGAAACCTGACTGCTCGAATTACCGATCCTCTTTCTCTCTTTCCACACCGAAACTTTCTTTAAACATTCGGACAAAAGGACCTGTAATTCGGTGAAAAGTACCACGAAAATTTAGATAACGATAATACAAGGATAATGAAGGGATTTTTTTCCAGATAAAACAATACAGAATTATTCTGCTGGAAAAGTTGTGTTATCAAGAATTCTTACAGAACAGAGAACTTCAATTTCTTCTCGGAGAGCGACTCTCAAATTACCTTCGGAAGCTTGTACTTTTGCATTTTTTATTTGCTTGTCTTATCGAGACATATCGCAGACCTGAAATTTGAGAAATTCTATGACCATCGAGCTGTCGAAAACAGAATTTTTATCGTTGAACTACTATCGACGTCGTTCTAAATAAAAATCGTAGGATCTTGGTGACATGCTTCCTCTGGCACGCGCGTCAAACATTCATTTTTCTCTGTGTTATTCGAACGGTCTGTTTGCGTTGGTCTCGGCGGTGGCTTTTGAATAAAGCAACCTCGAGTCCCACGTTGAAGGCGCCACATTTTACGGTGCGCCATGGAACGCTCGCAATATTTGTTGTCAAAGCGCCGGTGTAACGCAATTGTCCTCGATCCCCGTGCACGTATAAAAACCTTCCAACGTTCATTGTCGTGGACGTTTTTCACGGAAATTACTATCTCGTAATTACTCCCTGAGAGACCAATAAGCGACCTGTTTCGAGAGAACGTCCACCGAGAGTTTTTACCGGTTCTTTCTGCAAGGCGTTCCAGCGACTCCTTATCCGAAAACCTTGATCAATTTTGTAACTGTGATGCCAGGACGTAGTTCATCAAAACTGAATGTTCGCATAGGGTATCAACGTAGAGTCACTTAACGTAAATTTCACCTTGTTTACAGTGAAATGTGAGTAATAATGAAAGTTAGTGCATACAAATTTCGATAGAGTATGACTAAAATTATAGTATAGCAATACGATTTCTAGAACTCTGTGTCAATCAGCCTAACCGAAGATCCGACTGTTTGCGAATGAAGACCAATCCGCTGCAAAGCTTCGAAAAAGAATAGGAAAAAAGATCGTGACAGACGCGTTTTAAACGAATCTCGATAGCCAGGAATAAAGAAAGGACGGCTCGTCGATGAGGCTCCATTGTGTTCTCCTACGGCAACGAATTCAGAATCCAATCGAAATGTGACTGACAGTACGGGGTCTTCTTTCCAAATTTTTGCTCGATTTGTACACACACAGGCAACGGAACGAAATCGTTGATGTACGTTCGAAAGCTCTCTGATTTCGGAAGATCTCGTTGCATCGGTCCAGCGAATCGGAGTTCCGTGGAGATTAACGGACGCACGCTCGGCCTGATAACACGATAGTCAAAGCAGCGAACCGATACACCGCGATATGCAAACGAGATTCAAATTCATGGAACAGCCTCTCTGTGAGCGTCCTACGTCTTTCGCTTTGCCGTTCGCGATCTGATAAATTAACGTTGCCCGGAAAATTACAATCGCTCGTCGGTGAATAATCGGGGTTCTTAATCCCTGTGCAACCATCGAAAGCTTTGCGTTGGAAAATTTCAACTTTGTATATTGGAGCAAAGCCATGTTTGTGACATATTTTGTCACAGCGCTTTCCTGGCAAGGGTAAGTTTTTCAGGGGCAATGGACAATGAAAGGACAATAATTGTTGGACCATGCTGACATTGTTCAATGTTTTACCGAGAAGGCTTTGACTGTGGATGTGGAAAGACAGAAGTGTCGAGTCAATTTTGTTTCTTAAACCCCTGACAATTTTCTAAACATTTACGTCATTTACAGTTTACAGCAAAGTTATTATCGAGGCAACTAAAGAATGTTAAAATGTTCATCAGGTGATCCTTGAGTATACAGATTAGAATTGAACCAAAAATTGCAGTGATAATACGAATCTGGTTTATACTTCAACTGTGCGTCACGTGCAGGGGTTAAATTCATATCTATGCGTTTTTCCCGTTTTCATTTGCGAATGTTTAAAAGCGGCTATTTTACAATTTCCGTCAGATTTCGTTCGCATAAAATTGCGAGAAGACGAGAATATCTACAGTGTCTGTTCTCTTAATCACCTCGAAAGTTCGAAAACTAAAATTTGCTGTTCCGGTATCGTTCAAACTTCTCTCTTTGAAGCAACAACTCGAATGTTCCGTTCGAGGGGGGCGTAAACTTCTATCCGTATCTATCCGTTGAAACCGTTTCTTCGAGGGTAAAGAATTTGTTTTATTGTACCCGGCACAGCATCAAATATCACCGTGGCTACGATCGTCGTTTGTCTTCGGCGTGGCGTTGCTCCTCTGTACCGTTGAATCGTTCCTTACCACCCGACCGGCAATTCAATCGGCCAAGCTTCCGTTTCGGAACGCCCCGTCGTCTTTTCGTCTTCCTTTTTAGCACTTTCTTTACGACAGATCCAATGCGGTTAACCGTTGCCGGAGTTAAATGGGAACACGTCGAGAGTGGAACGAGTCCACGAAATTTCCCCGGGACCGTTGTGCCGCTTTAATCCCGTTTTATTTCACTAGTCCTCGACGGTGCTGTGTAACAGGTTCCCTTCAAACGCTACTTCTCTTGTAAACAATTTTATTTATTTATTCGTTCAAATTTGCACTGTGGTTCCTATGCTTTCCTATCTTCTGGTATGCTTCTGGATACCAGAAAATTATAGAGCTATTAAATTAGTGAAATAGGCTCTGTGTCAGCTTACTTCTCGAATTATGCTTCCTTAAATGTACCGATTCGTCCGAAGAACCGGTGACACGGGGAAACGCGTTGCTAATTGCGTAACTTCTCCCGATACCGACAGACGTTTAGCCTCAATCGGTTTCTGGTTCGAATACCTCCTTCGTCTACCAGCATTTCGGTACGTCATCGGAGAAGTTTCGCAATATCTGGTGTCGCTTAATTCTCGGCGAATCGACGAGTGTCTTGCTCCCGATCTCGCCGTCGACCGTAAGAAGATTAAACGTTTACGCTTGCCTCTCTTTCGAGAGCTTCGATTTACGATCGGAGAAATGTAAATTTCCACCGGCGAATACAGCTCTAGCTCCACCAAACCTTACCCTACGATTTATTAGATCTGTCAAAAAGTACCTGTTCATAGCTGTAACATACCCCTGCACTATGATTTATTTGTCTGGTACGTCAAACATAACTAATCACAGCTACAATATTAAAACAGAGGAAGTTGAAATTTTATGTCAATATGGTATTCAATCGTTGACTTATTGGACTTGAACTCCGGATTATATTCAAAATTCGAGTAAAATTTATCGGGTGCGTCACGAGCGTGTACAAGTGAGTCACGAAATTTTATGTCAGTTTGGTTTTATTCAATCGTTGACTAATTATTGGATTTGAACTCCAGATTATATTCAAAATTCGAGTAAAATTTATCGAGTGCGTCACGAGTGTTTGCAAGTGCGTCACGAGTCAGACTGGTCGAAATAGTGCAAGGGGTTCAAACAAATAAAGAAAATTAAAATGTATTTTAAGTATTATCGACGAGTATTCAAAATTAGTAAGATGTCACACTTGAACTATGAATTGCTAGTCTGACTCGATATTACAAGCTAAGAGTATACCTCAAATTCAGTATACCTTTGTGCACCATAGTCTTGTACTCGTGTAACTCCAGTTATTTGTAATGTGCATTTTCGAGACGCCAACTTTTAATACTTGCGGCATAGCTAACGCTCGGTTCCCTTTAATGATAATCTATTTTTATCCGTTAACGATCTGTCCCGGTTATCAGGCGTGAAACCACGTACTCCTCACTGGAGACCAAACGAACCATCTATTGGTTTATTAAATTCGTGCGTTGAATTTAATCCCTTTGCTGCGGCGAAACTGCCCATAAAGCGTTATCACCTTGCACGAGAACGAATGGTTAGCAATTTTCCGAAATAGAGTTTCAGCTTATTTGTGGTATTCGGTACATACATTTTTCAAGTACGATTCGATCGAACACAGAGGAAATCTTGGTGAAAGACACTCGTCGAGCAAGGGTGAGAAAGTTTAACGCGTTTATGGCTTCCGTGCTTAGAATCACGCTCGAAAGGCCACGGGGAGCACTTTCATCCGTGACCAGCTATAAGATTTCGCGAAGTTGTACGATCGCAATCCTTCGTCCAGCTCGAAACAAGAGATTTTTGCTCAACGTTGATTGGATTGTTCGGTTAAGCCGTGAACGAGACTCATCTATCCGTGGAAAAGTTCGATACTCGTTCGAACTAACCTTTCGAGATTCCCTCTTTTTCGTTCATTACCTCTACACAGGGGAACATCAAGCTTCACGGAATTTTCCTGAAAGTGGATATTTAAAGATCTCCTTCGAATTAGGCAAAGCAGTAGGGTGCACTTCTCAAGATTTTTCGAAATAATTGCATTTGAAAATTGTATAACTCGTTTATAAGGAGTACACATTAATTATTAATGAAAAAGCTAAATGGCTGAGGGAGTAGCGTAAAAGACTGCTAATTGGTAGATTGCTGGATCAAATCTTTACTTCTCATATTATTTTTTTTTCTACCTACATTTTTAAATATCTGCAGTAATTTTATTTTTTAAATGAACATACAAATAATATTAAATGCTATATTTATCATTACACATTTCCTTTAATGTAAGATTTCATGTGTCTGTGTTCGAAACTTTTGCTTTGGCATTGAATTTATCTGACAATAGAAAAGTTATCGACGCTGAAAGAACTTGAATCGAACAGTTTATAAAATATCTATATATTTTTGAAAGCAGTATGTTTGCTTTTCCTAAGTTGACCGATTTCGGCCCAGAGGAGGCAAAGTAATCAGGAAAGAGCGACGGTAAAATTATACGAAAGTTTGGTAGTAACGTTGGAAAACACCTTTAAGTAGGATAGATGTAAAGTATTAAAGGAGCAGTTCGACGATCTTAATAAGCTCTTAACGACGAAGTTTGGGCAACGAAAGAAAGTCGAGCAAGTTTCGTGCAACGATCAAGTGCAAAATCCTTATCTAAAATCGTTGTGCAAGAAATATTAAACGCGTTGCCTCGGTGAAAATAGTTGCACAGGTTAATTTTTCCGGTTGAAATTTCCAATTTTGTTAGTTGGTATTGCCGGTCCGCGGCAAACAATGAAACGAAAAAAGGTTTGAATTAAAAAAAAAATTTCTCTGCTTCCCCGTTGGCTGAATTTCGCTGGAACCGGTAATCAAGCCGGTTGTAATATTAACGGTGCTATTTTATTTCGGCAACGAAGAGGCAGAGAATGAGGGTCGGAAACATTTCGTAGTCTGATAGTGGGCGCACGTTGTCTGATAATATTGCCAAGTAAAGTCGAGGTAACGACTTCTGCTCACGTCGTGTGAAATTTCACCGATATTGCCTCAATATGTTGCCGACGGAGTGCATTTTATGGACGTGTGGGTCAGCGCTTAAAAACAGGAAGTAGCAGGAGGCGGCGGTGCTCGTTTAAGTCCCTCCCTTCGTTTCTTTTCAACCTCGTTCTTTTTCAACTTTTATCTCCTTCCCTTTTTTTTCCTCCCGTAAAATGTAGAGTGTAGGAAACGATAACGAGGGGCGCGCTTAAAAATAGCAGATTTAACGGAGGAATAAAATATTAGCCTTTTTTCGAGGGACTCGCGGGCGCAAGAACGACACGAGGCAACGTTACAGAGATGATTTCTGTCGACTTTCAGCCCTGAACCGAATGAAAATTTCAGCGCGATTTCAAAGGGAGTCGTAAGAGTTACTTAAGTGGAAAAACGGGGAGATAGGGGAAAGGCTGATAAAGTGCAGGGAAAGATAAAAACTCGACACCATTGTGTCCTTTGACGATGTGCTGGCATTCCGTGCACTCACCAACAGAGGAACGTCGCTTACTCTCCAAGACCTTTCGTATACAGGCTGTTTCCTATCGATCTTTTAGCGATCGTTTGTCTCCGTGTTAAAAGAGAACATCTTTTTATCTAGATCAATTAGAATATTCTACAGCGAAAATTATGAGGGTACAGTGTCGGCAAATCAACGTTTCCTGAGATATCTCCAACTTTTTATGACTAAAGCCAAAGTTCGTTACTCGAGACAAACTTTTCCTCTTCTCCATTCTTTTAATCAGTACTCGAAGAAAAAGAGGTCAACGAGAGAGGAGAAACACTTTCATCGTCTTTACTCTTCAAATTTTCGAGCATAAAGTTTGCAAGAGGGTAAGAGCTACCAGGGTCAAATTGCCAGTCTACCGATAACGTTTGCATTTTAAATTCGTTGCCGTCGTCGCTGGAATTGAGAATTATTCAGCCGCTTATAATATAATTTATACGAGAGTCACAGTAACAATAACAAAACAACGAAACAACGGGAAATCTGGTTGCGTGTATCTCGCGTTGCGAGGATGACTTTAATATCTGATCGCGAGGCAAGACAACAGAAACCGTGACGTTCCTCGAAAACCCGCTGAAATCTCGCCGCGTATGCAAATCGACGAATTAGTTAGCATAAATAAAGGCTTCTTGCGTACCCGGCCTTTGGACAAGCAATATCGCGTTGAATACGAGAAACGATCTATTTCTTATACCTATGAAATCCGTTAGATAATAGACAAAATGTTGATAGGGCAAACGGATCTGGAGATACAAAGTTAGGATTTTATAGGAGAGGTTTTCAGGGCCTTTTTTTGAAGGACCATCGTGTGACCGAACTCGGGAGGGCAATAAAAGTGACGATTGCCAGAACCTTGGTTTGGAGGAGTAGCAAGTGTCATGGGGATGAAGCAGTACTTGGAGGAGGGTTATTTTATCCTTCCAATTTTCTTTGGGAGGGTCTACACGAATTTTTGCGTTTCTTACTTTGTATTAGGTCTGTCGGATAGAGATGGCAAGAAAGAAAGGAAATAATTTTCTTTCCAAATTCCCAAATCCTACATCTACAAATCTTCAGATCCCCAAATAGGTAAATTCCCAAATTCATAAATACTGAAATCCCTACATCCTCAAGTGCCTACATCCCTAAAGTCCTTACATCCCCAAATCCCTACATCCCCAAATCTCTGGACCCCCAAATAGCTAAATACCCAAATTCCCAGGTTCCCAAATTCCTAAATACTGAAATCCCAACATCCTCAAGTGTCTACATCCCCAAATCTCCAGACCCCAAATAGCTAAATTCCCAAATTCCTAAATCCCGAAATGCCTACATCCTCAAATCCTTACATCTTCAAACTAAATTCTGAAATCCCCAAATCTCCAAATCCTGAAATTCCTAAACCCCCAAATCGCTGTATCTCCAACATCTCATCCTAAAGTTGGTTAAAAACGGCAGACACCAATTCATAGTTTCAGGAAGTGGCGTGGCCTACATTTTTGTGTGAAAACGCGTACTCTGTAACGAGAAAAAAGAACTTGTCGAGGCAGTATGAATCGGTAAACGGAACAGGTGGCGCCTATTAGGATAGGTCAGTGCGCGGCGAGCCAGAGATCCGATACCGAAGGATTTAAAATAGCGCCTCTCTTTAAACGACCGTATCTCGGAAACGAGCTACGATATCGACTCGATATAAACTCCATTTTATACAGGAAGACTCTTCTCTATATAACAAACGTTTTCTGTATTAAAAAGGGGAAAGTGATTTTCATAATTATGATCATCAAGATCGTATGTATCATCAAGGTCCACATTGTCACCATCAAGGTTCCTAAGTTCATTATAATTATATTTATTTAATTTATGTACCTATTTATAGTTTCAATTAAACTAGCGTTCTCAAAGATTAATAGACAATAACTTTTTTGACTTTTCTGCAAGCTAATTTCCCTTTACTTTTGCAATTTATCTGTTCGATAAGCGGATATTTTAGAGTTCGTGTTCCAATTTTTGAAGCTCGTTCACCCGTACGCAGGTGTTTTCGTTAATTATCAGAAACGTTAAATGTTTGACTTATCGACAATTAAATTATTTGAGACAAGCCTCCGGGGTTATACGATTATTGCGAACGCATTACAGGAAATGCTTGTGTAATGGATATCTTTACTAAGGTTTCCAGCTAATTAAATGTCAGCCGATAACATACGGGAAATTGGGAACAACCGATGTATACCCGGTATGCCCATCAATCGTATCGAATTCGTCGATATGAATTCATGAATTTGTGGCACGTTAAAAGTCCCGCAAACGTTTCGATGAGAAAGCTCCTATTGATCTGGCCTAATCGGACGGAAAATATCGAAACCTACCCTCGGGCTGGATTTGATTAATCCGTCGTTCAAACGTATCGTTTTGACGGATGCCTACATATAATTACACGTGTCTCGCGAACAATATACCGGCGGGTTTTCATAGCCAAAATCCACATCCGTGTTTTTCGCGGTTCACCGACCAATCAGAATCGTATATTATATCGATGTCAAGTCGGGTTAACGTCGATTAATTTCGTGCAAAATATTTGTGACGGAACGCGTCGTTATGTTGTGAAATTCAACTGTTATACAGTTGTCGATACGTGTACTGATGTCAAACCACGAGCTGGCGCGTGAGGTTCATAAAAGAACCAGTTACATTTCTGCAAATAAGAATGACAACTAAGAATATAATCTAATAAGAATAATAATCACTACAGAGTAGGTACTTTTGAACAGCAATACCACTTAATAAAATCGAATTTTGTACTTGAGAAAGATGCTAATGTGGGGATGGCCGTAAGCAAACAAGATGGCCGTAAACGAACAAGATGGCCGCAAGCAAAATAAATACCATTTAATAAAGTCGAATTTTGAAAGGTGTTTGATACAGATGCTAATGTAAAGATGGACATAAGCAAACAAGATGTCCGTAAAGTGTGACTCCGTTAATACTTGAAGTATCAGTAGTCGTCGTTTTATCGTATTCGTTGAATTTTGTAGCGAGTAGCGGTCGGAGAAAAACAAAATCCGTTCTCATAAAAGATGCATGAAGTTGACGGTAGTTCGACAAAGGTTAATACGATTCTTTCGGTGTCGGTTTGGACCTCG
The DNA here is from genome assembly GCA_036983795.1 of Megachile lagopoda. Lineage (NCBI taxonomy): Eukaryota > Metazoa > Arthropoda > Insecta > Hymenoptera > Megachilidae > Megachile > Megachile lagopoda. The sequence goes on from CM072794.1 coordinate 3,697,314, forward strand.
TAATTCCACGAAACTTTCGGGGAAAGACTTTTAACGCGTCTCCCCGCTCGCAAGATCCCCGAAACTCCAGGAAGTCCGGAGATTCTCATATCTGGGCCGAGGATCGGACAATGTTTGAAGTCGGTTCCAAGTTTTAATGATTAGTTCCGCGGGAAGATCCTCTCCGTAGAATGGCTGTTGAGAATTTAAAACTACTTACCGTCGCTTCAGAGCGGAGTTTCGCAAACCGTTAAATTGAATACAAATAATTCTCTCGATTCCTCGAGACACCGTTCCGCGTTAAACGCTAACTTTAAATCGCTTTAAGCGTCTGATAGAAATATTTCGAACGCAAACGTCTTCGGCAAAGGGGGATCAGTTTGCAGGCAATTTTCACTGTTCCCGATGAGAGTGGATAATTAGTGTTTAAAACGCGTTTTAACGAGAAGCACGTCGTATCGACGCAGCCACGCTATCGATATCGAATCTCATTACCTACGTGGTAAATATAATTTCGAAGTTGTTCGAGCGTTTAATTCAAGGCGCAACAGAGGTTTCACGCAGGGAGAAATTTACAGCGGATCGTATAGGTTTGAAGCACGTTTAAACGATATTTAGGTCGGGTTGTGGTTTGATATTCGATTACATAATTCTATCGATTAAGAGAACGTATGTTTTCGAACGGTATTACACGTTGATCACGTGTGGTCTACACAAAATTTATGATACGTTATTAATTCATCGGCCAGGTGATAAACGTGTTCCACCCTACGTGATTTATTTAAGGCACCGTTTAAAGTAGAGCGTCGATTTTAAAATCTATCTAACGTTAAAATAAAACTGCTATCAGCTAGAGGAAAGTGTGTTTTAGGCTCACCCTTTAACCTCTTACAGTTTGAACACAGTTCAAATGATACTGAATCGTATTTGCATAAAGATGAACCCTTTGCACTCACACTGGACAACACCCGACAACTTTGAAAATAAATCGAGTACAAAGGGTTGAATTTTGAACTAAATAATAAATGCGAAACAGTTGACATTTCAACTATTTTATTTATGTAACATTGCAGTAATTATAATTGTAAGAATCATAGGTTAAGTGGAACACATCATTGCTGAAATATCACGAATGGTTTTCTTGCTCGATTATGTCACAGCCACCGACAGCGGTTAAGTGACGCTGGTTTACACAATGTATAATTAGGTGGCTCGTAAAACAATGGATTTCGGTATGGGCATGTACCGCGGTCGAACAAATATAATCATGACGAAGCCGAGGGCCATTTATCTCGGCCGTTAAACGAGCATGTACCCCACCGAATTCCAAATCGCCAGCTTCCAATTTAACCGACTATCTTTCGATCAACGTTGCTGCCTTCGTAGGAAAAACGTATCCGAAGAAAGTTACTTGATATATGAAAGCTCGAATCGTTTCCAAACAGTTTAACGACAAAGGCTCGCGAAGATAGCAAAAAAAGCGCACGAAAGAACGGAACGTTCGTATATCCGGTTGATGATAACCACGTATCCGGTGCACACGGATAGGAAGCGGAGAAACCAGCGAGCCATAGTATTGGTTGAAAAGCAGAAACGTCTCCCGCGAGAAGAATAAGCGATCTGTTGCTCGCGATCGATTTCAGTTTTAATGGAAAGCGTCGACGGAGGAAATAAAGTTGAACGATTCGCGATAAGTGTGCACAACAGCCAGCGACGTTCTAACATTTCCCTACGGTACGTGGAAGATGTTCTTCCGAGGAGAGCAGCTGTAAATCGTGTGTTTAGTCGAGATCCCGCTCCCGAAAGCGGGATTTAATTTTCCTGCAGGAAATCTGGCTGTTGAGGCAACCAGGGTTTTTGAAGCTGCTATCTGCTTTTAATCGTGGATGCTGCTTTAATGAAACGATCGAATCGTCGTTGAAAAATGCTCCGCCCGAGATGAGCTCCGTCGAGCACGCTTTTCGAGTTAAACCGAAAGATAACCGTTCCAACTATTTTATTGCTTTAAATGCTTGCTGAATCATTTACGAATTGGCCAGAGTTTAGAACATTTATGGTTCTGCGGATGCATTCAACTTACAAATATTTTAAACATTTCGGAATGGCTCGAATACCTTAATCGAGGTACAAGCATGTACGAATATTTAAGCTTCACGTACAATTTTCTGGGCATGCACAAATGATACAATATGAAGAGTAAGGGAAGTTAAAAGCTTTGTATTCAGGTCCTTGATTGTGAAAATAATTAGAATTGCACCCAAAATTCAATCGCGATAAGACTGAACTGTAATGTGCGTCACACATGAACTGCCGTGTACGTCACGAGCGCGTCACAATATCGTAGAACAATGAGTTTAAGTGTTCAAAGGATATTTTTCGCAAGGCAAAATCGACCTAATTTCCCGGTTCATCGTCGGTTAAATTTCGACGAAAAGGTTGTTAATGCTCGACGAACGAGAAATGAAATATAGCGACCCCTTTGTGCGAGTTCAAAGATAGAAATGGAACGATCGCGAATTGTTTTTATCGGGCTAACGCGGCTAAAAAATAGTCTTTGAAAACATCAGTGGTATTGTAGCTCGAACGAATGAAAAATGAGACTGGGGGATAGCCTTTTAAAATAGATCGTCCACCAAAGGAATTTAATTAAAACGCGAAGATCGTTTTTCTCCTTGCCCAAGCGTGCATTGACTGCTTCCCGTGCCTTAATATACACGTGAAATGTTCTTGGCAAAGGCTCTTATACCGATAATTTTCGTAAACATTATACACGTTCTGTATGGGTAAACCTTTGATCGCTTCCAAAGCGAAAATACGAAAAATAAAGAGGAATTTTTTAATACGTCGATTTCACAGAGATGTTTCTCCCGCTTTTGTCATCTGTGTGTCCTAAATTTAATGACCAAACCCGTCAGATTTCGGAAACAGGATGACTCGATAAGCTCCGTGGGTGTAATATACGAGCGCATATTTTCTTCCGGGTGTCCCCGCGGAATAAGAGCAGAAAAGTTCAGCATACGCCAAGATTCATCGAGTTCGAGCCGTTCCAGCCTCGACAGCCGGCAATTTTTCTGCGAAACTTGCATTTGCATCTTTACGACCTTCGATTTCGTTCCTCTTTGCCGTCGTTTTTTCGCGCGTCCTCGTTCGACTCGTATCGCAAAGCCGATGACAAATTGTTCGCTGACTGTCCCTCGTCGGGAAATCAAAATCTCTTTGGACACGCAAAGTCGCAAAAAGAAACAATTGCGAAAGAACATATTTTTGCGAAATCAAATTTACGGACGCGCAGTCATTGACGTAGTCACTTTACGGCCATCTTGTTTGTCTACCGCCATCTTGTTTAGCAACGCCGTTCATTCGTAAGATTTGAGCTCATCTTTACTGTTGGGACAGATAATTTTCAGCAACGATAATTTTAAATATCTCGAAAGTGAAAGAGGTACCTTCCTTCCGCAGGGAATCGATTTTTGAGACCGCATCGATATCTACAATCTAGATTTTATAGCGCGGAGGCCGCTGGTGAAAATCGGCGAACAAATTCGATTAGGTAGAAGCGCGAATTGAGGCGACAGAAAAAAAGCACTTAAGCAAACAGGCATAGTATTCGATGAACGCGTAAAATTCGATAAATATTGCTTCGACCTGTAACACCGTTATGGAACACGGAAAGTAAGTTTCCCTTTTTAAAAAGCTACATGCGCATATCTCTGGAAATTTACTATGCATGTAAACCAATGAATATACAAAAGCGTTCACGAATGTGGAACCGATGCTTCGAATATTATTAAACGAGTTAACGTGTCGCACTGTTTAAAGTCGTAACTGACATCTTTTTATTCGCAATGACACACCTAACGGTCCGTCAAAGTTTGTTACGCTCGTTACGGCTCGTTCTGTATATTTCATTCAACTTCCATGCACGATTTTTGCCGTTTATTCTACGTTTCGAACGGAAATTTTATCCTCTTTTTATCCGGAATATTTTTTCCTTCCCCGCGGAAACAAAACGTGGCCAAGCATTTAGCGTTTCATGAATTCAGCTTGACAAAGAGAGTGCACCGTTTTAAACAAGCAACAGTATAAAAATCCTTTCGTGAAATACCGTTCGTTGTTTTACTGAAAAATTGACGGAATCCACGTACACTGTTCCCGATTTCGCATGACGGTATAACGAGAGTTTAAAGTCGTTAAATGTTGTAAAAATGCAAATACCATGGCTGGCGGAAACGCGGCTGACAGATGCATTCGCGATTGAAAATCAACATTTTTTTATTACAACAGACCCTGCAGTAACGAAAGGATTAACGACGCGATTTTCAATTTAAAGTTACAACCTCATTCATGTTGTATCAAAGAACATTTTTCTCGCATTCGAGCTCTATTTTATCGAAGGTTTGCTCGACGAAATATCGTATACGCTTTTTCACCTAATTGTGCGATATTATTCGCATAAATGCGATACCCGTATAAAGCGACAAACAGTCGTAAACGAACGAATTACAAAGGAAAGTAAAAAAGCTTGTAATATTTCACAGAGTCGATGATTTCAATTTCACAAATTTCCGCGGTACAAATGACCAGATACTTTCCTTTGTGCGTACAATTAACAAAATTGTGTTTCTTTTCATCGTCTCTGTTTTTAACCGTTTCCACTTCCCTTTTTTCGTTTCAAAATTGAAAGAAAATGAGTTCCCGGCGACCTCATTGCAAGAGAATGCATAGCTTTTTGCGATGCAACGGTATTCAGTGCGAGTGAAAATTTATAGTTCGCGCAAGCGGCCTGTTCGCAATAATATTTTCCCTGTTTCCGGCGGTTTCCCTCCCTCCTTATCTCCCTTCGGGCGAGAAGGGGCAAACTTTAATATCTGTTCGCGAAACAATTATTTTCAAGTATCGCGAAACTTCACCAAGTTCCGTAATGAGCATGGACACGATATTAAATCAGAGTTCTACCGTTTCATAAATATCACCGAATAATGTTCAATTTACTAAACGGCAATGGCTCGTCGAGAGTCATCGAGAGTGTTTGAAGCTTTAAAGCCGCGCTTCCGTTCGAACTTGAAAAATTCGCGAACGCGTAAAAATCCACGCTCCACATAAATTACCGCGTACGAGATTAAACGCGATAATAAATGGGCAAAGTGTTGAGAAATCTACATTTCACCGCGCGATTTCGGACCGTTGACCAAAAATATATGGTGGCAATTGTATTCTAATATCCTCTAACGAACGAGCAGGAAGATAGAGTGGAAGCATGCAATTACCTCTGAAAAATGAATACTCCATGCCGCGAAATATCCAGTAGGACACAACCGAAAAGAGTGTTCCTTTCATAAAGCTGCGTAACGTAATTACACGTGACTATGAACCCCGGTAAAAGTCCGTTTCCACTGCAATTCCGAATAGGAGGAACGAATGCGTTCGTTGTATCAAGCGGTGTTGCTTTAATAAATTGCCTCTATACAGGATGTTGCATAACATATGGCACCGGGGAAAAAAAGTACGAACGCGTCCTCGCGTCCAGCTTTTCAATCGATATCTTCGAAAGCCGGTAAAATTTATTTTTCGCGAAATTTAATTAATATTACATCGATGATAGCGAAGATATATCAACGGTTAAAATGGACGATGTGGATCATTCTGTATACGTGTAACGAGCGAACCGTGGGACCGTTTTCACGGACGAATCGCCCCGCATCCCGGCATTTGTTATTTTAATTATTTCTGCAAGCACAGGTCGACCGTTATTCCGGGGTGTTTTTAACACACGTGGCACGCGACGGTCCTGTGTCCGGTAAACTTGCGGAACTAACTGCCTACGGGAATTAAATCGCGTTACTTCGAGCTGAAATTCTATTAGAACGGAGTAGAAACGAGAGAAATTGAGAGCTATATTGGATGCTCGAAGAGAAAGCTTTGACTCCCGTACGAATGTGATTAATTGCCAGCTAATTGCTCCGAGCTGACGATACTGTTCCTGTAAATTGATTACGCTTGGTTAACGAAAAGACAGTCCGAGTAAAGGACATGCAAATTGACCCTATCGATTTATCGCTTACTTCACATTTTTTTCTCCAATTTAAATTCTAACGAAAAAAGAACTTTTCTAATTCATTCCGGAGTGGGTTTCCACTTGGTCGAGCAAAGGAAGTCAGACGAATTCTTGAATCGATCGATATTATTTCACCGGGCTTAATCGCCGGTGGTCGACCGACCAATAAATCGTCCCTAATTTGGTTGGAGCACCTCCTGGAATTATCTGTACCTACACCAACATCTGTGGATTATCTTACGAACGACACCGTACCTTCTCGAGAACGATCCAACCCGCTCTGTAAATTAATTTTAATCATTCTGATCGTTCGCATCTGGCTCAACCTGAAATTCAATTATCTGACTCGTTTCTGTCGTCGTTGATTTCATCTTACACAGCTTCAACTCACAAATCCAATCGATTTAAAAAGCGGAGTGATCATTTAGAGTCGCACTTGTTTCTTTACGGCCATCTTGTTCGCAAACAACGACGTCACGATGTATACTAAATTATCTATAAGTGCAGCAACGTGCTACTAGGTGTTTTTAATAGACCCTTTTATTCGCCTTACTGGACCTCTTTTATTCGCATGAAATATTAGAACAAGCTTAAGAAAATGAAACTTTGCACACTTTCAATTTAATTTACAAATATCGCACTTGTTTCTTTACAGCCATCTTGTTCGTTTACATCCACAAACAAGTGCGCAGCTCACGATGTATACTAAATTATCTATAAGTGCAACAACGTGCTACTAGGCGTTTTTAATAGACCCTCCATTTATTCGCCTTACTCGACCTCTTTTATTCGCATGAAATATTAGAACACGTTTAAGAAAATGAAACGTGCTTCATGAAACTGGCGAGTTTTTCGCATTAACGGTGCAACCGGTCGCATAACGTAGCCTGACACTTTTATGGCTCTTCGATTTTGCAGTTTAACGTGTTTTTAAATCGCTCGTGATATATTCTAGGCTAGACGGGAAATCCCTTCGATAAGCCGACCGCTTTCAATTAAATTTATTGCTGTTTGCTTGGCAAATGTTGTTTATGCATCGTTGCGTCTTATGAACTTCCCTGAAATTTTTAATATTTCCATATTCTCGTTGAAAAGAAGATTCTTAATATTACCAATGGAAAGACCTAAAAAATTAATTTCGAGACGAGGGTATTGATCGATTTCTGTATCGATTTCAGATAATGGGCAAGTGGTACGTGGTGGAGGTGTTGGAGCACAACGCCGATCCTGTGAAACCCTTGATCGGATCGTACGTGGTCAATTCGTGTCCGATCGTGAAGCTGAGAGCGATCGAGAACTCGTTGAAGTTTTTCTCTTCATTGAGGCTCCTCTGGACCGAGGAAGCTGGCAATCTTGAGTACACTTTCCGAATACCGGACATCACCAGGAAACCGGGCTTGTGGATCTCCAATTCTCCGCAAAACGGTAAGCGCGAACATTTTTCTGGCCAACTACCGAAATCGCAAATAGAGAAACAGAGTTTGACGAGTTTCACATCTAACAGTTGGAAAAATGCGGAAAGTTTCGAACAAAACGCGAGCGCGGACCAAACTAAAATCATTCCTTTTTTCCACATATATGAAAATGAAAACTGAACTTTTTACACAATGGATGCGAAACGGGAGATGGAAATAATTTAAGGTTTAACAATTTCTAACGAAAATTAACAGAACCCGACAAATGAATTTTGCTTATCGTTTTTATTTTTGCGGACTATCCTGCAGAAGCTATCGAATCTCTGAGCCGAACAATTCTCGCGGAATAAATGAAAGAACGGGTTGGTCAAGCGTACGAGTGTTTGACCCAGCGACGAAATTAGAAACGTGCTTCTGATCGAAACGTGACCTGCTTCCTTGCTTGAAAAATGAAATTTCTTCGAGGGGTTCGATTCTTCAATTCTTCTCGAATGTTTCTTTTTCTCCAACTTTTAAATTAACCCCTTTAAAATTTATTACGAGGTAACTTTGCAAATTATCGGTACGAAGCATCTCAAAGACATTCTTCCTGTTTCGTGGCTCGAAAATAGAGCTAGATGTTAGCTTCTATTCATTGAGTCTATCCGGCCTCGGCAATCGATGAGCCGTATAAACGCGATAGGACAATGCGCAGGAAGTAGAGTGGAACCAAAGTTAAGATCGTGGGTCATCGGACTACTTCGACAATTAAAACTATATACCTTTCGTGTTTGTTGACGCGTTAACGATATCGTTGGATCGACTAGCGTTTTATGGCCTAAAGTTACACCCTCTGCTTCGTAAGGTTAATTGCATCTATTCACTGTTGATTTAATACTAATCGAGATTTTAGCAGTCTACACCTGGATTTGATATCCTATTTATTTGTCAGGGTGTCAGCCATAATCAGAACCTATAGTAACTACTTACAAAGAAAGTTGAAATATGTCAGTTTGATGGACTGTGCAAATTGAACTCTAAAGATCTAATTCTAATTGATTCTAGTAATTCTAATTCAAGTAGAATCATTGTGTCAGAGTATGACAAAGGGTTGAAGATGATTTCCTTTGAAATGTTTTCTGTGAACATTTTACAGTTTCGTTCCATTTCGGTCGACACGTCCGCGAATAAAACAGCGAGCATTATTAGTTCGAGAAACGATTGTCACGCGCCTAGTACGTGCCAATCGCAATAACGTCAACACGACGTGTTATCGTAATATTACAGTCTCGTCCATTAAACTGTTTCGTTGTGTAAACGGACACTATCTCCGAGGTATTGACGTTTAATCCGATGAAATTAATTGTAGCCGCCGTGAAATTCGGCTCGATCGAACACGTTTTGATTCACCGCTTACGAATCGCTTCACCCGATTATTTATTGCTGCCCATGACGATTAATAAAACTTCGATGACAAGAACCGGAACCAGAAAAACCTCGAGGAATGTAAGCAGTTTTCGATTCTATCTCCATTTTATTCGTCGTTAACGTCTGTGAAGAGTCGATCAATGTAGGGTTCGAAAATCTGAATCGGTGTTTCTTCGATATTATACGAGATCCTGGATGCGACACACGTGCCGCACCATAATTTCGTCTCTGCGTGTTCCTAATCAGAGGAGTAAGTACATCGTCAACGACATAATGGCGCATAATGTGACAGATTTCCAGAGAGGGAATACGTCGACATTCCTAACCATAGCAAGCGATAATCAGACCGATTCACTGATTTCCGTTGCTGATTTACTCCGGATCGTGAACGACCACCGTTCCCCGACTTCTCTTTGTCCCAGGGGAAACCTGCATCGAAATACGACTGATAAATCCTTCCGAGCACCCTCTAACACTCACTGTATAACAGGAGAAAAAATTTAATCGGAAAGAAACGTTCGATTTCCAGTAACCCCTTGCGACTTGTCAGATGTGTCAGTCAAAACTAACTATTCATAGCAATATTAAAAGAAATGTTGAGTATTTTGTATTGGACGTTGACTACAAAAATTCGATCTAATTTTCAAGTTGAGTATTAAAAGTTTAAGCAAGGTCTGTCACATTTGAGCTGTGAGTGTCACAAGTGAAACTTGTCAAAGGCATAAATTGGCGATCCTAAAATTAAAATAACATGATTTCAAACATTTTGTATCGAGGGAGCTTGTGTGACACAGCTTCTGAAATTATTCACATTTGTATGATCTTGTCAACAGGTACATTGGTGCAGAAACAGTACAATCAGTTCACCGGCAACGTATACGTGATGAAAGCGGTGGCATCGGATATGGTGTTGACTTTCTGCGCCGTAAGCCCCGACAATCAACTCTTCTCCCTGCTGCTGGCACGCGAGCATATCCTTCAGAAGAACGACAAACGTGGCGTTCACAATCTGTTGACTCGTCGCGGCCTGAAGATCGCCAGCATTCGAGAGACCTGTATGAACAGCGCCGTCTGGCGAAGAGGTTCCGTCAATCTGATCGGTTTACTCGGCTTGATGGGAGTGCTGTTCAGCGTCTTCTTCGGCTCTTGGTAGTGGCGATCGTCGATCAAAGAGGAATTTGAGGAAAATCGTTAGCTTTGGGCTGTTCCGCGACTTTCTTTTCTTCGTGGAAATCTTTTGGGTTTTGGAAATGCGGAGAGGAACTGGAGGACATCAGTTTCACAGGGTGTTTTAAAGGTGTCGTGAATTACGTGGATTCAAATCGAAAAGTCCTTTATTGCAAGACATCTTTGAGATTTCGACTTAAAACGTGTAGCAGATTTCAAATCTTGTTTGATCTCAAATATTGGTTCCATCTTGCAATAAGTACTGAAGTTCGATGCAGACATACTGTGTATTGATCAGTTGTAATGTATGCTGTTGTTAAAAGTAGTCTTCATACAGTCACTCTCTGATCATATTCGAGCAGAATGCAGTGCAGGACTTTTCCAAAAATTCAACGTACTCTTCACGCGCACCCATTTTGTGGCAGCCTTGGAGCAACAAGCGTCACGATAAAAATCTGAGCAAATCAAAATCACTTCCAGCGAGCAACCGTCCTGAGATTCTTGATGAAGTATCCAAAGAAGACGAACTTGTGGTTTAAAGGTCGATACTTGGCCGATAACAAGAGGTTACTCTTTTGATCCGCGGATGAAAAAAGCCCTTTAATTGCCAACGCAGCTAACGACGCGTCCGGTGCACGACGCAATCGTAACGAGAATCTCGCCGAAAGATAAAAAGAGGAAACGCGAAAGGAGCCGAAGGAATTCGTGGACGAGAAACGCGCGCCAACACGGCCCGGATTCCATTTCTCGCGACAATGCCAGCTTCCAAGGGAACGATTCGTTTCGTTTCCGCTCGAAATACGCTGGGGTTGGCCCTTGTCCTCGTTATCGCGAGATATCGTTCCTCCTCGAAGGAGACGTTGATCCCTCGAGCGTTCTCGACTGAAACAATACGGACGATACCTGTCCCGTTCGCGTATTTATAATAGCCTAGAAATCGTTCTCGAACAGTTCGAAGCGTTCGATGTTTCGATGTCGACTCTTTCAGTTCTCTAATGCGCTCTGAAATCAAAATTAAAATCGTAAACTGATACGATATGAAATGTATGACTTCTTTAACTCGGTAAAGCTTTCAAGAATAAAAGAAATTCTGAACTGGTTAAGTGACTTCGGTGTTAATTTCTAGCTTTAAGGATTTTCAAGATTGGAGGGTAAAATCGAGAGCAAACGTCCTTTATTTCGGCGATATAACGCGCTGTATTAATATTGTTTTCACTTACTGGGTTCAGGCGAATCCCGCAGCGAACGTGTTAAAGAGAAAAGGGGATTTCGCGAAAGTGGATTAGAGGATTTAACAGAGAAGAGCTGGAAGCCTACGTTGCACTTGAGTGTACCCAACTTCAACGTTTCGCGGGTCTGGATTGACCCGACTTCGAGGATTAAACTGTAGTTGATAAATTTCGATTCGGAATAATCTTGATAATACTTTCAAAACCCATTTGTATCTAATTTGTTATCGAACATCCTCGAACATCGAACAAAATGCTCCTCCGAATCTTGCAGTCAATTTTAATGATTTAACAGGGAATAACTTGAACCTGACGAAACATATCTCAAGAAGCATTACAAGGTGAAATCCGACTCGATAACAAAAGAGTTTTCCTCGGAAATATTCCGCGTGTCGGATAATGGCTGAAAGAGTCGAACACGAACCGATTCTTCCCAGCAAAAGATAATCCTCGTTTCTGGACGAGCTTCTCCGTGAACATTAGTCGCGTTAGATAGAAAAAATGCATGTTTGTATGTAAATTCTCGATTCGTGGATTTAAGATGACAATAGTATCCGGACGATCGCGGTCGATTTTCGCTGGCGATCGATCGTTGTAGACCCACAAGATTTTGCTCGAACGAATAACGAGCAAATCGTGCGACAACTTTCCGATAGAATAAACTCGAGATTTGTCGTGAATTGATAATCGAGAGATTTTTGTTTTTAAATCGGATATTCCATATCGTGTCATTCATTCCGAGAGTCTTTCTCCTGACTCGAACTCGATAAATCGAGAAACCGAGAAAGATTCGATTCGATGACGGGGAAGAGCAGTGTACGTTGTACCATTGTAAGATAGTTAACATTAAATCGTTAGAGATGAATATTATTAATATTGTTCGTGTCATGATCGAAGTTGACCTAAACTATTCGATCAATTTCGAGTAATCGTGTCCGTTTACTCAATCGCACTCGCTTCTCAAATAAGAATCTACGCTGAACACAATTTTGTCTTTTTATACTTACCGAAATATTCGTTCGGACGATGTTTTTATATGGACCTTCGATTCTGCCAGTCTTATGTCTCGTATGCCTTTTTATACGGACAACGTACAAAATTCTATTGTGAAACTTTTTTACCCATGTCGTTTTACTACCCCTTTCAATTTCGATGCGAGCCGGCACATTAGATGTGGGATTTTTATTTGAAAATTTAACGGTAGAATAGACTTGGTCGTTAATGCTACTTTTACTGTAGAATGTTTGCGAATTAACCTTAATTTTCAGTTTGCGTTCAATCGTTTTCAGCATTGTTTTCCGATACGATTTTCTTTTAATAAACAGGGTAGAGTCGCACTTGTTTGCTTACGGCCATCTTGTTCGTTTACGGCCATTTTGTTTACGTTAACATCTGTCTAAAACACCTTCCAAAATTCACGGTAGTCAGGTATTTTTGGACAGCAATAAATACCGCATGTTTAATAAAATCAAATTTTGTTCGAGATAGATACTAATGTAAACAAGATGGCCGTGAACAAACAAAATGGCCGTAAACAAAAAAATGCGACTCTACGAATTTTTAAAGTACAGTCCCACAGATAGCGTGCTATAGTTCTTCTATTTTACATTATGAACATAAACGAAAACAAACGAATGCGTTTGAGCGGAGACCCGCGTTGTTGAACGCGTCGAAAAGTCGCAGCTTCTCGTGACTACGTGATTCTGGAATCGAAATGAGGGAACTGTTATGGTTTATTTAAAGAAAAAATTATACGAAAGAAACTACCTGTATATATATCCTCGGATGTCAGTCTAAAACAGCGTTGAGCATTATGATAACGACGATAATGATGATATACATATGGGGAACTCGTTAAATTATTGTATACTTGAATGGCAATCGCAAAAGAGTACGCCGTGTTATGTTTTGAATGCTCTAGAGTCTTTATTTATTGTACAAAAAAAAGCTCGATATAAAAATGAATAAAATGAAATATATATATTTCATTTGACTAATAATACGATCTAGTACCTAATACGATGTAATCGTATGCTTATTATGTGTATAAATATGAAACAATAAAGAGATCACTTTGACGGTTTCTGGGAATTTATTTTTTCGCGATAGTCTCGTTATTCCCCGACAATTTCTACAGGAAGTCTCGTTTCATCGGACAAGTACTTTAAGCAGGAAACTGTAGACATCGGTAAGTATTCCCCCTAACTCTGCTGTCCAAGACTTTCCAACGATACTTTCCACGTCGCTGGAAGCACCTCGCATCTAAACTTTCGCGAACAGTGAAAAGAAATAACGAGATATTCGCATTAGCGCATGAGTCGTGAATGCTAAAAAGCTCGTGAAGAATCAAGCACGGGAAAACGCTTTCGTCGTTACGTAACTGTGCCAACAACCCGAGATTTAGCAGCTGTTGTAAAACAACGAGTATGAAGTCCCGATAATTAAGGTTAATTGGAAAATTAACCTCAGTGATGCTCAGCCATCAAAATATCCGTGTTCTTGAACTTTGTTCCCGTTTTTATCGGTTTTCTTCTGCGCCTCAATTTTCCTTCTCCCTCTTTGTTTTTCCAGTTTGTCTTTTCCGCTTTTTATCCTGCTCACTGCGTCGCTTAACAAACTTCGATAAGCCTGCAAGAAGTTCTATAATGGTCGTCGACAAAGTCCAACTACTTCGTCCTGATTCTTAAGGAGTTCTAATATCGCGACCAATTTTGTCCATTAAGGTAAATTAACGTTCTTGCCGTACTCCCATCTTGAAGGATTAGGCAGAGTAGAAAACACGGAAGAATCTTGGGGAAACCACTCCACGCTGTCGAAATCACATTTTGATGATCAACATTTATTATTTAAAATGTAATTGATAGTCTTGGAAGTAACTGATGGTCGCTGTCATCAGCATTTATTATTTACAATATAATTGATAATCTTAGAAGTAGCTGGTATAATAAAAACAATCTTAGAAGTAATAAATCGTGAATAATCTATAATATTGCAAAATAAATTTGTTAGAATTATCTCGTCCAACGTGTTCGTATGAATATACTTTGTAAAATAAATAAAAGACGTAGATCGTAAAAGAGCAAGATATTTCAGTATAAAGTAGATACGGATCGATGGAACGACACGACGGCAGCCCATTAAATGTGATTTCCGTGGCGAAATAACAACTGGGTCGAGTCGTGGGTGCCAGACGTTCCTGAACTCCACAAGTTTCCTCTTAAACGGATTACAACATCGTTCGTTGTGTGTTGGTCTGCGGATGGCGGCTGCCTACGTGAAATTCAACGCAAACTTTTCGACTGCGCCCAGCAACGACCCTTTGTGCTTAGGATCCCTTTGACTGTCGGCTTATATCTGGCGAGCGTCGGGGGAGGGTCGTTAAGCTAGATCGAGTCGTCCGCCCCGAGAAGAATAGCCGAGAAGAAACGACCCGAAGAAAGTGACGAAAGAAAGAGGATAGATTCGGATAGAAACGGAAGAGGAAGATCCGTAGCGTGTTGACCATCTTTGCAGACTCTCCGATGCCCTCGTTTTTTCTTTTTGATATCAAGGCCTTTACTTCGTTTCGTAAAATCAATTTTAGAAGATTTTATCTAGTTTCCGAATTGGTTAGAAAAGGTAGCAGGTGTCGTTTTTGCTTGAGATGCTAATGTAAACAAGATGGCCGAAACAAGTGCGACGAAAAACATAGATTATTCACGATCAAAGCTGTTGATCACCGTTACATCCCATTACATCCAATCATAAAACATCGTAAAAGCAGCTTTGCAGAGAGAAATATTACGTTTCCATGCGTGATTCTCTCGAATATGGAAATCGCAGTAACACGAACTCGCTTCCGGAACATCAGTCCAACGATGACAAACGGTCGCTGGTAATCGACTTCCCGAAACAACACGTCGATTAACCCATCATCGTAAATTAGCGCTTTAATCGTCCCGTGGGTGTATCGCGTTTGTCCGGCGGTTTTTCGTCGGGACTTAGAGATCGCGACCTCTCAACCAGCTGAAACGAATAAACAAATAAATTAGCTAATGACAGTATGCTAATGGATTGACCGAGTGCAACATGACCCAGCTACGTTTGTAAACTACGGAAAGTAAGTTTGAACGGTTCTTCGAAAAAGTACTCTGTCGATGAGGTTTCGAGAAAAGTTCATCCTTAGAGGATGGAAAGGAAAGAGTGGACACAAGTAAAAGATTTCTGGAAATGGGTGAAGTAAAAGAAAAGAAAGGTAGAATGGTTCTAGTTCCTATCCGTAGATTATCTTTAGATCACTTGTTTAAAAAGCAACTTATACGAAATTGGGAGAAGGTCCCATCAATCTCAGACAACGAAACAGCTGTGAAATTCTTTGCGCTTTTAGCTCTGAAGAGTTATCGATGTTTTCAGGCTTTTAAAGGAAACCAAGGAATCACGAGCGGAAGGTAAACATAACGAGAGAATACGACGTGGTAGTATGTGACAAGGCAAAGATAGGAGAAAGAAACGTGGAAGGAGTAAGTGTACTCGAGTTTACAGTTCTACGAGGCCCACGACTTTACGGGACACACGTTCGAGGAATAAGAATTAGATTCAATTACCGGTGGCATTCAACGCGCGTCGACTCGCATAAAGTTTGCTTCCTAAGTGGCTCCTTTGTTCCGCGATGTTACTCTAGTTTCGGCAGAATTTGAAGATCGAATCGCCTTCGGGGGTAGAACTCAGTAGTAGAACTCGCGCTATGGTCAGACGGTGACTTCCTAAAATATCCAAGTTCACACTCACTTTCCTCTTTAAGCTTCAATCGATATATTGCGATACTGTATTTCATGATTTCATGAAGAAACTCACAAATCGACGGTAAAATAGGACAAACAGTTTTGCTATAAGGTTCAAGAATAAACGTGATGAAAATAAAGTTACGAATATGAAATGCAAATTCGGCATTGTTACCGAATAAACAAGAGCTAGATTAAGTATTTTCATTTGTCCATGAAAAAGAGAGCAAAAGAGAAACTTTCTACACGGGACAGCTTGTATCTTTCTTCACTCGGCGAGGGCGACAATTTTTTCCCCTCCGCGGATCTCGCTTAATCGTTCTTTCTCGTTGCAACGTTTTCTCGTATCGTTTTACGCAGTACACCTATTTGTCAACGTCCACCTAGCCACAAGCGTGTAAATAATTTTGCGTTCCACGATTTTTATCTGGTGTTTCCTCGATCGGGTTCCTCGAACTTCCGATCGATATTCGAAATTATCGGAGAACCATTAACCGTTACTAATTAATTATCTCGTACTTTAGGCGGTAATTGCAGTGGAATACGTGATGTGGCCGAATTTCCTAGAGGGTTAATAACTTAATGCAAGAAAGGCAGAATATCATGTTTTGTTAGATAACGAGATATTGTTAGATATTGATACTCTATATTGAAGCCTAAGTGCATTTCAGATGTGAGTATATCTTTTTATCATCACCTCTATGTATCATCTCTGCGTATATCTAATGATACTATTTATATCATTTATATCAGAGTTAAAAAATTTGCAAAAATTTGAACGACGAAAAATTTCGCTCTCTGCATGGTCGTTTAATTCAGTTAGATATAATTAACTGATGTAACTTCTGTAACGAGTTTCCCAATGCGGGCGCAACTCGGCCATCCGATGTAATCTTGCTGAAAATAAATGTAATTAGCATTACGACAGACCATCCATTAAACTCCGATTATTGAAAACCGAACATCGATAATGTAGAATGTTCGGTAACAAGGTGTATTTAATTCTATCGTTACAATTTCCACTTTGCAAGGAATACAATTTTTCTCGTTAATCGAACTCTACACCGCGATGCTTAACATGCACCTGGAGGATACTACAACGTGCAAAGAATACAATTTGTCTAGAAAATTCGTGACCTCGCGGCGTGCATGCAGAGCAGCGGAGTTCAGAGCAACGTATGCAGAGTAGGAACTTGCGTGTAAGTTTTGAAGTTTCGAGTTCTCAGCAAGCTTAAATTTGATCGGTAACTTTGCGTCTCTCGCGACGAATCTGCATCCCAGTTACCTCCGCGTTATTTCACAATGTAAGGACGCACAGACAAGATCCGAGATAAAGATTCGAGTGAAGGTTCTCACGAAGCTGTCGAAGCTAACCAACCTCCTAATGAATATTTGCTTCATAATTTTCGTGTCCATCAACGATGCCGCCCATCGCGAACGCGTAACATTATCAATTCGCTGTCCGACAAGGAAATCAATAACGATTTCCCTGGCGAAACATTCATCGTGTCCTCCGGTATCCTGCGAGTGCTCAATATTTGTAATTTAAATGCATCGCAGCTTTTTCCTCGCAAGCGTCGGCGAAGATGAATGGCCTCTTGTTTCAGCGAGGAGCTCGTGAACGATGAAGTTTTTATGATCCTCTATCGTATGAAGCGAAATAACTTGGAAGAAAAAATAGAACACGCTTTTCTGGTAAAACCGCTTAATGTGTTCTTACGGATTTGCGCGAATGCACCGAATTCGAGACACGTGCTTCCGGTTTAACAAAGTCAGTCATCACCTGAACCTAACACCGCTCGAATTTATGAAATGAAACTTGCTCCGTGAAGACGCGTTGAACCGACACCGGGGTAATTGATCTTAATCGGTGATTCAGACGATTATGTCATCGAGTTTAACAGAGGAGTTCTTGCCAAGGCCACGTTTCGTTCTCGGAAAGATGTAACCGGTAGAAATGAAGTGAATGTTCGACGTTTGCATAAGTAGCTCCTCGAAAATCTTAGAACCTTGATCGAACCGGGTAGGATTGACCCGTCGTTCGAGGATTAAAGGGAAATTTGTGATCCAGAAATATTCGCAAGATTTCTGGATCTCACGTGACATTATGATAATATTCGATCCGATCAGAAATTGTAATACGCGAGAATATAACGTTCGCCTCCGAGGGTCAATCGATGCACGAAGCAATTTTCCAGTGAGCAAAGCTTTAGTAAAAACCTTCGAAACGTTGGCTTTCAACGAACAAACGAGCCACGTACACTGGCCCTGTCAATATCGGGTCTATGGTTTTTTTACACCATGGGCACGGATATTTAAGTCATGGATAGAGAATTCGTTATTCGCTTAGAGTTCGTAATTGCGCTTTAAAGTAACACCGAGGCAAGTGTCTCTGAATCATGCATAATATTAATAATCAAAGTGTTAATCAGAATAGTGAAACAGCGAAGAGGATTTTCAAAGTTGGATTAAACTTTCCGGGTATCTGTGTCAATTTCCCTTACATATCTAAAGTTCGAAGAAGCTTTGAACTCATTCCACGATTCCGCCGCGTTAATCTTGACAGCGGTACGCTTCGTACAATTCCGTGTTCACCTCAAAAGCCGAAGCTCAACCGACTACCCTTAACTACGATAACAGTAGCTTTGTCGACATCGAGCTTACAAGACAAGCGATAATAGCAACAATCGCTATGAGAATCGGTATGACCATTATATTCGCAGCGGGGTCTAAAAGAGTCGGGGTATCATTTTCAGCATGGTCGATCCACTCACACCCCTATTAAGGGCCATTGCCTGAAATTGCTTGAAATCGCGTCATTGTAAGCTGTTTACATGGCCTTCTCCAACATCGATCACACGTATGCAACCCGTGCATGGGGTCATGGGTGGCCAATGAACACACGTACACCTCGGACACGGCCTGTACAACGACTCGACCACCCGTGGAAAATTCGCGGAGGCACGATGCTCGCTTGATCGTGAGCGATTCTATCACGCGCCGCTGCCCAACTCCTCTTCGTTGTCATACTCGATTTCCAGCTACACAAAATAATTCTGCGAACACGTGGCCAGAAAGCAAGTTCTGTAGGTATAATTTTGAAATTACACTATATCGCTACGGGTTCAATTACGCGGTGCATTCGCAGTGACCACACGCTATACAGCATTGTTTCTTTGATATATTAGATATGTTTGTAGAATACGCACGGAGTTCGTAGGACTTCACAAACACGTTATAACACCAGAGACCATTGTTATAACGCATAGTTAAGAGCATTACATTACGCATATGACCGGTAGTACGTGATGTGGGTTATGGTGATTCTTGTTGCCATTTCGCAGCGCTCATTACCAAATTACGAGTAATTTCATCCACTTTACCGTACAGAATTATTCGCGTTCCGATGCGTACATTAAGAGACAAACATTGTCCGATTCTGAAACATTCTCGATACTCTGAACAGAATTGAAATTGTATCAAAGTGATTTCTGGAACACTCAAACTTCCAGTGTCTCGAAATTCAACAGATTTGTAATTTACTTGTAAAAATACAGATTTTCCGGAAACATGCAGAGGTTGAAACAGTTTAATGTAAAACAAACACCGAGCTATATCATAAATGCAAGAAGAACGCGGTGAACCGTAGAGAAACGTTGCTGCCAGGCTTGAAGAGATCCTCGAGCGGAAAATCATCGCATCCTCGAGAGAAACGTGCTGGAAAGCGAAAAACATCGACAGAAGTGGCATCAACAGGTTCCGGGGAAAGTTTCTAGAAGCGGCGAGCAATTGTGGTCGACCGATGTTCCCTGTGAAATGTTTTGCAACCCTCTGAGGACGTTTGCGCTAGCTCGTTCGTCGAATTCCGTTTCTAGTTTCGATGCTACCCAGCTTTTAATTAATCCACTGGCGACAGTTCACGGCAGAGTATCGCGATTGTCGCGAAACAGCCAGTTGGTTAACCAGTGTCGAGGAAGCAACGAAAAAACGATTGCGACCGTGGCACGAAACGTTTCGTATCAACATCAAACGGTGGAAACTCGTGAAAACGTTTTTGAGGGGTAACGACAAAATTTATACCACAGGGTACACGTTCAACCGAATTTATTTGCAATTCGTCGGTCGCGCGATAGAACGGCAGATACCTTTTCCTTCATTATTGATTAATTCGCGCATAATCACATTTGCAACCGTGTCGATAATAAATGATCACGAATGCTGCAATCGCGCAAACGTGACGCGCTTATCAGTTAGCGAAATTCACAGCAACGTCACGTTTAATATCGTCATTATTAATGGAAAGGATTTACTCGAGCGTTGACGATCTCTGTCAACAGTTTGTTTTCGCGGGGTTCATATTCTTCGTGGCACATGTACGGTAACAGTGATTAACGCAAGTAATTTTAATAAAACCACGAATTTGTGGAAGCAGAGTAGATTTACAGTTGTGTTGAGTAAGCTGAAAGACTAGAAGTTTAGAAATAAAATATAATACAAATACTGAATTTCGAGCGTAAAATTGATACGGTATTCTATTATTTTTCGCTTGTGGATAATTTACCGACAAAACTAAAAGTAGATCAGCGCCATCTAGCAGTTGGGGTTTCGGGCCTGCTCCTAGTAGCAGGATCGCAGAAAAGTAAAGGAGGTATTCGAGCGAAGAGGTCTCCCGCGCAGCAGCGCGCATGCGCGGTGCATCCAAACTGGTACCGCCTCCCCAATATGGCTTCCTCAGATACACGATGATGGAATTATTAATTACTCATTTTCTGAATACAGTACATGCACTTTTATAATTAAAACATAATCTACAATGCATTATCTATTAGCTCATATCATATTTATTCCATATTTAATTGAAAATAATTAGTTATAAAATATCATTTACAAGCTGTGATCTTTTATTAATTTTTAATTTCTGAGCGACATTTTGCATACTTTTAAGCTCGATATATACTCTTTCGTTTTTTCTAAATAATATGCAATAGTTTTTGTGTAAATTTGTTACGTATTTAATGAATCATTATTATTTCGTTAATTGGTTTGACACATTGAAGGCAACGTGTACTCAAAAAATATTTAATAATTTTTCCTCGAATGAATCCTTGATCAATTTTGTACGAAAACGTTGCAAATCCACTAAACTTCACTTTTCAATGATAAAAGTGAGCAAATTGTTCACCGATAATTAATTATTAAGAATTTTTTATAGCTGTCATTTGTTCATTAAATGCGATGCCATTTTGGAAAAGGAGTGTACCAGGTCGTGTCGCGCATGCGTACATCTCTAACAAACATGGCGCCAATTTTCTGCCGCGCATGCGCGCTCTACTCAGGATACCTCCTACGTTTATCGTATACCTCCTTTAGTTTTCTGCGATCCTGCTACCAGGAGTAACCGCTGAACAAAAACCGCTAGATGGAGTTGATTCGATTTTTAGAATTCGAGTTCAATTAGGAAGTGCACACATCGATGAAGTCATCACGGTAAGCTACTTTAAAGAGAATCACAGATTTTCTCATTTAATATTTCAGAAAGTGCGGAATTTGAAAATTTATTAATTTTATTTGGAATTACGTCGTAATTCGAGATTCATTTACATTGATCTAGTCCTTCCTCTTGGCCATTTTATTCGCAACAAAGGTCTTCGACAATATTGACTTTGCTTTTGCGACGACAGTTAATAACGATGCTAATTCTATCCATTATTTTCGAAACGGAAATGATCCTTTTACTTGGAGAATTTGTATTCTTTGGCGACAAGACTGAACCTTTGACGTGGCGCGTATTCTGCTTACAGCATTCAACGCGTTAACGCTGAAAGATAAATTAAACATGACTTTCGTTAGCAAATTCGTCTAACGTTCATTTCGCTATTCGAACGCGCGGAAATGAATTACTAAACAAATGCAGCGATACTGGGTGTTGATAGATAAACGACAAGCGTGCAACGATAAATGGTCGCATATGATAAATCGTCGCTTCGTTTTAACGCCAGGTTCCTCTAATTACATTAATTTAGTAATTAGGACACGCAACTCCCATGCGAGGTTATTTACACTCTCGATGCACAGGATTCTTTAACTCTCCTAAACATTGATTTACAGTTTTACCAGATTTCCTACAGTGCAATATTCTTGTTAAATTTATTGATTTTCAATAAATAATCATGTTAGAAAATATATGAGTCGTTAATATTAATATTATTTATCTTGCAATAGATTGAGGTTATTAATCGGAATAAATCACTTGCAGACATTTAGAACGTCACAAATGGTTAATCATGATTCAAAGTCAGCTTTTTCCGTGACACAGGGTAGTTAAGAAGTAGAAACAAAGATCAACTATCTTCCTAAAAGCATTATGCTGTTCACTCAGAGAGAAGTAGTTTCCTTCTTATGGAAAAGGACACCAGGGTAAAGTTCAACAGCAATGCTTCTCATAATTAAAGGACAATCTCATTCTCGGATGCGCGAAATTTCCAGACAAAAGGATTTTCTGGAACTGCTCGATCAAGTTAAAATTGAGGATATTCAACGATAGTAAAAAAGAGATAAATCGTGGAACAGAGAAAATGCATCGATCTCGGTTGATGAAATTGGTGCCAAGAGCACACTCGTAAAACATGCTCTTTTCATAAAGCATTTACGACTGACACGCGTAAAACGAACTTCTCATGTTTACTTTTGCTGCCTTCTTTTTTAAAGCATAGCTTGTAAACGAACGAGGGCTAATAACGAGGGTTGAAAAATTCTGGAGAAACTTAAAAGAGTATAAAATTGTAGGTAATTGCTGAAATCTCTCGTGAAAAAGTGCAGGAAAATTTTAAGAGTCATTTGTAGTATATATGTAACATCATTTGTAGTATATATGTATACTCATTCATCAATTCCTCCACTCATGTTATCCTGTACCTGACAATTTGTATAACAAGAGTTTACTGTATTTAAAATTTTGTA
This sequence comes from Megachile lagopoda, assembly GCA_036983795.1. Classification (NCBI taxonomy): domain Eukaryota; kingdom Metazoa; phylum Arthropoda; class Insecta; order Hymenoptera; family Megachilidae; genus Megachile; species Megachile lagopoda. The sequence continues at coordinate 3,720,286 of CM072794.1, forward strand.
TAATCTAATTATTTTAAACAACGTCGAATAATTTTTAGCACCACGTTCGCAAAATATCGTAAAGCGAATTCGAAAACGGACCACAGGACAATATCGCACAATGGGAATTTAATAAAGGGAAATTCGCGGACGTTACGTCGCACGTGGCTGAAAGAAATGAACTTGGAACGTGTTCCGCATGCATATAAGACTTTTTCCTTCCTTTCCTTCTTCATTTGTTACTCGTTTTGTCTTACCCCAAGGACTAACTTTTTATTTGTCCATCACCAAAAGGCGAAGAGAATGACTTTTTATATATACACCATTTCATTTTAGAAAATTGACTATTTTCTATTGTTGTAATAGGGAATATTGAAGTTTTTAAATGATTTTCAATTTCATTATGTCTCGAAAATTCATATTTTATTTACATATTACAAAGCAAGTCATATATCACATACGCATATATTTATATCAAGTATTAACAAATCGTTCGCATATAAATCTCTGATTTGAAAACCATATTTCATTTTAACACGGTAGTTCATTTCAAGTTTCAACAGTGTCTTCTTTTTATTAGAATTTTCGCGCTTTCATCGTTTACTTATATAAAATTTTGGAAAAAGTTTATAATACCATTTTGGTAAGATTATAGTACAATCATGAAGGATATCTTCACAAATTGGTCGTTTCTAAAAACGTATAATGTATCCATAAATACTGTAAAAATCAATATATTCGACTTATAATATTACATTAAAAAATAATACGTTCGAGACATACTTGAATTTATTATGCTGAAAGAAACGCTGTTTCACACTGTTTAATTTGACGTGAAGTGACATCTCTGTACAAAATATCTCGTGATCAGAAAGTGCCAACTTAAAATATTTGATTTTTTGTATTATACTCTATTATACTGTACCAATTTACTGTTTTAATTTATCACGTATATGTAACTTTCTTTTTGAATATTACATTATCACAGAAGATATATTATACAATATTATATGATACATATCTTTATTATAATTGATCGCATCACTTATCCTTTAAACTACGGTAACCTCTTTAAATTACAGAAAAAATAATCTTATTGTCTTTGACTAGGTGTTAGTCATGATTTATCCATGTATCGGAACGCTAAAGCTTTTATACTTGAATAACAAGTAGGCTAGTTTGTCAAACTTGAATAATCCAGTAACATTCAACAGTGCATACTCTCGATTCATACTGTAAATTTAGAATAGCCAAATTGTATGTAAATCTTCATTTTAATCAATTTCATTCAGCATATCGCGGCGCAAAATATATGATGCAATCAACCAAATTTCCTTCTTTTCCTTTTATAGTTGTTTCTTTGTAATGTCGGAAAAAATAATGATAAATTTTGTAAAAGTATTTAAAAGTTTTTGTACAATATACATAAATTGTTGTATGAAATTCTAAAATGTAGTACGTAAATTCTTTTCTCATTTACATATGTATATACATCTAAACGTAAGTAAAGAAATACTTTTTCATGTATGATTTTTCAGTTCCTGAAATGAAATTAAGATTTCAATATAAATTAATTTGCTAATGTGTAAAGCCATATTGTTACTTACAGTTTTCTTATTTATTTTTTAACGTCACAGGTGCAAATATCCGTTACTCTCTCTACACACTCTGGTGGACACTCCGTTGGTTTCATTTCTATATCGTAAATTGTGATATTCTGTGGTGCTTGTTCGTATTTACATATTACAGAATACATATCGCCACCCAATCGAAGGGCTAACCAACGATTTTTAATCACTGCTAACTTTAAACATTCGCAAGTCATTTTTGAATAAAGATTGGTATGAACAGTTCTACCCATCCCCTCGAGTACGATAAGATCGACGTTATGTTTCACCATAGCGAGACATAAGTCCAAACTTAATCGGCTGTTAAACATGAAACAATTCGTTAAAATATATAGAACATGTTATAGAAATATATAGAGCGTGTTTAGAATAATTACCTTAAATCCAGGCAAGGACCAGCCTGAGCTGTTTCCATAGCAATCAGTCGGTTTTCCTTAATAGCATGTCTGATAACTTTACATATCTTTGCCGCGTCCCGTAACGTTACAACTAACTCTGGATACGTCACATCATTCAATGCTGGCATAGAATTAGCACACAGAATAACCTGCAATAATACTTAATCGATATTAACTAAGTTGATAAATGATCTTATACCCATAAATATATCCTGACTAACTTTTGTTCCCCGTAGTAATAAATCTCGTGCAAATGGTAAAATTCCTAGTACTATGTCAACTCCGCTATTGTCAACAAAAATAGCCGCACATTTATGAGCTGGTCCCGTTTCCAATCTATCTATCCAATCATCCAAATCGTCTTGTAACCAAGGTCTACCTAAGTTTAAGAAAAGTAACATATGAATCTTGTTGACACTTTTTGTCGTAATATGTCAGAGACTAATTGTTCTAAGGTATTGCAGTACCCGGTATTTTTGCTTGAGCTTCGGCAAAACCAAAGTCCGTGGTTTCCATCAAAGTCGCGACAGCTTTCGCACCCCAGTCAAACATATTGCCACTTAATACTCCGAGTATTAAAGCTTTTATTTTTTCGGCTCCTTCTAAATTATCAATAAGAGTTATACGATGTTTTAAGTGTTTTAAAGCATCTTCGTTCTCCTGCTTTTTTTGCTGTATATTAAAAAATAAAAGGTTATTCGGATATATTCGAAAACACCTGCAACGTAAAGACAAATCTGAAGTTTAAAAGTAACTTACGTGCAAATAAGGATCAGGAAAGTCAAATTCTTTCATACAGTGTTCAATAGTGTCTAATAATACTCTCACAGTGAGTGTTCCATAAGCACTGTAATATGATATTAATTAACTTAACATCGTAAAATGTAAGATAACTATATACTCTTATAAAATATTACATTTTCTTATTAGTGATCAGAGCTTACAATGGTTGAAGATGCAGATAATGCAGTCTATTAACATATTTCTCCTTCAACTTCGTTGCTCTATCTTTTGCAGTTGGGCTATGTGGCTGACTATGTATAGCTCTTGCTATAAATTTATCTACAGATTCTTCGAAACACTGAAGCCAGTAATCTCTAGAGATATCAAAATTAACGATCTGCTTATTATACAACAATGTAATGTATATGAAAATACATGTTTACTCAACTCACCTAGCTTCTTTATCTTGAGCAAGGTCTGTTGTATCAGGATTGTAAGATGAAGGATCTTTTAAAAGAGGACAAAATGTAACAGCATTTTCAGCCTGATCAATTTCCAACTGAGCAACTTTAATTCCAAGATTAGTGGATATCGAATCTTTAAAACCTGATGATCCTGCATAATTTTCTAACCAACTATATTCGTTGGACTGTTCAGCACCGTATAAAAATGCTCCGATCGCGCCAAGATAGCCCTCGTGACGAAGAAATAGAGGTTTCACTTTGCCCTAGATTTAAAAAAAAGTTACATTTCTTTATCATAATTATGCAGTAGTGTAAACAAAATTTTCAAAACTAACATTTGACCAAAATTTGATGGAATATGAAATGGTATGCATTGACAAAGGATGATTACGTAAAAAGTAACCACCAAAATAAACTCTATCCATTTTATGTACAGTTGCATACAAACTAGCTATTTGTCCAATATCATTACTTATTGTAAGTAAAAGACTCCTCGCGAGATCTGCTTCAGAAAACGTAGGTTGACCTAGAATGTATATAATTTAAATTATTTCTTATGTTGAAATTTTTCATTTAATCATTCAGCCAATTATTTGCTCATTCACCTTCATAAGACACAGCCTTGCCAAAAGAAGCTGCAATAAGGTCTCCAGGTAATCCTTGAGAGGAATAATCACCCCCATAAATATCTTTTACCAACATATCAACATTACGATGATCTCCACGTTCTGCAAGTTGCAGTAATTCATCAAAGCCCTAGCAAGGGAATTGTTAAAGACATTTTTATAAAATATGCATTCATCTAAATAATGTGTACACACTGTTATTTAAAATTATGTATTATTAATTTTATTTAAAAAAATTTATATTAGTACCTTTCTTTTTGTGAGCAAAGAACCTAATCCCCAGAATGTTCCTCCTCCTGTAGCTGTCCCACCAACTCTTTCAAATACTTTATCAGATTCCACCTGAGAATATTATCCAAATTTTTGAATAATTGCTTTAAAACTATTTGAATATTACAACAAGGTCAATATGTATTGTTCTTACTTTAAGAATACTGACGCCGCTACCAATATTTACTAACATATATGGAAATATATTAGGGCCAGCCTTTTGAAATTTATATTCAGGATTACCGTGCCTTTCAAATTCGAATGCTTCACACGAGATATTCTTGAGTAAAAAATTGCAACCTTTTATTAAACATGTCATTTCATCTTCTTTATCAACTCTGAAATATTTACATTCTTGCATTAAAGATATTAACAGTAAACATATACATGTATAATAAAGTTTTCTTATTGTTTTGATATTATAAAGCACTTACGTTAAGCCTAATTTTTCTTGCAATAAAGGAGTATACTTGTATGCTCCTCCACCAGTTACTTTAATACTTTTACCATAAAACCGTTCAACATTCACTAAATTCTCTTTCACAAAATCCAAACAATTTTCAATGTATCTTGTTTCAAATTTAACAAAGTGAAGTCTATTTCCTTCGTGTACTTTGAATGCACGTTCTCCACTATTTCCTAATCCTGTGTCTTCGTACAATGCTTTACGATAACTAACCGTTGAATAGTAAGCTATTTTTGTCAATGATAAGCCTGTAATTAATTTAATAACAAATTACGACGTTTAAGAAAGTAACCTTTCAAAAGTCAAATTTATGTTCCAACCAAAAATTTTGGTTTATATTGGAGAAACGTGAAATGCACTACATACCAATGTCAATTGCGAATTTTTGGGCATTTTTTAAATTTGCAAACACTTCCACTGCTGTTGGTAATTTTATAGAACGAGTATGAGTTCGTTCATCGTCAATTTCCGCCGTTTCCATTTTACATTAAACTTTTTACGGCGCTATACCTCTTTTGATCGGTTCGACGCTTTCTCAACTGACAAACGGTTTAAGAACTACATCACGATAAACGATAATTTTATCATTATTTAAACATACTTTTCTGGATGTCGTGTGTAAACGCCATAAATGAATCTTCTGTCTGTGAGACGCGCATGTACGCGCATAAATTAAACGCTTGTTTATTCAAAATTTATCGCGTTAATTTAAAAATGGCTATTAACATTCAGCTGATAATAGCTCCGTTCTGTACACGTGGCGCTAAAGATTGAATTTCAATCCAGATTGATGAAGAGTAGCTTATCATGCTTAAATACGTAAAATCATTATGTATAAGCAAATAAAACTTTAGGGTTATGAATCAGCACTGAATACTCCGAATATAATTTTAAAAAATTATAGTGGAAAATTAATAAGCTCCGGCGATCCTTATTTATCTAATCTTATCTTATTTATCTTATATAAAGAGCCCGATTTTGCAATTTTACCCTTAAAATTTTGCGAGAAGGAAACATGCAAAATTTTTCTAAAAGATATTTTTTCACGTTTCATTTTTCCAAAAAAGTGCTCTTTACTTGACGTTGTACATGCAAAAGATAATATTGTTCGATACGCGTAAAGAGTTGTAGAGGTTCATTATAATATAAGATTAAAAGAAAACATAAAAAAAGAAATAAATATTGTCTTTTATTAAATCCGGTCAACGACCGTCCCATGCGAGATTCGCTCCATTCTTCCCACTCGTCTTAGCCGCGAAACAATAGATAGACTTGTAATCTGTAAATATTTAATTATTCAGTTGTTTTATCAGTACCGGCGTTAGCGTCAAATAAACAGGGCACTTGTATCGGGTTCCACGTTTAGCAGAATTCTGCGATTAAGCTTAAAAATTTTCATATTTAGATATCCCGAATTCTAGAAATTTAGAAACATGAAATTTGAATTTAGGAAAAGGAAGCGTTGAACAAAAAAAGTTTTGCTTTTTTAAAATTGCGCGCTCTTTTAATCATTACGCCAGGTATCTGAAAACTTCCGGTCCCACAAGTCAGCTGATCAATCTTATTCCTGTCTGCTTGATAGTTAATAGCTATGTCTGGAAAAGATAAACTAGCAATTTTCCCCTCTCGGGGGTGAGTATTTCACCCATAAATTATTCAGATTTGTTTCATTTATAACCGAATTTCATTTTTCATTTATTTCATAAATATTATAAGTTCTGTCAAGTTATACAGAATTCTCATAAGATGGGTGTAACCCCTTAATTTGTTTTCAACATTTACACTTTGACATCAAATACATTGCTTGATTATCAATGTTGTGTTACTTATTTATAAAACCTATTTATATTATGTCAGCATACATATAAATGTATATGTTCTTTATCAAATTAATTGTTATGTGATAATTATATATACTTTGGTACTTACAATCTCTTACAAATCCAATAAAATGTAAAGTAAAATGATGTATAACTCTAACTGACGTGTCTTTTTTCAGTGCACAAATGTTAATGAAGTCCCGTTTACAAGGGGCACAGAAAGGTCATGGTTTGTTAAAAAAGAAGGCAGACGCATTACAAATGCGATTCAGATTGATTTTGGGTAAAATCATTGAGGTATAAAAATTATGGTTTTGTGGATCATTATCATTTACCATATTGCTATAATGTTTCTATTAATTGCTTTTATATGTAGACAAAAACTCTTATGGGAGAGGTAATGAAAGAAGCAGCATTTTCATTAGCCGAAGCAAAATTTGCAACAGGAGACTTTAATCAAGTAGTTCTCCAGGATGTGACAAAAGCACAAATTAAGATTCGTTCCAAGAAAGATAATGTAGCTGGTGTTAATCTTCCAGTATTCGAATCTTATCAAGATGGCACAGATACTTATGAATTAGCTGGATTGGCTAGAGGTGGTCAGCAATTGGCAAAATTGAAAAAGAATTATCAGAGAGCAGTCAAGTTGTTAGTGGAATTAGCATCTTTGCAGACAAGTTTTGTAACTTTGGATGAAGTTATTAAGATCACAAATCGTCGTGTGAATGCAATTGAACACGTTATCATTCCAAGAATCGAAAGAACTCTTGCTTATATAATATCAGAACTGGATGAACTGGAAAGAGAAGAGTTCTATCGATTAAAGAAGATTCAAGATAAGAAGAAACAAGCTAAAGCTAAGGTACAATTTGAATCCTGAAGATTGATATATTTATTATGTAGTTTAATGCTCATACAATGTTCTGATTACATTTCAGCTCGATGTGATTAGAGCGGAAAGAAAAGCTGCAGGTAGAGACATAGAAGCTGCAAATATGCTTGATGAAGGTGATGATGACCTTTTATTCTAAACACTGTAAATAATTTGTTTCCACACTTTGAAGTATTAAAAAGTATGTTTCGATTCTGAACGAATGTGTGAAGAGCGAATCCAATGAAGTATGATTAAGACATATAGTCCTTATGTAAAACTTCTAAGACAATATGTATTATGTTATCGAAATCTTAAAGATTTATGTAAGCAAAGTAACAGTTACAATATTGCTAACATTTTTTAATTATATTACTCCTGTGATGCATCACATGAAAATAATTGGTATATATTAATTGAAAAATGTTAAAATAATGCCTTCTGTTAACTATGCGTCAATGGTTTGAAGTTTGCTGAAACTGTATCATGTATAAATGCACTCAAAATACTTGAGTTGCTATTCTGTTAATAAGGATGCCGTTCAGCGCCAATAAATGTAACGTTGTGGGAGGTTATAGAATCAAATATTTAGTAAAAATTTATGAATAAACATGTACATATATATCTATACTCTAATGATTATATTCTTCTTTATCCAACAACATTACACTCCTTCATCTTCTTTACTATGATATTTGTGCATCATTACTCTACATCAAAGGATAAACTCCTTAATTTTACAATGGTACATTTTATGTCTGATGTACACGGACAGAAATCGGGCGTTTTCATGTCCAGATTGGATAGCTACAGACACCATTAGGGCATGTATTGCAGACCCTGCGATGGGAATTAATTAAGAAGAATACATAATCAATTGTAGCTAGTGAATTCCTTGAACTGGGTCAATCAATATATGGACCTTTTCCCATATGAGTCTACTCTCCCTACTAAGGGTGGTGCGCGCGTGGAAAATCCTTTCAGTGCGCGGAAAATTCGTGCCGTGACCATCCCAAAGATGTCGTCTGATCATTTAACAGTTGTGAAAGTTCCAGAAAATCGCTTCGAGGATGCGATCCATCATTTAAAATGGAATTTCTTTTCTGATGAACCATTGAATCATGCGGTAGGACTATGTAAAAAAGGAGACAGCCAGTTCGAACTGGAGAGACACTGTCTACTGACTTTGAAACAGGGATACTCAAGGATGCTGGTTGATCAGAATGGAACGGTAAGTTGAACTGAAGAAAACAGATTCTGTTCCTTTTAACTATCAAATAAAGAGATGTATGATTTTCTTCAATTTGATGATTTATCTTGTGTATCATTAACTTTTCATCGACGAGCGAATATCTTTTTATGACGTATGGATCTTGAAGATTAAGTCAATCATAAGAACTGTCCCATCAGATAGCTGGTATGGCTTTGAATGGTATTCTGAAGAAAGGGGAGCGGGAAGAGGCTGAACGTCGACTGGCCGAATTGAGCGATGAAAAATTCAAAACAATCTTCGGTCTTCTTTACAAAGTTAACGAAAAAGTTAATCTCTTTACCAAATACAACGTCGAAGAATTGTTTGAGTGTCGAATCCTCAGCGTGGACGAGAACTTCCGTGGAAAAGGTTTGGCGAATGTTCTAATGGCAGACAGTATAGAAACAGCGAGGAATGCTGGCTTCAAGGTAATCTGACTGTAATTATAACAATGGTCTAGTACATATATTTGTATATTGAATATTATAAATGTTAAAGCATGCATTTAAGTTTCATCGAAGATATTTCGATCGTTTATCATACCCTAGCTACTAGGGCGTAGATGGAAGCTTATTTTAATTATACGGCACATATGTATTTAAATTTCAGTTTTGTGAATATATATGTGTATTCAAGATAATATTTTATATGTAACATTATAAACTGTAATAATATGTTTTTAGCAAAAAATATGCCTCAACTATTTTCTTAACAGCGTTCGATGTTGTGTATACATTTTGGCGCAACAAAGGTTTTTCTTGGTCAGGGGTAAGTGTAAGGGCAGAAGTATCCACCATTTGAAAGAGCTGAAGGAACATTGAGGAAGAGTCTAAGATAAGGAAACTTCTAAGACCTTAAAAGATAAGGAGAGTAAGGAGAAGAGAAAGCCCAACAGACCTAGGGACCTTACGGACTAAAAAGGGTCCCTAGGGACTCTAAGCAGTAAGAAGTTCCCAGAGGACTCTTAGGAAAATAGAAGAAGCCTAAACCCAAGGCACCCAGTCCTAACATGGCCTATCAATATTTCTTCCCTTACACTTCCCTTTAAACAAAGAGAAGCCTAAGTTACACATGATAAGATTTGATGTGTAGCACGATTTGTTGGGATAAATGTGACCGCTCGAAGTTCACATTTTGTTTTTGTTTCAGCATGTTCTTCGATTAATATGCATGGGATGATTTTCGTTTATCAAGGTGTAATTGCAATGCACTCATTACTTTCTCGAGAAGTATTTTTGCACGCAGTGTACCTCGTACGAATTGTATGTAAATGTTTGCGCGTAAAAGCAGAATATTCTCCTAAATGATGTGCTCAAATTGTTAATATATTTACAGGTGTTCAAAGCTGACGCTACGGGGCTGTATTCGCAAAAAGTTTGCTTAAAACATGGTTTTCAGGAGGAAGCTGAAATTTTGTACTCGGATCTCGATGAGTCGATCAGACCGGCTCCTCCCCATCAAGCTTTAAAGCTGATGGTGAAATTGTTAAATTAAACGAAACGAAATTTAACATTACATATTGAGAATTCTTCGGTAAACAAAAGAATTTCACGAATGAAGAGTAGTGTAAACTATGTGTATCGTTGTGTGACAATAACAGGTCTCTAATGTGTATGTTTGTCTTAAAGACGCATTTACAAAGTACTTGTATCTATAGAGGGTGGACCGCGTGTTTCTCTTAGAAAGTATTACAAAATTCGAAACATCGGTTACCACCCATTATCTGTGTTCCAACTAATGTATCGTTATTGAGACAAAGTTAAAACATTCGAGTTGACAAATGCAAGAACAGGGATCCATTTAACGTTTCGTTAGATGGATCTTTTATTCTGCAATTTGCTGACTCAATATGAATTATCGAAGTCAGTTGCTCTGGTTAACGTGATAAATGATATATAACAAATAAAAAAAAAAGTTACGTCTTTATGTATGTCATAAGGGAATCTCAGCGTATATCGTTCGACAATAGAAATGTGATTGAAAATAAAAGTCGTGTCAAATGTTGTACATTGACATTTGTTGATTCTTATGTAGATTCTACAGTTTGCCGGTGGTAAATTGAAAGTATATCGTATACATGCATGGTACACAATTTTCGACATTTTCGATTGTGTACATGTTTTTTTATAGCCGTCAGAAAAGCGCAGAAACACGGATTGTCTTCTTGCTCCGTGTATAATAATTTATCGAAAACGGTGACTCAGCTCATGGTTACAGGTATCACTTGGTAATGGGTCCATATGAGTATAAAGTAAAAGTTACAAGAAATATTATTTTTGTCGGTGTCACATATTATGAAAATATATTACGAATTATTTTGTAAAACTATCCATCAAATAAATATTACAATTTATAATGATTAAAGCCTCGTAACATGCCCTTCTAACAGATTTAAGATCTAAATGCGGTTTTCAACTAAATAAGTACAATTTTATTTGAACACAAGATTTACAAATATGCAGTAAGCATATGTAACAATTAATTTCTGATGAAAATGATATATAATTTAAGAAGGAATGCAGTCTTGCAATGATATTTAGACGGATAATAATATCTAAAAGTTAACTTGGGGTCTAAAGTGCTTTTGTAATTTGTTTGCCTTAAACTGCAACTGTGTAGAGTATTTAGCTTGTATCCTTTGCATGTATCTGATATCTCTGACTTTCTTAATAACAGCTTCTTTCTGTGTTTCCGTCCATCCAAGCGCTCTGTACTGTGATAATACTTTGCGCAATTTTTTACTCTTTGATACTGCAAGAGCTCTGTTTGGATTCAAATTTTGTTTGTAATATCTCAGCAAAGATCGATGACCAATAACATTTCCTGATGGTAATATAAGTTGAAAATCACTATCATCTAATTCTGGTATCTCAATTTCTGCATTTGGATCTGCAATATCTGCATCAGGATAACTTGAAGAATAATCATAAAATTCTGCATATTCTGCAAGTGCATCTCCTTCATGCAACATTTTGCAATGACCTTTATCTATCATATGTGCTCTAGCTGCTTCAGCACTTTGAAAACTCCTCCCTGTTAATTTATTAAACAAATGTTATTTATTTACTAAGTATTATGTAAATATAAGAGAATAAATTTGAAGTTACTTACCAGAATCATTACACCAAATGCACATATATCCTGCAAATATTTTTTCTCCAAGATATACAAGCAATCCTTTAATATCAACGCAATACTCAGGATCTGGTATGAAAAATGAATGTGCAATAGTCATATGTTTTAAATTGCGTATCAAAGATCTACTATGATGATTGCAAAACAAGCAATCATTATTTTTCACTGGATTCTCAGTGTCTTCAAGCCATTCATCAGAATCTAGAGACTCAACATCAGAATCTATTTCCACATCCTTACTCCAGTGCTTACTGGCACTGCTACAACTTTCTTCATTCATGTCTCTACTAGTCATAGAATCAGGTGAGACACTAGCATCTCTGTCTTCTGTTTCATCCATAGCTTCAGCAGCTGTATTTTGTTTTACACACTTTTCTTTGTGCTTCTTTGATACCAAATGATTTTCATATTGGTTTTTTGTATTGAAACTTTTTCTACATGTCTTACAATTCATTGATTCTTCTTCTTTTTGTTGATCATCTTTAGTCCTTTGTGCAATTACTCTTTTCTGAAATTCTTCTACAGTAACAGGAGGTAATTCAGCCACTTTCCTTTTCAAATTATATCTGTGCCAATCTGACTTATAATGCTGTCTTTGTATTTCCAAATCTTTAAATGCCACACGGCATGTGATACAAGTAAATGGAGAAGTCATTTTCTACAATATGTTTTAATGTATCACAATTATAAATTAGAAATCAGTAATAGATAGGTTGCCTTTCAACTAACAAAGTTCTGATGTGACTATGAATTATATTGTGGTAACATTTATTATACTATATATACCACCAAATAAATGAGTATAAATTATATTATATGCTACTTATATTTAATTACAGTTAATATACATAATGAGAATTATAATACGACTCACGCGTGGAATTACTTTTGCACGTGAAGGTTATGTTCAAAATACTTCATTGCAATGACTTAAAGGTTATGTTACCGATTACACGACTAGCGCAATACTAGTGCAATCATTACAACTGATATCTGCTTTTGATATTGCGTCAGAACACGTAAAAGAAAGTATATAAATCTTGAAAGTCATAGGGTATAAAAATTCCCTAATAAATTGTTAACATGTAATTTTTTTCGGCGGCAAATTTGTAAATGACCTATACGTATTTAAATACTTAACAAATAGTTCGTTAAACGTTCTGATACATATAATATGCATTTAATGGAACTAGCAACGATTATAATTAGTAATTTACATAAAGATGTTGGAAATACCTATTAATTTCCTTACGTTTTGAATAATTTATGCTACAGAACACTTTACCGTAGCATCTTCTTTTTCGAGCATAAACTATACATCTCCGAGAAGAACTATACTGTTACTGTTTTCTCACGTAATCGAGAGTAATAAAAGTATAAGCAAATAAGGTTTTTTTAATTGTCCATATCGTTCGACCAAATTTTTATACGCTTGCAGTCGGCGTGATAATATTCCAGTGACAAGTATCGATAAAATTCTTGTCACGAGCTCTAAGGAAATTGCAAAAATGATATTGCATCACTGTCAGTGATACCGTCGAGTCACGTGACAAATCAGCAAAAACATAGTGTTTTTACTACAGTATAATAAGCTGTATGGGGGCGCCGCTATCATCGCAAGTTGTGAGTCACGTTTACGGCCCTGGTTTCTTCGAGCGTTTGCAGTTGTATTCAGGCAGTAGCCGTCTGAGAAGCCGGAACGTTTCGTGTGCTCGTTACAAGCTGAAAACGTTACGTACATCACGTACAACCGAAGAATTCTTGAGTAAATAGCATTTCGACGACAGGGATACTTGTCATCGTGCAAGAAAAGCTGAAGCATCGGCACGTTGTCAACTCAACGCGATCAACCGACATCTCGAACGACGTTTGTAGGACGACATCGTAGAAAGACGTAAAACGAGACACTGGGGTGCACCCGACAGGGCGATCCATCTGTCTCGATACACCCACGAACACCCGTTCAATTTTCACGCTAGAAGGCGGCCGTCCAGCAGGGCGATACCATTTTATATGACTTTTCTTCGACGTCAAGGTGAGTGGAACCAGGGCATGGTAACGACGGCGACCTCCTATCTGGTATCATTTGGTTGCTTCCGACGCTAATTTTAGCGACCAGCCATTTTGGACACGAGAACATACACGATTCACGAGCGGCTCATTTCTACGGAAATGAACTTTTCTCCGTCATTTCACGCATTCAAGTTCTTTCGTTGGTACGTTACGTTTCCCCTTTCTCTTTTTCCTTGTCGCCTCGTTTCCATATTCTGTGACTTAACGATCGATCGATATTGCATTTCAAATTATTGAACGAATCGAGAACGGCTGGTTTGTCGGCCGCGAGATTGCGATAACGCTCATGTAACGCCGATGTTTCGATGAATCATGATTTTTTTCGGTGCTTATGGAAAATAAGTGAAATGAAGCTATAACGTATGAACTATCAAATCGAGGTAACGATATTAACATTTCATTCTGTGATAGCGAGAGTTTAACCCTTGTGTGGGCAACCTCATTAAATGGTACCACGTTAGAAATTTAATATTAGAAATTTCTAGTTCGAAAACGTAAATTAACGTTGAAACGTAAATCAACGTTAATTGTCGCAAGCATAGGCATTTCAAGTAATTTTGTGATATTCTCATGAAAACGTAGAACCGTTGTCAGGAGAACTAGAAATCAGTATTTGGATTCTCGTTGCTGTAATATTTGAAATTTTTATGTTGCCAGACTTGAATATTTAAAATTCATAATTTGAAAAACTTCATACTATAAATTCTTACTTCGAAAAGTTTTAATACATAAAATTTGTATTTGGTATATGTAAATTGATGTGAAAAGGTGTTTAAGAAATGAAAAGTATAAAAAAACTAAAGAAAACCATATAGATATAAAGATTAAGTAAGTTTGTACAAGAAAGATTTAAAAACTCGACTATGATATTTATTTTTGTGTATGGAGTAAAATACAACGTCATTTATCGATTGGCAATAGCGACAAACTGATTTTTAAAGAAAAATTTAGTTCTGTAAGTTATTCGAGTCATGAATTTATATTTTAATATCGTTGATAAAACGAAAAGATTCGTATCATCGAATGTCGAAGCTCGATTACATACGATATTGTGCTATATCGATTTGAACGGCGGTTTCGTGTTATTTGTACGCGAATCGTCCATACTTTATACATTTATCGTAATCAACTGTATTTTTGTCTTATTATTTGTTGTATCGAATGCTTATGGATTGGACTGGTGGAGTGTGGATCGAGTGTTTCTTAAAATAGAATAGAAATGTAAATTGTTTTCTTGAATTAACATTTCTTTATCACCAAACAGGCGAATGATGAAAGCTTTCTTCTTCGTTTCTAAATGTCATTCACAGATTGCGCTGTAAAAACTTGTATTGTCTTATTTTGGCATTACATTGCATTTATATTATTTATTCTTTTCATTCAATAATAACCTTGAATAATTAAATAAGCTGGATACATATGTTAAACGTCGTCACGTAGGTATTTATTTGTTCGTGTTATCTGCCGAGTTGTCTTTGCTTGTAATTATACTCGTAGCCACGATTAATGAAACTTTCTATTTCCACTTTTCGCGGTTAATCGGAAGTACGTGATACTCGATATTTCCATTAAATCGCGAAAACGAATACCTCGCAAGATTCTGAATACATTTTTCACCGATAATTAGTAATATTTACAAGCACAAATTTCAGATAAAATTGCATAAGTTATGAGATAAAATGAGTTATCTCAAAGTTAGATAATACTGACTTGAAATTGTACGATATACATATTTGAAAAACAGGTGATGTGTAACTAGTCCCGATCTTTGTACGATGTACCATGGAAAACAACTTGTGTAAAATAATTTGAAATTTAATTAACTTTTTGTTCTATCCATTTACAGCTGTTGCTTCTGGTATTGATAAACGAATTAGTTGAAACGATTCAATTCCGTTGAACGTCCATGCGTTTATTTTCGTCGTCACAAACAATCGTTATCACAACGTATTCGTTGTTTCGAAATCGAATTGAAACGCAACGAAATTGATTTGGCGCAAGATCGCGAAAGGTTAACATTTAATTCGAACTGTATAACTTTCTCGTGTTCGTACGACGCACATATTTACGTTTCGATCCATTGACCCGGGTCCGAGTTGGAACTATTTAATTAACAACGATTCAACTTTTCCGCTAATTATATCTTTCGATTATCGATCGATATTTCGATTATCGCATAATCACATCGTTTAATAATTTCTTTGATAACTTTATCGAGAATCTAGTTATTTACTTGTATTATGTTACATCAAGATATAAATTCTTAGATCCAAAAGTCCCTAGATATCAATATCAATTTCCCTATGTCCAAAAGTCCTTATCTCGATATGTCCAAAGTCTAATTTCTCTAAATTCTCGTAGATTCAAATATCCCTAGATTCCAACGTCACCAGTGAAAATTCCCTAGACACAGATATTTCTAGATAAAACTCCCTAGACCAGAATATCTCTAGTTTAAAAATTCCTCGACCCCAAACATACCGGGTTCAAAAATTTCCTAGATCCAAAAATTCCCTAGACTAATATTTCTAGATAAAGATTCCTTAAACCACAGTATCTTAAGTTTAAAAATTCCTAGACCCCAAACATACGTGGTTCAAAACTTCCCTAGATCCAAAAATTCCCTAGACCTCAATATTTCTAATTTCTAAATCCCAGTGTATAGAATTTTATGTCCCCAGATTCCAGTATCTCTGGAATACAATATCCCTAGATTCTATTATCTCTACAATCCAATGTCCCTAGGTACCACCATCCCCAAAACCCGATATTGCCAGATCTGAGTCCTCAGGTCCAAAAATCCCCAGCTCCCCATATCCTCAAAGTTCAATTTGCTTAGATTTCAATATCCTACACTCCGACTTATCTAGATTCCAATTCCCCTATATCTAGTTAAGTATTGTGTATATAAATTTTGTGTGTATGATTTGTCAATAAATTAGTATTTGAAAATGTTCGAGCTGCAGCACGTGTAGTATCTTGCGGTTAGGATTCTTCATCACCGTGAACATGAAACTGTTCGGTTTCGAAACAGATTCTTCGAACGGTCTCTTGTAATCCGACCTTTCGCTCCCTTCGCGTACTCTCCTCTTATTTTTTCCATTTATCGTGCGGTTTAAGATGGCCCGCTCTCTGACCCTTTAAGCATGCATAGCAGCGGTCCGATAGCGATGCAGAATAATATGTGTATCTTCAATCGCTCGTATATACCGAGTGGTTCTCGAATCGTTCGTCGTTAGATCGGCGATCGTTCGGTTAATTGCGAGACAACGGGAAGCCATGCAGATTTCTAATTTCACCGATCGTCCCGTATAAAACGGGAAGTTCCGAAATTAACGGAACGTACGGCCTTGTTTCTACATCGCGGTAAAAATAGTGTACACCGTGTATGGCGCACCGGAAGTTTCGTGCGAATCGAGGGATTAGCATAGAACTATGTTTCGTTGCGTCATTTTCGGCGATGCTCGAAATTGCAACCGCATGGATCGATTCGGTTTTCAGACTAGCGTGTACACGTATTTCATTTTGTAAACGTCGATCCTGTTTCAAATATTTCTCCTACGCGTTCAAGCTTAGATTACCAATCGTAACTGGTTCATACAACACGTCAAAGAAATTTTGTTTGACATTCTCAAATAACGTATCAAGGTGCAACACGTGCATTTTCATTAGCAGGTAACGAAGCGAGCGCGCGTGCAACGCTCGAAAACGAGTGCAGCAACATTTGCATAAACAGTCGCATGCAGTGTTATCACGTTGGATCTGTCTCGCTCGCAATATGTCTTTTTCGCGACGCATCGCGGACGATCTAGCCTTGCCCGAAACGTATCAACACGCCATAAAAGATCGATCCTGGGCAGAAAATGCATAATGCATACGATTCATGCTTTCCTGCCGAGATAATGACTCCCCCTAAAATGCATAAACGTGATCTGTTGCGCGCGAACCGCCGATATTTTCATCGTGCCACTGACATTAAACTTGACTCGGTAATAGTAATGGTTCTTTCAAGATAACGCGAGCTTCATTACCTCCTGCAAATATCGCAAGATATCGTAAACTCTCTAATTTAGGGGGAGTAAAACGGCTCACTATCAAAATGAACTGAAAACTGGAAGATGGAAAATTTGGTATTGAAAAGTAGAAAATTAGTCGCTGGAAAGTTGAGATGTTAGCAATTGAAAAATTGGGAATATTTCAAAGTTGAATACTGAAACTTAGGAACCCACATTACATACATGTCCAAACATGAAAATATCACAGTACACAAACTATCTTCGATTAAAAAATTGTAGGATATCAGTATCTGTTTACTTAAGAAATTGCAGCGGAGAGTGTATACTTTTTCCGTGATAAATGCGACTTAGATCTTAACAGAGTAGGAGTAAACGGGTTATTTATTCAACGAGTTTCCGTATTGCGATTGTTGACAAGGACGCAATTGAACGGTTGACAGAGCGCATTAGTCCTGATCAGACTGTTCCTTCGATCAATACAAGGAGCAACTATTATTCCGTTGTACGCAAGAGGGTGTTTCTATCGCAAGATCACTAAAACTGCATACTCCTAACTCATCAATTATTACTTGAATCGCTGACTCGCTAAAATGGAAATTCATTGTATAGATTTATTTTAATCTGGTCCACTTGATCAAATAATCCCTGATTATTGTTCCAGTTTGTGGAACACTCATTTCCCTACGAAACGCTGGTATGTTATTTAGCGATTATCCTGACACATCTTGGCACAGAATTTCACTTGAGATCGTAATCAGCGAAGTGTAGATACTTATCAAGTGCTATAACACAGGTAGAATGTGCAAAATATGCAAAATATGAAAAATGCGGTGAGCAACCATTTGCATAAGCTGCACATTCCTGCATACAATGTGTTAAACAATTTTGTTCCTGGTAGTCGGTCATGATCAACGCGTGCAGTAATTAACATTTCCCTCCACACGGAAGAAGATACATCGTGTACGCGTTAATTAGACCTACCTAGAAGCTGGCTGCACACAATACAAATTCCACGTGTCGTAGCACATTATACTCCAATCAAGCCGTTCCATTTATCATTCCACTTTACTCGAGAATAAGATCGCGCCATTCAGCTGTCCTTGCTGCAAAATCTAATCTACCATCGAGACTCGGTCATTAGAAAAACCTGTGTTATCGTTCGAGCGATCTAATCGATTCCTTCGACGCTCTAATCAAATGCGGAAACTTCCGTGCATCGCTCACAAGTCGTTTCATATTGTTTGTTTAACGCACTGTGCAAGAAGAATATAGCGGCGTTGGTTATAGTGTCCTGTACTCGTTAACCGGAGAGAGAGTTTCATAGGAAACGAGGGGTGCATTGATCCCCAGAACGGAAGATTGTTGGAACCTGATGTAACCTCAGTCCAGTGTTCTGATAAAGCGATTGTGTCATCGTTCATTCCGGCCTACTCAATCTTCTGCTGCTTAACGAGAGAAGCATACCGCCCGGTTCAATTCTTGTTTGCTCAGCACACGAGAAAATTCCAGTTACTTCCATGAAACTCCGGTTAGCTCTAAAAGAAGGAACATATGGTATCCAAACATTGGAAACATTGTTCCACGAAGAGCATATGGTATCCATTGATTTGCAAACATTTCCCTGATGCTCTTAGGATCCAAGTAGGTTTAAATCCAATTGTATAGCAAGACTGTGAAAACCTGATCTAATTTCATTTTATTTCAACAGAATCGACAGTTTGGTTAACCTTCATTTATTGGATACAGGAGACAGTATGCACCCATACCTAAATGTAAAGATAACAAGGGTTTTTATAAACATTTGATCTGAACACGTGGGCACACATGTGGACTCTGGTTATCTTTGTAGGAAGGAAAATTACATACCTACACGACAATCAGTTCACTGCCTCTATCTACATCACCAGTTTTTAAAGATCTGAATATAAGGTCTACAAGATAATGAAAAGCTGCAGCAGCCTGACCTAACCTCACTCTATTACATTCTACGCCAACAAAATACCTTAACCTCATCAATCTCCATCTACTGGAGAGAGACTCCAGTTAGCCCTGAAGGATGAAAGAGCATCTAGTACATGTAGGCATTTAACTGCTTCTACCAGCATCACTTTCATAAAACTTCTACCAGGATTCCCACATCGAAGAGTTATAACGTGACCTAACCTACTTCGACAAAATCCTTTGATCCGATCAATTTCTGTCCGCCAAACACATGTAGAGAAGCAGAAGATCAGAGAGCACACGGTACCCATAGGTATTTACCAGATACTCCACAGTCACCTATCACTTCTGTGAACCACACGAGTATGAGTTAACCTTGCACCGTGTGTCCCGACACCTGGGTGATCTTCCACCAAGTCGAACAGTAGAACCCGGAGATGGCGTGCTCCGGTCCTCGTGGCGCGATACCGGTAATATCTGACCTTGTCTGAAGTCCGTGGTGCGCTAACCGTAGCAGAGATTCCACGTCGACGTTACGTCCGGATCGGGCCAAGTTCCGATCAATATACGGCGTATCCTCGCGCGTAGGACGCCTGCGCAAGTGGCGAGCCGCGGGGTAGGCCGATCTGGGATCCGAGGGCCGCGAGCACGCACGACCAAGTGACTCCAGTTACGGCAGCCGGCAGAGAGTCGCTCGTCCACAAGGCATATCGTTCGCAATCCGTCGTGTCGTAACGTGCGAGTGGTGTCCTACGTAGGCTGCGCCGCGGCAACCGACCGTTTGAACGGCTATATAACCAGAGGAACCGGCCGGACTTCCTTCCTCGATCCAGAACTCTGCCGGCCTAAGGCGAGAGTCTCGAGGAAGACGTAGGGACACCAAAAGCATCCGCAGCTGCAGCCACGGTCGCAAATCACGACTTATGCGTCTGTACCGAGCAGGTAATGATCCTCCATCGTGCTACGCCTCCGCACCGCTCGATAGGACACTCCTGGGCTAGCGTTGCTCTAGATAGAGTACCATCGCTTTTAAGATAAACCTGTCCGGATGAAACGCGCAGGGGATGTGACCATCAAGGTGATTAGCAAACTCGTTTTCTTCTACGTTGTGCTACTATGTGGACCCGCTTCCTGGTCGATGATCGGTGATTAGCTACTACCGCTGCTTCTGCTATCAAATTTTGATTCCTTGGGATCCTTTCTATTCTCTGTTAATTGATTCTGGACGCCGATTGACCTCCTTTCACCCCGTCGTTTGGACTTCCTGGTTGAAGAATTAGACATCGTGGAAGAGACCTGGAGTGTCATCCTCGGTTGATATCGATTATGATTTGGTCTTTTGATACTGGTGATGCTATCAGGTTTCATTATAAAGAGATTTATGATCAGAGAGTGGATCAGATCAGAGGGTGGATATCGTTCCTAGTTTCTTCTTTGGTGTCTCTTCCTCTAGCGAGCGTAACGATCATTGACGTGGCCTCTTTGCGCATTGTGTGACACGGTGCAGTGTGACCGTGTGCACCGGCACCCTGGTATTTCAATCGAAACACGCTGTCACTGTTCTCTGTTCGTTAGGGTGGTGATGAGCAACTCGTTGTCGGTAATCTGTTGTTTCTAATCACTGCGACCGTGTATTCAGCTTTATCTGGGAGTGGTTTCTCACGTTTGATGTCGATAAAGCGACGCGATCACTTCTGATCCGTCCGCGTAACTCGTTCATTATCTACCTTGTCGGAATCACATAATCGTTCTGGGTTTCTCGTGCAAAATCCCCGGGTTCTCGAACCATTGCACGTCTCGAAACTTCCACGGGTTACAGGTAGCATAGAAATCGAACAATCGATGCGTACAAATCGCGCATACGTGAACCAATTAATAAAGGAATATTTTTGTTAAACAAGGCTTTCGCTAACTGATAAGCCTGGGGAATAAATAGTAGCCAACGAAGGGGTGCGGATCGAAGAAAGTGGGTGAACTCAACGTCCCTTTTAGCCTGTTTCTCGTGGGTTTAAATATTTTGGCTTCTCTTTGATGCTGCAACGCTTGTGAAGTTGCTTTACATAGTTGTATAATTGTTTGGCCACGTATTTGTCGGCCGTTGCACCGTGTAAATCGATTGCTCGACGGATAAATAACAATTTCACGCTAAAAGATGCTAGATTTGGACCATTGGTGGTCCATGGTCCGTGATGTGAATTATCAAATTTTTAACTGACGTTATCTTCGTCAGATATTTCGGATTTTGAAATAGAACGTTTTAAAATAGTCTGCCGATTTGTGACAAAGCTCCAGCTTCAAAATAACTCTCTTCACCGTGGGTCCACGTTTATCCACTATAAAATTACGTTGCTGTCCCAATATCAGTAAATATTTTAACGTTGCAGTTATTAAGTTCTTCGTGGGTCAATAGTTATTCTTAAATAAATACCTTGGTTTATTATGACTTTAAATGGAGGAAATATTAAAAGATGCGATCCTCCGTGGGTCATCGACGATCCACGTGATAATTGTACTACATTACAGTGATATATTGGATATGTTCTTAAAGTAGTCAAATGATATGCATCTCTGTGGGTCATCTCACTTGTCTAAGCATATATTTTTTAAGACAATGCTTCAAGAACTAATAGTTCTTCTGTCAAATGTTCTTAGAATATAAAAACTATTGTATAATTAAGCAAGAAATCAGAAATGCTTTAATGTGTTTAACATATGAAATATTTTATCTCACAATATCAAAATTGTGGTGTATTTCGGTAGATCCTCCGTGGGTCACCGATGACCCACGCGAATATTAACATATTTTTGAAACAAACCTTGATATGTTTGACATAACTATTTTATCTCAGAATGTGAAATTCTGATCGACTTCAGTAGATCCTCCGTGGGTCACTCAAGACTCAAATTATATTTAAATATAAATCTCCCTCGATTTTTTAACTCATGGGCGTATTATTAAACGATCATATTTATATTCTACGATAAAAGTCCTCCGTGGGTCATCGTTGATCTACTTGACCCGAATAAAAAATTATTGTCGATTTTTGTTCTACGTTAAGTGAAATTCATGTACGACACGAAAAAGCTTGTTCTTTTTTTCTGCTTATCACGTCATTAGCAGCATGGAAAAAATTCAATTACGTCGGCGTTCGATAACACCGTTAATTACACTTTTTCTAAGTCCCTCTTTTAGCCGGTGTCTGTGTTGGCGTATCGCAAAACGTCGTGCAGAAGAATTCGAACGATTCGGATTCACGGTGCACACGTGAAATTCTCTTTCTATCGGGAACGGATGGGATCGATGAACGGGGTTTAGCGCTCGAACTGGCGCATTGATAAACGATTAATCGGTACGGGATATCGCGGTTAGAATTCTAAACCCGTCATTTTACACCGCGTGCCAGACGTTGGAACGTTTCGTGCACGTGAGAACCTGAATTCCCTAACTAGCTTCGTCGTCATCATCAGGAATCAATAGTTAATTGGCACATATGTACACACACGATTATGTGTACACTGCTGATCAAAATCGTAAGCTCATTTCTAGTCTCTTGCGAATATACTTACGTTTTGCATTATTTCAAAATGTAAGATTACGAGTAGAAGACACTATAATAAATTATGACTCTTAATATACAAAATCTTATTTGTGGACAAAGTGACCACCAGTCTATTACAAAAAATAATATTAATGATATATAACATATCTACAATATGTATCAGATTCACAACATATGTATTAATATTTATTGAAAATATCGGATGGCGTACTAGGTTGCTTTGACCTTTGCATACATTCCAACGTACTCTGTTCAAGGAAGTAAAGTTTCTGTTAAAAAATGCATATCCACAAGAGTTTTCTGCCCCTCTTTGCAAAGTTCGTTGACCAATTCGAATCAATTTTTCCGTTGGCATGTATGATAAAGAAAGTTGTGAAACTTTACCGAGGGAATAAATAGTGGTCCGTGTACACTAGTAAGCGTTGTTTAGTTTACAAGAAGAATAATGTGTTCGCTGTTTATCGGAACGATTTACGCGATTCAGTTATCTTTAATGATTAGAGCAAGAACAGCATTGCGCTGGCGTATTGCTGGGAAGCGGATTATACTATGTTTTTACATAATAGGATTTCGTCGTGCTATCGAAACCAATGCAACCCCGCCCAGGTCGATAAAATCCTGGAAAAATATGCTTCGATATTTCTTTGTCCATATCGAACGTGTAACAATGAAATCGCGACAGACCTCTTTTATCTTTTGCTTTCATCTTCCTTCATTACGTAGGTGATCACAAATTATATAAAATTGAAAGTGGTAGAAAATTATTCTATCTTGTACTTGATTAATTTTTAGGATGATAAAGATGTTTTATAATTTTATGATAATGGTCTTTGTTTCATTTTTCCCGTTAACATTCGAACTATCAGTTCGCAGAAACGAGGATATCGTCTCTGTTTGCTTACATTCGATATACGTAGACCGGAAGCGTGTTCATAGCATAGCGAGCCCTGTCTGGCTTCGTATTGGGAATTAACGTGATGATATTACGGATAATATACGGTAGCAATTGTTGTCACATTGGTTTCTTGTTTTCCGATCGCTGGTATCAACCTGGATTATCGGAGGCTTCAAATTAAATTAATTCTCCCTGAGGGAGCTCACGGAATCAAATAGTCAGTTTTTTCTCAAATTTCACAAGTTTTCAAATCCTCAAGTTCTCAGATTCCCAAGTATTCATATTTCCAAATCTCTAAATCATCAAATTTCTGAGCCCCTAATTTCTTAAATTTCCAAATTGCCAATTGCCTAAATTTCTAAATCCCCAACTTCTCAAGTTCCCATATTCTCAATTGTCCAAAATTCCAAATCCCCAACTTCCTAAATTTCCAAATTATCAATTGCCCAAAATTCTAAATCCCCAACTTCCCAACTTCCCCTCCCTACCTTCCCATATTCCCAATTGTCCAAAATCGCAAAACCCCCAGTTCCTAAATTCCCAATTGCCCAAAACTGCCCAACTAAATCTCCAAATTCCAAAATTCTGCCAATTCGGCAATATACCGAGAGTCAACCGAGCAATCGTCTCCCCCACGCATTCTTGCGTAGATCGCAATTATAATTACAATCCGGTATAATCACATTCATGGATGATTCGATCGTCCTCCTTCTCCATCTTCTCTGATCATTTGTTTCCGGTTCATTTGTTTCATTCCTCTTGCCGACGATGCTCAGTAAAGGATTCCGTTGCATCGTTTCCGGTGGTGAAACCTCAAACCACGTATTTCCCGGCAAGCAAGTCCTCGTGTGACTTTCGCTATCATGATTTTGGAATGGTCAGTCTCCTCAAAACACCGGCTGGATGATCGTTAAACCAAGATAAATGAGACCACGCACCGGACTAAATTTTCATGAACACTCGACCTCAAACAATCTACGAACAAAACAGGAAACAGAAATAATGGTCCAGCTGCATGATCGAGTCCGAGAAACCTGGTAAAAGTCATCATCCCCTGATGGTCCCTTTCTGCGAACGTTTTTAGCAGGTCCTACTGAAAGATCTTTGAATCCGACTGTGAATGGACATAATAGGCTGCTACAAAATATATTCAGATTTCTGTGATCGAAGACTGATATGTCTGCAAAACGTGCTATGCGTTCCGTCGCTTGAGATGATTTGGCTGGTTAAACATAGGTTGGTGATGCTAACTCTCGACTGGGTCATTTATTTTATCTTAAATGCTTGATTTATATGTCTGATACTATTCAAGGAGCAGTAGTCAGTTGAATCCCTCTTATCAGGATATTGATTTAGGGAGGTGTGTTTGATTCCGGACTATCGGTGACCCACATGACTACTGGAACCTGCACTGTTTAATTTATTCAGAGAACCTATGTTAGATTAAGATTTAGTGTCCTATGTACTAAATATGATTCCCGAAACCTACAATGGTGCTTAATTTACTCAGAGAAAGTAGACTAGGTTAAGATTTGACATTCCAAGTGAACATCAGCAGATTAGGAAGTCTGACATGATGTCGTGACAAGGAACTACAATTTGATATGTAGTAAGCTAGTGACGTATAAGTGATTAAGAGATGATAACAGAAGTTGGTCTGATTACAGGAACATCCAGGATATCATCCAGAGGGAAAGGATCGGTGTACAGCAAAGGCGGCGGTAGTAGGACATTGTCCAAGCGACATTTAAACGGCAACATCATCACCTTAGCTCGGTGTAATCGTTCGTTACGAGCAACTTGTGAGTTAACCACACCAACCTGGTACCCAGGCTTTCTTAGTGGCACAAGCAACGGACAGGCAGCGTGTATGATCATTGAAGACTATCCCCCTCTGCCCACCAAACCGAGGCAATATCTGCATCAAGATACCACCCAACGATTTCTAAACCATCTGGTCCTGCCTAAACACAGGACCTCAAAATTTTCCAGGTGTGCATCTATTTCTTCACGAGTGATTAGCTCTTCTGTGTTAGCCCATCATTCAGATAAACCAATTTGAACGTTTGCTATTTCAGTAATAGGCATCGGAAGCTACAGCCGTTCAGAGAAACGTGACTGGCGTCAGCGGATAGTGCGGCACACCTTACCGCAGACAACGAAAATCACCCTGACTCGACACGTAACGAGCTACCATCGGGTAGCCATTGCCTGGCAACGTCGCTGCACAGCATTCAAACTGCCGCTGGGAAACGTGAAAATTAGATCGAGAAGGACGAGGACGAAGACGTTACCCACTTGAACACCGCGATCCAGGAACGGCCGAGAATCAAGAGAGCCGAGCTACCAGAGGAAGCTTGAAACATCCACCCACGATTTGCAGTAACGTGTTCACAACGTCTCGTCGTAAGTTGTCGCTTGGAACGGACATCAAGGTAGCTAGAAGCAAGAGACGGAAACGTCATTCACCATGGGGAGCGTCAACGTTAACCGCACCGTCAGCGATGCGTTTTATCGCTATAAAATGCCGCGGATCCAAGCCAAGGTCGAGGGCAAGGGCAACGGCATCAAGACCGTCATCGTAAACATGGTCGACGTTGCGAAGGCCATTGGAAGACCTGCCACTTACCCGACCAAGTACTTCGGATGCGAGCTCGGAGCTCAAACCCAGTTCGATTTCAAAAATGAAAGATTCATCGTGAACGGTTCACACGACGCCACCAAACTGCAAGATCTCCTCGATGGATTCATCCGGAAATATGTTCTCTGTCCGGCCTGCGATAACCCTGAAACGGAGCTGATGGTCAGCGCGAAGAAGGGGACTATCTCGCAGGGATGCAAAGCCTGCGGTTACCACGGGCTACTGGAAAGCAATCATAAATTGAACACCTACATCTTGAAGAATCCACCGAGCTTGAATCCCGCTGTTCAAGGTAGCTCTCTGACAGAGGGTAAACGCGGGAAACGTTCGAAACGCGCTAACGGTGAAACAACAACAACAACTACCACCGCTACCGCTAACGGTGATCGATCTGGTTCTCCGGAGAACGATACCAGCACCACCGACATCGTGGTCGAAGCTCCTGAGAAAATGGCTGACGAGAACGGTGATGACGACAATTGGGCAGTCGACGTGTCAGAAGAAGCGGTTAGAGCTCGTCTGCAAGACTTGACGGATGGCGCGAAAGGAATGACCATCAGCGACGATCTCGATAAGACTGAAAAAGAGAGGATGGACATGTTTTATAAGTTAGTTAAATGTCGTCGGGACGCTGGGCAACTGGACAACCATAAAGAGCTAGTGACGGAGGCTGAACGTCTGGAGATCAAGACCAAGGCTCCGTTGGTATTGGCTGAACTACTTTTTGATCAGAACATTGCTGCTCAAGCGAAAAAGTACCGGGTACTTCTGCTACGTTTCACTCATGATGACATCAAGGCACAAAAGTATTTGATCAGAGGAATCGAGCAAGTGATAGCTCTGCATAAAGATGCTTTGATGCCAAAAGTACCTGGCATTTTGAAGGTAAAATGAATCTTAGTGCTATAACCAAGTAAAAGATAACCTAACCTAATGACTCCATCCCGAAATTGAACTTTTAATCTTTATTATAGCTCTTCTATGATGTTGATATTTTGGAAGAAAAAGCTTTATTCGAGTGGTCGAATAAGGTAACCAAAAAATACGTATCAAAAGATTTATCTCAAGAAATTCACGATAAAGCTGCACCGTTCCTAACTTGGCTGAAAGAAGCGGAAGAAGAAGATTCTGAATCAGAAGAAGAAGACGATGATCTGGAGGTAAATCTCTACTTTTAAATATTCACCAGATGTATAATCTTGAAATATTACTAATTCATAAATCCCTTTTGTAGATTGAATATGACGATAGAGCCAAACAATCACTGAAACCACAACAGCCACCGCCTGCGCAGAAGAAGCCTGCTGTAGTTAATGAAGACTCGGATGATGAGGATGATTTTGATATCGATGCCATTTAAAAAGAACATGAAAGATGCTCAGTAGTCGGACACACTTGTCCGGTAAAACGATGATTAACGATCATTTTCCACACGATACAAAGAGTCGCAATGCAATCTCTTATTATATATAGCATTTTGTTATTTTAGGCCAAGAGGTGAATTATAATGCCATTTACATGTACGAGAAATTTTAACTGTTTCCGAGTTAGCAATATTTATCTGTACGGTAATATTTTAATTGTTTTTAATAAGGCGATTACGAATTACCTATATCATTATTCCTAATTATTATTGAGATTTTTAAAATGATCGAAGCATCTGCACTTCGATACACGTATCTCTTTTAGAAGAAAAAAGATACTGATAGTTCTCAACTGTTACCGAGAAGTTGGCCTGCTAAAAGCGTTCTCTATTGTATCTATTTACTATTCAAATAATAATTATTCAAATAAATATGGTTTATCGCAAGATACAGTATTTATTTATTCCCGTTATTCCCCATTATGAATTTGAAAATTGGGATTTTAATCATTGAAAAATTGATGAATTTAAAAATCTAGAAATTCAAGAATAAACTCTCAAAAGAATATTGCCAATGCCAAGAATTTCCTTTTGCCGGTTCGTGGCTATATAACCAGTCTATTGTATGTACTCCATATGCACTGTGGCTTCGTCAACCCAATTGTCAATAACTAATTTATGCAATATCTCATCTGAAACAAAAAGACCAATACTTCAAAAATAAGTGTTACTCTTCGGTTAGTCATCATTATTTGCATTATCGTGCTTCTTTTCATTGATGATTCATGTTAAAAAGAGCGGCGTTTACTTTCTGCAAAATTGCATTCGTATTGCTTCAATATTCAAAAATATTTGCAATATAAAACTTTAAGATATTAATCCGACTAACTAACTAGTTGATCGATACAATCATTCGAAATAGAATAGATCTAAATTTCATTGTTTTGAATGTAAAAATTGTTTCATAAAAACAGGCCTTATAGAAAATTCCGGTACTTGGCGCTGCAGTCGCAACGGAGTCGCTAGAGTCGCGCTTTTACGATCGGCTGACGGTCGTTTCAATATTCCGAACATTTTGTTACAATTTTCTTATTCCGAGTAACACATTTTTCACCCGTACTCGATTTTACAAAAGTCCATGATATCTCAATAGTGGAAACCATATTTAGTGTTCGTTTATTCGACGTTTAAGTCGCAAAATATGTGGTTATTGTACTTTTATTAATTTTCACGGTTATCGCCATCTTAGTCTGTCATCAAACCTTTCGAACCGAAATTTCAGTGTTTCTTACTTTACAGTTGACTGTGTTTTACAAGACTATTTTCTCACGAAAAAACAATAAATTATTCTTTCGTATCGTGAAGAACATTGCACAGTGAATTCGCAACCGTGATCGGTGAGTGCAATTCACTTTTTCCAACGTTATCGCTAACACAAAGCCGAATGGTTTATTGGAATATTAAAAACGCGTAAAATGTACTTGTTCATTACAAAAAAGATTCTCTTAGGTTCGTCTTCGACGTGTATATCGAGGCATCCTGCACTTCTTTAGGGAAGTGGGATGGTACACTGAAGAGTGGAGGATTCCTCCATGGACCGTTCTCAAGAGTAAGTTAAGTCGTTTTTATATCTCTGTAAATAATTTTTTTCTCTTTATACACGCACGAACTTAAAACGCATTTGCACGAGACCGAATTGCCACGCCTTGGGCAACTAGTTATTAACCGGAAGTAAATTATCTTAATTCGTTTCTGAAAGATTTTGCGGAACCAACGACCATGACGACGATGGTGATGGTAATTATCCTTATTCTAGTGCATTTAGAAAGGAGCGCGTTTCATCAAATTTTCACTAATTTACTAATTGAATGCTCCTACGAATAAAAAAAGGTTTCACTGTGTCAGCGATATTATGTATTTTGTACGCGTTATATAAATGTACACCGATAAGCGAGGGTTAACCGCAAATTGTCAGATAAGTGAAGTGCTGTTCATTCGAAGTCAGCATATTGGTTTTAAGAAACACAGTTTATATTATCTTCTCGTATTAACATTTTGAAGTATTTGCTTCGATTTTTTATTTATTCCGTCCAATAAAGAGACAAAGGAGCCGTAAGTAATTGTTTATTAATCAACGTGGACTTGAAATTTCTAACCTTAATCGTATATCAAAGTCACAAAAGAGTTGCAACAAGGTGTAGTTGTTTATTAAGTTATTTAAAGAACCAGCATCATAAAGTTCCGAACCGAACGGCGGACACTGATCTATAAACTGTTACCACAATTTACTATATATAAACGAAACATGAAACGAATATGTGATTGTTATATGATACGAATCTTAATCAGTGTTTCAACGTTCAAGCACTAATATGGATCTTCAATTGTCTCGCGTTGCTGTGCCATTTGTGACTGAAAATTTCGTTGCACCTGTACGCACCTGTCATTGACCCCATTCCGCTTTCGAAAATTCTATTTAAATTCTTAATGAATATACTTTAGAAAATCCTGAATAAATTAGTAATAATTTCTTGGTATCTCTGAAATAAAAAATGCTTTACGATCGTATTAAACTGGTAACGTCTGTTCTACGTTGTGCATCCGTGTTGTTTATTCAATTTCATGGTATATGTTCACACACGTGTTCTTGTCAGACATCCAATATCGATTCGTGAAACGTGCATGTACATATGTGTTATTTAGATTAGTTTGTCATTATGTTAACTGTAATAAATACTCTTCTCTCGAAGTTATATACTTTATTAAACTTCCTTAATTTCTATCAACACTTTTGCGATTGAAATAAAACATTCGATAAGCGTGTATTAAAATTGAGAAAGCAGTTTTTATGTGATGTTATGCGCGCAGTTATGTATATATGTATACATTCAGGGTTGGCACCAACATTTGCGGGGCCCCATTGCACAATTATGCAATACGGAGAAAAAGAACATTTATGACTACAATAAATTTCTCATTTGATGTCATGATAATTTATGTGGAACAAACTCGATTTTCCAACTAGATTCGTACACGACTCGTGTAGTAATGTGAGAAGAGCACGTGCGGCGATACATCGCGAGGAAATTCTACCCGTTGCAATTTTTTTTAGATTTGTCGTAGCGAAGGCACGATTGTGACGAACTTTTCGTGGTTCGGGGGGCCTTTAGAATGTTGTGAACACTCTTTGAGCCAGCCCTGAGTACACTTCTCTACGAATGGGCGCACATGGTACAGCACTTCCAATGTTCTGTCGTCATGCCGTGAGTCATCAGCTACCAGTCTCTATTCCCCCTTTAAAAGATTGCGAAAACGGTCTATGCACGCATTTCGCCGCGCCGAGATTCCTAAAACGTTCCACAAAGTCACGAGATCCGAACGAATTAATTGGTTCGAAAATAAGTAACGTTACATTCAACGATATGTATGATTGACCTATTAGCTTTAATAACATTATTGATAGCACTGCTATGATACCGATATTTATCGATAACGCTATCCGTATCAACCCCTTTAACGTAGTCACGCATTTCTGATCCACGAACTAAGTGTCATGCACGCGTTACCCTCTTCTTAAGAGCCCCATTCATCGCACCCTTACGCACCCTCTGGTTATTCCTACTGACCGACTAACACTTATTTGCGTATGTGACCTGAGCAACGTGTGGCACGAAAGTTTATGGAGAAACGTATCAATTATTTCAGAGTCGGATTAAGAACTACCCCAAAAAATGTTAGTAACCCCATATGTATTGTAAGACCTTGAAATTCCGAAACTTTTAAACTTTAGAAATTGGGGTCTTAGAATTATGAAGTTCCCGAACTTTCGGTCTTTGGAATGTCATAGTTAACTTTGAGACTTTGAAATTTTAGAAAGTGTACCCCTTGGTAGATGTAGTAGTTGAAAATTGTACCCCCTTCCCTTGGTGCTCTAAACACGTGCTTATGTCTCGTAATGGTTAATTCACTCCTGATTTCGTCTACCTGCTATATTCATACACGTAGATATTTCGTGCGTATAGTAACCCCCAATAAAATCGTGGCGCCTGCGCAATCATTCGATCCCTTCCACCCCCTTGTGTCTCGGTCTTTCGTGGACAGGGTGCGAAGCCAAACGTTTAACCCTCAGTAAAGAATTAAACGCGATTCCGTGAGGTGCCCCTTTGCTAATCGCTAATGCGGGACACACTGTAGTGTACATATGTATAGACTCTATTTTTCTACGACTAAACACTGGATAAATGTCTTTTTTACGAGAAATTCGATCGACTGAGAGTGACAATATATCTGCGACTGTCCGCGAAGAAACGATAACCAGATCGATATAGTAGAGAGTTAAATTTTTTTTGTACGGTTTAGGTAGGTTCAACAGAGTCCAACGTTACCGATGGGTAGAACAAATAATGTCAAAAACGCTGAACGCTTATAGAATGTGAGTAGCTTCCCCTACTTACAAGTCCTCGTATAACCCATTTTGATCATTATCTCCCCATTTTTTTTTCCTTTTAATACGAACAACGTTTGACTGAGCATTGCTGTTTTTACGTAAACATACCAAGCTCTAATTGCCGTGCACTTTCATTAGAAACTTCACCCACAGTTCTTCCATATTCTTTTTCCAGCGAAACGTGTCATCGAAGCAACTGCATGCACCAACCCAAATGGGTACCGCAATGCGCGAAAAAAAAAATATCGTCCGCATTATTTTATCGTCTATCAGCTGTGAAACACTTTCACTCCTGATATTCCATAATACAGGTTCTGTGTGAAATCGATGAGAAATTTTCGTACTTCTCGCCACACTTCTTTGTTAGTTCGTTCGTTCAAAATTTTTGTTTGCTCTGTGGACTAAATGTCAATGTCGAAATATGAACATGTTAAACGATGTCGTTTCGGGCGGAGGTCAAGGCTCCTCCAAGGACGATTGCACGAGGTCAAGGTTTACAGGTGCAGAACCCTGAAATCCTGACCTCGCCTGACAGCGTCAATAGTTCGTCCGTATACCGCAAGAACGTATAACTTCCGGTCGCGTTTTATCGATTGCGCTAACGTCGCATTTTTTTGTATCCTGAAAATTTCACTTGTCCTTCAAGGCGTTCGATCCTCAGATTTCCAGATTTCTACGTTCTCAAATTTCCAAATACAACTTTCAAACTTTCAAATATCTCAATTTTCAAATTCCGCAATTCTTAAACTTTTCAGAATTCCACTTTTTCCAAATCCCCAAGTTCTTGAATTAAAAAATGTCTAAATTCTCAGATTCTTTAATTCCTCAAATTCTCCAATTTCAAAATCCTCGAATTCACAAAACCTCGAAGTCCAGTCCCTAAATGTCAAAGTGTCCAAATTTTCAAATACGTGAATTCTCAGTATCCCAGATCCTTGATTTACCAAATTTTCAAATGTCTAAATCTTCGAATTCTTAAATTCTCAAATTTCCAAAGCCGAAATTTGCTGTTCTAGAAATTTCATCGTCTTTTTAAACCTATATGCGTTCCGTCACATAAAAGAACATGCTATGATGATTACGCTTGCGCGGAACTATCGAGCCATTGATTCGTCTATGTTCAACGCGGTGCCGACATGGGGTAAATTCCTCCTCAAAACGCATTCATTTCCAGCCGATTTCTCTGCGTCGCTTTATCGTCAGTTGATCTTTCGTCGTGCGTGAATGTTTCTCTAATTAAATTCAATCGTCAACGGATCGTATTATAACCCTACTTTTCTTTGTGAAAATTCATCTCGTAAGCTCGGGAAACCACTCGGTTGCGCTTGCGCGTACATGTTGTACTATTGATTTCTGTGGATTTAAGCGGCCCTGACATGGGGTAAGTTTCTATTCGAACTAATTTCATGATAATCATCCTAAACATTGTAAAAAGTTGGGTGTTTATGACTGATTGATTACATTATGAATACTCTATGTTTATGTA
This sequence comes from Megachile lagopoda, assembly GCA_036983795.1. Classification (NCBI taxonomy): domain Eukaryota; kingdom Metazoa; phylum Arthropoda; class Insecta; order Hymenoptera; family Megachilidae; genus Megachile; species Megachile lagopoda. The sequence goes on from CM072794.1 coordinate 3,754,340, forward strand.
AAAACAGAGTTAGCGTGATCGACGTAAATCTGAAAACGTTCTAGTGCCGGATACGTTCTGCTTGCCTCGACTGAAATACTTCACGATGCCTATTTTTGATTGCGGTTAATTATTGGCGCGTAAAGCAAGTCGTTCCAAATACCGCTTACTTCTGTTTTACTTTTTTTTTTGTATCTTTTGTATTGGTTGCGATCGTAGATGATTATGCAAACGCGTAGCCTCATCGTCGTTCTGACTACCGTTTCATTTTTGAATTTTTGAAAATAAATAGAAAATGTACTGGATATAATATACACATATAAATCAATGTTAAATGAAGTTCAATTTGTGTTAATTGTCATTATATGTTAGTTTTTCTGTTTCCAGCAAGAAAATAGAAACCATTGGTAGAATGACGGCCATGACACAGGAAGAAATTGTGGCTGGTGCCAGGACTGTTGCCCAAGGATTGGAAGCCCTTCGTGTGGAACATGGAGGGCTTCTACAAGGACTGCAGTCGCAGGATACACCAGTTGCAAGGGATAAAGCTAGTTTGCTATCGAAGAACATTGAGATGATAGAACTGGGTCTTGGTGAGGCTCATGTTATGACAGCCCTTGCCAGCCACTTACAAATGGTAGAGGCTGAAAAACAAAAGCTTAGGACCCAAGTTAAAAGGCTATGTCAAGAAAATGCTTGGTTAAGGGATGAGTTGGCTGGAACTCAGCAAAAATTACAAGCCAGTGAGCAAGCAGTATGTAAATTAAAGTTCTAATGTTATATTGAGTTAAAAAGAAGTATAAAAAGCTAAAACATTTATCATTTTGTTAGGCAGTTCAATTAGAAGAAGATAAGAAACACTTTCAATATATGGCAAGTCTGAAACAGTATGATGCAGATTCATCTGCTGATGATGAGAATGCTAAAGACAGACCAAAAGCTGATCCTGTAGTTGATTTGTTCCCTGATGACGACGCGGACGACCGAAATAGTAAGTGTATGTTCACTTTTCATTTCTACTATCAAGCACATCTCTTAGATGCTTGAATTGCCCTTAAGTTTGTGTGAACGATACAAAGAAATTTTACCAAAGTTTCTTCATCGTTTCAAACTGCCTTAATAGCGACATAATATTCGATACTCGATTGGAATGTTAAAGAGGTTGTAAGATTTCACATTCACACGGACTTAAGCTATCGATAAGAGCCATGTTTTTAATGTTCCGATTTTATTACAGCGATATCGCCGACACCACCATCACAGTTAGCACAACAAGTGAATGCCGGGTATGAAATACCTGCACGCTTACGTACGCTGCACAATTTGGTTATACAGTACGCGAGTCAAGGCCGTTATGAAGTAGCTGTACCTCTATGCAAGCAGGCATTAGAGGATCTGGAGAAGACATCTGGACACGATCACCCTGATGTCGCAACTATGTTGAATATCCTCGCTTTAGTATACAGAGATCAAAATAAATATAAAGAGGCAGCGAATCTGTTGAATGATGCCTTGACCATTCGTGAGAAAACGCTCGGAGAGAATCACCCTGCAGTTGCCGCGACGTTAAACAATTTAGCCGTTTTATATGGCAAACGAGGCAAATACAAAGAGGCTGAGCCATTGTGTAAACGAGCCCTCGATATTCGAGAGAAGGTTCTGGGACGTGATCACCCAGACGTTGCAAAGCAACTGAATAATCTCGCGTTACTCTGTCAGAACCAGGGTAAATATGATGAAGTAGAACGTTATTATCAACGAGCGCACGAAATTTACGAAAATAAACTTGGCCTGGATGATCCTAATGTCGCGAAAACGAAAAACAACCTAGCGTCGTGTTATCTGAAACAAGGCAAATACAAAGATGCCGAAGTTTTGTATAAACAAATACTAACTAGAGCACACGAGAATGAGTTTGGTGCTATTTGTAGCGATAATAAACCAATTTGGCAGGTGAGGGTACTTCTGTTTACTGGAAAATGCTTCTAGCTGGTTTTAGAACGAGTTATACGATCAGAAATCGATTTTAGGTCGCGGAAGAAAGGGAAGAAAATAAACATAGGAATAAAGAGAATACTCCGTATGGAGAGTATGGGGGCTGGCATAAAGCTGCTAAAGTAGATTCGCCTACAGTCACAACTACTTTAAAAAACCTTGCTGCGTTATACCGAAGACAAGGAAAGTATGAGGCGGCGGAAACTTTGGAGGATTGTGCTATGAGGTCACGAAGAGAGGTAAGTTAAATTATTAAGTTTTATTGTATCCGCATGTAGGACCGTGATAATATTCCCATTTACTCTATAAATCAGATCTTCAAATTTTTGAATTCTCAGATTGTTAAGTTTCCAAGATCATAAATTACAAAATTTAAAAGGGGGTTTGCCAACAACCCTTGCCATAAGTAGTACAGTGGAAGAATCAATTAATGTCGAAATAAAAGTCCATAGTATATTTTATCAAACTTTTAAATGTAACTAGTTGAATAGCTTTCTTTTAAAATCCTCTAGTAAATGTACATTGAATCTGTATATTCAATACAGCATAGTCAAAAAGACTGTACGCATTTGTTACTTGAGTTATGTTTTTTTGAAGCAGACATTGGATTTCGTGAAACAGGCAAAGGTGGCGCAGATTTTAGGAGAAGAAAAAGGATCGACAAGGCGCGGTTCGAGATCCAGTTTAGCCAACAGTGAACACGAGCAACACGACGAGGTAAGTTGTGTCGAAAAATAAATAAATTATTAGTCGCACTGCATGTTGTAGCACACGATTAGTCGTCTACTATCCTTTTCTTCTTTCTTTTTGTTCTTTTTTCGTTATCCGGCCCGTTCTGACGAATATTGGCGATACAACACACAATCACAGGGCTCGCTGCCGCTGGTACAAAGGGCGCTACATGAAGGACAGTCTGGCCACCACGACGCTAGTCCTAACAAACCCGGTTTTAAAAACAAGATCTTTCAAGCTTTCGGGATTCACTCTTCCACGTAGGATATTCGTCTGTAGCGTTACTTGTCGTTCAATTATGCTCGATCACACAAATAACGACTTTCGGTCGCGTCGCTGAAAGTTTTGTGCCGTTAGGACGAGAGAGAATATTTCAAGAAGTACGCATGTTTGAGAGAACATTACGTTTAGGTATTTGTTTTAAAATTTCATAATGGTGTAACCCAAACCGCTGAGGAACATTACGATCGTGCGAGAATGTCCTTAAAAGATTCCTCTAAAGTGCAAGCATTTATTAGGGACGTATAGTTGGATGTAGGAGTGGGCCTTCGGCAATTTTTGGGCATTCGATAGTTTCCGGCAGCCGGTGTTTCCGATGATACGACGAAAGCACATTACTGCACATTCTTTTGTTACATTTACAAGTATTTCGATAACCGTTTGTTGCTACTTCCATTATCCTTTTTGGACAAGTATTGCGTAGAAAAGTACAGCCTTTACAAATCACTTCCACTTGTAAGCCGTGATAGTAATGCTCCTTTAATTTCGTTGTTCCGATCCCTTTTGTTTCGTCTTGTTTTTAAAAGATCATGGATCTGTATTCTGTATTTTTTAAACGTTAATCCGAATTCAATGGAGGTGCTTTCTATGAAGCATTTTTATTTTTCACTTTGCATTATTTATCTGTAATTACTATTTGACTATTGAAACTTTTTACGCTTGTATTATACACAATCATATTAACGAGCAGATAGAATAAAAAATGCTTCCAGAAATAGTTATTTTCTTAAAGAAACTATATAGTTATCGTTTCACGTGTTCTTCTTGGCTTGACAGAAAGATACCGCGATGTAAATGAATTGATTGAATGGACATTCATCAATTTATTCAAGTATCGTTTTTTATTATCGAGTTATTTTTCGTAAGCCAAAACACACGATGAAACTGCGCACACGAAATTATATGTAGCCAATTTTAGCAACAGCTTTGCTTAACTATATAGTTCAGTATAGATTTGCAAAGATGACAGATTAAGATAATCGATGTGCAGAGAAAATTAATAACGCTAAAATAACATTTTACGGTTTAATACTTGACAAAAAAAGAAACATTAATATTCTCTGTGTAAGAGGTTTTTACGATAATATTCTTGTGTACAGTTTATTTTGATTTTTAACAAATGTGCAGTCTTCTTTTAGCTTGAGATGACTCATTGTCGTCGGTTTTAAATTCGTCTATTTAACAATGTGTTTTAATTTACATTCTTTTAAACGAAAGTTTTCTCACTTAGGGTTACATTGATTGTGTCCTACTTTTTAATACGGTGTGAGGTGTCTCGAAGCTCATGTAATATTCAAATTCTTCCCTTCAAAGTATTATGTATTTTTTAAGAAATGGATGCAACTCGTGCAATTCATTATGTTATATATTTATACGCATATAATATATTATATATTCTTAAACGATTCTCATTTGTGCGACAAATGAATGAAAAGCTGTGTTGCGGATCTATTTTGACAGATCTCAAGAGCGTAAGAAGGGTAATTTTATTAATTCGGGGCACCTTGTATCCCTTTCTTTTTTCATCTTTTATACATTACGAGTAGACTGCGGATATTTACACATTTATAATGTATCGAAGTATGCGAAGTATATAGAAATCATGTAAATCTTTGTAGACTTCAGTATATTGTAAATGCATAAATGTCCGCAATCTAGTTATCATCGAAACTCCTATTTAGATAAAATATGAAATTGTTACATTACATACAATTCTACGTTGTAATGTTTGAAACTGCAATCGGTAATTGTGAACTGGATTATTTAATATAAGTAGTGCCTTGAGACTTTAACTGAGAGCGAACAAATAAATTATTTTCTAACTGTATAAGATTCTACTTGTTATTCCGCTCGTGATGGATGATGTTACGTGCAAGACCCTTACGTTGTGGAATTTATATTCACTGTCCGTTTGTTCTTTTTTCTTTTGTTATCGTCAATCAGAGTTAGGCCTCTTTTGTATAAAACAAAGAATGTGTATAACACAGGTTTGCATCATTAATTTTCCTCGCACGCATTTGTGTTTTTTAACCACCATTGTTACCAGTCGTTTTTCGATATCTGCGTTGTCGTTTTGTTTCGCTTTGATTTGAGTACTCTGCGGGCCGGGACTTAGATAAAGGATGTCACCGGAGTACAATCTCGTCTGGACAACATACGGGACAGAAATGACCGATTTCTGGAGCAGGTGCGTATTCGTAGATTTGTAGAACATTTTACTTTATTTTTCAATGTTTTATGTTAATGCACAGAGGAATCTATTTTTATTTTTTGTTCCCACCCACCATATACATTATCTGACTTACACTTCCCATTTTTTTTTTCATTTTTAGATATTGTCAGAGCACAGACCTTTTTTGTAGCATAACAAGTATCATTGAAGTTATCGTTCCAGTTAATTACTGCTCTCTCATTGTGAATCGTACCTAACATGTCTAACATATAACTTGTATATACTTGAATCTGTCTTTGCGAGCAGTAATTATTCTCTCTAAATGTTACATTGTTATTCGATTAAGTTTTTGCCTGCCATAATACGAAGACAAAGTTAACGTCACTTTTTTTCAGCTTTTGTAACATTTATCAGCAGTTTGTTCTGATCCTGTGTCTTCAATAGCTTTCTTAGCTACTTTCAAATGTAAATGCAAGGAATTGGTAAATGAAATTAGGATCACATTGAAGGCACACGATCATTGATGTTGCTGGAAAGATCTCTCTAGAAAGTCTTTTCCTTTTGTTTCAGGACAATGTTTCATTCGCTCGCAATAAAGGATACTATGTAAGAGATATGTAACGGGGAACGATAAGTTTGGATGATAAAAAGGGCTCTGCATTGTTTGCGTAAAACATTGTCTGATGTCCATTCTGTTTGGATCGTTTAACCGTGTACAGCACATTCCAGCTGCTTTTCTTCTCAATCAGGCGTAACGTTAACGAAGTGCACACGTTGCTCGTTTCAACGCGGGAACCGAATCACGACTAGCAACTGACAATTTGGAAACAGGACAGAAGGTTGCGAGGCATATCGCTCTACTACTCTCCTTGGGAACGTACCCGAATCAAAATCCGAGCGAATCTGTTGTGTTTGAAACAGAGGGCAGGAGATAATCTATACAATTACACTGCAGAAAGTTACACTGACCTAAACATAAAAATCCGGATGTATTCAATCACTGCTCTTCGTGTTGTACAGAGAGCGATAAACAAACAAAAGTTTCTTCAAACAGGCGTCCATTTTGCATACATGCATACATATCTTTCTTTTCCGTTGAGCATACCATAGTTCAAACGACGCGACAACGTGTAATCATTCCACGAGTTCTAGCTTTTTGGTCGATTATTCAAAAAAAAGATGAAAATGATTTACATATAACTTAAGGAATGTTTGTATGTCGCTTAGCATTACATGTACTCTTACACAGTGATGGGCAACTATGCCTGCGAGGAGGTGTCACGCACATCATTGCAGTACGTACTGTGCACGTCCGTGCCCGTGAGGCTCTCCGGCGGGCACCTGATCTGCCCATCATTGCTCTTACATACCATGCATGTTAGGATTATGCGAAATTATCATCGTCATACTCAAGAATAAACAAGTGTAACGCGCTAGGGGAGAATCGCGTTTTCTCTTTTTCATTCTTGTCCCGTCTGGAGTCCAATAATACAAACTAAAATGGCGCGTGACACCGCGTGTAGTGGGAAGAGTTAATCTGCCGGCGACGTTGATTTCTTTGTCCTATTTATAATCGTACACATAACAAAAAGGAAAAAATGCTTATATAATATACTATATAATGTACTTATGTATTCGCAATATTTAATTTATTCTATGCGTTCTATTCGTCGCAATTAAGATATTAAGCGCAAGCATGATGCATATTTGTATTATAGTTACCGCGATATTTAAATTATTTCGTTTCTGAGGAAACTTTTCGTTATTTCGTTTTTATTCGTTTTTGTTTTCAGTAATCCCGTCGGGACGCGAAACAAAGATTCCTTTTATATCCGCGTTTATGTAAATCCTGAAACATATGCTTTAAGGGTAGGCTCCCGTTTTTGTTAACCTCCGAATCGATCGAAGCGCCAAGGATCATTGTAACCGGCTGTGAATGTGAACTATTTAAAACAGTCTGAAAATTGCGTTCGATTTTTAACAGTAGCTACGACAATACAGAAATGATGATCGTTTGAATTAGCCGAGTCCTCGCGCGTACATCTGAGTTCTACCAGCTAGAATCTCGGTTTTTACGAATTTTTACGCGTTGTACAACTCTTTCATTGTAACATTGTATCGCTGCAATGAGTCATCCTTAATAACATTTCGTGCGAAGAGCCATTATAGCGAGGCTATAGTTTGTTACGTAATAAATGAATAGAACTTTTATGAACAAGCTTCTAAATTATTGTCATGAATTGTTGCAACTTGCAAATAATTACTCTCATTGTATACTTGGCTGTAACGTAGGCTTTTGGAAGAATGAATTAGGGGGAGTGCTTTTAATTTTGGAGCATCAAATTTGTAATCTTAGAAATTAAGTTTTCAAATTCCTAAATTAGGTTTACAAATTCCCAAATTTTCAACTGCACAAATTTCGAAATCCCTAAGCCCTTAAATTCCCAAATTCCTGATCTTTCAAATCCCCAATTTTTAAGTTTTTGAATTCCATAATTTCTAAACTTCTAAATCTGAAAATTTAGATTAACAGAAGCCTACAACGCCATTATACAGAATCTATAGTTGCTTCCATAATTCATAAGGTGCAACTATAGCTGTTCTTATAGAGTAGCGAAGACTCGAGTCACATCAATACTTAACAACGAAAAATAAAATTAAACAATAGTTATTAAACAGTGCTATGAAATAATCATTCGCTTCTTTAATAAAATAATTCTCAAGTTCTATTCGCATGCAAATTGAATAAACTAAGACTCGTTAAAAATTGAATGCTTCGATGGCGAAACAAATTATATTGGACTGGTCTAGTTTAAAAGGTTTTAGGATTGCACCCGGGTCACGAATGTACGATTATCATTTTACAGTCGTAGCGACGATAGGATAGCTCGTTTTCATTCTGCGTAATTATTTAAGCAGCACTTCATTTTCTCATCGTTTTATCCTGCGTTCATTAATTTAGGAATCGTAGAATTTTCATCCGATCATCCTTTTTTACACTTGTCATACTTTCACTTTTTGTGTGCTCTTGTTATCTTGGAAAAAATGAATCATGCATTTATGAATACGCATATTCTGCGCCTGAGAGCTTGAAGGCCTAGAAAATTTCAGCTTTCGTTTCGCTTGAGATCAACGCTCAAGCTTTCTTGGCTTTTTGTAATATTTTAATATCGCTTGTATAAGTTGAATCATTACAAGAGAACTTGTTTTCTTTTTGTATAGACTACGCGCTACATTTAGTCTTCTTTTTTCTGTTAAATAGGTAGGGTAAATATTTATTGAGAGGTGTACGATCAGCATATTTTAATTTCACTTGTACTTGGAGAATCTTTGCATCGGTGCGTAAGCCGCGACAAGAGTTCTATGTAATTTTTAATATCTTTGTTCTTTTAATATCTTTGCTTTTCTTTTTACTATTTATATTAGATGTTTTTGTTAGCTTATTTTTCTTCTTGGGATTATGTAGCTTGTTTTCTTCCTTGAGAAGATTTTTTTTAAGAAGTTGAAAGGGAAGTTAATAGATGATCATCGATGATCTGCTATTTTATACTTGAAATAGATGTGATACAGTATTAAGATAAGGTTTTAGTGTCCATTCACCGTCGAAAGTAGTTGTTGCTTTATTCGATAGAACAACAAAACTTTTGAGGTATTGCAGCTCTCAGGTGCAAGTACTGTAATTTAAATAATATGTAAGTTTTGATTTATAATAAATATTTCCACTTGGTAAGATTTATTCGTCTGCTCCCTCGCGTAGCATGGTTTCCAAACAACAAATTGTACTTGAATTTTCGAATTTTAATTAAAACATTGTTGCTGAAATACCTCCATTGAGTATCCTTAGTTCTCATAATTTCTATGCCCATTTTGTAGCGTCCCAATTACTTTTTTCTTTGCTATATTAGTCCAGATCACTGATACCAGAGTTCACCCACCTTTGAGACTGTGGCAACACCCTAAGCTGATAAGATTGGCCCCGTTGTCTATAAAATTACTTAAAAAAAACCATTGCTATAATTATCAGCAGTCTGTGTATCAATGACGTGTCATCTTGATTGCCAGACGACACAAAGGTGCGCTTCCATAATATTAAAAGGAAAGAAAACGCAAATATAACTCTGTATCATCGACCAATTAGTACAATCATGTTTTCCTTCACTTTCATTATCGCTAACGAAGAAAAAAAAAGAGAGCAACTTGCAGCGTACGAAATTTTTTTATTCCAATATAATCAACATCGTTCACGTACCATAATTAGCATTGTGTTATTGTTCCATTCACTTCGAATTATAGAAAAGTTTTTATTGAGCATAGTGTTACACGTTACAATAGTAATAATAATAATAAGTAATAAAGGTGAGAGAGTAATGATAATCAATGATATTTACCTTTCTTCTGTTTTAACAAATAAAACTATCACGAAGTTACGCTTACAAAGAGAGAGAGAGAAAAAGAGAGAGTGTGTGTGAGAAAGAGAGAGAGAGAAAGAGGAAAAAACGAGAAAAGAATAATTCTTTCTTGAACTCCTCTTGATTTGTATCGGCTTTGACTAGCATAATTAGAAGCATATTAACGTGTTCACGATTAACCGTAATCAATTAAGGTAGGGAGGGTCGAAAAGCACGTTTAAATGCGCCAAGGGGTTGGGGGTGGTAATTACTAGATAATTACAGTTATGTAAAATAAAAAAAGGAAGAAGATAAAACGCTTCGTAAAATAAATTAGGTACGATATCAAGGAGAAATGTACATTTATAAATCGCTATAATAATAACATCATTATTATTGTTACACGTATTCGAGGGGGGCTACGTCGTGTTTCTTCAGACCAATATATATATAAAAACGATGCAAGGCTGATTTGTACGAGTTTTTTTTTTATTTCAGTAATAAAATATTCGCTCCACGTCTGCACATTTTTCTCCGCGTCCGCTTTCAGAAACGAAGGAATAGAAAAGTGAATAGAAAACAGGGAAAGAAGAGGGTAACATAGAATCGCTAGTTGAAAAGTTCGTTTCTGAGAGACAGTTACACAGCCTTCGTAAAATCGGTGAGCAAATCAGCCTGGCAGATTTTCCCGGGAAGAATTAAAGTGTAAAAAAAAAATGAACGGAGGGAAGAAGCGACACGCGCGAAAAATTCAAATTCGACAGATAGTAAAATATGTGTACAACTTCCCAATAAATATGCGACGTCCGTCTATAAAGTACAGAAGATTGCTTATCCATTAATCCGCCAACGACTCGTTGAGAAAGTACTTAAAATAGAGTCTAAACTAGCCTTTCGTGCTCCTAAGTCTAATTTAATTTGTATCAAGGAGTCCCCTACACGGTTTTTCATTTTTTTCTCCTCTGTTACTTGGTTACAATTTAGGCTTGAGCTACCTGCACAGCAAGCGTTTACATGTCTCTGTTATATTTTTTTTGGGTATGAATCTTTTAATTTTTTGACGAAATTGTGGAAGATATTTTTCTTTAAAGAGGGTAAGATTTTTTGTAAGATAAGATAGTAATTTTAGGATTTTGGGATTTATTAGAGGATTCAGGTATTTGAGGATTTATATACTTGAGGATTTACTTGGGAATTCTGGTGTTTGAGGATTTAAGAACTTGGAAGTATGTAAATTTAGAAACTTTAGGAAATCTTCAAATAACCCAGTGATTAAAACACTGAATTGTCCAACAGAACATTACATCTTCCCACCAAATTTCACCCAAAAAAAAAAAATATTCACACCCTAACGGAGACATTTAAACCCCTCCTAATGTGGGCTTCATCCCATAAAAAACGTACAATGATTTCTCGTAAATTGGCATTCGAGTCCGAAAAACGTCCGCAATCTTATCGCAAAAAATTTTGAAGACATCAAATGAAAAATTGCGGACAGACTTCGCCTCGAGTTCCAACGCTCCGTCAAAACTTGATTAAAAAGTTGAATGGGGAGCCTTACGAAATATCGAATACTGAGTAATACATGATCCGTTCTTCTTTTAATCGTTAACATCGATCGCGAAGTACAAGCGGTCACTAACAAAAATTTGTTCGAGCTCGATTTTTGAACGCCAACAGAACGAGCTATATCTAGCACCTGCTCGCTAGAGCAAATTAAATCCGACTGAATATTAATTGCCTGATTGTATACCGCCGTTGGCTCGACCATCTTTAGCTGCGTTCAAAATAAACCATTTCGAGAACGCATCTTATCCTCGTTACACATTGCACTGTTGCATTGCACTATAACATTGTCTTCGATCGAACTCGCATCACGATACGCTTTTTAAAAACTTCTCCGATCAAAAATAATAAGATCTGTCTGGATCGATCGCAGCTAGAGGGGTCTTATTGTTTAACATTTTAACTGTTACAAATTTGTATTGTATTTACCCGATAAAATGATGAAGGACGATTTTTGATGCCAGATATGTGACGATGCGTTTCAAATTGCGAACGAGAAAAATGAACGATTAATGCTTAGATTAAGCTTTGGTCGCTTTTAAATGCTCGGATTGTCTCCGATTCGATTCGTGACTCTTCTTTCTTTTATACGTTTAGAAAAGCTGTCCATCCAGCTGGCAGTGTTCTACGAGCTAATCGTCCAAAGTTTGTGCTCGAGATTGGAATTTCATAGCTATGTTGTGAGAGTGAAAAGAAACCAGGGTACGAGACTGATTAATCGGTGTCTCCGATAGGATTATCCTTTATTCTAGACCTCGCTAGACCTACTTTTAAGAGCTGGTTTTCGGCCAGGCTATCTTCGCGTCGATTCGCTTGTACGCGAAAAGGCAGTGAGAGAGCTCTTGTGGACACTCGTGGTCGCCCAGTAAGGTTTCTGAAATTATACGGATCACAAATTTTATTTGTAATAGGTAGGATGTTCCTTGGATTGGTGTGTTGGTGGGAGCTGTAACTAGGCTTTTTTATTGTGATATAGGATATTAGGTTTAGTGAGAGGATTTTCTTGGGGATTTAGTAATTCAAGATTTAGGAAATTGGGGAGTTAGAAATCTAAGACTTAGATCTTAAGAATTTAGGAATATACTAATTAAGGAATTTGGAAATTTGGTAAGTAGAGAATTTAGAACCCGACAACTAGGAAACATAAAATAATTCAAACTAGTAAATTTAGAAATCTAGACTAGAAAATTCCCAAATTTGAAACCTAAAAATTTACAGGTTCAAAAATTGAGGACTTGAAATTACAATTAAATTCAGTTCACCCCAAATCCAATAGTTATCTCGTTCAAAGATTGTAACAGATCATAATTATTCACCTTCTCCTTGGACCAACTTGAACAGACCATAGTCCTGAGGATTGGTGCACCTTATTTTATGCGCGAGGATGCGACAAATTTCTCTGGTGTTCATATTTGGTCGCACAGGCAGCGTTCTGGTGTTCAGGGATCCATGAAGTTCATCTGGTACTAAGATCCGTAGTACGGATGAACAGTCTGGTGTTCCACAACCCTGAAATTAAATTATATTTCATTGACAACTCATACTTCCATTTTGAAACATGCTTTCAAACATAGTTGACTATTAGCTATTTTGTACTTCAAGCAGTAATGAAAGCTTCATGTAGATTTTTACTAGATTTTAAGCTTTACATTGACAGCACATAAATGCTTTTCTGTGATTCATATAAATTATGCTTCATGTGTTCTAGTTAATAGGTTACACTGTAGCTAGTTTTATTCAGATAATTAATGAAGGGTTTATGTAGCCTTTTGGTAGACTTTAAGCTTAAAATTGATGTAACATGTAGATTGTTTTGTGTTCCTTTACGTCATCAAACTGTGCCTATTCTACTCAACACTGGTAGATTTTACATAACAAGGACCCTTCAAAAATATCATTTCTTTTAGCATAAATGACACAAACTCACTTCACAAAAGCTCTACAAACTACAGGTACAGTAACAGTATACTTTGATACAAGGTGTAACAAAATGTAAAGGTAAATTAATTATACACATTTTACTATTACAAAAAGAGTAACTGCGATTGTAACAAAACGTCTTCATGGTGCTTCAGATATCACGCAAGTCGAGGGCTCTTACATTTAACGTGGACATCGTTCCCTGGCTGGACTTGAACGTCTTCAAGACATGAACGGCGCTGGACAACGTGGTCAAATAGTATCCCCCTTCGCCTGTGAGAAGAGAGGGATGAAGCAACCCCCACATATATTCGGCCTCCACTTCGGCGTCCACCACCTTTCCGCGAACTAACACCCAAACTAGAAGAGGTAGAAGGTCATCCGCACCCAGGGTCACGTGTCGCCCGGAATTCGCGTGCTTTACCTGAAAAAACCCCATGAAGATGAAGAACACTTTATTATATGAACACTTCACTGAAATATTTAAACATCTCTCTGAAAATTCAACTCTTCATTTCTCTTAATAGAAGACATTGAAACTCTTTGAATAGACTTTAAACTCTTTAATAATTTGAATAGACTCTTCAACATCTTTTTGAACTAAAGGCTAAAGTCTTCAGTTTTTGTCTGAACGAAAGATTAAATTCTTCAACATCTTTCTAAACCTTGCAACATTTCTTTGAACGAAAGATTAAACTCTTTATCATTTTTTTGAACGAAATATTGAACTCTTCAGCATTTGGACGAAAGATTAAACTGTTCATGTATCTGAACGAAAGATTAAATTCTCCAATATCTTTTTACGAAAGATGTTTGAACATTTCCGTACGAAAAGCGTTGTTCGCGAACTTACGGAGTTGAAGATCGCCGAAATGGCCGCCAGGAGATTCTCCAACTTGTCCAACGGCGAGTCAGCTTTCTGAAGACGATCGATGTACTTCAGGATCCTCTCCAAACTCGACTCTGACGGCGGTATGATCTTTGGCTGCAAACAGTATTTCTGATATCTTAGCTTTTGAGGTTTCTAATCTGTGATCTGGGGAGTAGGGTACCTAGCAAATTTTCATGGAACCTGATATAATCTTAGAACTCGAAGACAGTATTAGCTTCTTGCAATTGTGTAAATTCGAGGCCTTTCTAATAGCTTTAAGCGTTTACAACGTTCGAAATCATAGCTTTACGAAGATAGCTTATTTTTGGACGTAAATATGAACAGATAATTCGTCAATTGTTCGATGTTCAAGTTTGAACATTTCTCTTTTATTTCACGATAAATATTTATATCGAATTTACATCTATAAATGTTAAAACTGTTCAAAGAATTTGATGTGTATCGTTAGAACTTGACAGTATTAGCTTCTTGCAGTTGAACGTAAGTTTGAGGCCTTTCTATAGCTTTAAGCATTTACAACATTCAAAACTATAGCTTTACATAGCTTATTTTTGGACGTATAAATAAAATGCATTTCATCAACTAAACTTCAACCCTTCTTTCTCAAAGACCATTCCTTAATTTTCTTTCAGGTTTCAAAAAAATTCCTATTTGGTTAATATATTAAATAATTACTAACTCGAACCCCGAGATCCTGCACATGTTTCCCCTGTGCATGCTGTATGCTCTCCGCGAGGGTCTGCAGCGACCCAGTGGTCACATAGTGATCCACAAACAGTCTGTAAACGTGTTCCCTGAGCGGCCTCACAACGAGACCCATCATCACACCCTCCAAGATGGCGTCAAGGTTCAGAAACTCGTTCGGTTTCAATTTCAGTCTCTCCTTTTCGACTTCTTTCTCGAATTCTCTTTCCCCGTGCTTTACTAGGTAGTTCTTCATCCCTGACATGAACTGTCGCATGTTTCTCATGACAACGTGAGGGCTGGCTTCTTTACCCTCTTTCGTGCATTGGATGAAGTTGTCGATGTTCTGGGAGAAGGTGGTTGTTTTATCTGCTGCTAACTGGAGGGCGTAGGATCGTATCGTTGCACCTGTGCCACAGTTGTCACGGTTCCTCAGTGCTTGCAATCGTGGAGGAGCTGTAACAGAAAATTAGGAGAATTAGGGTGGTTTATAGGGGGGTTGGGACACTAGTACGAGTTTGTAAATTAAAACATTTTTATATCTTCAAATTATTACTCTCAAGTTGTCAAATTGTTATGTCCTCAAATTTCTGAACTTTCAAATCTGTAGATCCCTAAATTGCTGAGGTCCCAAATTCCCCTGAATCTTCAAGTTTTCAGATTTTGATATTACGAATTAACAAATGTCCCAAACTTCTAAACCCCCAAATCCCTAAATTCTGAATTCCGCAAATGTCCCAAGTCTCTAAATTCCCAAATCTCTAAAGTTCATATTCGTAAATTCCCAAATTCTCATTTGCCAAATTTCCAAATGTCCAAATCCCTAAATTCCCTAATTTGCACTTGCCAAATTTCCAAATCCCCAAATCCCTAAATTTCCAAATTCTCATTTGCCAAATTTCCAAATCTCCAAATCCCTAAATTCCCTAATTCTCATTTGCCAAATTTCCAAATCCCCACTTCCCTAAATTCCCTAATTCTCATTTGCCAAATTTCCAAATCCCCAAATCTCTAAAGTCCAAATTCTCATTTACCAAATTTCCATATTTCCCAAATTTCTAAACTACAAATTTCCTAATTTCCCAATTCCCTAATTCCTCCAGCCCTAAATCCCCAAATTCCCAAATCCTGCAATATAAAATCTCTGAATCCAAATTCCAAAACTTTCCAGCCATCTAAATCCCCAGATATCGATAAGCAATAAAAATCAGACATTTTCGAATTGATATTCAAGAAATTTGATTTGAATCTTAATTTCTACTATCTGCGTAAACATCCAACCGTATCTTAGCGTTATCTTATCTCAATACTATGTCATATCAATAGTACACCGATGGTATAAGTTCTAAAATAGGAAACGTGTGTTAAAAACAATTGCTAATAGTCATTATCTGTACACGTGCTTATGAGGACACTGTATGTAATTTGATCTCGTTTGCTCTTATCGGAAAACACATTCTTCCGATAACTTCTTCCGTAGAAACAGATTTTTCACTTTGTAAATATAACTACACTTTCGAGTATTCAATGGGAATCCCTTCTTATCAATGAATGGAGAATGTTTCTAAAGCCATGATTATTCAATCGTGGTTATCTAGCAACAAATAATTGTAATTGATAATTATTTTTTGAAAATTTCTTCATTTCACAATTTTTTAATTTTATACTTTTCAATAATTATGTAAACCTTCTATAGAAATTTTGTATAGTTATGTACATTTTTTTTAGAAATTCTCTATACATTTATAATAATACAATAGTACAAATTTTAACTGTCTTTAAAGTTGACAACTATTTTTCAATCGTGATTCATTAAATAATTGAAATTTGCAAGGTTAAATAATTTTTGCAAGATTAATCTTTTATTAATTTTTTAAATTTATAAATACTTTCAAGAATTTTGTTTTAAACTTGATAATTCTGGAGTGATGAATTCATTGATTAGTCAACAATTGTTCAAACGACGAAGTTTGTCAATAACAGAAACAATAATATATGTCGTGTATGAAATATTGTTTAATAAGCGAGGCTTACACTTGAGTATCTCAATACTGTTTTGCAGCTTCCTGCAAAAGCACCGGAACCATCTTCCAATCTTCCGGAAGATCCCCCTCGTCTTCACAGACAAACTTTGCCGCTCACAATGCGTTTCCACCGAACAATTAATCATTTTGCTCAAACTTTTAACAACTTCTCGATTCCGAATACTTTCGAGCGTCGATTAAATCAGCTTTTAGCTGTAATACTGTTCACAACATGGATATTTCCAGTCTAGTCCTCTTCAGAACTTTGTTATCGATTATTTCGGTAATCCTGTTTCTTACAGAATTTTCTTGGGGCTACCGATATGGAATTATAGTAATAATTAAGTATATCAGTTATTCTTTTTTATGAAACTTCAGTATTTTTGTAGAGTTCCAAAATTTTCAGAGACAATACGAAATTTCGGGAATAATTAAAAACGTTCAAATAATTTATCTTCAAAATACATGAACTTCCAAATCCAATCTTCGATCAATCTTTCTTCAACTTTTCCAATTATTCTTTCTATCTCATTCTTTTTTCGAAAAGTGTCTCAACTTATTAATTTACCAACCATAAAATATACCAGTATATAAAATTGTACAAAATATGTATAATTCTCATGTCTGGTAATATATCAGTAAATATATTATTAAATATATGAAAATATAATAGTAGTAAGAAATCGTAAAAGTTCAAAGAATATCCATGAAAGTCGATAACATCTCTTTCTCAAGAGATTTCACAGTTCATTGACATTTCTACGAGCAACATCAGCCGGAAGTATGTCTTTTCTTTCGAAGAACTTCAGCGTATTCTTTAATCGGGGCTAAAGATCGTTCATTCTTATCTATACGAGCGTTCAAGAATGCTCGTTGTCGAACGAGCTTATCGTCCCAATGAATTTCGCATACAATTTATCGACGATGCTGACCCAGGACGGAATCGCGGACTTCTTCAAGAGCCGAGTTATCTCGACGACCGTGGAATGTTACGGTACCGATATAACAACCCTTCTTATTTCGCGCTCGAATACCCACGATCTTTTGTTCTTCGAATATTCGCAGATGTTTCAAGATTTCGAAATTTGGGGATTTAGGGAATTTTAGAATTTGTGGATATCGGGGTTCGGAGAGCGAAATTTGAAAATTTTAGAATTTAGGGAGTTTGCAATATGGAAGTTTGGGGGTTTGAGAGGTTGGAGATTTAGGAAATTTGGGAATTTGCAGGCTTGAGAGTTGAGAAATTTAGAATTTGGGGATTTAGGAGGTTGGAAATTTTTGAGTTTTGGGGCTTAGGAGTTTAGGAATTTTTAGAATTTGGGAATTTGGGGGTTTGAGAGTTTGGGAAATTTAGAATTTGGGGCCTTAAGAGTTTGGGAGATTTAGAATTTGGGGATTTAGGAGGTTGGAAATTTGCAGAATTTAGAATTTGGGGATTTAAGAGATTGGAAATTTTGGAGTTTGGGAGTTTGGAAAATTTTAGAATTTGAGAATTTGGGAATTTGGGGGTTTGAGAGTTTGAAAAATTTACAATTTGGGGGCTTAAGAGTTTGGGAGATTTAGAATTTGGGGATTTAGGAGGTTGGAAATTTGCAGAATTTAGAATTCGGGGATTTATGAGGTTGGAAATTTTGGAGTTTGGGGGTTTGAGAGTTCGGAAAATTTAGAATTTGGAGATTTAAGAATTTGGACAATGTGGAAATTTACAAAGTTCAGAATTTGGGGATTTAGGAGTTTGGGGGGTTCAGCGTTTAGAAAATTTATAATTTGGGAAATTTTATAATTTGGGGATTTAGGAATATGAAAACTTGAGAGTTTGGGAAATTTTAGACTTTGGAAATTTAGAAGTTTGGACAAAGTGGAAATTTGGGGATTTAGGAACTTGGAAGTCTTAGAATTTGTGGACCTGCAAGTTTGGAATATATAAAAATTCGGAAATTTCAGTATATAGAAATGTTGAAGCTTCAAAATTATCGTAAATCTAAAGTTCCTCGATAAATCGATCTTCTACTATTACTAGTTAACCCTGAATCATTTGTATTTGATAATGCTAGCAACGTGAATTGATAAAGTCGCGATTAGTATTGTTTCAGGGTTGCTGATTGCACTCGTAGTCCTCGAAGATGAGATTATTATACTCTCTTCAGTTACTGATCGAAGATATTCATTGAAGAAAGACAATTATTTTAAAAAGTTCAATAAAGAACGATTATTTTTTGAAAAAAAGTTCATGGAAGAAAGATTATTCTTGATGAAAGAAAGATTTCTATAATAAATGAGATTCAACTAGAACTTCTACAGACAATTAACTTAAAACGTTTTTAATTTTTGTTTTCGACGATTTCTCTTCTTGTCCTCTTTGTTTTTTCTCCCATCTTTCTTTAACTCGTTCGCTTTGCAACAGACAGGAGCGTGTTTGGGATTATCACCTGTCAAACACGGAGTTTCTTCACGTGATTTCATGAATAATTTATTAAAACGTCTGTCGTAGCTTCTTTTTAACAGTTCAGTAAATAAAAACAAATTTGTTAGAGCTTTCGATTACTCAAACTATTCCTATATTGGATATCAGAATATACAATATTCAATAATTTCTCTTCAGTTAAGCACAAAATTTCATTGAACAATTATTAAATTATTTTGATAACCCAAATTTTTAAGAAAGCAATTTTTCTTTTGTTCAATTACTGATGCACACAAAATTCTTTGCAATTTTCCTTTTCTTCAATTTCTGCACTCAAAATTATCCAAAATTTCTTCTTAGATCAAGAAAAGAATTTAAGAAAGAAATAAAACTAGTAATTGTTAATCAAGTTTCACTGATTTTGAACAAGAGAATTATTAAAAAAATCACTTCTTCACAAAGTTTGTTATTTTCTTCAGTTCTAGTTGTCAAATTTTTCGATCAAGAGATCGTGACATTAAAAACGTTTCACCGAATTTTTTTAATGCGATGAAGACACGAGGCTCATTAGAAGACTACTCAACACGAGGCTTCACCGACGACCGATTGTCTGACACTAAATAAATCGTCGAACGCGTTATCGTGAAAGGTAGAGCTATCGTTCGTACACTCCGCAGTATCGTAGAGGGGCGAATGCCCGCAATTGTGGGCAATTTTGTGACCGGGGGAAGGTCTGGGTTTTTCTGACCTCCACTCCTTGTAGGATGGTTGGAAAGGGTCTTAGGGACATGGGTCCTGTAAATTTTGTGAAATTTTAGGAGGGAAATGTAAGTTTAGATATTTTGCTGTGTTAATTTGTCGAAGGTAACATTTTTAATGTGAAGATTTGGAGATCACTACCTTTTTATTTTTTGATTCTTCAATTTTTAAGTTTGTATATTTATTTCTAACTTTTCAAGTTTGTATATTTGTCAAATTTCTAACTTTTTAAGTTTGTATATTTATCAAGTTTCTAACTTTTTAAGTTTGTATATGTTCCAATATTTCTAATTTAAAAATTTCAATATTACCCAAGTTCCTGAAT
The DNA here is from genome assembly GCA_036983795.1 of Megachile lagopoda. Lineage (NCBI taxonomy): Eukaryota > Metazoa > Arthropoda > Insecta > Hymenoptera > Megachilidae > Megachile > Megachile lagopoda. Next base: position 3,774,460 of record CM072794.1, read on the forward strand.
TCCCAAATTTCTCACTAAGTTCTAAAATTTATACATTTCCATATATCTAAATTATGAAATTTTCCAAATTCCCAAATCCCTACTTCGTAAATTCCAAAAGTTTCAAGACCAGAAATCCTGAATTTCCACATCCCCAAGTCCCAAATCTCAAGTTTGCAAATTCCAAAAGTCTCAAAACTCCAAAATCCTAAAACTTGAAATCTCCAAATCCCAAATTTGCAAATTCCAAAAGTTTGAAGACCCCAAGATCCTAAAACTACAAATTCCCAAATTCCAAAAGTCTCAAAACCCCAAAACCCTAAAACTTCAAATCCTTAAATCCCAAATTTACGAAGCCCAAAACTCCAATACCCCAAAACCCCAATATGCTAAAACTCCAAATTCCCAAATTTTAAAAGTCTCAAAACCCTAAAACTCCAAATCCTTAAATCCCAAATTTGCGAATCCCAAAACCCCAAAACCCCAAAACCCCAAAATCCTAAAACTCCAAACCCTAAATTCCAAATATGCAAATCCCAAAACTCCAAGTCTCCAAATCCCAAACTTGCAAATTCCAAAACCCCAAAATCCTAAAACTCCAAATCCCCAAATCCCAAAGGCCCAAAATCCTAAAATTCCAAATTCCCAAACTCCCAAAACCCCAAACCCAATCTCTAGCACACAAGGAAATCTTGCAATCTTCATTTCGCGACATTCATTTCCGACCATTTGTGTCTGTTTCCCAGTGTCTCGTGATCTCATCGCGATGAAAAGTGGATGATACGAACAAAGCAATCGGTTCGATGTTGCGGCTGCAGACCTTGCTAACTTCGCAGACGGTCCAGATGGTATTACGTATTCGTGGGAGCATTCCGGAAGAGGGAACAAGTTTCTTCAACTTGTTTGCGACTTCTATTAACTTAAGTGGCCTCTGTTTCCGTACATCGCGATTTAAACCTTCCCACGTTATTAGAAAGGACAATTTTCAACCAGAACAATTTCACTTCTTCATTTCTTTTTTTACTTTACTTTCGCAGTGTTGTAACAAGTCTGCTATTATTATTGAAACTTTAATTTAGTTTTTTACTTTGAAAATAAATTGTTGCAATGAGTGTTCATATTATGAGAGAAGACATTTTTTGAGAAGAATAATTTCACTTGTTTAATTTTTTATTTTGAACATAAACAGTGATGTAACTAATCTTCTTGTGTTAGTAAAAAGAACAATTTTTAACAAAGACTAATTTTATTTATTTAAATCTTTTTGTGTTTTGAACATGAACAGGGTTGCAACTAACCTTCTCATGCTATTAAAAAGAACAATTTCTAACAAGAAATTTTGCTTATTTAATTCCTCTTCTATTCCGAACATAAATAACATCAACTTTTCTATTACAAACAATTTTTAAGAATAATTTGACTTCTCCAATATTGTCCTACATCAAAAAGAAATGTGTTTAGTAGAACCATGACATAATTCATCAAGTAACTCCGCTGAAATAGTTCTTTTAACAGAGCGTCGCTGGAAAATGATTCTTGGCACGTACGTCGACAGCAATGGCGGAGGAAATTGAAGAAATTTTTGTTCTTTCATTTCCCGTTCGAGAATCAGAATTTTAAAGAATATTGCAAAGTCGAAATGTAATAATAAAACTGTGACAAGAAGGAGATTTTACGCTTCTGCGAGTTTCTTTGTCGAAAATTCTTCAATTTGCTTCGTGAATGATGAGATAATAAAATGATTTCCGCGTCGCATTACGTTTATACGTCATTTACGATAAGACAAAAGATTTCTGTTCTGATCGATGAGTATTATTTGTTTATTACAAGTTTGTTGTAGCCTGTTGCGTTAATTTTAACTCTGATACGGTTTCTTGAGTTGGACAAATAAATATTATTCACATTCAAGGAAATTTATTATAACAATATATCTTATTTGTTCATGTATTAAAAAAAATTTTTAATTTACATTCTGTAACAAAATTTATAATTTCATCACTTTGGAAGGATGAAACAGATGTACATTTCTTCTACTTTTTTAAATGAAAGCAAAGATAAGTATATCAATTAATTAAAATTTCTCGACTATCAAATTAAGAGTTCCAATACTTTTATTTTGTTTAAAATTTTTAAATATTAATTTTTAATTTTATTACTTCTACTTCTATTTCTTTTTTGACAAAAATCAATTGTTCATCTTCATAAAATATTAAAATTGTACAGAATTTCAAGAGGTGAAACAAGAATAAAAGTAGAAATTTTCCATGGGACAAATGGATATAAAAGTTCCATTTAATTTCTACCCTTTAACGTCGTTGACTTTTTCTGTCGACAAATGGAACAATAAGAAAACGATCCTTCGCGAATAATTAACGGGAAAGTCCAAACGTGGCGTCGGAAGATACCTGGGGTATAAATTTAATAATGGGGAAGGCATCATGGGACGGGTCAAAAATTTTACCCAAGGTTTCTCGACTTTATTGCACACTTAATAAAGTCTAAGGAATATTCCACTCCACCGTTTCTTTGCAATTTTTCGAGACCTCGGAAATTACCAGTGGAAAATTTTGTTATAGTGTTCCAGCGTTGATACCACAATTTTTATTTACTTTCTTCAATAATTCTTGCAAGATTTTTACATTTAAATTGAAATTCAAGATAAATTTGAAATTATAAAAGTTAGAATTAAAATTAAGCTTAAAATTGAAATGATAAAAGTTAAAAATTAAGCTCACCTAAAACAAAATGAAGTTAACTAAAATTTTAATGTAAAGTTTAAACTGCAGCAATTTTCTTCGCATTTCTAAAAAAATAAGCAAGGGTGTAAATATTTTAAAGGTACATTAAACTGTATCAGAATTATCATTTCATTTTCTATCAATCATATTTGAATAAATGCATCGATCAAGCATCAAATCAGCTGGAAACTCTGGATAAGCTTCATCCTCTTATCAGTTAGTGCAGACAAGAAACGAGAGTATTCATTAGCATAATTCCAAACAGATCATGGCGGACGATAGAATCGGTCGAAATCGGAACACAGAAACCGTGACCGTGTTTGTTCGAACAATTCTCTCGAACGAGGTCGTGCCACGTCACAATGATCTACATAATTTTTCTGTCATCTAGTCTTTTTGTCTGTGATAGTTTACCGTATTGAGTTATCTTTAACTGTGTTTCAACGTAATTACATCGACCACGTGTACGACCTTAATGTGCTCGTACACTCATTAAGTAGTATTTTTATCAAAAATTAGTCCACTTATCGCTACACGAAGACTAGAACTACAATTGGATAATAGTAAATAATTTGATATTAATTAAGGTTAAATATTTGCTTACTTAAAGGTTTAAAAAAATTTAAATATAGACGATGAATATCAAAGTTCGAAATATTAAGTAGAATATTAAATTGAGAATAATAATTAGAACATTAAATATACATAATATTAGTTAAAATATTAAATAAACATAATTAGAATATTAAATAAACATAACATTAAGTACAATATGAAATACATATAAAATTAATTAAAAAATTTAATTTGCATAATAATGATTAGAATATTAAATCTGCATAATATTAATTTTTCCTGTATGCATAATATTAAACTGACAAGAAAGAGAATGGAAGAGACAGGTATAAACTTACAGAGAAGGGGATCGAGGCGTTCCTTGAAGCTTTTGTTCCTCTTCATCCTCTCCACGTCGCTTTCGTCTGTCTCCAAGGGTGTTTCCCACTCGGAAGAATCGTAAGTTTGGTCCTTCCTGGTGTCGTTCGCCTCTTCCCTCTCGTGTCTCTTCTCCACGTTGTCGTACGAGGAGTTCCTGTCGCTATAAAGCGACTCCGACGTGTCCGGTGGTTTCAATAACTCTGGGTACCTGCGCAATAATTTATAAAACACTGATAAACGAAACTTTAAATAAATTCTTCATGAACCATTTCATAACATGTTCCAAACATCTCTTACAAGTACATATTGTTATTCGCAATAAGTTAAAGTGAGTATAATTACTTCATTCACTAATAAATTACTGATAAATTCACGATAAAGACTTTCTTCATAATTATATTGAATTCATATTTTCGCGCGCTTTTTGGAAAAAGTACAGGTGGCGCCATCTCTCCTGCGAACAGGGTGAACTACACACTTTTGAAACTCTACTTTCATTAGTTCCTATTTCCACCGCCAGAGGGCGACGAATTTGCTACTAGCGCCATCTAGCGGTGCCAGGTGCAAATACCAAAAAAGAAAATTGAGTTTTTCTTTAAAATTAGAGACTTTTATGTCCTTTTGGGGCATAGGAAACATTCTTGGATCTCATTGGAATCGAAATAAGTTCATAATAATGCCCTAAACTCGTCAGAAACGAAAATCGTAAAATTTGCATTTTATGGACCAAAAAATGCTCTGCCATCTAGCGGTGGAAGTTGGAACTAACGAAAGTAGAGTTTCAAAAGTGTGTAGTTCAGCCTGTTCGCAGGAGAGATGGCGCCACCAGTACTGTTATCAAAAAGCGCGCGAAAATCGGAATTTAAACAGTAATTTTTAATAATAGGGCTCTCAAATCACTTTCAACTTTATAAATTAGTTGTTTTACAGTTAAAAACCATTATCTTTCTTTTGTATCTCGTTCGCAAACTGCTACAATATTTTAATTAAGTTTACATACTTGAATGTAAACAGTGAATGTAACAGATGCTTCACGATTTATTTTCAAGACGTTTATAGAGATGTTTATTTTCAAGATGTTATAGTTTCTAGACTTCCATACATTTAGATCCCTATTTCCCAAACTCTATATACTTCCAGAGCCTTATATTTCTAAATTTTTAAAGTATTACATCCCTATACTCTAAAATCCTTATTCTGAGGAGTGGATCCTTGGATCCCTATACTCTGGAAGATGTCCCTAGATCCCTATACTCAAGAGAAGTATCAAATAGCAAACTTACCGTTGGAGGATGATACTCTGAACGGTCAAAGTGTTCCCAACAACGTCCCTGTCGCACTCCTCGTCCGGAAACTTCCTGGCCACGTTATCTCCCTCATAATCAGCATCACAGTCATAGTCTGGCTCGCAGTCGTCTGCTTCGTTGCCTACATCAATCAGAAACTTATCAGCGATGTGTTATCACTCGTTACACGTCATCACATTCCACAGTTCAAACTCATACTAGTAAACTATATGCTCGCTTAGTGCACGCTCGTCTAATGAACGACAGGAGCCCATCACATGTACATCTCACACATACGTGCATATCCTACTCTGTTACCTAGCATGTTAGACTCAATGAACAAATGACCTTAAGTGTACCTGTGATTGGTTTAAGAACCTAATACCTCCAGGATTAAATATTTGTAACTAACTCTTTCCAAAAGGCTCTTGCAGGACTAAACTCATCAAGAAATAGCAATGTTGATAGAACAGTGCTTGCGAATCTCTTCAAGGTGGGCCATAAGAGGATCTTAATTTAATGATTACCAATAAACTCCCAGCTGGAGTCCACAGCCCACGAGGTATCATTGAACACCTTCGTCCTGATCTTTGGTGGTTGCACGGGTTTGGCCCGCGGTATTTTCTTCACCTCTTTGGTGCTCAGTCGTTTGGCCAGGTTGTCCACAGAGGACGAGATCAAAGGCGTTTTATCCTCAGCCTCCTCCGTCTCCTCCCAGTCGATCGGATGAAGTTGATTGGGATTGCCGCCAACCGGTGTCTGCAGCCAACCTGGCTCGCTATGTCGATATTTGTTCGTCGCTGGATTGTTCCTGGGTCGTCTTCTGGGTATAATCGCCGCGCTCTGAGCGATGGCGTCCGCTGGTTCCGCGTAGAACGGGCTACCCTGTTTGGACTCCGGTGTCAGTGGGCTGTTGCTCTCTGATTTCGCCAGCATCAGGCCTAATTTGTTTCTGGGAGGCGTCACTGTGCTCGGACTGTTCAAGGAATTCGCACTGCCTGTTTGGATGAGATACTTCGTGTTAGAACTAATTTAGATGCCGAAGAGAACCGGGAATCTCTATTTATAGAAACCTGTTGGGGCACCTTTGACTAGGTTAGTGTAACTTTGTCACAAAGGCAGAAAATGATCATTCTTGTCACTTTGCAAATTGTTAAAGAGGTAAACACAGAGCGTGTAGACGTAGAACATGAAGTGGTAGAAACAGAACATGAAGTAGAGACAGAATATGAATACGTAGACACAAAATATGAGGAGATAGACATGGAACATGAGGAAGTAGGCACAAAATATGATGAAATAAACACAGAACATGAAGAGGTAAGAACATGAGGCACTAAGTGACAAGCTCTACCAAGCATTGCTGATCGAGTAATCTAACATGTAAAACAGTTCAACCAAAAATTATTCATGATCACTTTCCACCTTTAGGACAAAGATCAAAGGAAACCTCACCACACTAACCCCAACTGAACTTGATACTTCATAAACGCGATACTCTAGCAGCAACTACTCACAAACTCGTGACAATAGATCAGGTCTCCTTCCCATTCCCGTTTCCTCCGGCGACCCGTTGCTTTGTTCCGTCGGCTTCGGCTCCTGGACAGGTTTGAAGCTGCTGAACTCGGGGCTGGTGATCTCCTTATAACTCAGTTTCTCGTTGCCGATGGACTTGTCGTTCCTGACGATCATCCTGTCGTTCCTCACGATCAGCTGCTCGTTCGTGGGTAATCGCTCGTTGAAGTTCCTCTCGGCCGGATTCACCTGTCTCTCCTGAACCATCAGCCGGTCGTTCGAGTTCCTCAGCCGCTCCTGAGGATTCGCTGGGCCGTCGTTCCTCGCCAGTTTGTCGTTCGGCGACCAGGTCGACTGGTTCGACTGGTCGGTCGTGTTCCAGATGTCTTCGTAGTCCGAAATCTTGTCCCCAGGCGAGCTACGATAGTACGACTCCAGGATGTCCGATTCCTGGTAGTGCTGCGAGTTCTTCCGGGCTTCGCGGTCGCGTCTCCGCTTCGATTTGCTTGTACTCGATGGCGTGGTCGGCGAGAGGACGTTGGGAGTCTTCGCTCCGGTGTTTGGGACTAGCTTCGACAGTGGGGAGAGGACCGGGGTCGTTGGAGACAGGGGAGACTTCACCGAGAAGTTTGAGGTCAGGGACTTGTTCGAGGTAGCGCTTTGTGGACTCAGCAGCGACGTGTTTGGGTCCGATGGAGTGTTCTGCTGTAATCAAAAATCAGATGCAAGGATTAGATATCAGATGTTATTGCTGAAGAGTTACATTTGGTTAGTTTCAGTCAAATGTATCTGGATATGAGGTTGATCTGAAGGTACACTTGCTCAAGTTTACAGAAATCTTGACTAGCATCGAACTGGTCAGGAATACTAGTTTTAGCAATGAAGTTGATTCACATGTAACTCAGTGATACCCTAATCCAAACCTAACTCAGGATCATATTGAAGTCTATGTGAAGTACTAGGAACTTGTTTTGAAGCATACTTTGACTTGCTCCAACTATTGATCATCCACATATGGACGAAAAATCTATCGTAGTTCCTGCATGAATCACATGACTTTCTACATTTCAACATCCCAACAATATTCAACAAATGCTCTCCAGATACATTGACCCCAGGCCTATTGTGATCATTCTATGCAGTCCACGTGGTGCCTCTAATCCTCGATCAGTTCACCTGATCCAACACCCACTCACCTGGGAGCTGCTGACGTCATTCGCCTGATTCACATTGAACGTCACCGTGGTGGTCACCATGAAGTTATTCTGTGTCTGACCGATCCCCGGTTTGGCCCACCTGGGAGGCGGAGGTGGTGGAGTCTTCACGTTCTGTCCAATCGAATGATTCTCAGCGATGATGTTCCTGATCTCCGGCAACACAGGCGACGTGGTGCACGACAGATTGTTAAACGTAGACACATTCTGATGGAAGTTAGACGTGGAAGTGCTGACAGAAGAGAATCTGGTCCTGGATAGCTCGATGACCGTCGACTTCGATGTCTCGGCGTTCTTAGTGTCGAAACTGATCCTGGTGTCCTGGACAGGGCTCAACACGTTGCTCTCCACGTTGTGGACCACTGGCGACGGGCAACGAACGCTTTGGACCAGGTTTGGAGAGATTAGCTTCTGAGAAAGCTTGTCTGCAGGAGAGATCTTCTCTTTTTTCACGTCCAGTGGTTCGTTGAACGTCGTCAGGTTCAGAGTGTTGGGCGGCGTCGGTCGAGGCTGACGAGGCAACGACGATGCGAACGTCGTGACGACCGTCGTCGGCGACAAGCTTCCTGCGAACGAAAATAAGGGGTGATGAATTATTTTCGGTGTGGGTGAGATGGTTGAAACGCGTTCTTGGTACGGACTCGTTTTATTCTGATGGTGATGGATGGGTGTTATTTGAAGGGAGTGTAGAGGTTTTGGCAATTGGAATTTTGGGATGGGGTTTCAAGGTTTTGGAAATGGTATGAGATGCTGGTAACTGAGAGTGAGATTGCGTTGAGCTGGATTGGGGTTAGTTGGATCGTGTTGCGTTTTATCACGTTGGGGTGGATTTTGGGGAGTTGGGTCATGTGGAGTTGCACTGTGATGAATTGGAACATGTATTGGATGGCGTTGAGCTGGGTTGCGTCGAGTTGGATCATGTGGAGTTGGATTGTGTCGAGTTGGGGTATGTTGAGTTGGATTGTGCCGAGTTGGATCGCGTCGAGTTGGATTATGTGGAGTTGGACTGTGTCGAGTTGGATCATGTGGAGTTGGGTTGTGCCGAGTTGGATCATGTGGAGTTGGGTCATGTAGAAGTGGGTTGCGTTGAGTTGGACCATGTGGAGTTGGATCACGTCAAATTAAATCTAATACACTTCCAAGATTCCCAAGATTTCTTTCTCTGAATACTTGAATACTTACGTGTATCATGCGACGATATTGGTGCAAGGTTTAGCACGATGCTCTCCGTCGTCGGTGTATGAACATTATTGTTATTATTGTTATTGAGATTATTGTTACCTGCAAACAAAAGGTCTACTATTAATAAAAAATTCCACAATCACACTTTACATACCAAAATTGCTATTTATTTGCAGTGCAACATAGTGTTCTATGTTACAAAAATGTGATATAAGACTTAGTTGCAAATTTGCTCATCATTCTTTTGAAAGAATTTTTTTAGTTAATGATTATATCTTCATGAACTCACCCCCACGAAAACTACTTAAGCTGGACGTATTGCTGCTGCTGCTTTCAGGCGGTTTCGGGTTCGCCATCGGGTATCTCCAGAATTCCTGACCCAGAAGAGCCAGGGAGGAGAGTTGCTGCCTATTCTTGGCTTCACGCATCGCCCTTGGCAGTGTCAATTGAACTGGCAATTCGTCGCTGTTCGTTCAAGGGAAAACAAACTAGTCAGACAGTCATTGATTTACTCACCGTGACGAAGATAAATGTACACGCGAAGAGCAATAAAACATGAAGAAAAGTAAGACTTCTAAGGAACTACTTCATCTTCAACAAAATTTTTGTCATTCAAATAACTTTGTCCGATGCTTCATTACAATTGTATTCATTACTTCTTTATAATACATTACTTTGTTAAATATTACATTACAATTTTCTTTTTTAAATTAACTGTGGATGGATTTCAACTTTCTCAAATAAATTATTTGTCTCGTATTAATAAAATTGCACTATTCATATATTAATATTCATCTTGGAGTACAATAAATTATCTAAGAGAGTAGAATTGTTATAATTGCCTTATAATACCAGAACAAATTCACGCGCGAATTCTTCCTGCTTCCTAGTAACAACCGATTTATTAAACTGTCCTTTCTCTTTCAATAAAATGAATTTTCCATGACTAATCATAATATTAAAATAAACGATCAATTCTATAGACTGCATAAAAATATTTTGCATTTGGAATTTTGTGTCGAATATTAAGCGTTCTCGGGACAGTTACATGAAACATGGAACATAAAATGGCGGGATCAACTGGCAACAAGTCAGGTTATCGGTAGCCCATAACGTCACGCGTTCGGTAAAACGTTAAACGATCGGAAACGCTCATGAATCATTAATCGAGCCCATTAAACGTGGAAAAAAACGCAACACAGCACGGATTATCGCGAAAACCGGGGCTTAATAGCGCGTTCGCGCTTTCCAGAGTCGCCTAAATTATCTCCCGCCACGATTAAACGCTCGACTTTCACCTCGTTCGGCTCGCTGAGTTTATATCGTACCACGTCACTTCCGTGACGGAGAAGTTTGATAAATTGAGCTACAGGAACGTTCAGCTTCATCTTCGTGACACCTGCTCGCGGTACACGGTAGTCTCTGCTTAATTATCGCGGCGTCACTCTTAATAATTCTTGAAATAACGTTATCTATCATTTTTCGGACGAGTCGACGCTCTAATTATGACGAATCGTATAAATTATCAAATTTTTCGGAAGCTGGGTACAGCTGTTTATTTTGTTAGCTGAATCAACATTTATATTTAGTTTAATTTAATTATATTTAGTCTAATTTAGCTTATAAGTCTTATCATATGGATAATTTAGAATTTAATTTTTACTAAATTTGTAACAGTATTTAAATATTATAATAATAATGTTAGATAATGGGGATTACAAGGGATAAACCAGCTAAAAATCAATAATACCAAAAACGTTTCAGACTATACAAATATCTGCCAAAGAATTTGCGTATCATATGCAAATATAGTGACTCACAAGTGACTTCGCATGTCAATTTATAATTCCAAAGAACCCGATGATATCATTTTCTTCTAACCCTCGATTACGGTGAAATAAAATGGAAGAATGTTGAACTTCTTATGTATCTTATAATCTTGTACACATTTCTAGATAACGATTTATGGGCCAGCGTTATTAAACCAATAAAATGTAATTATGCAACACGAACATGTACGTAAACGGGAAGAGATGCGCGAGTTAATAGAAAGCACTTACCAGCACTGAGAATAGTGGGCGATTAACGAGGGGATGTTGTCGAACCTGTTCTCGCTAGTTTCCAAGCTCAACTTCCCCTTGTTGGCTTGGATCAGGTAGTGTTCGATATATGGCCCTTTTCCGGGAGGCAACCTTACCGACAGAGCCATCGTGTCGCTCTGACTCGATTGTCGAACCACGAAGTTCTGTAAAACGAGACGATTAAATCGATTACTTCGTCGATTGATTCAAACTTTTGTAACTTGAAAGTTTATACAAAAATTTATGTTGATTTGTACAAATTAAGGTTGCTATTTATTATTATACGAAATTATTTAAATATTCTTCGCAAGTTTTACTTTTACAAATTTACTTTTAGAAGTTTTCAAATTTCAGGGTTTCTAAATTTACAAATTCTCAAATTATAGAACTTCTTTCTCAAGATTTCTGATTCTCAAATTCTGAATTATCGAATTTCTAGAATTTCAAATTGAGTTCCGATCATATTTTATAGGACCCACCCTTAACAGGGAGTATTCCATTACATAATAAACACCATTTTCTGAACAATTACATCACACATCATAACATATGATGTAAAAATATACCCAATACAATAAAACTTCCAACCAGAATTTGACTCCATCATCCACCCCCATACAATTATAATAAAATTCTCTTTAAATATTGAAAAAAAATAAAAAATTGTACTGTTATCGCTTCCTACACATTTCACCCCCGAAACAAACTAAAACCGTAAGTTCGTTTCAACCCCCAAAACAAAGATCACTGTATCCACCATGATTTTCATAGGATTCCCCCGCACGTCCCGTACCGACTGTTTCTCGATACAACCCTCAAACGAACGCACAACGCAGAGTTTCGAGCAATCACCAGCCACGTTTCGCAGCGGAGGGGTGAGTGTCTCGTCTATGGAGAAGTAATTGCGAACGACATTGTTTTTCGGCTCGTGCAATTTGCCAGGGGGTTGAAGGGGGTGTGCGACGATTAACAAAGCTGGAAAACAATGAAGCGGCGGGAAAACAATGCCACCACAATACTACGGCTCGTTCGCAGCCGTTCTACTGATTACACTGCTCTGTGCAACCCCCTTCCAACCCCTTTCACTTGCTCCGCGGAAAAAATACACTGTACTCGAACAAAACGTCAGAGTATTCTCAGACTTGTACATTTTCTGTTGAAATTGTTGCGTTTTGAAACGGGGAGATGTATTCCTGCTCACTGACGTGTGAATTGCAGAGGGATGATTTTTCAATATCGAGGTTGGGGGATGTTATTGTTCGGTGCTGAGAGAGGGATTTTTTTGGTTTGAGAATTTTTGAACTTTAACTTTTTTTAACCATTGTCAAATTGTTTAATCAAATTGCAAAATTTACAAACTTCATTTCTGAATCATCAAATTGCAAACATATCGAACTTTGTACATTTCTGAATCAAACTGCGAGACATCCTACATTTCTACATCATCTAATTGCAAAATTCTTAGACATCCTACATCTTCAAACTCCCAAATCTCTACATTTTCAAATAATTTTGCAAATGTCAGGTGTTGTTTCCAAGATTAACAAATCGGATCAAGCCAAAACCGACGACGTACCATCAAAAAATTCCACCCTGCGCAAAAAATAAATGTAGCAGTTTCGGACAAATACGTCCCACGCGCGAAGTTCGCAATGGCGGAAAAACGGAGACGGGCGACTTAGGGAGGACTTTTACCAGGCCGCCACGCTAACAATGCCACTTGTTATGCGTATTTCCAACTAGAGCGCGGTTTGGAATGCCGCCAGAAGCTTAGGCAGTCGTATTTCGTCGGGACACCGTCCGTCGTTTGCATTTACCGCATATTAAGCCGGGGTTGCAGCTTGCCAAATGGTCGATGAGTTCGCAGATACCTTGGCCACGCTCGATCTGGCGACCATCCGTGAACGATAGCATCGTCGTGATGGCGTAATTCGAAGGCTAATTGTCCCTGCGTGCCCTAAATGTCCCGATCGTGGACCGAAAGTTTCCGCAAAATTGCTCCCCAGACGAAGGGTCACAGACACTATTAACGGTTCACACATTTCAGAATATAAGTTTAGGAAAGAGCATTATGAAGTGTTTTATAAATCTATGTGACTTAATTCAGACTTAGTTGTATTAATAAGAGAGAAAGTTGATGTGGGGACATTTTCAAACTTTGCAATTTTAATTATTTGAATACAGAAGAGTATCTAAGGGTTGTGGACGTCAGATGTTACTTTTTCATTGAAGGTAAGGTAAAATGATAAATAAGGGATGAAATATAAAGTATACAGGGTGTTTCACAAGTAGTGTACATCCCGAAAAGGGGTTGTCCTACAAGGTAATTCTGAATAACTTGAAAATGGAGCTTCAACCCCTATTTTTGCAAAGGCAGAAGTGTCCCCTACAACTCCTTTCCGGGACACTAATTGTGAGACACCCTGTATAATTATTCTTCATCGTAACATCTCGAGAAAATATTTTAGCAAAATCAGCTTCAAAATTTGTGTAATTAAAATGTGGAATCTAGGATGTCTTCATAAAAATCATAAGATGCTTCATAAACCTTGAAGATTCATAATGAACAAATGAAAGATTGTATTCATTTAACACTAGATGTATTCATTTAACAGATATATGACAATATCAAATGTCTAGTGATCCAAGTGACCAAATACAGGGTGTATTTAATTTCTCCAGCACAATATATCTAGAAAATCTTTTGATTTCGATGAAACCAAGTTGTCAGTTTTTCCGTGAAATGTACAAAGCAACAGCGTTCGAATTGCTCGAGTAGCGTGTCAAGAAGGAATGAAGTCTGTTCGAAAAGCGGATCGATGGTGTACGAGAGGTTCGTGCAGAAGAACCGGGTCAAGATCCTCTCCGAATTGTATCAAGATGGAATCAGGTCTACCTCTGAAGAAGATAAAGGCTGTACGGTAGCAGGGTCAAGAGGCTTTATCGAAAGGACCGAAAACAAGATCAAGATAAAGGCTTATGAAAAATTAAAGACTTAGATAAGATGGAGTAACGACTCCAGATCGAATCGCGATCGGGTCAAGTGTCTCTTGGAGGGAGATTGATCAAGATCCACTTGAGCAGGCTCTGAACTTAATCGGTAGAAGCATCAAATCAATGAAATGATTATGTCGATCAAACTCCAAACTGTTCGTTTTTCAAGAAATTTTCATTCGGAAGGAACATTTTATCTGAAGGATTTGAAAACGAGGTCTTGCCAGGTGAAACGCTTTCGCGTGAGAAAATCCAGAGCGGAAAGTGTTGGAGAATTTTCCAGGAGGATACGCTTTTAACCCCCTTACCAGAAAGAAAAGTTGGCTAGAGAGCCGGCTTTAGCTCGCAATTTTCTTACGCCTAATCGATTCGTTCGAGTGCACTCACCCCTTCCTCTTTGCCTTGCAACAAGTGGAAAGCACCGGCCCTTTGGATGCCAGGAAGGAACCAGATCGGATGAGAGCGTATAAGCCTCTCGATCAGAGTGATGTCACAGGCAACCTCGCTGCCAGAATCTTCTGTGGTGCCCGAAGATCCAGCCGAGGTGGCCGAACCTTCCGAGGATAACGACTCCTCGCTCTGAAATTACAAAATTAATCGATCAGTTTTCATATTTTCATATTTCAAAGGGGACATTTTCACCTCCTTCGTGGGTTGAAAGTTTAAGATTGAAGCACATTGGTTGTAATAACATTTTAGTAATTAGGGGTGGGTTGTAATGCTTGAATCACTGTGGAAGGATAATAACATTCTAATAATTTATTAAGGGTTGTAATAATATTAGAAAAGGGGGTGAGCTGTAATAATATTTTAACAATTAGGGGTGGATTGTAGTAACATCTTAATAATCAAGGTTGAACTGTAATAATCAGGAGTGAATGTAATAATATCCAAACAATTAAGGGGTGGTTTACATCACTTTATAAATCATTATTAACCACAATATTTTATTACCATGTTGATTGCAATAATTTGTTCATTTACAAAAACAAAAATTGTCACAATCCATTTCTGAATATTTTTAATTTTATCCACCCCAAATTTTCCAACCCCATTTCCATTCACAATGCAATTAATAAATTCATTTACAAATATTTCAGAGACATTTTAATCTACATAATTTATAACCTACAGACCATAAAAGGTATCGAACAGTAGAGATAATTAAAGAGAAAAAGAACGAGGGTGTAAAATGAGAAAAAATAGCTGATAGAGGTACGATTAAAGGATGACTAAATAAACGATGGCCGGGAATTGGCTGCAAATTGAGATAACCAGTGCACCCATTCTCGACGCGGTGTTATAATGCCGCATTAGAGTATATTGTGTGACGATCGAGCAGGATTTACACCCCCATGGAATTACGGCTTAAGGGAGCAAAATTTCCATATTCGTCGGGCGATTGTAAATCGTGTGACTTTGTCTACTCGTTTACGAACTGTGGTCAGAATTGGCTAGCAAATGGCTTAACGCCACACAAAAAGGAACGTGGGGTTCGAGATTAAGCAATGGATTGGAATTAACGGGACTAACTGGCTGGCTGTGTTCTGGGAAAATTATACCAAATGTTTCCCTTTCGATGCTGAATATATGAGGATTTATGCTTTGTATCTTTTGTTAGAAATTTTTTAATTTTTAGGTACAAAGTTTGCAGATTTGTAAGTTTGTGAATTTAATAATTTCCTATCCTTTAATTTCATGAAATTCCTAAGTTAGATATTTAAGTTCTGTAGTTTTTATCTGGGGAAACTCTTTAAATTTTTAAATTTGCACAACCTTAAAAGTCTTGAATTCCGTAAGACTAAATTCCTAAATTCCTAAATTACTAAACTTCTCAATTTCCAAATTCCTAAATTCCCAAATTTCCACACATACAAATCCTCTAATTCCCAAACTCCTAAATTCCCAAATCACAAAATTTCCAAATCCCCAATTTCCCACTTCCTACTTTCCCAAATTCTCACATTTGCAATTTCTACATTTCCACATCCCCAATTTCCCACTTCTTAATTTCCCACTTCGTAACTTCCCACTTCCTAATTTCCCCACTTACTCAAATTCCCAAATCCCTAAATTCCCAAATCCTTAAATTCCCGAATTCTCAAACTCCGAAAATTCCTAAATTCCCAAAATTCCCAAATTCTCCCCACACTTTAAAACTCCCCGATTTCACCAAATCTCCACAATTTTACGGATTGAAACATACATCAATTGAAATAATTGAACGTGCACGTTTGAATCCAGCAATTAAATCGTCGCTGATTACACGGAAGTCCCCCTCTAATTTTTCTTTTTCCCTTGTTTCCCACCGAGCTGACGAAGCTTATGCAAACTCTACCGTGGATAATCGTCAAACGATTAGCCGCAAAACAGCAAATCGTCACAGGAAGCGCGTTTCATCTACCTCCGTTCCTGTCTGACAAAGCGTGTTTCTTTCTGTTGATCGATGCTGATCGATCGGATCTGCCTCTTTTTTCTACCCTACCACTTTTTTCGTAACTTTTTTTCCACGATTCGTCAGTCGTCCGAGTCGCATCAATGAAAACGATAGAGACCAACGATATCCGTTTCGCGCGACCCTTTTCACACTTTTTACCAGCGGGATTTAGGGGGATCCTGGGATTATTTGAAACTGGTGAAAGGTGGGAGAGCCTTAATCGATGACCGATTTGATTTATTTCTTTTGTGCGAACGCGTCGTTTACCGTTTATTGATTATCTGCGGACTGAGTTTCGAGATTGCAATTACTATAATACTGAAAACTCATTTGTTTGTTATTTATGTTATTTCGTTGTATTTTGTTACTAGTTAGTGTAATTAGATTAAATTTTATAGGAGTTCGTTATCTTTTAGTAACTATCTTATGGTGTTTCTAGATTATGTAAGATTTATTACTATATATGTTATACAATCTCTAATCCTAAAATTCCTAGGGGACCTGCACCTATAAGACTTCTTCTCATCTCTAATTCCCTTATAATAATCACCAGGAATTCCCTAGAGGCCCCTGGGTCCTCTACGAAAGGATTCACACGTCCTATCTCATTTCCTTACTCACAAACCTAGAGATTCCCTAGATTCCTCTAGAACACTAGGATGATTCCTAGTAGTCCCTAGAAAACCCTAAAAAGGGAGAAGAGAAATCATGTTTAATTCCCTAGTGTCTCTCCCCTATGTCTACCATAGGATGTGTCCCTATAGAAACTTTGTTACTCTAAAATCCCCAGAAACACACTTTTCCTCCATAAATTCCTAAAATCCATATCTAATTAATGTAGCAAACCTAATTATCGAGAAAAAATGGTGAAAAAACTTGTCCCCTAATTTTTTCTTCTGGCAAGACGCCAAAACGGTCACCCATCCCACCATGTAAACGCCACGTACTTTGACTTGACGTCCAATCATACGACACTATATCCTACGAACCTACTATGACTACACTATCTTATTTTTATTAATAAATAAGTTTCCTTTGAATTGAGTTGTGAACGTATCTAAAATAATGTACCGCACATTTTCGATTTTTATCACATCACCATTTCTCCAGCAAGAGTGCAGTGGGGGTACGATTGGGGGGTTCGAAGAGGATTTGCAAAGGGGTTCACCGCGTGCCAGAGTTTCGAGTGTAATTTAATTTGAAATGCAGACTGACACACAACGGCATTTCGGGTTAAACGGATTAAACGAGGACGTGCAACGCGTGCTGAACACCCTTGCAGCTAATTGCGAATCCCTTAATTGCTCGCCGCAGAAAGTATTCCGTTAGGGTTGCGATTTTCCAATGATTCGATGCTTTCAACGTTTTACAAACGGGATGGGGCTAAATTATGGTGTACACCGTGCAATCCTTCCTAATTATCGGCATATACATTTTCATATATATTGCTGCACACATTCCTACAAATTTATATAACTTTGTCTATGACACATTCTTGGATTTGCATTTTTATTAATAAATTGATACATTTTTTAATTTATTTCTATAAGTAAACTGTCACAGTTTTTGATGTACTATAATAAGAAAGTTAAGACATTTTTGGACGTACTTTTACAAACACATTTTTTAATATGCTTCTATAAACAAATTGACATATATTTCTTAATGTAATTTTACAGAAAAATTTGATGCAATTTTGCAAACAAAATTTATGCATTTCTGTAAACAAACGTTTTACAATTTCCATGTGTATACAGGGTGTATAAATTTTCTTGTGGATTGAGAAGATGATTCGACTCACCTGTACATGATGTAGCTGCGTAAGCTGATGATGCTGAAGCGGATTTGGCGGAGGCGTACTAGGTGAGCTGACAACCTGAACGGTTCCATGCTGTTGCAGATACGGTTCCAGGAAGACGTCGCTCCTGTAACAAAGAGAAAACAGAGCATTCTGTTTAGTTACCTTTCGCTAATTAACCGCCCGTTCGAATTTCTAGAGACAAATTAGGCAACGTGACTTCGAGATGCTTTCACGTGGTTAGCGTGTCAATTAATACTCTCGTCGTACGTACAAGCCTTCATCATAACGAAGCAAATGTTTATAATTTTATTGTATAGCACATAAATCACATTCAACTACGACTTCATCCTTTAACTTATATAGTATACAAATATATTACATAGCAATCAAAATTAACAGATATTTAATGTAGCAATATTTTATGTTCACATTGCAACATTCGCAATAAATTTCATTACAAATAGTTTAAGGTAAAAATTTTGCAAATTTAAAAATTAGTCACATATTTCACATCAGATCTTGTATTACTGTTAATCTTATTCCACGAGAATAGAATCTCCTAAATCTCAAGTTCCGCCAAGTTTGAAGACCGAAAATTTCGAGTATCAAAAGCGTAATAATCAGTGCGTCAAACGAGATTCTCCTCTCAACCAGTGCTTCGGACGGCGGGTTTCTTCCGTTTCATTTACCGTGAAAGCGAAACAGCCACGAGAATCGTTTCGAATCTGAGGAAGAAGGTCGTGAAGGAAGAAGAGGTACAAGAGTGGTTGGGCGATCCAATTCGGTGTTGTGAAGCTACGCTGTATGGGAGAACCGCTGGTTCTCGTTACCTACGCTCCGTTTCAGAGCACTCTCGTACAGGTAATCGCTTAGAAACTCGCAGATAAATTTTCCGTAGCGTACCGAAGTACCTACTCCACGTAAGAGGACAATGTAGCTTTGTAAACAGGGATCTAACTGATGTAATTTCCGTCGGGTAGATGAGCAGAAATCGCGAAACAAGTTTCACCGTAGGAATTCATATGCCGACGTGGTTATATACCGAGAGGCCAATTTGGATGCTAGGATATTGGTAGACATCAGGGTTTATTCAAACTACTTGGAGAGTAAAATTTCAAACCATTATTTAATCATTTAGTTATAGAAACCTAAGGTGTAGTTATCTAACGTATAGTAATCTAACATGTAGTTATCTAACGCGTAGTAATCTAACGTGTAGTTATGTAACGTGTAGTAATCTGACACGTGTCAAGCTAATCTAACGCAGCACAACACAGCCAAGTTTTAACACAGAATTAGAAACATCCTCATTAGAATTAAAAATGTGCCCGGGGCTTTTTTGTTCGAGGCGGTCGACCTCATCACGAACCAGGTCATAAACAAATTGGTGGAACGCTCGGAAGAATGAAAAAGGAAAACAAAATGGAAGGTTTGTATTCGAGGCGTGCTCGTAAAAAGAGGTCATTAGGGAGACTTTTGGGACTCTAATGAGAGCATTAATTAAGTACAGCGTCGTTTGGATGGGCTTCGGAACGCTTTACACGAGTAAGGATTATCGGTATAATTAGCGGATACTCGAGACATCGTTAATTCAACGTTAATTCCGCGATCTCGTCGCGAATGCTTGATATGCAACTATTTCAGCTGTGCGACTTAATGGCGTCTTGACAATTATTACTTTACCACAAATGTGCGCTAAGTTTTCTTGAATTGTATGAGTTATAATAATTATTACAATAAGTTATTACAATGAGTTATAATTATTATAACTCAATACGATTATATTGAATTTTAAAGTGTTTAGCTGTGTTAGAATTGTAAGAATAAATTGCCAGGACTCATTTTAACTTGAAAGCATCAAATGGTATTATTTCGAGCAAACTTTGTCGCTATCCCTCGTTGAATATCGAAGCAGAGGGGCGTTGACGTATGCAAAGTTGTTGGCTGCCACCCCCAACCACCCCTGTGTGTTCTGCACTTTATTGTCCTCTGCGTTTGACAGATGAACGGTCTGTCTCGGACCTTGTCTCGACTCTCAGGACCGTATACCATTCTGCTCCATCGATTAAAGCAACTCTCGTGAAATTTGCGAAACATTTTGTCCCCCGGTGTGAACTATTCAACTCCCATCTAATTTCGTGCTACGTTCAAAATTAAATAACACGATTTACAAGTTTTATTCAACATTTCAGTTATTAATTTTACAGCTTCAATTAGATAAAATTGGGTGGAAAATTGGGATGTTGAATTCCAGTATAATTAAATATTTTTATACATATATACATGTATGTGTACTTCAATGTACGTATATGTGCTCCATATTATTTATATGTATATTTCATGATTATATTTAATATAATTGCTCCTTGATTAATATTCCAACTCACAATGTGCCCCACAATCTTTCAGTAATGTCCCTAGTCATAATGTCCTCAGTCCCCAAACATCACATAGCTACCCTTAATGTTCGTAGGAGGCTCATTCATAAATTTTTAGTAAACGAGACGTCATCAGTGTTCGAAATCGATGACAGCTGACATAAATCATCGTTGAAAAATGTCTACCTCGTTCTATCATACGATATGAGAGACGAATTGTTTCGTCGCGACGTATCGATCGCACCCGGACGTCATTGACTAATTTCGCTGCGCGGATTAATTGACTGCTCGAAGAGTTTTCACTGGCTCGCACGTGGCGGCTGGTTTCCGGTGTATCGATTTAATTAGACGGGAAACATGCACCGAAAACAGCCAACCGAATATAAACCCTCGAAAATTGAGAGCTATTCGAGAGAGTTCCGTGACCTCTGACCCGCGTCATCCGAGAGCAATGAATCGAATAATGATTCAACGATTTGGGGTATAAATAGGACCCGCGGGGCATGTGGATTATCAATTCTTATCGCGAGCGTTGCAATATGTGGTTCATCGAATCTTTAGCAACTGGGTTAAGGGCTGGAGACCATACTTTTGTTTATAATAGTTTCACAATTATAGAAGCTAATCACTCTTAGAATTTGTATATGGAATTTTAAATTACGGATAGAAATTGTAGATGAATTTTTTAAAATTAACTCTTCATGAATGTGTTTTCTATATCGTACATATAATGTACTAAGTACATATAAGATACTTTGACAATTTCGTTAAAAATATAATAAATAATGTTTCATATTTAATATGTTCATACCAGTACGTAGATAATGTTTCACAAGTTAAAAAGCATTTATCTCTTTCACGGGTGCAGTTCTCAGTACAAGAACCCGTTAAAGAAGTTCATAAAGCCAAGTCGTAAAACTCATCCACGCATTATTATAGTCTCCTGTTAAAAGCAGAGAATGCAACCCCGGACCACCCCTAACTGCAGACTGGCTACAATTAGCCAGCCCCGTGAAGCAAATTAACATCTCGAGACGGCGAAACTCGTAAAAAAAGGAGCAGAAGGACGTAAAAGGAGCGAAGTGTTTCCCATACGTTCCTTTCCTCCCCTTTGAGACACCCCACTCGACGATCCGCTCCTTTGAGACGCTCGTTGCTTCGCGTGTCTGCTTGCAAGCTCTGGATGCACGGACCACTCGTTAATACGTAAAAATCCCTTTTTACCCTTCGCGAGGTCGTCGCTGGACCACGTGTTGAGAACCTTCAGTCGTCATGGCAACCCCCGTCCGATCCTCGCAGACGTCCATGGCACCACCGTGTTCCGGTCGAATCAGGAACGTAACTTCCGCTTTGCTGGCCCTTTGTTATTTTCGACCGGTTGCTCTCGCAGTTCGACCAACGACCGTCTTGCAACCCCTTAGCTACCCCCAAAAGGGTTGCTCCTTATGGGCTGCACTTTCTTTCGTAATCTGTCAACTCTTTTTGGGGTTGCGAGGGTTTCTTTTTGATGGATGAAATTGTTTAAGGTGTTTTTGAGGGTGGTTTTCATTATTTGGAGATGACATTCTTTGGACTGATAGATCTCTGTAACCCTAGATTTCTAAATTCCTAGATTTATTTGGCAGGAAAGGTATTACTAATATTATTAAACACAGTAAATATTTCTAATTTGTAATTTGTAGTACAGAAGATCTGTTTCTAAATAGATCTGACACCTCATCATGTACCATCATACGTCATTTCCGTATAACATTTAGCATAGTATTTTAAGATCGTGAATGACAGTATCCATTGATATAAAATAACCAAAGTTCAACATTCCTGTGATTTCATTCTTCGATATAATTCGATTAGTCTGGTCGCTGATATTGAATCGCAGCCAACGGGGACGTATTCTTGCGAAACCTTGAATTCTAGCCAATGAGGGCGATTCGAGACACCTGAATACTCAGCGGAAATCTTTCGTCTCCATCGAAAGAACACTTCGTTTCTATAATACTATTTCGATACAATCTGTCAGTGTGCACGGTAATTTCTCATGAAAACGAAACGTTTAGGTAATTTCCTTTCTTTCGTACCGCTAAATCGGCGATTACTTAATTAACCTGAAATAATCGGGCGCAAACTTTTCATTGACAGGCAAAAAATTAGCTAGAAAGCATCTAATGGCGTTGAGTCACGAGAAACGGTTTCATGCTCGACGTGAGAGGAAAAGGGAATTAGAAATGTCGATTACGATGATCGTTGACCGGAAAAATATGCAATATGGTATCCCTTTTAACCATCAAGTGCGTTCTCTCGTGCGTGGAAGAGAGATTATACTTCAATCAACAAAATTCTTTTAACCTTCATCATAATCGACAAAAACTATATACATGAATACTTAAAATCATATACATAAGTACTTGAAACCATCTATATAAATACTTAAAACCATGTACATAAATAATTTTTAACAATTTAATATCCAGAAGAGTCTCTTCAGTTTTACTAAGAGATTCCAAAATTGAAAAGTTTTCAAGCGGAACAAGTATAAAATTTTCTCAAAAGAAGTTGAAAGAGGATTCTTTCGCTGCAAGTTTCTTTGAACTTTTTCTACGGGAAATCTTCCCAGACTTCAGAGAAGCGTTTAGCGCAAAACTTACGTGACGACCTCCGTGCATTTTAACCCCGTTCTAATTAACGAAATTATTTCTCCCGAGGGAAGAAGTTAATGCGCGTTTGTGTTTGTTCAGCGAGCGAGATTCGTGACACGACTCTATTTAAAAACGTAGTTTCGTGACACAACTCGTTTGAACT
This sequence comes from Megachile lagopoda, assembly GCA_036983795.1. Classification (NCBI taxonomy): domain Eukaryota; kingdom Metazoa; phylum Arthropoda; class Insecta; order Hymenoptera; family Megachilidae; genus Megachile; species Megachile lagopoda. The sequence continues at coordinate 3,797,800 of CM072794.1, forward strand.
AGACGTAACTGATGGGTGAGAATGTGCTAGGATTTTTAGAGATAAAGAAGAAATTACTTTTTTATTTGTAAGTTTATTCCTTTGTGGGAAATTTTCAAGTTTGGGCTAAGGTAATCAGTCTGATTAATTTGGTGGTTAGTTTGATTAATAACCAATTCGATGCATAGTAAATTTGTTTAATACTCAGTTTGATGCATAGTGAATTTGCCGAATATTCAGCTTGACGCATAGTGAATTTGTTCAATACTCAACTTGATGTCCAAGTGATTAATAATTCGATGTGAATTTGATAATCAATTTTACGTCTAAGTGAATTTGCTTAACAATTTGATACCTACTTTTGTTTAGTAATAAACTTGAAGCCCCGAATTTAACACCCCAATAAAAAATGTATCACCCCAATAAATTTCGAACACGTATAAACCTACATCCACATCTGTCCATCTTCAAGCAGCCTCATATATGTAGATTCACATCTTTCCATCTATTTCTCTACACTTATAATTACAAATATAGAAATCTGCAGCATAACATTACCAGTATCCTACTCTCATTTGCAACGATCGTACTTTCTCTTCTATTTAATCTGTTGGTATCCAGAATATGATACGTTACGAGGTATAATCAAATCGTTTAATTAATTTCAGCATTACACGGGACGTAATTTTATATGTGGAACACAGTTGCAAACATATCGTTTTTTTTCCCTCTTCTCGGTTCACTTTCTCCCGTTTCCACAGCAATGGTGTTTTGCATGAAAATTATCGTGTGTCGTTTCTTTTCTTTCAGACATGCGTTGCGACATGCTTTTCGCGTACCCGATACTCAGATAACATTCATAGTCAGATTGCAACACCTGTGCGAGATGCGGGCAAGGTTGATTATACATTTTTTACACGAGAATTAATTCCATGAATATTCATTAAGGTTTTAATAACTCTGGATTCATAAAAATTCACGCGTGTTTCGCTACCTTTAATTACGTGCTATAATAGTTCAATTATTTTCATTAAAGTTCAGCTTTAATAACATATTCTAGATTTTAATATTTCGTGTTACTCTAATTGTTACTGATTAATAATTAATATTTGATCAAATTGCTGTTGAAGTTTAGTAACATATTTTATTATTCACTGCAATATTTAAATAATATATTCTGTCACTCTAATTGCTATTCATTAATAATTAGCATCTGATGACTTGTATAATTGTTTTTGAATTTTAATAACATGTTTTATTATTCATTTCAATATTTCAATAATATATTCTGTTACTCTAATTGCTAGTAATTAATAATTAACGTTTGATGAAATTGGTTTGGATAATTGCTGTTGAATTTTAATAACATATTTAATTATTCATTTCGTTGAAATTGATTTCGATAATTTAAGGATAAAATATTTTCATTTAATAAATATTATTAATTAAACTAAATACATCAACGAATAAGATTAGTACAAATGTAGACGATATTAAATCGTCAATTAAATTTACAATTTTCCAATGTACATTATTTATCTCAAGATTACAAACATTAAAAATTATCACAACATTATTTATCGAATTTTAATAAAGTCTCTCAACTTGTTAATATATTAAATTACAGAAAATACAATAACTCATTGTATCTCATAAACTATCTCTCTAAGAAGCATTCAAACATGTTGAAATAAATTTCCTGCACAAACAAACTGGTACTCTCGGCCATAAAGAGCGCCATAAATTCCCTCGAATTTCCCGCCGTAAATAAAAACGACGACAACAGTCGCCATAATTCGTGAACCGAAACGGCAATGTTGGTTTGCTAGGAAAAAGTTTCTATTAGTTAAACTTCCTAACCGAGTTATCAGCACTCTGGGATTCGCGTGTCTCATCGGTGGAGATTAAATCGACCGGAAGTGGCGTCCTCCTTCGAGGTATTGGCGGAAGCCATTCCCCCGTTTCGCGAAGACGATTAATTTCCCTCCGGAACGAGCAAAACGCGATCCAATTTCGAGAAAAAAAGGAACGTGGGTATCTATGTACGTCTGAACGACCACCCTTGCACATACATTCGACTGTTTTCCTCGCCATTGAGATTGCACATGAGATTTTCCGCTAAATTGCAGACGTTTCCATTGTCTTCCGCGGACAATGGTTGCAGGAAAAGCGTTGCTGGATTTCGTTCATGAAAGTAGTCTTCGTTGTTATGTTTTAGCAAATTTTAGTATGATGAAGGTCTTTGATGGGAAAGTTTATTCGAAAATGGGGAGTGGACATTTGGGGACTTGGAGAAAGTAGAGAATAATTCTCTAAATTGTTAAATTTATAAATTTCAATATTTGATAATTATTTATGTTTCTAAACCTGCAAAATTCCTAGTAGTTCTACTATTGTCAACTAACATAATAACATTTTCTTATACTTTCCTCGCGAGACATCGCCAAGAAAGCTTCAATGAAAAAGCGACCGGGAACTGCACTATTAGTCTTAATACAACAGAGAGCTTCCTTGGAGAGCTTTGTTTCTTCCTAACACGATGGTTCCTGACAAGCTCGTTACTCCACGCTAAAAAGGCAAGTTTCCCCGTTAGATGCGCTGGACAGAGAATTTCTGACCAATTTCTTAGCGTTCCAACTTATTCAAGACCCTTTAATCCATCAAGGTTCTATCTATTATCTATAATTAGTTTTCTGAATCATAAAAGTACTTTACACGAAATTTAAGCTACCATTTTCAAGCTTTTAATTGACTGCCACACTGAAGCCATTGAAAATTGCATTCAGTAGTGTTTTCATTTTTAATAAATATACCTATACTGTTATATTTATTTTCCATAAATTCATGTAATTCTTATCTTCGATTAGGAAAGTGAGCAACTTTGTAATAATACACATGTTATATCAATATAGAAATTGTGTCACTCATATATGATAGCTTAAGTTGGTGACAGAGACGCCATCTTGGATTGTAACAAGCCCAGTTTGCAATGTCACATTCTCTACAGGGACAAATGTTTAATATTCATTGAGTGGCCAGGTAAACATGATAAAACAGAAGTAGACGAAGAGAAACAAGAGGTATACTAAATCTTCTCAGTGATAGTTTAATCCTAATAGAGTTGGAGCTAGAGACGCCATCTTGAACCGTAACAAACCCAGTTTCCAACGTCACATCCTCGACACGGAGTGTTTAGTATTCGTCGAGTGGCCAGGTAAACGTCAACACAACGGAACAGAAGAGGAAACAGAGGTATAGGATGTAGAGGAAGAAGAAGACACCAAATCTTCTGAGTGATAGTTAAATCCTAATACAGTTGGAGTTCGAGACTCGACGCCATCTTGAACTGCAAGAAACCCAGTTTGCAATGTCACGTTCTCGACACGGATGAATGTTTAATATTCGTTGAGTGACCAAGTAAACGACACAATGAAACAGTAGAAGAGGAAGAAGAGCAGGAAATAAGAGGAAGAAGACACTAAATCTTTTCAGTGATAGTTTAATCCTAATACAGTTGGAATTAGAGACTCGACGCCATCTTGGACCGTAACAAACCCAGTTTCCAATGTCACATTCCCGACACGGATGAATGTCTAATGCCCGTCGAGTGGGCAGGTAAACGTCAACACGAAATAGAAGAAGAGGAAGAAGAGCAGGAAACAAGAGTGTATGAAGAGGAAGAAAAAGGTATGCCAAAGCTCGACTAGCGTGCATCAGCCTATCCAATTTCTCGTGGAAACCGAAGCCAAAGAGCGACTCTTGGGTTACACGGTGGGAGCAGCAAAGTGGTCTTAAGTTACTTGGTGTAACACGCGACACTTTGCTCGCTAAGTACCTCCACGCTCTGTTTCGGTTGTTGTGCTTGTCTCGCTGACGTCACCCGTTATATTGTACTACTGGACAACAGAAAATCGAGTTTAGGGTGGTCCAGGGACTCTTGTATACCATTCATGCCTTTATGCTGCTGGACACTCAAGCTGAACGATGTGGAGGTTGCTTTTAGGGTGATCTACGATGTTAGTTTACATGCCATTCGATTTGGGAAGTTATGAATATTCAAATAACTTAATTATTTAAATTAAGGGAATGCAGGTAGAAAATTTTGTGATGACCATATTATTCAATTTGTAAGTTCTTAGTTAAGTTACTCAGGTCCTAAATTGTAAAATTGGTCAATGAGCCCTATAAAATTAAAAGTTTCACAAAATCTTTCTGTATAAAATAGAAAGAGAATGATTGGAAATAAAATAAAATAGAAATTTGGCAGAAAAGATGTATGGAAGCAGCGTGTTTGTCAAACAAGTAGTATGGTTCGCTAGGGACAAACATTCGACGAAGGATACACCTATTCCATTTCTGCAAATTGCTCGGTTCAGACGCGCCCTGCCAAATACGGTAATTAAAGGGTACATAATTGCAGAACCCCGGAATGGTCGGTGATCAAAGGTGAATCGTTTGCCCTTTTCTGTCCATCCGACGTCACCGCGCATATTGGGCTTCCGTGTAAAGCATTCCACAGCGAATCCGCACGAGGGCTCACGGAAATTGGCATTATGCTACCGGTTTCCTGTCTGTCGGCGAAAATTCAGACAAATTCTCGACCTCACTTACGATAAAACGACCAATTCTCTGCTTTATCGTTTTCATTCTCCTTTTTCAGTTTCCTCCGGTAGTTATGTGGAAAATGAATGAAAAGAAATGAAATCGTTTTGTTATCTCCCCGTTGGGTTCATTTCTTTGTTGTGGAGATAAATGGTGGAAAGGAATTGTTAGGGAATTGTATCGTTGGACTGGGTGATTCGGATTTTGTATGTGTGTAACGGTTCAGATTTGAAATATGGGGAGTTTATTCGGCGAGTGGCTATATAACGCGTGGCGATTACAATAAGTAGAGATAACAATGCGTGGTGATACAACGCATGGTAAATCAACGCGTGGCGATACAACGCGTGGTAATACAACACCTAGCAATACTCAATATTTCACCAATTAACAACATCCCAATTACTCTTCCCACAGGTACTTTCTTCACATTATTATTTCACGTGATTCGAAAATGATGTATGTGCTCCTCAGGACAAAATCCCCTAAGCTTTATCGACGTTTGTAATTATTAATTATTCAGGTAAGCAGCCATAAATCTGACCCGCGTAGCAAAGCAGGGAAAAAGAATGGGTGCTCCCCTGCTTTTCCCCAACTTTTAATTTACGGGAGTCGAGTATTGATCGAATAGAAATCCCCATTGCGTTTTACATAATATAATCAATGCATTCAAATGAAGAAATTTACAGAAGGAACGCTCAATAACTCCATATTCTTTAGAAGAATCTACCTATAGAACCTGCTTAGAGCTTACTTACATCGTTACTTAGCGGTTACTTATCGAGTAGTTACTTATACCGCAACTATTTATAGGACGGTTATTTATACGACTATTTATTTAACGAATACTTGTCTAGCGGTTACCTGTGTAATCAATACTCTTACAGCCACTACTTATTTAACTAATATCCAATTATTCAGTAGACACATATTCAACCATCTATCCAACAGCCACTTATCAGTTACTCTAGTTACACATCAAACGACATAAAAATTCTGGAAGGTACTTGAAGGTGTCTGTCATTCAAGTTTGAGAATTGAATAGTTTGGAAACCCCAAAAGGGTCCAGCAGATACACAATCTACCCCCATTTAACGACGAATATCGAGCCCTTTGAATCCTCCGAAGGTAACCACGAAGTCCAGCCCTCGAAGACGAGGACGCGCAAGCATTGTGGCTCGCTTTGATAACGAGTCAAGTACAAAGAGGCGTTTGCAGGACGAACAACCGCACGAATCGCTTAATTTCGATCGTTACATCACGATACTGTTCTTGCGAGAGAACAAAGAGGAGACTGGGATGACCAGACGCTCGATTAAGGGCAACTGTTTGCATTTGCTGCGTTGCGATCACGCATTTCAGGGAAACTGGACGCTGTCTGGACATACTTGTCTGCAGATGTGTAATTGATGCTATTCACGGTTATTGTGGATGTAGGTTAAAAATGTACGTTTACGATAAAAATTACTCAAGGTGCAATTATCAAGATTTTTATCTGAAATTTTTAACTTTGCATCATACTTCATTAGCTTAGGTAATCAAGTATTTATTAGGTTGCTAATTTAAAGTATTTATTAGCTTGCCTCATATGAAATGATAAATTCCACGTGAAGAGAATTGATGTGTAATTTTATTGCACATTGTACGAAAATTTTGTATAATTTATATACAGGAGGTGTTTATGGTACATTAATTATGATACATCATCTAATTCAATATAAATCAATTATTTGATCATTGTTCACAATTAGTCAAATATTTGTCAGATATGGTATAAATCATCTGTTTCTCGCATCACCGCCATTTTTCACCGCGTCACGCATTTTCCAAAGCTAACCTAACCGTTTCCCATAGCAGAGTGCACACGTGCACTCACGTGTTCGAGTGCATTCGTGATTCGACCCCTGTGATTTCGATGGGGTTGTAAGTGGCGTTAATCCCCTATGATTCGACGATCATTGTTTATTGTTAACGCGATTTTCGTTGGGAACACGATAAATCGTTGGTCCCCAGAGTGCATTAAAATCGCTCGGTTCTCTACTTTGTTATTCTAATCGGCTGGAAGCGTGCATCGCGGATGTTAGCGTCATTTTTTCAGCGTGGGTGAGAAGATAAGTTGGCACGAGCTCTGTCACGATAAAACGGAGTGATTTGTGTGCTAATTATTCATGGGCTTTGCATCTTCTATATTTTCTATGTGGAACGAGTTTACGATTAGATCGGATCATTTTTCTGCCGAATGTTCACTTATCTACTCAATTTCATCCTTTGTTGACATATTCGTTTCACTTTTGTTTCATTTATTTTACTTTTATTTTATTTATTTCCTTTCGAGAGTTTTTTATTGTTAATTTATGTACTTGAAATTTCGGGGTTGAAACAGCTCGTTAAATTTTAATTGTTGCTTATTATGTAACGCATGAAAGGAAACTTTTCGCATGAAGCCTCGAAAGGCAGCCAATCCGAAGGGAACCGAACGGCAAAAACCGAGGGGTGGCTCGATTAATTCATTCGCTTCACAATCAAAGCAATCGCGCGTGTTCGCTTGACAATCAAAGGAAAAAAGTCGCGCGAAAAACAGCCCCGCTTTCGTGTGTCAAAGACATCTCGAATTGCTCAAAAAATCTCGTTCCACTTACGACCCTTTCGCTGTTTCGTGTTAAGTGAACGTTGCGAGCTGCTACTCTGCCGCCATCTTTCACGCACTCTGACGCCAACGCGTCACATTTCATGCAAACAAATTCTTAAGATTCCTTCTGCGATCACGGTACAAGACTCAATATTAAGAAACTAAAAACGAAATAAAAATTGCAAATGAAACGATGTATTAATTGGTAAATTTCTTTCAATGAGTTACACTCATGCGTGTAAATATTTTAGAAGTCTGATGTCAGAGTTAAAATTATGAACGATGCACAGATTGTTGAATAAATAATAAATGTTAGTAACAACAGAAAGAGATATAGAATTGTGAAGATATATTTGAAATCTTGAAAACTTGAAAATAAGATTCCCGATTTCGGGTAAGTTCGTAGAATTTTATTTTCACGAAAGCAGCCACGAGCATCCCCCTATAATTGGGATCGACGAGGGTCAGATCCTCCGGCTAGTCTCCGCGAAAAAGAGAGAAAAAAATAAAAAAAATAAAAAGAAGTAAGGAAAAAAGAAATAAATGAATCTCGTCCGGGGTCTATTCGCGGGGGCCCTCAAGCGGATTACCACTAAGAGGCTTACATAAGAATAAACCGAAGGGCTTCGTGTGGTCGGCCACTTTGCTATCATATTTCATATTAACCGCTGATTAAAATCGATTTTCCTGCGGTGACAAGCAATGATTCACGTTCGATCGATTTTCAAACAAATGGGATTTCCGTTTAAGCCTCTCTTCAGGGAAATGAGATATCTTCAACGAGGGAAATCACTCTTTAAATATTTAATAATATGTAACTTGGAAATAACTCTTTTTTAAGGAAAAGTTCATTTTTTTTTAAATATTAAAATATAGGAATTTGTTAATTTACTGTGCGAACCTGTTAACAATATTTTTTCTTAAAATTATTGGGTAAATAATTAGAGTGGAATTTTTTAGTGTTTTCAGATTGGAAAGCTTTTGGTTCTTTTGTATTTATTGATTCATAAATGAAAAACTGAGTTAGATTAAAATGTCTCTGTATCTCCTTCGACATCGTGCAATCAAACGTATGGCTTTCAATTTCCCAGAAAATCAATTGACACCATCGCTGAAAGCTTCGAAGCTTTGGATAGCCGGAAGTGTAGAACTTTTGTACGTGAAAGAAGTAAGTGGGGCGAGGCATCAAAGTAACAAGGGTTGCCAAAATCAATTAAAGGGTTCGACGAACTTTTATCAAAGTAATTCAGGTATACATATTGTGAACTTCTAAATTCAATTGCGAAAGTGGATAAAAATAGATAACTTTTAATGTCCAAAAGTGTATAAAAGAATTTTCAAATTTTCAAGTTTCTAAATTATTTCTGTACTTCACTTCTATATTGCAAAATTTTCTAGTTTCCAAATTTTTAAGTTTCTAAATTCCCAAATTTTCAATTCCCTTTTCTACACTTCCAAAGTTCCACTCTCAAATTTCTAGATTACTAAATTTTTGTATTTCAAAATTTTCTAGTCTCCAAATTTTTAGGTTTCTAAATTCCCAAATATTCAACTCTCTAAATTTCCAAACTCTCAAATTTCTAAATTAAAAAATTTCCAAATTTTTAACCACCTAGACTAGATTACTAAACTTGTATATTGAAAAATTGTCTAGTTGCCAAATTCCGAAACTGTCCAATTGCATGTCCACCATGAGAATCCATGGTGGTAGCTCGCGGCGGGATCAATAAACGCAGGTGCAGGTAATGGCAACTGCAACGAACACGATCCGAGTGCAATGGCCATCGATTAATAATTAAATACGCGGTTTCGTGGCTGCAATTACACCGCGTTCTTAACAACGCGTCCATCGTGAGAGCATCACGATGAGCGAATGAAAATTGCTTGAGAATGGGTCATAACAATTAACAGGAAGACTCTTTCTCTTTCATAAACTTATACGGTGTGCTAATTCGTTCGAGAGTTGTGAACTCGTATAATGAACAGATCGTTATGGTAATTATTCTTTTCTTTGCATATTTACTATGCTCTACGTATTTGATACCACTATTTTTAATTGCACTGAATGTGCACTCATTTTTTTTATCGGACTGATAATATACGATAGCGAGATTGCGTCAAATCATGCAATTATGTAGTTGTGATACAACATTGTAAATTATCGATAATTTCAATCGAACTATCAGTAAGATCACAGAATTTTATACAATGATTTGTTGCATTCTATATATACAACGCACTACAAGCTTATTCAAAAACAGCGTTCAATCTACTATAAACAAATTTAATATTTATTTGTACATAGATCATGCATGAAATTTTATTCTCTTTATGCTCTACGTTTACGCACTACAGTTTACACCAGTTGATTGCCATTTAAAGCAATCGATAATTGTTTTTCGCTGGTGAAATCTTTTCAACCCTTTCACTGCATCATAAAGCACCAAAAAAGTACCAAGAAAGTACCCAGAATGTACCAAGAAAGTACCCAGAAAGTACTAAAAAAGTGCTAACAAGGTACTAACAAAGTACTAACAAAGTACTAACAAAGTACTAACAAAGTACTAACAAAGTACTAACAAAGTGCTAACAAAGTGCTAACAAAGTGTAACTCGAGGGTTAAATATAACTGCTTTAAAAGTAATATAAAGCACACAATTTGGCAATAAAGCAATATAATTTCAGACTTGTCAGTAACGTTATGCAGTTCATTGCTAGTGTGAACAAAGTAAAAAAGAATAATTGCTGAATTATTTGCGATGAAATGCGTGTATGTACATGGTCGATAGCAGAAAGGGTTAAAAATAGTTGTCAGTCGCGAAAAATTTACCTTTTCACGCCGATTTCCGCGTAACGGCCCCTCGCCGGGCGAGTAGCTACGCTCCTGCCGCTTCCAGGATTCGTGTACAGCGTCAGTATATCGCTGTTAATGTTGTTTAGAATCGGCGGCAGCATTATTGCGATCCTGTTTCCGGTCGATCCTTGTGGTCTGCCCACGCACGCCGAAGCATCGCACAAACGCACACACGGTTCCTCGTGTTTCACCTTCGATTCGATCCCCGATCGATCGACCTCTGACGGGGATAAAATTATTCCGTTGTGAACGGGACTTTAAGAGAACACTCCTTCGATGGGCTCGATTTTTCGGATCGCGACGGAAAGTTCTTGGGCGTTGTTTCGATAGTACGAATGCTTTTTTAACTATTTATCTTTTTCATGATTTTGTGGTACTTTGTAATTAATAATCGTTTTTTCTTTGTTTCAAGATGGCTGCTGATTTGTGGGGAATACTCACCCATTTGAATGAAACTTTGTGAATTTGAGTGACTAACAGGAATGTTAAAATGCTTCATTTTACACCTTCTGAAGATGTGAGATTGTTTTGAAAAATTTTGAAGATTTAATCAAAATCAAATAAATTTGTAATATGATCAGTGTTCATGTTATGTTCATTAAATGATTTAGTTATAATAATGCAAGTTACACAATTATGTAAGTGTTAACTAAAATTATTATGATATAAGTAATTATATTACAATTGAGTCTATAATTATACGAAATAATAAAATTTAATAAACATAACCTCAATGTTCATTTCGGGTCACTCCAAACACCTGAAAGTTTCATTCACGTTAAAAAAGTCATAGTACTTGATCTATAAATTAACTCGAGATTAAGAGATTAATTCAATTTGACTTTCTCTAAATAAGTATAATTAAGCTTCTATTCTATACTACTTTCTAATCTAGTTCTAAGTAAGGTATTTGTGTAACTATACTCGGTTCTACGTCTACTGGTACTAAAGAATAAGAATTTCAGTGTTCTACACGTGGTTTCAGTGACAAAAACGTGATAACTAAGTGATCAGAAATAAGTGATATTGATTAGTGAACAGAAATTACCGTACATAGGTGATTGCTTCGTCCATTAACATTTTCATACACCATTCATAGTTTTCAAACTTTTTTTATCATCTATTTGACGCTTGATGAAGAATAAGAAGGATAAAGATAGAATATACTCATATAGACGTGTACATATGCAGTTACATATGACACATATTTTTTTACAATTTTTTAAAATTATTTCCTGAGGTTTATGGTTGTCCCTGAAGAGGATAATTACTTTTTCTCTATGAAATCATATGTGTATTAATAGTACATCATATATGTCATACATGTCATACAAAATTATTGTATATAAAATCATGTATGTGTCTAATCATATATGTAAAAATTTGTTTAGGACAAATATGAAAAATACGGAGAAGTATAATAACCTTATGTATTTATACGAGGTAGTAAATATATACATTTGTAACATCTAAGTATGTAAAGTTGGCGAAAGCGACAGAAAGATAAATCGAGAAGAATCAATATTTTTGTTGATGGATAAAAAGTGTATCGAATGAGCGTAACTTTCATGGCAACCACGGGGATTTTCGGGTGCAATAAAAGCGTAAAATCGTTCCTCGTACGTGACCGTGGCGTACTAATACGAGCCAAGCCAAAGAATTATCGCCATGTCGTAAATGACTTAACGGCGTGATAATTTATTACTGGCGTTTCACACCTCCAGTGAAAAAAGAGCTATACAATACAAATTGCCGTGAAATGTTACAACAGAAATTACCCGTGAAATACAATATTTTCGTGGCAAGAAATTGATTGGAACGAAAGGAAATACTCCTTTAAGATAACATCGGACAGAGAAATTGAAAATATGTTTCAGTGCAGTATCGAATTAAAGATATTACGGGTCTCAGTGAAATAAAGTGAAAGTATAGGTAGAAACAAATTAAATGAAAGTTACAAGTTCAAAACAAATAAATTAAAGACATCACAAGATTGAACAAAGTGAAAATGTTAGTAGTTCAAACAAAATAAAGACATTACAAGTTTGAACAAAATAAAATGAAAATGTTACAAGATTGAATGAAATAAATTAAAAATACTATAGGTTTGAACAAGCTACCTATTTAAAAATATGTATTAAACTAACAAATTAAAGTGTGTGAAGTTAAAGATAGGTATATTGATAAACTGATAAGTTAAAAATGATGTAAGAATGAAAAACGGACTTCGTAGGAAGACGAACAAAATGGTAGTGTTTAAATTTGGAGGCGTCCTTGAAGATCCATCAGACCCTATCAAATGGACCTCCCTTGACAAAAAAGGAACTCCCTAGTTTGGTTTCGTGGTCCTCAAACATAACGGACAGCTTCTGTGATCAAAGTTCTGAGAACGGACGGGTATAAAAGAAACCGGACCGATAGTCCAGACACGTTTGTTATTATGATACGATAGTGGTAAAAAGGGAAGAGGAAGAGGAAACGCCTTCCATATTGAACCGAAGACAAATGGTCTCAAATGAAAAGGAGACAGAGACCGTAGATTACGATGAAAACACATTCGTTGGAAACTTACAACATTTTCAAACTTTTTAAATTGTAAGGTGGTCAAATATTTAACTTTTCAAGGTTTACGAATTGTTTTTTTTAGTTCGGATCGATTACATTTTTAGTATTGTGATATTTTTGGATTTGTAACTTTTCAAGGTTGGAATATTAAAGATCAAGGGTTCAAATTCCTCAAATACCCCAAATTCTCAAGTTCTCAATTTCCCGAAATTTTCCAGCACTAATATTCTAATATTCCCCAATCTCAAATTCCCCAAATTCTCAAATATCGAAATTTTCTAGCTCTAAAATTCCCAAACCCCAAATTTTCCAAATTCCCCAAAGATCCAGAAGCGACCCGATCGTCGTCCAATTACCAATATTTCCAATTCCCAGGTTTCCCTCAATTTCCACGTCTGGCGTAACCTTCCTCCCTTATTAGGAGCAGCACTCGAGAAAACTTCAGCGAGGAATTATGTTTCGTAATAAATGGACGGACAGCGAGAAGAGGCGTCGAGCCGTTCCTTCGTGTACATCCAGGTTATTCTTTGAAACGAAAGGGAGAGAGGAGAAAAGGAAGAAAAAAAAAATATTGAAACGGGAGAGGTTGAGGGGTTCTACCTTGTAATGGTGTGCAGTTTGAAGGTTGGCGCCATCGTGAATACACTGCTCGGAATAAACGAACGTCCTCGTCTCTAGGGACTGAATTGAATTATCAAGGAATAAAGAAAAGCATTGTTGCGAGCTGTCCGAGTGAACGAGCGAGAGACTTCACGGAAAGACCAAACAACTTCCGTCATTTTTGTTCAGGGGACAACAGCTACTTCAAGGTGTATAAAAGAGACAACGGATGCTCTTGAAAATTTAACGATCGCCAGTTTATATGCAAGCATTCTCTTCTGTTTTGCGTATGATATTTCTTACCGTTGATGTTACTAGAACTTTTGGGGAGTCGTCTTACGTGGCCGCGCGCTATATTGCCATTTTCGTGGGGTGATCGTGTGTGAGGGCACACGTTGCGGATATTTGGAAATTTTTATGTTTCGGGAGTTTGGGGATTTAGGGACTTGGGTAGTTGGGAAATTGAGAATTTGGGAAATTGAGAATTCGGGAAATTCAGAATTTGGGGACTTGAGAATTCGGGAAATTTAGAATTTGGGGAATTGAAAATTCGGGGAATTAAGAATTCCGAAAGTTGAGAATTCGGGAAATTGAGAACTCGGGAAATTAAGAATTCTGAAAGTTGAGAATTCGGAAAATTCAGAATTCGGGAAATTAAGAATTCGGGAAATTCAGAATTTGGGGAATTGAGAATTCGGGAAATTGAGAACTCGGGAAATTAAGAATTCGGAAATTTGAGAATTCGGGAAATTAAGAATTCGGGAAATTGAGAATTCGAGAACTGTAATACTTGACATTCAAATTCGAGAACTGAAGAATTCACCAAGTTAAAAATCCAAAAATTTGGAACTCTGAGAAGGTAGAAATTTGAAAATATAAAATTTCAATAAAACTAGCCATCATCACCGTCTAATTAACTAAAAATAAAAAATAATACTATTCCATATATCATGTTTGTAATTAATAATCACAGGGTCCTTATCAGAAGTTTCAAGAATCTCTCGAAAGTGTTTCGGCTTGATTTACGAGAAACAGGAAGAAGTCGATTGAAAATCAGGTGGAAGGAACACGCGATAAAACTGGACGATGGGGAAACGTTTCAGCCTTTTAACAGTTGCGGTTTACACTGGATCGGCCACGAAACAACGTGTCATGTTCGCGGCTTAATTGCGATCGATCATCGAATCACTCGATTGCGTACGGACTCGCACCCTGTTCTGGTATTTAATATTGAATGCGACGGACATCACGCGTTCGAGAGGAAAGCGACACTACCATGGAACTCATGGGAAATTAATGATATTCTGTACCTGCTAACAGTCACTATACATGTGGTGTTTTGGTCAGAAACACTCCAATTCATCATTAAACAAAATCTCCATTTCCATTGTACATCTCGTTGCAATTTAGAAAAGTCATTTTCATGTACAATGCAAAATATTCTGATTTTAAATAAGATTTTTGGAATATATTTTTTAAGTACGTTCTCTGATTATGTTTGTTATTTGGTCAACTATTATTTACATATATTGCTGTTTAAATATGTTGGCTGATCAGATATACTATTTATAGTTATTGTTTGATCAAACATACTATTTCAATATATTGTTTGATTAAATACTATTAAATTGTTAGAATATATTGATTGATTATGTATATTGTTCGATATTGATTGATTATATAAATTGTTCAATATTGATTGATTATATGTATTGTTCGATATTGTTTGATTATATGTATTGTTCGATATTGATTGATTAAATATATTGTTCAATATTGATTGATTATATAAATTGCTCGATATTGATTGATTAAATACACTGTTCGATATTGTCCGTCATAAAATAATTCTCTGAACAATTTCGTTTCCTGGAAAAATTTTTATTCCCCGCATTCTATGTCGCTATGCCCGCGTAACGAGATAACGCAAAAAAATGTCATCAATTGAGATTCCCCGTGAAGCAGGAAGGAAAAATCGTTCTTATCCGTAGAAATTACTTTCTACGGAATGTCCAACAAATTCCTTTCCTCTGTCTTTCCTCTTAAATTGATAGAACGATAGAAATTTCTCGTCACGTTCGCGATCAATCTTGATCGTAGCCCGATTTTCGTCGGCCAAAAGTAATTTGCAAGCGCTCCAACGAATTTTTCCCCGCAACTTTTGTTGCGTTCCTAATAAAGCCTGACGTGGAAATATTAATTCGATTACGTGGAACGGCCGTGGCAATTTCGGAGAAACTCTCGCTCGATTTTCTAATCTTTACTGGAATAAATTCTTTCTGAATTTGTAATTTTATATCTTCTTAGAAAGCAGAACCGTAATTAATTAATATGGAGATAAATTTATTTTAAATTAGTTAAAAGTAAAAATTACAACACAAAAATTAGAAGAAAAGTTTCAACTCCAAAAGTAAAAATCTGGATTTTCTTCATGAGAAAGGAAGATTCAAGAGGAAACCTCGCCAGGGACTAAAAAAGCAACTCCCCGAAGACAGCACTTTTTTGTTTAGTCTCGATCAATGCAATTCCAACCTACGTTTCTACCGACTCACCAAAGAATCTTCCAACTTCTCTTTTTCTCGATCGAAAAGAACGTGGTTGCAACTCGAGTGACTATGCCGTTTTAGCTAGAACTGATTCATTCGTTCAGTCGGTTCGAAAAATCGACGCTCGAGCGAAACACCCACTGGCTCCTCCATTTTGTTTTCCACCGTTTCGTCCATGGGCCACGTCGAACGAAAAATATCGGACAAAAAAAGAAGCAGAAACAACGCACCGTGTTTCTCCACGTGAAAATGTATGTGAAAATATTCGATGACGGTGGAACAGGAAAAAATAAACTTTTCTGCGTTATTTTTTTCGTTCCAGATATAAATAAACGGATTATCTTCGGAGAATAATACCGTGGCTCCATTTTGCGGAAATTCTATGTTTGTTCTCGCGGAGTTCAAGTATTTTTGTACTATAAATTTCTTGGATTTACAATCAGTTTTTTAGAATTCTGATTTGAAGTATTTTAGAATTTGTTAGAATTTAGATTCAGAATTGTTTAGAATTCAGATTAGATTTAGAATTTTTAGAGTCAGGAAAGTAGAATAAAAAGATCCGTTTTAAATAAAAAAATCAGAGGTTTTCAGATATTTAGAATATTTTAAAATTAGTGTAAAATTAAAATTGTGATACTTTACACTTTATAAATTATTTAGTGTAATACCCCGATACTTTATAAATTATTACTAGACGTCATTGAATTATTTAGTATGGTACCCCAATATTTTAGAATTTGTAAATTTCCCTATACTCTGTAAAGAAAATACGAAACATTGTAAATAAAAAATCATGATAAGACGTATGAAAAAATAAGCATGAAAGCAACGAAGAATACTTGACACTGGCCGTCAAAACGTTAACAGGAAATAAATGATAATGGAATGAAGAGAATGTTTCCCAAACCCGTTTATCGAGCCATAAAAATTCGATTCATTGAACTCGTGCGATTAATTGCCTCCAAGAAATTGGACAGCTGTTATCTAATGTTATCACAGGCAGTTTCATTAAAAGATTCAAAGTAACAAGGTTTCTCGTAACTTTCTAAGAATTCGGTTGATGATTTACGAAACGTATGTATGATAGCGAGTGAATAATTGCATCGCGTACAGATGTGAAAACTCACCTTCTTATTTTGTTCAGTAATTTCCTAACATAATTCATCACAATCGTTTAAGTGTAGCATCAATTCCACGGAAATCAATGTCCGACGACGAACTCTAATTAACATTTTAACGATTGTACAGAAATTAAACGGTTGTTATGCAAGTACGCATGTTGTTTGTACACTTCTTATCACTAAACATCACAAACATTGCTTAAATCTTGCACAATTGCACAGTGTTGAAGATATTCCGATATGTTAATATTTATCACTTGCACTCCTTTTCTCAACACTTCAATTATTGCAATTTTCTTTAAAATTCGACTGAATTTACTTTTATTTAATTCTTGTTAGACACTAGATTTTTGGGGGATAGTTTATCAGTATTTCAGTGCTCAGATATAGAAATCAACTGCTGTCTTTAACGATAAGTTTTATGATATTTAGATCTTTTCTTGAAGAAGGAAAACTTGATTTCAAATGATGTTATTCAGTAAATAAATGACTCAATACACGATTTATAAATGCTAGTTCACAGTTTCATCAAATTTGTCAAATTCACGCTAACTCACGCTAACGCACGCTAACTCACACTAACGCACGCTAACGCACACTAACACAAAATCTACTCTTCTCGATACGAAAGTTTTCTCAACAAAACATAACTATACAGAAACAATTTTAAACAATTTCAAGTTCACAATATCCACATCGTTCACAAAAGTTTCACCGATAAAAAGACAAACACATTTAACTTTTCAAAAATCACCTGCTATCATCTCCAAAACAGAATTTATACTTTTGAGAACATGATTAAGTACTTTTGAAGGAATAAATCGTAAGAAAAATGTCTCGAACACGATCGACGACGAACCGATCAGGGAATACACGAACGAATGATAAAGAAACAGCAAACAAACGAGTATCGCGCGAACAACGAATAATCGTCGCGTTGATTGAGCACCAACCGTCCAATCAACTCTAAACGAGACGATGTTCACGAGCATTGATCCCGAAGAACTCTGTTGCACCACCCACGACGACGTCGAACCACCGTCTCTTATCAACCCGGGTGATAAGTGACGCGAGCTACGTCACCGATAAAATCCACCAACCGGACGAATTTGCGAGAACTTTGCATTTTTTTCGGGAATACCGTCCACAGGATGTGGCAGAATCTTTGTTTGTCGTTTTATGGAGCTCTGTGTTGTTTTTTGTGTTCAGAGAGTTAATTCGAAGTTTATTAGTAGAAGCTAGGACTTTTAGATTTAAGAATTTTTGAGGGGATGATCATTGTTGAGATTTTGAGATTTCAAGGTTTTTCATTTAGAACTTTTAGATTTGGTATTTAGAGATCTGGGAATTTAGTAATTTGGAAATTTTTAAATTTGGGAATTTAGGAATTTGGAAATTTTAAATTTGGGAATTTAGAAATTGAGAGATTTAGAAATCTGGAAATCTAGGAATCTAAGAACCTAGAAGTCTAGGAATCTAGGAATCTAGGAATCTAGGAATCTAGAAATCTAGGAATCTAGGAATTTAGAAATCTAGGGTTCTAGGAAACCCAGAATCTAAGAATCTAGGAATCTGCGAATCTAGAAATCTAGGATTCTCAGAACTGAAGAATCTAGAAATCTAGAAATGCAAAAATCCCCAAGTCGACTAATTTAGTGATTCTTATTAAACTCTCTACATTCTACAATTTTATTTATAAATCTTGATTCTATTCTTCATTTTGTATAATTTCATTTATGTGACATATTCCTCACCGAGACCCCTTGTCTAAAATGCGAACATCAACTGTCCGCCGCAGAATTTTTTAAACGGAAGAAATATCTGCGAGGAAATCTTCTCTGTTCTATTTCAGAGAAATCATTTAAAGTCCGGGTAATTCTGTCGACTGCATTTTATTGCCAGCCGGAGAATGTCTCTCTTAATTGAAGAAATACCTGCGAGTCGTTCTCTGCTTTAACTCTTGAGACTCCTTTTCAGAGTGAAATAGAAATGTATGCACTTCTTTTTAATACAAAATAGCAACAACCCTGAAGCACACTGGAACATGTTAATATTTCAATTAACTTTATCGGAATTCATATTATAAGGTAATAATTCAGAAAGGTTCTATAGAAATTCAGATAAGTCGATAAAAATAGCCCTATCATTCTTGGATTATAGATAACAAAGATAATTTTGAAAGATATCTGAAGCATATGGTTTCAAACACAATTCTCCAATATTGATTCTTTCCTTTAATTAAATAAAACTTGATAATACACTGATAATTCTGGTTGTTAAAAATTATCAAGTAGCGTAAGTTCAAGGTTTTTCATAATGAATATTTTCTCCCGCCATATACATTTAAATATTGATCGTCGATGAATTATCGAATGAGTTACATTTATAATATTCTCCCTTAGGTGGTCTCGCAACGTTCGATAAGAAACATGCGGTTAACAAGCGTTGTCTTATCAATGCAGGCTGACAATGTCACCGGTAGAAGGCTTATCAACTGCCATATATAGCCAGCCAGGAAAATCAGATAATATCGACCGGTACCGTTTCAATGCACCTAAGTATCACCGTGTATCAACGACCCAAGAATATTCTTTCCTATCGGACCGAATCCTCGGACTCCCATAACTACACCATAAAACTCACTGATTTCTATGATCTTGATATATGACGTAAAGGTTAATGTCCTCTCGGTATTTTCATAGTTACGTCGTTCGTCTTCTATTGTAAACATATCTACACTTTCTCATATATTATTTTAAATTTGAATAAAGTTTGAATTTTTATATTAAACATAGTCTTTATATTAGAGGAGTGCATTCTTTAAATTGAGATTTGTTCTTCAATTTGCAAAGTTAAATGGAAGAAATTGAAAATAAGAAATTGGAAATTAAAGAAATTTAAGATTAAAGATTAATTCTTTAAATTATTAGAATTAAAGGATAAATATATTCGTACAATTAACAGGATTAAAAAATATATAATTCTACCAATTCAGAAAGTTGCTTAGAGAATATTAAACTGTGTAATGTTACAACGATTTGTATAATGTAATGTATTTTATTATTTCTGTGAGTAGATAGTGAGAGACTTCAGGCTTAATATTTTATTATAATTTTATGAGAATTATAGTACAGGGTATTTGAGTACTATCTGAAAATAGTATAGAGTGAGGATGTAGTCTGCATTTTATTATACAACTTCAATTTCGTGTTGCTAAATTTTACAAAATGAGTGTGTATGGAAATAGAAATTGACCATTCAATGATCCACAGTTTCACGAGGGTGCTCGAACATAACAACCCTAAAATGGTGACGTGGTTATTAGTCATCCACGCTCCAAAATTAGTCCTGTCCATTTCTCATATAGCAATGAGCTCCAAGTTCAATATCTCCTATAGACCGATATTCTCAAACATGTGTAAGTTGAAAATTCCCCAAAGTTTTAAACCAGATAGCGCCCTTTCTAGAACTCGAGAATTTTCCACAATATGTTAGTATGGGAATTCGTAAAAAAAAACTGTCCTAAAAGCATCGTAGAAATTCCTGAGAGGCCATCAACCTTTGCAGCACGAGTCAAAGATCATAGTGCTTCGAATGCACTCTAATTCATCATAATTACTTCAGTGACTACATCGTCGAGGCATATTCTTATCGTCGATTTTTCATTGATCCTTACCAAGAACTGTGCCTCGGTACTCGATTCTTATCAATGACCTCGCGACGCTGTCGCGAGACCATTCTCGTCCTCTCGATCCTCGACAAAACTTCGATGACGTCACTGGTCTTCCTCTCTCTAAACGAACGCTATTCCTCCACCGGAACCGGCTTTCGATCGATACCGGTGCAACAACAACGTACGCGAACTTTCACTTCCGGTGTCCAAAGCACACACGTCTGTTGCGATCACAGATATCGTACACATGGGATTATTTCGCACTGTGATTGATCGGATTTCGTTAGCGAACACACGATATGCACAACACCACCGGCGATAGGCGCCGTGACGCCAGTCGGCGACGCACTGCCAGCCGGCGTCGCCACGACACGCACAATCGCGTACAGGGACGCAACTGCCTGTTCGTAGACACGAGACCACCTCTTACCGGCGTCTAGAGGAAGGGGAAAACCAGGGGAACTAGACGCATGCGCGCTAACACCGAATAGTCTTGGGACTGATATTATTGATACCATTGATAGCTCTATGAGATTTCAACCGATATCGTATTGCACCGCAGATGCCAGGAAAACTTGATCAACTTTCATTCATTATATTCAAATAAAATGTGGACACGTAGGTCTTTGACACTTTTACAGGTCTTCAACTTTCATTCATAATAAGGCTACAAGATGTAGACATTGTAGGTCTATTTTACAGGATCTTTCATTCATAATATTAAAATAAGGCTGCAAGATGTGGACATTGTAGGTCCACACTTTTACAGGATCCTCGACAACTTTCATTCATAATGTTAAAATAATGCTACTTGATGTGGACATTGTAGGTCTATGAGGTCTTTACAGGACCTTCGACAACTTTCATTCATAATATTAAAATAAGGCTGCAAGATGTGGACATTGTAGGTTCACACTTTTACCGGATCCTCGACAACTTTCATTCATAATGTTAAAATAATGCTACAAGATGTGGACATCGTAGGTCTATTAGACTTTTACAAGATCTTCGACAACCTTCATCTATGATATTAAAATAATGCTAGAAGATGTGGATATCGTAGGTCTACCAGACTTTTACAGGATCCTTGACAACTTTCATTCATAATATTAAAATGAAGCTACAAGATGTGGACATTGTAGGTCTATGAGGTCTTTACAGGACCTTCGACAACTTTCATTCATAATGTTAAAATAATGCTACTAGATGTGGACATTGTAGGTCTATCAGACTTTTACAGCACCTTCGATAACTTTCATCTATGATATTAAAATAAGGCTACCAGATGTGGACATCGCAGGTCTATCAGACTTTTACAGGATCCTCGACAGCTTTCTTTCAAAATATTAAAATAAGGCTACAAGATGTGGACATCGTAGGTGTATGAGTTTTCTACAGGTTAGTTAAAATCGGCAGCTCATTCAAAATATAAAAATAATGCTAAAATACGTCAAAATTGTTCACTTGAACTATATGAAAGTAGTCTTTCTTTACAGTAAGTAATTAAATCTTGAAAATCTTCCGGTAAAGCAAATCGAAAGCAACGATCTCTTATCAGACCTACATATGTTAACTAACTCGACATCGACAAGATCCAAACAGCAGCGATCGGATAACATGAGAGATTGAAATATATTTGACGTTACAATTCCGATAAGATACATATAATATCCACTCAACGGCAACAACTCTTTGCGATACGAGTAGTGGCATTAAAGCCGATTAATCATCGTTCCCGTCCAACTTGATGCGTCGCTAGATCAATCTCATTAGTCGAGGACCAAACAAACAAGCGCATTGATGGCACGCTCGAGTCTCATCAACGTCTAGCGACGAAACATCCTCACGAGCAAACACGCAATAAACTTTTTCCGTCGGTCTAGAAACGACCCAAGTTTCTCCGTTTCGTTCTTGCGTCGAAACCCTCGCGTCTTCCTTGCTCTTTAGCCGGCTCGCGATCACTTTTTCCAAACGGTTCGCGAGAAGAAAAGCTATGCTTCTTCGTCGCGGTGAAATCCTCGCAACCAGCCACAAATCTCTTCCAACGTTTTTCCTCGCTTTCTCAGACGCGTTGTCCCCTTTACAACCCTCGTTTAATCCACTGCGACCTCCGCTCCTTTTTTCCGACGAATCTACTCGAGGATGTTGATGGAGCTCAGAAATTCGATACGTATGTTCGGACTCTTTGGACCAGTTGGAGATGGGACTTTTTGGGGATTTTGGTAGATCCAATACAAATTTTAATAATTTTTCTATACTAGAAATATGAATTAAACATTTTTTCTTCAGAGTTCACTTTCACTATTTGGAGTGAATACATAATCAAATAAACCTTCCACTGTTTAAATATAAAGTCAACCTTCCACTATTTAAATTTTCAATTGTACCACCCTCGTACATTAAATTTCCCCAGTTCCTATTTCAAAATTATCGAATTTCTACGTATAGATTTAATTTTTGCCCTCGTCGTGCACACAAGTGCTCGTAGCCTCTCGATCTAGGCACCTGATCAGTCCAGACAAACAATTTCATCCGGAACATCATAAAACACCGTTCCCTCTTGATGTACCAGGCACGTTTTGAGTGGCAATCGTTCAACCCTTCGAGGTCTGCTGCAACCCTTACGTGGCAAGAAAATCGGACAATAAAGTGCCCGTCAAACACACGGTCCAGCTTCGTTTCTCCAGAAACAATACTCGTAGAATCAACACATTCCTCTATCATTCGATAATGATGAAAATCTACAAAGATCGACGATTAACCATCTTTTTTAAATAGTCATGATGGCGTAAGATTGAAGGTTTAAGGTCATGAAGGTGTAATATTGAAGAAGGTGTAAGGTCATCAAGGTGTAATGTTGAAGAAGGTGTAAGGTCATGAAGGTATGAAATTGAAGAAAGTGCAAGGTAATCAAGGTGTAAGATTGAAAAAGATGTAAGGTCATGAAGTTGTAAGATTGAAGAAGGTGTAAGCTCATGAAGATGTAAAGTCATGAAGATGTATTGAAAAAGGTGTAAGGTCATCAAGGTGTAAAATGGAAGAAAGTGCAAGGTCATCAAGTTATTCTATCGAAGATACAAGCTCGTGAAGGTGTAATATTGAACAAGATGTAAGATGACGAAGTTATAAGATAGAAGAAGGTATAAGATTGTCTTGCCTACTAAAAATTGTGGTCGTCCGAGGAGCCCAGGTGTTACTCCGAATTTTTGAGCAACTTTTCCTGAGAAATTTCGCGAGGGTCGAGTTTTCGCCCAGGGTTCATCGCGAGCGTATATTCCGTGGATTATGGCGAGGAAGTCTGACCAAGTCATATATTCTTTGCTCTCTGAGATAAAAATCCACAGACGTCCTATTTCACCGGAGGAAAGTTGGCTTACTTGGAGATCGAGCTACGACACTTGATTCGACGGACTTTATTCCGGTGGTTGTTTGAGGAGCGAGCGGATTAAGGAGCCTTGGAATAGAGACATTTGATGATGCGGTTTAGTTTCCCGGTTTAACAATTTTCATTTAGTTTTTGGAGTTGTGGGGATTTGGAAGTTTGGGGAATAGTAACTTGCAAGTTTAAGGATTTTTGGGATTTGGAAATTCGAAAATTTAGAATTGTAGGGATTTATAAATTTGGAACCATTAGTTGAAGATTTGAAACTACAGAGATTTGGACAGTACAAAATTTGGAACAATTGATATTTAGAAATGTGGAACCATAGACATTTCAAATGTGGACCACATTTGAAACTTCAGAATCACGAGTATTTACAAACCCATGAGTTCAAAGGTTAAGATTAAATTCCCCAGGGATTAATTCATCAGTTCCCAATCGCCGAAAAAGGTTGCAAAGATCACATCACCCGGTTTCCCAGAGTAGTTTTTTTCGAGGTCGCGACGAACCCCGGTTTTCCGCTCGACGGCACGCGATTGTCCCCTCGGGGACGTTGCAAAGGGTTCACCGGAGAATTATTATAACACGGCCATGGAGTCGTTGAGTAATCACCCTCAGGTAATCGTTCCAGCCAGTCTCAGACGGTCGAATATGCAAAATGGAGAGCAGTTTTCTAAACAATTTGGAAAATGTACGAACAAGCGGGCTACAATTGGTAGCGGACGTTCTACTAATGAATTATACGTCGTTTCGAGGGTGAGAATTAGGGGACAATGGAATGGCGTGCACGTTGGAAACGTGAATTCGAATTAATTCGAGGGAAAAGGATGAATGAATGGACGCTTGGAGGATTGCTATAGGTTAATGTTAATTGTTGTGCTTCATGCTTTAAACGGTGACTGTTCGTTCCTTCACTTTATCTGCCTTTTTATTTTCTGCTCTTCAACTTTTGTTTTGTCGACATTATTATCGCGTTCCTATTTTATGACGAACTTCTTTGACGCATCAAATAGTTCTGTTGTTGGCTTTATTTTCTTTTTTAATTTTTTTTTTAATATATTTTATATGTGTTTCAATATCTTTTTTTAAAGTTCTGATACTTTTTTAATTTTTTAAATATTTTTAACAAGTTTTTAATATCTTTAAATATCTTTAATGTCTTGTCAATATTTCTTAAAACATTTCAAAATATTTTGTTTTGATTTTTGATTTTGTCATCAATTTTTGGTACTCTGCTATTACGTGAAAAATTTCAAATACATTATATATTTTTCGAGTTTTAATATTAAAATATTGTACAATCACACAAAGTAAAAAAGTATTGTACAGTAATATTTCCCAACGATAAGTAGTAAGATGACAAGTAGAAGAGATGAACATGTAAAACGTTTAAATGCTTGTTGAAATTCAAGGGTGAACGTTCTTAAACGCTGAAAACGTTTTACGATACGTTTACAAATTGCTCCTCTCGGTTCATTGAATACCACGTCGAATCAAAATAAGTAAAATGTACCATTGTATAAATGCATGCCGCATGAAATGAATATTTTTGCATCCACAATATCAAGTGTATTGTTCCTGGCTTTCCATAGAAATTCTAGGGGATAACAAACTGTACAAAATGGAGCTTACGTCACGTGCCGAGTCAACGTTCCATATAAATCGTTATTAACTTTTGCAATAGTAAATAATAACTTTTAAATAAGTCATTATTTTTTGTACCATATGTTACTATATCAGTTACTATTTTTTCTCAAAATATATCATGTAAGTTACCATTTCCTCTGAACATATATTACCAGATCAGTTACCATTTCATCTTAGCACATGTTACTACATAAATTATTTTCTCTCAAAACATATCATGAAATATCATTTCTTCCTAACCTTACCAGATAAGATTTCCCTGAAGAAATAAACGATAACATAATTCATATTAAAACG
The DNA here is from genome assembly GCA_036983795.1 of Megachile lagopoda. Taxonomy (NCBI): domain Eukaryota; kingdom Metazoa; phylum Arthropoda; class Insecta; order Hymenoptera; family Megachilidae; genus Megachile; species Megachile lagopoda. The sequence goes on from CM072794.1 coordinate 3,823,695, forward strand.
AAAATATTGAAAATGGCACGGATACCACGGCAAGTCTCGATTTCCTCCGCGAATACGAGAACTGGCTCGACTGCAGCCCAAGAGGAAAAAAAATGAAAAGAAACACGAAACAATTTGCACCTTGTAATCGCGCTAACGGTGCAAGTAATTAGCGTGCCTTCTTACGCAGACGAGGGAACGAGCAATATGAAACGAACATTCACAACCGAGTGGATGTAATTCAACAATTACGAATTTCCTTCGTGTACCTTCGATTCAGTTCTTTTTCACAAGTACCGTACAACCGTGACACGAAATCTGCTCTTCGAACAAGTTTGCCACGAGGAAATCGTTTTTGCAAATACTATCGCTGTTGCGGTAAATTCTCGCTGGAAAATTAATTTACTGTTACTTTATCTCTTAAACATACTTTACAAACCTTATATTAATTTGGAGCCTCTAAATTAATACAAATCAATTTTTCAAGGTTCGAATTAAAATCAATTTTTCAAGATTTGAATTGAAACTTTGAATTAAAAATGCACATTAAGGTTTAAATTATCTTTGCCAATGTTGAAAGTATTAAATGTTAACGAGAAATAATTGTGTCACAAACAAAATATTACATGTTACATATACACCAACAAACCAGTCTTACATAAATATTCAGACATGTATAAATGTAACAATTTTATGTGAACGATAGTTGATGTCAATAAAAACATATGTTGATGACAATGAACTTAAACAAAGACTTACACAATGTCTACTAAAATCTTAAATAATGTCCGATTAAAATATCTTATAAAATATCATTTTACATAACGTCTGACTAAAATACCATATACAGCATATCAATCTGAACAAAATACCCAGTGACTTCCATCCTCAATAACGTAAATGATTTAACATGTCAAAATACTCCAAATAAATAACATCAAATACTCAGTTAATAATTTGAATTCCATATAATTAACGAGCTAAGTTTCTCGACAAAAAATGATCAGTATGCATGAACAGTTTCATGATATCTGAAAGCGTGAAACAGTCGGAAAGAAAATATTGCAATTTTCTGCGGTGAAATTCCAGACAAGATCGTAAAGATGGACGTAACCGGAAGCCAATCACCGAGCCTCATCGAGACAAGCTTTTCCTGATAAATCGGTCTCGTGTTCGCGACAATTGGCCTGGCCAGACAACTTGGTCTAACGGCTTTCTATCGTCTCGTATCCGGCGAACAATTTGTTGTCTGCCAGCCAGGACATTTTCCATCCACCCCCTTATCCGTCATATCTGAAGCTTCGTCTCTGTCAAAATCCGAGGCTGGCTATCAGACACATCTCTTACGAAAAGGGAGAAAAAGGGCCGAGAATACTGTTCTCCAGGAAATTGCATCACGTAGCCTCCACCTATTCCAGTCTGCCGTGAGTAGCTTTTGAAGGGAAAAATTTTGGCGCGGATTTTAGTATTTGGGTGTTAGAAATTAAACGGGGAGAAAATTGGGAGACACCGGAATTTGTGTGGACAGGTTTAGTGTGGGGATTTAGGAGACCGGAATTTCAGAATTTACCTTTCAAGTTTTTTATGCTGTGAGATTTTTGTAAAAATGTATATTAACTTTCGTCAAGATGAATCCTTGTATGAGAAGGTTTACGTATCATCCCTTCTACTTCAGTATCAATTCAAATATAAGAAGACGTAATGTCTATAAATCTAGCGTTAACAAATAATGTAATAAAGGGTTGAATAATTCAGAAGAATCTGAAAGATGGTCTCGATTGGAAAAGCGGAGTGTACTCGACACCATTTCCCACCCCTGGAAAATTCCTGTCCTAGCACATCAGCGATGCGTATCTCCATCAGACACACACACGTAAGCTGAATAGAATATGTGAGTGTGGTTCTTGTAAGCGTAAGCAACAGCGTGCTGCGTTTCCGGAATAATTTAATTAGTAGCTTGTACGAAGTGAAGTGCCAGGTCTTATCCCGTGAGCTTAATAGCAACCTCTTCTGGCCGTGTCGGAGTTCGGTTCCCTAGGGACGTATCTTTTCCAGGGAACCCCCGTCGCTGTTGAAAATACGCGGCGGGAATCCTGGAGGAACATCGGGAAAACCGGGACGCGTCTTGCCCGCCGTTTAATGAATTAATTAAGCATTATTTTCGTTAAATGCCGTATTCTCATCAGCATTCGACTATCTTGCTTGATATGCATTCTATCATTATCCCTTCGGGATATATTTTTGGGTTTATCGTCTGACTTTCAATTGGAGTTTCCTGTTTTTAATTGAAAATATTTTTCTGTTAATTGAAAATTCTGAGGTTGTTTTGAATTAGAGGTTAGAGACGGGTGGCGACATCTAGGAACTCTTTTAGTGAAACTTGTTAGTGTATCTTGTGCATCGGTTGCGATGGAAAGGGTGTGAAGGAAATATTTTTTAATTATGTAGATGTTAGAGGGTTGAAATGTTTAATTTTTTTATTTAGTGCAGAACAATCGGTGATGTAAGTGGAATCTAGGGACAATTTAAAGTACTAATAGTGATGACTGTAATAATTGACATGAGATGCGTAGCCTTTGAGACTTGAGAATTTAAAAATTGTTGAATCTGGAAAATTGAGAATTTGAAAATTTGCGCACTTAAGAATTTGGGAATTTAATAATTTGAAAATCTAGAAATTTAAAAATCTAGAAATCTAGAAATGTAGAAGTGTAGAAGTCTAAAAATCTAAAAATCTAAGAGTCTAAAAATCGAAAAAACTAGAAACCCAAAAATTTAGAAGCTTAAAAATCTAAAAATCTGCAAATGAGCGAATAAAATATTTGCATCTCCACTAATAAAGCAGTAAAAACCCCGAAAACTCCCCCAATTTCAGAAAGCTATTAAAACCCATCTAAAAGACGAAAGATCAGAAAGAAGTAGGGAAACAGATATTCAAAGTCGACATCCACAAACAAGAAACTACATGAAAAGGAAACTGTTCTCAAAGCAAATTGCACGTCTCGTCAAACAAAAATCACCTGTCTACCGGATCTCCGTTTTATTCCCTTACTGTTCGCGTATAAATTCTTTCGTAATGTCGCGCTCGTTCTGAGACGCACGGGTCCGAGGGGTGTGCACCCTCGTCGTTTCCGGCGATCCCGAAACGGTCGACAGGAACTTTTATATCGCCGCAAATTGCTCGGGGCCAGTTTCTCCTCGTTGCTCACTGTCGTCGATGGTTACTTTTTAATTAAAAGTTTCGCCTTTAAACCGTTCCCGTCAACATCGCGGAGGGACAAATTGTCGTTACTTGCGTGCGTGTACTTGTTGCAGCGGAAACGGGACAAATGAATGGCAACGATGGCCGCGAAACAATATCACGCGAAGGCAATTATTGTTTCACGGTTGAAAACTGAAAAGTTTCTAGTTATTTTATTGTGGATTTATGAAGATTTTTACTTTGGGGATGTAGGGGTTGATGGTAATAACAATGGGGGATTTATTAGTAACTGGATTATTTAGAGTTAAGGATTTATTAATAGTTGGGGAAATTAGAGATTTAAGGCTGTACATAGGGATGTTGTATGATTATAGGGTTATACGAGTATAGGGAATATTGGGTTGTAGAATGTAGGGGTGTAGGAATTTAGGGATATAGGAATTTTGAGATACAGAAATTTAGAAATATAGGAATTGGGAATGTGAGAATTTGGGGATGTGGGAATTTGGGAATATGGGAATTTGGGAACATGGGAATTGGGGAATATAGAAATTTGGGGATATGAGAATTTGGGGATACAGGAATTTGGAAATATGGTAATTTGGGGATGTAGGAATTTGGGGATATGAGAATTTGGGGATGTGAGAATTTAGGGATGTGAGAATTTGGGGATGTAGGAATTTGGGAATGTGAGAAGCTGGGGATGTAGGAATTTCACGAAATAGGAATTTAGGGATATAGAAATTTAGGAATATAGGGATCTTGTGATGCAAAGATCTAGAGAATAAATATCTAACAATATAAGGATTTAAGCATAATAAAGATCTTGTGACAGCTTTAGAAATCTATATATCCAGAAATATAGATCCAAAATCCAAAAATTTGTAAATGTTTGTCCAAAGCATCAATTTCACCAGACACCAACAAACTTGCCGACTTTCAAAATACTCAAATCTCCCTAGCTAGTAGTAACCTAACCTAACCACTATATTCCACCCAATCTTCCACAAGGAATTAAAAATAGAATGATTAAGTTCCATCAGATTATTGAACTGGTTACCGGCTTACGATGGAACCAAACGAACCGGACTACCATTTTTTCGATCAGAATCGAATGAACCCAAGTACCAGCTCTTTGTCTGGCAAACTAATCGCTGTCGTGTATATACGGGCATCCAGCACCAGCATCGAGATTCCTTCGGGACAAAGAACGTCCCGTTCGATTGTTCATCAACGCTGATGCACTCTGGGCTGCTCTTCAATGACACGGATCGGTGGCATGCTGCTAAATCAACGAAACGAGGAAAGAAGTACTGACAATCCTTTTTAGTTTCTTAGCACGAGTTTGCTGATTAAAACAATCGTACTGTAATATTTGAGGAGATCTGTCTGGTGCACAGAACATCAGCATCAGAACACTGTGGATATTAAAATTGCTATGATTTTGGGTATTTCTAATTTCAGGTGTGATATTTCAAGCTTGTTTTATGACATTTCAAGCTTTGATAAATATAGAAAGTTACAGTCTATAAATTGTACATATAGGATTTGTGTATATTTTTATTCTGATATATCAAAATTGCATAAACACTCGATGTCCACTCAAGAGCTACCTTTGACTCTGATGATTCACTCTGACAAAATGTCTACTCAGATTTGCAGTACTTCAAAACTTATATACACAAGAATATTTCTGAGACCCAAAAAGGATTCCTAAATGAATAAAAAACTGCATAAACATTTGCTGTGATGACCTAACTTCATCGATGACAGACAAAATATTTTAATTCCCAATAAAATTAATCAAGAATACTAAAACGAAACACAGAGAGATTTCATACACGCATTGCAAATATCTTGTAGACAAGATGATACCACAAAATATTAAGTGACACGTCAACATAAATAAGTGAAATGTTTATCCATAGGTAAATTTATGTTATTGGTTATATTCTCTCGACCCGTCAACCATGTAATATTTCACGAAGTATACTCTTGGCGAGGAAGTAAAAAAGGGAGCAGGGGAAAAAAGAGCAAGCTGGACCAGAGTTCCAAGAGGATCCTCTCGAACAGGCAAGAAAGGTCTCCTCTTCCTTTTACGACGAGAGTAGGCACACCGACACGCGGCCATTAGCATATTCTTCATTTTCGCCATCCCCATCCCCGTTTCTTGCGATCTTATTTCGAGCTACGGCCGCCTTTTTCCGACAATCCTTCGCCATTTTTGGACGGGAATCGATGTTGAATCATTTGAATATCGGAATGATGGAGTTTATTTCTTTCATGGTGGTATTTTTAGGTTTGTAATTTTGTTTCTCATATAGGATTATATATTCTTAGGAGGGTCAAGGTTTAATACTAATTAATTTGAAGTAGTATATAGGTAGATATAGTCAGATAAGGTGTACAGGTAGATATTCGGATACATAGGGTAGGTGTAATACATAGGGTAGGTAATGCACATTTCTGCATTTTCAAATTGCTACTCCAAATTCTTACGTTTCCAACTCTCTACATCCCCAAATTTCTATATTCCCAAATACCTGAATATCCAAACCTCTGCACCCCCAAATTTGTACAATTCCTAAATACCTAAACATCCAAACCTCTACACCCCCAAATTTCTACATCCCCAAATCTCTACATCCTCAAATTTCTACATTTCCAAATACCTAAATATCCAAACCTCACACCCCTAAATTTCTACATTCCCAAATACCTAAATATCCAAATCTCCACATCCCCAAATTTCTGGACCCCCAAATATCTAAATCCCCAAATTTCTAACTCCAGAAATCCCTACATTCCCAAATCTCTGCATCCCCAAATTTCTAAACCCCCAAATTTCCAGGTTCCGAATCCCTACATCCCTACATCCTCAAATCTCTAGACCCCCAAATCGCTAAATCCGCAAATTCTTAGTTTGCCAAATTCCTGAATCCCCAAATTGCAGAATTACCAAATTCCTGAACCCCCAAATCTCTATTTCCACACCTCCAAATTCCGAAATCCTCAAAAATGCGTTACAATGATAACACACCGATTTCGAGCACGCCATAACGCAACTCGGATCACAATCTGCGTTTCATCCGGTTCCATTTCAACCGACCAGACACCGTACGCGCCATTAGCGTAAACTGGCCAGTGTCGAAGGCAAAACGCCTCATCGCGGCGATACGAGAACAGGATGGTTCACTAATTGCGTTCACGAAACCGCGAACGGGCAAGAACATTCGCGAGAACGATCGTTTGTCAGCGGCAAATAGAACAGTTGATCTCGTCGTGGCTCTAACGAGGCCTCGTTATTGCGCCCGCAGTACGAATACTCGGATGGCGAACAGGCTCGATCTTTCGCCCCGTACCCGATATCCGGATCGGCTAATTAAAACGAACCACGACCCTGGCCTTCTAAGGGGAAACCAATAAAAGACTAGGGATTCACCGGGTTTTCATCTTCGATTTTTCTTTTTACGAGACGGTTCCTTACGAGACGCCATCCCTGGAACGCGATCGATCCTAAACGCCGCCGGATGTCCGACATCCGGGGACAATTTATACCCTCGATAAATTCCTGCACTCTTTCATTAGTGGCTCGCGTTATTGAACCGACGTGGTCTGGAGGTGCGAACAGGTTGCGATGGATAACATGCTCTATCGAATTTTTGTTGTTTGTGGATGTTGTTTTTGGGAGATCTGGTATTAGTCTGATCGATCGATAGGTAAAATATCGACCTCGAGTTTTGTCGTAGATCAATCATTACTGTTATGTCTTATGAATAGGAGCATGATTGTTATCAAAGGTTGTTCGCACAATTATACATGTATGAAACTGGACATATGTACATATGTGATAACCGAGGATGTGTGTATTGCTTTTTTTGATTATGAAGTTCTTTAAAATTTTATAAAACAACATACATTATTTTAAGCAAGATCACAATGTATCACAGAAGGTGTACATAATAGTTTTCTCTTCATAAAATTTCTTTCAACAATGATTCCCTTCAGGAATTTTTTTCAGGAATTTCTTTCAAGAAGATTGCGTGAATAAAGAACACCTTCCTTCAAAAAAAGTGTGCATAATAATTTTTCATAAAGTTTCCTCCAAAAATGTAAAAGAACATAGATAACTTTCCCTGCGAGATTTTATTTCTCACAAAGTACCATTAAAAAAAAAGTGAAGATAATTTTTGCGTCAGACTACATATGTCTGAAGCATCGTAACGTAACCCACTTTCTTCCCTCTGTTTTTATAACTTTCTCCTAAGAAGATTCATTCCCGATCTGAGAGCTGACTCGTTCGAGCCGGCTGTCACCGTTCACAGATGTTACCTGCCGATAGCGATAATGTATTCGTGCTTGTACATCGATACATCGAGTGAGACGAAATTGAATAGAGCCGGGAGGAAGTTCACGGTTATGGAGACCGATCGAAATTTCATTCGGTGCTGATAAATCGGAACGCGAGCCGAAAATGGAGCGAAGTTTCGAAGTGGAAACTGTATACGATCGAATGCGAGCATAATTTTGTGCTGTCTCGTTCAGTGATAGTATTCGATATATGGCATGCATTTATGTATCTTCAGCTTCCTTTGAGATAAACGGTGTATTCGTTATGTGTATTGCGTTTTGGGAAATTTCATTGGAGATATTTGGAAATTTAGGGAGTGGGAAATTGGGGATTTGGAAATGTAGAAAGTACAAATGTGAGAATTTGAGAATTTGAGTAAGTGGGGAAATTAGGAAGTGGGAAATTGGGAAGTGGGAAATTGGGGATTTGGAAAGGTAGAAATTTGCAAATGTAAGAATTTGGGAATTTGAGTAATTGGGAAATTAGGAAGTGGGGAATTAGGAATTTTTAAATGTAGAAATTTGCAAATGTGAGAATTTGGAAAATTAGGAAGTGGGAAATTGGGGATTTGGGAATGTAGAAATTTGGAAATCTGAGAATTTGAGTAATTGGGAAATTTAGAAGTTTTGAAATGTAGAAATCTGAGAATTTGGGAATTGCAATAATTGGAAAAATTGAAAATTTAAAAATGAAGTATCAAACCAATAGAAAAAAGAGATCGCTCCTATTAATATTTCAATGCTTTTACCAGAATGATAAATATTATACCCTATCCTCAAGGGTGCAAATTCATCTCAACCCTTCCCTTTTCTCACCCCGTCCGAAAGTCTTAGAAAACCGACACGGCGTCAATTGACAATTACGGTTCATAATTAATACGAACTTCTGACGGTGCCATCACGGTAATTGGGGGACTGGTGTGGGGTGAATTTAATTTTCACCGATTAATTTCGAGGATAGTCAAGAAACTCGCCCTGCAAGAGACGGGGATGGTTGAATACTCTTGATTCTTCTCTTCGTGCCACCAGTTTCTTCGACTTCATCGAAATTCGGTATTCAGAAATCGTTCGTTGCATATTTAAGCTTTCGATCGGACTTGCCCTTATTCCGGGGGTGGGCATTATTAAATTCGTTCTGAATTAAAAGGGTTGAACGTTTCTCCAACAAAGTTCAGTTGAAAGATAGAAAGCCATAAATCTCCATATATTGCATACAAATTTTATATATATTACATACGTATGTGTACACACACGTACATACAATTATAATCTTTTTCTTCAAACATTTCTCAAATTAAATTTATTACAGTCAAGTTCCTTATGCATAAACTATTTGTAACTAAAATTGTTCTTCTATTATATATAAAAGTATAAATAATATTCTTGAATTAAATTGTCACTTTAAAATAATATCGTATTTACATATGTATAATACACATATGAACTTAGAAACATTTGAACTTAAATTCATGACATAAAAGTGTCACAAAATGGCACTTATGTTACATGAATTTAAAGATTAAAGCTTGACAAAAGTAGCCACATACGGGCATCGTAAAAATTCCCAACACAAAATGGCGGACGCTTCATGAAAGCGATCAATGACTCCACGAATGAACTTTCCACAATTGTCCACGAACAAGCAACAAATTTTCAAATGTATACTAAAAATATTAACAAGTCATATACACAGCTACTTTCCGTGGACCTTAAGATTTAATTTGATATATCACAAGTGCTTCTACGCGATACTTTTATGTCATGAAATCCTGTCACACGATCTGCATACCATAATATATCACATTATCGTATTCGTTTATGGTAATACGTCTTTGTGAATGGTCTAAAATGGGTTTAAAAGTGATCTACATACCTGAAGATATGCTGATTGGTGGATTGCAGCAGTATGGTGGTGTACTTTGTGATCAGCATGATTCCCCAGAAGTGAAACTCGCGAGTCAAAGTTCTTCTGATTCACTAAAGTGGGTAACGTGAAACTCCGTCGGTGACGAGGTTCGTTGAGAAGAGAAGGTTCGCACTCGTTTCGCATAAATCGCGCTTAAGAAAATCGAGCAAAACCGCGAGCGAAGCGGAGAAGCGTGCGGATGCCGCGGAAATTCTTCTGGCTATATTTAGAGGCCATATTTCCGACGGACACAAAGCGATTTCGACCCATCGTTTCTTTTCGAGACACCGGAGGACCCTTGTGTCGATGATTTGATCATTTGTGATCAACCTTCATCCTAATTTATCAGTTCAGGATTCAAGCTATATCTTCTTACATGTTTCATAACTACCTTTGTGAGTCTTTTGTGATCAGCAGGTCCTGACGTACCAGAAGAGTCTTGTGAATTCCATAAACTATCTGTCAGGTTATTTTGTACTATGTTGATAATTTCATGAGACAAATCCTTGTGAATCATTTGTGATGAAGTATTATACCTTCTAAATGAATGGTCCTTTCATAAGTGACCTTTAGGTCTCAGCTTCACAAGCAATTTTAACATTTTAACTTCACAACAGACCTTCAGATCTAAACTTTATAAGCAACCTTCAGATCTCAACTTCACAAGCAACCTTCACACCTCAATTTCACAACAGATCTTCCTCAACTTTATAAGCAAGCTTTAGATCTCTTTAATTTCACAAGTGATCTTCAGATCTCAACTTCACAAATAATCTTTTGATCTCATCACCTTCACAAGTGACTATCTATGATAACTTAAATCCATCCACTTCAACCGCACCTTCATTCACCAAATCCCTTGTGAATTACATCCAACCTCCACATCTACCACATCTCAGCATCTAGATCAAGTTCCACCAGCGTCACACCGGTTTCTCTCATTAGTTAAGTCGAAATCTATCGAGTCAACATTCGGTTTCATCAACGTCACAAAGTAAGCAACGTTACGTCAACGAGTTTGTGAAGTGTACGGCAGGTGTGCGAGTTCTTCGAGGCTCGAGGGCCAGCTTCAAGGTTTCCCCCGAGTCTGACCGATAGCGACAGGTGCAACGATCGTCGACTCGCTTTCTTCGATCGTTCTCGAATGGTCACCCTGGCGCCGTTGCTATTATTACGTGTCCCTCGCTCTTCAGCTTCTCCGCTCGCGATGTTTGTTTTGCCGAAATCCGTTTGACGGTGGTCAGGGAAGCACAGTGGGTGGATTTGTTTTCGTTTATCGCCGATCAGGCAGCGCGGAATCTTCCGCGGTTACCAACGGAGATGAATGACCCGACGACCTTGTTGCCGAGGACCTTTTAGTGGATTATTTTCGTGGAGGTGGCTGCGCTCGTAAAGAAGTATTTTTAGAGAGCAATTTTTCCCCAGACGAGGTCGAGGATTCAAATAGCACCAGGTTTGAACCTTCTCAGGAGAATTTTATTCGAATACACATAGAATGGAAACGAGATTACGCTGTCAGCGAAGTATGATCACGATTGTATCGTTCATGGAAGAAGCTTCCGGTCACGAATGATTAGTCAGCTGGAAATGTGTGGACATTCCAAGGCGAGGACACTTTGATCAACTTGTTGAACGAATCAAGGAATCACGAGGACGGCAATATTCTCATTTATGATCAAGATTCTGATTAAGCTTTATTGGGGAAAATTGTGAACTGTCACTCGAGATTCACACTCGCAAGCTTTTCATATCTCTGAGATAAGAAGACCCTATTTCATAAATATCATCACAAAAGCAGTTCAGTAATGAAACAAGTTGGAGTATTGCTAAAAATTGACATAGAATATTTTCATGTAAAATTGTACCACCACAAAGGTAGTTGATTAATCACACTTTATAATTGCTCCCGAACGATGTAGAAAATCTACAGCTAACTTTCGTCTGAAAGTCACAAGGTTTCAGAACTCTCTATAAAACTTGTACAAATTCCATCATCACAAAGATAGTTAACTAAACAAGATAATCTGAAAATTCTAGACGACACAAACGATCCACAACTTATCTTAAGTCACAAGATTTTACAACTGTCAAACTTTGTATCACATATAGCTTCATCGCAAAGACAGTCTACTAAACAAAAGAATCTTAGAATTGCTCTCAAATGATACAGTAGATCTATGGTAGTCTTCAACAAAGAGTCACACGATGTTAAAACTCCTATCAGAACCTTGCATCACAAATTGCATCACCAGAAAATCAGTCAGCTGAACAAAAGAACCTCAGTATTGCTCTCAAATGATACAGAACATCTATGATTAATCTTCAACAAAGAGTTACAAGATGTTAAAACTCCTACCAGAACCTTGCATCACAAATTGCATCACCACAAAATCAGTCTACCGAATGAATTGCCTCCAAACGATGCAGAAGATGAAGTCATCATCGTCTAAGTGTCACAAGATCTTAAAACCCTTACCAAAACCTTTCACCACAAATCACATCATCAGTCAAGGACCCCAGATTTGCCCCCAAAAGAAGGTCCTCGAGGACACAGATATCTGGATCAGACTTCTTCACAGTCACAAAGAGTAGAAAAGGTGACGTGGGTTCGAAACCGCAGCACTCGCGTGTCAGATCGTCTGGCAGGTGGCAGCTCGCAGCTCGAGTCGTCGCGGCGAGTGCGCGTCTACTCGCTCGGAAGTGATCCGTTCAATAAGCATTCCTGCGTTGCTCGCTTTAATCGGTGTCAACTGAAGGACAGCCACGACCGATAAACAGTCTTAAACAGTCTCTCGTTCGCTTATTCTACAAGCCACGGTTCACAACGAGCCGAGCACGATCGACCTCGATCGAGAACTGTCGCCCCTGGACAATGTATTTATTACGAGCACCATAGGCCGAGGGCTTCGTACGACCCCTCGTATCGTTCTTCTCTATCCGCTGACTCGAGGAGGAGTCGATCACGAAGCAATTCCGTTATCGATCTCCGAGGATCGAACAACCGGTTAGCCTGCTCGGTTTCAACGTTTACACGAAGGTGGAGCTTTTGTTCGGCTCGTGATTTTCGCGAGAAGTAAGCGTTTCAGCTTACCCTTCGCTCCGCGCCTCGAATTGATTTCATGCTCGATCGCGCCCGAGTCTGGGTCATCCACGGTTACTTTCGAACTCGCTCCACAGGGACAAACGACCGAGTTTAATTCACGACGATCTTCGTGTGGGGTAGGTTCATCTTCTGGCGCTGCTCTTCTTGGATACTTGTGTAGTGCCCTTCGATGTTTTTGTGGATTTGACTTGGTGAGAAGACCGTGTAATTATTCAGATGTCTTCTTCCAAATGTGTTCCTTGATTGACGTAGACTTCATTGTGAATCTATTGTGACGTTAGATCTTGATACCAGTGGATGTGAGAAGTAGGGAATATTTGCTGAGGTGTGACAAGCTTTTGTGATTCTGATGTGATCTTCAACCTCTCAAGGTGAGGTCCTCACATCCTTGTCATTCTTTGCGAAGATTCTGATCTGCTATATGAGAAGTGTGAATTCATTAAAAAAGAGACCTTGTACGAGACGTTCTAAATCGATATAATTCTTTGAGAAATAATTGTGGTGGTAAAAAACGCGTTCTTCCAATATTTGATGACCCAAACTCAAAATTTGTACCAACTTTGTCCCTAATCTGATTTCTTATGATACTCCAAAGATCAAGCAATCGATCACCGAGAAGTGATAAGACGTATTTTATTCAGTCGGAAGGATTAATGATCGTCCTTCATCAACAGGTGAACAAGCTCGAAGACCTTGAGGAATCCTTAATCGATGCTATTCTTCATGGCACTCATGAAATAAATCGTGTTTGTGGCGCGAAGAATGATTCGTTAAGCAGTGATAAAATCTTTTGTGATTCTCAGTATCGAGATCTATATTGGTTCGAAGATGTACACATGTACACGCGTATTCTCATCCTCACACTTTCACGTTTCATAATTGGTAAGCTGCTATATTCAGCGAGTGACTGACACAGTCGTCTCACGTCATCAGAGACAATTAAACTTCCTCTCTCGGATAGCTTTGAAATAACACCATGCAGAATATTCACAGCTTGTTGAACACGTCTTTCAGATACTCGGCCCACCGTGGTTGAAGGACCCCCTCGGACAATCCTTTTTTGGTTGTTATTCGGAGATTCAGTCTTAGTTAATTAATCTTCAGAAATATGAGCAATGATATTAACGGTGCTAACAATTAGGTACATTGTTTCATAAGTAGATGTAGATACGAAATGTCCATACAGGAATAATTTCTTTAATCTTCAAGGTTCTAAGATGTTCACAAGTAGACTCCTAACTTCAGATTATCATTCCAGTTCAGTTAGAGTTGCAGTCTTGAAGTACTTGACTAAAATTTGTAACTCTTCAAGAATTCAATGATGTCTAGGAGCAATAATATACAATAATATCCTGATTATCAGAGGGTGTTCATAGGTGGATACGTCCTAACTTAACTTTGGAGTGCATTTTGCACCAGGACCAAGTACTCGAATTGATCCTACTCGACTGAAATTTATACTGAAAAGCAATCCTGAAGAAACCAACACCAGAACAAGAATCCTTAACACCTTAGTTATCCTAGTCCTAAACAAGCCTCAAACTCTTCAACATTTCTCAGGGTTATACTTCCATACACAGAAGGACCTTGCTAGATTAAAATTTATACCAAAAATGAATCCCGAAGAAAGTAACGCCAGAGTGACAATACTTATCCTAATCCATCGACAAACAAAGCTCTTCAACCGCAAACTTGAGGTTTACAGCGAGAAAAAGGGGGGGGGGGGGGAGGGGGAGGGGAAAAGCCAAAATTATGTGTGAGTTAAAAGGGGGGGGGGGGGGTAGGGGGGTAAAATAATATAGAAAATAATTTTAGTTTGGGGGGTTTAGGGGTGGGATAAATAATGATATAAAATTTGTTAGTAAAGGGTTTTAGGTATGAATTGTAAGTTTTATAAGATATGGTAATAGATTAAAGAGTGTTTGTATATGGGTGGAATAGGGTAGAGGTTATTGAGGATTAAATGATTTGGTGGATATTTAGGTTTAATGTGTAATTAAATTGGAATTGATAGTATGGGTATAGAAATTATAGTTAAATATTAATGGTTTAGAAAGATTAAAGATGAGAAAAATAGGGGTATTTTGAGAATGATATAGAATATTTTGATATTTTATAAATATTTGTTAATTATGAGTTATGAAGGTTGTTATAGGAGTAATTAGGTAAGGTGTTGGGATGTAGGTTATAAATGTAAATGGAATGGAGAAAGGGTGAATAGATGTGTAGGAGGTGTAAAAGTTTTTTTTTTGAATTTATGTTGCGAGGTGTAATGATGTGTAGAATTTATTTATAGACCAGCCAGACAAAGAGATTCGAGTGTGCTGCCTGGCTGCCGGTCGCGAATGGACTGGCTCTGCACGTTCCTTTAAACACTATAGTCGCGGCTGCAACGAGCAGACTTTAGGCCGCCTATAGTCCGCCAGTATGCTTGGTTCCTGACTCGACTCGAGAGTTTCGAGAGCGACTCCTCGATTGTACACTCGGCTGCAACGTAGGCTCCCTTTCGATTACCACGCGTACTTGACCATTTTTCAATTCTCCAGTTTTCGTACTTTGAAGCCATTTTCAAGTTATCATCCCGGATTGCCAAGTTGGCAGGTTCTCAAATTTTTAAGTTCAATTTCTATATTTTCAATTTGAGTTTTAGCATCTTTAAATTAGAAATACACACGTTTGTAAATTATTCATTCATTTTGCAGTACATTTCTAGGGAATTCTACTGATCCCTAAATAAATGTTCAAACTTTTCAATTTATTCATTCGCAAATTTTCAAATCTTCCAAGTCTAAGATTTCCAAATTTTCAAATCCCTATATTTCCAGATCATCAAATCCCTAGATTACTGTGTCTGTATATCTACAAATTCCAAAGTTTAGAAACCCCAAGATCACCAAACACGTCTGCAAATTACTAGACTCCCGAATGCCTAAGTACCTAAATTTCTATGTTCCCAAGTTCCTCATCTATCTCGAAACCTTGCAAAGTCTCAAGTCCCTAGAATTCCACATTCACAGTATCTAAAATCGTAAAAGTCCCTAGATCTCAAACTCCAAATCCACATCTCAACTTAGCAAACTTTCAAATCCCTAGAATTCCACATTCATACTATTTCAAATCGCAAAAGTTCCTAGATCTCAAACTCTGAATCCACAACTAAACGTTGCAAAGTCTGAAATCCCTAGAATTTCACATTCAGACTATCTCAAATCGCAAAAGTCCCTAGATCTCAAACTCTGAATCCACAACTAAACGTTGCAAAGTCTGAAATCCCTAGAATTCCACATTCATACTATTTCAAATCGCAAAAGTTCCTAGATCTCTAACTCTGAATCCACATCTAAACTTTGCAAACACTCAAGTCCCTAGTATTCCACATTCATACTATCTCAAATCGCAAAAGTCCTTAGATCTCAAACTCTGAATCCGCATCTAAACTTTTCAAACTCTCAAATCCCTACTTTGTCACATTCACACTTCCTCAAATCCCCACTGTCCCCAAATCAGAACATCCCCAAATTCCTATATTCCCAAACTGTTAACCTATCCCGAAAATCGTCTCTAATCTGAATGTTCTCGAATCTATGAAGGAGATGGTAAGTGGCCGTCCCGTTTCAATGAGATACCCTCCCTATGGACGACATATTTGCCGTTGACTGTACACGAGGGGCCACGTGTGCGTCGAGTCGCGTCCCGTCGGTTCCTCGGTGCACGGCCACCTCGACTGTGTGCAAAAGGGGGAACAACTGCACTCGCGAGTGCGCACGACGAGCCGGCCTCGAACCGCCTGGCACGTAGGCACCCGGGAAACAACGTGGGACGCGATCTTCTCTTCCTTTTGGTGGGGGATGATGATTTCGTGGGCCGCGCCTCGAAAAGGTGCAACGTGGTCCTCTGACTTCTTCTTTCCATTGCCATTCGGCTATTCAACAAACTGGCCACGTGTTTTTAACCCTTTATGGCTGGTGCTTTGTGAACTGCGGTTCCTTGATACTCGAATTATTTCAGGTAGCATCTTGCTATTTGTGGTAGCGGTAGTTTTTTGGGTATGCAGGACGATATATGGTATTTTTGTTTTGTGGTGCAATTTTTGTTGGATTCGATTTTTAAGACCAGTGCGTCAGATAGATTTATATTATTGTAATGTTAAGGCAGGCATAGAATGTTCACATGTTAGAGACAATTTGGATATGGAGATTGTTGGTGGACAGGTTGTAATTGAAATTAAACTAATTCAATAGTGATGAATTTCATCAGAATTCAATAGTCATGTGCGTCACGTGTGAGGTTAATTGCTGGGAGGTTGGATGTTGAATAATATTTCAGAAAATCGATATTGTCAATTAGGTGATTGTTGAAGGAATGAGATGATTAGAATTTTATGCGTTGATAGTTCCAAATTATCTAATTGTTCATGTACCGAAAAATCCACTAAAGCTACCTTGTTCCGTACACCCCAAAAAGGCGACAATATTCAACCGTTCAACAAAGAGTTAACGTTAATATATTAAAGGGTTGTGAAAGTGCAGGGTCGTGAAACGTTGATGACGGGCCATTCAGTCGAAAATTTACCGCCGAAATAATTCGTGCACGATGAATGGTCTGCAACGAGCAGATACGCGTATTAACGCGACCGTGTACGAGCAGATTTGGCACCGGTCGCTCGATACCCCCTTTCTTTTTTCGCATCGTCTATTAAATAACCGTGGATGAAGCCTTTTCTGAGTCCGTCACGCGTGGAACGCATCCAAATTATTAACGATACGTTTCTCCCATTCGCTGTACCTTTGTTCCCCATTTTGCGAACGGGTCTCTTCCGTGGCTCGTTTTAGAGAAAATTTTTCGAAATTCCGAACCGCGAACAGTTTCGTCGCATCTCTTTGTTCTTTGTTGGCGGTGATTGTTCTGGTGGAAGGTTAAAGATCAGTCGCTCTGTTCCGGAAGTATTTACGATTGGTTGTAAACCCATAAATCTACGTCTCGAATAGCAGAGGCTGCGAGTTGAACAATGGAAAGACAAGAAGTATCCCAGGAACGTCTTCGGACAGATGTACGGCAGATTGTTCGGGACAAATGTGGCCTTTCTTCCGGAGATTTCATTAGAGTTGCTTAGAAAGGAGAATGAAGATAGACTCTACGTTACTGTATAATGTAGTAAATGCCAAGTGTGTGACGAGTTTGATGGACCTTCGACTTCTGGATATTTGTCAATTTAGGAATTTGGGAATTTTGAAATTTAGTAATTTGTGGATCCATATCCTCGAACAAAAGTATCCTACATTTCACACAAGGGTGCACACCACATTACTCCACCAAAAATCTCGAAACTATAATATCCAATTTCTACCTTCCTATTAACCGGAAGTCTCGATGTCCACAAAGAGTGACCAGTCGCCATTAAATCGATCGAAATTCTGTCCGGTGGTTCTGCTTCGTCGATAAGCAAATATCCCCTCGCCTGCGGGGAAATCCAATTAGGAGAAGAAGCTTCGTCTTGAATAAACGTTCTGAGCCGTTCGTTTATGAACCACAGTAATGCCTGTAAGCCTCGATAAGACGTCTGGCTCTCAGCATGAAATCATTGTCCCCGATGCCCGATAATGAATCCATAACGCCATTTTCCACCCCTCAGCAATCTGTGGACTGCTTTGGCGTCGACCTTTCACACCCTTAGGCACTCTCGGTGCTCTTTGGCGATAAAAATTTTCTTTCAGACCTATTTTGAGACTGTGGATGTTGAGGTGGAGATAAGGATGGACGTTTATGTTGCGATAATGTGCAAACTGTGCGATAAGAAATTCTTACGTTACTAGCAGCCCTAGGACAGATTTGGAGATTTGGAAATATCTGAGATATGTGAATTTGTGGATTTGCAAATTTGGAGTTTTAGAGATTTGGAGATTTAGAGATTTGAAGATTTGCAGATTTGTAAATTTGTGCATTTATAAATTTGTCAATTTGTAAATTCGTAAACTTGTAAATCAGTAAGTTTGTAAAGCTGCAAATTTATAAATCTCTAAGCCAGCTTATAACTTCTCAAAAATATCCAAGTACACAATGTCGCCCATAAGAACGTGAAACATCAGAATAAAAATTCCGAACCAAAAAGAAACGTTCCACGTGTTTCTTCGAACAGGACAACGAAGTCGTAGGGTAAGCCCTTCTACCTGATCAGGACACCGAGCCTTCCGAGAGTCCAGCGAAACGGAAAGTCGCCTTCTCGATTGTTTTCAGCTGGACGACCGTATATAGGTGGAACAGGATCCGGCAGAAAAATCTGTGGAAGAGGACGAGCAACCGCGGGAGGACGAAGCGGAGACGAGATGGAAGGCGCAACCTTCGCGAGAAACCGGCATCCGTTCTTCAAGCGACGAAGGTCGAGAGCGTAACTGCACGGCCAGTTGGCCGGTTTCCACAAATAGCCGTCCCACTGTGCCTTCTTTGTCTGCTAATCGGCCGGAGAAAGCAATTAGAAGATGTGCACGACCGTTCGATGCCACCCTTCTTCTCTTCTTCCATATTCTCCCCACATTTTTTTTCTTTCGACTCGAAACCAACGGTGTTATTGCCTCGTTCGGTTCAACAATTTATATTTCCATGTTTCTACACATTTGGAGATTTTTATATACTTGGATTTTTAATATGTAGAAGTCTCAGCAGGGCACATTTCATAAATTACGTGTTCATATAAATGTTAACTTGTCTTTGAGGACTTTAGATTACTATAGACTGTTAACAGCACAGGATATACACTGATGCAAGACTTTACTGAATTTTTAACATAGAAACACTTTTTATTGCACCATGGTCGTTCATATGTATTATAGGTCTCTATTGTTCATAAGGTCTTCAGGGACTTCAATATCGTTTTGCAAGAGTTGAGTTCTCACACATAGTTCATTTGAGAAAATTTATCCTTTTGATAAGTAGTACACGACAAAATGATAAGATAGTTTGACCTTAAAGCACAGAGTCGAGGACAACGAAATTTTTGCAGGAACTTCTCTTCACAGACCTTCAGTGATGCAAGGGTAATGCTAGACCTAGCTATGTTATTCTTTATATTGACTATTTGTGCATGTACGATGAACAGCTTGATGTACTCTCATTATTTTATTGCTGAAGTGATTCACATAAGTGACCTCAAATAAACCTAACCTATGCAGCAACTTATACACAAACTAGTTTGAATAATTTGACCATATATGTCCAGCAATGATCTTTGTTCATAAAAGATGTATTAAACCTTGTTCTGTCTTTGAATCATAGAATGAGAATACGAATAGGGAACCAGTGGTGTATATTTCCACAGCAATCGATCGAAAGAGGCGAAGAGGATCGAGTCGCGCACGGATTCGCTAATAAGAGGTCGCGCCCGATTAATCTCTCCTTTTTTCGCGGATCGAAAGCCCTGTGATTACGCGCCCCACGATATTACAACGGTCGATCTACCCTCCATAAATTCGATGGGATCCCGTCTACGCGATCCCACACCGTGCCATTATGAGCCGGAGACCTTTTCTCCCTCGTGGCGTGCCAACGGGACGACAAGGGAGCACCAGAAAAAAAAAGAAAGAACGAGGTTTATTGCGAGATCGGCCCTCGAACAGCATTAAACCACTCGCTGCGAAATTCTCGTATAAACAATGGAAAAAACTTGTACGAAGAGCTTGCGGCTGCTGTGGAAATAGCCGCGAAAATGTACGAAAGTGGTGCAACGTGCACGCTGGCTTTTAAACTACATGGAAACTGGGGGGCGGAGAGAGAGGAATTGAAGAAAATAGAGATAGTTCATGGGACAAATTTGTTCATACCAATTCTAATACTTTACAGAGTAATATCACGGAGGATATATCTTCATAAATGTATAATAATATATACACAATATAATATAAAATAATATTTATTATAATTTTGTAAATGAAACTCAGCTAATTATTGAAGTTGAAAATCACCAAATTCTCAAATCTTCAAATTTCCATATCCCCAAATTCCTACATTTCCAAATTCCTATGTCCCCAAATTACTACATCCCCAAATTCCTACATCCCCAAATTTCTACATCCCCAACTTCTCACACCCCAAAATCTCCACATTCCCAAATTCTCACATCCCCAAATTCACAAATCCCTAAATTCCACATTTTCAAATTCTCACATCCCCAAATTCCTACATTCCCAAATTCTCACATCCCTAACTTCTCACATCTCAAAATCCCCACATCCCCAAATTCCCACATCTCCAAATCCCACATCCCCAAATCCGACAACTTCGAAATCCTCAAATCATCAAATTCTCAACCAGTCAAATTTCCTAAACAGCAAAATAGCCAACATTTCCGAGCGAAAGTCATCAACTAGGTCCCCTCAGCTTTTTCCCCTAGGGAGAGCTTGCGTGCTCGCTACTGAACCGCCTCTCCTCAACGAACGATAAATATCGCGGCCAATGACGTCCCTTTGCGGGGATTCCTCGATGCCTTCCATTTGCTCTGCTCGTAAAATTAATTGTCCATCCTCTTCCCATCGCGAAGCTTTCATTAGCCGACCGTTTAAACCGTCGAAGAAAGCCTCGGTTGCGATTCCGCGGACCAGATAGAGGCTAATAGGGGCTTGGATTCACGGCAGAGATCGCTCACCATTGAATATAGGACGAGAAAACTATGTTGGTGCCAGTTTTACTGCTGGTTAAAAAGAGAAAATCGAGACCGGGATCAACGAGTTCGTCTTGTCTTCCATTTTCTTCGAAACTCCGTACATGCGGAGATTACTTGCGGAAAGAGGTTTTTGCAGATGTATGTACGTTTCGCTTGCTTTGTCGGAGGAAGAATATATCACGAAGCTTATTACTTGGCAAGTAATTTTGCTTTACTTATTGTAATTATTGTTTTCTGTTTTGTGTCATGTCGGAGGTTTTTAGAGTGTTTTGCAGAAGTGTTCAGCTTGTTTTATCGAAACAAGAATTATGAGACTTATTACTTGGCAAGAGATTTTGTCTACCTTCTTGTGATTGCTTTCATTGTTAGAAAAATATATTATGGAGCTCATTACTTGAGAAGACATAATTAACTTGTCAAATTGAGAATTTTTAAAATCCTTCAATAAAATGACCAACGAAATAACCGATGTGTGAAGAGGTAAGTGAATGCACTAGATACATGGGAAAAAGTGTTAATTAAAATTGAAAAAAGTCGACAGTCATAAACGGGTCATTTCGATGATCCAACATCGATTGAAATCTCCTAATCCGTGCTACAAAGAGCTCACTCATGTTAACTAATTAGAGGCTAATGAGCCTGAAGCGATCCTGTCGCGTTTGAATCTCTCGAGCCGCTTCGAACAACGAACCTCTTGCATACCAATTGAAAAACCATATTGCCCTGCAAAACTGGAAGCATAAAAATCACCCTAACAAATTGCGAATTGATATTTCACTTTCTTTTGAGTTGGAGGCGATTTGAGAGCTTGTGAACTTGACCCAAATATTCTTCTATAAGTACAATACATTATATACAAATATCTTCTATACTTTATAAGAGAATGGTACATGTAAAGGTGTCCTTAGAATATGCAGAAAATTCCTAGGTATATGTAGAAGAATTTCTAAATCATTACATATGTGTAAAAGAACTTCTAAATCTCTAGATACATGTCGAGTTCCCAAATTCCTGTATATGTCAAGAAAAATTCCTCAGCTATATAAAATTCTGCTATAAAGAAGAATATCTAAATAAATCGAAATATCCCCAAAAATCGTATCAAAACGCATAAACAAAAAATATCCGTATTTGTCAGTCCCAGTGAATTATCGAATAAAAGTAGCTCCAAAAGCTCGCGTGAATCTTGCTACGGGGGTGAAGATGGCGCTTACGCGTCGATTTATGGAGATTGTACATCACGGTTCACGCTATGGATAATCCACGGTGTTTTTCGAGGCGGAACGCAATTTTTCCCAGGAGGATTCTGATGAGAAAGAGACGCATGCAAGATCCTGGCGACGCTCGTCGTTTCTGCTTGTAAATAATTCAGTCTGCATTAAGGTGCTCGTAGCTAGGGTAACAGAAAATCGGTACGGGGGTGGAAGAGTTATGTTCATCGCGTTAATTCTTGGCGTGAATGCTCGTAAAGTGTTCTTCTCGTGCCCAGTTTTATCCTTGGATACCTAACCGTTAGGGTACGTACATTTTCGTAAGTTTCAGGGGGTAAAAATATGGCGTGGGGTTGCAACTTTTGGTTGATATTTATTTAGGACTCAACTTATATGTACTTTGCAAGTTTAGATACTGTGTGGACATTAAGAATTTGTTGAAGAACATTCTGAAATATCTATTTTTTTTTAATTGTTCAGTCACCATTAAATCCCTAGATGTCCAACTCCAAGTTTGGAGAACAAATATTCGTTTGTGCTAGAACATCTTTAGACTCTGACAAATTACAAATCCACAAATGACCTATCCACAAATGTTGCAGTTTTCAAAAATTCCTAGAAAGTAACGGAAGATGAAACTCGTATCGATATTTTCTCCAGGGAAGATCTCCCGACCGTGCAATCGCACTCGTTTCCAAGAATGCATCCCTAAATGCGACCACATGAAACCCTCGCTACATTTCAGCGAGGTGCATCGAACAACGAAAAAGAGAAACACATAGACAGACAAAGATAGTAGACAAAGCAGGAAAGTTATTCAAACGTTGATCCCGGGGAGAGATTTTAATCAGACCGGGAAACAGAGCAACGTCTCGCTCGGAAAAGGGGTAGATCTTCTGGTGTTCTTTCCCTTCTTTTTTCCTCCTCTCTTTTCTTTCGGTAGAAAGCAAAGGGAAGCATCGGCGACCTGGCTTCGCGACGACAATGCTCGAGGCAGCCGTCATTGTCCTGACGTTATGAGGTGAAAAATGAAAGATAACGATTTCGCGGTGTCTTCCTGGCGATAGCGTTTTTCTCGACCGCGTTCCCCAAGCATTTTCACCCTTGAACCACCCCCTAGGAATCCGTCGCAGCTGGGGCTGCAAGGTCCTCGTAAATTCGAGGGACGACATTTTTTTCTATATTAAGCCCGTCTGCAAGGCGAAAAATCGCAGCCAGAAAAGGGATGCCAGGATCGTGGGGTTGCAAAAGTGACTGCGTGAGGTGCTTTTTGCGAAATGGGAATTGTTTGGAAGACGGTGGAGAAATATTCATTTCTGTTCGTTGTTTTGGAAGTGATGGATAGCTGTTTTGTCTGCAATTATGTAAATGAATTGTATACTCAATGTATTACGTAATTATGTATTGCGTATTCAATGAACACTAAAGGTATTCAAATTTAAATGCAGATTTTATTCTGACAGTTGTAAAGTGATTTGTAAATAAAAATTGCTATGGACTTTTTCTTAGAAGTCATTTTTTTAGACATCCACTCACTTCATCACATATCCATTACTTTATCAATACCAGATAACTGAAGACTTTAAAATTGTACTTGACCAATTATTCAATTACTACACTTCTGGTTACCAAACCCAATTTCCTAACTCTCAGGTTCTTAATATAGAAAATTCATCTATACCACCCATCACATATGCATCACATATGCATAACTTGACCAATATCCCACAATTGAATTTTTTAAAATTGTATCTGTTCAATTACCCAATAACTGTACTCCCATCTCTAAAACTTCCCCAACTCTCAAATTTTCTATATTAGAAATCACCACTCCTACATCCACACATGTGTTCATGACATATGTACCACCTGACTCCAAAAATAACCTCCCCCAAAATTGCACTTGATCAGTTACCCAATAACCACTCTCCCATTTGCAAAATCTCCCAAATTTCCCAACTCTCAAACTCCCCATATGAAAAATCCCTAATTCCACATCCACTCATGTGAGCACCACATATGCACCTGACCAAAACCCCAAAAATACTTCCCTAAAATTGCACCTGACCAATTCGCTAATAACCAGACTCCCATTTGCAAAACCTCCCAAATTTTCCATAAACCTCCCCAATCTCCCCATCACAGCCGCACTCGCAAATATCTCGAGAAGGAAACTACAAGCTTAGAACCGATTTTCAACGGACGAATTTAGCACGACAGTGAAAAGCGTTAATGCACTTTCTCGGGAGCGTCGCCGCAGGCTCGTCCGTCTTTCCCGCTCAATTTACACCATTTAGAAAAGCTGTGCTCGGTCTCGCGGCAGGAAAATCGATGTCGAGCGTCACAATGCGAGAGGGTTGTTCCCGCACTGCAAGAGGGCTCTTCCTCCTCTTCCTCTCCTTTTTATCCTCTTCTCCTCTCGGCTGCTGTGTTCGCCGCGTGAAGTGCGTGTCTTTGTCACCGGTCACAATAGCTCCATCGGGGGTGCCGGCGCTGTTGCACCCCCCTGTACTCTATACAACCCTGCCTGCCATGGACAAGTCCGCGTGGATACACGCTCGCCCGACGGATGATATTGTATCGAACCGGCTCGATAATGCTACCAATGATAGCCTGATCGAGGTAGTTTTCGATAACGGGACACGCTGCGAATGGCAGATAACGCTTCAACGTGAATCGAGTACAGTGATGAGATTCTGTTTGCTTAGGATTTGCTTACATGATGCTTTTTAGGGATTGGGAGTTTAATTGCAGAAGGGCTTTTAGGGTGAAGTTTGCCACTTTGGAATTTGCGAATTTCGGAGATTTGAGTTTTTTAATTTTCATATTTCATTTTTTGTATTGCCATGTCAGAACATTCCCAGATCTTCAAATCTCTAAATTCGTGAATTATAAAACCACAAAATCAACAAATCTGCGAATGTCCAAATGTCTAAATGTCTAAATGTCCAAATGTATAAATATCTAAATGTCCAAATGTCCAAATGTCTAAATGTCCAAATCTCCAAATCCATAAATTTACGAATCTCCAAATTTCCAACTCCCCAAACGTTCGATTCTGCAATCGATTAAAAGAACGCCGCAACGATCCCGAAACCGAAGAGATTTCACCATGAAAAGAAAAAAAAAAGCAGCAATGATCGTAAATGTCGTAACTTCCGTTCCCAAATCCCAGGAAACTGTTGCCAAGATGGCGAATTACTTCTCCCTCGAAGTCTCATTTTCCCATATAATCAAGACGGTATAAAATACACGGAAAGAAGGCGTGTCGTTCTGGTCGACGAGCTATTATGGCGATCAAGGTTTCAGAAACGATACTTAGGACCGCAATGTATGCGTGCTCGTTAAAATCGCTCGATCGGTCCCGTTACCGGTCGCGACACTCGCTCGTACGATGCATCAAGCATCCTTAAAACGCACAATTTTATAATCGTTATCGGTACGCTACGACTGTAAAAATGAATTTATGAACAGACTAGACAGGTATTCGCTGGACGATCATCAACCGGATTTACGCGAAATATGATACTGGATCGTGGGTTATTTGAGGACTGGAGTCGATGGAGTTTTCAGTGTGGACATTTTGGAATTTATGGAGCTGGTAATTGGAGAAGTTGAGAATTTAGGTAGTTGGAATTTTCGAGGAATATTTGAGCATTTAGGAGTGCAGGAAATTTGAGAATTTGACAAGTTCGAGATTTGAAGATTTGCAGAGTCGGAAATTTGCAATCTATGGATTAAGGAAAATAGAAATTTACGAATGCAGAAGTGTAGGAAATTTCAGAACTTGAAGAGTTGAAGATTTGAAGATTTGGAAATATGAGAACCTATAGATTAACAAATTTACAAATTTACAAATTTACAAATTTAAAAATGTAAAAATTAGAAACCCAAAAAAGTATTTAATGATCCGAAAGAGTAGTGATTTGGAAATTTTTGAGTTTAAAAATCCGTGAATCGAAGAAGCTTGATAATTTGGTGAATTAAGATTGAAAATAGTAGAATAATGGAATAGTAGTCTTTTGTTCGCTGTAGCTGATCCGTTCAGCTCGACGAATCGCGGAATTGAAATAACGCGTAACATCCGACAGATTTGTTCGAGTGGGCTTTTATGTAGAAACCCGTGAACCTTGAAGAGTGGAGATTACAAGAATTTCCATAATAATTTAGTCTTCATATCGTCTTTTTATTGTTGAACTTTATGAAAACATACAGTGACTCATCTGTTCTCACAAAAACTGGTTAAAACTTTTTTGTTTCAAATTTATAATCTAATAATTGCTTTCGAGATATTTTTACCTGTATTTTATTAGAAGCTTGCAATATTATATTTACTGTTGCAAGAATACTTTCACTAAATTTTTAGAGCAAAAATTTCATATTTAATAGTAGAGAGAAATTAAAGTTCACATACTGAATTCTTGGTATTTCGCAATGATGTATTTATTATCCTAGTAGTTTCAGTAAATTCTTAAGAGACAAAGTTAAAAGCATAAATAGTTGAAATTGTTAGGTAGAAAACGTCTCTACATAACTTCGTTAATAATTTGTCTCAAGAATGATACATGCTTGAAGAGTTATCTTCTGCACTTAGAATACTTTGAATTATCAGCAATAAAAAAATTATTACCTTAAGTGTTATAACTTCTTCCAATTTCATTTTTAATACCAAACAATCTTTCTATTATTTACCCTCATCTTTAATGTCTCAATACAAACTTTAATTCAATTAAATTTAATAAAATTATTTATAATAATAATAACAGATAACTATATACAAAATAATTTCTATTGAAACAGATTTATCATAGATGAAAAAATTCATTCATCACACACAGTGAGTTACTAGAATTATTACAAAAGAAATATCTCTTTAAGAATTAATTTCACATGAAATATTTATACTACAGCTTGAACATCAACTTACCGTGGTGATTGTTAAAATTCTTAAACCTAGGAAATCTATAAAATTCACCAGCACAAGAAATGACCCAAAAATCTCACAATATCACAATCGTCACATGCAGTAAAATAAACAAAAGCTGAATCACCTCTTCCTCTTATAATCAAATAATCCGAGCACCACGTCGCAGAGTACCAACATGACGAGTTTCGATCTTGCGAAGCATCTACGGATCGATTATGCTAACCGAACAGCTGCAATAAAGATTCCAGAAAGGAAACATAACCGGAGAAAGATGAACGAACGACACGCGACTCGACAATGCAACTGCGAGTACACTGCACTCGGCCATTCGTGGTCTAACATTAGAACAAAAACAGAAATAGACGATAATTTGCAAATCGGGAGGTGGAGAGTCTGTGGCCGCTGGATGTGGGCCAAATCTGAGCACCGCCGGATGAGAACCGACATAAGTCCATAATTTTGGGAAATAATCACGCTTTTGATATCTAATTCGCTTCAACAGGAAGATACAATTTGAAATTTGGGATCTTAACGAAGAACATGTGAATTAAAATTTAAAACACTATTTGCACTAGTTGTGTTGGTCAAAAGTGAAATTTTAGAATGGAGATGTGATATTTTATATTCATGATTCTTTCTTTGAACAAATTTTTTAATTCTTCTTCACTATTTCTTCAAAAAAGAATTTTTCCATTTTCTCAATTTAAAAAGAAAAGTATATCATGTAAATTAGTATTTTATTAATCTATCCAATATATTGTCAAGTGCAAGTCTCCTGTAACAGTTTCGTTAGCGGCAATATAGCGAGAGTCTACTACAAAGTGTCTAGCAAACCATTTGAGATGAAGAAGACTAATCGAGTATTCAAAGAGTGCCACTGAATTCCTGAGATTAATTACCGGGTTGCTTTTCTTTCTTAAACAAACCAAGTCCGGCATCAGATTAAACGAATTCTTTAAGAGTCGCCGGATTAAAAGTTCGTTCCTGGGAACAATAAATGGCGAGGTAAGAAAAAGGGAACGTCAGATAAGAAGTCGAGCCTCGTATCCGAATAGAATATTAAGTTAAATGGGAAACTCAGTGGTCTGCAAGATCGCGTCTCACGCATTTAAAGGATATATCCACCATTTCCTTCTATCTTGGTAGGCAGTTTTTACTACCTGAAATTATCCATATAGCAAATTTTCTGTACAGCAACTACCATAAAATTAAAAACCTTTGTTTAATTAAAATTCTCTTCGACGAAATTTTTAATCCAAAGATGAATGCTGGGAAATATTAAAAAATTTCAATTTTGTTCTACGTGTAAACTCTTGCGGTCTAATATCTTTCGGTGCACCTCCTTAAGCTCCAAAAAATCACCAGAAACTAAGGGAACACAATGCAAATTATGTAAAAAGAAAATTAAGAAATTAATTTATGTACGCAAATTTCCTTTCAGCGCACAAATTTCATCGACTCGAATAACCCGACAGTAATTCGCAACGGAAGGAAGAATGAGAGCAGAAATATAATCTTTTCATCAGCAAACTCAAAGAATCCCATAAAGGTATTACCGCACGGTGGACAGAATTTAAAAAGCCAACGACAAATACGGAAAAATTTCATTTCCGTGAATAGTACGTACGCGGCAAGCCAATATTAGTTTGCATAATTCTTGCATGCCCCTAAAAATCGCCGGCGGGAAGCCGAAAATGAGCGTACGAAGGACAGGACACGTCGCAGGCTCCCGTTATCCTGTCCACCATTGCGAATTAGTATTCGTTTGCATAGTGTGTCGCGTGAACGCACGAATGAACGCGATCGTGCACCAACGACCGAGCTCTGACGATCGTGTTTCGAATGAATGGTTCTCGAGTTTCCCTCCAAAATGCTCCAAAAACTCCCCAATTCGAACATTCAGAGGGCCATGGACCATTGGCGTAACTAGCATTATTGTTTAGGGGAGACGGGTCTTTATATTGCCTCGTATTATATCGCCGTGCGTTGTAAAGTCATCAATTACATCGTCAAACTTGTATAGATACGCGTTAGATTATCGGGTGTCATGTATTTAAGGTAGCTCTATATGCATTTATGATGGACATGTGTTATATCACCTCGTGTTACATCGCCGTGAGTTGTACAGTCATCAGTTACATCGTCAAACTCGTATAGATACGCGTTAGATTATTGGATGTTATGTAATTATGTTAGATCTACATGTGTTTGTGATGAATACGTGTTATATTACCTCGTGTTATATCGCCGTGTGTTGTAGAGTGATCAGTTACATCGTCAGACGTTGTGCGGGTACGCGTTAAATTATCGGTGTTATGTAATGTTAAATGTTAACGTTAAATGTTAGAGCTATATGCATTTGTGATGGATATGTGTTATATTGCCACATGCTAGATTATTGCACGATATATCGCCACATGGATTACGACGCGATATACAGATACACGTTGCAATTTCCACGCTTTGATACTTTCAAATTTTGACTTTTAACACGTTATTTGGATGAGTGGTTATTTCCGCGCGTTATATTGCCATATTTCATTACCACACATTATATTGTCATATACTATATGACTAATGTATCATCAAAGCGTTGTATTAACACGTGTATCATCATGTGTTGTTATATCTGGTTCCACTCGCTATATTGCCTTATTATTTATACACATTAGAACCTCACATATTGTATGACCACGCGTTATATCATCAACCTACCTACGTCAATACCAGAAACGATGCAAACTCGAAAGTTCCATGCAATTGTCGAGAATAATGAGTTCGACCCTTTCTGCTTCAAATTGCCTCGTTCTTTTTGTTTTCATAATCGAACACGAGTTTTCTTTCTGTGAAAGACTCTTTTGACCGGCATGAAAGTTTCATGAAAAAAAAAATAATCGACCAATTGATACGAATGCTGGCTAACGAGTTGCTAATTAGTTCGAGAGAACTCGCAATAATTAAACCGAGGTGAATGAGTCAAGAGATGCTCGAGAGAACAGCTTTTGTCTTTGCCACGTGGAGAGTGTAATGTGCCCGAGTTATCCAACGTAATTGCGCGTGCAATTCAACAGAACGGAGATTTTTAATAGTCTTTAATATCAGCGAATCGACGAATTCGATAAATATAAATTATATTGATTTAATTAGTATAAATACATTTCTATATTTGATCAATTTTTGTAATGTTCATAGAAATTTCATTTATTCAATTCTAATTTTCCAAGTTTGAAACTAATCATCGGCAATATAACGAGAGATTAGAAATCGTTTTTTCCGACTTCACCCGTGATATAACATACGACATCGTTTCTTCAAATCACCCTGTTATTTCGCAGATGTCGATCCTAATTTGTAAATTCGTAATTTGCAGGAATCACCTGGGCTCGCGTGGAAACACCTGATCCCGAAATTTCACCGTCCCTTTGTGTCAGACGGGAAAAATTGTCCCTTTCGAAAGTGTCGAAAGAGAGAGAGTGGCGTGAAATTTTGCGATTTCGAAAGGGTCCAAACAAATTGGTCGAATTTGTCAGCTTTTCCTTTCCTCGTCCATATGTATCGTTGCTCGTTTCAGAATTGGATACTCGTTTCGATCTATACAACTAAAATTACATATATGTGTACGTACGTATGTATACGAAATCATATATGTACATTACAACGTACACAAAATTATACATACATGATGTACACATCAATAACTTAATATTAAGTCAGTTGATATCTATGTATTAACAAAGTCTGCAAATTCAGTAATATTTTAAAATAATTTACAATTTATGATACAAATCTGTTTACCAACGTGTTAAAAAGAATGCATGTACAAGTGAAAATCAATACAGGGCTGTTAGCCATTCAAATTAGAATCTCCATTGAAATGTTCCTGTGGCAAAAGTAGCGTTAGGGAGTCTCTTTAGCGAGAGCCCTTCTTCTTCTCCTTGGCAGACCAG
Source organism: Megachile lagopoda (assembly GCA_036983795.1). Classification (NCBI taxonomy): domain Eukaryota; kingdom Metazoa; phylum Arthropoda; class Insecta; order Hymenoptera; family Megachilidae; genus Megachile; species Megachile lagopoda. The sequence continues at coordinate 3,854,973 of CM072794.1, forward strand.
GAGCAACGTGATTTTTTGGTTCGTTAGACCTTTTGGTAGCAGGGTGCGAGTAAACTCGATTTACTTTCAGTGAATTTCATTTCTCGCCTGCTAGCCTCTCCAATCTATCCTTGCACACACCGACGATCCTTTTTAACCCTTTTATGTTGCTCGATTCTATCACGATCTTCGTGTTCACCCTATCACGACCTCCCTTATAAAATGCTACAAACAATGTATTTCTTCATTTTGCATCGTTAAATTATTTTTATGTATCTTAAATTTGAATCTACCCCTGCTGTTGTCTGACAAGTTACTTTTATTAAACAGAAAATCTATCGTTAATGTCTTTTTAATTAGTACAATTAGATCCTTAATCTGACAAAGATTGAAATAGTCTCTTTGATAGATGTACCATAAAAGAAATTATGAAGGGTGCTAATTACTCCTTCATTCTATTTATTTAAATTCTATCTACACATCATTTGATTTCTGTCTTCTACGTAAAATGAAGTTCAGTGCTTTTGCAAACAGTGAAACTTTTTGTCCGTTTCGAAACAAGTCGTGAGAGAGCGTCTTTAAGGAAAACGGTTCGTTTCCTGCCGGCCAAGTCTGCGTGCATAATTCAAGGGTGGACCGGTATCGATTGAGTCGCCTCGGTTCATAGGACAGGGGAAGATTCGTAGGAAAAGCAGAGAGAAAAAGTAAAAAAAGTAACGTTTCAAAGATTCACCGGTGTCCTGTGAACTCTCGAAAGTTTCTGGGGGGTGGAAAATTAGCGAAACATCGGGGTAAACAGCGGACGATGTTCTTTGAAACGAACTTAGTTGAAACTCATCAATATTCGATCGAATCGGACCAGATTTCGATGTCTGAAATGTCAGGTTCAGTTTATTTTAGTCAGGTGGAACTCTGGTATTTTACTATGATAACAGTATTAATACAGTATCAATACAAAGTACTATTACATTATTATTAAATCAATTTCAGTAATGGTAGAATATCAAATTTTTAAAGTACCAAAATATTAAAAATTATGACAACATGTTTGTTCTAAAATTAAAAGAGGACTATACGTGGACCAAGGTTGAGAGCCACTGAAGTAGAAGGTTCACCATCGGACAGGAAACGTTATTAGAATGATTACGCTTTTGTCGAAGGGGTAGAAGTTCGAACCCGATTAGCGGAATGCTTGGTCCAGCTAATCCAGAGGGTCGATTCGTGGCCCTTTTACTTTGCCACCTTCGGCCAATTTTCTTTTCCCTTTCGTTTACGACGCGAAGACACGCGTTCCGACGTAAAATCGAAAAAAGAAAGAATTCCACGTGGCTTTCTTCTCCGCTAACAGCACGGAAGAGTAAAATCGAGGAAAATGGCGGAGGTGGCGCGATTCAACCGAGTAAAAAGATGAATTATCGGCGTTATCGTTACGCTTCGGTTCACCCGAGGGGGCTCCTGTGTAATCAGGTCGATTCTATAGGCCCGTCCTTTTCATGGGTTATCCTTGAAATACGCTATAGAAAATATGGGATGTCGAAAGGATATTGATTTTGACCTGCATAGCAGGGCTCTGTAACACCACCAGCCACTGTATTTTACACACACCTAAGACAAAGTCATCGAACGAAACACAGACATCTGAGTACTCAAGGTACCTGTGAAGGATACCTAACACACTCCAACTACTTGAAGTACCTAAAGTACCTGAAATAGTTTATGTATCTGAAGAACCCAAAAGCACTTGATGTAAAACTACCTGCTACATTTCAAAGTACCTGAAGTACCTACAACTACCTGAGATTCCTGAAAGTACCTGAAGTATCTAAGTCAATAAAAGCAGCAGGCGTGCTCTAAAGTACCTGAAGTACCTAAAACTACCTGAGATTCCTAAAAGTACTTGAAGTACCTGAAGTATCTACGGTAATAGAAGCAGCAGAAGTACTCAAAAGTACCTAAAGTATCTGACAGTACTCGAAAGTACAGCGCTGAGATATCAAACATGAAATCGCATCAGACTTTCCTAGAGCAACTCTAAGAACAACTTAATAGAAACCGCTCGAAACAAATGGCTCTAATTAACCTAACAAATATCAATGAACCTGTACCGCAATAAGAACTCAATCCGTGTCTCATACAAATAGAAGCAATCAGCGTACAAGTAACAACCGTACGAATAAGAGCTTAGAAAATGCAAGTAAATTTGCACGTTCATCGATCATCCTCGCAGTCGGAGTCAATGTAGCATCAACGTTCAAACGGTTCTCTATAAACTCTCCGTACCAGCTATCCTCGTCCGATTTTAACAAAGCTAACGAAGCGAAAAGATTAATGGAGCGACGTTCGCCAGATAAATGACGAAAGAGAGTGTCGCGGCGAATATTAGCGAGATCCTGAGAGGCGAGGCCGCAAATTATCGCCCTCATATCGGCCTGCAATTCCGACGAGATTCACTTTCGTGAACAGGGGGCTGCATTAATGGCCATGGAATGGTCGGTACACCGCCATAAATTCCTTCTACCCTAGTCGCTTTCCAGCCTACCTGATCCTACGAACCGTGGATTTCGAACCGGATTCCGCTTCGGGAGCCCATCGGATTCGAATAAATTTCAATGGCCCGTCAGGAGACTCCCAGCGATCATAACTGGATCGCAGATTATCATTTTTGGAACAGGTTCAACATGGGACTGGTCAATATTTTCTGAGTCTACGCTGCTTTATACCGGATATCACTTTTGGTTTAGTGGGATTTCGAGAATCTTGTCATAAATTTGAACTTCCCGCCACAATATCACTCTTGATGATCCTAAGTGGATGGGAGATTATTTTTACAACAGGTTCAACATATCTGGGATTGATCAATACTTTCTGAGTCTACGTTGCTTTATAAGGTTTAGATATCACTTTTGAATTAGTAGAATTTGCAGAATGTTGTAATAAATTTGAACTTTCCGCCAGAATATATCTTGTGGCACTCCTCTTGGATTGTAGATGAAAAAATTGTAAAATTGTACACGAAGAATTTTTCCAATATAAAATACAAAGTCCAAAAAATTAAATTTCTAAAATCTTCATTGCAGATTTTGTAAATGTTTGACCAACCCTCCAATATCATCTACAATACGTTATTAAAATAAAAAGTTGATAATTGAAAGCTGTCGCACAGTACAATCAAGTATAACCAGTTCATGACCGGTACATTCATAAAACATAAATGAATATTCTCTTGAATCAAAGATAAAATTCAAAAGGTAACCAGCGACGGATATCCGCATTAAAATTCGTGATTCATTGAGTTTGCTCTGTCAATGGTTATCTCAGTCTGCATTATGTGATATTCCATAGGTTATCCGCCAGTGTTCCCCGCAGCGTATTCGCAACATCTGACATCTTTGTGCGATCCGTGCGTGAAATGATACAACACCTGGCGTTGACATGCGCCGGAAATTAACCAATTGTCAAATTCCTGGCGATACCGGGGCCAGACGTCTCGCGTTCCCTGTCCTGTCAGTTCAATGTGATTCTGAACAATGTATTATTCTACTATTCCAATTTAATATGAAAATTAATTCGTACCCCCATTTTAATTACAATCACGTTTCATAACTTTAGGAAGGCTTTTATTAATTCATTTGTGTGGTTAGGGTTGTATATCTACAAATTTTTAGATTTTTATGTCTCTATACATATTTTTGGGTTAGGTTAGGTTAGGTTTAAGTAGGTTAGGCAACTTGTTAGGTTAGGTTACTTGCTAGATTTTCAGATACCTACATCCAGGTCCACATACACCTAAATCACTACATTTCCAGATTTCTGTACTCCAGGTACTACTACTCCCAGATCCCTACATTTCCAAGTTGTTATATTTCCAAGTTGTTACATTTCCAAATCTCTATGTCTCCAAACACCTATATTTATAGATCTCTACAGTCCCAGACTTCTATATCTCCAGATCCCTATATTCCTTAATTCGTATCTTCAGATACCTACATCCCCAGATTGCTATATTTCAAAATCCTACACTCTTGGATCTCTATATTTCCAGATCCTTCCATTCAGATATCTACACCTCCTAATCCATTCACCCCTAGATCTCCGAATCTCCAAATCCTTCCATCCCCAGTTTCTACATCCCTAAATCCCTATATTCACTATACTAGATTCCTACATTCTTAGACTAGATCCTAGACCCTCCATCAGCACTTGGCAATCAATTCCATTCGTCATTTAAAATTTTCATTCCATCTATCTCTCCCTAAAGTATCTCCCCCCAAAACTCCAAATCCAGAAGTAACAGTTTTAGACACTCAAGTATCACTTTGTCATCAGTGCAACTCGCACATACAATTGAACCTTCAATTGTTGAAAAACCACCCCTATGTAACAAATATATTTTGTGAGAAAAATGTAAAGTACCTACCCTGTTCAGTAATCCAGGGCAAGGATGAAGATCGAAGGAAAATCTCGCGCCGAACAGGGTGAAATCTATTATCGACAGAATTAGCGACGCCCTGGAGCACGTATTTCGACGACACACCCTTTGTCTATGGCTAACGATACGGGGTGGTCGGATAAGGGTTGCGTAGCTCCCCTCGTAAACATCAGACTCGCGTTAGTCGTCAGAAATCAGGGGGATATCCGGTGGCAGCCGGAGAAACCAACCCAGGGGAATCCCCATGGTATTTCTCTATGTCCTCTCTCTCCCTCTCTCTCTCTCTCTTGTATCGAGTTTCCCCGATAATTCGATCGGTGCACGTTCCGTGTCCGACTCGGCTACCGATCGATGGATTCGGTTTCTTCCCGCGGGACGAGGAAATTCTCTACGGATCGACAAGTTCCAGCTATGTCACAGTTTCTATGAAGTTATCCGCAAGTCGTTGGCCCGTAATGATCGCCATCTTTCAGTTTCTCTTCAAGCATTTCAATTTTTAATACTGGTCTATATCACTTGATCGATTCACGTGTTTCTCATTTTAAATTGCAAAGTTCGCTTTTGTGATCTTGTGTGCAAATGTAGAATTAATTTGTATATTTAATTTTGTTTTATTGGTTGGTTGTTCATTCTTCTACTTGATTTTTATATTCGAAGTATGCAGGGTTAGTATTTTTGTGGCAGGGTCAATTTTTATGATGAAATTTACGGATTTTGAAGTGTAGGCATTTGGAGGGTTGGAAATTTGATAATTTTAGGACTTGGGGATTTACAGATTTGGACAATAGAAATTTTATAATATGGGGACTTGGAAAGTTGGACATCGAATTTGGGGTTTGACAATTTTGGAATTTAAGGATTTATAAATTTAGAGATTTAAGGGTAGAAAATTAAAAAATTTGTTAAGTACAAAACTCAGTGGTCTATCAATTTAGAAATCTTAGAGACAGAAATTGTAGAATTATATAATTAAGAACTCACACATTGTAAGGACCCACAAATTGTAGAATTTGCAAATTTACCTTACAACGCTCCAACAAAGATCACTTTTCAAACGACCTAACCAGCCATATTCCGGTGTCCAGTTATCGACCATCGAATCCATCTAAAGTTTCATAGTTTCATTCGATTAAACTTCGATTGATCCTCCATAACAACGCACTCTATCCACCATGTCTCTGTTTACGAGCAATCGAGATGGATCACAGCTCGTAAACACGGTTTTTACAGCATCCAGCGAGCATCAACCTTTACCGGAACGCCTTTAACGATTTCGTCTCGTCTAAACGCGAATCTAATACGGTCGAGGAATCTTCACAAGAAACGAGTGATCCCTTTTTTTCCTCTCTCTATGCGTACGTGTACGTTGATTTCGCTTCGATTCGTCAGCCAGTCGTATTAAAAGAGGATTTACTTGGCTTTCGAGATCTGAATTTAATGGGCAAAAGCTTGTGGAGCATTCGTGGATCACGTATGTACGGTCGGAGAGAACCGTTCGTGAAAGAGGGTGAAAAGAGATTTCGTAATTGGGGTGAACAGAGCTCGTCATCGAAATTTTACGACGAACAAGGTTTCATTTTTATCAACTACGCTGTAACTTTTTAGGGGATGGTACAAATTCTCTCTTATATTCCCCATTTTATATGTACAAGCTTCATTTTCTATTTTATATGTACATACCCGAATTTTTCTGTACGTACGTGTTTAAATTTTCATTGCGTAGGTACATGTTTGAATTTCTATTCTGTATGTACATGTGTGAATTTTTATTATGTACGTGCATGATGGAAATTTTATTTTGTAGGTGCAAGTTTGAATTTCTATTTTGTATACACATGTTGGAATTTTTAATATATATGTACATGTTTTAATTTTTATTTCGAAGGTACATATGTGAAGTTTCATTTTGTACATACAGGTTTAGATTTTAATATTGAAGGTACATGTCTGAATTTTCATTTTGAAGGTACATGTGTGAATTTTTATTTTGAAGGTACATATGTGAATTTTTATTTTGTACATACATGTTTGGATTTTAATATTGAAGGTACATGTTTGAATTTTCATTTTGAAGGTACATGTGTGAATTTTTATTTTGAAGGTACATATGTGAATTTTTATTTTGTACATACATGTTTGGATTTTAATATTGAAGGTACATGTGTGAATTTTTAATTTGAAGGTACATATGTGACATTTCATTTTGTAGATACATGTTTGAATTTTTATATTGAAGGTACATGTTTGAAGTTTTATTTTGTACGTAGTTTGAATTTCTACCCATCTCCGAATCAATTTAAAACATTCCACAATTTTTTGCCACTGTATCTCGTTAAGAGCAACGCGAGTACGCGAGTTGTCTACATAATCATTAAGATAATCATCCGTGTCGGTCGGCAGCTACGGAGGGTATAGTAATCGATGTAGAGCATAAATTGGATACACAGCGTATATCCCGAGGGCCTACCATCGCCAACGTACCACGTTGTTCTGTTCAGATTCTCCCTGTCTCTTCTCCCTTTCACCCTGGTGTCCTTCGTTCCCCGTTCACGATCGATAACGATCGCGTTCGATCTTGATAATTGCTTGGGCTGTCGTTAATCATCGTGGCTGGTGCTGCAGGTGAGGTGTCAGGTGGCCATCGAGGGTAACGCGGCTTCAACAACCTCGCGAAACCGTGTGTACGTAACGGGTTGATTTATTGGAACCGTGACTACTGTATGATTGGCGAAAGTATCCTACAATAATTGGATTCTTTTCGATACAATTGCTGCATACCAAACTAAAATGGAGATGTTCTGCCAATTGCGAGGTCTTCTGATTATGTCGTACATACAATTTAAATTATTCAAATAATTTTGGAATTCTAATTATTTAGATTCAAAATTCAAATTCGGAAACTATTAAATTCTCACATCCCCAAATTTCTATATCCCCAAATTCTCACGTCCCCAAATTCTCACATCCCCCAATTCTCACATTTTCAAATCCCCAAATCCCCAAATTCCTAATTTCCCAAATTACCAAATTGTTAAATTTCCAAGTCTCCAAATCCCCAATTCCCCAAATCTCTAAATCCCTAAATTCCCAATTTCCTAAATTCTCAAATTTCCAAATCCCCAAATATCCCAAATCCCTAAATCCCTAAAACCTCCTACAAGTACCATTCTCCCTACACCTCCATTTCCTAAAATCCCAGTACACAAAATTTCACCCTCCAATTTTTAAAATTTCTTCGAGACAGTAATTTTTGATTCAATCTCCGAAACACAAGCAATCAAACATCCGTGTCGAATTCCCCCAACGAGCATCCCAAACGAAATTCACCCTCAGGCTACGTTTGAATTATTATCGGTGGCTAAAAAGTTCGCCCCCATTGAAATATCGTCATTCTTTCTGTTCCTACGACCCAGCCATTTCCTGTTTTCACTTACGCCATCTTGGAGTAATCGTCGTGGCGTGCACCAATTTCCTTAGCAACACATTTAACCGAATCGCATAAGTCATCGGGGATAATTGATTATCTGAATTGCGATCGCCTATCTCGTTGAATAGGCACCGAACGAGTTCTCTCTACGACACCGTTGCTGATCACTCGTACATTTTTCTGCTGAATTGACAGAGAAATTTGCTTCGTGATTACGTGGATAATTGATCGTGTTTAACGAATCATGGTGAAACGATCGAGTGCTAGATTTATTTAGAAATTTTTAAATTTAGTTATTTATGGTGCAAGGTTAGTAACCTGGAGGGGTTGATTTTTTTGACACAGTATTTTTTAGATTTTTTATTACTGAATTACCAGTTCAATTACTAGTTTAATTAGTGAATTATATTCTTGTTTAATTATTAGTTTAATTACTGAATTATATTCTAGTTCCTCAGTGGTTCAGTCACCGAACCAAAGTACCTTCAGATTTTCAAACTGTGCTACTAGATTTGTTAATAACAATATTCCAAATTTCTGTCACATTACTTATATTTCTAAATTCCGAAATTTCTAATGGTAAAACAAGATATTGGAGATGTAGTAACTTCGGTTGGCAACTGAATGGAACGTACGCTTCCCACGGAGTCGATTATTATCTGACTCGACTAATCTCTAAATTAGCAACAAACGAATCTCAAGGATTTATCAGAGCAGTAGCAATATCTGAAGAAGTTCCGGAACTTTCACCTAAACGACCAGATGGGTATCTTGATAGATTATACAAGTTCCTTATGAATGGCCCGAGACTTTTGAAGTTGGAACCGAGAACAAAGAGGGAGACAACCCTCTTAGATTACTCGAGGATAATGCCAGTATCTTCTACTGTATTCTCTGATTAATGAATATGTGTGCGTCTCGAATAAACGGAAGATGACAAAGTGTATCTCGATATGGCGAAACATCCTAATGTTCTCTATTAATTAATCTTAATTGGAAGTACAGAATTTTCTAGCCACACCATGTAGATTAATAAACGGTCTTTAATATCAAAGTTTCGCGTTCCAGCCCTCTTCGCTCTAATTCGAATAGTTTCGTACAAGATTTCCGCGAAGTGCTGTCTGGGATATCAATCTTCATCTCGACCTCGTTTCCGCAACTTCGGCGTTCAGAAATGAGACAAAGGGTATTAAATTTTTGTATTATAATTTGCAATTTTTATTGTGTTCAACAGTTTCTGAATTAAACAGTCGATGAGTCATAATGAAGTTCGGTGGTTTATAATGAAGCATGGAATAAAATTGATTTGATTATTGTGAAGAGATGAGGAAGATAGATTTATGAATCATTGTTGTGTAGAACAATTTTTAATTGAACTCTCGAGTTTCATTTTTAATAAAATATAGGTTCAATCAATTAGCAGTTGCAATTTTGTATAATGTGTTTGTATTAGTACTTCAATGGAGAGTGATGTTCTTCAGTGGTCATCAAATCACATAACTTGAACCATATTCAAAATTGTGAAATTTGTGGAAATTGGAGAATAGGAAAAATAATGAATAGGTGCGAAATTAGCGTTTTCTAAATGACCCAATTTGCGACATGTGTACAGGATCAGCGACATAATGTTATGCGTAATCGCCTTCAGATGCCAGCTGCCTGTCGTTTCTTGCCACTATTACCATCCTCGCAGTCTGGAGCTCTTCTAATATCTTATGGGCCCCTTGTTTTTATTGCATTTTAACATCACGCTGACACGAACAGAGATTTAACACCATTTTAATGACACGGTAAAAAACACCGTACCTAACATGGTATTATACTAATCAATTACAGAAAATCTGGTCGAATCTTTCAATTTGAAATTGAAAATTAGCTTCTTTTTATTCTACTTGTTAGTGAATTTTAAATTATTAGCACAATTTTGGTAGTGACATTCTTCGTTTATTATCATAAATCATTTTTATTAACAATTGTAGCCCAATGTCCATAAATATCAGAATCTTTATAATGATCAATATTGTTAGTTTAACAATATTTAAACTTAATATACTGATATAATATTTAATATATTGTTAACATATTAATCTTGTTAATTGTCAGTCAAGAAATAGTCGCAAGATTAAATAAATCGAATATGAATTAAAAATCTTCACAATGAGAATGAAGTTTTGAGGTTATGTTAAAAATTAATGAATATTGATGTATTGTTAATTAAAAACTCGATACAGAACTTGGTCATGAAATATCGTTGGGTGGACGTTTAATCCAAACAAGAGGTTCGTTATACGATGTGTCCCATATAACATTGCGGATATTGTAGGCGAAGTCTCCCATAGATCACCAAGAGGCCCTTACGATATGGAAATTATTCCGCGTGCACGTGGCCCGGAGGTGTTGGGAAGATTTCCATCATAAATTACGGGAATTCGTGATTTAACCATGGTCACGCGATGGGGTTGCTCGACAATGTCACCCCGTTCGACAATCTACGCTTAGAGTACCGCCACTGCAAACATTTCGTATGGCTATCGTGGAAATTGTCCTTAATGGTGAATTTCGATGACATATTAGCTCGTTAAATTTACTTAACTTATGGGGTTGTTTAAGGTGTAGAATTTGGGGTTTGTGGAGTTGGGAAATTTAGAATTTGGGGGTTGAGGAGTTGGAAAATTTAGAAATTGGGGGTTGAAAATTTGCAAAATTTGGAAATGGGGGTTGAGAAATTGGAAAATTTAGAATTTGGGGGTTGAGGAGTTAGAAAATTTAGAATTTGGACTTTGTGGATTTAGAAAATTTAGAAATTGGGATATTTAGAATTTGGGGTTTGAATACTTGAAAAATTTAGAATTGAGGGTGGGAGAATTTAAGAAATTTAGAACTTGGTGTTTGAGGACTTGGAAAATTTATAATTTAAAATTTGGCGTTTCACAAATTTTGAAAGGGGATTTTAAGCTTTGAAAACTTAGGAATCTGAGAATTAGGGAATTTGGAAATTTTAAACCTTTAAAGTTCAAAAATTTAGAAATTCTCAAGTTTGCAGATTTTCACATTCGGTAACTTGAAAATACTTAAATTTAAGACCTTGAAGATGTACAAATTTGTAAATTCCATAATGAGATAAATCTGGAAATTCCAAAACACGTGACTATAAAAATGAAATCCCAAATTCCAAAATACAAGAGTTCTATATGGAACGAAGTTCGTCTTGAACTTCAAATATCATCCATTCATCATCCAGTGAACGATGACATTTTCGAGTCGCAATCGAGAATAGCCCGAAGGCGTGTGTCGAGTTCTCTATCGAATCGATCGACTCCAATAACCCTGCTCTTGACCTCGAGAAGAAGAGGAAGAAGAAGAAGACGCCAAGGAAGAGAAGGAAAAAAGGTACTCACCGCTCGAAGGAATCCGGGGTCGTGCAGAGCTCGCCCAGCATGCAGTCCAAATCGGTCGCCAGGGAATTAAGCAGCTGAAAGAGAAGCAAAAAGGGGTTAGGGTCGTCGGTGGCACACCTCGTTTCGCAGCGGTACATCAATCGCCTTTTACTCTTTAATGAATACACGCAGCCGGCGAGATCGTTGTTCTGTATATTTTTAATGAAAACTCCGCTGCTCGAAAAACGCGTTCACGCGAATTTGGGGGAAGTTAGGGCACGTTTGCGACCGATCTTTTAAGGGTAGTTGGGGAGCAGGACAAGGGCAGTGGAACGGTTTTCAATGAGCTTGGTCGAATTGGAACGAGTTGAAACGAGTTAGGATGAGTTTACATCAGTTACGCTGATAAGATTTGGTGCAAATTAGGATTTAACACGAATTCGAACGAGTTGACACGAGGTGGGACGAGTTGAAATGGGTTGACATGAAGTGAGGATGGGTCAAATTGCAACTGAATGGAATTAACTAATAGGAATCTGGTTGGAACGAGTTTGAGAAGACTTAAGATGAGTTGACATGAGTTGCAAGGAGTTGAAAGAAGTTGTAAGTTAAACATCAGTGAGTTAGGATGGATTGACGCGAATTGGAGCTACATAGAGTGAGTTGAAGTAAACTGGAACTAACTAGAATGAGTCTACATGAATTTGAACTAGTTGGAATGAGTTGGTATGAATTAGAGCTAGTCAGAATGAGTTGACATGAGTTTGAACCTGAGTCAGAATGAGTTGATCTCAACTGGAGCTAGTCAGAAAGAGTTAGCATCAAACTGAAATGAGTTGCACCAACTCAATGTGAATTATAAGTATGTAGATTGAGTTAACATGAATTAGAACAAGTCTAAATGAATGCTATCAAACTGTGAGTTATACCAAATGACACCAAATCAGACTACATGAATCGACTAAATTCACCTACTTTAACTACGATTACAGTAATTACTCCAAATTGTGCCAAACTCCCTGCAAACTTGTCTAACTGTTACGTTCTGCAATTCTGCTCCAGAATTGGTTCTACAATTATCTTCAGGTTCTTTAAACTTCAACATTATTTGTCAGTAAATTTAAAAGGGTGAACAGAGATAGACAAGTTTAATGAGTTAGATGCAAAGTTTTCCAGTAAAGGACATTTCTATGGTTTCCAGCGGCTTTTCAATGAAAAAGATCAACGCAAGGTTTCTTGGCCGCGTTGCTTCCCGTTGCTTTAGCGAATCCATCGATTTCCATCGGCTTTGTGAGCAAAGCTTCGACAGCCGGAATATCTATCCGACGTTCTATGGGGTTCCATGCTTCGTTGCTCGCATGACTCACGTCGGAGGTACATGTACCAGCCAAATATTCTCGAATCTAAAGCACGCGTTGCATTACCTGTATACCATGTGGTTCGTGGTAGGAGGGTGAATATTTCATGGTAATTTTAATGTTCATTTCTTATGCAGTTCCTGTTAATATTCCTAACACAAGGTGGTCATCTTCAGTTGGTTATCTTCAGATGACCAGTTGAAGTATATGTGATTATGCTAACTTTAAATGTTCAAAGACCTGCATACTCAGTAACTTGCACTTTCCAAAAATTAACCTACGAATACAATTTCATGACAGAAAAGTATAACAAAATGGCACATCAAATTAAACCTTGAAGCTTCCAATTAACCCTTGAGGCTTCCAACACAAAGACTGCGTTCATATTTCCAGCACAAAATGGATGATCTTCCAACGTACAGCTAAACAGTTACTTGGAAGTAAATAGTTTCGAAGGGCAATTTGATACAATGATGGGTACAAATCACTTGTACGATTTATGACAAATAAGATTGTATTTCCAATTCAAACTTATCATGTCTGAACAACAGACAGTAAACCGATGGAGACGGGAACAGCAGAAGAGGCCACAAGGTTCAGACACCGACGCATCCTGTTATCTGTCAATCGAGCTGTCCTGGGGTGGTGTGCATGAAAATTTCAGAAATAGTCTGAGATTTTGTGGAGCGAGTTACGTGTTACCCGTGTCACAAGGGGACTCGATACTCGTATCGACAGATTGCGTGGTGAATAGAGGGGGTGAATTGCAATTACATTCTCACGATGACCCTTTAAGGTCGTGCACGAGTTCACCACATCCCGAGGGTTCTGATGATATTTAAATTGCACTCGAGACTGTTCGTTAGGAAATTCTCTATTTGGCGCGTTATTTTGTTGAAAGTATACCGTATACAGGATATTCGAGACATTTATACTGATATATTCTATTTCATATTATATCAAAATTTTAAGTGGACGTCTTGTTATGGACGTTTGTATCAGTTGATAATTTAATAGAAATCAAGAACTGGGGGGTTGTGTTACTGAAAGATTTTAATTCGATATAGATATAATTTAGTACGTGGCAATTTTCATTTAATTAACTTGAATAATTTGACTTAACTAGTTGAGTTAGTTTAAGTAACTCAATAAACTCAAGTAACTTAAGTAACTTATGTAACTCAACTGACTCAACTAACTCAAGTAACTCAACTGACTTAGCTAATTCAACTGACTTAGCTAATTCAACTATTTCCATTGGTCTCATTGATTGAATTGACTGAAGTGACTCAACTAACCCAACTATTTCAGCTGATCTAACTGACTCAAGTGGATCGACTGACTCAACTAACTCAAGTAGCTTAAATAACTTAAGTAACTCAACTACCTTCATAAAATCCAACTTAACTTGCTCCAACTAACTAAGTCAACTAATTCAACTCATTCCACTTACTCAACTTAACCAATATACAGTACTTACATAATATTGCAATTCACACTGACGATTAAAAATTGTAGGCAGTTGTGAAAACAGTGCAAGATCCTACAAAATTGTACTCAAATTTTATCGCCTAAATTTTACCATTTCGATTCGAATTAACTTTTTTACTTTATTATCAATTTCTGTCGAAGTTCATTAACGTTACCGTTGAACTCGTGTAACACCACTCGACGAACTCGTATAAAACGAGACGGGAAGTTAGTTTATTAGAAAAAACCCCTCTCGAATGGGATCACCGGCAAATATAATAACCCCTTCAAGTGTGCTGCACTTTTTTCATAAACGAAAATTGTGATCCTCGTAAATTGTCGTGATTATGGGGGCAAGATAGAACGGAGGGTGTCTGCCGTGGAGCTTCAATGGGGTTCGTTTTCGTTTAATTAATGTTCCATGCTTTTCGTGCTTTCCACTCGAAAAGTTTGTTGTTTTATTCCGATTTTTTGTGTTTCCATTAACTCGTTATTCGGAGCTTTTCCGGTCTTTTTTCACAATGCTGTTTCAAAAATGATTAAGCTTCTCCAATCATTCGGAAATTAAACCGAGCTTTTACAATCGTTCATAAATGGAAGTTAGCTTTTTCAATCATTCAATAAATAAATCATACAATATTTGTATAATTATGTATGAACAATCACATGTAAAACAATATAATAAACAATAAAACAACATAAGCTATACTATTCTGTAAATTATACAATATTTGTATAATTATGTATAAACAATCGCATGTAATAAATTTTTACATCAATCTGTTTCAAATCACTGGAAGAAAAATATCTACTAAAATAAAATTAACTAATTTTGAACGCGTTAATTTTAATAATATATTGAACGAACAATTTTAATAATATAATAAATGATCGTATTAATTTTTAAAAATAGACAAAAATAATAAGTAAAGAATGTTGAATATCAAGATACCATAGAAATAGCATCGATTTTTTATCCGCGTTGCAAGGAAATTGCACCCCATGCTTTCACCCCATGTGTAGCCCATGTTGCGAAACTTTATCGAATGTCTTCTCCGCGTTCAATATTGACTTTGCGAAAGTGCCTCCGGATGGAAACCTTCTAATTTTCCGGGCTCCGATTCCATGATGCAATGCAAATACTTTCGTTGTATGGGTACAAACGTACGGGACTTCGCCGGTTCGCGAAAATTTCGTTCGTTTTCAAACTCGAAACGAAATTTTATACGGTTCGATATCGTGTCACGTTAGAATCACGTTGTAAAACCGTGTCAGTTGGCTCGCGATAACGCAACTCATCCAGGAACCATGAGAACACTGTAATCAAGCAGCAATGATTTCCGCTTTCGAGTTTCTACTCTGTGTTTTGTTGCGCAATAATTGATGCGTCTGAAACCGAATTACATTGTTGCTAGAATACCGTGCTATTAGGATTGTTAGATACAGATTTTGATCGTGATTAGGTTTAGATATAATTCACATGTTGAATTCAAGCTGATTTTGTTTCGCAGTTTTTTCTTTAATTGATTGTTTATTGCAGGTGCGATTATCCGATTATTGCGATTATTCGTCAGGTTGATAAGTGCTGTCAGATTGATTTTAATAGCTTTTCGAAAATTGCAAATTTGGGGATTTGAGGAGGCGGAAAATTAGAGATTTGGACAGTTGGAAATTTGGATGTTTAAGGATGTGGGAATTTAGGGATTTGGAAGTTTGGGAATTGGGATTTGGTGATTTGGAGATTTAGGATCTAGTGATTTAGAAATTTGGGGATTTATGGATTTGGAGATTTAAGAATTGAAGGTATGAAAGTCTGAGAGTAATTTGGTAATTCATCTATCTAATTCGGACCTAGGGAATTTGATGATTTGCAAATTAGTAAAAATTGAAAAATCCTCAAATTTTTGAACTCTCCGAAAATATCCACCCCTATCATATTCCCTAGATACTTCCCCCTTTTACATACCCCAATTAAAAGCAAACAAAACGAGAATCCCTATTGTCCCAAAAAGACCGAAACTCCGTGGACGAAAATTTCATCCACGATTATTTCGTTTCCAGCCGATAGATTTAATTAAACAAATGTCTGGAATTGAATTAAACGCGGCGACAACGTGTTGCACATCGGCCACGAGAACGAGCAGTGCTGCTGATTGGATCTAATCCGTTTAATTCGGGGAATGAGTTTCAACGGACCATTTTAATTCGAGCGTGTCGCGTTTGCTCTTCTTCTTGAACTTTCACGGGGGTCCGTTCGTTGTTTAATCTTCTTACAACTCTGTGTTTCTACGCAATCACCAAAAATTTCATTACACTTAAACTTATCATCTCATTACGGAAGATGGTAATGGCACACAGAAAATATTCCCGTAGGATCTACTTATGATGTTGTTTGAACTCTCTTCTTTTAGAAAATAATATGTAAGGATATACTGTAATTATTTGTACTAATTAAAAGTAGTAGATATTTTGCAAATTTGTATTAAAGTCATAGTGTAAGTTGGAGATTTAATTTATATCTAAAGCAGCAGCTTAGCAGAAACCTTGTCATGCGAGGTCCATATACTTTTATGTGCAATTATCTACCCTTGTCAGTTAAGTGCTGTATGGGTCTCATAACAGTTTTATGGGATGTGGTGAATTGGAAGTCGGTGATTTAGAAATGTGGATAATATACCTTGGAATTTAGGGACGATGATTTGAGATCTGAGGATTTAAAGATTTGGGTATCTGAGAATTTGGAAGCTTGAGAATATGGGAATTTAGGAATCTCAAGACAAAAATTAGGTATTTAAAGACCTAATTTAGAAATTTCAAGTGTGAATTGAGAATTCAGAAATTTGAGGATTCGAAAACTGAGAGTTCAGAAATTTGAAGATTTGCATCTCATAACTTTACAGTAGATTAAAGAAACTAGAAATTAGGTCCACCAGCTACAAAGACCCATTCATGACGATTAAAACGACCTAAATCCGGAGCACCAAATGTTAAGGGTCATCCTCAACATCTGAATAGAAGGAAGTCAAAAGCTCGGACGACCCTGACACGCCTGAATTTCTAATAAAGTCAATTTCCTGCCATAAAGAGTTGACAAGAAAGAGACGAGAAACGGTGTCAGCCTATTTTCATCTATGTTCAAGGATAAGTCCGAGTTTTCTTCTTAGCCAGAGGGCGACCATGGCCGAGATGGCTGTTTTTTACATCCTCGACTCCCATGAAAGATGCAGAGACAATTTTCAGGATCCCTGACCAAGATCAGCAGTTGATTCGTACGCCAGGTCCAGATTCCTCCTTTTCTTTGCATTTTGGATCCTCTTTCGAGATGGCCGAGATATGCACACCCCTCTGAATGACAATGTACACGATGGAAGGGTGTCGTTCTTACTTATGCATTCATCTTCGCTTTTTCCGTGATCTTTTGACGTTGCCTCGAACCCTGCGCCGTGATATTTAAATTTCATGAAGAACAACTCATGACGCTGACTTGCTTAGTTAACATGTTCTGGCTAACATTTTCGTCGGGGTCTTCTGAAGTATCTACGGTTTGATGTGTTTTTGTGCTGACGTTTCGGGCTTTTTAAAAAGAGCAGATTGAGTATTGGGACATTTGGGGAGGAAGGGATTTGGGAATATGCATTTGAGGATGTGGATATTTGACAAGGTGGGAAATTTGGAGATTGAGGAATTTGTGGAGAAGAAAATTTGGGGACTTGGAAGTTGGGGACTTAGGAATTGGGGATTTGGAAGTTGGGGATTTAGGAATTGGGGACTTAGGAATTACGGACTTAGGAATTGAAGACTTGGAAGTTGGGGACTTAGGAATTGGGGACTTAGGAATTACGGACTTAGGAATTGAAGACTTGGAAGTTGGGGACTTAGGAATTGTGAACTTGGGAATTAGATACTTAGAAATTGGGAACATGGGAGTTAGGGACTTGGAAGTTGGGGACGTCCCAAATTTCCAACTCCCCAAATTCCACACCTCCCCAAATCCCCAATTTCAGTTCCACCTACCCACATCTACATCATTTATCAAAATTGCAGTTATCCCTAGCCATACGTGTCTACTCGCTTCCCATAGAAACGAGCAAAGCAGAACAACGTCATTCGTGATGATCGCTCGAGATAGTCGACAATGTATGCCTCGTGTCTCGTTCAATGGTCTGTTAGGTTGCATAACACACCCATATACATGGATCAGCTCGTATTTTATTCCGCCATACGTTGCCCGCTATGACGGGGACACATGGGACAAAGAATTCGGGAACCCCCTAGCTGTCCCAGAGGATCCTCGTTACTTTGTCGAGGGTACGTCAAGGGTATATATACCACATCAACTCTGCTGTGTAACAATATGATGTTACATAGTCAATTAATCTGTGATCCATCAAGAGTCGATGTGGACTCTGTGGTCCACATGAAAATTTGGGGCTGATTTTTTCCCTTTTATATTAACGTCCTTATGAATTTCATGAAGCTATAAACATGACTGGATCATTAACTCTTCAAGAATTTCTTCAAGAATTTCTATAATAGTCAGATGAGGAAATGATTTTATGTAATCCTTGAACAAATGTATCCTCAAATCGTTCGACCGTTAGAAAGTAAAAATGTAAAAGTGTAGAAATTACGGTGGATCAACGAAAGTGCCACGTGTCACGTCAGTTGGACGAGCGAAGTATGTTTTTTGTGGTGTGCGCATAGGTCCACCTGCAGCACGAAACAATCGGTACACACGGTGTGCAACGACAGCTGCACTCGATCGAGAATGTTACGTGTTCCTGTGGCGGGCATTTATTTACCAGGCCACTGTGTACCCACGAACAGACGACACCGGGGATGATAAGACAACGAGCGGGTTCGTGCACGCACACGTATTTTTGTGCACCAGTCAGCACTGAGAGAAGGCAGATGTGGGAAAAGAATGGATCGGGTCGGTACACGGAGATCCAATGATGCGGAATTTTTTAGGATCACCGAATTGAAATACGTTTGACACGAAAAATTTTGTTGCTTTGAGATTGTTTGACAGATAATTTTATTTAGAAATCTAGGGATTTTAAAAAATAGGAAGGCACTAGAATCTCCAGAGAATATGAAGGCCCTATTTTCACTAAAAAGTATATCATAGAGATCTAGAAAAATAAGAAACTCCAAAATAATCTCAAAAAGTAAAAACATCCTAGGGACTCTAAACAGTAAAAAAATTATAGAATTTATAGAATCCAAGGTTTGCAAAAAGGAAAATATCGAAGTATTAATCTGATTAAATCTCTTAAAAGTTACTTCGTGAAGTTTATTAATAAACAGTTATTATTACCACGTGTAGCACTTGTAACTAGAAACTAGAAGCACTTTGTTGAACACACGATTGGTTTTACGATCACGTGGAACAGTGTAACGGTAGCACAACTTCATGCGATCAAAGCAGGTGACTGAACTGAACTTTAACACGAATGTGCAGCTACCTTACACATTCTGTGTACTTGCCACCTAAGAATCGATACCAACGTGCCACCAACCCATCGCTAAATTTCCATAGCAACATTTGATCCAAACAAAAATCATTCTGTGATAGTTTCACGGGAAGTTTACTTATTTCGAATATGTACTTTTATTCGAATTATATAATTTTACTGATATAATGTTGCTGGTGATCATGTTTCAATATGTGCTTTAATACATGTGTTAATATATGTATCAATGCATGCATCAGTATATGTATTAATACATGTATCAATACATGAATCAGTATGTGTATTAATACATATATACGTGTATCAATAAATGCATCAATACATGAATCAACACATGTATGAATACATGTATCAGTACATGTGTTAAAACATATATCACTACATACATATGTGCATGTACCACCACATGTGGTAATCCATGTCTCAACACAAGTTATATTACATATATCAATTTATTTGTCCGTACATATGTCAATACATGTATTAAAACATGTATCAGTACATGTGTTAAAACATATATCACTACATACATATGTGCATGTACCAACACATGTGGTAATGCATGTCTCAACACAAGTTATATTACATGTATCAATTTATTTTTCCGTACACATATCAATACATGTATTACTACATGCTTCAGTACATATCACAACACATGTCTGCATATATACATATGTTCCTACATATCTCAATACATGTATCAATAAAAATTTCAGAACATCTTAATACAAGTTTCACTATATCAAATATGTTCCGTATAAAAAATTGTACTATCGCTAAAAATTTTCTTCAGCAAAACAAAATGTCGGAGGTGGCTACAAAATGGTGGATGTTTCACACCGCACCCTGTATGCATAAATCACGACTGCGTAATAAGAGAATGAAAAATGACAACATAAAAAGTATCGAAGAAGAAAGTGTCTATTTATATCCCGATCGTTCAATGTGTCAACGAACCAGGTTAATTCCTGGACAGATCGATTCTCAATTCACCGGCGAGGTAAGTTTTCTGAACGGCGACGAGGAAAAACGAGAAAGAAAAGGAAAAGAGCAGAGGCGAGCGTGAAAGTTTCTCAGGCGAATGAACGCCTATCGCATCGCCTCGGTCCATCGGCGTGGAAAAAATAAAAAGAGATCGGAGGGGGTTGAAAAGAGGAACCGCGACGATAAATCCTTCGTTCAATCAAGTTAAAACGATGCTAAATTATTTGGAACGGTGGCTACGGTGCTAAACGTCGAACACTCGAGAACGTACGTTCAACGGGATTATATTTTTTTTTACGGGGAGTTGCCTCGCGTGAAAGAGGGTGAAAACCCCTTTAAGGAGATTCCAGGGGGTGAACAGGGGGTGGTCAGCACTTCAACCGCACGAGTTTCGCGAATTTTACGTGAGAGGACCCGAGGAAATTGCGTTCTTCCCGGCAATTGAGTTTCCTTCATTTTTTTTTGCCTTGGTTATGATTTTTCATTTTGGAATTTTGGGGAATCTTAGAATTTCAAGATTTTGGAAGTCGAGGAATTTTAAGTTTCTTAGATTTGGTTTTATTTTCATTTTTATTTGGAGTTATGGAATTGTGGAAGAATTTTGTTGAGGAACATTCCTTCATTTTTCTTCTGCTTAGTTTTATATTATATTTTAGTGCAATGTTTTAGTACTGAAATTCAATAGTTTCAAAGTATGTAACTTTAGAGCCGCACAATTTCAGAATTGTTAAAATTTTTATTTGTCTAAAATAATAATTCAACTCTGCAACATAAATCCTCGAGAAATTCTAGTAACTCTCCGCATTGATCTCTCGAAACCACATCGTGCCTCCACTTGTCCCAATTTCTCGTTTTTTTCAAATTCACCTCCGAAGCACCGGAAACTCATGCAAGCAATTATTTCAGTGGGTTTCCCCGGTGAAAAGCATCCGTGTAGTTTTTTCTTCGATATTGAACGCGGCGTGGCCGGAATTTTATAAAAGTCGAGGAAATATATTCGCGAGGGCGGTCGGCGCGGTATGCGGAGGGGGTAAAATGTGAAGTATCGCGAGGGTTCGAAGGAGGAACGCGCAAAGTCGACGGGATTCCCGTTTAATGCAAATTTTCTCATGCACCGGAACGATATCTCGCCGTCGTGGAATTAATGTTCGCGATGTTTCCTTTTCATTTCCGGCCCGCCACGATTTTCGAAATGTGATGGATAGCCAAAATTTCATCCCCCGAACTTCGGCTAGGATAACGTGCCACAGGACCATTCTGCTTATTTTTGCGGCTCTTTCTCGCTCGAACGATTCCTGAATCCGCGCAAGAAGACGTCTAGATGAAGTTGATATATGCATGGGGTGGTTATCATTTTCCGAATGGGTTTGTGATGAATGGGCTTACGGGGACCTCGAACCAGTCCATTTTCTGCTGGTCACACAATTTTTCACGAATTATTCTCATCATTTGATTCTTTATACAGTTGCAAAAATATAAATATTTTTACGAGATGAAGATACAAATTTTTGTTCAATAGAATACATGTAATAAATTGTGTAACAGTTGTGTAAAATTGTTTAAAAATTATGTAATAAAAATATTTACTTCAATTTTAATTATGTGAAATTATTTAATAAAAGAAACTCATATAAGTGAAACATGTATGTGTGCCGTGTGGACATGTATATTATTGAAGTGCTGGATCTCTGGTTATTTATTTTTAGTATAGGCAATATTTCTAGACATCAATATCTTCTAGCAGCAATATCCATAGCATCTTTATCAAGATATCAATTTTCGTAGATACAAATGTCTAGGATTTCCCTACATCACAATATCTCTGATTTCAACATCCCGAAAATCTTCACAACTCTTATTTCTAACAATTTCTAATAATTATTAATTCAAATTAATGATACACAGTCATGTACATTACAATTTGTACATTCTCTTCTACATTTTCACAAAATTTCCTGATCTTCATATTTATATTTCATGTCAAAGTGATGTACTCGAGACATGTACCCTTGCCGCACCAGGTGCGTCACTGCTACAATATTAAAGCAATGAAAATTAAAATGTCATGTCTTGTAGATCCTTGACCACAAAAATTGTAATTAGATAAAAATTTCAAATTAAAGTGAAAAGCTGTAAATTTCGAATAATTTAAAACCTGTGTGAACTCAGAGTGTGTCACGAAATGAACTCGTGCGTCACGAGTGACTCGTCAAGGGGTTAAACGTCGGTGTATCTTCATCCTTTCCCCCAAACGGAATCACCAAATAACAAAAACCCAGGCGAAGTAACTCACAGCCATAAATAACGTTTCAACCCCCCATAAGCACCCACCCTATCAATTCCGCCCCACCTAAAATATCCCGCGGTACCGTGACGTCCGAGACACGGTGGTAATCTCCCGGACGAATTCTCGGTTTGCTCTCACGTGAATCGTCGTTATCGTTGTCCAAATAACGAGCGATATGGCACGTAACCCTTGTGCTTATCACCGGGGACGGGGTTAGGGTAATATCACGAGCTGTCGCGGCAATAACCTGATTTTTGCTCGACGATCCAGGAAACTGGCGCCGATGTGTGTATTCAAAGACGTTCTCCGGCCTAGGGAGATCGCGTTAAGGGCGCGACGGTGTCGTTTGTCAAGGGAGAAAGTTCGGCAACTTTCGTATCCTTGGATCTCATCCAATTCGCACGATCCTCTTATTCGTGTTTATTATCGCCTCTCCTTTGATTATCCACGCGTGGCCTTACCCTTCTTTGTCCCTCGACACGTGTACTCAGAATTCAAATCTGCCGTGCTTTTTTTATGAATATTTTTGATATCTCGATCGAACCTGGGGAGGGAACTTGTGGATGGAATGATGTGGACGAGGGAGATGAGTACACCTCACTATTACAAAATTTCAACCCTTGAAAATTAGAGAATCATGGACCTAAAAATTGGAAAAGCCATCAATTCTAAACCTGGTATTATATTAATTTCGAAGTCATCTCCTCACAGTATCAAAAATACATTCCATAAAAGAGAAAACCGTGAACAATTTAAGATCCCATCGAGGATATGCACAAAATTCGATCCCGTGTCGATATTCAATTTCCCCGATCACGAAATTGCACGGTTGACACGTAGTCGCCAAAAACGAATTCCCGTCAGCGAAGGGACGCTTAATCCGATGATTAATTCAATTAATAACAACTGCACCGGGCAATTGATCCGCCTGCACGCTTCCAGAGAGCCAGCGGACAGAAGCTTAAGCTTCATTTGCATACTGGTCGATCCTCCGAGCGGAAGCCAACTGCTTCGTCCTTGGGAGACACCATACTTTTCCATTATGCGTGTCCCTACACTGTGTCCCGGAGCAATTTGTTGCAATTAACGCCATGGAAGATAAGAAGGACCATGGGAAACGAGCAGCGAAATCTGCATTCACGAAAGCAACATGGCGCTTCAATATGTTCATGTATCGATTGTATCGCCATATTTATATTTACGGTGGATATGGATTTATGTGGGTTTTCGAACACGTGAGACTTCTTGAAAATATTTTTTTTAATATACCTCTAGTTTACAAGAGTACTTTCTAGGGTTCCTATGGGGACTTGTGGACTTGCTGTAGCTTATGTCGGTTTCTTGTACTTTTTCATAGTGGGTTCATATCTTATGTACATTGCATGTAAGCACATGTTGAATAAATATTTGGAATTGTAAAATATATTTCTGTAAGTAATAATTATTTTGCACAGATATTTGGACTTAAATTTAAACCTAAATGCTCATGCATCTTTCTCCATAGTTCAAATGTATAAATGAACATATTGAATGAACATCTTGAGATTATTGCAAAAATATTCCTTGAAGTAGTAATTTGTAGCACTGAAATTTTATGATACTGTATGTGACCTCTTACAACCCACATGTATGATGTCTGAAGACCAATATTCTCTTGATAAAGCTATTGTTATAGCAGTCAACAAGGATTAATAAACGAATTCTTTTCCCCATAAGATGAAAAGAAGAGCATTTCATGATTAAAGAGCCACGTATACAAAGGTCCGAACAATGCTTCCGAGACACCCGGTGCACATCAAACGAGCCACCAATCGAAGGCCATCTTCATGGACACCGGTTCCAGTGTCTAGAAAGTTTCCTGTCAGGCAACTGTCGATACACTTTCGATCCCCATGGGTTTACTTTGTCGCGGTTGATCTTCGACTGCAATTAGCTCGAATCCTCGCGGGTTGTGGCCCAAGTCTGCCAAGAATCGCTCGATTGAAACTTCCGTGGCAACTGGAATCGATAATGTCTTCGATCGCTTACTATTAGGGGCTCAGACCACTTTCGTCAACTTGGAAACCCGTCCTTAAGGATTTCTTCCTTTCTGACTACCTCTGAACATTTTCAAGGACGTAGACAAAGTTGGAAGTAATTTTTGGTTGGAAATATTTTCTTGCAAACTTGATGATCAAGAGTACATGTGACATATGGAGTAAAATTTTGATTGTCATTTGAAGAATGAGATCTTACATGAATTTAGTTAAGTGGAAATGAATAATGGGATGTTATTCCAAATCTAAACTTGCAGATGTCATTTATATACATATACATATAAGTTACATATAAATGTGCACATATGTACACACTGTATCAAAATAACAATTGATTTAGAAGGTTAAGAAGATGAAGAAGAGCACTTTTGTCAGTAAAAAATTAATTCTCAAGAATGAAGCACTTTCTGAACCGATCAAGGCCACCCTACATTGAACCACACCCTTAAATATGTATTTGCTATTATGTAAATATTAATCTGTATTTGCTGTTATGAAAACATTAAATTAGCATCTGTTATACAAACATTAAATATGTATTTTCCATTATGCAAACATCTTTCCTAAACAATAATAAATATAATTAACAATAACGTGTTATAAATACATATTACAAATGATAATTATTATTAATGTTATTAGTAATGATAAATATTATATCATTAGAGCATCACCTGGCAGTTTCGCGACTTAAAACGAATCTAAAGCTGCAGCTTAAAATTTAAGTGGAAGGATCGCAGCGCAAGGATCCGAAGGAACCCCCATGAAAAATAGTCGTTTCCCGTGACCACCTCTGAATATTCCAGCGAGCATTAACTCGCATGGCTTATGCGTTTCCGTGGGGAACAAGAGAGCCATCTGTTCTTATCCTCGTTCACGGCTTTTAAGCGTTTTTAAGCCGCGCCGGGGTCGTAACAGTCCAGGGAAGGGCGGAAAGACGCGGCAATGGACTTCGTGCTTTCGCATAATCGCTCGGATAGCGTGGTCCATTCAAATTTTGGGTAATTGCTGGACCGGTGGTCACCATTTACGTCTCGTGTGGACGTCGATTGTGAGAGTATTATTCGATGGAGATAAATAATCTTATATACTGATTTTGATAAATTAGTGTAGGGTATTATTAGGATATGCATATGTTATGATGTGTACATGTATTAGTAAAAAGAGGTATTATTACGATATGTATATATGTATTAGTACAAAGAGATATTATAATACAAAATATTGTTGTAAAAAGATATTATTTATGTTTATTGCAGAAATGTGTTCAAATGAAAAATTATGATAACTAGAGATGTAAAGGTGTCCTCATATAATTTATACACCCCTATATCAGACTTTGCAAGTATATCAAATATTTTTCCTATACAAGATTGTTGACTAGAAATTCGAGTAATTGAAGATGTAAATATTTAAGGGTAGTGTCTATAATTTATATAATATATGATGTCTAGTAAAGATTAAAAATAATGATGCAAAGAACATTAACAAGTTTGAAAATAATAAAACTCACTCACCAATAAGTAGCTGGAAGCATTGCTGCTGGTGGACTCCCTTTTCTTCGAGGGTCCACAATCCCTCTGTATCAGTGAGGTCATCTTCTTGTCATATTAGTCACCGAATACTTGTATCGCGATCACGCACGTAAACGATAATTAATTGAAAACGAGGAACTTCAATTAATTAACACAAGCGTACACTTAATCACTGAACACACCGATTAAACACGCGTAATCGTCACGCACTATGGAACTCTCTTATCTGTAACAAAACAAAAAAAAATTATGTAGGAAATATTTAATAAAGTCAGTTATTAACTAACGCACTAACAGTTTCCTGTTAGCCACCATAATTTCACCCTTATCTGGGAGCAGATAGAAAGTGCCAAACTAGGACGCAGTAAATTTCTATTATCTCAACCCTCTGGGGAATTGTTTCGAAAATCAATGTTCAATTTTCAGATGCTGCAGAGTGGTTATATAATTGTGATTAATAATAGAATTTTTAGAATTGGGTTATTAATAGAAAGACATACGTATAACTGTAAATTCCAGTTGCTTTATGATTATAATTGCAAATATAAAATATAAAATTTTTTTAAAAATTTAAAGCTAAAATTTTGTTCGTTCTAATGATTGTAATGGTCACAAAAATATTTATGTCTCTTTTCATAAGTAATTAATTTTCCCTCATTTTTGTTAGGTTGGGAAAATTTTCAACCCCCATAAAAATATTGTCTCACACTTTTATTCCTAAGTCAATCAATTCTAGGGAATATTGTCTATCGAATCGAATAAAATATTTTTCAGTAAAATGGTACGCTTTCAACAGAAATTTCCGCGAAATTAAATTTTCCACGCTCATGTAAACCACCCTTAGAGCAAGATTTATCGTGTTTACCTTTATCCGTAGCCACTCGATGCTCCTTGACTGAGCTTTTCGGTCTCTAAATTCAATTCACCGGTCCACGATGGATCAAATACGAGGGGAAAGAGCCTCCTGACAACGCCAGGCAAATTCTTGCGTGAAAATCATGCCAACAATGCGGCAAATTATGCTCTTGTTGCGTATATAACCGGGTTGAGGGTTGCAGCAGATGCGATTAAGGAAATATTAAATTCATTCGAAACACTTTGATCTTCCATTGTCATACAATAACCTTAATCACGTATGGTATTTCAATTATTCAGGTCATTTCGAAAAAGTCTCCTGGTAATTTAACTGGGGGGTGAACTTTCTGATAATAAAATATTGGGCAAAATTTTGTAAGAACATGAAATTGATCAATTTTAGCAGTCTCAATTTCCTTGCTATTTGATTGAAGTTGTACTTCATATTTTAAAGTAGAAATTATTTTTAAAAATTTTTACAAATAAAGTGCGGAAGTAATAAAATTTGAAGAATGTAAACGTCAATAAATGTTCGAGTACTAAGATCGATGGTTTTCGAGCAGTTAAGACATGTTCCCATGAAATGCTTGAACGTTACCATCCATTGGTTGTTGCAGTCATTGCCCTGATTGGTCTCGATTAAAATCGACTTGCGAAATCGCCGGAACGATCCATGCTGATGACATCAGACAGTTATAAGAAAGCCTACGATGAACATGCTCGGTGTAACACCAACGTGTTTTGCGCAAGTTGCGGATGAATAATTCACACGGTACTTCCGAATGCAGAAAAAGAAGATAAACAATGATCTATCGATTGCTTCCACTCAATTAATCATCAATATCGTTTAACACGATGAATTTACAACTGCGGTGTCGGTGATTGCTCACTTTATATGGTCGTTCTTTCATGTATGATCATTCTTGGGTTTCAATTTGAATCATGATATGCAGTGTTTGATGATTTGAGAGATTTGGGTATTGGGGAATATGGGATTTCTTAATTTGGGGATTTGGGAATTTAGGGAGATTGGAAAGAGATTTGGTAATTTGGAAATTTGGAATTTGGGAATTTAGGGATTTTGGGATTTAGAAATTTGGGAATCTAGGGATTTGGGAATTTAGAAATGTGGGATTTTGGAATTTGGTAATTGAGAAATTTGGAAATATAGGGATTTGGTAATTTAGAGATTTGGAAATCTAGGAATTTAGAAATTTAGGGATTTGGAAATATAGGGATTTGGTAATTTAGAGATTTGGAAATTTAGAAATTTGGGAATTTAGGGATTTGGTCATTTAGAAATTTGGGAATCTAGGGATTTAGAAATTTAGGGATTTGGTCATTTAGAAAATTGGAAATTTAAGAATTTGGTAAATTAGAAATTTGCTAATGTAGAACCCCTAAAATTAGGTAACTTCATAACTCAAAAATTCAGAAACTTAATAATCTATTTTAGGAATCCACAAAGAACCTAAAAACCAAAAAATTCGAAAATACGTAAAATACCCCCGTATAAAAATTGTAAAACATGAACCATCACTCCATAATTAACACCTATTACCATACACCTCTCCCATTCACATCAAGATATTCACCATCTCCCCCAGCGAAGGAAATGAAAGAGACGAAAAAATGGAGGAATCGTCTGGTTTGAAACCGGCCTTTATTTTCGTCGGAACGCGATGCAAAACGACATCGCACGTCGAGGGATTTAATAAAGTCTGGGAACAGGTGTCACCAGCAAAACGCAAAAACGTCAAAAGTAGTAAGCCGTGGAGGTTTCTCTGGAAACCCCAACGTTGTCAACCCCTGTTCTCGCGTTCGGTTTCATTCGTCGAACAAAGCTGCAGACGATAGAACTGTCGATCAATTCTCCGTCGTAGACGTAATCTCGACATTTTTGCCTCGTTAGAAGTTCTTGGCGCTCGATGGGGGTTCAATGAGTATTCGATGCGATCCACTAGGGCTAGGGGTGTATTTTTGCTAAGAGAACGGGAACATAAATAGCCTTTTAGATATTCTTCTCTCAGAAATAAGCACTTTCATCTTCAAGGTTACGATGAAATGTTTTTGAAAGGGGTTAAGTTATTTTTTAAGGTTGACGTATTTTGACTCTTGTGTAGAGTTTAAAATACAATTGAAAATTATAGCGTTTATTAAAAAAATAAAATTATCAGTTTTTAAGAAAATGTCTATTGAACTACAATTTTACGTAAGACGTAAAATAAAAAGTTTGTAACACGATTCATCTGTTTTGTTGAATTTCAGAATATAATTTATCTTGACGATAGTAATTATGACAATGTGATTCAAGAGTTGTTGCAATTTAATGTCAATCTCCACGGCTTTACTAAATAGTAATAAGAAGTAAGAATTTTTGAAGAAGACATAAAAGCTTTAAGTTATAAAATAGTTAAGTGATTTTATTCGATGAAGGTACAACTGTTTGCAGGAATAAATCTTATAGAACCTTCCCTGAAATCTCATAAAACCACCCCTGGCGATGCACAGCTCAGCAACTTCGATATCAGAAATCAATTCCAGTCGGATTTATTGTACAAAGAAACTTCTACAGAAATATCTACAGAGTAATCATCAATTTATGTGGCAAGAATTTATAGAACGAAATTGTACAAAATTTCAACCCCACAAGGACAATTAATCACTGATAGAAATATATGTATTTGGAGGAACAATTAATCATGAACATAATAAGACATATATTTGACAGGACAATTTATCATAAATATAGTAAAACATGTATTTGAAAGAACAAAATAGTAATAAACATAGCAAAATATATATTTGGAGGAACAATTAATAACAAACATAGTGCAACAAATATAGTAAAACATATATTTGAAGGAACAATTAATGAGAAATATAGTGAAACAAATATTTGAAGGAACAATTTATCAAAAATACAGAACAACATCCATTTGAGAGATCATGTATCACGATTCCATAGAAGTGTACCCTCAAGCTTGAAGAATCAGTGGCAGAAAAAGAGAAGAAAGAGGCACCCTCGATGCATAGCTTAATACGTGGCTCGAAAATACGAGGCAGAACGTATATTCCTGTTAGGGGGTTGAATCGAGTCGACTACAGCAAATGGAAACGCCAAGTTTCCCCTGTTCGAACGGAAGCCCAAGATCGAACGTCGTTGAACGACGTCACCGTGCAATTTTCTTGTCAAGTCGTTAGATCGCGCAACTTTGTTCCGAATAACGAAAAATATGAATCGCCATCGTCTCGAGTTGGCGAAGTTTAAGCCTACGTTCTTAATGGCGCACCGTTGTGCGTTGAAAGGGCCGAAATTGAATCCTAGCTTGTGCACGTCACCACGAGGGCTCAGCCGAGTTTCCAAGTTATTAGAATCGCTCGATTTTCACCCTCCGGCCCTTCAAGTTTCGCGAATTTTCCCTGGGGATTCATCTGCATACGAAGGTTAGGGATTGTATTATTACTTTTCAGTCACCGTCTTATCGAGGACTGCCAGGGACCTTTTGTTCCAGAGACGCTCTTGTGGTTTTCAGATTTTAGGGAGTTTAGGCTTGTATGAGAAATCATAATAATATATGTGTTTTTGAGAAATTATAATATGTGCTTGGGAAATTATAACATAGATGTCGTTGGGAAATTATAATAACATGCATGTCGTTAGAAAATTATAACATACATATGTGTATGTTGCTGCACATATTGTAATACATGTGTTGTTGGAAAATTATAGTAATGTATATATGTATTGTTGAGAAATTATAATAATATATATGCTGTTGGGAAATTATAACATATATGTCGTTGGGAAATTATAATAACATGCATCTTGTTAGAAAATTATAATAATATACATATGTGTATGTTGCTACACATATTGCAATACATGTGTTGTTGGAAAATTATAATAATGTATATATTACTGGGAAATTATAATAACATATATGTTCTTGAGAAGTTATAATAGTGTATACATCATTAGAAAATTATAATAATACACATGTGTATATGTTGCTGGACATATATTCATTATAATAACATATACATGACATTAACTTGTATCTTCATGTTCAATATTTTTTCCTAATAATTTTCATTAATATATTTTATATTCTTGATATCAATTTTTATTCATATATTTTGTATTCTTAATATCAATTTTTATTTGAATATTCAATATTTTTGACATCAATTTTTATACCCATATTTTTAAATTTTATAATTTCAAATATTGTGTACAGTTTATGTGAGAGGTTTTTATCTGTGTATGAAATAAAGGAGCACGACGATATAAAATTAGTTTAAATTGGCTGGAACAATTCGACCCGCATACACCCGTATGCCGATGGAAACGAGTCTTGACACGCGTCTGCTCTTCTTACGTCGCAGCGAACAACTTCAGAAAAAAGAACCTCGAAGAACGTTAAACGATCGAGTGTACTTTCTTCCGGGATCACACCACGCTCAATTGAAAATTCTCTCAAGTTTTCGAGACCTTGAAGACTCGAGAGCTTAAGGAGGCAAGAAAGTTTGACAAGCTCCCGTTAAAAGCTGTCTCGTCGCGCAAAAAATTGAGTTAAAATACGTGGAACGAAACTTCTTCGAGTTTAATTTACGCTACAAAATATTTACCGCCTTATTCAAGCTTTAATTAAAACAAAATCTTGCTGAATTTTCAATTGACAAAAAAATATTTTAAAAAAATTCAATTGTATATATGTATGTTCATTTTTATTAAAAAATTCTGTACTCGACACTAAATTATTAACAGTAGAAATTATTTGACAGCAAGAAAATTAATTATGAGATCTATGAATTAAAGAAATATTAGTAGGTAAATAATTCTTTAAGATCGATTTAAGTAACAGGTTCAATACAGTAAATTTGATAAAACGAAACGAAGCGAGGATCACACAGCGTTTGTTAAGCGTTGATGTAAATTACTATTAATGAAATGGGACGTAACGGTGCAGCATCTAAATTCAGGCAGTACGACTTCTTTATCGTAGCAGACGAAGGAGACGGGAAGTCCGAGAAGGCTGAACGACGGATCAAACTAAGTAGCCAGACGGAGTGTTGGTGTGTAAAACGATAAGTTAGCGAGCAACAAGCTCGGATACGCTTTAAAAAGACGTGGCCTCTTAGTGCTGCGTGTATCTACCGGGTGATGTGCAAATAAGGATGGGAACTTTACGTTTGAACTTCGGAAATTTTTGGGACTTTTTGGCCTTCGGAATTTTGGGACTTTGAGAAGGTGGAATTTTGGGATTTTTGGAACTACAGAATTTTGGGACTTTGAGAAGGTGGAATTTTGGGACTTTGGGGCTTTGAGAAATTGGAATTTTGAGAGATTGGGACTTTGAGAAATTAGAATTTTGGGATTTTGAGGCTTTGAGAAAGTGGAATTTTGGGACTTTTGGGACTATAGAATTTTGGAACTTTGGGAAAGTGGAATTTTGGGACTTTTGGGACTACAGAATTTTGGGACTTTGAGAAGGTGGAGTTTTGGGACTTTGGAGCTGTGAGAAATTGGAATTTTGAGAGATTGGGACTTCAGAATTTAGGGTCTTTGAAAAATTAATTTTTGTCGACCTCCGAGATGTCAGGGCTTCTAATTAAAATTTTAGAACTTCGGGACTTCAAAACTTTGAAAAATTGAAACTTTGGTGATTTAAAATCTGTTCCAATATTCAGTGACCACAACAATTTCAGAACTAAGCTATCCAAAATTTACAGACCATGTTATACAATCTTGAAATTATATAATATTGTAGGTGTGGGATTTAGGCTCGTTCGCACACATCATTGTAAAACATCTAAACACCATTTGTACTGGGAGTTCATCAAGAACCGGAACACTCATCAGATGCGTATCGCAGGCACCAAAATATATTAGCCAAAGTACATACATATCTGAGACGCATTCTGCGTTCGTTTATCAAAAGATCGATCAGTATTCCGCGTCCGGACTCGCAGGGCGATTCGTCATTCGCGGCGAGCAATCAACGTAATTGGCGCTGGGAAACGCGAAACGGGAAGGACGACTAACTGTACGCGTTAGGTTCGCGATAAATAACTCGATACGGATCACGTGTTCACGAATTCGTGCAAAAATTTTGAAAAGGAACCTCCTTCTGTGAACCTCGCGTTCCCTGAGGAACGAAAAAGCATTCCGTGAAAGCATCCAGCGTACTTCCTGCCCGGTTGAATGAATCGTTCCCTTGGTTTGTCCATCGTGGACAAAAAGCAGGCAACACCTCGAATTGCGGAGATAACGTGGGAGGATCGGTATCTGGAGATGTTTGGGGAGAAACTTGGAAATTTGCGAATTCGAGATTTAGAAATTAGGATTTGGGTAATGGGGGAGTTTGGGACTTAGGGATTTGGATGTATAGAAATTTGGGGGTGTAGAGATTTGGGGGTGTATATATAGGTATTAGGAAATGTAGAGATTTGGACACGTAAGAATGTGGAGTAGTAGCAATTTGACGATATTGGAATTTGGAGGTGTAGGGATTCGGGGTTATAGCAACTTGAGAGCATAAGAATTTGGGGTTGCAATAATTCCGTATCACAGGTATTTGGTAATGTAAATATTTTGAAATTGATCAATTTACAAAATTAGAGACTTGGAAGTGATTTATTAATTTCAAGCGATGTTGAAATTTGAGGACGAGGACATCTATAAGCGTTCACCCCCCTATATCCATAAAATGAACAAAATATTTTGTGGAACAAAGCGCGCGAAAAATGCAGAGCGTCAAACGAACTCATACCATCCGTAGAAAACAGAAGGAATTATTAATGTACTCACCTAACACGTGTCACGCACAAGCTCCGTGAGCCCCGCTGAATTATAGAAATGTCGAAAGGCCACGTGTCGGCGCACAAGAGAAGGGAACAAAGAGGGTGTAGAACGGGTGGAAACGGTTTTCGAATGCTCGGTTTGTTCACGTGGCCATTTTACCGTGAACGGAACTCGTGTACTATAGCGCGAGGCACGCTACACTGTTGTAGGGACAGCACTTCACTCGACCGCGGACTCCGAGACACTGAACCTAACCGTAGTCCTTGCCCTCGAAAACGCTCAGGTACCACCTAAGGCCCGTCTACAACGTAAACAAAGAGTCTTGTTTGCCATCGACATTATTCCTTGGCTGGTTACACACGCTCTCTCCTCTCCCTCCTCTCTAGGTCTTTCCTCTTTCGACGATTGTTGCGGTAGCAGGTAATTTTCTCGACTGTACGACCGCCTGTTTGCCAACGCGACCTTTGCAGCGTTCAAAGAAGACCTGGCCAATGAATGCTGGTCATTCCGTTTTTATTTAACACGTTCTTAAGAACGCTCGCGCACTCGGGGCGTCTTCTGCACGCTATTTGATGTCACTCAATGACGCACCCTATGCGTCCTGTTATATTACATACACTTTATAACACGTCCTGACGTGTGTATCGAATATACTCCATGACGCACTTTATGCGTCCTGTGAAATATACTGGATATGTTGTATGACTGGATGTGTCTTATGTCACT
Organism: Megachile lagopoda; assembly: GCA_036983795.1. NCBI lineage: Eukaryota > Metazoa > Arthropoda > Insecta > Hymenoptera > Megachilidae > Megachile > Megachile lagopoda. The sequence goes on from CM072794.1 coordinate 3,889,724, forward strand.
TTCGGATGACGCACCGTATGCGTCCTGTCATATGTATTAAGTACATTTTATGATGCACTGTATACGTTCTATATGTTTCAGATTGTATGACGCACCGTATGTGTCGTATGTTATGTCATTACTTTCACCGGATGACGCACCGTGTGCGTCTTATCATGTGTACTGAATGCATTCAATGACACACCTCACGCGTCTTCTACTATGCAGTGAATATCGTTCAAGACGCTCCACATGTGTTCTCTGTTATGTATACGTTTCGTATTGTCCCTTATAATTGGATGCCGCACCAGGTTTGTCATATATTAGTTCGTTGACGCATCTTGTGCGTCTTCTCTTCTGTATTAAATATCGTCAATAACGCATCTTATACGTCTTGTATTCAATACAATTCGACGATGTATGCTTTTGATAAAATAAAGTTGCATGATGCACTATGTGTGTCCTACCTCTATTGCAATAGAATGACGCACGTGATGCGTCTTATACTGTACAGCGAATATATTGTAATTGACGGACAGTTCATGTGTATCTTATGTCTGTGTTGCATAAAATGACGCACTTTGTGCGTCTTATGTTGTATCTGTAGTGTATCCACTGACTCACACGGTGCGTCATATGAAGGAACCGATGTTATTGCATAAGTGAGATAGTAGAAAGATAAAGTAATGAGAAAATGTACAGTTAAACAATTTCTATGTCACAGTTGAAGCATAACACGACGGATAATCATCATTAATGGTCCATACAGTTATCAATAATGTTTAACGCGGCGGAATAAAGTTTATTTTTGCTCTGTTTCTTGTCAATGATTGCTTCACTCCGTAATTTTCTTGGTTTTATGGTCACAGATTTACGAGCAGAGTTTTTGTAGCATTCGAGAAGTGCTAGGCAGTAAATGGGGAGATGATCGTTTTTTGATGATGTTAGGTGAAAGTATAGTAATAAACGTTTGGATCTGGTAGATGTTGCTGCATCCAATTATGTATACAAACCGACTATTCTGGTAAAGTTGAGGTTAAATTTTCACTTAATAATGTTCACGATGTCTGACGTATTAATTAATGTATAATGTAAAAAAAAAGATTGATAAATTTCCTGGAACGGCACTAATTTTTGTGTAGTGAAGGAGTTAAGAAATGTTTTTCCTGGACTCACAGTACACCAATATCTAATCGATTTGCGGTCGATAAAAACTTGGAATCTTAAAGGAGAAACGGGTGCGAGTGTTCGAACATCGATCCGGACAAATTTAGCGGACGCCACGGAAGAAGACGACGACCAGAGAAAGACTCCAGCACCACTGGTTGCTGCATTAACATCATCATCGCCATCGACCTCCTCTTCGTCGCCACCACCACCAAACACTCGCTACCAGGGCTGCCACCATCTTTAACAACGGGCCCTTAATTCTTTAATATTCTCATATCACAGATCTATGATTCTAGTAATCTACAATTCATTCTTTACAAGTTTATCCTTGCAATTTTTTCAGAGACTATTGATTAATTATTGGTAGATAATACATGGCAATATACCTACCTATTCAGTAATTTGATGATTTATATTCATTGTAGTTATTTCTGCTATGGTCATCTCTGGTGAAAACTGTACTGTGCATGTCTGATAAGTTGGCACGTGATATGATATGCATTGTGGTGTCTATCTAGGGAACACATAATACTTGCACAATTTTATATGAAATTATTAACTTCTATGTAATAAAATACAATTTTATGTTTAACATAAAATTTATGTAGATGTTTATTTTACATAATTGTCGTACGAAAACTTGCAGTATATTTTAAAATATAAATTGTATAGTTAGGTGATATAACATAATTGTATAGTTATTGTTAAGCTAAATATTAATTGTCGATTGACAATTTATAACGTAACAAAAGTTTCAATTTTTTTTAAATTTATTAATAGTCATCAGCAAAAAATTGCATAACAAATATAATGAAATTACATAATAAGATGATAATACATTTAATAATCTTAGACATAATAGGATCACAGATTAGATTATACTAATACTACTATTGCTGTTTGTATTACATAAGTACATTGAAGGAACAAGTGTTGTCGAGTCACCTGAATTGGAGATTCAATACAGATAACCTGACTCGAAAAATATAAAGAGAAGACAGTAAGAAAAGTAGAGAAAAGAGATAGACGTTTCGTTGGTCGCTGAATCATGCAACTAAAATATACCGAGTGTACGTTTCGTATGCGAGTGTATATTCATTGAAAAAACGAATGAATCAAGCAGCAGCTGTTTATTAATAAACGAGCTCGTTTAGTGGAACGTTTGCATGAGGTGTTCGTGCAACGAGGAATAAAGTCGTAGAAATTCTTATTATAAACATTGCTTCCTTTTTTGTTAATAATGAGTCATTGATTTTTAGCGCGTATTTGGAAGGAATCATAGTAATGACGATATTGGAACAAGATACAAATTTTGAGGAAAGACGAAATTATACAAAAATGTAACAATCAATGTAACAATAAAAAAAATTATAAAATGTCTAAATATAATAAAATTTTAAGATTTAAGTAGAAAAAATGTATGCACCTAACTATAATAAAAATTAAAAATTTAAGGACCTAACTGTAACAATTTTAAGTACCTAACAGTATCATCAGTTCTAAAACATGAATTATAAAAAATTTAACAAATTTTAGAGCTCAACATAAAGTCTCTCGATAAAAACAATTAGCAGAAAAGAAAGATGCAGAAAAATATTAATAAGGAAAACAGAGAAACATCCTGTCACAGCAGAAAAAAATATGTCCTAACCATTGACCAGTGATATCCTATTAGTCTTACCTCTCATTATCCGCAACCGAAGACGATGACATTATAATTGCATAATTCGTCGACGAAGTTACGTCTGTATCTCTGCTAACACTTATTACATCATTGCATAATAGTACGTAATACCGAGTCCCCGAAATCCAAGATCCACCGTCTCGAATACTCACTTTTATACTCCTTTATATCGAATTTAACTTCATTTCTACCTCGCAGCAAATTATCATTGACTCCCTGAATGTACGGAAGATAAAAGGTCCTTGATGTATGGATAATAAGGTTACAGCTCGACATTCGACCAGCAATTAAATCAAAAAACGATCCGCCCCTGCTAATTACCGGGCGTCAGGCTTCATTAAGAGCCGCCTTTGTTCTATCCCCTTTGTTTGAATTAAGCGTCATCGATTGCTCGCAATATCGCAAGGATTTCCGTAGGATAATGCAATCAGAGCCTCCCTCTTCCCACATAGCAAATTAATACAGGCAATTGCGAGATGGGCAATTGCGAAAAAACTAGAGAGAATATCAACACTCACGAAAATTTATCGAGTCACAAACGAAAATTTGATGTACTTTCTAAGGCTATGATCTAATTGTAAATTAAGGGACTCAAAAAGCTTATCCATTGCAATATAGGGTTCACTGTACTTATTCACAAATCTAAAAAATCACCTATTTATCGTAACTGTTCATAGATCCTATTCCCAACGAAAACAAAATTTATACGAATTTTTCGACATATAGAAAATATGATAAAGAGCACTCACACGAGCACTCTCTAACAAAGTCATTCGAAAACCAGTTCTCTCCGTCACAAAAGCCAGGAATAACTAAGTAAACCGAAACAATTTGCAATGCAAATATCAAACAAGCACACCGGACACACAAACGACCCACCACACTCCCAACACTATACACCGGTTAAGTAATTCTAATTCTGACAAAAAGCACAGCCTCGAACGTCGAACTTTCGTATAGACAGAAAGAGGCCAGGCTGCGGTCGGTTAAACGAGAAAATATACAAAGTTTGATTATTGGTTGTCGTGAAAAAGAAATCGGAGCGTGGAGAAAATGGGCCGAAGTAGAAAAAAAGAAGAGAAAGAGGAGGCGGAAGCAAGTCGAAGATTATTTTCAGCGGCGTTACGATTTCAGTTTGTTTATCGTCAAATGGACGTGGCTAGCTGGAAACTCGCAGGAAACGGATACGATTAGGCCTACGCGTGCGTATGTGCGTCCGAGACGTGGAAACAGACACTGATTAGGCTCGAAATCAATTTTTTCTTTCTCTTTTCTTTCTCGACTGGTTTCCTGTCGCGACCGGTGGAAAACTCGATCCGACATTTTTCTGCTGCGCGAAAATTATGCCGGAGTTGTATAGTGATTTGGTTATTTAACTTTCGACTTTCGATTTAATTCAAAAAAATTGACTAGTTGGAAGTAAAAAACATCTGCAAAGTACAACAACTTCATTGAGACCTCTTCAAAAATAAAAATGAAAAATACCAAAATGGAACAAAAATGACAAACAAGAATATCCGTGAAACTGTAAACAAAAATTAAAAATATCCGGAATAAACAAGAAAATATCATAGGTGAAATATCAAACTCATGGACGATGGAGGCGGAACATTAAAAATATCTCCAACGCAAAGCACCATAACCTCAAAAACCTCTTCAAAAATAAAAATACGAAAACAATAAATAAGAATATCCTGCGTAAGATCATAAATAAAAATATCGTGAGTAAAGGAGAAAATATCAAAGGTATATAAAATTGAAAGAATAGCACACGAGAGGCGATGAAAAAGGAGACAAAAGGTCAAAATGGCGAGAAGGCTCGAGTGGATCTCGTAGGGGTTGTTTCGAGCACCGTACGATCAGGTGGAAATTAATCGTGGAGACGAGATCGAGGAAAAGGGAAGAAAGAAAAAAAAATGTAATTATCGAGCCGACGAAGAGTGGCCGTCGAACTAATGGCCACGGCACGTTGGCGGGGATGGTTCCTGGCCAGATGGTCCTGTTTTAAGGGTGTCTCTCGAGATACAAGGGTTCGACATTAACGCCAGTCTTCTGGCGCGGAAGGGTCCGAGAGGGCTGCGAAATACAAGCGAACAAGCAAGCTGCACGAACTTGCTTTCCATAGAGTTGGACCGTAGCTAAACCACTATGGGGTGGTTGCCAGAAACCCCACTCTTGTCCACCGGCATCGCGCAATCGTACGGTCCTGGGAAATGCAAACTATAATGGAATAATTTATCAGTGGCTTGCGTTATGGACGCTAGGGACTTTCTTGGTGGAACGACACCCTTTCGTCCACAAACGAGCCCCACACTAGGTGCTTTCTAAATAGTCTCATTTTTGGAATAATCTCATTTTTAATGAAACGAGTGTTTGTTGCGGACATGTAACTGCTTCTTTAATTATTTATTTTAAACTGTGCTCTATATTTCTATATTTCTAATTTCTACAATTAAGTACTTTTATACAATTTTATACGATTTTGTAAATTTACAAATTTCATACAATTTTGCAGTATAATTCTATAATGTTCAATATTTGTACACAATTATATAAATTACAAAATAAAATTACAAGATACAACTTATATAAAATTCTACGAAATTATAATTAATAATTATAAAATCAATATGAGTACTAATTATTTTATAGGTACAATTTTGAACTTGTATTAGTTCTGGTAAGTTTAGGGGATGCAGCGAACAATGCATATGAATGGATCTACGAATAATCTGTATTGGAAAGAAGTTGTCTGAAATTCGCTAGTTTCGAGATAACATTCTGTAAACATTCCGATATATGACCAATTACGGAGAAAGTTCGCGTTCTGATATCGTCGGTTGAAAACGAGCACAACGATGTCCAGATGTGGGTGAAGGAAGGCCGGTATTACGCGATCGAATTCCTTCGATACAATCCGATGTCATCCTCTGGTGAAATTTTGTTATTACGCTTGGAAATATTTTTAGTCGATGAGATGTTGGAATAATATTATTGCATAAAATTTATGTTATATCCCATATCTATACTCTAGGTACCTACCCTAGATATCCTGCCACTCTACATCCTAGTTTTCGTATATCCCTATCTCATAAATAAAGCAGCAATGTACCTAGTTTGACAGGTATTTAATGAGCATGTTTCACGTACACCCGTTCGCTGGTTTATTTCATTTCATTCCAGCGACTGGGAGTTGCCACAAATAAAAGAAACGAAATGCATCCCGTGTACTTCGGAATGTAACGAGTCATAGAAATAAGAGAAGCTGAGTCGAGGCGAAGGAAGCATGAGAATAACGCGAACCTTGCGACACCGCCCTAATTAAACAACTTTAATTAGCCTTAATAACGGACCTCTCTCATCAGGTTGCGTAACGAACGTCTTGTCGATAAGCCGTTGTTTCCACCAGAATAATAATAATATCTTCCTCGTTACGAGGTTAAGGGTGAATAACAAAGTGGATGAACTTTTATACCATAGTCTGATAATAAAATCGGGTTCATTCTTCTTCCTGGTTTCCCTGGCGAGTAATTACCTTATTAACAAACATAAGGCGACGTGGGTTTCCCTATATTGCAGGATTTTGCATAATGCAAGATTAGAGCTACGAAGGGTGAATAATCTTCGATATCATTGTCTAAGACATAGCATATTGCTAGTTTTACTTAACGAGTGATTATTTTATTCTATATAACATATCTACGTAATGCTGTTTGCTATATTGCAGAAAAACTGAGGGTGAGTTAGGAGGTGGATAAACTTTAATATTGTCTTATAATTAATTGAAACTTACTACTCCTTTTCCTTGATAATTATTCTGTTAGTAAACCTAGCAATACCTTTCCCTATATTGCAGAAAAATGTACAAGAATGAATTGAAATAGTTAATAGAAAGCTAGAAGTGAATTATGAGATGTATAACCCTTGATATCTTCGTGTAATAATGAAATGAAGTCTATTACTTTCATTTTCGATGAGTAATTATATTATTACTAACCCAAAGACAATACCTCTTCCTATATTGCATAAAAACGAACAAGCTACAAATTAAGTAACAAATTGTATGAATTTTCAAACACTGCTGAAATGCTCATTTCGTTTTTTCCACCGGTTAATTATCTGATTAACCTACAGCAAGATAATTTTCCAAAGCTACCTTTCAACGAGGAACAACGAATCCAAATTAAGCGTCCGAAATACAATCACAAAGGAAGCATCCGGTTAGGTGAACATCATCGAATTATCTGTCTGAAAGCCGCTCGCACGATATGAAATTAACGTGTTACATAAAGTTAGTGAGCCTGTCATCGAGTTCAAAACCACCGTGTTTCGTCGACGATGCCAAATTATCGGGGTCGAAAATGATCGTGCACGACGTTCGAAGATGTGCCGCGTATTAAAATCAAAGGATTTATAAGGAAAATCTCGGGTGAGGGAGTCCTCAGTTACTTGCACTCGAATGTGAAGAGATTCAGTTTAATTGTGGTGCTGTATTCTGTGCTGACGCAAGATGAAGACGAAACTGCTACTTTTGGTGACGACCTTGATGTTCGTGGCCTTCAAACCGGTGAAAGGTGTAAGTTCTTTTTTGAGAAAATAGAGATTTTGGGAGGATAGGAGTGTTTAGTGTATTGGTGAAACTGCATTTGTGGTTGGAGGGTGGTAGGGTAATTTGTGGAAGCCTCTCTTTATATTGCCATTTTTGGACGACGTGTTCTATGGCGACATGTATTATTAATTTGAGGATTTGAGGATTTTGGAATTTAGGGATTTGGGAGTTTAGGGATTTGGGAGTTTAGGAATTTGGGTGTTTAGGGATTTGGGTGTTTAGGGATTTGGGAGTTTAGGAAGTTGGAAGGTTAGGGATTTGAGAATTTAGGGATTTGAGAGTTTAAGGATTTAGGAGTTTAGGGATATGGGAATTGAGAGATTTGAGAATTTAGGAATTTGGGATTTTAGGAATTTAGGAGATTGACAATTTGGAGAATTGGGAATTAGGAAATTTAGAGATTTGGAAAATTAGTGATTAGGACATTAAGAAATTTGGAGATTTAGAGATTTCAAAATTTAAGGATTTGGCAATATAGAAAGTTTCATACTTAGAAATTTAAATATTTAGGAATTCAAAATCATACAACGCATCAACTCTTATCAGCAGTATCACTATAAAAAGTACTTTTACTAATAAATCACAGATAACCCAAGAACAAATGGAGAAGATGGCGAAAGGCATGAGAACCACGTGTCTGCAGAAAATTGACACGACAGAAGGTAAAATCAGTCTCGTACAAGAGCATCAACCGTACAACTACAACGAATTCCAAAAATGAATTGTCTTTTTTTCTAAAAATATAGAGCTAGTAGCAGGAATCAGGAGAGGTGAATTCCCGGACGACCCGAATCTCAAGTGTTACACACATTGCATCATGAAGATAATGAGAAGTGTAAGACAGTAACCTCATTATAACTGAAAGCGTGTAATTAAGAGTACTTAATTACTGAATTGGTAATTAATTCCCGTTAAACAACTTTTTAATTAATCCACGCGTGTTTTCTCAGTTTAAAAACGGAGCTATCGACTTCGCCATGATCACAAAGCAAATCGATATGTCGATGCCAGCTGATATGGCAGTTCGACTGAAAGAGGCTGTATCCAACTGTGCTAAAAATGGTGTGTATGACATTCTAATTATTAATTAAACCGTATGTAGATTAAAATAGATGCCAAATATTCAGAGAAATTTTGAAAATTCACTTAATTAGCAAATATTGAATTTTGAACATTAATGCAAGCAAAAGTAAATTTTAAATTCGATCATTCTTTATTGAGGTTACAAGTAAAAGTTGTCTTGTACATTAGATTTTAATTCAATTTTTCGATGATTTCTAAAACAATTTTTGGTGATTCTGCGCAGAGTATATTGGCGATCAATGTGACATAGCATACAAATACGTACAGTGCGCGTACGAACAGGCTCCAGACATATTTTTCTTTCCCTGAAGAAAGAAACCTGCGTAGGAACAAACACATTTTGCAATGCTACTTCGCCGATGATAATTGTATTCGATCCCTGTACGTCAAGATTGATTATTATAGTCGTTGATTGAAATGAAATACATTGTTTCTTATTTTTTGCAAACTCTGCTGATAATACTGTTATTTCAATCACTTTCAACGCTAATAATAGTATGTAGAACGCTATTTCAATTGTGTTTGCATTATTTTATCACATAATCAATCAGGCACTTATATGTGTAGTATTGCATATACAGTCATTAGTTAAATTAGTAGTATAGCTTTAAAGTAGGGTAATTGCAGCGTATAATAGTGGAACAATAAAATAATGATATGGTAGTACAGTTGAACAGTGTTGTCATAGTATAGTTGTGTAGTTGTGTAGTGGAGTAGTTGAATTCTGGAAAATAGTATAGGTGGACGACTCAATTGTGCAGTAGTATAGTGATGTAGTCAAATAATTTTACCTAAGTATAGTAGTATAATAGTATGGTACTATAGTAGTAAAGTAGTATAGTAGCATGGTAATATAGTAGTATAGCAGTATAGTAGTATAGTAGTATAGTAGTATAGTAGTATAGTAGTATAGTAGTGTAGTTGTATAGTAGTATATTAGTATACTAGTGTACTAGTATAGTAGTATAGTATTACAGTAGTATAGTAGAATAGTGAAAGTAGTAGTAGAACCATAGAACAGTGGAGTAATGAAACAGTGAAACTGTAGAATAGTAGTATATCACTACTCTACCCTCCATTCAATATTAATAGTACCACTCGAAGTACCTTATATTTTATTTCACTATAGATCACTATATATACTATTACCCCAACTATCTCATCTCTATCACCGCTTCAAATACTTCATCTACCTATTTCTACTACTACTAACACTACCATGTACTATTCACTACCAACACTACCATACTTCACCTTATCATATCCTCTTGTCTCACCACCTCTCAATATTACTATTAAAAAAGTACCATCCAGAACAACGAAAATATTTCCCTATAAGAGCACCTAAATACAGAAATCTGGAGATACAAAATACCAACAACGATACGGGCATTGAGTAATCAGAGATGTAACTTATTACGTGACACCGCTCCTCCTTTTCCGGTGTAATCTTTGGACGTTCACGAAAAATGGAGGTTACGGATACACGTTAATCACCATCCACGTCACCAAAGACACAAAAATTGGTCGTTCTCCTACTTATCGGCAATGTGCAAGCTATAAAACAGGGTACACACCCGTATCGCGACTGATCTATCAAGGGCGAACGATTTCGAGTGGCACGGATAAGCTTCGTCCTTATTTCGCCGATTCGGAGAAGAAACAAAAGTGTGACGAGAAGAAATTTAGCGGAGAGAAAGGTGAAGAAAGAATGAAAGGGTACAGTGTTATATTACTGGTCGCCTTGATGATGGTGCTGTTGAGCATCAAGAACACAGAAAGCGTGAGTTGATCGTTTCATTTATTATATTGCAGGTATAATTGATTAGTTTGTGCTTATAAATGTGATCAATTGAAGATCAATTCTGGTGTATTGTTAGATTATTATATTGTCATATGTTTTATTGCAACTCGTTGAAATTCTGTGCTGTTATTTTACGTATTCTACTTCTGTGAATTCTTGTACTGCAATTCCACGTGTTGTGAATTCTATGCACCGTGAATTCCGTCCGCTGAAAATGTTATAATGGTAACTACTAAGCGAAATTAAACAATGAATCATTTTTATGTGCGCAGAAAAAAATGACAATCGAGGAAGCAAAGAAGTCGGTTAAAAATCTGAGGAAAACATGCAGCAAGAAGACCGATGCACCGAAAGGTAAAAAGAAATTTAGTATAATAGGTTAATTATTTAAAGTATCGTTTTGTTACTAGTTATTAGAAATAATTATACTAGAATAGTATAAAGAAGTAACTTGAAAATTTTACATGAACGAATGCAATATTTCCTGTTCACATAAATGCAGTTGTACAAAAGAAAATGTCTGATTGATCTTTAAAAATAATTTCATCGATCATTTGTGTACCAGAATTGTTAGACGGCCAACACAAGGGAGAATTTCCAAAGGAGGAAAGTCTGATGTGTTACATCAGATGCATTTTGACCGCGACGAAATTCGTGAGTAACTTTAATAAACTAAAATTAATAACGAAGTTATTAAAACTAAATTTAATTGTAAGTTAAAGTTACCTATTATAATTAAAACTATTGAGACATATTTTAATTAATACCCCTAATAATTGTTTACAGATGAAGAACGACCAAATGAATTGGGAATTTTTCGCTAAAAGTTCTCGCGTGATGTTGCTGGAGGAATACGTACCACGAGTCGACCACATAATTGAAGTGTGCCAACCACAAGGTTTGCAATTATTCAATAAATCCGTAAACTCGCTCCTCAAAGCGACATAAAATCGGCAATTAACGACACTACAACTGATCGTTTCATTTTAATTGCAGCCACATCCACAGATGGCTGCGAGCAAGCGTGGCAAATTGCAAAATGCATTTATGAAACGGACTCGGAGGTGATTTTTCAATACAGTACACTCTCGTCATATAGCCACCTTCACATACTATACATTTTGCATAATTTTGTAGGATCTATTATTATTACTGACACATGATGGTTCACAATTAATATCATATCATACAATAGGGTTATTATTTTACATATTTTACATGTTTCACATGTTATTCTACATATATGCATATTTTAACACTATAGGAAATATGAATTGGGTTAGTTTGAGAAATAGCGAAGGGACGTACAAGATTTAGTATAGATCTAATACAATCATAATCGTGCATAGTATATCCCTAGATCCTCAGATTTCTGTATCCTTAGATCTCTACATCCCTAGAATTCTATATCTTTAACTACCTATGTCCCTAGCTCTCTGTATCCCCAAATTCTTATATTCCCAGACCTCTACATCCCCAAATCCCTACACTCCTAACCTTCAATATTCCCAGCTCCATTTATCCCCAAATCTATATATCTCCAGATCTCTACATTCTCAAATCCCTACATCCCCAACTCTCTATATTCCCAGCTCCATATATCCCCAAATCCCTACAGTCCCAACTCTCTATATTCCCAGCTCCATATATCCCCAAATTCTTACAGTCCCAACTCTCTATATTCCCAGCTCCATATATCCCCAAATCCCTACATTCCAAGCTCTATATATCCCCAAATCCCCACATTCCCAACTCTCTATATTCCCAGCTCTATATATCCCCTAATTTCTATATCCCCAAATCCCAACATCCCCAACTCTCTATATTCCTAGCTCCATTTATCCCCAAATTGCTATATCTCTAACTCTCTATATCCCTAGCTACCTATACCCCAAATCTCTACATCCCTAGATCTCTACATCCCCAAATCCCTACATCCCTAACTCTCTATACTACTAGCACCATATATCCCCAAATCTCTATGTGTCTAACTCCCTCTATTTCTCACCATATCCCAACACCTCCATATCCTTAGATCCCTAGATCCGTAGATCCCTATCTCCCCAGCTTCCTATATACCTAGCTCCCCATATCCCTAGATTTCTAAATTGCTAATATGCCCAATTTGAAACGTTCGTTACGAGTGAAATTGATCACCAGGTCTCTGTTGCAGATGTACATGGCCCCATGATCAACGAGTCAACAACGAATTCACTAGATCGCTACGGAATCTCTAGACTAGGTCGTCAAAGAAAGCGTCGGTCGTCGATGCACTATCGCACTCTTCATCGTCGTTACAGTCGTCAGAACGCGGTTTGCAGGAACAACAGAACTAAGCCGCAATGCAGAAGAGTCTAATCGGGAACAATCATCGTTAAATAATCGTGGTTCATTGATGCTGGAGATCTTGCGGAGGAGCTGAAGAATGTATCGACAATACGATATCGTTCGTTTAAATTGGAAGATTGTTTTTGACGATCAAATGATCTGAGAAATTGTTTTCGAGGATAGAATGACGGTCTTTCGTTTTTGAAAATTTAATTTTGTAATTTAAAATTTTAAATTGTATTGCGGGGATAGAATTATTGTTGAACGTGGTTGCAAGGTTTTTTTACTTAGAGTAAATATTGACTGTGTTGTTCGATAGCTTATCGATTTATTCGTTCGATAAATCGAGATCGATTGTTCCTAAACTAAATTTGAATGGAACTATAACAAAGAGTTATTGTATTTATGATGTGAACAAGATTATGGAGCAATGTAATTCCTTTTTTGTTATCTTTTAATAAAATTTCATGCAGATGTTAGTTGTTTAACTATTTCTTTCTTTGCGTGCAGTTGCTTTTATCCTCGATCTGTTAATTGTAATGGTGCAAATAAAAATATTGTGATATCTCGGAGTTATATCGTAATTCCTGTATTCGTTGAGTTATCCAGTATTATTGCTGCTATTATACTTCTTCCCAACATTGTTTAATATCGCTAAGCTAGTTAGGAAAATCACGTTGTGATTATTAATAACGATGATCAGCAAAACAAACAGATATTAAAAACACACGTTGAGTTGGAAAAAGATGGCATAATTTTTATGTAATATAATTCGGTAAATTAGTACAATAATAAATGAACAATAATTAAAGTTAAATAAATAGTAAACGAGAAATATTAATCATAAGTTATTATTATTAAAAAATAATTTGAAGCAAATAAGATAAGAAAATATTTTAACAAAATATAAAAATAAAATAGGAAATACTCAATTAAACAATAAAATTATCTTGTTACATTGTTACACTATTATTAAAATAATTGAATCAATGTCCTGCGATAGATATAAAAAAATAGAACGTGTAATTATTGTAAAATGTTTCTTGTCAAGTAACACTCACAAAATTAATCTTTCGATGACTATCGAAGCAGAATCTCGTTCGATTACATAAATTTATGAAAGTTGTCGAATCAATTCAATATTTTGATCGCACATCCTGAGACCGGTTTCAAAGGATTAGTTTTAATCCCATGACGATTTAAAAAACGATGAAATTAATTTATATCTGGTTCATCGGCGCCTCTTATCTACATGAAGAATCCTGGCTAGTTTTGCATTTTAATCGGACTGGTTTATAATCGATCTTGATTGAATGTCGTTCACAACTTATCGAACAATTAATTCATGAAGCGATTGTATATAATTAATTCTTTTATATATGCATAATTACTGCTCGTTTATTTTTTAACGGATAATTCTGATTTAATCAGTTAATTGAAATTCTTTAATTATAAGTTGCAATTCATTTATTTCCATTTTTTCCGATTTTCATTATTAAATTTTTTTATTATACTATTTTTTAGTTTTTTAATTATTTATGATATTAGTACTTAATTTCTAAATTATAGTATTTGCTGATGATTAAATTTCTGAATTCTATTATAGAACTTGATGAATCCAAATGAAGATCCCTTGATATTACTTAAAAGTCAATCACTTAATTATTGCTAACACTCTATTAAAAGAGTATCCAACAATCACCGACTATTCGAACAGCATGTGAACGCAGCGTTTTAAAGATAAAATAGCGAAAAAACGATCAATTACACAGAAATCAATAAATCAGTAATAAAATTTAAATTCTATTTAACTACAGATTAGCAAAGATCCGAATATTCCCACGATTGTATGCAAACCCAGGGAACGAATGGTTATTTTCAGAATGGTACGCTCAAAAATATGATATCGCAGATATTCTCGGAAATCTATCCACGAAGGACACCGTTCGTATCTTTTCTTCGCCGATCGAACAATTAAAAGCAATCATTTTTCACGGGATATTCAAGTATGCCTTAAATTGGCCATCCATTTCAGATCGCTATCAGAGCTTCGTTATATAAAGTAGCGTGGGTTGAGCAATTATTTCTCTTCCTGTTATTTCGTAATGGAATCTAACACCTTCGACGCTTCTTCACATCGGTCCTCTATAAATATGTTCACCGGGCATCGAAGACATCAGTCAGTTCGTGATTTTACTTTGTTCCGAAACGATTATCGAGATGAAATCCCTTTTGTTGATTGGTTGCCTTCTTCTTGCCGCGGTGAGTGGAACAAAATCGATATCTTGTATCACAAATTTATCTTTCACTTTGTTAAACACACTACATAATTGGCTATCGAAAGAAATTAACTACCGTGATAACTTTGTTCATCAATGTGACACCTGATTATGTTTCAACTAAATCTGAAACTCTTTGTAACTTTGTTGGCTTCGATGGTGGAACGGTGTCAAATATATGTGGGACACTTCAGGTACCTCATACTGTACCTCATACATACCTTAGATATTTAGGTCACTTCAGATACAATGTATAACATGCACCTTTCATACTTAGGACACTTCAGGTACTTCAGATAACTCATACTGTACCTCATACATACCTTAGATACTTAGGTTACTTCGGATACTTCAATATATAACATGTACCTTTCATACTTAGGACACTTCAAGTACTTCAGGTATCTCATACAGTACCTCATACTACCCTAACATACTTAGGTCACTTCAGATACTTCAGTGTATAACATGCATCTTTCATACTTAGGACACTCAGGTACTTGAGGTACTTCATACAGTACCTCATACTACCCTAACATACTTAAGTCACTTCAGATACTTCAGTGCATACATGCATCTTTCATACTTATGACACTTCAGGTACTGAAGGTACTCAGAGAGTTCAAATACCCCAGATACTTAGGTCACCTCAGGTCAAGCAGTTCAAACACCTTACACTCTTAGGACACTTCAGGTGCTTTAGTTATCTATGCAGTTTGCATACAGTAGGCAGTCAGAATACTTCAGGTACTTGGAGACAATTCGAGTACCTGAATAACATAGGATATTTTAAATACTTCAGGCAGTTCTGACGTCTCAGATACCATGTTGATGACATGTTTGGTAATTCAGAAACCTCTGACAATTTCGGTTACAAAAGAATGACAGTCTAGGTATTTGGGGTACTTATGGGGTATTTCACTAATTCGTGCTGCAATTACAAAATAATATAATAATAATTATTATGTAAAAATAATAAGATGTTAAATTCGAGTATAGTTAATGTTATTTTTAGGATATGATCCGTGCCGACGTAGAAGTGGCAGAGATTCTGCGGGAAGACATCAGGGCCTGTGCCGCAGAACAAAATATTCCACCTGGTGAGTAAAGAGCACAATCTTTTTAATTAAGTTCTTAATTAATCGATTCTTGTTTAGAGGAGCAAGTGAAATTCGATGATATCGAGTTAGAAGGCGACGATAGAAAAAAAGTCGGTTGCTTGAAGCTCTGTGTAATGAAACGAGCCGGACTTGTGAGTAGATATTTGGTTATGAAGTAACTCTTGATATATTGCCGCAGAAGACAATTACTTAGTATACCGACATGGGACAGTTACAAGTTATTGTAATTACTCTCTCAAAGCTAAAAAATTCAAGAAACTCTTTTCTGCAATAAAGGGAGAGCGTCAGTGGATAATGGGCAATATAATGAGAGTCTGCGCTCAAACGGTTGATAGATTATATTTAGGAGTATAATTTAACAACTCATTGATAGTAAATCAATCTTACGTAGTAATTGACCGAACAATTTTTGCGTGCTTTCTTGTCTGTGCAAAAATCATATTTTTCAGTTTGATGGCGAAAACTTAAACGCTGAAAAATACGAAGAAATAGCAGGGAAAATACATGACGGTGATGCGGATAAAATTGCCAAAAGCATGGAGAATATGTTAACTTGTGTCGACGAAGGTAGGTTTCAATTATATGTATATAATATTGTAATTACATTTCTTTTGATCCAAAAGATTTAATTAATACACGGTCAAATTGTTTCAGTGAAAGAGATATCTGACGCATGCGAAGCAACATATGAATTTTCGCGTTGTGTCATGCTTAAGTACAAGGAATGATCAAATCATTTGCTGCCGGGACGAATTATCCTTAAAACAGTTTACGATTAAACAAATAAACAATTAAATCACAAATTAACGATTAGAGAACTCTGCAAACATGTAATTGTAAAAATTATAAGATGTAATTAAATGAAATATATTGTTTAAACAATTGCTATTTTTTCTTTGATAACTGAAAATAGTGAAAAAAGGATTTATTCAACAATTATTTGCAACATGAAGATAAATATTTTCAAACAAATAAAAAGCAATTTGTTCGTAAATATTTGCGAATGATGAAAAACGAATGAAAATAAAATTTTGTGTAAATCGAACGATTGCGTATGTAAAACGTACGCAATACGAGTGAAGAATATCATGTAACATGACAATTGTACGGTAGATTCTACGTTTTTTTTTAAGTGCATTCTAATTATCTCACGAAGTTGTCAGATCTGCCGATAAAAAAGAGAATTATGACAGATATAATGAATACTGCAAAAATGCCAACCGTTGCGCAACCAATAAATTATTGAGAATTAATTTCTTTATTTATGCTTCTGTTTTTTTGATAAATACCAGCTGGTATATAATTTAATATTTTTTTAAATTATCGAGGACTTTATAATCATTCGACGAATTTAAGAACATTAAGTTTGAGAAGTTTTAAATTTCTAAAGTTATAAATTGATAAATTGATGAATTGAGAAATTGACGAATTTCCAAATACAATTTCTCAAACTTTTAAACTTCCTGCTTTACAATTTCCCAAACTTCCAAGCACCCTAATTTACAAATTTTCATATTTCCAAATTCCCAAACTTTAAAATTCTCACATTCCCCAATTTCCAAAGTTGCAAATTCCCACATTCCTCAATTTATAAATTCCCCCAATTTCAAATTACCAAATTCCCAAATCCCCAAATCTCCAAATTCCCAAATTCTCAAATTTCCAATTTCTCAAATTCTCAAATCCCCAAGTCCCAAAATTCCCAAATCCCCAAATCTCCAAATTCCCAATTTCCCAATTTCCCAAATTCCCAAAACCCCAAATCCTCAAATGCCCAAATTAAAAATAAAAATTACTACAACCGTTCTTACTCACAATTTTTAAATAAATCAATACCTGACAGAAAATGGTATAAATGATTGATGACCAATCTTTTTATCAGTCTTTCATTTCTCTAATTAAAATGTCCGGTCAGAATCAAGGCTAACAGGATATCGAATAGTGAGATGCAAGATTTCAAGTATTGATTGCAATGCCTGTCGATCTAGTAATAAGCACTTGTTTTAAGATAAATTTGATTTTCACGTAACATGTTTTTTGCACATCTTTGTAAATGTGATATAAATATTGCGATCGTTTCCGAACAACATTTAGTTCCCGATAAACTGATTCACTTTACGGTACTCTTGCGGATTCATCGTTAAACAATATCAAGATGAAGGGTGCATACATTGTTCTTGGTGTTCTGTTAGTTGCTGTAAGTAGTGACAATTTCGAGTATTAAATAATTTACACTTTTCTTTTGGAAATTGAAATTTTAAGCGAGATTGTTGGATGGTAGTTGAGGTACAGGCTGATTCATTTGTTAGGTACAGCAAGTCAAATATTATATCAAAGTTCAAAAGATAAATTGAAATCGAACTGTAGTATTCTAAAATTTTTATATTATAAGTAATATAATATGATATTTAAAAATTTTTAACTTCTCTGTTTCCATGTTTTCGAATTTCTGTATTCTCATGTTTTTGAATCTCCAAATTTTTAAATCTCCAAATCCCTAAATTCTGAGAATTCCAAATCCCTAAGTCCCTAGATCTCTAGATTCCAGGACCCTTAAACCCCTAAATGTCCAAATTCCTAAATCCCTAAATTTCTAAATCCCTAAATCCCTAAATTTCTAAATCCCCAAATTCTTAAATACCCAAATTCCAAATCTCCAAATCTCCATATCTTCAAATGTCCAAATCCCCAAATTCTAAATCCTTAAGTCCCTAGATCTCTAGACTCCAGGACCCTTAAATCTCTAAATCTCCAAATTCCTAAATACCCAAATCTCCAAATCTCCAAATGCCCAAATTCTAAATCCCTAAGTCCCTAGATACCTAGATTCCAAGATCCTTACATCCCCAAATCCTCAAATCTCCAAATTCCTAAATTTCACATTATATAAATGATTGGTGTTATAATTCAAGGCGACTATTCGTGGCGAGGATTACATAGACATTTATCTGGACCTAATGAAGGATACGATCCTAGAATGCTCCAAAGAAAATGGCTACACAGAACGTAAGTTTTCTTATAAATAACATTTTGCTCAACTTCAAAAATATTCGCGCAAACTCCAAAGTATTTCGTGTTCTACATGAAAACATTTTTAAAACACTGCAGAGGATGTTCGAGTAATATTTGACAAAGAAGCGAGCGCAGGAGCAGACCAAGCCACGTGTCTTCGTGCTTGCACCATGAAAATAGGCGCCTTCGTACGTAAATCTACTATGAACGCTCCACAAATCTAGTAACATTTGCACAATAATATCTTGTTAATTATTTCATTTAAGATGCAACACTCTAAGATAAACTTGCATAACGTGAACACGTTCATCGGGGCTGTGCACGGTGAAAATCCGGAGATGATTAAAAAATTGGAGAAAGGTGCAAGTGAATGCGTCGATAAAGGTAAAATATATATATTGTACGATCAAAAATGCGTAAGATAAATATGAATTTTATTTTCGTTTTAGTTAACGACATCGCCGACGAGTGCAAAAAGGCGTACATCTTCGTTGAATGTTTCCTGGATAAACATTAACGAGATCCACGTATACTTTAAGGGGGTACATAAATAAAAATGCAATTATTTGTATAGAAATACCTGTTTATTTTGTCGAATGTATTATGTTTGACATCTGTTAGAAAATATACTGTGCAAGAATATATGAATAGTGGTTTGTTATTTTTTGATAAATTTTAAGTATAGATAGATCATTAATTCAATAAAGTTGCACATGTACGGAGATTCAAATTCACTTTATTATAAATAGGTACGTGAAGAATGACAAATAAAATTTCCATTTAATTGCACATATGAAAATAAATATATGCAAGTTCTAAATGCACTTTATCGAATAGATGCATCTGGTAAAATATCATACACACTCGTTGCATTTAATTGCATTTGTGAAATTACACATATGTGAGTTTCCACATACACTTTCTTATGAATCTGGTATAATATACCAGCATTTATACAATTGAACATGTATGAGTTTCTAAATGCACTTTATTGAATAGCTGCATCTGGTAAAATATACACATTCATTGAATTTAATTGCATTTATAAAATTGAACATGTGAGTTTCTAAATGTACTTCATTGAATAGGTGCACCAAAATATACACATTGCATTGGACTGCTTTCACAAAATTGTAAACATTCAAATGCATCAGATTAAATAATATATCATGTAAAATACTATAAACCTCATTTTCACCTGTCTTAATAAAATATTTATGAAGTACCAACATCATCCTAGACAAATTACGAATTAAATAAAAATAATCTCTCTCTCTGATGGGCTCTCCCCAAAGGGTACCATCTGTTCCATAATTTAACATTGAATATAATATTACAGGAACACGATTATTGTTATATTTCACGTCACCATGATACATAAATGCATTCGTGGAACTCATAGCCACCTAAACAAATTACATACGAAATCAACCGTATGTAGAAGGCAAACAAATTGTCGCGATAATAACAGAGCTCCCGATGCAGTATCGCCACGATTATCCCGTAATTAGTATAGCACGTATCAACCAGCTCATAATTTTCTTCTAACAACCCTTCTTCCACGAATACATGAAAACGATTATTTCTCGTGATAAAACCGACACATGAGCGGTAATGAAGACGTTACTTGTACTTGAACAAGCAGCCTTACGTAAATCGGTTAAATCAGGGAATTATCTTGTTTCCTGCGTGTCAAACTTCGAACACCCACTGGAGTCAAGGTATAAATGTACAAACGGGAGATTTGACAGAACACAGTCGCTGAAGAAATTCATACCGGACGAATTTTGTTCTGTTTGTCGATTCGAGACAGTTGGATAAGTTGAATTATGAAGTTCCTCGTTGCTGCTACTTGCCTTTTGGCTACTATGGTAGGTGTCGATTGTATCTGTAGTGTACTGCTTTTTAATTGGTAAATTTCTAAATTTCTGTATGGTACTATTTCTAATTAGTAAATTTCTAGATTATGCTGTTTGTAAAATCTACACAGTTCCACAATTTATAGATTTCTAAACTATTTCAAAATAACTTTCTAAATTTCTGAATTTCTTAGTGACATTGTTACTGATTTTCTGGTAAATAATATTTGAATTAGTTGTCAATATATTTGTGATATTACTACTCGTCAATTAATAGTTGTGAATCTATTTAATGTTGAAGTATTTATTAGTGGTCAACATATTTATACAAAAGTGGAATATTATTTTCAGACGATCGTTCGTGGTATGGATCAAGACGCCGTCATGGCAAAGTACATGGAGTATCTGATGCCCGACGTGCAACCATGTGCGCAAGAGTTCCATCTTTCTGATGGTAAATAACTTCCACAATACGAATCAAATCTTCAAACATATCCAAATACATTTCACAATTAACATGTATACAAATAATATTGATACATACAATATATAACATACATTAATTAATATATAAACGTGTTAATATGTATATTACACACAATGTATTGTGTGCACATATGAACATGCATATGTGAATATTATTTAAATAAACAAGTATCCAAATTGAATAATTTTCCCAATAATTTGATTACATTTCGCAAAATCTCACGTTTCTAGCATTAAATTTCAGATGAAGCTCATAACATACAAGTAGCCTCACAAACAATGGACGAAAAGAAATTAGGCTGCATGAAGGCGTGCGTGATGCGAAGAATGGGAATGGTACGTATACCGTGTAATAAACATTATTTCTCGGCGACGCCGACCACGTATCAGCGAGTCATTTGTTTATTGTAGCTGACGGGAAACAATGAGTTTCACCTGGAGCCTGTGTACAAGATGATAGATGTGGTGCACGCAGGTGACGATGCTGAAATTCAGTCTGTCAAGAAAATTGCGGACGACTGCCTTGGAATTGGTAAGTAATTAGTAAGACTAATTTATACTGTGTGTTTATACATAGGGTGTACACTGATATACTGATAATATTGTTAATCATACAAAATATTGAGTTATTTTACAAAATAGTTGATATTGACTGAAACTGTATACGGTAGTCTCGATACTTTCCTGCGCCAGGGGCTCTGAGAGCAGCATTTACTGTATACGGTTCTGTAGAAAGTAGCAAATGATTTTTAGATTCATAAAAGAATAGTATAATTTGTTACAATAGTTTGTCAGAAATACAAGGTATTATGTTTCTGTTCCAGCTGTTGGAGAGCCTGATGAATGCATCGCGGGCAACAAGTACACTGATTGTTACATACAAAAGCTTTTCAATTAAATAAGTTAAGTTATTAAAAATTGCACTTCAAAGGCTGCAATTTTAATGACAGTTTTATACTTGTGATCCGAGTAGTATATTCAATAAAATAATGTAAAAATGTATGTTTCTTTTCACGAATGTCTGCCAAGTTTCTTTCTATCGCCATAAATGAGAAATTTGCATATTGAATATTTATGCTTCATGACACTTTGTGATTGCGTTGTGAATCCTATGCATTGTGAATTCCACTCTTTCTAACTCCACGCGCTCTAAATTCCCATATTGCGAATTTCACGTCTCGTACTTCCACGCACTGTTAACTCCGCGCTCCGTAAATTCCACTCACCGTGATTCTACATGTAATTCCCCTCGTTATCATTTCACGGGTTGTGAATTCAATGCGTTATAATACCACCCGCTATTACCACTCGTTATTCCACGTAACTTTTCCCATTGCAATTCTATTCGTAGCCCTACCAGTTCTTTACCTATTGCAATTCCACGCGTTACATCGCCTCGCGCAATATTACCTCCATTGTAATTCCCCACATTGTAGCTCTCCACGTCGATCACATAGCAATTTTGTCGACCATCTACCCGCTGCAACGCCTCGCATTATATCGCCACGCATGATAATACTGCACGCATCGATGAGCACGAATGGCTGACTCGAAGTAAGATGCGATCTTTTTCGTGAGTGTTCGTTTAAGAATTCCATGGGTCGTCAGAGCGATTTCTTCGGAAATGCAACTACCAGGTGTAATCGGTCGCAAAGCCGACCATTTGCAAAAGTGTCTCAACGCGTGCACGTCTGTTCGTCGCGTAGGGGACGGCCATAACTTTATCCCATGGTGTATGCGAGGCAACTTCGACCATTACCGGCTACATTATACCGCCTCGCAACGTGAGCCGCTTACGTTAACGCGATACCCGCCTCGTCCTCGTCGTTCTGCCGCGAGCTGAATGCTCTGAAAATGTGCTGCAACTCGTGCAGACAATTTTCTGCCTCACAGGACGACAAGTGCTGCATGCCACGCTGATGAACTCTGCCGCTTCGTGAACATACCTCTTCCGCGTTCTTCATAATTCGATGAATTATTGGGTCATTAAATTAATTTACGAATATTTACTTTAGAGATGTCACAGGAATTTTAAGTGTCAAAATTATTGTTATTTGTTCACCCGTTTAAATTTCGGAAGGGCGGGAAAGCACTCTTATTTGAAATTTCTTTCGATTGTTGGTACATGGTAAATTACAAGAGGAAGAGCGAGATTTGTGCGATTTTTGATAAATTAATCATTGGTGATCTTTGTTAGTACTCCTTTTAAACTTCCCGCCGCAGAAAAGGCGGGAAAGTGTTCAGATTCAAAATGGTGCTTCAACCATTATTGTATGGCAAATATTCCGAATAAAGAATAACCATTGACTTGATTAATATTCTTGTAACTCTTATTGATTCCCGTTACAAATCGCTACAAAAAAGGCGGGAACCAAAATTTGAAATTGAAGTATATGTTTCGACCATTACAAGTTAAATAGACATGTTAAACAAATATTAATGTAAATGCTCACGTAATTATTTTCGCAAGTTTTAAGCTTGAAATCGATGTATTTTTGATATATTTATATGATGACATATAAGATATGATGATTTTGATACGTTGCACATTTAATGTCTCGTAAAATTGATGTAGTTCGTTGATGATCCTTTTAAGGTACCCAGTATTTCTGAGAGCGGACCGTACAGTTTCATTAATAAGAATGAGATTAAGCAGCGTGCGATTCCAGGGCATCACGCAGACACCGCGTCGGCTTATGAATAAACAAAGGGACGTTAACGCGTTATGAATAATTAAACTACACTCGAGACGCGGACGCTACGTGCATTTCAACGGGGAAACCGCTGCTTTATGACCACCCAGTATATACGTCCAACTGAAAACTGTTACCTTCGAATCTTATAAATCAACTTTGACGTTTGATTCAAATTACTGCGAACTTGATTAATGATTTTTATGAAATATTGCTGCTCAATTAGAGCAATTACGGACACGTACAGTCTGACAGGATATTGTTACAAAGTTACGTTTATATCATGTCGATTTATTGCTTAAGGCTTGATCGAAAAGAGTGTGATTACATGACACAATCAGAAACTTATTTAACATTTCGCTGACTAATTTGGTTTCGGTGCCACATGCTGCAAGCAACAATATGCAGGAAAATTTTGATTAAAGGCATGTTTGTCAATTGTCCGTAAGTTCGGGACCATCACACAAATATAAACTGGGCTGCACCGTGACAATTCGGTGCAGTTTGCAAAATATTCTGAGAAAGCACGTTCCTCGTTTAATTTCTCGGTCATCGAAAAACGATGAAGTTCGTGATTCTTGTTTGTCTCATCAGCGTGAGTGTCACTTTCTGGGTTTAGATTATTAAATAGTTTAACAACTATTTTGCACTATTAATAATTAAGTTTCTGAATCTTCCAAGTTTTTGATTTTGATGAATGTGGTCGAGTTTAATGAGAAAATGGAGGATGAAGACTAATGGAATTTTGTTGTTGGAAAAATTACTAGGGCGTGTATTCGGATTTCACTACTCGAGAAGAGCTTGTTAATAATTTATAGAAAAAGTTCTCACCTAATTCGAACCGATTACACTTCCAGACACTTTTTAATTGTACGATATTGGAAAGTAATTAATTGAACGTCCATTGCAGGTGACTCGAGCACTCGAGGTAGAACTAATTTCGAGAGTAATGGACGTGCCATTGAACGAATTAGCGGAATGTTTGCGAAATAACAATTTATCTGCAGGTACGTGCTGCAAAATAATTAACAATTATTTAATGCAATGATGTAAAATTAATAGATCTCAAAGTGTACAGGTTAGGTAAAAAAGAATTAAATTCATTATTAATAATAATTGATAATAATCATTGTTCATATGTATAATATACAATTTATTATTATTAACAATTACAAAAATGATAAATTATACTAAATCATACGTCAAAGATAAATTATACTAAATAATTGTTTTATACAAATCGTTGCTATTTTTGATCAATTTCATTTTGGTGTCTTTTTTTAATCATTGCAGAAGACGTAGAGAATTTGGAAAATATGTTCAGCGAGGACCAAACATCGACGAGAGAATATTCCTCTAATTTTGGTTGCTTCGTTACATGTATTTTCGAAAAATCGAATATTGTAAGTAGTCCTTTCATTAAAAACTTGAGAATATTTCAATATTATACATTTGTTTCAGATGCAAAATAATGAGATCCAGCTTGACAGGTTGATCGCATTGGCTAAACGCAATAAATTCACTATCACAGCGGCAACTAAACAAAAATTAAACGAATGCATTTATGAAGGTAAATTATTCAAGTTATTTTTTATTATTACAGTAGTCTTTCAAAATTTGACTTCCACTGTTTAATTTCCGTGACAAAATAATCGAAATTGAGTATTAAGAAAATTTTGTTTAATATGACGAAAGATATTTGTGAATGTTATATACACTTTTATGAAATTTGTCAAAACAATAATAAAGTAGCTCGTTCTTCTTAACTGAACTTATATAACAAACGCGGAATCACACAGAACGGAAGAAAATTGATCGGAATTCGCAGACTTCGCGGAATTCGTTTAATTAAACGAAAACTGTACACTCGATTGTTACAAACATGTTTACTTAATAATGAAAACAAACATGGATATAAACAGACTTAGGAAAATCCATGAAAAATGTGTTGTTTACAGAAAATTAATTAATTTGTTCCAGCCGAAGAAGAAGATGACAAGTGCAAGATTGGACTCACTTTTACTTCCTGTGTGATGCGAAAACTTCGACAATGATTGTGTCGCCAGTGCAAACTCACAGTATTCTTCTTTTGTAAATATAACAATTGCAAAATGAAGACCTTGTTACCTGTTTCGTTTTAAATAACGAATAACTTTTCTATATTAAAAGGACATCGCTTTTGGTTAATGTTCTTATTACTTTAAGTGTCTTTATCTTTCTGGGATAGTCTTTTTATGTTTCAAACCAAACCCAGTTATTCTTTTGCACAGAATTACGCACGCGATCTTTGAATCACTCACCGACTCTGAATATTATTCCTCAACAATCCCTATTGGTCCTCTTCATTCTCATTACCTCCAAAAAAGCCTGTAAAAGCATTAGCGAAACTCTCCACAGTAGCATTATACCCGAACAGAAGGATCGCAAGGACAATCTAGTCTTCTCGTCGTAGAGTTCTACTTACGGCCATCTTGTTTGTTTACGGCCATCTTGTTTACATTAGCATCCGTCTCAAGCACCTTCCATTCGACTTTATTGAACATGTCGCTGGCCAAAAATACTTGACTATCTTGGGTGAAGTCGAATTTTGGAAGGTGTTTCAGATAACAGATTCTTCTAACAAAATTGCAAAATTGACTAATTTTGTTTTGCAATCTGAAATTTTTGGTGGTCCCAAATTTTTGGTTATATTTCAAAATAATTATTTATCGTTTGCTAATAAATTATTGGAAATTTTTAATAAAATTTAAGATTCATTAAATAGACAGCAATCAAAATTCTAATTAAACTGCTTAACTAAATAGTTCCAATTATAATGTTTAATTATCCTTAAACTCAAATTAAAATGTGTACATTAAATCTAGTATTTAATTAAATACCCAATTGAAAATAGGTTAAAAAAAATGAAATATTTAAATTTGCAATGAAGGAACATTTACAGCAATCAACAATAATAACTGACTCAGAAATACTAATCAGAGTAGAAATAATAATTTCCGCAAATAAATAAGAAGATAATATACAAAATCGTTATGTAATAATTATTAATATCATAACAACAATTATTCGATATATGAGAGTAAAGAAACGGATGGGTCATCCATTCAATTTTTTCACATTTTTCTATTATTTATTATTTATGTGTAACGCTGTGTCCGCGGATGTAACTTTATCTTGTATCTTTAACCTACAACCGCGATTCAGTTCGATATAAATAAAGCAGGCCAAACATGCGATCTTAGTTAAACAAATTTCATCCACGGAATAAGTCGAGTGCTTTTCAAGATCAGTAAATTATTATCTGCAGCCTGTGAATTCGAAACCATGAAGACTGCAACGTTATTGGTGTTCGTGGTCGTAGCTTTTGTAAGTACACAATCGGAACTTTTTGCAAGAATGCAGAGTTGTTAAATAAAGTTTGCATCATGCTACGCGATTTTTAAATGAGAACGCGATTAACAGAGTTTATCGGAAATAATTGTATGCAGAATGACTTGATCTGTGTCACAACTGTGATGTGTGATCTCAGATAATACGGTTCTGCGTAAATTCAAGAAGTGGCTTTTGATTTTTGAGATTTGGAAATTTGGGAATTTGGGGATTTAGAGATTTGGGAATTTGGGAATTTGAGAATTTGGAAATTTGAAACTTTGGAGATTTGGAAATTTGGGGATTTAGGCATGTGGGAATTTGGAGATTTAGAGATTTGGGGATTTTGGAATTTGAGAATTAGGGGATTTGGGGAATTGGGAGATTTGGGAATTTGTAAATTTGGAGATTTACAGATTTGGAGATTTGGGAATTTGGAGATTTACAGATTTAGGGACTTGGGAATTTGGTAATTTGTAAATTTGAAAATGTAGAGATTTAGAGATTTGGGGATTTGTCAATTTGTAAATTTGTCAATTAGTAAATTTAGAAATATGTATACTTGACAAAATTTCCAAAATCCAAAAATCCACGAAACCAAATATATCTTGACGTGTTAAATATATGAAACTAGAAATATCATAAATGCTCTATACTTTAAGATGCTATTATTTCATTCCAGGCGACTGTTCAAGCAAATCAAGGATTTGGCCTGAGAGATACAATGATTATATTTTTATCAAGGGGTTTTCGTATCAGTTCGCTAGACGCTGAGAAGTGTCTGAATAACACAGGAGTAACGATAGGTAAAATTACAATTAAAAGAACTAAACCTAACCTGAGTAAATGTGACCTACCTAATATAATTTATTTAACTTTAGCTTATCTAATAACTGACTTAACAAATATCTATTGTAAATAATATATCCAAAACTGATCTAACTAAACCTAACCTCATCTAACTTTGTCTAACCTAACGTTATTTGAACTAACTTAATGTAATTTAATTTATTTTGATCTTATCTAATTTATTTATTAATTTAGTTTAACTTAATCAAATTGAACGTACTCTAATTTAATCAACTCATCAAAGATTTAATCAGAACCATATTTTTTTCTCAGACGATTTTGCAGCATTTCAAATAGACATAAACGAGTCCAATTTCAATTGTCATAAGGCGGGTATAAGAAGAATGGCTTGTGCTATGGTTTGTTGCGCTCATATTCAAGGAACGGTAAGATCATTAAAAAATCTATATTTATGTTATTGATTGCTTATATTATTTAGAGATATATTTGTATTGTTTGTAGATGACCAATGGTAAGATTAACGTACCGTATGTAAATAATTTAATTAATGAATCGGGAATGCCGGAGTCTGCGCTGTCTGTGATCGTTCCAATTTTCCATTGGTGCAACGACAAAGGTAATTTGTGCAACAATTTATATAACAATTAGTTAACAAGTAAACGTATAATGTATAAAATCAGGAATGTGCAAGATTTCGAAAAATGATCATTTACTTTCAAATTGCTTTGTTATGATTTAGGAGATTGACCAGTTAATAAATTCGATAATTAAACGATTTTATTGCATGAGATAAACGCTATCTCTGTCTGTTTCAGCGAAACATCTTACCGACCAGTGTGATGTGGGTTGCATCTTCCTGGAGTGTATGGTCGATAATACAAAGTATTTAGGAATGTAAATATTTTTATGAAGTGCAACGAAAAGTGAGAATTTTCAGAAAGACGACACTGTCAGATCTTCTTAATAAAGACTCTAGTGGATGATACAAAAATTATATTTCTGAATTTCTATAATAGATTTCTAGGTGCCTAGATCCCTAGATTCTTAGATCCCTAAATTCATAGATTTCTAGGTTCCAAGATTCCTAGATTCTCAAATTTCTAGATATCTTTATTTCCACATCCCTATATCTCTAAATTCCCACATTCGAAACCTAAATTTCTACATCCCTGCATCCTCACACCTCTAATTTAATATATTCCGAGAAATGTCAAAAGAAATCGGTAAACACGTTAACTCGAACAATTCGCAAATTGAACAACCCAAACTTCTCGAAATTAAACACCGCGTATTCATTCATCGGATTCAAGTGTCCGCGCTTGTTTCGAGCATCGTTCAATTAAGAGCAATTAAGTCTCCACTTCAAAGAAGAAGAAAGAAACACGAGTGTACGAACACCAGCGATTACGATTGGAGGACTACAAAACATAATGATCAAACACATACATGTACGTGTATTATTATGACAGTGGTCTCAATAAAATTTCAACATAATTATACTTTTCACTCATTTGTACATTGCTCACTTTCATCGTATGAGAATTTTTCAAAAACATTCATAACGTAGTAACATTTGAAGTATAATCGTACAATTGATAATATATGTAGTATTACTACTACATATGTATTACATGCAGTAGTAATTGATAATACATGTAATAATCACCATGTGGTCCTACGAAATACAGATCTTGTTAATAAACTAACGAACTAATTTTTACTTAGACCACATCACGATTATCAGAAAGCGTGTACAGTGTGCACGCCACAAGATGAGTCCTGGCATATACAAAGAAAGATATAGATATATTGTTCAATACTAAACACAAGTATCTTTTATAACTTAATGAGAGATATAAACAATTGGTTCCAGTTACCCATCAGAAAGAAGGAACTCCAAATGCTCAGAGCTCATCTTGTCGCGAGCGCAGGGTGGCACGAGTGCATGATATCGTGATCGGGTGTAAACTCGATTATAAAAGCATACTATCGTTCGCAGACGTATTCCTGTCTCCGTGTGTATATAAGTACACGTATCCGTGGATACGCATTGGTGTGTCGTGGAAGCCTTTATAGAGCCAGACAACTCGATTGAATTATAGTAACAGAGTTATCCGTCACTCGGTGCGCGGGGGCGGGCCAACAGCTAAACACTAAGTCTCAACGGGATCTAAACTGATTTCCAACGTATTTGAGGGAAATGAAACGCGTCTGAAGCAAGATCGATGGAAACGGAGAAGTTTCCTCTCGCTACCTTGCCTAACCATTTGCGCTTATCTTGCTCGTTTTATGTACCTCCACCTCGGACGGCTCTGAATTGCTCTGGAATTTGATGTGGGTACTTTGGTTGCGAGCTCTGGGTCCTTAACTTGACTACTTTATTTAGTTCGACTGGTCCACCATTTTGTGCGGGATTTCAACGCTTTGTTAATTTGGGGTATGTTCATCTTTTGTGAAGGATTTGATCATTTGGTGAGGATAAACTAGGATAAGTTCACATTTTCTGAAGGATTTGATGATTTTGGTAACCTGTACTAGGGCTAGAACGAGTCACATTTTGTGAAGGATGGTCACTTTGATAACTTGGGCTGGCTTAAGTTAACATTTAGAGAAGGATCTGATCGTCTTACGAGGCTAGACAAGTTCACATTATGTGGAAGATCTGATAATTTCATTAACCTGTACTTTGGTAGAGACATATTTGCAGGATAAGATCATCTTATGACGTTAACTTTGGTAAATTTTATCACTTTGATAACTTGGACTAGGATGAATCCATATTGTGTAAGGGACTTGATGAGTCTATGATGTTCCAGTTTATGTCCACATTTTCTAAAGGATTCGATCATTCTAACCTCAGACTCGCATAAACTTACACTACATGAAAACTCTGGACTTCGTTACCTTAGTCCAAGACATCACATTATACAAAAGGTGTGATATGGCTCAGATAAATTCACGTTTTCCAAAGAATTTAACGTTGTCTCGCATAACTTAACAATTTCCATGTTCGACCATCAAAATACCACCGAATAGTGCAATATACATCAAAACTTCGAACAATGGCCGCAACGAGACTAGTTTAAAGACCCATATCTCAACTCTTGGCTCGATAGTTCTAAATTTTAGATCCTTCAAGATGATCAGCCGGGTGAAAGGTAGAATCGGAGACCGGTGTTCGTTCTTCCAGATTCCAGTTCATTAGCAGTCGAGTGGCTCTATCGTAGTTCACTCGCATAGTAAATAATGCAGCGCGACACCTGGTACATCGTGTACATCATGCGTCCACGTACGCACGGCAGCGCACGTGTACACACACGAGGCTCGGCCGTAATGTATGCATAATGTATATACGGCTGTCGTGCACAGGCTCAATACTGGCGTTGCATCGCTTTCTATATATCACGTTAAGCTGCTGCATTCGCGACTGCATTCTACGCTTGCACCGGCTGCAAACCGAGGGCTGCGCGTCGGGAATTCGAAAAAGGGAGGAAATATGGAGTGGTTCGTTGTGGGTGGTTTTAATCGCGTTCAGTTGTGCCATCTCGGTCATTTCTTCTCTTTGCTCATTTATATATCAGAATTCACACGTACCAAGATATAATGATATTGAAATTCAAAAGATATTTAAATGTAAGAATTTTGGAAATTAGACATTTTAGGGTATAAACATTCTGGAATCTAAGTACATTGAAACTGAGATATACAGTATCTTAGTGAAGTGGCCAGATCAGGGAATATTCATTGATTGTTGCAATTGATTGTGCATCTGCAGGCGTCAACTGTTGCTATTAACCCCATCAGGGAACTACTCTTTTGAATGATAAAATCTAAAGTACCACTCACGTGGTAAAATATAAAGATGTGAACGATAAAATCTAGCGTCACCAAATCTCATCGAGCTTCAAGAATAAATTACAAAGGCAATTACGAACGGAGAATCGAACAATATGCAAGTGACAAACGACGACAGCCAACGAAAGGCCAGTGCCGTAATAATAGAGATACACAAGGTGGTAGAACGGTCTGATAATTCGAGGATAATTCGCTGTTGGCGCCTATCGTGCACGTTGATCAACGTTGCGAGCTGCTTTATGGAAGAAGACTCGTTCTTCGGTCACGTAGGATCGCCGGGTTCACGAGGGAATTCCAGCGATGCTAATTTCATCATAGAATTCCGGAATTCCGGCCGCCATTCTGGCCATGGGGTTACGCGGCATCGGAGTTATATTAACCACGTTTCCGGAGACGTTCGATTAGCCACGGAATCGAAACAATTTCGGTAATAACGACGGATGCTTGTTGATGCACCGGCACAATATTACCAATTATATCCTGTAATTAGATTCGGATCGATGCTGTATCGCTTGTTATTACCTCAACACTTCCACTGGATGAGCACCTGATTAAATGCTCGGACAAAATGAATTCTTCATGAATTTTTAGGATCAATTTTCTCCTCAATCATTTTATAATATTGAACCTATTTAATCAATTTATAATATTGAATTCATATGATGTTTTTGAAATTATCAATTCTTCTAAGAACTTCATAATATTGAACTTGTTTAGTCATTTTATAATGTTGAATTTATATGATACTTCTGAAATAATCAATTTTTATGAGAACTTTATGATATTAGACTGACTTAATTATTTTATGATATTCAATTTATATAATGTTTTTGAAATAATTAATTTTTGTAAGAAGTTTTTCAACAACAGCCATAATAACTGATTCACTGAAGAGCCGAGAGTGGAAGCAACAATTTCAATCGGAAGTTTGTTAATCAGAGAAACCTGGAGGATGCGAAACGTGGTGTTGGCCGCAAATGTTTGCCAGCGTCGGACATAGTCCGGAATACGCGATTCGACATAAATGAAATTACAAAGTCAAATGCAGACAGATCGGGGTGCACGCCTCGGATGAAACCACTTAATGCAAACGACCGTCGTCGAAACGGCTAAAGCTTTTGTTTAACACAGCTCGAATTAACTGGGTCCGTCAAGACCCCGGCACGCTTGATCGTTCGGACGATCTGGTCCCACCACTGGGACTTCTCGAAGTTTAGGTTAGGTTTTGTCGACAGAAATTATGTTTTTAGTTTGATTAGTATTTTAGCTTCATTTTGCGGATGCTATAATCACTATGAAGTGATTTTGTGGTTACTTTATTTTACAAACATGTAATTTTACTACTTAACAACCATGTAATTTTGCAACTACTTCATTTTTCATGTAGCTTTACAACTACTTCATTTAACAACTATGTAGCTTTATAAGTACCTCATTTAACAACCGTGTAATTTTACGCCCACTGAACTTTGCAACCATGTACTTTTAGAACCACTTGATTTAACAGCAATGTAATTTTACAACTACTTAATTTTCAAAGTCTCGAAGTCCCTAAATCCTACAGATCAAATATTCAAAAATTCAAAAATTCCAAATCCCTACGAATCCAATGTTTCAAAATTTTCGTGAAGGTCCCAATATTTCCAAAATTTAATTCCTCAAAATTACAAAATCCCAAAATTTTCTATTATGAAGGTCTCAAAAATTCCCTAGTTCCAAGATCCAGAAAAATTCCGTAATCCCAAGACCTCAACAATTTCCTAGTCCCAAGATCCCAGAAATTCCCTAGTGCCAAGACCTCAAAAATTCCTTAACCCCAATATCCCTCAAAATTCCCTATTCCCAATACCCCCAAAATTCCCTAATCCCAAGACCCCAAAAATTCCATAAACCCAATATCCCAAAAATCCCCTATTCCCAATATCGCAAAAATTCTCTAATTCCAAGTTCCCGAAAGTGCGGCAATCCCAACATCCCCAAAAGTTTTCCAATGTGAAAGTAGCAAAATGTAGAAACGCGAATTGAACCGAGGTAGAGGAACGTACGCGAAGCAGTGAAAACATCGGCTAATAAACCTAACAGCCATAAAGACGGCGGTGGATGGGGACCATTACAGAAACTCATGCGACGCTGACC
Source organism: Megachile lagopoda (assembly GCA_036983795.1). Taxonomy (NCBI): domain Eukaryota; kingdom Metazoa; phylum Arthropoda; class Insecta; order Hymenoptera; family Megachilidae; genus Megachile; species Megachile lagopoda. Next base: position 3,924,001 of record CM072794.1, read on the forward strand.
CGCCACGGGAAATTTTCCCCATAATAATTTGGCCGTGCAACGATTACGAGCGATCATAAAATTTCGAGGGTTCGCTCTTCGAAGCGCTCGAAATTTCCGCGAACCGACCACCGCTTTTCTACTCGCCGACGATGGTGGGTGATGGTGATGGTGATGGTGGTGGTACTCGACAGTTTTTGGTACGACACCTCCCTCGACGTGGACAATTTTCCACTGTTCGAGGGTGAAGGAAGCCAGGGGTAGTTCGCAGCCAATCCCGGCTGCAATGCACCCTCAGAACAGAATACTGGGGGAATTAATTCCTGCGACGGTTGCACGGACCTAGGGAAATTTGTCTTCTGCTACTGATGGAGACCCACGTAAAAACGCGGGTTAATGTCGCTGATGCTCTCCATAGACCATATATCGTTGAGGACTATAAATGGCATCGTTGCGGAGGATTTTTATTGAAAATACCTAGAAAAGTTACTGAACTGCGATAATAATATGCTTAATATTGTGTCCTCAATATTTAGTTTAATATTCAATGATATGAAAAAGGACAGTTTTTGAAAAACTCCTGAATTTTCAAGTTTGTACATTTTTTAATGGTCAAATTTTTTAATTCTATACTAAATAAGCTACAAATAAATAAATTCTATACTGTAATAAGTGCCATAAATAACAAAGTACCAGATAAATTCACATAAAATAACAGATAAATTTAGTTAAAGCTAAAAGTGCACGGAGTAAAAATATTGAACATAGATCGATAAAAATTTGTGTCAAAAAGTGTAAAAAATTGAGGAGTTCGTATTCCTGGAAAAAGTTACGACGAATCCACCCTACGCACGGAGGTCTATGCCCTGTCTGTGTCTCTCTGAATCGATTTTAGGCGCGTGGACCACCATAGGCGTACACCCCATGCATCCAGAGACTGGAGAGTCCAACCTATCGTCTGCTCTCCTACGTACAATGGAAATTCTTTCGATATACTGCACGAAACGCAAAACGACGGATAACTGGACAATTCACCTGCACTTCGGTAATGGGACGTCGGATCCACTGAAAAATTGCACGATCTCGCTTGCCAGAAGAGCACGCAACAGTCTATTTCCCATCGAGACCTCGTACAAGAGAAATTGCCGTTTTATGTTTGAATCAAAATTGTAGCCAACGGAGAGATAAAGTTTTAGATCTGTTTGGAGAGAAATGGGGAAAAATGTGCTGATTTGTTTGGAGTTTGTGGAAATTTATAAATGTATGGGATAGAAGATGGGATATTGAGGAAGGATTTTGTGCAATTTTTGGAAATGTGAAATAAAGTGGGAAATGTGGAGTTTGAGGTTAGTGGTTTATTGAAACAGGAATTTTTTGCTAATAATCAATTACACATTAGTTTTACTATTCTACATTTTATTATTTCAATGATCTACTATTTTGTTATTTTATAACACTGTTACACTGTGATATCACACCATAATTTCGTTGTTTTTCTGCATTTAATAATTGTCACTAACCACATTATTCCACTATATGTTCATTATCTCCCACTTAAAAGACGCAGTAAATAAAAATAGTAATTACAAAGCAGAGCTACTTATAGACTAAAAGAGCTCTGGGTCAAGTTTCACCCTTCAATGTCTTGTTATAAATACTTCAACGACGTGGTTAAGGGTTGAAAATTATTATTGGACAACCTTTTGCATTTTAACCCTTTGTTGCATCCTGCGTATGCTACATAATATAATTCCTAAATATAAATAAATAATATATTTTCAATAAAATTAATATAATTTAAAGGATTATTAATCCTGTCTCATAAATACAATAAAAGAGCGACCAGATTTCCCAAAGTAAATAAATTTCATCGCAGGAATTTATTTTCCAATTAGAGGAATAATTTATTTCCGTGCAGCGCGCGTTTTCCCACCATACACAATCGATCCTGCAACTTCGTTTCGTTATCGTTCCCAGATCCCTCGTTATCAGAGGTGATATTCATACACGCAACGGGAATCGAGGGGAGAGAATAAAACGAAGGAAAAAAGAGTGAACTTCAGGTTACAATAGTGCAATTGTGCCCGCGAATACGTTATCAACCGGTTACATACGTTAACCGGCTGATAAGAGAAAGATAGTTCCTGGTGGATGTCAACGAACCAGGTAGGTGGGATAACTTTTATCTTATCCAGATGTGTGCCTACTGGTGTTGATTTCTGTTCGGTGCATTATATTTACGTTTTCAAATTTTGATGTTTTCATTCTTACTAACTTTCGAATTCACTACTTCTCGAAGTTGGTACTTTGGTACATTTGGGATATTTGCAAGGTTGAAAATTTCGAAAGTTTGGGGGATTTGGAGGGTTGATGAAATTTGGCAGATTTGGAAAATTTGGGGATTTCACAAGATTTGGGAAATTTAGGAAATTTGGGGGATCTTGAAGATTTGGAAGATTTGGGAAATTTGGAGGATTTGGAAAATTTGGAAATTTCAAGGGTTGAGGAAATTTGGCAGATTTTGAAAATTTGGGGACTTCACAAGATTTGGGAAATTTAGGAAATTATCGATCTTGAAAATTTGGAGGATCTTTAAAATTTGAGAGATTTGGGAAATTTTCAAACTTAAAACCTAGAAAATTTTTAAGTTGATAATTTTCAGAGTTATAACCTTGAAAATTGAGTAACTTAAAAGCTTGATAACTTTCAAATTAATCTTGAAAATTTTAAAATTTCCACCCTCTTCTCATTTCTTACCCCAGCAAACCCATAATAAATTAATCGTACGTCCCCAGTTGGAGTGACCCTATTCCCCAGCGCCATTTTCCCTAGGGAGATCTACCGTGGCCGTCAGTGTACGCTGCCCACGTTTTCTTGCATATAAAAAGAAAGAACCAAGGGAAGTTCGTTCGATCATTGAAACGCGCCAAATGCGTGAAACTCGCGTAGGTTCTTGATATTTTTGCGCCACCCACGCGTAGAAAACGGGTTTCTTCTATGCTCGTATACCAGGCCGTTCACTTTTGCGACGAACGAACGAAAGATCACCGACATTGTTAATTGAGATTCATCGGTGGTACCTTATTTAGCGCATTCTCAAAATTATCATTATAAAAGCGAGAAGTTCTCTAATATCCACTCTATAATACATTGTGAGGTGCTCTTTCAATTTTATGACAATTAAATACGTCAGAAATGTATACAAAACCTCGGTGTGTTTGATTATAATTATCCATTAAATTATTTATTAAAATTATTTGATAAAATACGCTATATGAAATTATCTATTAAAATTATTATACGCAATGTATCCTCCAAAATTGTTCATTAAACTCATTTTATAAAGTGCACACTATAAGATTATTATTATGCAAATTATTAGGTCACTTCATAAATTAATCCATTTTGGAAACAATTTTAAAACAATGCAAATGTAATTGCAAAAATGATGTACATAATTTTAATTTATAATCAAGTTTTATGATTAACAATTACTTTATGCCTGTATATAAATAAAATGAAAATCATTTGTGTGCAATGATAGAGGTCACGTGACTTGTACAAAGTCAGATAGGTTAGGTTCGATCGAAGGTGTAAAGATGAACAAAGCTGGTGAAGAGTTGCAGAACAAATAAAATCGATTGTTGCTTACACACGAACAGAATTAATCACCGTATTAATATTTCGTTATCTTTCTTAACACGCGCCAGGTGAATCACCTGGTGATCCACCATTTTTATACGGAATAAACTTAAAATAAAATAATCTTTAGAGAAATTACTAAAATATATGATTAAAATAATTAATAAAATATATGAATAGCGTACAATCCAATATTGCAACAAAATTATTTTGTTTTTTAAAATATATTTCAATTAAATCAGAAACATCAGTATTGAATTAAAAAAAAGTACTTTCCCGCCAAATTTCTTTTTAGCGATCCAGCAAAGAAATGAGTGTAGATAATAAAATAGCGATTGTAAGTTGGTTACAGTAAATTTTCTATTGTTTCTATGTAATGCAGCGATGGTATAATGAAATTGGATGCTCGATGAGTTTATATGAAACGAATAGATTGAACCGGAATACGTTCGTAGAAGTCGAGACTAACTGACTCATTTGTCATTGACTCGTCTGTGTTGCAACAAGAACGATCGATGTTTTAATCAACACGCTTTAATGATTCAACATACGCACATGCACTCGAGTCTAATGTAATGTAGGCTGCGTTTGGGTAAGCTGTGTAGGGGAATCTTCTACCATTTGGATTATCGATTAGGTATCAAATTTTACAACTTTCAAATTTCTAGACTACTACAGTTTTAAATTTCTGAATTTTTAAATCAGTAAATTTCCACATCTCTAAATTCTTAAAATAATATATTTTCGAAACCCTAAGTTTTGGGATTCCTTAATTCCCGAATTTCTAAATTCCCGATTCCTAAATTCCCGATTCCTAAATTCCTGATTCCTAAATTCCCGATTCCTACATTCTCAATTCCAAAATTCCCAATTCGTAAATTCCCAATTCCTAAATTCTCAAATTCTAAATTCCCGATTTCTAAATTCCCAATTCCTAATTTCCCAGTTCCTAAATTCCCAATTCCTAAATTCCCAATTCCTACATTCCCAATTCCTAAATTCCCAATTCCTAAATCCCCAATTCCTAAATCCCCAATTCCTAAATCCCCAATTCCTAAATTCCCAACTCCTAAATTCCCAAATCTCTAAACTCCTAATTTCCTAAATACCTAAATCTCCAAATCCCTAAACTCCCAACCTAAATTCGCAAATTCTTGAATCCTTTAATCCCAAAACTCCGAAATTTCCACTCTATAATGTCCGGCTCCCTAACTCTCCAAATTTGAACATTCCCAACTGTTTAAATCCCCACATTTTAATGACATCACCGTCACGTGACCTGTCATCATCTTAACAAAATATTCAAAACTCTTTCCTCTTCCAATACCAACAAACTTCACAGACGTTGAACTATAATTACAACACAACAAGCATACAGATCACTTAAAAGGCGATCGATTATACGTATGCTATCAACCTGTCAAACGTCAAAATCGCGATATCTCGCAAAGGCAATGTTGCCGCCATTCGTAGAAGTGTCTTTGTTTCACAAACAATGAGCGTACATCTCGAAGACGCACATTTCTCACGATGCGTAGCGATGCAGCAGAATTTTTCTTACGAAACACCGAACACGACGTATTCATTATCGCCCAGTGAAAACGAAAGAACGATAACCTACATACTCGATGGCCTTGCACGATAGATCGATAGCGTAAGAGAGAATTTGAAAAAAAAAAGTGTCAACGTATCACGGTCATCGTTGTGATGTAAGTATCGGGCTACACGTACCTTTCGTTCGCTCCGTTTTCTCAAATCCGATGCGTGTCACGTTTCAAAAGTCATTTCCTGAACATGCACGTTTAACACGATCGTACGCGATAAGGATCGATTGATCGCACCGATTTTAAACGGCGTTGTTAACGAACGGGTGTACGAGGCTGTACACATGCACGGCACTGTACTATTAAAAAACTCACGCGAAAACTCGACGAAGCATAACACCTGTTGCATTGAAAAGCACAAACTGGAATGTATGACACAAATCGTGTGCGCGCACGGCAGTCACACGTGCGACATCTTATGGTAAAACAGTGCACTTCTGGATCTATAGGCTCGATTACTACACGCTCGTTATATTCACGATAACTTGTTACGTCTAAAAAATGAGGGAAACATAGGAAACGGAATGATGGATTTAATGTAGGATATCTGGTGTGTGCATTTAAACTCCAAATTATGTATCAAGAGAAAATATGTATTTTATAGTTGAGTTTTAAATTACCAGCGTAGACTATCAAAGATTGTATTGATTTCTAAATGGTAATGATTAAATTTTTGTAATAAATTCAACTGTACATTCTTTATGTTAATTGAAGTGTCAGAGCAATTAAATTTGTAAAGTATGAAGAAACAGTAGTTCATGAAGCTATTAATTTAAATGGTTTAGGGTCCGGCGAACTTTACTATTGTATGTTTATTAAGATATTTGTTTATTATACAAATTTGAAAACGATATTGTTGGCGCCATCTGACGATGATCGATGACACTAGTCGAACAAAAAATAACAATTTTCTTTAAAATTATCGATTTTTATGTTTTAAGACATGTGGAGTGTTCTATAATGACAGTAGAACTGATGTACTAAGTAACTTTTGAATGCTTTTGCAGATGTGAAAAAAAATTGTCAACATTTTCATATCAATCTCTACCTTACCGATATTCTGCAAATGTATAATAAACGTATATGTATATGTACATATAAAAAAATATGTATGCATGTGATTATAATATGTACATGTTGTACATATAAGAAATATGCATGTATGTAATTATAATATGAACATGTGTATATATAAAAAATATGAATGTATGTAATTGTAATATGTACATGTTGTACATATAAAAAATATGAATGTATGTAATTGTAATATGTACATGTTGTATATATAGAAAAATTATTAATTACAATAAAATAAAGCATGATATATTAACAAGCATTTTGTAACATATCTGCGAGAGGAAGGTAAAAAAAACGATAAATTTGAATAGTTACAACAATAATTTTATAAATAAATAATTGAGAAATTATTCATTACAATATAATATATCGTAACATATTAATTAACAATCATTTTACAATATATCTGCGAGAGGAAGTTAAGAGAAACGATAAATTTTAATAGTTACAACAATAATTTTATAAACAAATAACTGAAAAATTAATAATTACAATAAAATATACCGCAACATATTAATTAACAATCATTTTATAACATATCTGCGAAAGAAATTTAAGAAAAACGATAAATTTGAATAGTTACAACAATAATTTTATAAATAAATAATAGAAAAATTATTTTTACAATAAAATATATCGTAACATATTAATTAACAATCATTTTGCAGCATGTCCACAAGAGAAAGTTAAGAAAAACAATAAATTTTAATAGTTATAACAATAAAGTAGTTAATAAACAGTAAAATTGAAAATTATTTAAAAATTATTAAATTATAACGCTAATTACAAGTTCGAGTCGAGGTAGCACCGTATTGGTCCATTAGATGATAGCTGATTGGACATCAGCTGATTGGTTCCTGAATCGCCTATTATCGTCACCGATTTGTCTTTCCAAGAGGACACAGGTAATCAGTTGTATCGAAGCTGCCAAGGAGGTCGGATCAAACCCATCACCACTTACCGGTACGAGTCAACGATTCGATTAACGGAATACGTGTTCATTTCTGTGTTACCTAGTGTACTAGTGCAAGTGTCTAGTGTGTTTTATCAAGTGATTTTTAATAAATACGGGGGTGTATTAACACGATTTATGGTGTGGTTCTTCATGTGTCAAAGTGCTTACCGAGGTGTTTTAATTTATGATAGTGCATGTGTATACGGATACATTAGTGTGTTTTGTAGTGCTGTTATACAAGTGTTTTACTATTATTTTACAAATATTTTACTGGGTTTTGTGGTGTTATTACGTACGAGTTTTTACAAATTTTTGTGAACGTTTACTGAGTTTTACGGTGTGGTTACCTACGTGTTTTGACATACTTGTGCAAGTGTTTTAGTTTAATTTACAGTGTAGTTATACGAGTGTTTTACTATTATTTTACAAATATTTTACCGGGTTTTGTGGTGTTATTACCTACGAGTTTTTACAAATTTTTGTGAACGTTTACTGAGTTTTACGGTGTGGTTACCTACGTGTTTTGACGTACTTGTGCAAGTGTTTTAGTGTAATTTACAGTGTAGTTGTACAAGTGTTTTGCAAATATTTTACTGAGTTTTACGGTGTAGTTACCTACGTGTTCCGGTATATTTTTGCAAACGTTTTAACATGTTCTATAAAGTAATTACCCAAGTGTTTTGATATACATTTTCAAATTTTTTACAATATTTCACGGTATCACACACGTACTGATAAACGTTTGCAAATTTATAACCGAATTCTGTAATGTAGTTATTGTACCTAGTTCTGCATGCATGTTTCTATATGTCAATCAAAACGAAAATCGATAAACGCAGTTGATTAACCGTTGTGATCCTTTTATGATTACAGAAGGTCAACTGACGAACCGCCAAAAATCTGACGAAAGCAGCCAATCAATCAAGCAGCCAATCAATCAAGCAGCCAGCCAATCAAACAGCCTATCAGATATGCCTCTCAGATGCTCTACCGGTAAAACGATCGCAGCGATGCAAGTCGGCGATCGGTGAGTCGCATGCTTTACGGTTCCTCCGGTTCCCATCATGTCGTAGGACGAATGGTCCGAATCGACACGGGAACTGGTTGTATTTTTATTATTTGAGCGAGCATAGTGACCACGACTGTACGATCGTGCTAAATTCGTACAAACTGTTTTTATTTATTAGATCAGGCTAGGGTTTTCTTGTACACAATTTCAACTTTCTTATAAATCGATATACCAAATTTAAAATTAGATTGAAGTCGGATGACCCTCCGATTTCATAGTAGTTTACTGATTTTCTGTACGCGCGGAAATTTTATTATTTTATTAGTATATTAGTTTATTCAATATTTTCAAATACATGTGTACAAGAAAGTTTCGCGGAGAACAGATTTTGATATCAAAGTTAATTATGAATGTTTTTGATCATTTAGTAAATTTACTTTGATATTAAAAATCTGTTGAGAATGAGAATCGATATACTTAGATTTTTGCAAAGTGTTCTTCCATTTTCTTTTTTGAAACTTTAGAGTAAATTTTTTTCGGAAGAGACACTTTATTAGCATGTTATTAATCATGTTTCTTAGCTCAGGATTTTCAGCACACATGAAGAAAACTGGTAGGTGAAAATATTGTTGGCCGTGTTCATTTTTATGCTCTATACTCATACGCGTGCTTAGATGCTACTCGCATGAGTTAGGGCAGGTGGACACGGTTTAGTTTTAAGATTTTTGGCGATCGACAATTTGACAGTGAATTATCGACACAAGTTACACGTGTGTGTGTGGTTAGGTCGTGGACCTTGTGTCGATTACAAACTTTATTAATTTATTATAGAATCATACAAATTTTTCAAAAATTATCGCAAAATGCATTCAAAATAATTTAGATCGAATTACAAATTTATAAAAGTTGAGTTAGATTGAATTACAAATTTATAACATGCACATATTACATTGAATATTCGAAAGAATTAGAAAATGAAATATGTAAATGTTCAATGTTCACTGTCGATTGTCGATCGATTTCAGCAAAAAGGTATGAACTTAGAGTGTGAATGTTGTATTGAACTCGGGTGACGGAGACGTCCCGGGACGTACTCCCTAGGAGTAGGCTTTTTTGCACCCGGGTGGTGAGTGTGAGAACCGTGGAGTGTGTTTTTGAGAGAATGGACTTTGCAATTTTTTAAATATAGCGATAGGCAGGCAGGTAGCTTACTTCTGGTGTGATTGAGTTAGTTTTAAGTAGGTAGGGCCAGAGCAAGCTTTCATGTTTCTCTGTCCTCCGTAAAACACACGTGAGATGCTTGCATCTGGGGGGTTAACGAAAAATCGAGAAGAGAAAATCTAAATTTGAATTTATTCTATTTAATATTCTCTTGAACTCGATTGTTCGTAAGGTCAGGCCTTTTAGTTTGTAAGTCGCAGTCGTGGTACTAGACCCGATTGCAAAAATGAAGTATACAGTGCAGTGAAGTGAAGTGCTTTAAATATTCTGCTCGGACATTCTTTTACGGACAGCGCATTCTAAGAATCGCTGGTCGTACATTTTGATTAATTCTTTTTCTTACAAAAGTAATTTTACGATACATTATACAAAATTTCGATTTTGTTATCGATCGAAGTAAATGGATAGTGGTGCAATTTTATTTCTATAAAATTGTCTGCTATCTGTTTGTGGAAATCGATACCGAAATTGAAAGTTTATGTAATTGTAAAAGATAAGAATGTCCGAGTTACCGTAAAATTTCGCGAGTGATTTTTGTGAGGCACAGCCGAAGAAAGAAGAGGCTATATGCCGAAGAGCCCCGGCAAAAGTTGCCAAAGAAGAGGGGAACTATTAATGGCTGTCCATCTTAGGATGGAGAGTCATTTTGTCACTATGCTCGCTATTATTTTTTTGTATTTTACATGTGTTTTTTGACGGTACGAAAAGTATCGTCGAACGCGTTTTGCTCGAATTTTGACGAGCTTCGCGATTTTATTTTAAGATTCGAGATTTTTGTATCCCTTCGCGATTATATTTCGAGATTCGAGATTTTTATATCCCTTCGCGATTGTATATCGAGATTTAAGATTTTTATATCCCTTCGCGATTATATTTCGAGATTCGAGACTTTTGATATCCCTTCGCGATTATATTTCGAGATTCGAGACTTTTGATATCCCTTCGCGATTATATTTCGAGATTCGAGAAATTTATATCCCTTCGCGATTATATTTTCATTACGATTCCCTTTTCTTTCTGACAATTTTATTTCGAATAAAGAAAAATTTCATTCTCCCCCAATTTTCTATGTTAATAAATTTTGATATGTTTTAGAATTTGATGTTTGGTAAGTTCTTTCGTTGTTCTCTTTTCTCAAATCCGCAATTTTCATTGCGTTTTATATTTTTCGAATGTTCTGCATCGAATAAAATAAAAATTCAATCCCCCTCCTACAATTTTCTAGGTTAATAAATTTTTTTATGTTTTAGAATCTGATTTTTGGTAAGTTATTACGTTCTTCTCTTCTCAAATCCGCAATTGTCATTGCGTTTTATATTTTTCGCAAGTTTTGTACGAAATAAAATAAAAATTCAATCCTCTTCCTACAATTTTCTATGTTAATATATTTTTGTATGTTTTAGAATTTCATTTCTGGTAAGTTATTACGTTCTCTTTTCTCAAATCCACAATTTTAATTGTATTTTCTATTTTTTAAAGGTTTCGTATCAAATAAAGAAAAGTTTCATTCCTTCTCCCACAATTTTCTATGTTTTAGAATCTGATTTTTGGTAAGTTATTACATTGCTAGTTTAAATTCGCAATTTTCATTGCGTTTTCTGTGTTTCGAAAGTTTCGTGCTAAATAAAGTAAAATTCTCCTTTTCCCACAATCGTCTATGTTAATAAGATTTTGTATGTTTCAGGATTTTTGGTAAGTTATATTTAATGCATTAATTTTACGTCAATTCCGAGCTTGTGGGTGGAAGGGTGGGCTCGGGCGCAAGTTTTTCGTCACAATACGTGGCGAAAAGCTTGCGTAAATTGTAAGTGCCTTTTGTTCTAACTTGCACTCATCTTTGCAATTTTTTAACTTCTTAATTTTTTAACTTACATATTAGTCTGTAGTAATAGCTTATCATTTTTAGTGTCAATTGTTTCAAACTTAAAAGAAAGTTCTTCTAACTTTCTACCCTACCTCTTTCTTTTTCTTTTACAAAGTTTTAGATTATACGAGTGCAATTTTAGAACAAAAGGTACATGTAGGGCTTTCAGAATAAGTATTGTAGCATGTGTGAGTGCGTGAATGGAATGTGAGTAAAGTACTGTACTCACAACTCTAAGTGATTTTATTTTCAGCTTCCAAGTTTTCAAACCTCTTTGCAATTTTATTTCTTCTTCTGTATTTTGTTATTTGATTGGTTTTTTAATACGCGTTGTACTTTCATTTCATGTGTGAATTTTATTTCCAGTTTTTGGAGGTTTTTGGATTTCCTTGTCACTTTAATTCGGTTTTCAGGTTTTTAAACTATTCAGGATTTTATTTTGGGTTTGAGATTTTCAAATCTCATCGAGATTTTATTTCGAGTTTTGAGGTTTCTGAACCTCTTTGTAATTTCATTTCTGATTTTGAATTTTTCGAATTGAGAAAGATTTCATTCCTTGTCTTTCAATTTTCTGTCTTAATTGCATTTGTATGTTTCAGCTTCTGATTTTAAGTAAGTAATTACAGATTCATATTTGTCTTAATTGCATTTGTATGTTTCAGCTTCTGATTTTAAGTAAGTAATTACAGATTCATATTTGTCTTAATTGCATTTGTATGTTTCAGATTTTTATTTTACGTAAGTAATTCAATAATTCATATTTGTCTTAATTGCATTTGTATGTTTTAGATTTATATTTTACGTAAGTAATTCAATAATTCATATTTGTCTTAATTTCATTTATATATTTCAGATTTTTATTTCAAGTAAGTAATTCAATGATTCAAATTTGTCTTAATTTCATTCGTATATTTCAGATTTTTATTTCAAGTAAGTAATTCAATGATTCAAATTTGTCTTAATTTCATTCGTATATTTCAGATTTTTATTTCAAGTAAGTAATTCAATGATTCATATTTGTCTTAATTACATTTTGTATGTTTCAGGTTTTAATTTAAAGTAAGTAATTCAATGATTCACATTTGTCTTAATTACATTTTGTATGTTTCAGGTTTTAATTTAAAGTAAGTAATTCAATGATTCATATTTGTCTTAATTATATTTTTATGTTTCAGGTTTTGATTTTAAGTAAGTAATTCAATGATTTATATTTCTCCTAATTACATTTTTATGTTACAGATTTAAATTTTAAGTAAGTAATTTTTCATCTGTTTTCTTCTTTCGCATATTGTTTTCGACTTTTACAGCATAGGTAATCATTGAAGATACTCACAAAGAGATTTCACTGAGGGATCCGCTAATTTTAAGTTAATTTTAAGTTGCGTCCAACATATTGTAATACATTGTAGTCTGGATGAATGCATGTGCGAAATGCGTATATACGAAACTTGAATATATCATCGAGAAATCATCGAGGGAATCATCGAGAGAATCATCGCTTTATCATCGAGGGATGCGTGCGTTAGTTATAAGTTAATTGTAATCTCGTGGGAGGGTGGGTGGGTCCCTGTAAGTACCTCTACTTCTAACTTGCACTCATTTTCACAATTAGTGAATTTGTTACGCGTTAGATTGTAGTATACCCAGCTATTTTTTGTCAATTGGTCCGAACCCAAGTGGATCATTGGGGGTTGGTAGTGCTGTGAACACGCGGCAGGGTTGAGCTGCAAGTGCTGGTGTAGCGCCAGGGACACATCTCTGCGAGGCATTTTGATTGATGGTCCATCTCGATCTGCCGCTTCACGGCGTGGGTATCCTCTCTGCTGTTAGACTCCCTTTCAACGGGAGCGGGGAGAAATGGGAAACCCTTCGCGGATGTGTCACTCGTTCTTGCCAGTGTTTTCGGTTCAATTCGGTCTCGTGGTTCACGTAAGTCACTATTCGACTACCCTTTGACCCATGAAGGCGAAGTTCACTTGGCGAAAAATACTGATCCACCTTTTATCAGAAAGTTCTTCTAACTTTCTTTCCTTCTAGTAGAAAGTTCTTCTATCTTTCTTTCGTTCTAGTAGAAAGTTCTTCTAACTTTCTTTCCCTTTGCTTTTTTACTCCGTTATAGATCATACGAGTGCAAGCGTAGAATAAGAGGTACGCGTGCGGCGTTTAGAATAAGTATGTTATGCGTGCGCGAATGCTGTTTTAAATTGCACTCATTTTAATTAGCAAACTTTTTCCGCGTTAGATCATAGTATTACTTCCTCTCTTCCTTTCTTTCTCTCTCGTTTAGCGTTTCATTTTACACAATGCGAGTGCAATTTGAGAACAGAGTGTGTGTGTGGGATCCCACGAAATTAGTATTAAGTTTATAAGCGAGTTTGTATATAAGTTGTACAGCGTGCGTGCGGTGCAAGTTCTTTGCTATTTTATGGTAAAGAACTTGTACATGCGAGCCTACGGGCTAAGTAGAGTCAGAACTCATTTATCCTTCCGATAAATGAGCCAGTTGCAAATGGTGGGTGGTTGGGACTTGGAGTTAGGGTGGGTCACTGTCGTAGCAACCTCCACGTGGTGTGACCTGGTAATCGATATCATTTTCTAAATATTTTTTAAACTTTAGAAAACGATATCGAGCTAATAGCTACGAATTACTGATAAATTATAATTTCATTTATTGTACATTTTCTTTTACGAAAATGTTTTGTTTGAAGATATGCTCGTTAAATGCACTATTTCGAGTTCCAAGAATCGTGCATTAAACGCGTATAGATCAAGTAAATACATAATGATAAGTATGTATTATAAGTTCTACATTTATTCAAAAGTAGAAGATTTATAAATCTTATGAAGGACCTCATACAATTTTAATTTTCGTCAATTTTATGTTTGGAGAATGTTTGCGTATGTTGCTATGCAAAATAGAGAGAGCTATAGGGCCTACATAAAGAGATAAACTCTTAATATAATTAGTATAGCTTCAGAAGACATTTTTTTAAATAAATATTAATATTATTCGAGTTTTGTTGGGTTTGGTTTTGTGAAAATTCATATTTTATTATCTGCCGACGGAAAATGGTACAGGTGTCGCCATCTAGCGGCGGAACGCATGAACTAACAGGAAAAATCGTATGTCCGAACACGCATATAAGGAAATTATAAAAATTCATATTTTGTAACTTTGACCACATAACACGCTTCCTGAGACATTTTGAAGCAAATTATTATTAATATGTAATGCACTTTAAATGCCGATTAAGCCCAGAAAATCGATATTTATTGAATTTGGTCGAAAACGGTACAGGTGGCGCCATCTAGCGGTGAAAGTTGGAACTACAAAAATATAAAATTGCGATTTTCGGCAAAATTAGCGAACTTTAGGTATTTCTGACGCTTGCATAGTGTTCTGTGATCAAATTAGAAGTGAAATAATGTCATAAAAGCTTGCTGAAAGCCCTGGGAAAGAAATTGAAAAAAATGTCATTTTATGGACAAAAATTTGCAGCGCCATCTAGCGGCGAAACACGTGAACTAATCGTAAAAATCGTATGCCCGGTCACGCATATAGGAAAAATATAAAATATGATATTTCATAACTTTCTCCGCATATCATCCTTCCTGAGACATTTTAAAACAAATTCTTATTAACATTTGATTCATTTTTTGGACGATTAAGCCCAGAAAATCAATATTTCCGAAGGGGTATTACTTCCAATTTACCTCCATTAGTTCCGACTTTCACCGCTAGATGGCGCCACTTGTACCGTTCTGAAGCGAATTCCATTAATATTGATTTTTTGGGCTTAATCGGCCAAAAAACGCATGAAATGTTAATAAAAATTTGCTTCAAAATGTCTCAGGAAACATAATATGCCCAAATAGTCAGGAAATATGACATTTTATATTTCTCTTATATACGTGTTCGGACATACGATTTTTTCGATTAGTTCACCTGTTTCGCCGCTAGATGGCGCTGCAAATTTTTGTCCATAAAATGACATTTTTTTCAATTTCTTTCCCAGGGCTTTCAGCAAGCTTTTATGACATTATTTCACTTCTAATTTGATCACAGAACACTATGCAAGCGTCAGAAATACCTAAAGTTCGCTAATTTTGCCGAAAATCGCAATTTTATATTTTTGTAGTTCCAACTTTCACCGCTAGATGGCGCCACCAGTACCGTTTTCGACCAAATTCAATAAATATCGATTTTCTGGGCTTAATCGGCATTTAAAGTGCATTACATATTAATAATAATTTGCTTCAAAATGTCTCAGGAAGCGTGCTATGTGGTCAAAGTTACGAAATATGAATTTTTATAATTTCCTTATATGCGTATCTGGACATGCATTTTTTTCGATTAGTTCATCTGTTTCGCCGCTAGATGGCGCTGCAAATTTTTGTCCATAAAATGCCCTTTTCTTTATTTCCTTTTCCAGAGCTTTCAGGAAGCTTTCATGATATTATTTCACTTCTACTTTGGTCATATAACAGTATACAAGCATCAGAAATACTTAAAATTCGCTAATTTCGTTAAAAATCGCAATTTTATATTTTTATAGTTCCACCTGTCACCGCTAGATGGTCTGCAATTTTTTAGTCCATAGTCGATGCATTACCAGGTGTCCTGGAATTACAATTCAAACTCTCAGCCCAGAGAGAAACTCCTTCAGGTGCTGGAAAACGAATGCATCAGTCGTAACTCGAACACCTTGTCTTACCCAATCAAACTATTATCAATTTAAACTAATGAAAGAGCAGTTTCAAAAGTGTGTAGTTCACCCTGTTCGCCGTTCAGTTGGCGCCACTCGTTCTATTTTTTAAATTCAATTAATATCGATTTATAGGCTTAATTTACTATAATTGCATCAAGTTACATACAGGTAAAATGTTCCTCAAGATTTAAGAAAGCCAGTAAATCAATAGAAATATATTTCCCTTCAGAATTCAGATGTTTGAGTCCCTTTTTGCGTCCGTCAGATGGCTACAGTATTTACGGCCTGTGCCCTTTGTGAATTAAATTTTTAATCACCGCGGTAGGAATTCCAAGAACACCCGTTAGCGAATTCCTAATTAACGAGTGCACTTTCGCGCACGAACCCTTCTTGAATAACAAAAATTCATCACACTCTCCGTACTAAACTTTAACACCATCCAGCTCGTTGGCGTGTTTTTATAAACAGCCCTTAGCATTTCCCGCTTCATCCCTTCATTTTCCCCGAAGTTATAAAAATCTCACTTACCTTAAACCGAGGTGAACAGAAAAAAAGCGAGCGAAGCGGGAGAAAGAGAAAAAAAGAGCGGTAGAATATTCCGTTTCCATTGAGAGTCATTCTTCACGATCCGCCCACGCATTGTTCTCCGTCAGGTTCGAGGGTTTTACGACGAACGAGCGTAGTTAAAACCAGTCCGTTTGCTTTTTTTTCTCTCTTCTGCCTGTTTATTTGTTTGCCATAAATTTCGCGGGTAAACTCCTCACGAGGATTACCCAATCCGTTAATCGAATTTACAGCGGATAGATGTTCCCTTTGGAGTGACTCTGTCGGTCGCTCGCCGTTTCATCCATCTTGGCGCCCTAACCCCGGCGGATATAATATTTTAGGATAAAACCTGCCTAAGGAGGAAATAAAATTGCGAGACGCCACCACCACGTCGGATTTATGTCGCACCGAGCGACGGTCAAGAAAAAGATTTACGATCAACGATTCCCATAGCGGCGAATTCGAGGATGGCATTCAGAAATGGCGCGAGAATTATTGGAGAACATCTCCGTCGCGGGTTTCCACAAATTTTGCCGATATCGCGACTTTCGCGTTTGCTGCTCTATGCTTGGTTCCAAGTTAGACCTCTTTCGCAGAGCGTTGGTACTTATTTGCAATAATCTACTTGTCTATCAATTTTACGACAAAATTGGTTATTACAAAACTTATAGCTTAGGAAATTTTCTATAAAAAAGGTTCTATAAGTTATCTTCGTAAGAGCAACCATTTCTATGTATGATTGCAAGTTTTCACAAAGTTGTGTCACAGTTCATAAACCTAACATTTATTACCAAATATCTAATTATCCATCAATTCTATGACAAAAATGATTATCATAAAATTTATAGCCTAGGAAATTCTCTATAAAAAAGGTTCTATAAGTTATCTTCGTAAGAGCAACCATTTTTATGTATGGTTGCAAGTTTTCACAAAGTTGTTTCACAGTTCATAAACGTAACATTTATTACCAAATATCTAATTATCCATTAATTCTATGACAAAAAAGATTAGCACAAAATTTATAGCTTAGGAAATTCTGTACAAAAAGGGTTCTACAAGAATTTTCTGTAGGACTACCCATTTTCACGAATACCGTCCCAGAAGTTCTTGAAAGAATCAAATCTCAGGAAATAGTTAGTTTTCTCCGAATATCTGACTATCAATAAGTTCCACGATAAAAGTGGTCATAACAAAATATGTAGCTCACAAAATTCTCTACAAAAAATGTTGTACACATTTTTTTCATAGGAGTGATCATTTCGACGTACGATCGTGCCCTATAAATATAGTCCTGCCTTAACCGAAGCCCCGCGACGTAACTTTCCGTTCTGTTTTCCAAGTCTGAAAGCTGTCATCGTAGTCGATCGATAGAAACGGATGCAATCTTGTCGTTCCGGAGGAACGTATCGAAGTGTCATCAAGTCCGTTCGAATGGTTCTCATTCACAAAGCCTCGGCATCAAGACGACGCACACGTGCACGTATCAGATTCGGTGCTCATTTTATGCATAACACAGTGGTGAATAACCGGAGCGGAAATTCAGCAGGCATTGTCTGCAGAGCACGGTTTGCTCGACTCTGTCATTCGACTCGGTCGCTGCTGCTCGTCATCGTCATTATCATTGTTATCACCGTCGTGTCCCGCTCGAGAGATGCATCGTCTGCCGGCTAGACACGCGGCAAATGACGATTCGACTGCACGGAAAAGAGAAACTTCCTCTTTGGGATTCTCTTTCTTCATTTTTTTATTATACTTTTTTGTCTTTCATTTTATCAGCGGAGTGTGGCCGGTGACATGGAATTTACGTATGTGATGCTGGAATTTTGATGACTTGAGGACGGGAGTTGAGAATTTCATGATTTGGAGATTTGGGGGTTTGGAGATGCGGAGGCAGATTTTCGGGTTTGGAGGTTCGGGGATTTGGAATTTTGATGATTTGAGGGTTGGAGGAGTTGAGAATTTGATGATTAGAAGATTTGGGGGTTTGGAGGTTTGGGGATTTGGAATTTTGATGATTTGAGGGTTGGAGGAGTTGAGAATTTGATGATTTGAAGATTTGGGGATGTGGATGTTTGCAGATTTTGGGGTTTGGAGGATTGGGGATTTGGAATTTTTATGATTTGAGGGTTGGAGGAGTTGAGAATTTGATGATTTGAAGATTTGGGGATGTGGAGATGTGGATGTTTGCAGATTTTGGGGTTTGAAGATTTGAGGATTTGGAGATTAGAGGATTTGAGGATTCTGAGATTAGGGAATATGTAAATGTAGGGATTTGAGGATTCTGAGATTATGTATTTGGAAATTTAGTCAAGATTGATGCTAATGCAATCAAACAAGATGTCCGTAAAGAAACAACTACCCTACGCCATTAATTAACTTAACTCGTACCTAACCTTCTTGCTCCAGAATGTGACGCGTTTGTCTCTATCTCTCCCTCGAAGCAGGAAACAATATCATCTGTCTTCCGCTGTGATCCATGTCCGGTGCATCATGGCGAAATTACCGGTACTAATACAGCATCACCGTATCGTCCAGGACCGTGCATTCAGGACATTCACGCACGTGGCCGAATGGTTCAGGTGTAGCTACTTATCTGCGTATCCTGCAACTGCTCTTCCAGGATCTCCAGTTGTGTAACTGAACGAAAATGTTCCGTTCGGATAATTTATTATTGCGGGGAAGATTCATTGCCTCTACGCTGATACGTGGAAAATGTACGTAAATGTACAGTTGCTAGAGATGTCAATATTCTTTAAGTTCTAATTCGTTTTGATGGCTAGGTTAATATTTTGACAACAAATCCCCAAACTGTTAAATGAACAGATTTTCCAACGAAAATGTAATGAAAGAAAATGTATAACGTTTCGTCCGAACACAGAATGATAAATGAAAGAGCATCAAAGGGATTCCGCGTAACGGAGACAAGACAAAAACACTTGTCTGCAATATGGGAATTTTTAAGTATCACGGCTGCTTCATAATAAAATCATATCGTGCCCATTATCTCTGGGGGGAACTTTATGTGCACAGCTTTTACGAACTCTTCCTACGAGCTTTTAAGACAAGCAGAAGTGCCCATAAAGATGGATAGATAAAATTGTGAACGTACGAAGCCTTTCTGCCGTCGTGTCGTCTATAATGCTGCGCACATTATATTCCATAAATTTGACGGAAACTAAGAATACTGTCTAGAAAATTACATTAATAAATCTATTATTATTATTTCATTATTTTACTGATATTTTATCATTTCAGTGATATGTAATTTTACTGATATTCTATTTTATTTTGTTGAGATGAGCTTGCACTAGAACGCCTCACAAAAACAAGGTTATTATTTATTTTTTATTTTATATATTTGTTGCTGTTTATTACACATACATACATGCATGCATACGTGCATACATGCATACTTACGTGCATACGTACATTCATACATACATGCATGCATACATACATGGATACATACATGCGTACATACATACATACATGCATACATACATGCATACGTAGATACAGACATACATACATGCATACATACATTCATACATTCATACATTCATACATGCATACATACATGGATACATACATGCATACATACATACATACGTACATGCATGCATGCATAACTGCATACGTACATACATACATCATAAAAATTATTTTTATTTATACATACATTTATAATATACATTATAGGTACATTTATTATTTATCTACTAAAATGTCATTTCCAAATACAAGATGCATACAGTAAAGAACATACATATCAAGAACATTATACATATGTTATCATGAAATTATGAAATGTATGAATTATCAAAGTTACTAAATTTGTTACTAGTGTCATGACAGTCACGTGACCCTGCGGATGCACAATACCAAAAATAATCACGAGTAAGTTGCACAATGATCGAAAAGTTCAAAAATGTAGACGATTACCATTCTCAAAGCCGAATTAAATGACCGTTGCAGGGCACATCTCGGGCACGAAATGAATCGAGGAAAGTTTCCGTGTGAAAGGGACTTCCGTTCGAAGTTGAATCACCAACGGCGTCGTATGAACAGTCTCTGTGTGTGTGTGTGCGAACGGACACGCGGGAAAAGGGTGAATTTCCCGTGGAAAGTTTGAGAATGCCTCGGATCTCTTACCGGTGTGCTAAGGGGTGAAATATTGAATCTCTCGGGGGCCAGAGAAAGAAATGTAACTCGCATTTTCTTTTTCGTGCTTCCACGAGGCCCGCGGCCTCCACTTCCGTTTCCGTCCCGCCTCTTAACCTGCTGGTAAAAGTATGCTCGCATATGGATCACGATGGTCCTCGTCATACGTGCTCGACATACTCTTCCCAAGTTTATGACAGCTGGTTCGTGTACCAGTGGATGGTTTATCGATCGAAACGTGATCGACGCCGTGAATCCTCTTCGCGAACGGAAACCTGATGTAAAGGACGAAATTTCACACGACAGACTCGCGTCGGATTCCTGTTCGTTCGCGATACATCTGGATATTATGTTTTTTCTTAGACATCTCGGTTTGTTACTGGTACTGTGGGGGATCTTTGGGCTCTTGCAAATTTGGGGACTTTGGGAGCTGCAGATTTGGGAAATTTGGGGTATGGAGATTTAGGAATCTTGGGAGGTGATTTGAGAATTTTTGGGATAGGGGGTTTTGGGAATTTTGGGACAGGGAGATTGGGACGTGGGGGACTTGGGGAGTGAGGGATTTGGGATCTGGAAATTTTGGGGTGAGAGAGTTTGGGAATTTTGGTATTCCGGCATTTGGGTTGGAAACTTGGAGATTTGGGGATTTGGAAATTTGAGTAATTGGAGAGTTGGAAATTTGGATGTTCAGGGATTTGGGAGGTTTGGAATTTGGGTATTTAGGTATTTAGGGATTTAAAAATTTGGATATTTGGAGACTCGGAAATCTGGGTACTTGGGGTGTTGGTAAGGGGATTTGAGGAGTTGGAAGTTTGGGTATTTTGTGAATTTTGGGATTTGACAATTTAGGGACTTGGAGAGTGAATGATGAAGCATTCAGAAATGTAGAAAAATAAGTACTTGGTAATTTGAATTTTTGCAAATTTTATTACATCAATTCAAAAACTGGAATTTAAGAATTATTGAAATTTAGAGAATTTGAAATTTGAGAGAGGGAATAATTTAGATTTGAGCTTCTGAATATCTTCTCACCAAAAAAGTATTAAAATTTGAGGTTACAGAACCTCTTTCATGTGAAGATTTATGAACATAACTCCAGTATGACAAAATTTATAAACCAAAAATGTCTGAACTTCATAAATGATAAAATTTAAAAAATTCTTTTATGTAACATAAAAAGATAAAGAACTGGAATCCGGTTTTCCAGCAGAAGAGTGGTCACCGATTTCTAACCCATCACGATGTGGATTAACAAGACGAACGTGATGAATGGAGAGCTTTATTCGTTACGAGCAGTAAAACCATTTTTTTTTTCGATCGATTTGTCGAACACCACAGCCATCGTCACCGCAGAACTAGATTTATTACAATTTTTTCTCGTTTTTCTCTCTGCACTCGCTCTCTAGGGTTAAAGGATTAAAACCAAAGCTATTGTAAACTTTTATAAAACTCTTTTCCACATTTTCTTAAACTATTTTATATTATACAAATATTAACTGTAAGATTCATTAAGTCGAATTTTCATCGTACGTGCGAAAATGAAGAAATTTTTTACCAGTTTTCATACAATTCTCTTTTAATTACTACAAAATTCGTTAACAATTCTTTTCCAACACTCACGTGCAAAATAAATACGTTCTTTAATTAAATAACAAATAAAAATTGAATATGGTAGTATTGTACTCTCAAATTTTAATATAAATTATGAGTTATCATTTTTGATTTATATTTGAATTTTGATAGCGTACAAAAATAATAAAATGTATTTTTCTCAAATGAAATACAAAAAAATTAATTAGTCATTATAGCTAAATTACCGAATAAAACGAGACCTAAATGACCCAATCTCTATCAGTCAGAAATAAAAATTTTACATTTCAAGTAAAAGAACAGAAGTTCGAACCTAACCTCCAAACTGAAGGTTCCAAAGAATGTTCGCACTTCGTATTGTTTAGATCCATTTATCACGGAATATAGAATTGTACGGACAGTTCTTTACACGCGTAACAGCTTGAAAACTTTCAGCCGAAAACAATACGTCGTTGAAAGGAATAAAATAGAAAAAAAGGAGTGTTTGTACAGCTGGGAAGCGTGCAGCTATGAAAGGTCGAGAAATATCTTTTGCTTCGAGTCGCTGCTGCACACAGGAAAATCGTAAAATCTGCGACGTAATTGAAGAAATCGTGATGTACGATATTCGTTTTATAAACAGAGGGGAAAGAGGGTGCGATAGTACGCGCGTAAAGTGTCCGGAAAGACCGTCGTAAATTACAAACCATTTTCTCTTATTCTCTGGTCACCTCGACTGTAGCGATGGAAAAAAAGCACGTTCAGCAACAGGGATACGAATAAACAAGGGAAAGAACGAAGATAAATGACGAATTAAATCAAAAATAAGGGTACTGAGAAATTTTGTCCTGTACAGGAGTAATGGACGATTAAATTATTATTTACGATCAACTAATGCTTAGTCAACCTTTAAATTGCTAGTTGATGCGCTTTTTTACAGGCAAGTATGATCGTTTTTAGATCGGTATAATTGTAAGAGGTTTCAGAAACATCTGGAGATTTGTGGATATGAGAATTCGAGTATGATAGAGTTTGTGAATTAAAAATTTCTGAAGCTTGGAAATGTTGGAATTTTGTAAGGTGAATTAGGGATGAACATTTCTAAGATTTCCCAAATTCCCAAACTCAAATCCTCAAATCCTAAGATCTCTAAATGTTCAAGTTTTCAAATTTCCAAATCCCAAAATCTCCAAATGCTCAAATCCTAGAATTCGAATTAGGATTTTTACAAATCTCCTAATCTTCAAATTTCTAAATTCCTCAATCCTCAAATTCTAAAATTTCCAAATTCTTCAATCTCTAAATTTCCAAATCTCCCAATCCTCTAATCCCCAAATCTCCAAATCCTCTAATCTGCAAATCCCCAAATATACAAATCCTCCAATTTCTAAATCTCCAAATCTTCAAATTTCCAAATCTCCCAATCCTCTAATCCCCACATCCCCAAATCCCCAAATCCCCACATCCCCAAATTCCCACATCCCCAAATCCCCACATCCCCAAATCCTCACATCCCCAAATCCCCACATCCCCAAATCCCCACATCCCCAAATCCCCACATCCCCAAATCCCCACATCCCCAAATTCCCACATCCCCAAATCCCCACATCCCCAAATCCTCACATCCCCAAATCCCCACATCCCCAAATCCCCACATCCCCAAATTCCCACATCCCCAAATCCCCACATCTCCAAATTCCCACATCTCCAAATCCTCACATCCCCAAATCCCCACATCCCCAAATCCCCAAATCCCCACATCCCCAAATCCTCACATCCCCAAATTCCCACATCCCCAAATCCTCACATCCCCAAATTCCCACAAGCCCAAATCCCCACATCCTCGAATCCTCACATCTCCAGATCCCCACATCCTCAAATTCCCAAATCCCCAAATCTCCAAATCTCCAAATCCCCAAATCTCTAAATTCCCCAATCCTCAAATTCTAAAATCCCCAAATCCCTAAATCAAATCCCAAAACGACCTCCACATAAAAAAATCTCTCCCACTTCATCCCTGCACTAAATATTCCAAATCACGGTGAATCACTGAAAAGATTTATAATCCCCAAAAAGCATCGGACTGTTAAATGAAATCTTTGTAAGCGGTATTTTACGGCAATGCTCGTTACTCACTGTTCGTTCCTGGAAACGAATCCCAGTTCCCTGAACGAGGCCGTTTCTCTTTAGACGCTCGAATTAATTTGTAAATCTCCGTTAAGTGCACGATCCAATGGTTCCATTCGTCTGACGGGATTTAGTTCGTTGAGCAAGCGACCACGAAGACGATCATCTTCCTCCACTCGAGGCAAACAACCAAGGCCTGCTCCGATTCCCTGCTATCAATAGGCGGTAACTACCAAGTTTTGCCCTTTGAGCCTGTACCGGCTGCCTACAGAAGCGAAACTCGAGCTGGTCAACTCGCTTCGAGGAATACTTCAACGGAGAGTTCCCCTCGACTTGACCACAAAGTCGGATTTTCGATCCGATCTCTGCAGCCTCGTTTTTTAGCGCATTTTATTTCCGGGATATTTTTACTGACCAAATCTTTTCAAGTCTTTTACAAATTTTTGTAGATTGAAACAGTTTCTGGTATTGCAGTATTTATTCATTTTTGGTAGATATTTTAGTATGTGATGTTTTAGGATATTGAAAGACCAGGATTCATATACATATAGATATATGACTGTATAGGATATGTATAGAACTGCACTATAATGTAGACTTTAAGGTGGATTTATTTTATTTACTGCATATGAATCTTTATGATGGTTGGTGTAAAAATTAATGTTAAACTCTATTTTACTTGACCCTCTTATATCCACAGTTCTTATTTTGCTTATCTTAGATACAGCACTATATTGTCTGACAATGCTGTTCTCTGAGTATATTGGAACGAAGTTTTTGATGATAAAATTATTTTTCACCAAGATATACTTTAACTCTAATAATTTACTTCTTCAGAAAATTCACAAGATATGTAATTTAAATTTAATTTAACGGTTATTTAGTTGAAATGGCCAGTAGAGTGAGCCACCGGAGTGACGCGTCGTGATCTACGACATTTGCGCCATTATAGTGGCGCGTTAAGAGGTTAAACTTTGATGCTAGTATTATGAAATATTCGTCTACATAATATACTATTCTAAACTTGAAATTTATTGTGATAATTTGTGTTGATGACTGGATGCTGATGAGTTCATAATTTATTTGATGAGTAATTTGTGCTGATGACGTCATGGTGATGCTGAGTGAATAGTTCATAATAGGTAAGTGATTCATATTGATAATAGGGAATGAATAATTCGTGTTGATAATGAGCGAATGAGTGAATAATTCGTGCTGATAGTGAGTACTTGGTAGTATAACTAGTAATAGTATAGCTAGTAATTATATAACTCTTGCTGATAAGTCAGTAATTTCTACTAATAATTTCTACTACTAAATTTGTACTGTACTTGTACTGTACTTCTACTTTTGTACTTATGAGTGAATAGTGTCATTGCGTTTGCAAATAAAATAAAAAGTTACATTTGCAACAACGGAATATAACCTCCATTCGAACGAAAAATATAAAGGAACAGTGTTACCAAGAAAAATATAAAGGAACAGTTTTCAAGCATACTATAGCAATCTACCTGTCGATCATAAAATGAAACTTAATTTTCCGTCTGGTCGTGCCGGGTTAAGAGCACTCGATGAAAAACAAAGAGGAAAAGTGAGAAATCGTGAGGAAACATCGCTTACAGTGCCTTACTTCCGGCCTCTTGAGTGCCTTTTACAGAAATGTCTGCCGAACGAAATGTCTTTCCGTGTCCCTGCTACCTCTGTTAGAACCCTTTTCAAACTGAAGGCCGAAACAACGTTGTTCCTAAACCGTTGTGCCAGGAATGGAGCACGTTCTTAAGCAACATCCGATAAGACCGTAAGTTTTCGTTGAAAACTCCGCTCTTGCCTTCTGCAGCACACAAATTTTCGCTACCAACTTTGTAACGCTGCTGCAATTTATTAAATGCTCGTTACTGTTCAAACTTTTTGATACAACCCTTCAATCATTTATTGTGCACGGAATTGATCCACTGTTTTCGTGTTTTAATTGTTTCGCGAAATTCAATTTGTAAAGTTCGTAAATAACATTTTGGTTCGCGTTGACGCTGGTTTGATTAGTTTTCGATTCGCAAGTTTAGATTGGAATTTTAAGAAAATCTTGTAGGATTAAAATGTTTATGTAATCATTTTTAGTGGACTTTTAACAAGCACTAGTTTACAGTACTTATAGTTTATAGTACTATAGTCGTCAAATTGGGTTGGACTTTGTACGTTTCGAAGACTGCTTTAGGTTGTGTCAGCCATTTTGTATGAACGTCTACGAGACTACATAGATAGTTATTTTTCTAGACCTTCAAGCTTTATATTGATGCAGTGTAAGTACCATTTTGCTCTATTTTCACGGCACTATTTTCTAGATTTCAAATGTTTAAAAATTGGTCATTGTTCTCTATAATTGACCATTATCTAATTTTTACTGTGACCAATAACAAAATATCTATATGATCTTCAAGAAAATTTACATCTTCTATCAAAAGTACTTTATTCTACTCATACTTCAAGAGATTTGAGTTCATTTCATCAAATTACAGATTGTATCAAATTACCACCAAATCCCAATTAATTTCCACATGAAAGTATCAATGTCTCCAGTCCCAGAAAGAAGCTATTCTAAACTATTCTTTCTCCCCGAACATAATGGAATTGTCCAATAAACTCTGGCCTCGAATCTCGGTCCAATAAAGCAGATCTATTCTTTGCCCTGTCGTTCAGAAATAGGATTCTCACCGTTTATGCTCCCCTCGCTTCGTGTTTCGAATCGTAAGACAACCGTTTGTGCATTACATCAAACGAAAGATCAAATCCCCTTTCCAATAAACCTTATGGTCAATCCCATTCGCACTCTAATCCCTTCGAACGTATGATTGAAGTCCTAACTGCACATGCGACATTTTCTTTCATCTAATCCTCATCCACGCGTGACATCTGTGAACTGCAAATTGCGATCAGAGCATTTCTAGGATTTTTATTGTTCAAGCATATTTTTAGGATTTCTGTTATTCAGGATTTTGTTATGGGAGTTTTAGGATTTTTATGATGCAAGTACATTTTAAGATTTTTATTGTTTAGGTACATTTTAGAATTTTTATTTGAGTATATTTTCAGGATTTTTGTTTAAGTACATTTTAGTATTTTTGTTAATCAAGTATATTTTAGGATTTTTATTGTTAAGTACATTTTAGGTTTTTTGTTGTTCAAGTACATTTGCAGGATTCTTGTTTAAGTACATTTTAGGATTTTTGTTATATCAGTATATTTTAAGATCTTTATTGTTCAAGTATATTTTAAGATTTTTACTGTTCAAGTATGTTTCAAGGTCTTCATTGTCCAAGTATGTTCTAAGATCATTGTACAAGTATATTTTTAAGTCTGTATTGTTCGAATACATTTTTAGAATATTCATTATTCCTCCTCCATTATGCAGTCTAGTGTCATGTATACACACGTGATATATTGAACTGACTCATACTACATGACGTTAGTAACAATTGAATGTTTAGGTCAGTTAGGTTAGGTGTTAAGTAGCAATTTCATAAGCAGTCCACACAGTCAGCTAATATGAATCAACATCTGTCCTCGATCACAAATACAAAATGGTCGCAACGGTGTGAACCGATTTATCAAATCAATAAGTTTCGAGCGGTCGGCCATTTTATCCCGGTGAGAAAAGAGTTTCTGGCGGGATATCACGTTCGACGAAATAGTTTGAAGGAAGCAGGCAAGCTTTCAACGTCCGCGTCGCCATTAACGGTCGAGTGTATTTAGTTTGCGAGCGAGCTCGAACGTGGGGGAGCAGCGGCAACAGTAATAAGACAGACGGAGGAACGAAGAAGGCGCGAAATCGCACGGGCCGAAACAAGCGGCCAAAGAAGGTGAGAAAGAACAGAGGAAGAAGAGAGAAAGTCCACGGAGATGGAGAGCTCTCAGCAAATTGGAGAGTCCCGGCCTTTTCTATTGCGTGCCCGTTTCCATTCGCACGGAAACATCGGCGCGCCCCTGTTTCCTCCCTTTTCAACTTCCCTCCATTTTTTTTTCTCCTCTCCTCTTCCGCTCTTCTGCTTTTTGCCCGCCTCTCTCCCTCTATTTCGTTTCAACCGTGGCCTCGTTCGTTTCGTCGCGTACTCCGAGAAAATAAGTGGCCTGGTCTAGCAACGAGGGTCACTTATCGTCGCGGGCCATCTGCGGCTGTTGTGGAAAGTCTGCTCACGGGGATGATACACGTGTCCCGACTCGACGATAAGACGATCATTTCTATCGGGGAAATCGATTTCTAGACAACTTGTTTATCGACTGCGCTCTTTATTAACGTTGATTTTGAGAATTAATATACATTGTTAACCTAGGCACCGGGCACTCGTTACAAGTTTGGAAACGTAAATCGTATTTGCTCTGTGATTGAGTTTGATCAGTCATTGAACAGATCCCTAAATCCAAAGTATACTTAACTTTCTTATGCAGCAATTAACTCTGACTGACTTAATTCGTCACAAAACTGATGCTGACAATTTTCACTATAGTTATAACTTTGGTAGCAAAATAGTAGGTCAATGCTGTCAATTGTCCAGCCTATTTACTGAGAATAATTATCCCCCGTTCAACGAAACACGAGCAAATCGAAGTTATAATAAAAGGTCTCCGACATCAAACTTCGTTCCCGAATAATTTCCGTCATGCATTATTCCGAGCCCGTCCAAACTTTCCGCCAAACTCGCCCGCGAAAAAATAGCAAATAAATCTTTCTCTCGCGTGCCGTCACTCTTTAAAAAGCGTATTTTGCAAGAAGCGTAAAAAAGAAGGAGCCCGGCACTTCCTATCGTCGAGAAGCGTTTTATCATTCCTCTGCAACTTTTATCAGACACACTTTTAGCGTCGCAGTTTCAAAGATAGTTTTCCGAGCTTGTCCGGCGGTCGCATACACACACGTTTTCCACGCATTCACCGTGGAGGAGAAAAAAAAAACGCGAAAAAAAGGGGAGCGAAATAAGCGTTTGCTCGTTCAAAGGTGAGGTCAAAAATTTTCAATTGCCAACACACTTTCACTCGCGGTTAAATTTCCAGCCACGTTTTCGCTCCACCCTTTTTTTTCTATCCCCTGCATTTCTCTCTTCTGGTCGACCATCTCCGGCGAAAAAGAGAGAGGAACAAAATGAAAGACTCGCCACGAGCGTCGCTCGATATAGCCGAATGTCAACGCGTGCATTTATAAACGTTCGGACTAAGTACCGTCGTTTTCATCAGCGGGTTAATATCGGGTCGAAAATGGCCGCTTGATCCGCGACATTTCTTCGCGGATGACGGCGAGAAAAGAGTTTCTAAATTAACAACCACTTTTTGGTTGCACTTTTCAACCTCGCTTTTATTGCCGGACGGTGAACATTTTTATTACGCTGTGGGCTTCTGTACGATCCGGGAATTTCAGGATGCGCGATGAAACGAAGGTGAAAATATAATTATTGTCATTAATAACTGGAATTCCTTGTTCTGATGCTTCATTTTTCTGGAGATGAAATGCGTACACGTACGTCTCGCATGTGTAGGTATAATGAAGGGAAGAAAAGAAGTGCCTACTATCATAAATATTTTATTTTTTAATGTTCTCATCTTGTAACATTTCAAAATTGTCCACTACTATACTTCTAAACGATCTCGATTAATTCCGTTTTGGTCAAAGAACAGAATCTGTTGCGAAATATCTTTGATAAGTAATTAAATGTTGAAGTATAAAGGATCCAAAAAACGTGGGGTATTGTTCGAGCGGGCTTGTTGCAAAATCGATAGAGTTCAAAGAATACGTTTCCTGTTTTCCTTACCCATTCATTGGTCGAGCTTCAAAGTGAAAAGGCAGCTTCTGCGACAAAGCGTTCCAGAAAATTACAATAGCAGACTTTGAAGCACCGTCACGAAGAGATACTTCACTGACATAAACGTCTACACATAAAAATGTCTTCACTTTTACTATTAGTAAAGTCCTCTTTAAAATCCTTTCCGAAGAATTGCACAATTGTTTTTGGGCTCTTGTGAACCTCGAATCCTCTATAAAAAAATTTAGCAAGCGTTTGTGCATTTCAAATCCTTTGCAAACAGCTTTTCAATTTTGGTACTTGTGAGATCCTATGCATTTCAAATACTTCACAAAAGAATTTACAATTCTAGTATCTGTAAGACTTTATGAACTTCAAGTCCATGCAAAGTGCAACTTTGGCATTTGTAAGATTTTATATATTTAAAATCTTTTACAAAAATATTTTACAATTTTATATTTCCATCATTCCAAATCTTCTGTCAAAAACTGCATACAAATTGGTAACGGTATTTGCTTTTAATTAGGTTTCTTTCGCGAGGATCGCATGAACAATCGGGTGTTTTAAGGTTGTTTTTCCGATATGCTGCAACGAATAAACAGGGCCAGAGATTCAGAAGCCTGGTAGGAAAATCGTGAACGTTTCCAGGAAAAGAAGTTTCGGAGCAAACCGTATGCATACTGCTGGTTACACTGTGTTTACTCGAGCCAGGTAACCCCACGGGAATACGGGATACGGGCGTCTCACAGTTTGTCCCTGGAACTCATGGCAACGATTTCTATATCGAACCAACCTGGCGTGTATGGATTTCTTTCATGCGCGATAGAGACGTTTCGCAGGCTGTGCACAGACCGAAACTCGTACTCTCTGCTCGTCGGCGGAATAATTTTTGACGCTACGAGCGGTTGTTTTGCAGGATCCGATGCTTTCTATTTTGGATTATCGATTCTGCCGTACGGAGGATGCGAGGATATCGTTTAACAGCTTCTACAGGGGATTTCATACAGATTTTTATATTGATACTACTGCTTTAGTGGATATAATGTTTTTATATACGAATTTTAATAGTTGAGTGGTTTAATAGGGTTATTTATACGATTTGGCTATATGTTTTTGGTCAATGTTTCATTGTGTATGGATTTTCACTTGATAGATGGCTAGGTACATATTATTTCGATTGTATATAGTATTTGTCTACTTGTTTGATTAGGTTCGGTTGATTCTACTGGTCTGACTATCCTTCGACTATTTGACCGAACCGATATTTCATTTTAACTGTTTGATCATTTGTGATAGTATATACTATCTGATATTACGTGTTTGATTATCTATGGTATACGATACGGTATTATTCTACTTGTCTGACCACACGAAATCACCGATTGTACTGTTCTGCTTATCTGACCACGTATGATATCACACACTGTCTTATTCTACTTGCCTGGCCACATGTGAAATCATATACTGTCTTATTCTACTTGTCTGACCACATATAAAATCATACATTGTCCTATTCTCCTTGTCTAACTACATATGATATCACACACTGTCTTAATCTACTTGTCTGACCACATATGATATCAGCCACTGTCTTATTCTACTTGTATGACCACATACGAAATCACACATTGTCTTGTTCTATTTGTATACCCACATATCTAGTCAGACACTGTCTGGTTCTACTTGTCTCACCACATATGATATCACACACTGTCTTAATCTACTTGTTTGCCCACATATGATACCACACATTGTCTTATTCTATTTGTTTGGCCACGTATGATATCACACACTGTCTTGATTTACTTGTCCGACCACGTATGAAATAACACATTGTCTTGTTTTACTTGTCTGACCACACATGATACCACACGCTGTGTTATTCTACTTGTCTGACCACATATGAAATTACACATTGGCAGGTCCTACTTGTGTACTCACATATCTAGTCAGACACTGTCTTGTTCTACTTGTCTGACCACATACATTGCGCACTGTCTTATTCCATTTGTCTAACCTACCATAACGTATACTGTTCCACCGTACTTTTTCGATTACTCATCTGATCAGACACTACGTCCACTACCTGTCTGACCACCTGCAACACTATCCGCAAATCGTAATCACGGTGTGCAAGTAATTGTCAAACAAATCGTATCCGACAGATAAACACTCTCGAAAGTCTTTCTCCTCGGTGGCACGATTCGATAGGTCGATCAGATCGACAAGTTCATCCCTCGGTCGCGATAAAGAGCTGGTAATCGGCGTTAAAGAAAAAGAGAAACAGAGTAGAAAGAAGTAGTAAAAGAGAAACGAAAGAGTACCAAAGCGATCCGTTGGAGATCCCATCGAGCAGAACGGATTAAATTGAAAAATCACGGCCGCGGGTCTACCTTGGGGCTCGCTTTGTCAAGTCAGATTACGCGGCCGAGATTATTTCCGTGATCCAAGGAAAACGCCTTCTCGTCCACGGGAAAGCTGGAAGACTCGCGTACGTAAAGCCGGTGCCGGTTCGATTAAGAAGACCAGAGGCGGAATTGCTGCTCTTCCGATGCAACCTCCTGAAGAGGGTCGTCGAGCTGACATCGTGAAGTGGCTTCCTGGAGGTCAGGTTTTATCTTCTCTCGAAATTCCATCGTCTTATGGCCCCGGTTTCCTCTCGCTATCTCCTTTTCAATTTCACTTTCTTCGTCTCGCCGCGAACAGACCTCCCCGCTGGAAATTCGGCCGCCATTCGAAATCTCGAATTTGCATCTCGTCGCACCACCGCTTCTGAATCCGATTGCCTAGGGAATAACCGGGCAGGGAAAGAAAGGGTGGTATTAAGATTCGTACGGTGAAACCGACCCCGGATCGAAATGTCGAGGACAAGTTTTTATTCCCGGTTCCGATGGGACCAGGGTTTCTCGTTGATTAATTTTTTCCTCGAAACGGTTAGGATTTGTTGTAGGGTGTAGAATTAGCGAACGTGGTGGAAAAAACGTAGAATATTGTGGAGTATACAAATGAAAAATATGATAGAGTAGTAGAATACTACAACTAATAAGACACCAATACAGAGACAGTAGATAATATAATAACGTAGTAAAATAGAACAGTAAGAGAATTGCAAACGAAATAATTGTATTGTCCGACAGGAATCGAATACGATATGGAAATAAAGTTGTCGAAAAAAGGGGGCGAAAGAGTTGGAAACAAACGACAGAATGATTACAGGCCCTCCAGAAGAAATTTAATATTCCCAACAGGCAGGTGCTAAAACAGACAGGGAAAGAGCAATTGGGGTTGCATGCAACACGATTCGTTTTTCAGGAAAACGACCCTCTCTAGCCGAGCAAAGAACGGGGCGCAACGAGAATTCATCACGGCAGGTGATCGATGCACCGTGAAATTTACAACGGAACGCAGAGTGGTACTTCGGCACGGAAATATTTCAAACTATGCGAAATATTTCTCAATAACTTGGCTTTGCTAGAACACGAGCCCGGTTGTTCGCGTGTCGACGTTGTTATACCGATATGACATACACGGGCTACGCTGAAGGAAATACTATTTTCTCCCCTGCTTTTTACGACGATTTTTAAGAAACCATGTTTTACGTATTGATTAAGAATAATACGGTTTTGGTATTTACTTGTCAGTTGTTTTTATATTTTCGTGGAATATTCATGTAACTTTGTCTTCTTTAATTATTAAACTAAATTCTTTGGGAGAATTGATTAACTTAATAGAAGCTATCAGTCTGTTAATAAAATTGAATTGCAGAAAGAAAATTTTGCTATGAGATTAAAAGTTGTTTTCCAGACTCAATTTGTTTTTACATGGAACTCTTATTCTTTTAGTAAAATTTTGCATAAGAAGATTATATCAGTTTACTGTCTTCTGAACAATTTATCAAGCCTACAAGGCATGAGTGTATGAAAACCGTTACAAAATAAAAATTATAATAATGTATTGTATAGTAGAAGCACCCTGTAAGCACTTTAACAATTTTGATTAACAAAGGAATAGTTGTAAATTGAATGTACAATTCAGTTAATACAGGCAGTCTATTGTCTGGCTACATAATCCCTATTCTACTCTATAGCTTGTCTGACTATGTATCGACTATCACTACTTAACGATGCTATTGTGTCCTTCATTCTTGTCCCATCACTTATGCATTACACCTTTGTAAATTACACAATTAAAGTTTGTTGTCACTTTGCTAAAATGACACAATTATCAGTCAGAATATATCTGCAGGTTTTTATAAAATTTCTCTTCGTAGATGGCTCAAATATTACCTCACTTTGCATATTTTGCAAATTTTATACATTCGTTTGCATATTTTGAAAAATACATTCTCTCGCATATTTTGCGAATTTTATACACTCGCATTTTTTACAAACGCATAAATATTTATGGTCCAATTTAGGACGAAATTACATATTTTAAATTATTATAAACGAGGATCAATATTAATAAAATTTGGCGCTCGATTTCCAATGAATTCACCATGTGTTCAGTTATAGAAATACCTGCTTTATTGTCAAATGTTCTGAAACGTTTAGCTAAATATTTGATGAACATTTCTAACAGCTATTGAATAATATTGTATTGCTCTCATGATTTGCAAACAGTGAAATATTTCATAATTAATTCTTAAATTCACGGTATGAAGATAATTTGATATTGATAGATGAATTAATTATAACTCAGCATAAATTTGAACGAACTCTTAATTTCACGAAATGAATACACTTTCCTTTCATTATTTAATATCCACCATGGCAGCAATTTTTCACCGCATCGTTTATTTCGATACAATTTATCCACAGGATATTTTTCTTTCATCTTCTCGCCACACTAAGAACATATCTTCCCGAGAGGAATTAATTTGTATTTGCTTATCGATTCGCCGTTTTCTGCAGCGTCCACGTTTCATATAAATGCGGCTTACAGAAATTCCATGCAGAAAGTGCACATCGGAGAAGAAATATTTTCTCAGCACTCGTTAATTTCTTTCTTCCGATCGAATATTTAATCTGTTGGAATTAATTATCGGGGACGTTTCACGATGCGTAATTAAATTAATACCCGGACCCAATTTATAATAATTTCGAACTGCGATTTGATTTGGGAATGCAGCTGCAATTTTATCGCTTAACCTGTTTCGAATCATTTATAACAAATTTATCGCGATAAATCATGAACATGCGAATATACCTTTCTGTCATTGGCAGCAAGAAATAAAGAATCGAATTGCATTGAAAATTAGTTAAATTACAATAATTACATTAACGATATAATTACACTGATTATTAATTATATTAAATATTATTTGATGATAATAATAAATTTCTCTGTATTCATGGAGAATATGTCCTATAAATAATATGTAACAGTTATTACATTTCAATATGAAGTATTTTAATAAAAATAGTACAAATAACGAGAACAAAAGTTTAATACGAAACTCCTGATAGAATATATGCACGAAGCGGAAATAATTAGCCTGCAAATAATAACATGATAAATGCATTAATTAAAATTGCCAGCTTAAATGTGTGCATTGTAAATTGTAACATTAATCAAAATGTGAGAGATGATATTTAATCACGGAGTCGTTCGTAATCAAAACGTTATATATTCGTACAAATTGCCGGTTTACCGTCGAATATTTCGAAATTATTTGCAAAATATCACCTAAATATTCATTAGAAGCATCATCATATTAAATGCTCGAAGTTTCTTTCGCGGTTGATATTCGGTCCACGCATTAAAGTCACTCTGTGCCAACGGTGCCCCTTAAATGCGTTGTGTAATGTATTTTACGTCTCGCGGCATTTTGCATAATTCGCGCTTTGCATATTCCACTTGAACGTCATGTGCATGAATGATACCGCATATTTCGTAAGCATATGCATCTAGGGGAAATCAGTTTCGTCGTTCGTAACGACGCTCCATTATTTTTATACCAGATAGTCAAAAAGTTATTACACTTGATACACCTCGCATATTTTTAACTAAAAAACACAGTACGCTCATTTTGCATTTCAAATAACTTTAAACTCGATAACTTCAGAATTTTTTTTTCCACTTTTCGTGATCACCTATATGACGCACCAGGTGCGTCCTGAGAGTAAATTATTTCTAGCGAATATTCGACAATTTTCTCGACAAAGTGAAACGAGTAGAAAGAATATACCAAAATTGATGTTTCTGTAACGTCAATTTTTATTACATTGTGCTTTGACCAGCTGTGCGTGGCAAATATTTTTCCAGGCAAACATTCAGCGAGATCGTTCGTGTACACGAAATATGCGGCATGGAAATGTGTCGTTTGATCGCGGGGTTCCATAATTAGCCGCTGTCGTCCGTGCGTATCGAATGCGATCGCTTTAGCGAGCAACTCGATAAAATCGTAGCGGCGATCCTTTTGATTAGGATACACATTCAATTCGAGCCGGCCACACCGTCGAAATTCCGCGTGTCGCTGTACGCAATTTTCGCACGATTCAGAATTACAGAGGCGGTACACGTCCTGTCGCGTCCCGTGGCCGTTTAAATTAACAAAGCCCGTGTTATAACGAAGCGGGAAACAATCGCTAAATTGTGCGGTCGAAAATGTTTCATCGTCCCCGTTGGAAATATTACCGGTCCGATAGGTGACACGGAAATTATTTTCGATCCCTCAGCCACCCTTGATACCGCGTACAATTTCCGATCGTGTTACTTCCCTTGTTTTTCCCCTTATTTTTGCATTAAACCGCGTTTCGCCGAAAGGTGTAATTAATCGCTGTTGTTTTCGAAACGCGCGTTTTATTTCTGCGGATCATCCGGCTGATAGAGGAAATAAATATTTGCTTGAATAATGGATTGATTTCGGCTTCGGATTTTGTTTGCAAAGGTAATGGAGTTCATGGAGCAGAATGTTTTATGGAAAGTGAAAATAAATTGCTGATTTCGAAGAATATTTACCTGCGTGGGTACCTGTTTCAGTAAATATAACGTACTCGTGGAAAAAAGGATAATTAAGTTAATCACTGACTGACCATATATGTAACTCTTCTACTAGGAAAAATATATGTTGTTTGTTTTTACTCCTCTGACTAAAGATTGTCTTAGACTACTTGCTAGAATGTTCATTATATTATTGTATTGAGCTTGCAATGATTATATCATATATTGTCTTATTCTACTGGTCTGACTAGGTTCAATAAAATGATACCCTCAGGTAATTGCCTGACCAGTATTTGATATTAGACACTGTCTTGCTCTACTAGTTTGAGTAACGTGATACTAGACACTGTCTTATTCTACTCGTCTGACCACCCATGATGAGGGGTATGCCTTATTCTACTTGTCTGACCACCCGTGATAACTAGTGTGCCTTACTCTACTTGTCTGACCATTTATGATAAGGAGTGTGTCTTATTCTACTTGTCTGGCCACCTGTGATAAGTGGTAGGCCTTACCCTACTTGTCTGACCACTTAGGATAAGGAGTGTGTCTTATTCTACTTGTCCGACCACCTATGATAAGCGGTGTGTCTTATTCTACTTGTCTGACCATCCTATCTACGTACACTTGTATGGTAATGTCTCATTCTACTTCATTTCACACTACCTACCGTCTCACTTCACTATGATCATATTGTCCACTTTGGAGTCTACTGATTTGTTCGTTGGTTCGCAACACGAACGAATTAAGTGAAACAAATAGAACGTTGAATATAAACGATAATAATTCATCAACCGTTCTGTTTATTTTCACTTGTTATAATCCTTCGGAATCCTGTACGCTTCTAACCCAGTGTGCGTGTGTGAGTTGCGCGACTTTAACGAGTGTACAGATCGAAGCTCACGTAAGCCCCAAAATCGACGGCAACTTTCAATCTGTCCTCGCGAAGTTTAAATGCCAACTTGGGAGCGATTTGAGTTTCCAAACTTCCCGAAGTAAACAACGATTGTTTACACTGGATGCTTGGGAACCGTCGGATAACAGATTCATCGAGATGGGACATACCTAGATGAATTTTAAGTCTTATGAAATTCCGAATGCGTCTTCGTAAATTACGCAACGACTGCTACAATCATTGTATAACCGGAGTTCCAATGATACAAATTGAATACATTAGTTGATTATGAAAGCGTTATAACTGTTCGTGATGTTTGTGCTAATTTTCTACGATATACAATAATGGGCAATCTAATCCAAGCACACAAATCACAAAAGGATTGCTGTTTCGCAGATATCTTAGGCAAACAGTAGATACGAGGCAATGTGTCAGCTACCACGGATTAAACTAAGACTACCGTAAATTATGCTGCCAATTCGATAAGAGTAATTAACAACGATTACTGCTAGCTAAATCCTCTCAACAATTCCCTGTGCTCTCGGCCAATACCGTGTACTGCTTTATTCAAAACGATACCGACAGTTCAATAAGCTAGAATGTATTTTATGAACACGTTTCAAAAGATCATATTCATTTATAAGGGAAGGGTTCATTTTTAAGGGACATTTTTAATTTCTCTCCGGGACTTTTATCCGACGCAGAATGCATTATAGAAGAAGATTGAACGAGAAAGAAAATAAATAATATAAAACCGCATTGTTCACGTAACAATGAGGCACATTACACAATAGTTTTTTCGTTATCCACTTATTTTTTTCGTCGAAACAGACACCATATCCCCTTTCATTTTCCATTATCCGCGTACGAAACCCACGGTCGAAGTTAGTATCGATCAATGTGCTGCAATATAATCCGACGGGCGAGCCGGCGAGCCTCGACCTCGCATAAAACAATATAATCCAGGTAATAGGATAACAAGCGGTTCGTCTGCCGGTCAAACGGGACAAGTATGAGCGGATGTGCCCCATTTAGTCTTCCAACAATTTCATGCTATTCTAGTCATTTCTCTGCTACTAATTATCGCGTACAAGTACATTTGCAAATGTGTAAAGGGAAGAATGTTATTTGGGCTGCTACATACTAACGTTCATTACTTCTCACTCTATCTCTAATTAACAACAACCCAGATTCCTAAATTTCTACGTTTCTATATTAACATATTTTTGAACTTCTAAATACGGACAATGGAATGTTTGATATTTTGGAAATTTTATAATAGTTTACTGAGCATTTGATAGACATACATTATGTGCCGAATTATTATATGTGAAATAGTGACGCAATAAACCACTGTGCACTCAAGTACCACGTGCTTGATCACTAGGTATTGAATTATTGTGCGTTGAAGAGTGATATGTTGAATCACCACGTATTAAATTAACCACGTATTGAGTCACCACGAATTGAATTACTACGCGCCGAATTACCACGCATTGGGTCACCACGCGTCGAATTACCACGTCCCGAATCGCCACGCGTCGAATTACTACATATCGAATTACCACGCGTTGAATTGTCACGCGTCGAATTACCACTCGTCGAATTCCCACGTGTCGAATTACCACGTATAGAATTACCACGCGTCGAATTACTACATATCGAATTACCACGCGTTGAATTGTCACGCATCGAATTACCACTCGTCGAATTCCCACGCGTCGAATTACCACGCGCCGAATTACTACATATCGAATTACCACGCGTTGAATTGTCACGCGTCGAATTACCAATCGTCGAATTACCACGTATAGAATCACCACGCGTTGAATTGTCACGCGTCGAATTACCATGCGTTGAGTTCCCACGCGTGGAATCACTATGCGTTGAGTCACCACCTATTGAATTACCACGCGTTGGATCACCACAAGTGGTACTACCTATCACCGAATAATCACATACTGACTCACCACATACCAGAATCACAAATTGAATCACCACGCATTGAATAGTCCCTCGCTGAACTGCGCCCTGTAGACTCACAAAGCGTCCAACTTCAAATCGCCAAAACTAGAATCACCAGGTGTTATAGCATCATTATTCAAATAACAACATATCAAATCACCCCGTATCTCCACCCGCCATTATATCTGCATACGTAGATCAGTTACACAAAAAGTCAGGTCACATTTCAATGGAATATCTCGAAAATCCCATAGGTACGATCGATGATTTGGTAGATTCACAATGGAATCGAGGGTATAAGGTTGCGGATCACGCAGCATCGCGGAGAAGCAAGAAGGGTCGATATCGAATTTTCCGCAACGTGACGGCAACGCGTAACGAGGCTCGACGTAACACCACGACGACGACGACGACGCCAGCGACGTCGACGATGACACAACTAGCAGCTACGACCTGGCAAAGTGGATTGTCCGTGATTCATGCATCGATGATTGGTGCAATTGTCATGTCAACGAGCGACCTCACGGCCGCTTTGATTCACTCGGCCCCGACCGTTCCACGTGAAACTACGGAATTCCATTAACGATGCTGGTTGTCATCCTTTCGTCACAGCCAGACCAGACCACTCCACCCGGTCTGTCCAACTGTTTGACGTCATTGTAAAACTATCTACGCTTCGGTGAATTAAATGTTCGCCAATTCAGTTAACCATACGGTCTGCGAACTATGTTGCCACGTTTCGAGACTTTTCAATTTTTACGCTTGAGAACATTTAGGTATTGCATTGCAGATATTTGCAAATACTTTCACATTTTTAGGCTTTGAGGTCAGGTAATTTGGACATTGGGACATTTCTAACCCGTTCAGATGTTTAGGTTTAGAGACATTGTTTAGTCATTTGTAAATTAAAAATCTTCAATTGCTGAAATTGTCTGACAGCAAATTTTTGAGCGATATCTTAACTAAGGATATTATAAACTTGATGGAACAAAGTTGATATTATTAACTTGATGGAACAGAGAAATGATGATTAGAAAACATAAATTTGAAAAGCAATAACAAATCATATGTGTAAGAAATCATAAATGTCATTGGAAGATCAATATCGCGAAGTGTGACGGTAAACGTAGCAATTTCTGCGGTGACGCTGAACGTGTTAATCTGTCGTTGATTAGATTCAACGGATCCGTAGACAGCTCGATCATTCTTATCGAATCG
The DNA here is from genome assembly GCA_036983795.1 of Megachile lagopoda. NCBI lineage: Eukaryota > Metazoa > Arthropoda > Insecta > Hymenoptera > Megachilidae > Megachile > Megachile lagopoda. The sequence continues at coordinate 3,965,270 of CM072794.1, forward strand.
GTAGGATCAAGGCTAATTTACACAGAGTCTGCGATTAATCCTGGCGGAACGGAGTGACACGTATCGGTTGGCGTGCACGTGGCCTGCGTGTATGTCCTCGAGGTCTCTGTGTCACTTACAAATTACGAGCCGCTTTTACACGGCCGCCGCTAGAAACTTCCTACCGGATTAACGCAAACGTGTAAACCGTTCAGGACCAGCCACGTCCGACAGATTAACGGATTAAGCGGAATTCCGCTACAATGACGTGCAATTACTGTCCGTGTACCTCTCTATCGTCCCTCTGTTTGCCTTCCTAGCTCCATTTCTTCCTTTCGGTTCCACCTTTTTCCTTTCAAACACTTGATGCTGATGAGAACGTACCGAGATGCTATTATACCACACTGACAATTTCGATCAATCTTGCTTTATGACTTATCTGTCAGGTGCGTCAGACGGGACTAGCCAATTATGATATTAAGAGAAAGAAATGTTATGTCAATGTATTCAATCCTTGACTAACTTGGACTTAAAATGAAGGGTATTAAAAATTCGAGGTCACAGTTGCGTGAGTGTGTCACGAGTGTACACACATGTGGACACATGAATATTGTAAGGGGTGAAATATAAAATTTGAAAAATTATAAAGAGGGTGCTTCACATGTTCCTATAAGTCGTCAGTCACCATTTTGTGACAAGTGTGTCCGATTAAGTTCGGCAAATATATTCGAACGTCCGTTAACAAAGTTATTTACACCCTGTAGGTACATTTTCGCGAAGCAGCAAAGAGAAGGGAAAAATGTTCGCAGTCTTATTGGATCACTTCGCAATCTCGCTGGTGGATCTCGAAGGCGCGGATTTCCGGTTTGGCTCGGTTCCCGCGGCTTCCTCGTAGAGAAGCTGTTAGTCGAATTATCCGGCCATCCTCTACTCGTTCAACTTTTACCACGATATTCTCAGCCATGTGTAAAACGGAGAAATCGAACGGGTCGCAAAAACCTGGGCGCGATTTTTTTTAAACATTCCGGGCAAATTGCTGACGACGTTTCTTCGGGACGTTAGAAATTACAGGAAGCACTCCTCTCTGCCGCAAGATCCTGGGATCCACTTAACCTGATTGAGACAATCGCTCGAGGGATGGAATAATTGAAGAGATTCCGGGTACAAAAGGATTTCTTCGCGATTTCTTCGCTGCTGGGAAGGTTGCATTATTCGTGATATTGATTTCAATCGATCTACCACAATTTTCGAACGGATTGTTAAATTCAGGAAATTATCGTGTTTGAGTTGTCGGGAGATGCTTCGGTGTTTGCGTTAGATTAATCATTGAATAATTCAGTCTTTCCATATTTTAAATTTTGATATTCACCTCGGTATACCTGGTATGTTTAATATACTATTTCACAGCAGTTCAGTGTGGTTCGTGATTCAATTTTTCTTTCTCATTCTTATTTATTTATATTATACATAAAAATGCATAGTTACATTTTTCAAAACAATACTCTTTTTAAACTCTTTAAAAAAAATGTGAAATGAAGGACTGTTATAACAAAAATAATATCAATAATCTTTTTAAATAAGACCTATCGACAAAGATGTTAAGTAACCTCAATATTAATGCAAACTTGTAAATGTTTCTGTTAATGCAGTTATCATCCTTGGTAATATTTTGTTCTTAAATCGTATGCATTAAAATTTCTGATAATGTACAATTTGCAAGAAAATGTTAACATTGAACAATAACGAGTTAGCAAACAAGAATAGGATCAAAAGACACGAGTTAATCGTCAGTTTATTACTAGGCCGAAAATGGAGCAACTGACCCATTAATCGTCAGCAGGAGGGCAAGAGTCAAAGTTATACCATGATCGTCAATTTGCTTTTCATTGACAGTGTCTGGTCCGAATTTAGTGTGCTGGGCGGAGACAGGAAACGAATCGTGGTTGACAATGATTAATCGACGAGAAATGGATCGGTATACCCACAATTTCCATTCACGATTACGAAAGAAGTAATAAAATACCCTCGCTCAGACGTTTTCCGTCACAACTGCACGTTACACAATATTTTACCATTCAATTTTTATTATTCTACCATTCAATTTTATTATTCTACTTCTCAATTATATTATTTCGCTATTTTACGTCAAGTTCTCAGTGGTCTGAAGCGTTTGATGTCGTTGGACATGTGGTACACGTAGGTCTACATAGTGAAATGTGACATATGTGGTCAGACACACTGTAATACAGATTACTGAAAATAAATGTACTTCATCTTTTAACTTGTTAGTGTATATTATTGTCAACATTAAGAGACTTTCGTTAACATTTCCTATAAATTATAAATTTATCTGAACTTGCAGTGGTGATCACATATGTCACATATGCCACACATGACATAACAAGGACACATCTTTTAATTTTATCTTTTGATCTGTTAGTGTATATCATTGTCAACAGTAAGAGACCTCAAACTTTCACATGCTTTTCCTATAAATAATTTAACTCAATATGCCAGTCACATATGTCACATATGAGATCAGGACAAGACCACGTATAAATCTCATCCTATAAACTGTTAGTGTACATCATTGTCAGAATTTATATTCTCAAGTTTTCAACGTTATCAACATTAATGCCTTCAATCTTTCCTATAAATAATTAATTTAGCTGAAATTGCAGCTGCGGTCACATCTGAAATATTAAAGCACAGTTCGTCCACTAAAAAGCGAATACTAAAAATTCAAAGACTTCGAAAATTCCGTATCTTTCGATCTGATGACAACTACAGTTAATTTCACAACCCTGAAAATGTAAGACGAAGAATTTCAGCTTCAATCAGTGCCCCTTTTTCAGCGCACTATCAGTCCTGTGGCATGCGAACTATATACTGGTTCGAGTTTCACAGGTGATCATCGGGTCGTCGCAATTCCACGGTAGTTACTGCACTTCACTCCCTAGAGTCCGATAACTTCCGATTTGAGGCCAGGACGAAGGTTCAGGTCGAATTCCGGGCGAAGGGTTGCTTCTTGGTTTAACCTGTCCCACCTCGGCGACCCAGAATCCCTCGACAAATACGCGAACGTCTCGTAAACTTTCCGAACTTCCCGTTTAACTTTGCCGATGGTCAACTTCACCCTTCCCCCTTCGGTCTTATACCGCGTGTCCTAAAACGGCGAACTGTCGATCATGAAACCTTCGATCTTCAAACTGCATTTCGCATAAGTTTCAGACACTTCTGGGAGAAATTGTCGATCGATTCTCATTTGTCATATTTTATTTAGCATTACAATTTAGAATATTTAAATTACAATTTTTTAAATTCTTACATTCACCTTTATTGCAAAGTTTAAATTGAAGCAGGATTTTTAGAGGAGTTCTTGAATTATAACTACAACTTTCATTGCAATTTTTAAATTGTATCTTTCATTAAAATAGCAACTTCCTTTGCTGTATTGAAGTCATAACTTTTTTAACAATATTCAAGAACTTGGTACGAAAATACGCTTCTTATGTAAGAAAAGCTAATATAAAGCTTCTACGTTTTATTTCGTTAAGTGTTTTTACCAGTAAAAATTTCAGTCAGCAAAAGAGTCGTATGCCTTGTACGATTGTACAGTGGACTTCGCGAAAATTTGTGAAATGGACTTCGTGGAAATGTGTTACAAGAATTGTTAACGTAAACAACGTTGCACAGGGTTCGAATCAATTTTCGTCGGCAAATAAGTTCGCGCGCAATTTTCTTGATATCAGGAACACGTTTCGCGCAAAGTCGTTATTTATCCGCGAAGAAAACAAGCTTTCTTAAGAATCAGAAGAAGCCGGTACAGCGAAACCGTCGTTGTCACGTCGTTGCTGAAGTTTCAACGAATAACTTTCGCGAAAGCATTCTGCGGCGTGTTAAATGGCGAGTTAGGAAAGCTGCCCGGTCGAAACTCAGTTTCACTGATCGTTATAAAGTTTCAAAAGAATTTTGTCCGGCATAATCGCGTGAAGAAATCGCGTTACGTTCAAACTTCTTTGCTTCACTTTCCTCTGGCATATTGCTGATGAAATCGATTATTTTCAATCACCTTTCTTGACTATCAAAACGTTTCCTTTTATCGTTCACCAATGCTCTTCAATTTATAATCTACAGTAATTAATATTCCTGTTCAATATGTACAGAATTAATCATTATATTGTATGTACATTATATATGTACATAACATATGATTAATTCATATGTGTATAATATATGTGCATACCATATGCAGATAATATATAAATAATTAATATGTGCATGATATATGTGCATACCATATGTGGACAATATATAAATAATTAATATGTGCATAATATATGTGCATACCATATGTGGACAATATATAAATAACTAATATGTGCATAATATATGTGCATACCATATGCAGATAAATAGTTAATATGTACATAATATATAATTAATATGTATACACAACATAATTAATAATATGTACATGTGTGCATATATTATTCATATGTAAAATTTAATTGAACATAAATAATGGTGTCAGAAAGCAAATATTTGTAGCAAATTCTTAGTAACGGGCCAAAAATGACCCCGTCGGTTAAATATCATGCAGGAAAAATAGAGTTCGAACGTCGGAACGTGACAAAGCGATCGATGTTGATATTATAAAGCGCCGGGGGTGTTTTCATTGAGCGAAAACGTTCGGCCGGATTGCGAAAGAAATTTGGCCGGAGTCACTACACGCTCGAGGTGTCGAGCCAATAATAAAAATGTATTTCCGTGCCGGCTGGACCGATCAACTATTGTTTCTTCCTCCTTTTTCCATTTTCGAAACGAACACAGATGGATAACAGCCGATATCCATTTGTACGTTTCGTCGATCGTGCGGGACACTGAAGGGGGTGGTTCGAAATTCGGTAACCGTTAAAAAAATGAATTCTCATCGCGATGCAATTAAAATGTACCCCCCGTCGACAACTATCGTTACGTCGATGTCGCAGCTGATAAACTAACGTTACGTTTCGATGTTCAGGTAGACAGCAATAATAATTCGGTGGGGAATAATCGAACTTTCGCGATGGACCCTGTTTTCAATTTCAGATAACTGAGCTACGGTTAAAATGCTAGCTATCTATGTTTTTTAAAGGTAAATCTGTTTGATGAAATCTTTATTAGTCATAACGGAGTCGTAATGTACAACGTTCGTTTAGCGATAGATGATCAATGTCGGCCATTTTGTTTCAGAGTCAGTCATTTTGGTGTGCGTGTCTAACTTGACACTCTAAAACACTGCAGCCTTATCATTAAACCCTTATTTTAACAGAAACCTGGTACAAAATTATTGTATTATAAATACACTAAGTTTGTTTAATAAAAAATAACAATTATTTAAATATGAAAATGTTATATTTACAAAAGATAAACTAATGAACAGAAAGTATTTGCAGTAAGTAGCGAGAGCGAGAAGAGAGAATGTTGTTATAAAGTATAGGGATGAAAATTCTCGATTTAATGCGATATAAGATCAGGTTAACGAAGGTTGTTAATAGGATAGAGAAGTGGATGAACGATCCAGGGTTGGCAGGTGTACGTAACACACTCACAACCGGTAATTACTTAACACATACTTGTTCTGTTTAGCCGGCGTAGTCCTTTATATCGTAGTTTATCCGGAATCGATCGATTATTCTGGCTGGGTGTATCCCGTCGGGCGTAAAATTTTCTTAGGCATCGCGAAACTTTCCCTTCGAGCCGCCAACTTTGCGCAAAGTTGCCCGGAATATAATTACGAACTTCCGGCTGCTGGCGATGAGTTTGAGCGGACCGATTCTCTCGTAATCGAACGAGATACGATGAGCACGTAAACTGCTTAACGATTATCGTCGAACTGTTATCAAGCGGCTGCCAATATTTATGACTTTACCGAGGATTATAACAAAATCATTTCTCCGGTCAGATTTACTGCTTGATTTTAGTTACTTTGTGACATGTTATTTGCATTAGAAGGCTTTTTGTGGTGGCGGAGAATGGCCTACGTTGGATTAATACTCGCTGTATAACGTCACGTCGGATTACCGCACGTCGTATATGGCCCTGGTGGATCACCACGCGTTGTTAGTAACGCGAGTCACAACACACCACAATAGTAACATTTAGTTACCACGCGTGATATACTGATGCATTTAGATTACCACGCGTTGTGATGTTGATGCACTGCACTACCACGCGTTGTATGACGTCACATCGAATCACGACGCGTTACATATGGTCTTATTAAATTACCACGCGTTCCAGTAGCGATATATTAGTCTACCACGCGTTGTATCTGGTCTTATTAGATTACCAAGCGCTCCAATAGCCATATATTGATCTACCACGCGTTGTATGACGTCACATCGAATCACCACGCGCCACATATGGTCTTGTTAGATTACCACGCGTTCCAATAGCGATATATTAGTCTACCACGAGTTGTAGGTCTTGTAAAATTACCACGCGTGGTAATAGCCATATATAATAGCGTTGTATCACCACACACTGTATATGAACTTGGTGAATCACCAAGCGCTATATAACTGTGTTCGACACATTGTAAAAGAGATATATTGAACCCATTGTACGTCACATCGAATTACCACGCATCAGCTTGTACCACGCTTCATACCACCTCATACCGTATTTCCCAGTAATATCACCACGCATTATATCACAAACCAGCTCAGCTTTCCGCTCAATTTCGTATTTCGGCAATTTGTTCCGTATCACCAGTCAACGGCGGTATAACGAGATTCTATTATATTTCAATATTAATCTGATGAAGGTAGAATAAAAACGATCGAGATATAAATCGATTCCCAGCTAGATTTCCTTTTATTCCGTGTGAAAGCTGCCAGATGGAATAGAGTGTGGTTGGTACCGACTTGAAAGGAATACCGGCACCCATGGAGAGGGTGCTCGTTCCAATTTCCATTACCTGAAGATCTCTCTCGGGTTTGGCCTAACACATATCCTCAATATACTGGATGTACCTTTAGATGTAAACACGTAGCCGACGTGGTAGGCTGAGCAGATTAAACTTTGATTAGGTCGAATATACCGCCAGCTACCTCGGACCTATACGTTTCCTGTTGTTGACAATGCTGCTCGTATTCAGGTTTATGGGGAATATGATCATCTCCGCAGGATATGAGCTTCGTCTTGTTCGATGCTCTTCGATTCCGACAAATAAGCTGTTATCTTTTAGATGAACTCTTAGATAAGCTGTTATCTCAAAATGTCTTCCACATAGGACAAAATTCCCTTCATACAGGTTCTCCAAGTTAGGACAATAACTTGAAACCCGAGTATTATAAAGAATTGTTATCTAAAAATTTGAACAGACTCTGTTATCACCGTCAAAAGATTTTATCACAGTGGTCACTCGGTGCATGGTAAAAATCGATTAGCGATCAACTTTCACCGGAAGCCTTGCAAGCCAATCGACTATCAGGTCGTCTATCGATCACAAGCCTTACAAGTCACCGCACATATCAATTTCCTTAACTGATAATTATTTGACTACGAAACCGTATCTCCATCGTCTCGTTTTAAAATTCTCGCCGGATCGTCGGGGAATTTCGGAGGCCGCGTAAAAACGCGATCGTATCGGAAAACTATTTCGCCGGTCGTCAGCGGCATTACCTGCAGCAGGGTGCATTTGCATGGAACACGGACGCGAGGAGAGGGTTGAACGGTCCCTGTGTTCAGGTACGCCGTTACTGGAACAGGACATAATCCTCTCAGCGTAACGCTAACACCGTTTCCGGCGTATGCTCGATATGTAACGGCCGATAGACTCGAAGCTTAACCCAGCCCTCCACTTGGGGCTCGCGAACTGCTCGTCGAGGGCTCGTCAGCCCTGGGCTCCTTCACGCGGAATTCAACGCAATTTCATTTGGCCCGACCGGCAAAAATGCTCGAGATGTTGGTCTATCGCTTGATGATGGGATAGAACGTTTTGAGGATCGGAGCTTTGACGAGGGCACGACGGTTGTTTCGAGGGCATGACGATTGTTTCGAGGGCTTTTCAGGAATTGGGTTGTGTAACGCCGCTGCACCAGTGTGCAAATGATACGATAACGGCTACGGCCAACTTCGTGGTATTTGAAAGCTCGAATGATGGCCATGTACTCAAATTGTATTGCAAATTGCAACTTACTATAGTCCACAATATAGTAATATAACTTTTGCTTATGTATAATATTGTTTTGCTATATACAATGTTACGTACAGTGTTACTGTGCAATAGTATTATATAGAGTTATTGTGTGTTTCGGTGTATAGCAATACAATGAAATAGTATGGGACACCACATGTGATACTACAAAAGAATGTGTCACAAAGTAAATTATTACATTACACTACTGAAATAATTACAATGTTTTCATCTCTACCCAAAAGTCTATCTGTCACCTCGATATATCGCATGCATGAGAGATGACGGTTATCTCACATTTCCCAGTGCAAATTTCTGTCGTTTCAGTTAACAAAGTGTAAAGTAACCAAACAAGTTCGACTGTTGAAGTTGCGGATCTGTCTGAGTACACACATTCTTCGTGTTCTATAAGTAATCATAAGTCTCACTCTGCGTCATGCATGCTTCTTTAGTATTCATGTATGCGCAAAGACGATCACGTAAACGAGTTGGTAGTTGGTGCACGTTGGTGAAGTTCAGTTAGGCAACTTGCTCGTAAATCTCTGTTCGCTCAGAACTCAGGATTACCTTCGAGGACTCATTAGACCTGGAATTGCTTCCTTATTTGGGATCATCCTTCTTCGCGCACCACTGTCGGCACGCGATTCCATCGTATCGGCCTAATGAAGCTTTTATTAACGAACGCAAATTAGAATACAATCGCTCCGACTGAGAAAAACTGAATGAAATGATCGTAGATAACCTTGCCTAATTAACAACAAATTCGTGACTAGAAAGATTTCAGACACAAAGTTGAAAATATATTGACCTGCTGACCCCTGAATTTTCAAATTTTATGTTAAATTTTGTAATTTTGCTTCATTAATCTATAGTGCCAAATTTGACCCTGTAAAATACTTTTTTGGAACAAATAACATCATTTAACACGTTCGGTCCCAGGCTACCATATGTGAATGTTGTCGCATACGTGGAATGTGTAATATTACACACTCGGATTTGAACTTCTCAAATAAAGTTGATGGGAATGTTAATGTGATATAGTAATTATTTCAATGCAAAATATATAAAGTTTAATTTTTATCCTAAATTTTTCGACAAAATTTCAAGATAAAACATTCATCATTTAATATTTCAGTTTGTAAGCTGCGAAATGATAACGTAATAAATTAAACACAATGTATAAAATAGCGCATCTAGCTATCGATTTCGTATAAAACGGGCATTTATTTCGGTAAAATGGTAATTTGGAGGGTTGTTAAATAAATAAGAGCGTGTTCATCGCATTTATAGCCCGTATATTCCTCGATCCTTAAATCGAAGAATTCCTAAGCGGAACTCGTCATTGGATTTTTACGACGTCACCAGTGGTCCGAAATGCCGCGTAAGATTTTTACATCGATAGTTTCGCTTAAAATTTATCCGTTCGAAAAACGTGAACCGGCCTTTCTTTCGGGTAAACAGCGTATCTCTCTCGTGTATACATGATACTTCCGCGTGGATTATGATTTAATGCTCGGAATTTATTTGCCGGCAAGATACGGTCGACGGAGCGAGGAAAATTTTCGATTTCCCTGTGCAAACGATGCCGAGTTATCATGGGGTAAATAATGGAAGAGGTGATTCCAAGGAGAAGTCTAAAAATCACTATCGATCTCTCTCGACTTAGTACTATTTGCCGCTGAAAAAGAAATCTACCGTAGCTCATGAAATGATTATGATGCGGGACTACTTTCGACGAAAAATCAAAGCAGATTGTATAAAATAATTAAAATGATGTACAACCTTGCTGAAAGCATTTTTGCTTCTTTTACTTAGCCATAAAATATTTTCGCTTCGTCATAAATAAGGTAGATCACGTTTGTTTACGGCGCTCAAGGTACACACGTGTCGGCCATTTTTATTAATTCATGCGCTCACCGTTAGTGTCGCACGTGTTTAATTTATGGACCTAGTCCTGTGGTATTTAAATGCTTGCAAGTTCAAATGCAATATAAGTACTTATATGAATAATAGTATTATTACACTAAGTTTTATATTTATAGTTTTATATTTATGTACTATATATTATTTTTTTAAGAAATAATTCCATAAGATGTAACTATCTTGACGTGTCTTAAGGGGTTGCAAATACACCCTGTATATAATACTTGGTTATAATGTCAATATGTACAATATATATTTTATGACAAGTTTTAAGGGGTTGCAAATGCACCCTGTGTGTTATGATGTCAAAAGGAAGATTTGTGAAGGTAGTAACAGTATGGGATCAGCGAGGGTGGGTCTCTAAGTGTTTTTTTGGGCGAACATATTTTTTGAAGCGACCTGTAGAAGAATGGAAAGAGAAGGACGAAGAGATCCGAGAAGCCGGCTCGAATTCTCAATATGCCGACATGACTTCGCGTCTGGCATGAGCCACCGTTCACGCGGAATCTTATTGAAAGGAGAGATAGGCAGTAGGTGAACCATCCCCCCTGCCACTATCCCCATTTCCTTCTCTTCCCACGGCTTTTTTCCCCTATGTGTAGCCCTATTCTTCCTTCCCGCCGCTGTTTCTTGCCTTTTATACCACGCCCGGCTGCCAACCGTGCACCGTTTCGTGTCTCTGCCTTTGTCAAGCCGCGCTTCAAAGATTTACCGACGAAACATCGCCGTGTGTACGCGGTTTTGTACAGCGAAATGGCTCGCAGACGCTCGATTTTTCTCCTTTTTTTCTTTTTTCACCCTTTGCCCATCTCGTTTCCTCGCCAACGATCCGACGAATCGTGATATCCTACACTGGTGATAGCGTTTCCGTGTTTCCGGCAGGACACGCGAATGTGTAATATGTGTAACAATATTTTGCCAGCCTTTTGTTACAAAGACGCTGAAATTTATCGGTTGTTAGTGGACTGTGAATTCTTACGAAACGTTTATGTTCTATATTTCGAAGTGGTGAGAAAGTGTAGGATTTATTATTAGTGCTAGATTCTTGTTAGTGCTGTTGGTCAGATATTCATTAATTTTACCCGATATTAAGGCACGTTACAGTGAAATATAATCACTTTTCTGCGCATAATTGTCGTTTATAATAAGTTTTGCACATATGTTTTATATTCAAGGTCGAAATACTTCTTCAGAATGTATCGTAATTTAAATATTTATTTGCGTACACTGTTGCCATGGTAACATTCATTTGTGTACACCGTTGCCATGGTTACATTTATTTGTGTATACTGTTATCATAGCAACACTATATGTGCGGCCATCTTGTGATCTCAACGAAATTGGCTATTATTCACTTTGAAATATAAAAGATTACACGGTTATGAAAATATACCTCCATTTTTCACTTTATATCTTTATACCTCATTTATTCCTATTACGTCATTATGTAACTTTTCCCCTTGTTACATTATCTTATATTTTCTCGTCACAGTCTAAGATAGATTTTCAATGAAAAGAGCATAAATATTCAAAATGAAGACCTCAGTGACTCACTCGTTCACGCTCCCACAGTAAATCCAATATGATACCTTCAATTTTTCTCATGAATAATAATACCCCCCGGTCATATAACGCGTCTGAATTTACCTAAGGGCCGGAGTTTCGCGCGTAGGGGTCTCTTAAGGCCAGCCATTTTCACAAAATATATGATCGAACTTCGGTACGCCATTTCGGAAACACCCTGTGCAAGTTCGCGCGAGAGCTATGGCGTTCTGATCCTTCTCGATTTGCCAAAACGGCACATCTGGCCCAAGCATTTTCTTTCGTTCACCATGGAACCTTCGTATATATGCGTCTTTCCGGCGTGCCGATCCTTTAGCTGCTGATTTATCGCACTGTCGCGGAGATTTTTCTGGTAACGCGATATTTCTACGGGGAAGCCCGGCCGATATGAGAGCTCGGTCTTCGAAAATGAAATACCACTTCGATACGATATATCGTGGTCAAATCTAGGGTTAATTTATACGACTACTGAATTTCGAATTGCTCGATATCATTATTTTTATGGAAGTAAATCCTTATAACTGTAATAATATCGTTCTTGTCTTTTACTTGGAAATTTATCAAATTTTGGACAGGGTCTTCAACATGTGGCAATATAACGCGAGGGTGTGAAACGCGTGGTAGTGTAACGCTGAGTTGTACATCGCATGTAAGTTTAATAAGCTGCGATTTAACTCGTGGAAATCTAACGTGTGGCGATCTAACGCGTGATCTACCGTGTGGCAATATAACGCGTGGAAATTCACATGATTCAAAGTGTAGAAATCTATCATGTGAAAATTTAGCGCGTGGAAGTCCATCATGTGGCGATATAACGTGTGTCAATATAACACATAGAAATGGAATGGCAATATAACGCGTGGGAATTTAATACGAGGATATTTAACGCATAACACATCTTTGACAACTTACAATATAGTCTTGTGTAATTTCAATCGACACAAGATGGTTCATGAATTGAAAGCTATCGAATTGATCATCGATCGCATATCGATCTTGCGATTGTATTGAATGTGCTATCATAATAGACTCCTTATCGCTCAGAACGTATTCACACGTGAGACAGCTAACAGGATGGAATGTACAGTCGGTGGAACAATTATGCGATTTTCACGATACTTCTCTTTGATCGATCATACATAGAAGGAAGGTAGAGTCTGCTCGATAACGCTTTGCATTGTGCTGGTTGAAAGGAGATTATCGATGGTGATTGAATTGCGTGGAACAACTGAATAATACTGGTGTTTCATTGATAGAAATATTGCCTCGTTGCGTGTTAAATGCCATATATTGAGATATAACAATTTCATTAAACTCGATGATGTACTGTAAAATAATACTTATGATTTATCGCACGTTTAAATTAGCTGGAAATGGTCACAAATGTTTTAACGGTATTAATGCAATAATGTCAGTTACCGAAAGCTGTAGTCGATTTCGACACACGCGAAGTTGAATAGAATTTTATAACATAAAAGTAACGCACAATGGCACTTGTGGTATATCAATTCAAAGCGTACGATTTGCTGAAAATGACTACGTAAATGTTTCGTCGATATTCGTTACACAAAATGGCGGACATACAGTTACATCGATCACTAATGGATTTCAGAACATAACAAATCGAATAGAATTTCATGACATAAAAGTTTCGCAAAATGGCACTTGTGACATATCAATGTAAAGCTTAAGATGTGCTGAAAATGGCCACGTAAATTTTTTGTCGATATGCGTTACACAAAATGGTGGACATGCAGTCAATCACAGATGAATTCCAAAACCTAGTCGCATAGAATTTCATGACATAAAAGTCCCGCAAAATGGCACTTGTGCTACATCAAAGGCTCAAAGCTTGCAGAAAACAGTCATAAAGTAATATCTTTAAATAAAAGTAAACTTTGCAACAATATCTGCAGCAGTCAAATGAGGGCAATAAATTGTTGCAATTTACGAAGAGGAAGGAAAGTATGCACGCTCAGATATTCGAATCATAATTCCAGGGCGTATCCTGTCGGAAGAAGACACTCGATAGGGGATAGAACGTTGTTGGGCAGCTTTTGCGAGCCGTCAGATTCGAAGCGGTGACTGTCGTTCGTGGTAAGCGTGCTACGAAGAGATAATGTCGAGGAAATTAGCTATCGGTACACCTGACCGATCCTTTATGTTGCACGGGATCACGGTAATTCCTCTGAATCCCTCTACAACACGTCAACCGAATCTCGCGACAGACAAGCCATTCGTGAGCTGAAACTCTGATAAGAACGTGAACGATCGTCGAATAATACCCGGGACCATAACTTTTACATTTTCACCGATTTCCGCAAAAACGAACTGACACGAAACACCACCAGTCTATTACGTTTCGATGACCTATAAAATATAGACACCGTTGTCACCAGTTGCAAACTTGTCGGACGCGCGATGCGTAACTACAGTATACATTGTATTCTCAAACTGGTGACTTGTATAAATCTATAATTTTTGTCAAATGTGATGATATTAAAGGATGAATGTTCATTTAGTGAAAATTAATTTGTGTAAAATTTATATGCAGAAATCTTGGTCGTTCAGAAATATCGTTATAAGCCGAAATTTCAGGGACCCAGAACTTCTCCTATTATCCTAGTTTCCTCTTTTCACAGCCACAAGTTCGCCTACAAACACAGTGAAACCTCTTACAACTGGAACTTCCTCGGCACTCGACCTACAATTATCCAGGAGCACCGGCCAAATAAACTGGATATCGATCGCGGAGGCCAGCATCCGAGGAAGGTACGTTATCGAACACTTGTTTAGCATATACCGTCATTATCATAATGTATTCGAGGGCAACAATGATCCATTTATTTCTGCGCAATGGTACAGTATAAATACTAGTCGCCGATGGCGACCAATGCGTGGCTGCGTTAATCGTTAATGTAACGAACAGCCCCGACGACAGTCTCGTAATTTTAGTTGTTCGTCATCGACACCCGGGGCTGTTGTTTGTCGATTTGCCGATTCACAATCAGTCGACGTCACGCTTTGTCATTATCGCGTTTCTAATTCACACTCGTTGCGACGCGGCTTCGTTTGAACGCTAGAGTAATTGACGGATGTACTCCCTGATTTTAGCCTGGAAATTAATTGGAGAAATCGATCGTTTTCGTACATTTTGATGTTAGAGGGAAACATTTGAACTTTTGGGTACTGGAGATCTAGTTCAATTATATTATATTGAACCGAGAATTGAACTCAATTTGATCCATGTTATGTGGTGTTGAATTGGGTCCATTTATGATGATGAAACTAAATGATGTTCAATTGAATTGCGAATTGAATTGAGTTGGATTTCATTTTATATGGAATTGAATTTGGTCAAATTGTGATACAGGGAATTGAATAATGTTAAATTGAATTGAATTGATTTATGAATTGAATTGAATTGAATTATGAATTGAATTGAATTGAATTATGAATTGAATTGAATTGAATTGAATTATGAATTGAATTGAATTGAATTGAATTGAATTGAATTGAATTGAATTGAATTGAATTGAATCAAGTCAAGTTACATGGAATTTAATTGGGACAACTTTTACATATAATTAAACAAAATCAAATCACATTAAATTGAATCATAAATTGAATAATATCGAACCATGTTACCCAAAATTGAAGTGCATCAAATTTTCACATGAAATTGAATTGATTCCAATCACATTAAAATCAAATCACGTTAAATTGAATCTTGGATTGAACTAAATGGAACAATTGAACAGGTAACGCGAATTTTTAATTAGTCCGTTAATTTCGTAAGAAGATTCGGTGCATCGAGACCGTTCGAAATTACTCTTGTTTCGACGGGGGAACAAAGGTACAGTTTCGCGAGCCGCGCTTCGACGTTTCTGTCTATGCGTACTTCCGGCCGTGTCGACGGCAGTTTTACATTTTTAATAATGTTTCCCCTGCCGTGATATTAAATTGTGAACATTAACTTGTTATAACGGCTCGTCTCCGTCTGTTTCGCCCCGTTGTCTCATAATTTGCTTGTATCTCTCGGAAATTGCTACGATTTCATCTCCTCTGCGAATATTCGTTGCGCTGCAGACAGTTTTTGGCTTAGCTTCATTCCAGACACATCTACCTTCTATGTTTTATTTATTTCTTTTCTTTTCACTTTATTCTTTTGTACATTTTTATTCTCTGTAAACGTTACAATTCATTTTGTTGCTGTTTCATCTTTAATTTTTCTTGTTGGACTGTTAATATTTATCAATTTTGCTATTGATATTGTATTACTGTTGCATCTGTTGCATTACTGTTTCTTAGTGCTGTTGTTATTGACGTTGCTGTTGATATTAATTTTCTCGGTCGATATTAATTGATGTGAATGATGCTGAAGTCGAGGAGGATGTTGCTTTTGATGGTCTTGATGTTGAGATAATTTTTTTGTTGCTGTTTTTGTAGCTTTTTGTCATTGATGCTCTTGCTTTTTATTGTTGCATCTGTTGTTGCAACAGATTTGATTAAAAATCAAAATTAATATTAACAAAAGTTTTTGCTGAAATTAATCTTGATATAGTCGACTTTGACAATGTTCATTGTTATGTTTTACCTACTTCGGTGACATCGTACATGCCGTTCTGAGTTCTGGCGCAGAGTTTTTAAAACTTCGACAGGAAAAGATTTGGAAGTTTCGTGCGACGAGGCTGTTTCCATCGATCAATTAAGACGAGTACGCCATGAGAGTGACATTCCCGTGAAAAATGATCGGAAAACGCGACAAAAAGTGGCAGAAGCGAAAAAAACAAGGTGGAAAATACCTGACAGCGTACAAAATGATTCGACCAGTAGACAAATTGTGAATTACAACGATTGTTAGTTTAATTTTGCAAATACCGTCTCCTGTTCGACGCGAGACAATTATTCGAATTAAGCGTCTATATTCGTCGATTCCGTTTGAAATTAAGGTTAATTAAACTCTGCACGCTGTTTACGATGAAATAATATCGCTCTCTGTTGCTTTTACTCGAATCATGAAATGTACAGGGTTTATCCTGCTTTAATATCATTAGGATGTGGTGTTTACCGATATCGTTGGGAACGTTGCAACGTGTAAATTATTTGTCATGAGAACGACAAGGCAAATGAAATTTCGAAGAACGTATTTTCAAGCTGTTCAATTTCATACTGCCACGATATCTCGTAAATCCCGATTGTACATTCGGGACATGATACAATTATTAATAAATGCAAAATCAATTGATTATCATGCTTGTTTCCAATATTGAACTGTTTTCGAGAGAAAATATATTGCACATTCGCAACAACAAATTTTTCCTACAAAAATTTCGTAATATCCAGCTCTGAAAATTTACAGATTCCAAATTGTCAAATTTATAATCTAATATTTCAGCAATTTAAACAATTTTTTGACATCTATGGCAATGTAACGAGAGGCTGTCAAAGTTCTCAAATCTCATTTTAGATTATTTTTTTAAATAATAATTACATTGTTAACGATTACTTTTGGTGCCCAAAATTGCACAGAAGTTCATAGTTTTGTGTACAAAATATTTGTTTGAATAGGTTTCGAATTGTTACAAGTGGAATTACAGATATGGTTTCGAGGTGTGACGTTTGTCGTGCGGGAACGTCTGTCAATGTCGATATTAATCGCACAATAATACGTGCTAATTTGAATTTACTGTTAATTACGTAACGCTGAGGTAGCAGTTCAAGTTTACCGTTTCCCCTAGATCACGCGAACGTTTATCGCTCATTAATTACGTGTTACCCTATCTCTGAATGCGGCAGATATTTTGATAATTGCATCGGAATTGCATTAGTTCACAGTTCACACGTTCGACCTTTAAATCTCTGCCGGCGCTTAAAACTTTAATTATCTCTATTTTCAACATTAACTTCCCAAACAAAAACTCTTCTTTCATTTATCAATCTTATAAAATAATATTCTTTTAATAATGAAACGTTACTTTATAATTCTAAACAACACTCGAACACAAAATTGGTCTCATTTAAAGTTTCCGGCACAATTATCGATGTTAAAGATTCGATTATTCACGAAACTCATTTAACCGTAATCAAAAGGCCTCTCCAGCCCCGTAACTTAAGGCAAGTTCCTTTTAAATCACAATTTCCCGAACACGCTTCATCAACAAAAACTTCAGCTGCCTGGTTCAATTTAAAATTCAATCTCTACTTAAATGCGGTTCATTAAGCTCCCTGTCAAAATGTCCGATGTTAATCTCGAGGCCGAATCAAGCCGTCTCTAATCCGTTCCAGCTAACAGCTACGCCATCGTCGGGTTATTAAGGAATTTTCATGCGGAATAGCTTTGGCAATTTCGTGGTTCCGTTCCTCTCGAGCAATCCTCCTCGCGTTATTTGGAATTGCATTAGGGTCAACGTGAATAAGGCGACGAGAGAACTCGTCGCGTTCCGTTCGACCTACTGCAGGAAATCGACTGATAGTCTGATTACTTTTCCATTTTTTATCTGTACTTTTATACACCGAGACATTTTATAGACTTTCAATCACTAGGCTCAAAGTTGCAGAACTGGGGGTCTCTAGCTCTTCAAACTACAAGATTCAAATATTTTGATGTCTCATGTCTCAATGTCTCAATGTCTCAGTAGCTCAATGTCCTAATGGCTCACTCCCAATATCTCATTACTTCATTATCTTGCTCACTGTTTTAATGCCTCACTACCTCAATTTCTTATTATCCCAATATCTCCTTGTCTTATTAACTCAATGTCTCAATGTCTCAATATCTCACTGTCTACTGTCTTAATGTCTTAATGTCTCGATATCACCATATTTCAATGTCTCAATGTCTTAATGTTTTAATCTCTGAATGCCTCAATGTCTGAATGTTTTAATCTCTGAATGCCTCAATGTCTGAATTTTTCAATGTCCACATGTCTTAATGTTTCAATGTCTTAATGTCTCAATGTCTAAATGTCTCAATGTCTCAGTGTCTCAATATCTTAATGTTTTAATCTCTGAATGCCTCAATGTCTGAAGGTTTCAACGTCCACATGTCTTAATGTTTTAATCTGTGAATGCTTCAATGTCTGAACGTTTCAACGTCCACATGTCTGAATGTTTCAATGTCTCATTATTTCACTAGCTAAAGTCTCAGAGTCTGAACAAAGCACAGTCTCAGAATCTAAACAATCCAAATTCTGAACGTCTCAGAATGAGCCCAAAAAGTTGAAAGCCGACATTAACGTAGCATTCGCCTGGCAACAGTTAACCTTTTGATAATCAGGAGCCGAAAATCAGAAAAGCAAATGGCAGCGACGAAGAAAAGGATTCGCGGTTGGTTTTCCCACGAAATTTCCATTCCCTTTAGAGGGAGTCTCCACCAATGGACCAAGAGATGCACGAATGGGAACGTTCTCAGGTCGGAATCTCCGTTTTCCGGAGGGCAAGCTCGCATTTCATCCCCATTTCAGAAGCGTTCTTACACAAACGTCGGCCACGGAGCACGCGGGCTGCATCTCAATGGCCGGGTAATTCTAAACGCTCGCAACCGGCCTGATTACATATTCGCGCGTACGGATGGCAAAAGTATTGCCCGTGTCCGACCGCTGCTGTGCTGTTCTAATGGCGCCGCTTATTCGAATATTATCAATCGACGCCGTCGAATTAGCAGCGAACGGCATGTTAATCGAATCCGGTGAATTGATGAACTGGAATGCAAAATGGACGAAACGCGTTTGAGGATCGATCGAATGCGGTTAGCAAGCAAGCTCTGCTGGAACCGATGTGAGCATGGTCCGGAGATTTTTGGCACTTATCGTGGTAGTTGAGCAAACATTAAGGCAGAGCAAACAAGACTCGGATATAATTTGATTACAAATCAAGTTTAATATATTTTAGAAAATTTGGACAAGCCATGTGGTCCACATGATCTTGTTATCAAATTTTGATGTCCCCAAATCATTGTGACACCGTTTATTAGGCTAAGTAGCTGAAATGTGCCGTCGCGCGTGAACGCAATTGCTAAATACATCAGGAATTAAACAATTTGGGCGGTGAATGTGCACCATAATCGAACCGCAACAAACGGCTGTGTATTTTTGCAGCTCCTAATGACAACGATCGAACAAATTGCAGGGAGATCCACGGGCCTGATATTTACCAAACGATCCAGAGTGGCCGTGTCAAGCGAGGCTACGAGCAATTTATCAAACCCGACCGCACAAAGGGCATTGTGAGTCTCGAAAATATTGTTGATAGCGAAGCCGAAACAATCGGTCCTGTGGTCTCGTTCCCATGAATCGAGGCTTAATTGCTATCGACCGCTAATTAAAACGTCACTCGCGAACGGTGTACCACGTGAATAAATAACCTTATCACATTTTGTAATTAATACTTTTCCTTGATTTTCGATTTAACGATCCGGCATTGCGATCTATGGATGTTATTTTCTATTTATCGATTGTGGCCACGCATAAAATTATGAATTATTCGAAATCGAGATAATTGAAATGCAATGCTTGCACTGGATTTGTATTTATAGTTCAGTGAGCTATAATTTCGGAGTTCGATAGGGGGGACTGCCGAAGCGTTATTCAAGGATTACGGTAAAAAAGTAATAATAATAATGGCGAATTGATTCGTGCGTTTCGATAATGTTGCTGGGCGAAAATTTGAGATATGTATCACAGGCTTAGGTATGAATACATGGGTCTTTGTAGGGTAATTTTTAGTATGATTAGAATATATGATGAGCACAAATGTTTGAACAGCAGCGTTATATCAAATAATGGAGACTTTTAGACTGTCAGTGTCTTAATGTCTAGGTGTCTCAGTGTCTCAGGGTCTAAAAAAGGATAAAGTTTCAAATCCCCAAAATTTCAAACAACACAAGAACTCAAAGCCACAAGAACACAAGGTTATGAAGTCTCAAAACAAAGAGACAAATGTCTCAAAACATCAAAGGCCAAACCCTACAATTCTCAACTGCTTGTCCCAAAATCTCCACATTCCAAAAACCCAAAAATCTTCAAATCTTGAAATTCCAGTGTAGCATCATTTACGAGTCGATAGAATGGGACGTTACAGGAATCCCCATAAAACACAGCCGCCGCATAATTTGCACAAAAGAAACATCTCTAACCTGTTGCTCAGAAAGCCGCGGTGACAACAAGCCCCGTATCGCGGGCTCCGCGAATCGCACGCCGATATCTCGGCATCAAAAGCGTCGCAAATGAAAATGTAAACCAGGCACTAATTTCCTGTCAACTTAACACACATCGCATCGTGACGAAGATTTTCAAAGGCAGGAGAGCCCCGGCACGAACAGCCTCTCGATTCTGCTCAATCAACGAGCGGCGAACGCGTCGCTAATCGATTCCTGCCCCCTCCCCCTTCTGCTAGACCAGGTTTGCATGTAAATCCGTTTGTCAACACGAACGAATTTGAATATTGATCCGGTCGTTCGACGATTGACTCGATCGACGCGTACTTGCTAATGCGATTTGCAGCCGAGGCGTTTTGCACCGGCGTTATTTGCCCGGCCGTGTTGCGACAATAACGGCTGACCCAGCGTTCTACTTCGATTCTATCTTCGAGACGATCGATGCAGAGAACGTTAGATTGTTTGCACGAGGAATACAACGATTGCTATTTGCGCGAGAGAATTCGACGGGCAAAGGCGTATTTTCTTTTCCGACGCGTCCTTTGCGAAGTTCGCCTCGGGAAGCGTAAATGTGCGAAGGATTTTATGAAATTTAATGAACCAGAAACAATTGGTACATTTGCAACTTGTGACTAATTGCAGATTGTTCGGGTATCTTCAGATTTTAATCAAATTCTAAACTTCTGGGACGTTTTCATACGAATCGTTATGTGTCCATATATTCTACCATGAATTTAGTAGGAAATTATAGGGATAAAAGTTACATCTGTAGAAGAACTGTTATACTATAGATTCTTCTGTGTAGTTGTTATTTAATAATTATTTTTGTAGACCTCATAGTTTGAAAGATATGTGGTGTGATAGATTAGAACGATTCAACGTATGTGCAGTGAACGTTCATATCAGTAGAAGGTAGGTAATATGTGGTCAGACAAGTAGAACAGGCAGATACGCTGGCAAACGAATAGCTTCGTATGATTTACGATTAGACAAGTAGAATAGGGCGGATTATTATCGGACAACTAGTGATGATACAAGGCACAAACAATCAAAGCTGGCACTGTAGCAGATATCTACTCGACAGCAATCTTAACAAAAACTTCATCTTCGCTACAAAATATCTACTTCCAAAATAAATGTATTCAATTATTTCACAATATTTTAACTTCTTCCTCAATAATTTTGCATTCAGAAATTAGAATTTCCCTAATCACCATTGACATCCATCACTAATGATTTCCAAAAACGGATCCCTCAATCGCTATGTCACCGATAATCAAGATAATGACTAATCGAATCGACAAATCAGCGAAATTGATTGACAGCACGAAATATTCTCGGAATTCGTCAACAAATAAATCGGTGCTGCAAAGATTTACGGTCGAGCCCGCGAAAATGCGCAACCTGCTCGTATTTTCCGACGGTGAACTCGGGGGCGAATTCGTGTCACCGAGCATAGATCTGCAACCGGAAGCATTTCGGTGGCTCTACCGAGGCGAAAAATCAAGGTGATTCCGGGCTGGGTCGTGATTGGCCTGATCGTGTCTTGGCCCGGCTGGAACGTGACCCGTACACAATGAACGAAATTACCGGAAGTTTGCTTAACTCGATAGCCGCATCAACCAACGTCCTAAACGAAAAACTTGATACGTTTCACGTAGACCGTCTACTGTTTCCCTTGTATGTTCATGATATACTAAGTGACGCACCTTATGCGTCTTATGCGATTCGTACGATATAATTGATGACACACCTGGTGCGTCTTATGCAATTTGTATATAATTGATGACACACCAAGTGCGACTTATCCAATTCGTATCATAGATGACGCACCTTCTGCGTCTTATGCAGTTCGTATGATATAATTGATGACACCTTTTGCGTCCTACACAGTTCGCAACATAGATGACGCACCTTTTGCGTCTTATGCAGATCGTACGATATAATTGATGACACACCTGATGCGTCTTATGCAATTCGTATGATGTCTCATGCAATGCATATGAAGTGATAGCTGACACACCTTGTGCGTCCTATTATGTGCGTTTTATGTTAGAAAAGTAATATTGAAAAATACATATTGTGAATGTCTGGTGTCAGTATAACATACGTGACGCACCACGTGTGTCTTATGCAACTTGCGCTGTATAACAAACGCACCGTATGCGTCTAATATAATCTACATATGGCTTAACTTTTTCTCGTGACAAGTATGAGTTGAATAAAAGGCAACAGGCTTGAATTAAATAATGTGACATTAATTAACAGACACGGTCGAAAATTAAAATCTTCAAAAGAGAACTGAAACTGAATAGTAAATTTTTGCAAACATTTTTCGGGTTTCACGGCAAGGATATTCAGCGGAAGTCGCTTTAATTTTATCCAGCTGTTCGTTATAGAAATTCGTGGCTGTGCCACAATGAGGACTGATTTATCCTCGCCAGGATTTAAATTAAATGAGACACAGAGACGTGAATTAATTTATATTGTTCCGTGGGATCGATCGGGTGCGCAGCTCGAGGAGAATTATTTTGGAACGGTGATTATATATCGTTTAAAAAGTCATTCGCCATGTTGAGCGACGGAATTTTGCTGGAATTCTACGTGTAATTTATAGAAACGCGAGTGAACAGAACATGTAGGTACGTGTCGAGGAACCTAAGCGTCTATTAAATTATCATCAATCTATTCGTGTATCGTTGTTTGAAACCGAACCATGATTAATTTGCGGTCTTTCGCAGGCAA
The DNA here is from genome assembly GCA_036983795.1 of Megachile lagopoda. NCBI lineage: Eukaryota > Metazoa > Arthropoda > Insecta > Hymenoptera > Megachilidae > Megachile > Megachile lagopoda. The sequence continues at coordinate 3,988,822 of CM072794.1, forward strand.
AAGCATTATTTCACGCCCCGATTCGTCGAAATTCTACCAGCTATTAAATTTCCCAATCATGCGTAACGCTATATATATTAATAAATAATTACGTACCGTAACCATCGGTTTAAAGTTTCAAAAATTGGAGAAAAATCGAATAAATTCCAATTCCATAACCTTATAAAAGATATTAAATAAAAAAACCTAATTTGACAATAATAAAATATACAAAAACCAGCGAACATGTTGCAGATTTGCAATTAAATATTGCATCCAATATAATATAGTATAAATATGTTTTACATTCATAAACATGAAAATGCTGCATTTTCCCAAATTTCTGGTCCACTGAATCACATATTCGGACAATAGAAAATTTCGTGGAAAATATTTTTCACGCCGCGCGAAATATTTTTCCAGTAAAATCCAGAGACCCTTCCTTGTATTGCATGAAAATCGATAAAAAATTACATTACAGATAAAGACATCTAAATGAATAAATTCGTTCATTTCATACCTCACATTTTTACAATCATTTTTGTATTATTTCGTTCGAATCAATAAAACGTCAACCTACATATAGTAACGTTATCTATAAATCAGCATAGGAATAATAGCAAACGAAGCTCACAGGTTAAATTGAAACCAGCCAATTGGAAGTTTCCGAACTTGATCGTTTGTCACAGAGTGGAAAAAACGGCTCGATTTTCGCACTTTCGATTACGTTTTATTTGCCTGCGTAAATCCTGTTTTGCTTGATCTTCTTTATCGATCAGCTTCATTTCCAGTTCTTTTTTCGGTCGACGTGTTCGATGGCGTTTCCTCCATTTTTATCTCGACTTTCTTTTTCACAGTGTTATTTCTTTTCTAGTCGGTTTATCAAGGAACTTTTTCGGACTAATTGGGATATAGGGACAACTCATTAAACGTTTTAAATTTTTGGAACTTGAGAATTTTCAAAATTTCGACAATGTTCAGTTGATGAAACTGATCGAGTTATTTTTAAAAGTTGAGGTTCTGAATGTCCTCTTAATGTATAAATTTAGTGACCAGATAGTAACTTAAATTGCCAAAATCTATCATTAAATAGAAGTAGAGGAAATTCAGAACCTCACAAAGTGTTTAACTTCACCCAGCTCCAACTCTGCAACTCCAACTTCAATTTTAAAAATTAATTCCATCAATTCAGTTCACGTCTGAAATTTTTGTGTGTTTGAAAGCAAGCCTGAAAATCGACGAACGAGAGCGAACGCGACGATTAGTCTCGCCCGGACGACGTGAAGAATGGCGACGATATGATTCAGTAATTATTAATTAGTCGCGGCTAGCAACTAGGAGGATGTCCTACTGCGATTAATGGCGAAAGTTGTCGACCAGGGGAAAGCGGAAGCTGTTGTGCTGCGTTTCTGCCACCGGTCGCATAATAACGTTAATCAAGCATGGCGTTGCTATGAATTTATGCCTTCCTCGCTTGCGCCATTTTCGGGCGCCAACTTTGAATCCACGAAACTTACGAGCGGAAAAGGAAATTGCGATTCTAGCTACGTTCTGCCCTCATTTCCTGTTTTTATGAACTATCTCTGAAAACTTTGGCTTTTTTAAAAAGATAATTCTTTTTCGTACGACGCTTTGTTGTGAATCTTTTTTACTGCTGGTGTTTGCCGTAGTGTGTAGTCACTATGTAGAAATACATATTATATTTCATTTAATTTTATTTCTATATGTGCAATTTGTATTATATTCATTCACTTATGTTAAATAAGTAGATATTTATTTTGTTATATTAGTTCACACAAAATTTTGAATTTCAAGTATCTTACATTTCCAATGTATGTTTAAAATATTGTATTATAATAATTACATTGTATGTTAAATTTCAGTATACGTAATTTAATCACAGCATAATTTTTCCCCACAAAAATTATGTATAATTTTTTTTCTAAAGTCGTCAAAATTCATTTACAGAAAGGATTAATGAAAAGTAATAGTGTCATAGAATTATTGCAAGTGAAAGATCAAGCGTCGATAAGTTTCACGGGATATTAAGCATACTTTCAATTGGATGATGTTCTCTTTGTTACAATATAAATCAATTATGAACACTTCGACCCCGTAACTGTGAATGGGTTTGTTGTTTAATCGAATCGATTCCAAAGCAACCTCTGGCCACGATGCACGGATGCAATTTATAGCCAACAAATTTGCATAATGACGTTCGGTTGAGTAACAACGCCACGAGTTCGTGTTGCGTTGTAACATTATTATTGTCCAGATTTGCTCGAGATCACGGGTTCGCGTGATAATGGAGTCTGAATGGACAAAAGAGAAGCGAATATAATGGATGTGCAAAGTACGTGAAACATTTGATCGCTTTCAACCAAAGGTTTACAAAAGGCAGCCGGTTAAATTGCCCCAGGTAAAGATCCAAGCATCTGCAACTTTCACTGTAACTCACAATTAATTGTTCAGAAATTCCAAATTTTGTCAAAATATTTTTGAAAGAGATTCAAAAGGTATTAAGAAAGGTTTAGAAATAATATCCTGTGCGTTTTCGATGTTGATCTCTCGGCACTAAATAATAATCATGAAATGAGGTACAGATGGAAATTCGAATAGCAACTTGCGCGCAAATCCATCGTCGACCAGGTATTACCTAAATCCTTCAGTGAAAATTTCAGATCCAATGTAATTGGCCAATTAGTAACGATAGTAGTGAATCGATACGCGCGCGTAAATACGTACTTCACTTATTAACGATGCAAAATCCCTTCGATCAGCGATATTACCAACGAAATCAGCCCCCCATTGCTTGCACTCGACCACCAACCGATTTTGGATTCGTGGAAATTGGAGCGACGTGATTTTCATAATAAAGTATCTGCATTCATCGGGAGTGTCCAGAAATTAGCTTGTATTGACCGCCTGGCGAATCAACAACACTCTCCAATTTTCCCAAAAATTTCATTTGACGTTCCCGTAAAAAGGGCAGAACAACGTTGCATAAAATTTCACATTTTCGATAATTTTGTGTTTAATGTAACAGACATTTATAACCGTTTCAAATATTATCGAAGCGAGGAATTTTACAAATTTTCAGATTTGTTGATTATCAGTTTCAAACCTGACGGAAATAAAATTTATTGCTTTATGAAATGGATGTCGTTCGTTAAATAATAATTTTACGTACGGTTTGGGAAAGCGGTATTGATTGTAGAATTTTGTATGGATTGTAAGCGATTACTCGATAATGGTTGTATCATAATTCGTGAAAATGGGATCCGTGTATTCCGGTCGAATGAAGAATTCCTTGTCGATGCGCGACGCGAGTGAAAAATAATATCTGAAATGGTGTTTTCGCTGGGACGAAGACATTAAATCCGCTTTTGTTCTTCCTGGCGGGTTGGAAATAAAAATTTGATAAACTCGCGGATGGAAATACAGATTTTCTGACTACATTTTGCCATCTTCGGCTTAAGGCGTCCTTAAAAATAGATGCAACATCGGGGAACACATCGAAGCAGCGTGCATTATTCAAATTCTGGAGATTACTCTGACATTAATCCTTTAATTCCTATATTATCATTATTTTGCAAATTCTATGTTTTTATAGTATCGCGTACTTTAAATACCACTCGACAACTGAAATTCTCAAAACTTTTGAGACCATCACTGTCATAAATTTTTAACAATTTATATCGAAGTGTATTACTTCTTCCATATACGAAGACTATCAGAAAATTGTTATCCGTTTTAAAAAATATTTGAGGTGTAACTTTACAATAATTTAACGATTTTTATCATTTTTATACAGTACGAATATCAAGTGAATAAACGTGAAGTTTATAAATAAACAAATGGACTAAATATTTCAATGAGGGTAAAATACTTTAAACAATTAGTTGATACCTCCGGCTAGAAATTCAACGTTTCACATCCGTATCCCTTCTAACGATATTCCTCTAACAAGTTCCATTAACAACAGCGCTTAAACTTTCATCCACGAAAGCAGATTAAATTCTTTTTAATCCTCTTCGTTACCCCGTCTTTCCGGCTTGGAATCTCGCGAACGCGCAGCTCGATCTCAAGGGCTAATGCGGCTCTGCTTCGGCTCGAAATTTAATGACCGTCCAAACGGGAACGCCAGGGACGAACAAACAAACGAGAAACGAAAAATACGGTGCACATTATACCCTTTCGAACTTGAAAAGTTACTTAGGGACAGAAAAAGGGTACATCGCTGAGTGGATTGGACAAAAAACTCGTGTGACGAAAATTAAGCAAGGAATTTGTACATTCATTAACGGTAATAGTGTTATGGATTTTAGGAAGTGGATATGGGAGATAAAATTACTTGAAAATAATCTGTGTAGATTAACAAAAAGATTTGGTTAGATACTCGATCCTGAACAAATAAATGGAACTTAAAAGTTGATATTGGACTTAAATGGAGATGCGTACTCGCGAGTATTGTTGACGCTAGATCTGCGCAGGTCAGAGCGCATGCGTAAACCGGTGTGCGCATGCGTAGTTCGTTCTGAGGCTATACTTGCACAGATAAATCGCAATATAGGCTTTCTTTGGTAAAAATATACAATTTTATACATCCCTATCGTTGAATTACATCAAATTAAGTTGAATAACATTGAATTAAATCAAATGGAGGAGAATTTACGTGAAATTGAATCACATTCCTTCGAACCAAACCATGTGGATCATGTTGAACTGAATTATGTGAAATTTAATTGTGTCAAATTGTATCTAACTGAATTTTGATCAACTTTTTATTACAAAACTTTGTATAATTATTAAACACAGCCTAATATTTTCATAAGTCCCAGTCGACAAGTATGTTATTAGTAATAGAATGAAGCGGATATTTCACAGAAAATGTTCATAGCGAAAAAAGTAAATTTAACCGGACTGGAATATCTTCACGATTCAAGTAGCATCAGACAGAAACTCGCGAACACGATCGCGAATGGCCGTCACGCGTCCACGAGCTGAAACGGTGTTCGTGCTTTCTCGAATTTCAAAATCCATGGACGCCCGGGATAGAGTTTCGATTTCACGCTTAACCGCAAGTTTCTTGCGCGTTCGCCTCGTCGAATGTTCGCAAAGGCCATTCTAAATGCGTGTGTATGTTACGTCTATATCCGCGAACGCATTTGACCGCAGACACGTAAAGGCGATACACCAGGATTTCGCCTAACGTGAGCTCGAGTTTCTCGAGTTTTCGATTATCCGACCGTCTATTATCCGACATACGAATTATCTGCGATCCGCCAGCGTAAAATGTTCTCCATTTTACCGTCTACCGACATTGGTCGTGTTAAACACTTTAATGTCCTTATTTATGTAATCCTTTTGCAACGACAGTGGAGAATAAATTATTGGGGACTTTTACGAATATCAGCGAGGAAATTGTAATATAGAAACATTTAACAAGTTTTTGAGTTATGCTTTTATTTAGAGGGGAGGGTCCGCACATTCGGCGACGGACGGACTTCCTTTCGGAATTTAGAAGTTATCTTTATTGTTTTATGTTGAACTTATCTTCACTAATATTGAATTTATTTATGGAAATTGGTGATTAGAGGTATTCATATATTTGGGTAGATGACACTTCTGAGTATTCGTCTTTAAATGTTGACATACGTATTGCTTGGACATGTAAGTTTGTGCTGTGTTTTGTATCTATTACATAAATATTAGATAAATTTTCTGTCAACGTACGTATACGTATCGTCTAAGCTTCGGTTACCCAATGGATCTAAATTTAATCGGTTTAGTCCGGCCCCGATTAGCCGGCTTAATCGAGGCTCACTGCTGTATCATGAAGAGTTTCCCGAGGGAACGCTATACCCATCGACTTCAGGACAACGAAGACCAACTCAATTTCGCTTCTACTCACCTTGTAGACGACTCATTGCTTTAAATTCTAGTGTTTTTATATTTAGAAACAATACTTGTTAAAATAGGATAGTAGCTCCAGACATTTTGTGAGCTATTATAATTATACTACATTTCTAGATTTCTGAATTCCTATATTTCTAAATTATCATATTATCAAGTTCTTAAATTTGCAAATCTTCAAATGTTCATATCTCTAAGTATTCAAAGTTCTAAATTTCCCAAATTCCAAATTCATAAATTTCCAAAATTTGAAATCCCAAAACTCTCAAATTCCTAAATTCTAAAATTTCCAATTCTCCAAACCCGAAATTTCTAAACTTCCCAAATTCCAATTCCCCAAATTTTCAACCCCCAAATTGTAAAATTTCTAATTCTCCAAACCCCAAATTCCTAAACTTCCCAAATTCCAATTCTCGAAATTTTCAACCCCCAATTTGTAAAATTTCTAAGTCTCCAAACCCCAAATTCCTAAACTTCCCAAATTTCAATTCCCCAAATTTTCAACCCCCAAATTCTAAAATTTCCAATTCTCCGAACCCCAAATTCCAATTCCCCAAATTTTCAACTCCCCAAATTCTAACATTCCAAAACCTAGAAATCCACTTTCATCCCTCACCACCCCTTAACCTAAACTACCCTGACACGACAACAAAGCAACCTCCCCATAACAAAACAATCACAAAAGAACCACCCTAAATAAGAAACAGTTAGATAAGAAGAGCTCAGATGGGAACAGAAATAAAGCAGAAAAGGGGTAGTTTTTCGTATCTCTTCGATTTTATACGTCGCATTTCGTTCATTGCCAGTTTTTGTCGCCGAAACACTAGGAGCTACTTTGAATTATTATCAAGGTTGGTTTTGAGGGATGAAATGGGTGATTTGCAAGGCACCGTGAGAAAAGGGGATGATATAACGTTGTTTTGTGGCGTACGCTTTTCTTCCAGGCGTCCCAGATAAGTTTATTTACCACCCGTGGCTCTAATTTCGAGCAGAGCTTCTTCATGGATTTGTCGTTTAATTGCTCGGTTGGATGGGGCTTTTTTGTCCCGGTTTCTTGGGGATTTTATGGCTCAGAAAGTACTTGCAGGCGGGCAGGATTTTTTGTTTGCTAGAACTGAAATTATGTTCCATTTTATTGTGGACCAGTTAGACTATTTCGTAACGAATTAAATTTATCATTTGTTTATGTACGTGTTTTAATTAAAACTTGTTTTGAAAATTTTGAAAAGAAGAGACGAAGGATATTATTAAATAAAGTTGAAAAGATAATGACAACAACGAGTGCAGATTAATTAAAATTGCTATATAATTCATTTTAATACAAAACCGACTGATTATAAACATATCACTCCAGTACACAATTAATCATTTCATTAATCAAAATTGACCAACGTTCGATGTAAAATAAAAGAGCAGTGTTATTAAATACTGAATAAATGAAAATATAAAATAAAGTTGCGGTTGTATATTATTAAATAGAATTAAAAAGTGGCTAACAGAGAATAAAAACCAATTGAAAAAGGAAAGATAATGCTTTAATCAGATTAAAGTATTCACCGAAGAATAGCAATTTTTATATTTCTGGATTTCTTATCAATTTTCCCCTGCTTGCGCGCCATTGACGAGGCAATATTCATCCAATTCGTAAAAATAAGCTCCCATAAAACGTTCCATTCCCATGGAACTCGTTCTCTCCCCATTGAGACCCTTAATAATTCCATTAAGATTCCACGAGCGTTCCGTTGTGAAACCTGCGATCGAATGTTTTCACTTCCAATATTGTTCTCGAATTCTCCATCGAATTTTATTGTCTCCCAACATAACATGCTTAGAAGGTTAATAGATACCTATTTTTACCCAAATTTCTTTTACCGCTTTTATAGAAAATTATTACACCACGGTGTAATCCTTTGGACGTTCCATCCCACTACTATAATTTCATTTCATGCTTGAAAGTATAGCTAATGGAACGAGATGCGAAGCTGGAAAATGATATGTTAGTTTTGTTAAAATTTATCAAATTCGTCGTGCAACTTTCTGCGATTTTTGGGTGAAAGAAGTAAATATCTTCATTCGTAGTATCTCAATTGTTGATACTTAAATTGATTGATAGTAGAAGGGTAGATAATAACATGTTACATTTTCAAGAAATCAAAAATTCTGAAATTTAGGAGTTTCAAAATTTTCAAATTTTAATATTCTCAAGTTCCAACATTGCTAAATCTCAATATTCCTAAGTCACTATATTCTCACCTCTCAGCATCCCTAAATTTCAATATTCCCAAATTCTAATACCCCCAAATTTCAATATTCCCAGATTCTAATACCCCCAAATTTCAATATTCCCTACTTCCAATATTCCCAAATCCCAAAATTCCAAAGTCCCAATATTCCCAAGTCCCAGTATTCCCAAGTCCCATTATTCCCAAATCCCAATATTCCCAAGTCCCAATATTCCCAAATCCCAATATTCCTAAATTCCAATATTCACAAATGCCTAAATTCTCAAGTCCCTAAATACCCAAATCCCAAAATACCCAATTCCGAAATCTCACAAGTCCCAAAACTTCCAAGGCCCCAAATTTCAAAATCCCTAAATTCCAAAATTCCCAAATCCCTAAACTCTCAAGTCCCTAAATTCCCCTCTCCTCAAATTCCACAATGCCCAACCCCTAAATTCTAATATCCCAAAATTCTAAAATAAATCCCAAAACTTGAATATCCCAAAAAATCCCAGAAAACCTAAAAATGTCGAAAGTTCTAAAATTCCAATATTCCACAGTTCCAAAGTTCGAAAATTGAATCACTCCACCGACCGAAACTCCGTGATACCCAAAATTCGAAAGCGGGTCACCGCATGTAATCACCATAATCATTGTATCGATCTTCGCGCAAGTTTGAAAACGAGCATCGATAAAGCGGACTTAAAGTTTTGACAAAATTTACGCCAATCTAGGAGAGAATTTCCAATGAAGGGTGCTCGCAATAACCAACGTTATCTCTTAACACTCGCACGAGCATGGCACCGTTATCTTCCCAGGCTTTTATCGTTCGATATAAAAATCGAAATTTCTGGACTCACGTCGGGAATTTAAATTAAAATGGCTGCCGGATAATAGCGTGGCATATTGGAGCCGTGTAATCTCCCGTTGTTCGTGCAAACCTTTTACGGTGTCTTGAAATCTTCCTTTCTTCGAGTGATGGAACAGATTTCAAGGTATATAGAAAATAAGAATAAATGGACAAATCGAATTTTAAAATCCTGCAGAATGCACCGCAATCTTCTTGTCCATTATTCAAAAGAATCTTCAATGTCTCTTTATGACATGAAAAAAAGAACGAGAAAAGTTGTTGCGCACACTTGATAATATACAAAGAAATATCGGTATATAAATTAGATAGAACAAAATTAATTACTCTTTTATATAACACAAAATAATAGTACAAGATTATATATTATAAAATTTTTGTCCAAAGACTCAAATACTTTTAAAGAATATGTTAATAGTAATGTGAAAGTTTGATGATCATAGATGAACGTTTTTCTCGATTATTTATTATTAAAGGTTTGATAAGAGAGTCTCATCAAATCCTTCGTTTCCATTCATCGTGGTAACAAAAAGCAAACTGCAGGATTTGTTGTCGGAACGGTAAAGGCGACATTAGCACAGCTATAGTTACCTTTATCAGGCTTCAGCAGCAAAGGAAGCCTTAGCTCCATGAAAATACACGGAGAGGACGCTTTTGTCCCGTCCAGACTGCCATTAACCTCGTGTTTCGTAAGCTGAATACACGAGCAGGCCTCGGTCATAGAAGCGATCGTCGCTAACGAAAACGGAAACAGAAGTTCTACGGTTAGGATGATGGCGAACGCAACAAAAAGGGTTCCTCGCACGCCTTATCCGACGTTTCCTGGCTTCGACACATCCTTTATTTCCGTTCGATTCGAAACGCTTCGGGAATCTTCTCCTCGATTGAGCCTCAATACCCGCAAAATTAGGTTCGCGCGACTTCCACGCCGTGAACTACGAGTTCTGCTTCGCGAAATCTTCGGGGACAAAGCTTTCGAGATAATGTTACCATCGACATTCCTCATTTTGATGGAATACCTCTCTTCTTGGTATTTACAACAGTCCTAACTTCGTTAATATAGCAAGAACGGTCAAGTCCCATTGAAAGCATGGATGTTCAAATAAAATTGACCACACTGAAAGCATCAGATCGGTTGTCAGATTCTTTACTTCAAGTTACGGATGAAGAATTAATGTGTACACTAGTGTACAAATCTGTCTTTGCTTTATTTACTTTGATATTTTGTATTCAATTAAGAAATAAATGAAGATTATGTGTCAGTAGTATCGCTAAATCATAGAAACACATTATGTACCTAAAGTTATCCTGATAAATTACAACTAAAATTACTTTAAAATACGTGTAGAATAGTTAATACTTCATTAACAAAAATATTTCAGTAGATATTCAAGTGCAAAGTACAAATAAATAGTTTTAGAAGTCGAAAAGTGGATATTGGTCCTGATTAAATGGATGTGCGTACTAGCAGCTAATATTAAAGGTTCATCTGCGCAGGCCGGTGAGTGCATGCGCGGATGCGTGCGCATGTGTAGATCGTACTTACGTTCGTGTAGATGAAACGTGACATAAACATTCTACCATTGTACACAACATATACAATTTTCTGTAATATTATAGTACAGTTAAACATATTGAAACGATTTTTGGCAAATTGAACCAATTAGAACTGAAATACATTAAGTTAAATTGCGTCAAACTTACCTCAAAGCGAATTACATTGAATTGAACAGAACTGAATCAAATCGATCATTTTGTTAGTAGATTCTCGTATAACGAAAGTAAGGAGTAAAAATTAATATCACAGAATTAATAAACTTGTTTGACCGATTTCTATTTAAAGGTAATACAAAGGTAGTTATGAAATTATGGAGGGCAGTTTACATTTCACATAATTAAAACACTGTAATAAATGTAAGTCCGCAAACTTAATACTACTTTATTTTCGGTGCCTGAACCTTCTATCGCGACAGTAGTATAGGTCGTTAAAAGTCAGACGCTCTGAGTTACGGAATTTAATAAGCATTCGAGCTCCGTTGTACGTGTCCGTGAGACTGAAAAGCGATCGTCGTAAATAAAAAAACGACGTAATTTCGCTGTAAACTCTGTATTTAAGAGAAGAAATCTACGATCTTAATGAACCAGAAATTCCACTTCCACTGCAAAATATACCCTTCTTCCAAACGTAAATTATAGATCCAATTACGAAATGAAGTCGTGTACGCGATCTGAATGCTACAGAAATTGCAACATATTCAACATAAACCTCTTTCCAGTACGAAATTCCAGGTACAGTTCATAAATTCGACAGTAAAACGAAAATCTCCACTTTGTCAAAATTTTATTCGTTATAACTTTTTAACGAAAATTAATGAACAAATCTGAAACAAATTTTCATTGGAACATTTTTCAAATAATTTTTGAAGATCAACCCTTATCGCCGTGTTACTGAGAATTTGTTTTAGAACAACTGTAAAATTTGCTGGAAGTATCTGGCACAGTAAATGAAAACAACAGTGTCACAGACGTGTAACGTGGGTACAAAACACGAGAAAGGGATTGAAAGTGTTTCTGTTCAGATTATGTAAATAACTGAAGAGGTCGAGTTACATTTGTGAAGGCCGTTACAAGAAAAATCAAATTGCTCTCACGTTCTCGTGAAAGTTCTTCCCCTTTCCGTTTTCACTGCACGCTGTCGTGGCCATTAAACATTCATATTCTCGCGGGCGTGAACTTTAAAATTCTCTCATGAATGTCGAACTTTCTTTCCATCGCGCCTCACCCTCCAGACTTTTTCCCTTCGACTTAAGTATCGCGAAACCTGACCGTCCAACGCTCAAAGCCCGAGAAACACCGGCTTCCTGTTAAAAGAAGAAGAAATAAAGAAAAAAGATCTTTTCACGATCGCGTTCCTCGCCATTTGTAGCTCGATCAAATTTTCAAATCGTTTTTCCATCTTGTCGACACGAGATTGCGAGACGTTACGTGTTTCCATTCGGACGAGACAATTTTTACTTATTTTACTTAAAATAATATTTAACATTTAATTATAATATAATAATATACAAAAAGATTTATACATGTATGACTATTGATTCAATTAATGAAAGTTCTATTTTTTTCAGATTTTATTTATCCTTGCAAAGTAATATAACATTAATTGGTTTGTATAAAATTTTTGGACTGTGGAAACATTAGGGAAGTGGAAAGGAATTAGTTGAACGTTTCCTTTGTGACGAAAGGGTGTACAAAGAAGTTCGTTCATTTGCTATCCTTACTCTACCGAAAAGAGCAGCCGTGTCCAATTGGATTACTACTAACTGTTACTTAATTATACGCAACAGTAATTCTGCAGGCAACTTAATTGGGTCCATCTACCGTTTCGAGTTTCATCAGATCTGTTCCTCTGTACGAGGCTCAATCTCCATAAATTAATCAGACTCGGAATTGTTGCGTCAACTCATCGTATTAATTATCCCTAGCGGCGTTTTACATAAGAAATCCATTAATCTGAAATTTGGATCTGAAAAGTATACTTGGGGAACGCGTAAGCTTCTTTTTTAATTGTTTCTTTTACAGAGAATTTGTAAGAGTTTCAAATTTTTCAGTATCCTAGGTTCCTGAATTCTTAATTGTCAAGTTTCTAAATTTCAAGATTTCTAATTTCCCAAACTTACAAACTCATTATGTGCAACGAGTTGAATGTTCAGTCGTGTTTAGACTTGATCTGAGGTCAGACAAGTAGATTGTGGGAGTCGGTGATCAGACAAGTAGTATGTGACAGTAGGTGATCAGACAAGTAGTATGTGGAAGTAGATGATCAGACAAGTAGTTCGTGGAAGTAGGTGGTCAGACAAGTAGTAAGTGGGTAGTAGATGATCAGACAAGTAATACATGACAGTAGGTGATCAGATAAGTAGTGAGTAGTACATGATCAGACAAGTAGTAAGTGCCAGTAGATGATCAGACAAGTAGTAGTGGGTAGAACATTCCAACTTCCAAAACTTCCAAATTTCTAAACTTGAAAATCCACGCGCCAAAAAGCAACAAATAAATCGCACCCCAACATCACCATTTTCCCCAGATTTTCAGTAGTGTACAGCACCCAGAAGCAGAAGCGATCGATTATGAGAATGAAGCGATTGAATTTCCATCGCAAAGCATTCATCCGATAAAAGCTCTGTAAAAACGAGTGCTTTTCACATCTGTAAGCGACAAGAGATCCTTACAAGATGATACGGAGAACAGAGTTAAATATGTACTACAGTTCCATCAATTGTTTCAAGCGTGAAAATTGTTTAATCCGCACGTTCCATCGTTCTGGGTTCGTTCATGTTCAAAGAACGATGTGATTCAGCTTTGTCCATAAAATGGGACGTAATTTCCGTCGTATTACCATGGTAACGAGAACAGAATGGAGATTCACTATCGAACTGCTTTAAAATCAGAAAGAAAGATTCTACGAGGTTTATTTTAGTTCATTTGGTTGAGTTGTTACAGAATACAAAGAATAATCAATTTAGTTACACAAATACATTAATTTGTATTTACCACGAAACATCTGCATTATTTCATAATATTCAGGTATTAATACTACACACTTAATTTCTGGTACATACTTTTTGCAAGTGTACAGAAGAGGAGGTTAATTATTGCTAAAACATGGAGGTTCATGTTAAAAAATAAATTTGGCTGTAGATGTTCTTAATTAAACTGCACGGTGAAAATTTGAAAGGAGATACAATTAATACGAATAAAAAATGATTGAAATGAAAAAGTTTGGTGCGCGAAGAGAGGACAAAGTTTGCTCTCAATATTGCATTTTGTTTCCAGTCGATAATTCAGTCGGTTCTAAAGATACGAACTTCAAAAGCGCAGCCCTATAGACGCGCAGGAGGCTGAATGGCGATTGAAAATCCAGGAAACGCCGTGACCCACTTTTATTCTAGGAATTACGTACGCTAGTAGTAGTAAATAGTAGTAAAAAAGCGCTGACTCAGCGTCTGTCACTGACCAGCGCACGCGAGACATACCTGGGGTGAGACACAGTGACAAGGTGAGAGCAGGAGGACTTAGTATGTGAGCGAGAAATTTAAGCTCCGTGGGAGTGAAAGCTCTGAGCTTGCCAGTGAAAGGTCTGAGTCTGCGAGTGAAAGCTCTGAAGACAGGAGGGAAAGGTCTAAGTGTTCGAGTAACAATTCTTTCAAACTTCGAAAGTTTCTAGCAAGTTTAAATTGTCAGACAAACTGCTTGACAGATTGTCAGACAAGCTGCTAGGTAGATTGTCAGACAAGCTGTTAAATAAATTGTTAGACAAACTGCTAGGTAGATTGTCAGACCAGCTGCTACCTGGTCAGAAAAACTGCTAGAATGTCAGAACAGCTGCTACCTGGTCAGAAAAACTGCTAGAGTGTTAGACAAGCTGTTAGATAAATTGTCAGACAAGTAGCTGGATGAATGACCAGAGCAGTAGGTAGACAAGTAGTCTGACAAATAACTGGACAAGTTGACAGACAAGTAACTGGACATGTTGATAGAGAAATAACAACTTGATAGATAAATTGTTAGGTAGGTAGCTAGACAGGTTCCCAGGTATGCAGCGAGACAAATAGCTAGCCAAGTGAACAAGTAGTTAGGTAAATTATTTAACAGAGTAGCTAGGTAGGTTTATAGCTAGATAAATTGCCCAGCAAGTTGCAAGGTATGCAGCTGGATAAGTTGCTTAACCAGTTGCTAGATATGTAGCTAGATAAGTTATCAGACAAACTACTAAGTAGATTGTCAAACAAGTAGCTATACAATTTGCCAGAGCTGTAGGTAGACAAGTAGCCAGACTAGTAATTAGACTAATTGCTGAGCAGGTATCTGGACAAGTTGCTGGGTGAATAATTAAGCAATTAGACAAGTGAACAAATAGTTGCTAGACAAGTTGGTACAATCCACACTGTAATCCAGAATTGGCAGAGTCCAAAATGATCCCAGCAGCACACAAGTAAACTATCAGAGTAACATGAACAAATGTCACTGTACATTTCAGTTGTAATATAACAGGATGAACCAATGGGAGATGACAAATTTCAAGCGCTATATCTTACACCACGACGCCTGTACGTTTGCTATTAACCGAGGATAAAGGAAACAGCTTTGAAGGTCAATATTTTCCGAGAACACAGAACCTTAAGACGGTCAGCCGAAGAAAAATCCGAAAGATTACATGACCGCCTCCCGTTGAAGAACAAATTCTCACGCTTTTCTCTTTCCCTCGCACGGCGAATCCATTTTCAGTGTACTCGTTCCTGGGCAAAATCCCGTAATCCATCTCTTTGTTTCTTACAATTTCCATTCTAACGCAATTCTCGGGGAACACTCGCGGACGTAAAGTGAAACACGAGAAATCCTCTTATGTAAGAACGATGATACCTCAGACGCATGACAGACGCAATTTTCATGTTCCTGGAAACTGTGTGTAATGAAACATTAGGGGATTGCGCTGAAGACAGTGCACACGGGTTTCAACATGCTGACATGATGCTTCTCCTTCTTCTTTCTTATCGCAAAGTACATTCTGGATATTGTCCTTGATAAGACCGAAATAGATCTTATTTCTGAGTGCAACTTTCAAGTTTGAACGTAATAGGACTTTTCAAATTTACAGGTTAATCTCTTATTTCTCAAATTGACAATATACGAAAAGGTTCATAGATCTTACCTTCAGGTATGACTAGTCTTTTGATACGTTAATGTATGCTTTACTATAAAGCATACGATGGCTATATAACGAGTTTGCTATAATTTTGATTCCAAATATCCTCTTACTTCCTTCTCCATCTTCCTCCATTTTATTCTCTCCGTACGTTCCGTTTCATTTTATCGCTGCTCTATCTTTGCTCCACGCGAGCCTGGAAAATTTATGAGGAAAAGTAGGATGCCGAGGTGACGGAGTCAAGAACCTTTTCCACAGGAACATTTGATGGGCTGACTTTAGACGAGATCAAGTTCAATATGTAGCCACGAATCTAAATCGATTCCACGAGATGCGCCTTGTTTTGCAGGCATCGAGTAATACTCGCAAATGCGAGTATCTCGTTTGACGTATTCACGAAGCTGTGAATGCACTATCGAAACCTGAATCGATTATGTGCTCTCTAGCTGCGGTAGAAAACTCTGAATAATGCTGGAGACTAAAAATAAGTCCCAGAATTTTACTGAAAACTTGATCTTTCAGGTTACCGTTTAACCAGACCTCTGTGTATTTAGATTTTTGTATACCTAGTTAGCTACTTTCCCACATAGTCAGATCTCCACATATCTAGTTTCCAATATAGCCAGATGTCCACATAGCCAGATCTGTATATACCTAGTTTCCTGTATAGTCAGATCTCTGCACACCTAGTTTCCTACATAGACACATGACCACATACTTAGTTTCCTATATAGTCAGATGTCCACATAGTCAGACCCCTATAGCCAGACCTCTATGTACACCTACATAATCAGATGTCCACATAGTCAGACCCCCATAGCCAGACCTCTATGTACACCTACATAATCAGATCTCTATATACTCATTTCCTTCTCCAAATAAAAATATCCAAAGAGCCCCATATTCACTTAACTCTGTTATATCTAATTACGTTCCAAAAATGTTTATATGCACAGTCACGCAATATACGCTCGTATAACACTTCTAAACGAAATACAGTAAAGGAATAAGAAGTAGAAGTAGTCTAGTGGTAATACATAGTTACAGTACTGTGTTCACGAGGAATAAAAAGTGGAATGGAGTTTATAAAAAGAACCAAGTAAGATAGGAATCGGGAACGGAGTAGAGAAGAAAGCGACTCGAACGAAAGTACCAGGATCGTGACGAAAATAAGGGAAACGGGTAACCGAGGAAACATTAGAGGAAAGAACTGGCAAGTTAAACAGAAAGAAAGCGACTACGGGAACTACCGGAGGAAAATAACCCGCGAGAATATAAGAAACGCATCAGGATGTATATGAAAATAAGTCGATGCCGGGGAAAGGAATTCTCTAGCGCGGTTAAGAACAAGTATCGCCTGAAAGGAAACTGCGAAAAGATACACTTGAATCGATTTTTGATAACATTGACGAGTCATGTTTTTAAATTTGATTGTTTAAAATTTTGTTGAAAATGTAATAAAGAAGAGGAGAAGTGTGACTGAAATATTGAAATGTAAATTGGAATTTTTCTAACGAACGGTTCATATTACGAAAGAAAGTTATAGAACCTTTTTCATGGAGCACGTTCTGAGCTACAAATTTGGTTATTACCATTTTGTCGTATGAGTGATATGTCTCGAGATATTCGCGTAAAACTTTCATTTCTCCAATTTTTACGATTTCAAGTTCAGCCCAATTTTTCTCATGAACGGTTACTACTACGAAGAAAAAGTATATAACCTCTTTTGTAGAGAATTTCCTAAGCTATAAATTCTGTAGTAACCATATTCCTCGTCGAACTACCAAAATTCTGTGAAACGTTTAATATACAAACTTGCGTCATACAAAGTTATTCAATTAAAATTCTATTAAATTTAATCAGTTCTGGAAATTTATCTTTTATACGACGACCTATCATAGAATGTAAAAATTTCATGGCGACCACACACGATGATACATGAAATTCAGCAAGCTTGCAAATTGCACCGTTTCTCTCTCGACACTCGACAAATTCGCTGTAAACTCACCCGACCTGTTCCACTTTCTCTACCAACGTCCACCTTGAAACGTACGTGAGCCATGGCACATCAGACATCATCATCAATATGCATAACCTGGAAAACGACCAAACAGCGATATCGGTGCCCTGCAGGATACTATTAGGAAAGGAACCGGCACGTTTTGCATTCCCTTTGACCCTTAAACTCGACGCTGGCAACGTTGCTACGTGAACGAAGGTGTTTCCTCGGCTGCGGATCAAAAGCAAATCACCTCTGATATTGAACCCATCGAAGGACACAGAATCCCCCTCATTTTCTACTTCTTTTTTATCCGCTCTTCCTTCGCCGGTCTTTCTTGTTCCTTTGCCGAGGAACATGACCATTCATCGACTCCTTTTCTGTGTTCCAGAAAGGAGAAAGAAATTGTATGCTTCTTTCGATCATTTTAGCCCGGGATTAAAGCTTCTTGCAAACTTTTCAACGTCGAGAGATAATTTCGTAAATGGCGATTTTTAGCGGAACGATTGTAATCTGTGAGCAGCAAAGTTTCAAGGTTAAAATGTACCATTCGAAAGTTCCATATGTTCCGTTGCGCAGAAAATGAACTTTTGCTCCGACACGAAATTTGTTTCAATTCTATTCGATTTAACGGTACAATGGAGACACTGACGAAACTCCATTCACGTCGTGCTTGTTCTTTATCTTTCTTTTTAGAACTGCATAACGTCCGATCATTTTGATAGATGAATGGATCCGCCGGCGATAAAGTGCAAAGTTGCCGCGTTCGTCGAGCGAGAAAGTTAGTTATTCAGAGGTCGTGAAAAGTTGGTCGGTTGCCGAATCGAAAAATTGAAAAGTTTCGTTCAAGTTGCCGCGGAGTGGCTTGTTCCTTTTTTCTTATTAGTTAAATCGAAGAACCAAGGAAACAGAAATTTCATGCAGAGATATTTCTACTTAACGATGCAATGCGATTTGCGAAAACTTTCTCGGATAAACGAAAAATCTCGTATCTCTATGAGACAATAATATTTCAATTATTAACTTTTGAATTCATGCGGACTAAAGTGAGTCTTCTAATTTTCGAACACCTCTAATGATGTCAAATGTTCAATAATGTCATGAAGTATTTAAAATGCATCAGTTATTTGAAATAAAAATATGAACAAAAATTAGAGGAAAGAATCACAGAAGATTAACGAGAGTCTGAGATCGAGGATCAATGAAGTTCAATAATTAAAAATAACAGATATGTGAGTATGAAAAAAAATGGATTTAGTAGTGAAATAAAAATGCGTGAATTATTTGGTAGGAAAATGTGAAGAAGTTCGAAAGAATGAATTGGAAAGGGTCAACAAGAGTCTGAGATGTAGTTGAGGAGCAACGGAAAAATTCAATGGACCGCGTTAGGAGAATGGGCAAAGAGAGCATACACGAGTAACGATCTCTCGAATCCATTCTCGTTACAGTGTGAAACGAGGCTGACATGCCATCGTCCGAAGCGAAACTCGCTTGCTCAGGGAAGAAACGCTCCTCTGGGAGGAGCCATTTCGACGGAGCCAATCGGCCTGTCCGCTTGCGTAAAGCTTGACGACCCATAACGCAATTTTTCAAGCACGTCGGACCACTGTCCTCTTACCAGTCCCGAGAACGAACCTTCCTCTCGCATACCTGAAAGATCAAACGGTACGAGAAGGAACGCTCGAACGTGATACACCTCTCCTTCATCTCCATTTTCCTCTACAGCGAGAATATGCACTCCACCGTATGTCTGGAATATATCAAAACAGGAACAATTGCAAACATTTTTATATACAGTTCTTTTAAACGTACGTGATCACATCTGTAATAATAACCGTGTATCAAAAGCGCTAAGAAATATTTTACTAGTTGTATCTTACCCTGAAGATCCTAGAGCTTGATCTTACTACCTGAGTATTTCATTACAAAGTCATTATAGAACTCTACAGCTTTAACAATTTAAAAATTACCAAACTTTGAAAATTCTCCAGCTCTTCAATTTTGAAAATTTTCGAGCTCTAAAAGCATTAGAGCCAGGCAGAGTCTTGGAGCAGTAAAAGTTTCAGAGCAACAGAATGTTAGAGTTAGAAAGTTTTGCAACGCAAAATAACGAGGGAAGGTTACACGTTCATTTAAGACGACGGTGTACCTCATTAACCGAAACAACCCGCAGGTTAATGACAATTCGCCTTAACTTCTCTGTAAACTCACCTTGTCTGAATTTCTTCTTCGTTTCCTTTCGCAGCTTCCCATTCTTCCGCAACCGAAAACGGATATCCGGTTTCTTGCATCCGGTGTCGATCCCTCGGGACTCGTTTTCAACCAACCGAGTCTTCGTCGCGTTCCCAGCCTTTGTACAACTAATTACACGAATCACAGAATCGACGAAGAACCGCCATTATCGATTCTCTCTGTGTATGAATAAATTAAGGACATGTTTTCCATTGTCTCACAAACGTCCACGAGGGGAAGACATTATCTTCTACGTTCCGCCTGTGTAATATAAAATTGCTGTGTGAAATACTTCTTAACTTGTGAATTATAATATTCAGTCTTGTTTGCACTCTGGTCAGTGGTCAGACAAGTAGATTATGGCAATTGATGATCAGACAAGTAGTATGTGGAAGTAGATGCACAGACAAGTACATGGAAATGGTCAGACAAGTAGTTTGTGGGAGGAGATGATTAGACAAGTAGTAGGTGCTTGCAAGTAGTCAGACAAGTAGTGTATGTGTAAGTGGTCAGACAAGTAGTACATGTGTAAGTGGTCAGACAAGTAGTATATCTGCAAGTGGTCAGGCAAGTAGTATATGTGTAAGTGGTCAGACAAGTAGTATACGCACCTAACCGAATCAAACATAGCGAAACATAAAATATCAAATGTGTAATATGACAATAAAACAACGTTTAGATTAAGTACTGACATCGAGCACTGATTAGCAACTAGTTAGAATCTCAAACAGGCTCGCGACGTTTACTTTTCTCTTTAGAACGAATATTATCTCGGTCGTGAAGAAATTTTCTCCGGCACGTAATGTGTTTGTTAAACACAGGGGATATTATTAACCAAGCATAACTCTATACCACGTTAATTCAATCTGATTACGGGGAAAACGAAGTACCCCGCAAAATCGCTAATCTGATCCTGGATGTAGCCAGCAGAAAATATCCGCTTAATTCTGAGGAGAACACCTAAATCACTTATACTCCCGGAAAGGTCGTTAAATTGCTTGGAAACGGGCTCTGTAACACGTTTACGAAATACCTCGCAGATCCCCCGACTAGTGAAAAATTAATTTCGTTCTGCCAGAACGAACTTAACATCTAAAACATAAATGAATTCATCTGATTTCACATACCGCATCTCATCAATCTTCCTTGTTTACCTCTACACCTATCAACGGAGTATAGTGATCTTTATTAATTCAGCTCCTAGTGAAATTTCACCTTCGTTTAACTTTTATTGGATACCTTATCACTAAGTCATGGCGAATTACATTAGAAACCATGGGGAATTAAGACACAATTCAAAGATTGATGTGGTCCCCCAGAAAATTTGAACGCGAGTTACTCTTTAATTTTTGAATACCGTGTAAGGTTATAATTTTATAGAGTCACTCTACAGTCCCTCTCAATTGTAAAAAGTTTGGTGAGAATATCGCATTTCAATAATTTGAGTAATTAACGAAAATGTGGCATTGACGTACCGAATATTGACTCGGTGTGGATGCGAAACCGCAAGTTCGTTAAAATCATCGCATTGATAACATAAGTTGAAGGAAGATAACTCGAAGTTCAATCAGACCCGTCAGCCGTTCCTCTCTGTTTCAGCGCAACAAGTGCCTTTTTTAGACGGTCTGGTAAAATCTCAAACGTAGTGCGAGGCGGATCGTTATCTAGAAAATTAATCAACCGTCTAGCATGGTGAAAGGGCCGACCGAGCTTGGTAACCCTAGAACGTAACGAGGCGAAACTTCGTTAACCTTAAAGCGTGAACATCGAGATTCGTGGTATTCTGCTCGTGCCTCTTCCAGCCTGCTATAATGATACGTTAAACCGAAGAAATTTTACACCTTCGTACATGAAACCGGATTAATCTTGAGATAAACAGATGTAACACTTATTCTGTACGATAAGACTTCTTGTTAGCTTGTCTATAAGTATTTTGCCTCATAATACTCGCTGTAATTACGACAAAAAGATTGTTACGAGGTGTTTTTGTCCATGAATAAATACGAACAGCATAACTTTCCATTAGGATAGAGCACTTCGCTGGTATTTCGCGATAACAGTTAAGGAAATTTCAACGCGTCCTCGAGTTAATGGGAATACTTTGGAGTAATTAGATCTTCATAATCGATTCCGCAGCGACGGGTTTAATCGATCGCGAGCCGTGCAACTCATGATTGCGCGGCCTAATGAGCTGAAACTTCATTAACCTTGCAGCATTGAAGTCCAGCTACAAGCAGTACCAGCTTCGCGTAAACGTCTCGACGATAACGAACCTGCTGCGCCAAATTGCCGCATCAAACTTGAACTCGCTCCTTTTTGCAATTAACAAGCGTGCGGCTGCAAACGTAACATTGTTCCGCGAGCCGTTCGATAAATCTTAGTACGTGGTTAATTAAAAGTACCATGAGATCGTTTGCAAGAATTACTCGAAAGGAAAGTAAAAGTTGTCACGGGGCAGAAAAAATGGTGGTGCTTGCTACAAAACGCTCGAATACATTTTATAGCTGAGAGGTAATTACGCCGCGAGCGTTCTACGATCGATTTTTATTGGTTGAATAAATTTTCTTCTGAAATTATTCGTTCGCGTGGCCGAGCGTCGAAAGTGGAAGTTCCACGGGAACAAATGATGTAGACTTAAGTTGCTCGTGAAAGAAAAGGCGGTGCTCATTTTGCATCGGGACTCCCGCTTAAAGGGGTTAATCACACACTTAAAGGTTAATGTACATCAGCGGTCCGCACGGTATCAGTAATATGAGTACTGTATATACACGCGAATATGTACCTTATGTGTAACCATGTACACGTTCGTGTGTACACCGGGTACATATATGCAGCTGTTCAGTGCACGCAAATTATTACACTCCGCTTTGACGGGCCTCTAAACCGGCAACGGGTTAAGGATATACCCTCAGAAGGAATCTCATCAAAATATCTTCGGGGCACGTTCGACATTCTCCGCAAACGGCTCCTCCACCGTTAAAATACTTTATAAAATGACTGGATGTGTTAACGATATCGTTCAATCCACCGATAATGCATTAGCGTTTGCGTAAAATAGTAACAACATGGATAAGAACCTTTCGGATAAAGACGATGGAAATGAGGAAGAAAATTGACGATAGTAGGAAAGTATTTTCCGATATTGGAAAAGGTATAAGGGCGCCATAAACTTCGGCTGGACTGACCGACAAGATTGCTGTTACATTTTTGCGTGAGGAGCAGCTGGATCACGCTTTATAAATAGCTAGACAGGGTCGATACGTGGTCAGACAGACTCTTCACGTAGTCAGACAAGTGGTTCATAGTCTGTAACTGGGTTGGTCAGATAAGTAGTATATGGACTATGGCTGTAGCTGGTCAGACAAGTAGTCTATGGACTATGGCTACAGCTGGTCAGACAAGTAGTATATGGAGTATTGCACCGCAACTGGTCAGACAAGTAATATATGGACTATGACCGCAACTGGTCAGACAAGTAGTATGGTATATTGGTTGTTCAGACAAGTTGTATGTGAAGAGTAAATAATTAATGAAATTGTGAATCTACAGAAAGTGGTCAGACAAGTAGTATGGGTTAGTAGTTGGTCAGACAAATATAACAGAAAATAACAGCATGTACAGGAAGATCAGAACAAGATAGCAGGTATTTCCAGTAGAATTGAAGCTACAATTGTAAGTGATCAGACAAGTAGTAGTGGTGTAAAACCTCAAACAAGGAAAATTCACGAGAATAGATAGAGGGTGCACCGAATGCACGATTTCGCATACGAGGCAAGTAGAACGTGACCAAATACGTAGAACCGATACTGAAACTGTAGATAAGCGAACAAACATAACCAAATAAAGAGAATAGGGCTGTGGTTATACTAATAGAATACTCTACGTGACCGGACGAGTTGAATAGTGAACACGAATCCGTGTACATGACGATTCTACATCTCGCGCATGTGTACCCAGGCAGGCGATAAGGAAGTGGATGAAAAAAGAAGAGGGGAAAAGTAGAGGCCGCGTATTCAGGTGTAAAACTATCCCACGGATGCAAATGCCGCTCGTATATATCAGCCAAGCAGCGTCCGCAGTTGTATGCACTTTTGCACGCCGGTAACAAATTGCCGGCTCGCGCGTACGTCTCCGCTCGTTCGCTCGCTCGCATATATTCCGCCGCGAGCACGTAAAATTACTTTGCTCCCTACAAACAGAAGTTACACGCCTGTGCTCGATAGCGTCGCCGATATTGTGAATACGAATTACGTACGGCCCCGTGGCTCCTGGAAATTTCGCCAAGCCCGCGACGAACTCGCCGATTAAAACTCGCCGTTCAGGCTTGCATGAATCATAAACGGGATGATGAATGAACCTCGCACCGGAATATTTAGGTTAAGTACAAACGGAGCACTTCGTGGTTAACGCTCCGGGTTCTATTACCTACTTTCGGGGGAACGATCTTAATTAACATACTGCAAATAACTTTGTTAAATACTTCGGCGAATTTCGCGTTCAGGGATTTAGCAATTTGGAGGTTTTCAATTTTAGAACCGCAGAAATTTGGGGATTTGCACGTTCTGCAATTGGGGATTTAGGAAATCTAGAGATTTCAGAATTGATAATTTGGGGTTCGGGGATTGGGAAATTTCAGTATCTGGAGATTTGAGTAATTCAGACATGTGAGTATTGGGGAAATTGATAGTTTGCGGATTTAGAGATTGGCAAGTTTAGAAATTTGATGATTTGGTTTGGAAATTTGCGAGTTTGAAAACACAGGAGTTAGTCAATTCGAGAGTTCAGAGTATTGTGCATTCGGCAATTTAGGAACTGGGGATTACAGTAAACAGGGGATGTGTGATAACACGTTTTGGAGAATTGATAATTCAGAAATTTGGGAAGAACCGCAAGAGGGACGCGTCGAAGTCGCTAGGCCGTCAGCATCAGGGCACACAGGGAGCGTTATCAATTCACCGAGGCGTCGAACTAATTACAGCGGGGCACACTAATTGCGGCTCGATGAACGTGCGCGTTTTCAAGCCGCTTAGATCGCAAGCATTCACCGCGATACGGTCCGCGGCGTGTAGATTACAAGCGGACGGAAGCGTGCACGGGCTATCGAATCGAAGGCACAATTCCATCGCGCACGTCCCGCAGAACCGGTAATTGTGCACGTACACGCGCTTAAAATCATACACGGCCCCGTCTGGACGCGGCAATCTGATAAATGGAACCGGTACCTACATCATCGGACGAATCGACCGCGAAGCGACGCGAGTTTGCTCGGCCACGTGTAACCCCACGGTGAATCGCTACGAAAACGTTCTATGGTAGACATAGATGGCTTCCCGTGGCTATGGAGAAGCGCAGACTGATTATTCTAAAACCAGGTCACTCGAGGTTAATACCATTGTGCGCCCTTGCCCTTATGAACACACGATGTGTCACATTATCCTCTCTCGGTTGAAGCAGTGCATCGACCTTAAATTCAATTTGCTATTCAGAACGAGTTCATTTTCATACGTAATATTTATTTCGGAGGGCTAAGTGTGGTAGGAAGTGCGTAGCTACTGTGCTGCTTAATTGCGAGCCGAGATATGATGTAAAGAATTGTACTCGGTTATTCTTTGAGAATAATTGTGCTGGGTTATTCTTTAAGAATAACCTTTGAGAATTGCTATGAATAGAATTGTATTCAGATATAAAAACACAATAGGTTTGATAATTGTGTTAGACAAGGTTCTACAGTGCACATGGTACAGTACGATGTATATTTTCGTATTCACTGTTTTATTCTAAGTGGGAAAGACACATTAAGATTCAATTTTATGATTGTACCAAGTACAATACTTCCATCTAACAACTACGAAACAACCGTCTAGCATGCAGAAATGAAATTGCAGACATTAGACGGGTAATCACAGTTCGAATTCACTGATCAAGTTACACTTTACCTGCTGGTTTTGATGTTGCTTTTGTATTTTAGCCGGACTATAACATAATTGCGAGAGTAGGGTAGGTAAATATATGATCAGACGTATTGAAGAGTGTATGTTTTGTTGAATAAGTAGTACAGACGCATTATGAGGAGAAGGAAGTAGTGCGAGAGCAGTAGGTGATCAGACAAGTAGATTATATCAGTACGTAGACAGACAAGTAGAATGTGGAAAGTAGGTGAATAAGTAGTGTGTGATTGGTGCGTAGTCAGACAAATAGTATGTAACTGATAATGGTTAGACAAGTAGTATATGATTAGTCATCAGACAAGTTGTATGTGACTCGTAGGTAATCAGACAAGTAGTATGTGATTCTAAATACATAGTCAGACGAGTAGTAAGTGACTAATACGTAGTCAGACAAGTAGTATATGATCAGTGAGTACTCAGACGAGTAGTACGTGATTAATATATGATCAGACAAGTATCAGGTGATTAGTGGCAATCCAACTCAGTCACATTACTAGGAGACCAGACTATAATACAATTGTAGATTAGAGTAGCAACCATAAAGAATTGATCCAAATAATATGGACCATAAGCTCGTTATACAAGTACAGTATGAACATCAGATAATCGTACATGACATACGTGATATTATACGGACGAAGCAGTAGACAATGCACTGCAAATAGAATACGAGGACAGATATTCAGCAGTGATTTAAGATTCAATGGTATGTCTCCATAGAATAATGCTTCAATTAAGATGTGCAATATTCCAGTTCCCTTATGCGCGCATTATACATTTACGCCAGTAGAACCGTGTATGTCCAAACTCATAAGCTATGCTGACGATTATCTCCAAACTTGTAGCTTCATCATCCTCAAAGGATTAAGACCACAAACTGACAGATAAAGTATGTGCAGTCGTTAACCTTCATGACCTACTGCACAATCTTAGAAACTCCATTAGCCTTCCATTTCAAGTTTGCTGACCGTGTCAATGAAATATTTAATAACGACATCGGACAAGCAAACTTCTCAGACACTACATCATCCCTCTGTAATATTCAGAATCAGCCACACTTAATCTTACCATGACTAATTCACGTGTCAATGCAAAATAAACGAACAACTAAGGCTAAAGAAGAACGTGAAAATGATCAGAATTACTCGAATAATTTAAAGTAATGATGTAGATAACTATAAGCAAATTATGCAAATGACTAGGAAATTGGTTGGATACGAAAATAAAAGAGAATGGATGTGATTGTTACGTTCGAGGTGCTGTTGACAGTTTCCTTTGAAGCTCTTTCAATTTGCCTTGCAGCTACCATTCGTCAATTAGCACTTTAGCGACAGTTCTCCAAGTAGTTGAAGTGCACTCGTGTTTCCGGTTGGTTAACGGGTTGAGTACGCAACGAAAGATGTTCAACAGTCTGATGCGTGCGTCAGAATCGCGGGCACGGCACCGGAAACGTCGAATGAAACTACCACTGTCGTCTGACCGCACACACTACGAACGAACCGGAAGTTTCCCGGCTGCTACGACAAACCTGCTAGACTCGTACACTCAACTGCTGACTCATACGGGAATCGTGAGTAGGGTAAATGCGTGCACGCGTCGTTGAAGAGAGCATCCAGTTTTGGAACAACAGCATTACGCGAACTTTAACGTAAGTTCACCTCCCTTAATGCTCGTTTTATTGCACCGGCTTTGACGCTATGCGGAGTTCGCTGGGATTTGTTAGTATAATTAATTTACTAATTTGCTGGAAACTTCTTATCACCTTCAAACAAAATGGGAAAAATTTTATTGTAGGTAGCTATTAGTCACATTATATATGACGACATATGAGTGAAGAAAATTTTGTGTTCGAAGGGATTTATTTATTATATCGAGGAAACTCTTTGAAGTCGCTAAGAAATAAGGAAATTTATCATTTTTGTTAAGATAGGTTTCCGGTATGAATGCATCGCTCACAGGTGGCTGTATAATGCGTGGAATATGAGAACCTCAGTTCATACAGTTCAATCAAAGCTCAGATAGCTGCAAGTTCTTTTTCAAAATTACTGTTACAAAGGAACACGGAGCAACGATATACTAAGGCAGTACAGTTTTAAACAGAAAAATTTCATAAGAAAGAACGAGGGAAGTGTCAACAGAAATATGTGCATGGAGAATACTTGTGAAATCAAATTCTTTTGTAAGAAAAAGGGACGTCTACGGGAGAGATGCTTTGCCTGCAATACCTGGCATACAAAGTGCCCGGTGTTCTTTGAAACGGTATCACCAGTTACTTCACTGTAACTCTTTGTTTTGCCTGCTTCGTCCACCTTCTTTTTCCTTCTTTCTCTTCAGCGAAATCTCATGTCCCCTCATTCCGTAAACAATTAAACGCGTTCGTGTTAGAATTTGATACAGGTGTTTAACAAAGCGACACACCTTTGTCGAGGATGTTTGCGTCGTCGGCGACAAAAGGACAAAGTTTCGAGAAAGGTTGCTTGTCAACCGTTGGAGGAAAATTTGAATTAACGCGTTCATGAGGCGTACCGAGAAGTCACGCAGGCCACGCCGCGAAATTCGACACACATCTGGAGGGAGAGGGCGAATTCCGGAGGGTTCATGTTTTACGTGTGCCGCTTTAAGTCGTCGACGTGTCGCTTGAATTCGCGTATAACTGCAGCCCCAGCTTGTGATACAATATACACGTGCACTAATCTCGCGGTTTCTCGCGAATCCTGCTGCGAGCTCGCAATCTTAACTTCCTACGAGATTTGCATACTGCGATCTCACCTTTCTCCATTTTGTACGCGGCTTCACGCTGATTTCGCTTTCTTTCTTTATTGCTTTTGTTTCTTGTTTATACGCTCTATCTTGTGTTCGTTTCCGTGTGCTGATAAAATATGAATGACTTTAAAGTGATATTTTCGAATGAAATTTTTACCACTACATACATTTATATAATAGTAATCGAAGATGGTGTTCCTCATTAATTAAACGAAGAAGCTGTAACAGTGTTCAAGCAGTACATAGGCAAACCTCTGAGTCTTAACCTCAAACCTCGGTCACAAAAATGCTGTACATGATTAATATGTAGAATGAGATAAGATAAAGTGTATGTTCATTTTATTGTGACACAGAATATCCTAAAAGAGGTCATCAATAATCTTCAGGAACCATGATACCGCATCTCTAAACCATTTAAGCCACTTTCTCAGTAACTGTATACAATTTGTCTCAAATATCAACCAATTCTGATACACAACTATCTCAAACATTAACCAACTCAGACTCACATGACCATTTCAAACATCTGACCAAATTCATACAATCAGTCCAAACATCAATCAATGCAACTGCAAACATTTCAAGCACCAGTTAATTCTACACAACCATACCAAACATTAATCAATGCAGCTCTCAACCACTTCAAACATCAAACAGGCAACCTAACTGTGTACAATCGCCCCAAACATCAATCATACCAACTCCACACATTCCAAACAGTTAATCTAACTACTCATAATCATAACATCAGTCAAACCCCTCTCAACCGCTTCAAACATCAATCAACCCAACTGCAAACATCTAAACACAACTGCGTATCACCCCAAACATTAATCTGTACAACACATACTCCAAATCCCGGATAATGTAACTGTACGCAACCACCCCAAATGTCAATCAATCCAACACAACCTCTCCATCGATCAAACTGCTCTCAACCACTTCAAACATGAATGAACCCAATTCGAAACAACCAACCCAAACATCAAGCAACTGAACTGCATACAAACACTCCAAACACCGAGTAGCAAAGCTGCGCAACCGGAATTCTTTCAGGTAGAAAATTCGATCCGCACGAAGTCTTTCCAAAAAAATGGAGTCAGCGTCGAATCTCGTTAGGGAGCAGCAGTGAACATTTTTCCGTTTGACGGCGTGCACGATAATTACGAGTCGGTAAATCTGGCGGTAACAAGAACCGGCACGCAGCTTCCTGTCTACTTTCCCGCGCGTTTCGTCGCCGTTTGCGTACCGGTCACGCGCGTGCCTTTCTCCACGGCTCACGTCGTACGCGTGAGACCCTCGTGTGCACACGCGAGCACACAATCCCGTAGCAGACGAACGAAACGAACGAACGGACGACGGATCGATCGGCGGCGGAGGGGTGGCGCGTTCAGGGGTGGACGCCGGATAGAAGGGAGGGGGCGTCGTTGAAAAAGGACAGAGATCCTTGCGCCGTCGCAACGCAGGACCGTCGTCGGGACCAGGCGAAGCTTCCCGTAGGAGGGATGAATTTTCTGTCTCCTTTGCACCCCCACCATCCGAACCGTCCTTCCTTGCTCCCTCTTCAGCGTGTCGCGCTCTGACGTTAGTTCATTCTTTCCCGTGTTTTGCGCCCCTCGGCCCCGCGTGTTCAGCTGTTCCCTGTATCTCTGTTCGTCTAACAACCCCTCTCGTTCGCCACCCCTACCAGCGAACCACCCTCTTTGTCTCTCCTCGTATCCTCTCCTCGTCCTACCCGCAACGGCGTCTCCGTTCATCCCTCTACGCGTTCATCTCGGTCCGTTTTACGCGTCCCTACCCTCTGTCTCGCGCCACCACCCCCCTACCGATGTTCCCGCTCCCTCAAGCTAGCAGCCCTGCAAAAACAAGCATACGGCGATCCCCAGTAGCACCCTGGTACACAGACCAGGCCAGAACGTCACACCGGGTGGCCCTGGTACCAGGTGTAACGTGGCAGTCCTCTCCGTCGTCGTTGTCCTTGCCACGTCACGCACGGTCATGTCACGTGCTGCTAACGTGTGACCCGCGTCATCGACTGACCTCTAATCTCGACCTCTTTGCTCCATCGTGCACCGTTCGGTCATCGAACAGGTATTCGTGGGTTAAGTCGACAGACATCTGGTTCGAAGATGTGGATGTGCGTCTGGACTAGGTCGACAGTGTTCAGTGAATGATTTCGAGTGATCTGGTGGATCGACAGTGTTTGTGATGATCGCGGAGCGGATGGTCCCGGAGGGATCCTCGAGTTTCAAGGATTCCGGTGGGATGTCTGGGTATGCTAGTTTCTTTGTGACCCAGTGATTCATCGACTGGCCTATTGAGGAGGTTATCCAAGCGTCCGATTGAATCTTATCAGCCCGACCGATGAAAGGAGCGGATAGCCACATTGCAGGGGTCTTCGATAAGACACTCCGGGGAAAGAATAACAAGGGAACAAAGGGACTGCCGTTCGAGTCGACTTCTTTCACGGTTCTGACGATTTCCGTCTACCTGGTGCACTCGAGCGTGAACACGTGCCCGCTCGCCGTAAATCGAGGCCAACTAGAATAACTATCGGGGACAATCGATTCCACCGGTTGATATTTCCACTGTGACCGGTCGATGTGCATTGTTCGACGATGACATAGTGGTCGTGGATCCTTTGGACCTTCGCGAAGATTCAAGATAAGGACCAGTGACGGAACGTGTGCTTGATCGTTCGTTGTGTATCGCGAGTGGTGTTGCCATTTGTTCGCTTGACGCAGTGGTGACGGGAAGTAGCGGTGTTTGTCACGTTTCCGGAAGTGAATGGAGGCGAACGTTTCGGACGACAGATTATTGCGAATACGGGGAACGGATACAGTGAACTGAAGCGGACCGATCGTTTCGTGACGTTGATGGGTAAGTTCTGTTTTATGAATCGATTTCTGAACCTCTGATACGTCGGAATTATCCACTGTTATATAATAATACGATTATTATCGGCGACGGTGGCAATTTCAATTTCAACGCTGATGTACCGTTCATTCAACGTCCATATAAAATATGAGAATATTTTAATGCTGTTCACTACGTACAAATTTAATTCAACCGGTAATGC
This sequence comes from Megachile lagopoda, assembly GCA_036983795.1. Lineage (NCBI taxonomy): Eukaryota > Metazoa > Arthropoda > Insecta > Hymenoptera > Megachilidae > Megachile > Megachile lagopoda. Next base: position 4,020,531 of record CM072794.1, read on the forward strand.
ATAGTGACAGTTCTATTTTAGAGAATATACGTAGCAGGAACGTAAAATTTTTAATATTTGTACCAAATGAAATTTTCTATTTAAACAATAAATACGGATTTTGTAACTATATCATAATTACACGAAGAGTACCTTGAATTATTTAGTGTATGGTGCATGAGTTTGCCAAGAGCATGTGTGTTCAGCTATTACAACAGGGAACTTTACAGCGTATGAATACTCGCAATGAGGCTGAATTAAGGACAATTCTCTACGGAATATGCTTACGATTTGATGAATCTTTTCATTGAGGTACAAAATTAATTTTACGGATTGTGTTACTATGGGTGTTCGCAAACAGATCGTGCAACAAGTGAAAAACGTATCAGCGTTTTAATTAAGACGTCAAAACAAAATAACACGGCATTGTTTATCCTACTCGATTGGTTACGTAGAGAATTGCGCAATTCCGTTGTGTAGCCAGCATCACGAGCAGAAAACGTATCCAATAAGAAGTTCAAGTTCGAATAGTCTCGGTACGGTTTTCAGCTAGCGGAACGCACTACGTTATTCTTCGATGTTGAAAGAATAATACCGGAATATGGTTTTCTTTGTCGTTGCGACGGCGGAAAGCACTTCTTTCGATCAGTCGCAAAAGGAGTCGCGCGACCAAGAAACTTCGGGGCGATGGGAAATGGAGAGGAAAATTGAAGACAGTAGAAAAGTATTCCCCGATATTGGAAAAGGCATAGGCACACGATAAAATCCAGCTGGACTGGTAAACAAGGTTGCTGTTGTATTTTCGTCCGAGGAACAACTGAGATACAACCTAGTCGAAACCAGCCACAAAACCGCGAACACGGCTGCCAACCTGTGTTCGATTATGTTGATCAAATTGCTACACCTGTTGACTCCACTTCTGATTTTGTACTTTTATCACATATATTCACGTTCAGTGAGTCGGAATGAAATTATGGCAGAAATACGATACATGGAAAGTCGTTAGTCATGCAACATCGTACTATGTAAGTAGGATGTGTGCTGTAGATGTATGTGGGCCAGTAGAATTGGTGTGAAGATAGTCAGACCAGCAATATTAACTTTAGGTAGTCAGACCAGTAGTATTAATTTGTGGTCAGACCAATAACATGAACCTATAGGTAGTCAGACCAGTAATATTAATTTGTAGCTGGTCAGACCAGTAGTATTATCCTGTATGTGGTCAGACCAGTAGTATTGCACTGTATGCAGTCAGACCAGTAGAATCATCACGTATGTGGTCAGACCAGTAGTATAACTTGAGATTGGTCAGACTAGCAGTAGTATACTATAACTGATCAGACCAGTAATGTTATTCGGTAAGTGATTAAACCAATAGTATTATGCTCAAAGTGATCAGACCAACAGTATTGTCCTGAAAGTGATCAGACCAGTAGTATTAGCTTTATGGGATATTGCCAATAGTATTAATCTTAATTGATCAGACAAGTAGTATCAACCTACATGCGATCAGAATAATAGTATTCACCGGTAGATACGTAGGCCAACACCATTACCCAGTAAGTGGTCAGACAAGTAGAATTGGCTCGTAGGTGGTCAGACCAGTGACATCCGGGCGATAAGCGAATCATATTAATAATCTGAGGTTGGTTTGCTAGCAGACAAGTGAGATAGGTCCATATGTGGCCATAACAGACAGAATGGGATTCATATTATCCAATAACCATGACTGTAACGGTAAATGTATAATATCAGTTTAATTGCTTTTTGAAGCAATTATTATACTTCGAGGATAATTATATCCATTTCAAACACGTCTTTATAAGCGAATTCATACTCCCGGAATCAATTCCAATTATTCCACGATGGAGTTACCTCCTAACGCAGTTTCGAGGCGGTTAATTAAGAAGCAAAGTATGTTTTTTAATCTAAGTTTCGAACGAGGAGTTGGAAAGCAGAATTGAAGTATGAAGAATTCAGATTATTCTACCGCGTAAAATTGAGTCCTTGAGTTAAATGGAAAAGTTCATCGCTAAGTAACAGTCCTTGAATACTGTTTCAAGCTTATGGAGGAAACTTGAAATTTAGTGCAGCGCGAACCGTAATCGTAGAACTTCGAACGGGGCTTTCAAATAATCGGATCTATCGACGTTTTTGTAATCGATCCGATAAAATGATGATCAGAGTGGCAGACGGCTGCGTTCGTCGTTCTTATTTCGCTAATTTGAATGCGATCGATGCTTTCAATCGAAACAAACGAAGCGAATCACTGTGGTCCGCTTTAAATTGTAATCTAGTTCAATCAACGAATGCGTTCTCAATAATAATAATTACGATTGTTAATCATGCACGCGCACGGATTTATTATTAATTATTTGTTACAGTTAATTTGCAATTAATTTCGATTGTTATCACAGCGCGTGGAAAGTCTAATTTTAATATTCCCCGAGCAATTATTAGCTTCGCTGGAAAATCATGAATAATAACTGTATATTGAACCATGCAATTCGATTACAGTTTTCTGATTTGTAATGAGGTTCGGTAATTATTCCATTCGTCATTTTACCATCACCAAGTGTACATTAATATTATAATTTAACCAATAACACAAAATTTGTCAAAGCTAATGAACTAAGAAGCTAGAGATTTCGATATTTTATTTTTCAACAAATTCATCATCTGATGGCTGAAATCCCACATAATTTTTTATCGATCAATTATACTATTATCAAACACAATTAACTAGATGCTGCTTTGGTTGCTTATTTACATTCTAAGTTCTGAAATATCTTTTTCAAATTATTATATCTTGTTGGTTTAAATGTGTGACTAAATTGCACGTGACACATTCAAATAGAAAAAATATATTTACCCGTAAGTGGAAAAGATGCAACGGAGTGTACAAAGTCGATAAGCATCCACAGAAATTGAGTTGCCCGGCTCCGTATTGGTAGTCGAATGCGATCGAATGAAGTTAGTACGCCGGCCAGTTTTTCCGATCGGCCGATTGAATCAATTTAACCGGCCAACTTTTCTGTCGCAATAAAACTTCTTGCGCGAATATGCACGCTCGTCGCGATACTCCATTATTGAAAAACGACCGGCACCCTCGGCATCCAAATCATTCGCTGTGCAAACGATTGCGGTGCAAACTTTTACATCGAATATATCACCATTTGTATCACTTCATCATACACGTCACATTATACCAAATAAACATTACGAAATTTTTACTAAAAAATGATTGATAACTTCTTCATCCCACATTTCTATTAACGGGGGTATGCTAAAATAAACCAACTATAATTAACTTTGATGTATTTATATGAAAGTGCTACCCTGAGGCTTCTGAGTTTCAGGGTCAATTTATTTTTATTTAAAAGTCATTGCGGCTGGTAGAAAGTAAAAGTTGATCTATAAATACCTTCGGGTCTTGAAGGTCAGATAGGGTAGAATAATTCAATAGCGATTACTGAAGAAATTAAATTGCAGTGTTACATTCTTCATATTATATATCACATAAGAGGTAAACCATGTGCAATGAGTTAGTTTAGGTGTTAGTCTACTGACTCACCCTATGTCCTCGATGTCATATGATGTTCCTATTCAAAATTTCTTCACATCACACACATGGTCCAAAATAAGTTGTGGTAGTGTTCTGAAGTAAACTAGGGATTTTATACAGTATGAGGTGAAAAATGTTCCGATTTGGAGACCCGGTACATTGCACGTCCATTGTACGAGAAATTCAGCAGGTGTCGTGGGTATAAAAGGGAGATGTTGTATCCACCCTAGTTCCTGAGGCGCGATCAAAATGGATTGAAACGTGGCAGGGAAAAACGCCGTGGAGACACTTGGTCCATTCATATAGGGAAACATCAGCTGCTCTTTGCGGCTGGGACTGTTCGCGGAGTTTATGCGAGATAATTCCCAGCGGCCAAGCATTCGTCAGTGTCAGCCGACAGGGGAAAAAGAAGTTCTGTAATACGCGGAAAAAAGTACTGGTCGCTTGGACAACCAACCATCCTTCGGTCCCCGTCACGATTCGACCAGTGAAACGAGTTTCTTTCGTCGTTTGATCGTATATCCTCGCCGGAAATGCGGCAAGACGAATTGTCGGCGACAGGGTCGGTTTAATTTTTCATCCAGGATGATCCTGGGAGCCGTTCAAACTTCTGTCGGGACGTCACAACGTTTCCTTTAAGCTTCACGAAATTGGGGATGAAAATAACTCATCTCTGTTTCTCTGCAAAAAATTATCGACCGCCCTCGCAAATATATTTTCGTCGTATTATTCTATCGTGTCGTAAAAGGTGTAAAGAGTTCTGCTAAAAAATTTCGCAGAATTTATGAACCTCCCATGACGTTGTCTTAGTTCATAAATCTAACTTCATAACGTTCCTCTTTGAAATTGAAATTTTTAAGTCTTTGGAACTACCGAATACGTGCAGCAACAACCATGATTGTCGAGTTTAAATTTGAGATCGTAGAGTGCATATTTTTCTGGAATTCGGTTCTAAATCGTTACCACTGTTTGAACAGAATATATATAAATTGTAATTAGCACTCGATGAAATTAAAATCATAAATGTCCCCTCGTTCAACATCTTTCCGCAGACCTGACACTTCCCTCTGAATTGAATTACACCGACGAGTCGAAGGACACTTACAAATTTCCGAGGGTACTCATTAAAACCTATCCGCTTTAATTAACAGCACTTCTTAATTATATCATCCATTTCCAAGCTAAATATCTGAGAAATACATGAAACCTCAAACCTAACTTGATTTGCCTCGAATTTCGAGCTTCTGTCTCGAATAGGAGTTATGGTGACTCTCGATTCGATTATGTTAATCAAATGCACCTGTTGACTTGACTATACATGTCCTGATTTTGTGTTTTCACCATATGCATTCCTGTTTAATGCGTTAGAAAAAACAAACTGAAGTTAGTACATGAGAAGAGGGTGATCAGACAAGTAGATAATGGACCATGTAGTCACACAAGTAGTATGTGGACCGTATGTGATCAAACAAGTAATATGAGGACAGTTGGTGGTCAGACAAGTACGTGGGCTGTACATTGTCAGACAAGTAGTATATGGATGTATCTGATCAGACAAGTAGTACGTGGTCCGTATGTGGTCAGACAAGTAGAACATGGGCTGTATGTTGTCAGACAAGTAGAATATGGACTGTATGCAGTCAGACGAGTAGCATATGTACTGTATGTAGTCAGACAAGTAGAATGTAACTGATCAGACAAGTAGTATGTAACTATCATTGATGAGACAAGGAGTATAGAACTATAATCAGTCAAGTAGTAGTGACTCGTGACTGATGTAACCAATATGAAACAGTGATTAAACTAACAAACAGTATGCGATTGTGATTGATCAGGCTAGTAGTATACAATATTGATTTATCAGACTCGTAATATGCAATGGTGACTGATCAGACCAGTAGTATGCAATAGTGATTGACCATACGAGTACCACGGAATCGCAATTGATCAAGCAATTGGTTCGAAATGGCGGTCGGTCAGACAAGTAGCACGATCCTTCAAAAGGGATCAAAGTGTTCGCAATTTTTTCTGGAAATGGCGCATCGTTCAACGTTCGACAATGCAGGAGGGGTAGTAGGTGTAGAAAAATGGGGATTACAAATTGCAACGATCTCTCGTGATAGTTTCAGAGGGTTTTCGAGAGATGGAACGGAAATTGATTTTTTATCGGCGAGTAAATAGAACCGCGTTTCCATGGGACTCTGGTGTTGTCGGTTTTACGGAATAGGGAATAGGTATTGTTACCTTTTTCAGAGATTTGGGATAGCGGGAGAGGGCTGAATCAGGTTTGGGAGATATTTCAAAGCCGTTAAAGCTATTACGGTGAAATATTTATAGAGTTCTTTGGAAGATCGATGGGAAAACTAAAACGGGAATAACCAACGCAATCGATTTTCTAGGAAATTATTATTTTTTTATATAGGGCTCTCGCGAGACTCATTTTTAAACTGACACGTGTTATCGCTCAAACGTTTTATTCTTTATTTAAACCCAAAATCGATACAGAATTTTTTCATTTACAAATCTGCAAATTCATATAACTTTCAAATTTACAAACTTTGTATGTGAACCTTGTATAATTTTGATTACATATTTGTGTATTTGTACGCAAAACATTGTATATCATTATTTTCTTATCGTCACGAGTTTTAATGGTTTAAAAACATATTTTGTGAGATTGAAAAGTAACGAAACGAAGAGTTAATTGTCAATGCAGAAAAAATTTGAAAATGGGAGCAAATGTGACAGGTGGGAAACTAAATCATAATGCGTTACCAGTGCGAAAAAGCTTCGCAGAAAATATTCTGCTCCGATAAATATCGTGATGGCTGCCGGTGGAAAATCGGCGTCTCGACAAGCGACCCTTAGTCCCTCATTAAACGAATTTTTTGCGCCTTTTTCGTGGTTCCAATTAAGGTTGCAGTTCCAGGAGATGGTTGTGCTTAATCTCCTGCAGGTCTCACGTTTCTTCGGCTATTCGAGGTCGCGCGAGAAAACCGGGGAAAAGGGTTTGAAGAGAGGTAACCCAATTGGACACGTTGAACCACCGTACCTCGAAATGTTCAACGAAATTACAGTGGTTTGATATGTTCCGAAGGTTTCTTTTAAGGTTCTCTACACCGTTACTCTTTCTCCTAAAATTCTGTCGAAAACGTTAACTCGCAAACTGATGTTCACACCTGAACAACTATTTATTTTACTCAATCGAACAATCAATAAAATTTGTGGGTTAAACCTTTTTGACTGCAAGTTCAAAATTATTAACAATTTCATTTTTAATACTCTCAATATTTATTTATTTAGAGTGCTGAAAAATTAAAATTATTCTCTGTGAAATATACCACAAAGTTTATAATGAACAAAATTATTCAGAATATTTCTTATTTTACAATAATGTTAAAAAATTACAATTTCTGCGGTGATTTTGCAGTACCATAAATTTTCTTTAAATAAATTTTAAGAATAAACGTTCGTTTATTCTCAGATATTATTTGTGGAAGTTTGAGATTTTGCAAAATACAAACTTGTGTAGCAAAGAATATTATTAAGCGTTATTAAGTAATTAATAAAATGAAATTAAAGTTCAAAACTTTATTTCTGGCATAGAAAGTTAACTCGTGTGGTTGATGGATGGTTATCTGGAAGGTATTTTATAATGGCAATTTAAGGTTGCGTGCTGCAATATTCAAGCCGCAATTTCTGTAAGGGCTCACGATATCAGGTTGTTTGATGATAGCGATCGCGTTGACAGAAAGCCGGCTGAAGCTGTTTCATTATCGAGTTTCGGATAGAGTGATATTTCAAGGGTATTATCACCATAAATTGAGCCATCTTCCCTTCATAGTCGAAAGTTTCGCGTCGTTCCTTTAAAGAACCCATCGGAAGCTCGATTCGGGGGGACAGAATATGCGTCAAAGGCTCAAAATTTCCTCTCCACGAAATTGTGTTTCTACATAAAATTGAAAACCTTTTCTATATACAACACACTGATTCTCATATGCACTTTACATAATCTATATCATAAAATATATCACTGTTCCATTACATAATATATGTGTAAATATATGCATATGTAACATATGTAAAATGTTTGACACATATTTTAACAGCACAGTGAAGTACAATTTGAAATCATAGAAGTTTGTCACATACTAAATCATAAACAAATGTGGTCAGACAAGTAGTATGTGGGTCGTATGTAATCAGACAAGTAGTCTGAAGACTGTTGATGGCCAGACAAGTAGTATACGTACGTATGTAATCAGACAAGTAGTATATGGATGTATGTGGCCAGACAAGTAGAACATGGACTGTATGTGGCCAGACAAGTAGTGGAGTGAATGAGATGTTAGGGTGTTTTACAACCCCTGTATTAATTAAAAAAACAAAACCCTGTAGAAATTATAAGGAAAACAGACTGTAATGCAAACAGTACGTTCACAAAAATGGTGCAGTTCATTAATAAATTAAAAATAAATCGTAGAACAAAGAGGGAGGAAGAAGAGAGACAATTGTCACGGCCTGTACGTTTGTAGAGATATAAAGTTCGCAGTAGCAAGGACGCAAGAGAGAATCAGAGACCCCAGAGTATTCTTGGTCCTTTTTCATGTTCGCCATCCTGTTCCGTCGAGCTGGTGGCAAAAAGGAAAGATACGTGGCAGCATCACGGTACAAAGACAACTTTGACCGACAGTAAGAAGAGGAGGTAGACGAGGACAGACAGAGGTAGTATCTTCGCCTCCTTTGAGATCTTATAGCAGTCCCGACCATCCAGGCCTTATTAATAAATCATTATCGTCGTCGTCGGGGTTGCCAGTCGCCTTTTTCGAGGGCGAGAGACATCGTTTTCGTGCCCCTTTCACGACGACCTCTCGTTTCATCCACCCCTTTGCTCGCGAACAACCCTTCTCACGCGTCGTTCAATTATATTCTCCTCGCCGATGCTATCTTCGTAACTCGCTGCGAGGATTTTACACGCTTCACTCCGCCAACGAGATACCTGTCTCAATGCGACTCCCTTTCAGACTGTGTCTGAAGGTACACTCGGCCGCAATCTTTAAATACTCGCACCCACACTTCATCTTTTAATACTCCAACTTTCAAATTTGTAAAAGTGTCGACTTTTTCCATTTACCGAATTTTCGAACGAGAGCTTCGGAAAATTTCGTACGTGCAAATCCGTAGTCTACTTATTCAGTCTCTTTAGGGTATTATCGATCCCTGGAAGCTGAATTTTCCGCTCCATCGCGTCTCTAAATTTAGCTTTTTAAGGTTCGACGATGAAGGGATTGAATCTACCTATGTCCAATGAACTAACATCCAGATTAATTGAGCTACTTCTCTGGTTTTTAAATATCGCGCTTTGAATCTGCTTTTCGACCACTTTCAGCCCTTGATCAAGCTTCCATACTTCATTGAAGTATTTGGACCATGTAATTGCTTTATTATAATTTGATTTATTCCATGAAAGATGTCTTGAACATGATATGTGCTACTTGTTTTCACAATTTTTAATTATGTACACATATGTGTGAATGGACATACATACATACATATCTTCATACGTATATACATATGTACATTCATACGTACGTTCATATGTACATTCATACGTACACACATATGTACACACATACGCACATGTATATATTCATACGTTTACACATACGTACAGTAACACATACATACATACATATGGACATGCATACACATGCATACATTCATATGTTTACACATACATACACACATATGTGTACACATACATTCACACGTATGTACATATATGCATACCTGGTTATAAAAGTAGTATTATATTGTAATGATCATGGTGTTGATTTATGAAATTCAAAAACTATATGAATTATAGTTCGATCTTGTGGTACAAATGTCGAATTAAGAATAGCCTGCGTATTGTAAGATGTTTGGAACTCTGAGAGCGAATCGAGGCAATTAAAAGTGAAACGGTGCGAGTCAATTAGCTGTAAAAAATGAGGTTGCCAACGGAAGTAGAGCTTCTAACGTGCCTCTCTATTCAAACTCTCTGTTGTCCCGAAGCGTAATGACAGTACCTGTGTTGCCTTTAAATTTCAATGTATATTTCAAACGGAACGCTTTTACAGAGAAACTTTCCTCGCTGAAATGCGAGGCTCTTTTAATATTTTAATGCTCGATGAAGCAGCGGAAACTGTGCCGTGGAAATGAAACATTAGTATTCAGTTTCTTCTCGTCCGTTATGAGAAACGTTAATACACTGTCTCTGTTGTTTCTGCCTCTTTCTGCTTCCATGTTATTTTTTGTTAATCGATTCAAAAAAATTAACCACCGAGATCATGCGCGATTCTTCTCGTGCTGATTTTGATGCTGTTGCAAAATATTACAAGTCAACTATTTGTATTCTCAAGTCGAGCAATTTACATTTCAAATGAATCAACCTGAAATTTGTTTCTAAACTTTATTGTTTATAATTTCAATACACATCAATTTGAAGTTAAAAATCAATTATAATTAGAGTAATTAAGTATCCCTGAACATAACACAGACGTAACATTTTATCTTTCTCTATTCGTTTCAATACAGCAGCTGTGAATGTTAGTTCTGACGCACCCGACAAATAAATCGCTAAGGTTAAATATACGAAATCAAAGCGCGTTTTTGTCGACGAATTGTTTCTGTCTTAATTCTGTTTGTTTGTAACGACTGGAAAGTTTGCGCTGAACATTCCGTGTTTTCGAGCGATAAACAGCTCCGCAAGCTTCGAACATTGAAAGTGTTTGCGTAATTCGCGAAAGTCGGCACTCGCACCGAGAGGACATTGTTCTTCTCGAGTCGAGAAGTCTGCCACGAGTCTTATTCCACTTCTGCCAACTTACAGTCGATTTCTTCGCGAATTATGGGACTTTGCAATCGATGACAAAAATTCCAATGTTTTAGGTAACTTTCACCGACACGATTCTCAACTTCATTATTTTTCATCATTTTGAAATGTCTTTCACAAAAAGACACAACGTGAAATTAAATGGAAATAAAATAATACATCTTTTTAATCAATATTTTCTATGAAAAGAATTTAGTTGGCGATTAAATTGGAACAAAATACATCTTTTCAGTAAATAACGTTTTGTGCGAACAGATTTTAACTGAGATAAAATAACGCATCTTTTAAATAAATAATTTGTTATGAAAGCAATTTAACAGGCAATTCGACTGAAATCAAATAATACATCTTTTTTATAAAAAATTGATTCAATACGCAATTGAATTAAAGTGAAATAATGCATCTTTCTAAATAAAAAAACATTGCCTGTATAAAGAATTAATTCGATACGTGATCAAAATAAAATAATAGATTTTTTTTCGTAAAAAATATTCCCTGCAAAAATAATTAATTTAACAAGCAATTCTGTGAAATAAAATGAAATTTAATAAAACATCTTTGCCACAAAAAATTGCCCTTAAAAATAATGTATGCAATTAATTATACTAAAATGTTTTACTGCATACGAATCGTTGTACAGAAATGAATTGCGAAATTAGAGCGATAAAAAGTACCGAATTTACAATGGTCGAGAAACCAGAGGACGAAATTGTTGTTTCGCTATGATAACGAATGTTTGCCAGATAGGGAAGAAGAAAAAGCAAGATCATGGAATAAAAGCGCGATGTTTCTTGAACAAACGGAAATTAATTAGCAAAAATACACGGCGAATGTACGCTGCAAGCAAGAGTATCAAATGAACGAAGCTGCGTAACGACGATAACGGGTGCCTGGTGGTATGCAGGTAAATTATATGCATGAAAATAAACTTAGCAATTCATATTACGAACGTGGTGCTGTAATTAAATGCAGTACCGATAAAAAAAAGGTAATAAAAGATAAACTTTCCGGTACCATTGAATTTTGCTGAGAATTAACAAAATAGGGTAGACTAAAATGAGAAGGAGACATTGTTTCGTTACGGTAATTAATTCTTTGTAAACACACGTTTGTTACATGGTCAGAAATACTTCTCAGTTTCATGTAATGGAAACGATTTGATTAATATTTAGTGTTGTGATGAGGTTTGTTATGAATATTCCCAAGAGAAATAACTTTAATGAAAATGTGAGAAACAGTTAATTTCATAATTTTGCAGTTAAGAAACTTGAAGATGTTATTTGGAAATTTTAAGAATTGAAGACAAGGAAATATTAAAACTTGAGAGATTGAGAGCATAAGATTTAAAAGCTAGAGAACATTAAAACTTTAGAAATTTAAAATACGTAAACTTGAAACTTGAGAACTTGAAAGCTCGAAACTTGAAAACTTGTGAGTTGAAAAATTGAAACTGTAATACTTTGAAGTTGATAATTTCACAATGTGAAACTTGAAAACTTGAATACTTGAATACTTGAATAATTGATACTAGAATAATTGAATACTCGAATAATTGAATACTCGTATAATTGAAAACTTGACAACTTAAAAACTTGACAACTTGAAAACTTGACAACTTGAAAACTTGGCAACTTGGAAACTTGAAGACTTGAAAACTTGACAACTTGACAACTTGAAAACTTGACGACTTGAAGACTTGAAAACTTGACAACTTAACAACTTGAAAACTTGAAAACTCGACAACTTGAAAACCTGAAAACTTAACTTGAAAACTTGTCAACTTAACAACTTGAAAACTTGGCAACTGGAAATCTTGAAAACTTGAGATTTGAAGCTTGAAATCTGAAAACTTGAAAACATCCAAATTTCAAGTGCCTCCTTAATATCTTACAAACATCACGCTTCATAACACAGTTATTCAAAGAGCATAAATACCGTTGAAGCAAAAGCTCAAGTTATTGCAACAAAGTTAAAGAACATGCATCAGGCCGCAGATATTCTTGACAGTTCTGTTCGATAAAACAGGCACGACAGTTCCGGATAAGTGAGATTAATTTATTGCTCGAATCTCGAGGCCAAATGGCGGAAATATCGACACGCGTTACCGGTGAAAAGCACGCGGGAATATATCATGCAAGACACGACCTCACATTATACGTTCACGTTAGCCCTGTGTGACACTTGATAATTCGAATGTCCATTTTCTCTGTGAAATTCGGATCACATTGTACGAAATGTCGAACGATAATGAGCTCATAATACAGATTGATTGCGTTTCCCGCTACTGTCAAGTTTTAAAGGAAAATCGCTGATTTATGATCCAAGGATAATACCTCGAAACAAATTTCATTTCTTCGTGAATTTATTATACCACACATTCAATTTGTTATTAAATATCATTTAATCCCATTTGGTTGAAAATATTTTCGTACTCAAATATTTCCACTACTCTGAAATTATGTATTTTAATAATTCGAAAATATTAAAATTAGAAAACAATTTCAACTTGTAACTCAAAGTGTTAATACAATGTGTTATAAATACAGTTAATAATTGTACGTGTCGAAATATAATTATTCAACGTATCACAAATACAATTATTTATCATAGTCTGTCACACACAGAATAATGAACTATAGTCCGTAACGAAATTATTAATAACAACCTGAAAATCGTTCGTAAATAGGATCGTTGCAAACAACGTTAAACACCCAGAAATGCATACAAAATTCCACGCAGAAACAAGCAAATAATTAATATATTTTATAACCGAAATACCCTGCTGGCAACACGAATCCCATTCGAATGCAGAACATTAATCAGCGGGAACGCAAAAAGGAGCATAACTCAATTAACAAAACAAACAACTGCGAAGCAAAGAAAGAAGAGTCTCTGGCGAGTGTCCAAGTAGCAACAAGAAAAATCCGAAGCCAGTGGAAACTGGCTTGAAGCCTGTCTGCGGGCACACGTACGAGTTGATTCTCCACAGGAGAGCTTCGTCACCGGCCGCAGACAATTAGCATAATAAATTAAGCCACGAATAAAAGCCTACGTCAGAGTAACGTGGTCAACGATGTCGCTCGTGTGATTAGGACAACAAAGCGGGATATAGGACGAGGGATATATACGTTCACGTGACGAAACGTCAATTAACCAGAGATGACGTCCTTTGTACCCTGATTCTATACAGATATTGCTCGTGTTGCTGCTTGATTAATTTTGTCCTTCCAAAATATTTCAACAAACTTTCACAAAAACAAACTTCGTACTCAAAGTTGCAAAATTTTGTCATTCAATTGTGAAAGAATATAAAATTCACACACACGGGGGGAAGTTGGGTGAATTTAAAGATTAAAGCTTTTCCTTGTGTCCAATCAACTGTAATTAACAAGGAAATTGAATTTAAGTTGGACAAATTACGATTGAGGATTGAAGTTATTTTCTTGTCGACCTTAGCATTGAGCTATATCACTTGAATATTTTTCTGACTATTAAAGAATATTCACTTTCTGTCTAGTTCCATCATAATCATGAAAATTAATGCATTTGGAGTATATAGAGAAAATAAATTAAGATCTGCATGATTATAGATTGAGTTGTATCACTTAAAAAACACGGTGCTTAGTTCTTTCTACACTCTCAGTTTTGTACAGACTTTCCACCTCATTTTGAACTTCAAGCTGCAATTTGAAAAGTACCGAATTTAAATTCTCGCTTTCCGAGCAATCAGAAGCGAACAAAAAGTAGCGGCAGGAGAGTTTTTCGACAGAGGCGTTGATTCGACAGTGGCAGCAATTACGGTCGACTTCTAAATTCCAAGAAAATTGTGCCAACATCCCCGGCCGTTTTATCCTTCCGTGTCTCGTGATTCTAAATTACACTTCGTAGTCGCAAAGTGCCGAGAGTTCGTCGACCGTAGAAAACCGCTCTCCAAACAGCCACTCTTCTAAACAGCTTCAGTCGCAACCAGCGGTTGGTTCACGACGACGCGACCCAGTTCCTGGAATAAACTTAACCGTGTCCCTCTTCGCTGTTCCCCCGTGCACCAGAGTCGACGACGGGAACGCAGTTAAGCTAATTTCAGAAGAAAAAAATGTTTCACCCTGCGTCCTTGTCGACACAAGTCGCCGGACGGCTAACGAACAGCCGTAAAAAAGCGGTACGTGGCGCGGATCCGAAGCGTTTCAACGGGAACGCTGTTTGGGAAGAAACTTCGATATTCGTCTTCGACGTTTGTGTGTCGTCGTTCTATTTGCGTCGGGAATTGATCTGTTTGGGAGCATGATTGATTTATTTAAGACGTGGTACATTTTCGGCAACGGATTTTACTGGGTTTACGTTTTCTGTTTCGCGCCACTGATTTAGTAGTTTAGTGTGCGAACTTATTTGTGAAGTTTCGAAGTAGTCAGATTTTGTAATTTATACGGTTACAGGATTTAAGTTACTTCATTTTCGAGTTATTGGATTTTAGAGTAACCAAACTTTCAAGTTGGTAAGTTGTCAAGTCGTAAAGTTGCCAAGTCGTCAAGCTGTCAAGTCGTTAAATTGTAAAGTTGTCAAGTTGTATAATTGTCAAGTTATAAAGTTGTAAAGCTGTAAAGTTGTCAAGTTATACAGTTGTAAAGTCGTTAAATTATAAAGTTGTAAAGTTTCCAAATTATGGAGCTGTAAAGTTGTAAAGTTGTAAAGCTGTAAAGTTGTCAAGTCGTTAAATTATAAAGTTGTCAAGTTGTCAAGTTTCCAAATTATGAAGCTGTAAAGTTGTAAAGTTGCAAAGCTGTAAAGTAGTCAAGTTATACAGTTGTAAAGTCATCAAGTTATTATGTTGTCAAGTTGTAAAGTTGTCAACTTATAAAGCTGTAATGCTGTAAAGTTATCAAGTTATAACGTTGTAAAGTTATAATGTTGTCAAGTTGTAACGTCTTCAAGCATTCAAGTATTCAGTATTCCACTATTCAAATATACAAGTTTTCAAGTCCTCAAATTTGGAATTATACAAATTTTCAAATGCTTTATTCTTCAAATTCTAAAACTTGAATTTTCCAAAATTACAAGCTACAAGTTTTCAAGCTCACCAGTTTCCAGTCTTTCAAATATTCAATACTGTTATAATTGGAGATGCAGTGTCATTAAAAATCATTTATGTGTACGTTCAGGTAGCTGCACTTTATAATTGGATTTCGAATAATTAAGAGAATTTCGAATTTAATTGAGTTGCAATTGACAATTAACGTTTCAAACATGATTGAGTTCTGTACAATGAAAAATTCACATGTGATTGAGTGATTGTAATTTACCAATTCAAAATTGTAATGTTAGCTGCAGGGTACGATCTACTATTTAAACATTTATCAAGTATCTGGTCAAAATTTTCAATATTTTGCTCTCAAATGCATAAATTTGCAAGATTAACCTAAAATTTACATTGCAATGTAAAGAGAATCGATCGGTAAATGCGTAAAAACGTTTTGTAAGTGATGTAGCTCAACGATAAAATCTACTGTTTAAACTTCTGTTACGAAATTGATTCAAATTTCCAATATTTTACTTTCGAATGCAAACATTATCAAAGTTAAACTATAATTTACGTCGAGATGTAAAGAATATCGACGTCAAATTATCGAATATCATTTTTCAGTGATACAGCTCAACGATAAGGACTCCTATTTGAATTTTCATCAAGAAATATATTTAAATTTCCATCATTTTGCTTTCGAATGCGAATATTACGGAAACTAATCGACAACAAAAGTTGTAATATGCCAAATATCGACATCAAACCGAAGAACCTTTATTCAGTGATATCACTCAATGATTGCATATTTTTCGAGGGGAGAACAATTTTCTTACTGACTTTCTACTTCATGCAATAAAAATTTTTCCTTTTTTTTCTCTCTGGTTGCAATTGGAAGGTTTAGAGTGAGATGACGTTAACAAAAACAGTAAATTAGAGTCAGATAACGCTATGTCTAACTTTGGCTCTCAAATTTCACAAAATCAGATCTAGCATTTTAACCTAATTTTAAGGTATTTATTCTTTCATAACAACATTATTATAGTTGAAGCATACGTTTTCAGTGAACGTAAAAACACAAACAGTGAATTTTTGAAGATGTCTTTAAACTCTGGAATTATTAAACATCGCCGACTATAATCGACAATATTACTCAGACTCGACGTTAATTCACCAGACGCATTATCAGCTGCATATTAACACCTCGTTCTTATCGCTCGAGCTTATGCATTCGTTTATTTATGCATCGCAGCAGAAACCGGGGAAAGAAAGATCATCCGTATCAAGAATACTGCTATCTTTTCGCGCGTAGCTAAAAATAAGCTGCGACGGACGGCGCAAAGGAGAAAAACGAGGAAACGGGATGAAAAAGGAGCGTTATCCTCGCCACTGCAACTGATATGAATAATTAATGGGCAGCGACGCGTTCGGGGATGCGTATTCCGGACGAGAAGAAGCGTTTTCGAGAAAAAGCAAAGAATAACGCTGGCCGACGGCCACGCCGGCTAATTGACCCATTTAAATTTCATACGACGTGACCGACGTTGTATTTGCAATTGAAATTATTTTATTACGGGACAAGCGGTCACTTCTGTTGCGCGGTGACAATACTGAAACACAGACGGGTCTCAAACGAGACATTATCGACTGAGATGAAGTTAACTGCTACTATTCATTTTCTATTTCCCTGCTAATGCGATTACTCATATTTAAGCATTTAATTTCATATTTTTATTTTCGACACCCTTCTGTAAATTTAGAGCATCTTAAATGCAGGTGGACTCTTTGTACAATTTATATTTTATAAAGATGAGGATTTTATAAAAATTAATCAAGTTTAATTTATCTTTTCAGACTGTCATGAAAATAATTTATATGTTGCTATACATATTAGACCAATCTGGTATATTAGATTATTAATATATTGAAATATCAAAGTACTTGTATATTAAAATTAAAGCAATTAAAAGTAGTTAACATGTACATTTATTTTTCCTGGCAGTCAAGAAAATAATTAATGAGATATGCTACTAAATGTGTTAATAGAAGTTCATTAAATTATTAATATATTAAAATATCAAAGTATTTTTATATTAAAATTATAACTCAAAAGTGGTTAATACGTTAATTATCAAAGTGACAACGAAAACATTTTACATTTATATTGAACACATTAAAATGCTAATTAATGTCAATGAGATTGTGAAATCTCAATATACTAATTGCATAATGAATATCTTTCGTTATGAATACATTAACGTGGTACATAAATTAGTCCACATGTTAAATGATCTTATAATAAATACATTGAAATTAAATCTTAAAATTCAATAATTACGACTATTGAATAACTGAATGTTAAAAATGGTTCAACGAAAATTGAATTATCTGATGCACCACGTACATACAAATAATTTTTACATGAAGGTTAATTTTTAATTTAAGCTTTCAAATTAAAAGGGTACACTTCAAGTCTTTTTGTAATAATAAATTTTAATTGGAACTATAAATTTATTACTTTGATCGTCGAGTTTTTATTCAAAAATTAACATTGATTTTTCTGTTCAAGTCTCACCCTCAATTTTTTACTCAACCTCAATTTTTTATTCAAGTCTTAACCTCAATTTTTTCTTTAAGTTTCACTCTCAATTTTGACTTGAAGTCTTTCAATTATCCACAGGGACGTTTAAATAATTGAATCAAGTTTATTTCAAACATCAGCTAACATCAAATTGTAAAATTTTCCAAAATGTCGTTTAAATCGATCCCTCTTCAGAGTGATGTATTAATTCTCCCAGTGTAAACTGATCTGAATATTATGGAAAATCGAGTGAAACAGGAACACATAAATCGATCAAGCGAACGATATTAAGTTTACAAAAGAATGATGGCCGACCATGGGAGACCGCTTGGCGGAAAAATATGAGGCATGCTAAAGAACGACCCATCGACTTCTAATTGCACGGTTCAAAGGCTCTTCTCCTAATTTCGAGCTACTTACGTCCATGGAACGTTCGATATGGACCAATAAGGAGCTTACTGGTCCATGAGTTCGTGGTTACAAAAGGTATTTCGAGGGAACAAAGTAAGAATGGCAAAATAAAAAATGAAGGGAGGGTAAATACGGTCATCAATTTCTTTGTTCTCATTTTGTTCGATGGGTCCTGTGATTTCACCATTAACATCTTTATTTGGGGGAAAATTAGAAACTGTCACATTTACATACTCTATACAAAGATTTCTAGTTTCATTCAGAAATTGATTGAATTATCGAATTTCTAGTGAGGGATATTGTCTGGGGTATTAATATTATTTTGGAAATGTATTCTGCAATTTTCCAGCTGTGAGCATCCTATTATACCACGTCGAATTAAATTGCAAAGAAATATGTAGAATTTAATAACATCAAATTGAATTATATCAAATTGAATAACGTCATACTGAATTGTGTCAAATTGAACTACGTCGAATTGAATTACGTAAAATTGAACTACATCGAATTGAATTACGTAAAATTGAACTACATCGAATTGAATTACGTCAAATTGAACTACGAATTCGTTGAGTTGAAATCACATTAATCCACGTCCTTAAGTATAACCAGACAAAATTAAATTTGAATCACAGCAACTTGAATCCCAATTGACTCAAACAAAATCACGTGAAATCCCACTCAAATCACCTCAAAGTCCCTTTCTATAAAATCAAATCAGTCACAAATTAAATCTACTCAAACACACCAAGAATACAAAAACCGTGAAAACTTGCCCCGTTTCTTAAAACTCTCTCGTTTATCAGAGATGAGGCAAGTTTTCCAGTTGCTTTCAAGTATCGTCTCGTACGAGTCGGCCAATGAGTTTGAAGGTGAGCTTTCGCCACGGAAGAAGGTATCCTGTCCTCTTTATCCGTGGTTCCCTTGGCCCTCTGTCCTTTCTTCTCGCACGATGCTCGTTTCCCTGGGCAAAAGTCATTTTTCTCTTTTTTAAACAGGCTGCCCTAAAAGCGGCCGTCGCCCTCGGCTGCTTTTCGCGGCCTGCCGTCTAATTGACCCAGTTCGTGGGATAAGTATCTGCCTGTACAGTCGACACGGAAAGTTATCTTTCCGATTTCCACGGTTTTTTTTTTATTCCTTCTTTTTAAATCTGTGCATGTTCCGTCGAGGGTGTAGGGACATTTTTAGAGTGATGGATATTGGTCACACTTGGCGAGAGAGGAGCAAGAATGGATATTGGTCACGGGAAAGAAATAAGAATGGAGGCTGGCCCGCGTTGTTTTGGTGAAAGCTTCTATTGTAATGCTTCTGAATTGCTGTGTTGTGTTTCTAGCCATTTTTTTAAGGGTCTTTGTATGATTCTCCTGGAGTTAAAGAGGGTTTTGAGAACGGAGGAAAGCACTTTTCGTTTGTTGTATTAGGTTGACTTGGCTAGGTTTAAACTTTTTTAAATTGTTAAGTTCAATCTTTGATTTCTCAAATTTCCTTAATCGTCATTCCTTAAATTACCAACTTTGCAAACTCAAATTTTCAATTTTTTAAATTTGTACATTTCAGAATTCTTAAATTTTCACTTCAGCACTTTCAAAACTCCACATGACAGTAACTGTACAGTGTCATATGTGACAAATGACACGTGACGTTAATTGTGCAATACCATATGTGAAACATGACACATGACACGAACTGTAACATATCATATGTGACACATGACTGTAACAGTAGAGTACCATATGTGATACATGACACTAAGTGTACAGTACCAAATGAGACACATGACACATGGCTCTAACTGTACAGTATCATATGTGACATATGACACATGATACTAACTATACAATACCACATGTGACACATGACTGTAACTGTACAGTACTATATGTGACACAGGACACTAATTGTACAATATCATATGTGACACAGGCCACTAATTATACAATATCATATGTGACACATGACACTAACTCTACAGTACCATATGTGACACGTGACTGTAACTGTACGTTATATAGCACATGGTACTAACCGTACAGTACCATATGTGGCACATGCCGCTAACCGTACGTACCACATGTGACACATGGCAGTAATCGTCCAGTGCCATATATCGGGACTGTTACCAAGGACGCGTGATTCAGCGCACCGTACTCAAAAATGCTAGTTACGCCAATGCTCGTCAGGCGAAATACCTGAATTAATGTTCGAACGTTCCCTCGCTTGGTCCTTCCGTTTCATAGCCAGTTTCCGGGCTCTCACGTGTCGGGGTGACAAAGGCTCCCGCGAGCTACCGTTCTTCTCTTGCAGTCGAGCTTTCAATTACCCGGCAATTCCCGACGACGTCCGTTTAATTTCACCTCTCCACCAGCTTTCTCCCGTCTTCCTCCCGTTCTATCCACCTTTCTCTCTCCCTTTCTCCTACGGCACAATGTTGAACGATAAATTTTCAAACATCAGGCTCAAGCCTCTCGTTCCTCGCTGAATTCTGCCCGTTTTTTGCCCTCGACTCCGAGCTTCGACGGCCGCGCCGGTGTTTAGCTGTTCCTACTACTCGTATGTCTCCGCAAGTAAAATGAAAAAACGTAAACATTCAACTTTTGGAAAAGCAAAATATTTTTAATTAATGTAAAAAATCTCGAGGACTCCTGTCGGTTCTCCATCTTGGAGTTCAAGCAAATTGACAATATCTTCAACCGTTATTATTACGTTTGATCATTGATAATGAAGAAAATAATTTAGCAATGTGAGACACATTCTGAAACATCACATTTCTCTTCAAGTTTTCAATTATGTCAAACGCGGTAAAATTTACAAATTTGAACCTATGAGGAGAAATTTTTTATTTACAGGAAAAGTCATTGTGAAAGAATATAATCGTTGACGAGTTTCGTCGGGCAGACCAATGTGTCTTTCATAAATGATTAAAAAGAACATACAGCTTTCAGTAACTGGAATGGCGTGACAGAATGCGACAATCGGAAAACATAAATCCATCGAGAACATTTCCAACAAATTTTGAATAACCGGCGGGATGTAAACCGACGTTTATTGGGAAACTTTAGATTGATATTTTGCTGCCAGACGTTATAGGGCCACCGCGTGTTTCATGCATAATCAATGCAGCCAAGGTCTCGCCAACTTCCATGTCTGACTATACACGTTCCTCTACTACTATTTCCACCATTCTCTTCTCTGTATCTCTATCAATGCATTCATATGCATTTTCACGTTTACATGACCTAGTTCCCTTTATTAATTCGATAACATGTGACTGAGACGGTATTTAGGTTCATAGCCGAAGGTTAGGCTATCATGTTACGAAGCTTATTTCGTTTGGAAGTTTTTCAAATTTTATAGCAGTATTGGAATATTAGTTATTTAACATTTGTGGTTTGGTTCGTTTTTATGGGTGAAACAATTTGGAAATTTAGAAAGTTGGAAGTTGGAAGCTTGAAGTTGCAATTTGGAGTTTAGGGATTTGGAAGTTTGGCACTTTCTGAATTTGTAGATTTCGAGGTACGGATTTGAGAAAGTTAGGCTTCTAGAACTTCGGGAATTTGGTTATTCGGCAATTCTGAAAATTGGTACTTCAGGAATTTGGGGATTTAGGGATTTTTAAGGTAGTCACTTTCTAAGTTCATAAATTGTAGAGTCGGAAGAGGTGTTCTGAAAGAATGAGAATTTGGTTATTCGACAAGTTTGTCAATTTTCAAATTTAAAAATTATAGTCACGAATATTGGAAAGGTGGTTCTAGAAATTTCAGTTTACTGGAGACCTTATTAGATAGAAAATTCCCAGAAGTATCGATGCAAATAAAAAGGCAGCCCTTCCTTGTCCTTCATCCTT
The DNA here is from genome assembly GCA_036983795.1 of Megachile lagopoda. Taxonomy (NCBI): domain Eukaryota; kingdom Metazoa; phylum Arthropoda; class Insecta; order Hymenoptera; family Megachilidae; genus Megachile; species Megachile lagopoda. The sequence continues at coordinate 4,042,799 of CM072794.1, forward strand.
CGGATCCCAGGAACATCGAATTTTCCGCAAAATTAATCAAAAATAACCACTCGTTCGCGCCGACAAATTGGCGGAGCAAATCCTCGACCTCCTACCTCGAAACAATTCCCAAGCAAAAAGGAAATAAAAAGGAAAAACCGCATAAAAAAGAAGAGCTCTTCGTGAACTCCCAGGGGATAGAAGAATTCGCAAGCCAGCACCCTCGTTGAAACCCGACCGGAAAAGAAAACACAGCGACCGAAATGCAGCCAGGAAACGTTACAGCAGGAAGAAGCAACGAAACGAGGACAAAAGAGGAGTAAAAGAAAGGAAAAAGAGCAAACAGAAAATTGACGCGGCCATACGCGACAAGGAAAAAGAATATCCAAAACGGGGGTATAGAAAATAAAAACTAGGAGAGGGTGGGTGGAAAAAAGACAGGGGAAAAAAAGGAAGATGGCTGCGGTGGACTCGCGAATGTTCGATCGAATATTCCTCGCCATTGGCGTTACTGGCATGGTCACCATAATCACTCGTTGGAAATATAACATACTACTATATAAGTTATTTCATACGTATTTGTAAATCTCTGTTAAACATGAAACTTCTTCATTTGTTAATTTGAGGATTTTCAAGATTGTATATGTACACGTATGTACATGCATCTACATGTGTTCATATGTGAGTTTGACCTTCACATATGTTGTCAAGTATACACGTATGCTTGTATGTACATACATACATAATTTGAGATACTCTTCAATTTTGAAATATGTGTATGTGTTCATATGTGATTTTAACGTTCACATATGTTGTCAAATATTCAAGTATCCTTGTATGTACACACACACGTGCATAAATTTGAAAAATTCTGTAATTTTGAGATATAATAATGTGTATGTGTTCATATGTGATATTGACTGTATATATGGTCAGGTTCCATTTCACCACTGTAGGACCATTATATAAGCTTGTATTTAGCTTGTCTTAACTTTTTAACAATTGACAAGCAACCAAATACCAGAAGATTATTTAGGAGAATAACCTTCATACCATAACCTTCACAACCTCCATACAAGAAGATAAACTTGTGTGCCTAATCTACTTTTACAATTAGCACTACCTTCATACAACAAAACTCACCAAACCACCAATTCTGAAAGTCCCTATTGAAGGATTCGTTTTATTCGAAATCCTTAGCACCTCGTTCCCAAGGATGTCTTCGTAACAATGTCCACTTTGTTCGAAAAAGCAGCTCACGTAGTCCTGGTAGCGGTACAGTAACAAACGCGTTACCATCAACGAATAAATCTTCCTCGTTGGAATAAATGCTGCTCTTAGAATGGTGCACGACCGGAGACAGGGACGTATCGATCAGGGTCAGCTTAGAATTTCCGTCTAGGACCCGTGTCGATCGATATACGGTACGTGTGTACGGGGTCAGAACTTGGCGACGATGCGAACGCTTCTTTCAGTCATTTGTCTTGGTCGAGCAAAAAAGGAACCTGCGACGATCCTGTAGGAACTTAAAGCCGAGCTATACGCGCTCCTGGGGAGAAATCAATTGGCCGAGATTCGATTTCAGGGGCGTTACGCGCGAAAAATCGACGGTAATTTGTATTTTATCGACGACTATCATTTCGAGTTGTGTCCGACGGGATCATTTTTAGCCGCTTTTTTTGGCGGTGGACTTCGGTGAAGTTCATTTTGATGGACTTGGGGGAAGTTTGCTCTTTGATGGGGAGATTTGGAGCATTTTAGTTTGATATTCGATATTTTATTTGATTTTTTTTTGTATTTCAATTTTACAGTTCATTGATTTTGCCAGGTTTACAATTCCTCAATTACCGCTTTTCCAGTTCTGTAATTACTAACTTTTCCAGTTTTGCAATTTTCCAATTTCTCAAGTTTCCAACTTCTCAAATTATCAACTTCTCAAATTACCAACTTCTCAAATTACCAACTTCTCAAATTACCAACTTCTCAATTTACAATTTTTCCAATTTTCCAATTTTTCAATTTACAATTTCCCAATTTTACAATTCTCCAGTTACCAACTTCTCCAACTTTACAAATCCTCATCTACCCACTTCTCTAATTCCACAATTCCTGAATTCCCAGCTGAATTAAAAAATCTTAAAACTTGAAAACTCAGAAATCTGTAAACCCTTGAAAGCTCGTAAATCTTGAAATTCAAAAATAGTAAAAAATTTGAAAATAATTAAATTTGCTAAAATAATGATCCTTCAATTCCCAAGTTGGCATGCCAAATTCAAGAACCTCCTACCCACAATACTGCGCACCCCCATATCTCGTTACAGTCCTTGTAAGAACAAGAGACGTAACGCTGGAAAAACGAGGGTTCTGACGATGTAGTAAGGATTTCAGTATGCAGAGGAGAAAGGAAATATATACGGTTGGCAGCGCGGTGCATCCACGTTAAACCTCTGCATCCCCTTTATTTACGAATATATCACACCGTTCTGTCCTTTTCGTATGGCTGAATTATTTTAGGTAGGAACCGTGTTCGGAGACTGGCTGTTTTATTGTTCTAGCCCGCAGACGTTGTTTTTGTCAGGAGCACCGATGTGGACCCGAGTTTATGATACGACGGTGGTCCAGCGTGTTCCTACGTTTTTGAGAAAGTGGCCAGAAACACCAAGCTTGGCTCTGTACTCTGAATAATTCCACTAGTTGGTTGGAAGGGTCGAAATAATTGGGACACTTGGGGAATAAAGGTACAGAGTGCGGTGGACGTTGTGGTGTGGTTAAGGTTATGGTCTTTCATGAAGGTGAAAATGAGGATTGCGAATCTTTTCATGCGGATAATTAAATTAGGAAACGTATTTGCCCAGCTTTTCGGGTGGCCGCTGAGTGTGTGAGAGCTGTGAAGCGAAAAGTGCTTATGAAGATTTTTCGGGTGTATCAATTTAAAATTTTGATGGAAATAAAAGTAGTTTCATATGTGAAGTTTCCTACATACTATTTCATCAATTTTCAACGCAAAATGCCGGGCAGTCAGTTACAGCAAACAATGATAAACTTCGTAATGTACGAAGTCCTGCACAGTGGCGTGACGTAAAATTAATGTAACATACCGCTGCTACATCAATTCAAAGTTTATGATTTACTGAAAGTACACACTATTTCGCAGCACAAAATGGCTGACGGTCAGTTACAAAAAACTGGAACAAATTTGTGTAGGAAGTCCCATGCTGTTTGACAATGAAGTATTATAAAATTTATGTGAATTTGAAGGTTAAACCTGCGACCAGAGAAATATGTCATTAATTCCTGTAACACAAAATGGCTGACAGTCAGTTACAGCAAGCAATCAACTTCGTAACGTGCAAAGTCCAGCACAGTCCATGCTATAAAATATTGTAACGCTACTTTAAGTTTGCTAAAAATGATCTACAAAAGAATGATTCCCAAAATAACGTAAACAGAACAGTAGTTAAAGTAAACAATCCACAAGACGTTCTCGAGATAAATTAATTAACGAAAGCTTACACGAAGGCAAATTGTGGCGTGTAATGAAATAACCAGTAACTGGATCCACGATATAACCTCGGTATTAATATGATATAATTATCAAGCTGCTCTCAAACAGTTCAGAGCCATAGAATGCACACATCCGACGGATTAAACAATCAAAGGCTTAATTCCCAGTGCAAATTCGGATTCGCTCGTTTCGCAGTGAAATATCCCAAAATTGGTCAGACGAGCCAAAGAACAACGTATCACGGACAGATTTACGTGGCGTACCGCGGATATCTCGACATCGGGAAGCTTCTTTATCGCCGGTAAAGCGACAAAACAGTCGGAGAGGACTAACAACAGAATCACCGAAGCTGTTCGGTCAGAGCATTCAAAATAAATTCGCTTTTACGACTGCTCAACCCTCACCACGCATCGTCCTATCGATCCTCCCTCTGTTCGTCGCGTTTCCCTCTGTTCGCTCTGTTCTCCGTTTATCTCGACGAAACTGTGCCAAAGGCGAGCCTCTGTGTTCCTCTGATTCCAGACGAGCATCGATACGTCGCGTTTTTTTTTTCATCCCCCGTCCTGAATTCTACCATTCTGACTGGCGGCCATCAACTCGAAAACAACTGGTTCCTTGAGCCGTTGTTATTCAGCCTGACGGCTCTTTGAGATGGCTCGCTGATGCTTTTTGAAGACCCGCGATCGATTTCGCTGCATCGGAAATGGAAAACCGTTCTACGAGATCGGGTCGTTGATTATGTGGTTTGTCTCCCCTTTTCGAGAATCGTTTGTTCGCTCCCGGATTATTTTGTTCAGAGCTGGATGAGGGTTGGATATCTGTTATTGGATGATTATTTACTTGGTATTACTGAAACGTTGGGCTGGGAATTCATGAATACTGATTTCAATGGGTTATGGCTATTTCGAGAGCTAAATTAGTCCTCACGAAAATGGAACTGAGATTGCTTATATGCTGGCAAGGAAGGTAAGATACTCTTGAAAATTTATTGCTATGAAAATAGACAGGAATGGATCTAAGTGATTCTGTATTTTTTTCTACTTGAGTGATGGTATTTCATTTCACTTGATACTATTACTGAAATACTGCACATATCTTCGTGTAACTGCTAAAATTGCTGCAGGGTCGATCATAAATATCATATGAGAATATTTAAGTTTAATTTTATCCATCTTCACATTTAATTCAACACCAATTAATTACACTGTTATTACAATTTTAATTGAGACTGCTCGACGTCTATGATGTATGATATATCATATGTGGTATGCATATGGTATATAATATATGATACGTAACATATGATGTATGATATGTTGTATTTGATGGTATGATATATGATATATATGATACATGATATAGGATATATGACTCATGATATGTGATATATGTAATATGATACAGGAAATATGATATATGGAACATGATATGTGAAATATGATATGTGGACTATGATATATGAAATCTTATATATGAAATATAATGTGTGAAATATGATATATGAAATGTGATACATGGAATATGATATGTGAAATATGATATGTCAACTATGATGTATAAAACCTGATATATGAAATATGATATATGAAATATGAAATATGAAATATGAAATATGAAATATGATACATGAAATATGATGTATGGAACATGATATGTGAAATATGATATATGAAATACGATATGTGAAATATAATATATGATAAGTGCTCTAATTAATGCACTACCAAAATTGCTTCCCCTATTTCGAACAACCCATCCGAATTTAGGCCAACAGGTTTTCAAACACGTTATTTCAGATTGCGAAAATAATGGCGATCGTTCGAGACCTGAAATAAAATGGCGTAGTTTGTAATTCAACCGTGAACCGGTCGAGGCAGACGTCATGCCGGTCGTTCGCTGACTCCGCTAACAAAGAAGCGTTGTTTTCGCGCGATTTTACGACCGCTAACGGGTCCGCGGATCGTCGAACGACATTTCCATAAACCGGAAACAATGGCCACATGTGTGCCATGACGCAGACCACGTCGACAATGGCCGAGCAGTCGGCGAAATCGAGAGCGAACGACGCTGCTCGCGTTATTCAAAGAAATTCAAATCCGCCGTTTCCGTCAGCCGTTCGCCCGGTAAACAACGTTTCGATTGTTCGATAGGTCGTAATGTAAACGACCGCGAGACATGCAACCGCACGAATATTGCATAACAATTAAAAGTTCGCCAACAAAGAGTGTGCTCGTCGGAACTATTCGATCGTGAGCCGATGTAACAAGTTTATTGTTTCGGAATAATGGAATTCGTAAGTCCTGGATATGGAAATGTGACCATTTGTTTATTTTGCTCGTTGGTTTAGAATATTGCGCAATTTTTCACCTACAAAATGTATTTCATAGAACAATCGGTGCTTATTCAACTGTTCACTGTTTAGTAGTAACTACGATTTCGTAATTATTGAATTAAACATTAGCTCAATTCGTGAATTTATAAATTTATGTAAAATTTCGGGATTTGATCAGCGACGTCAGCGGCACATGTCTGACTATTTATTTAGTATTACTACTGAAATGATCGATTGTGGACACGACAGCTTAAATTTTTATTACTTCTACTTGAAATTTAAAATCGTGAATTGTACGTGACATGTAGTTGGATACGTCAGGCACAAAAATAATTTAATAAGTTAGAAAGGTGACATTTTGTAACAAAATCGTAGCTTGTATAATAAGCGAATATTTGGAACGCGGGTCGCGAAACATTGAGCTCGTTAATTTTTCTTTGCGCTGTAACGCAGCGTACGGAAAGGGCTGCATAAAAAAATCTATGAATATCGAACAATGCGGGCGTAAACAATGCAACGAAAAAAAACACAGAGCAAAGGGGCGAGATTGTCAGTTCGCGCTGAAACAAAATGAAATTTCCGGCTAACGAGACAGAATCTGAACGGACATTGACGGGAATCCGCGAAATTCGCGAAATCGCGGCTCGATAAAACGAATCGACAGAAAGATTACGTTCTGGAAATGTGGAAATCCGACCTGGATATTTCCAGCGCGATAATCGATACCAGAAACACGTCGAATAAACGGAAGCAAAGGAAAGTAGGTCGCGAACGTATCAATAACTCCGCAGCCACTTTAATTTCTGCAATTTGCGTATCGATGTCGAACTCGAGACACAATTTTCTATTCTCATCCCTACTTCCGGTGAGATCGCAAAATGCCGGGGCTGCAAATGTATTTCACCAAGATATTAGAAATATTTCAAATATTTTGACAAATTTGATAGTTTAGCCAGATTCTTGTAAAATATTGCGGAAGAGAATTTAGATCTTTTTTAATTCGATGACAAATTTCAAGGAAATGATTTGTGAAACATTGCGAGGGCAATTTTGTATCTGAAATATTTTATAAATCGTTGAATTTAAAGCGTCGTGAATTGTTCAATCTGAAATGTTTTGACTTTTTCAAAAGTTATAGTTTAATACTTTCGGATAAAATAGATGGATTAACTGGTGCAATCAGAGTAAGGCTTTATTTAAATAACAAGTGCACAGGAGCAGTGATGCGTTTGCGTAAAAAATTGCACTATGGTAGTGCGTTACAAATAAAACCTTCCTGTCGAGCATTAATATTATAGTTCTGGATGCACCTGCGGCAATATAACAATTTTCTTAGTCTTTTCATAGTTGGAGGCAGATGTTGGGGAAGTTAGAGACTTTTACAGATCACAAGTTTTATTATCTCAAAATTGCTATGGTCGAAAATTCTCATGCTCAAAAATTCCAACACTCAAAAGTGAAAATATCCCATAGTCCCAGCACTCTAAAATTAAATTGTCCAAAATTTTCAATACTCAAGAATTAACATATCACAAAATCCCATCATTCAAAAATTAAGAAACTTCAAAATCCCAGCAGTCAGAAATTAAAATACCCCAAAAGCTCATCTCTCAAAAATTAAAACATTCCAAAATCCCAGCACTCAGAAACTAAAATACGCCAAAATCCCATCACTCAAAAATTGAAACACCTGAAAATCTCATCACACAAAAATTAAAACACCCCAAAACTCCACAGTAAAAATTCCAATATTCCAAAGCTTCCATATTCCACACCCCTAATACCCAAACATGAAAAAGTTCCCACAATACAGTACTCAAAAACCCTTTCCAGCCATTCCAAAATAAGACGCTACTCAGAAAATTGCAAAATAAATAATAGAAAATAATAGTAGAATCTAAAAAAATTTTAAACTAATCTAAAGTATCATTAACGAAATAAGCTTGAACGATTTTAAAGAGAAGCTGTGTGCAGCAGAAGTTTCGTATAATCGCAAGATGCTAATGGCACTTAATTAATCGGTAAAAACACGTCGTTTAATCATCAGCGATTATGGCACGCGACACAACGGCGTTAAAGCAATGCAAAATAAATGTCCCCATAAGTTATCGCGGAGAGAAGGATGGAGGAAGCCATATATTTTTTTTTTTAGAGGTCGACTGGCAAACGATAAATTGTCCAATCCGCCTTTCTCGCAGTATTGCCTGGTTGCAAAATATGAGCACCGACAATGCATTAGAGTCGACATAAAAAAGATATATTTCGCGAGGGTGTATCGCTGGAGCGCGAGCCATTTTAAAATCATGGCTGCGATCGTTTTGACAAAATCACTGCGATTGTCAACGTAATCCGGCGTGATTTAACGAATACGTTTGACGGCTTTTGTTAATTCCGACGCCGTCTGTTATACGAATTAATTCTTTAAAAATTGTATTAACGCGTGCATTTTTTAGAATAGTCAGAAATAGAGTTTCAGATTGTCTTCGATCTTTTATTGAATTATTTTATGAAACTTTTAGGAGCTGATGACCAGACATAAAGATGCACGTTTTAAAATATTGTAACACAGTTCTGTTAAACTTTATTACTGCATACAAGTTTTGGTAAACTTGTACATTTTTAATATTACTCTGAATTGTTAATATTCAGTTGGAAGAAGTAATTTATAAACTTGAGTGTAGACAAATAAAAACGTGTAACAGCATCAAATATAAAACGTATGAAACCATGAAATAGTGTTATAAAAGAGAACAAACTGCAATAATAAAAGAATGAATGTACAAAAGTCAGCGCCATTATTATAGACATAAATGTAATTAGATTGCAGAAAAGATGACAGGAAGACAAGAATGTGGTAAAAAGTAGTAAAGTATTTTCCAAGGGCTATAAATTAATAACCATGGAATATAAAATGATTTAGTACATATTTAGTACATGCTCGAGCAGAAACCATAAACTGCACGAGGTAAGGAGACGTTTACCAGCATTATAGTTTTTACATAGTTCAGTCAGGGCTTGAAGAGACGTTCACGTCTCGGCACACACTCTGCATAAAATAAGAAGCCTGATCGTGGCACATACCACTCGTGCCTCTACTTATCTACAAAATGTAAGTACAGTCTGCAAGTAACGACCGGGGTGAAACTGGTGTATCGCTGAGGAAGACTTTTGCTACTCGACGAGAGTAATATGGGAAGTGGATCCGTTGCGGGGAACCTTGTTAATGAATTCCTCGCAAGTTTTCGACCTGATCTGCTAGGTGAAGCTACTTTCGAACTCGTGAAAATTCTTGCGTGGGGAGAAGGAGTTTGGTGTCTTTGGGAAAATTTGGAAATTTGGGGAACTTTGGGATTCTGGGTATTTGGGAAAATTGGGGATTTGAGACGCGGAGAATTTAGGGATCTAGGGATTTGGGGATTTGGAACGCTGAGAATTTGGGGATCTAGGGATTTGGAGATTTGGAACGCTGAGAATTTGAAGATCTAGGGATTTGGGGATTTAGGGATTTGAGAATTTGAGGATTTGAGAATTTAGGGATTTGAGGATTTGAAGATTTGGGGACTTGAGAATTTGGAAATTGAAGAATTTGGGGATTTGAGAATTTGAGACCTTGAGGTTTTGGGAATTTGAGAATTTGGAAATTTGTAAATTTAGAGATTTGTGAAATTTAGGGTTTGACAATCAAAACATTGAAAATTTGGGAAATTTAGAAAATTTGACACTTTCAGGATTTGAACGTTTTGAAAATTTGGGGACTCAAAATCTAGGGATTTGACAATTATGGAACTTGAGAATTTGAAGACTTGTAAACTTAGGAATTTGTGAAATTTCAAGAATCGAACATTTGTAACTTCAAAAATTTGGAAAACTCAAAATTTAGAACATCAAGCTTCTGAAACTTTTGGAATTTGAATAATCTAAACATGGAAAAATTTGGAAAACTCAGTTTGTCTCTCTGAAAATTTAGAAATTTATCTTCAAAAATAATATTTACATAACTTGTATTAAATATTAAAATAATATTTATATTATTTTACATTGCAAAATTTATGAAGAAGAATAAATTTAAAGTTTGGAAATGAATAATCTTCAAGAGGTCATCAGACCTGAAGAGTACATTAATGCCAAGATTGTTCGACAAGGGTGATAACGAGTAGAGCTTATCTGAATTTCGTTTTACCTTCTTCCGGGCGACGCGAGACATCTGGAAGACGCTAATGAGAAGATTAATTAAACGGGCCACTTAGAGTGAATTAGCGATCGCGATTATGAAAGTTTCGCAATGCAAATAGGTACAGGAATCGGACAAGGATCGCAGGTTGCGACGTTGAATCCCGGTTTAAACTGAATCGAAACGGAAACAGTCCCGTGGGATAAGACCCGGTGGCATCTCTTTTCCCGGTGTTGTTATCTCTGCGACACTGTGATTCTCCTCTACGAAGTTTCCCTCTAATAGTCAAAGAAACTGCGAATTATACTATAAATTAATTAGAGTTAAATCTTGATACATTTGCGACGATAAATTCCACGTGGCGGTATATAATAATTGAAACTGTCCGAGTCGGTACTCGAAAGCCAAGAAACAACTGTATGAAATAATTAAGGTAAACTAAAGTGCAGGCTGTTGATTAAATAAGCAGCGGGCGAGATTAAAGCCGGAGAGCATTAACTGTGATTAAGAAGCACTTTCGGCGGAACAGAAGTCCCGGCACGAATAAAAACAAGCATAATAAAGCGGAAGCACCGAATCGAGCAAACGTGAAAACGCAAACTGACCGGCTAAAGTGTAGCCGAGGAGATTAAAACTCGACGAGAAAACCTCGAAAGTAGCATCGAGGAGAAGTTGGCGTAAATAAGAAACGAGAAGACGGCCGAGCATTCAGGGAATCCGAGAAGAGGAGGAAGAAACACGAACCACTCGGAACGAGCGATAATATAAAAAAACGCCAGCCACCCGCGGTAGAAAGAACAAAAAAAAGAAAACGGCAGAAAAAAGCCGGTGAAAGGAAAGCAACAGAAATAGAAACGAAGAACGAGGCATGTACGCTCGATCCCGAAAGCAAAACGAGAGAAAAAGAGGGCAGACGTGTTCTCCAATGTTTCCCTTCGCTTGACACTTTCGGTTCGCGTTGAAAGAGCCGGTTCAAGATAGCAGAGCTGCCATGGAGAAGCTTCGCTGATGGCAACGTAGCGAGAAATTACGTTTCCGCAGCTGGTACCGCAGACATTCCTCCGATTCGTTTCTCGCCCCGTCCATTACCTTCGCTGTAACGCGCTGCCCACAGAAATCCACCACGTATTGCCCAGCGTGATCCGCCATTTTCGAATCTTACATTTTGTACCGAAGAATTTTTCGTCTGTTCGCTCGTTACTCAGATTTGGTCGGAGTTTTGTTATACTAACAGGGGACTGAATAACGTTACTGTAATACGATATCTACTAAGCAAATTAGTAAGTAGATTAAGACATGTGGATGATCAGACGAGTAGAATGATGCCTGTTGGTGGACAGACAAGTGTTAGGTGTCGGAGTAGTCAAACATGTAGTATATGGTCCGTACATAGTCAGACTAGCTTGGAGTCTGTAGTCAGACAAGTGGTACATCTGTGAGTGGTCAGACAAGTAGTATGTGGTCCGTGAATAGTCAGACTAGTTTGAACTCGGTAGTCAGACAAGTGGTATATCTGCAAGTAGTCAGACAAGTAGTATGTGGTTTGTAAATAGATAGACTAATTTGGAATTGACGATCAGGCAAGTAGTATAATGTCTGTAAGTAGTCAGACACGTAGTATGTGATCCATAGATGAAAGAAAATAACTTCAGATACAGTGGTGATCAGACAAGTAGTATGTACTCGGTTACACAAGTTGAAGATGGGTCAGACAAGTAGTATGAAGTGTGTGGATGGTCAGACTGGTAACCTAAGATATGTGGATGATCAGATAGGTAACCTGACACATGTGGATGACCAGGCAGCTAACCTGACACATACGGATCACATAGAAATGTGATGAAAGAATAAAGTAAATAGTACATCAACAATATACTGACATTCTCTTGATCATTCTCCAGTAATACGTGAAGATCCTCGTAAAGTCCAGAGTTAGGTGTGAGACAATTGTTTAAGAAGGATAGTGCCGTACGTGTGGAATTAATCAATGTTCCTGAAGATCTCGCCAGAGTCCACTTTACTTTCCTCGCCACAGAAAAATTGCGAGCCTCGCAATTTATCTCCGACGTGCCTAGCGCGCTTTTTAAATTGCATCGAGATATTTCTCGACCAGAGTGAGCCGAACGAATTTGTTTCGTACGGGTGACACACGATTTCGCAGGCCTCGACGGCCGACATTTTGCGAGCAGGAAATTATGGCGTGCGCTGATTATGACGATTAAAAATCGGTGACCGCGTGATTCCGACCGCGCTGGGCTTTAATTAAGTTTTAATGCGGCGAGCGTCCTGCTGTGCTGCGATTTGCGGGTCACAGCTGCGACGATGATTTCCCTGACGCTGCGACGCGTGTGTAAACAGTGCGCTCTCGATCGATGTAAATGAGGATAAATTTTGAAACCGGACCGTATGATCCGCATGAATTTGCATGGAAAAATGTGCAAACGGTGATAAAGCAAACACGCACAAAATTATATGGATATTTGGCGTGAGAGTAAATTTTAAACAAATTTTATGGGAAGGAAAATTATTCGCAATTTCGGAGCTTTGCAAAAAGGAAAAATTGCGAGGATTAATGCAGCTTCATACTTATAAATATAATACAGTTTGACTTGTACGATCTCATATGTAGTCAAATAATTTAACTCCACAGGTAATTTGTAGTTAAAGATAAATAAATGCATTAGGATCATGTTTAAGAATAACACCCCCCAACGATCAAATCGGTCATACAAGTTGAATAAGATCAGAAGAGACATACTCGTGATCAGACAAGTAGAATAAGACAGACTGCGTGGTCAGACATGTAGAACAAGACACATAGTGGAGCCAGACAAGTAGAACGAGACACATAGTGGGGCCAGCAAGTAGAAAAAGACATGCAGTGTGATCTAACAAGTAGAACAAGAAACGTGGTGTGATCAGACAAGTAGAATAAGACACGCGACATGATCAGACAAGTAGACTAGGACACGCAGCGTGATCAGACAAGTAGAAGAGGACACGCAGCGTGGTCAGACAAGTAGTAAAAGACATGTAGTGTGGTCAGACAAGTAGAATAAGACACGTAGTGTGGCCAGACGAGTAGAATAAGAAACATAGTGTGGTCAGAAAAGCAATATGAGTCGTATAACAAAATTAGAACATGTGATTCCTGTGATAGATTGTTTTTGCCACATGAATTAATCAGACAAGTAGTATATGACATGTACGATGGTCCGACAAGTAATAACAGCTCTGTAAATGATCAAATAAGTAGACACACATAGATGTCAGACAAGTACCACAAGGCCTTCTATTTTCCCCTAAACGTTTTCTTCTTCTTAAATATCAAAATGAACACGGGACAAGTATTTTCTGCCAATAACTTGTCGCAAAAGTGTTTCCAATAACCGTGCAACCGGCTTTCAGAGAGCTCCCTCGTTCACGACGTAAGTCGAAGACGAAACGACAGACGCCTAATGGCAATAATCACCCTTCCGTCACGGAAGCTGCAGGGGGTTAAACAGCAGCAGCCGAAGGGTTCGAATAAGCGAAAGAGTATTATCGGAAAAGAGGTGGCGTCGCTTTATTACTCGTTGTCGAGGGGCACGGTAAACGTTTATAGCGTGTGCTCAAATATTTTCCCAGGGACCTGTTTCGTGCCACCCCCTCTCTGTTCGCCCCCCGACCTCGACCCTTTCGGTGGCTGGTTACGGCGCATAATACAGCCACGTGTATTTTCATCCACCGCGAATGACCCGTGTCACCGTTGAGAAATTTGCATCGCGACACGCTCGGCTTTCGACATTCACCCGACGAATACAACGAATTGGGTCATTCCCGGTGACAATACGGATTTTCCGCGAGGCAAACGAGCGAGATACGTGCCGTTTAAAGCGGATGATTATTTTTCGGCTGATAAATACGTATTTGTATACACGCGTAATCTCTCAATTTCTGTTTCATACACTTTCTTCTACTTCGCGAGTTGAATTGTTTCGATAATCCATTCTTCTCGACTATTTTTAGACCCCGTTTTAATGAAGCTCAGAGAGGATCAATAGGGACCATTAATACTCTGAAATGAATGGAAACTTCTATACCGGATGCTATTATCACTTGACGATCCGGGTTTAAATGATCTTGTAATTGGAAGCTGATCAGCTGTGAAATACTCCGACTGGATTCGCTACTGGGCGTTTCACAAACTGTCGATATAATCTTATATATTTGAAATATTCCGTGAATGAATGTTGCAATATGTTTCAACTCTAATCAGAGCTTCATGAAGCTGAGATTAATTCTAAATCCCGCAACATTAAATTAGAAAATATATTGCATATTAGTAAAGTTTATTTGAAAAAGTCTATTACTGCTTTTATCCAGTCATTAATTTTAAAAGACTTATTTGTACAAACTATCGTTCTTCATATTCCAATTTCTGCAAAGTAAATATTTCGACCACTTTCCCATGACATTTCAATAAATTCGAATTAATCCGTCGAAATATTTACACGAATCTCATCATGTACCCAATAAACGTTAAAAGTTTCAACTTCTTGTTATTCAAACCGAGTATTTTTTGCGGTAAAGCTGTTTGTAATAATGAAAATTAAAAGTCCACATCTGAAAAGCTGAAGAACAAACTACCCAGTGAAATCTGTGAAGGTGCATGTACACAGGGCTATAAATAGAAGCGAAAATTACAGAAAATGTGTGTTCAACAAAACATACGTTGTTTCGTTTTCGAGTAAACTTGCTTGGCCCGAATATTTCATTTTTCGCGCACACCTTATTTTCACCGCATCACTAATTACAGAGTGTAATCAACGTTTGTCGAGTGGAAAGAACGGTTAAACAAAACCGAAGTGAAATTCGCGCATGAGAAGACCTTCGTCAGATTTTTACATTTCACTTTGCTCGTCTGCTCAAGTACCTAAGTACCATGAAACAAAAATCTTCCTCGATGATAGAAATTTCTCTCTGTGCTTTTCTCTCGCAAAATGGGAGGAAATGGTGTCGAGTGCGTCGGTTAAGGAAAAACAATGCGACAATTAATTTCACGGCTCGATTACGTTTTTTAATATTTCCTAGGTTTTCATGAGCAAACTTTGTTATTTTAAAGGAGAGAACCGACAGCAAATTAGAAGATTCATTTTAAAAGGATAGACTTTCAATATTTCTGTTTTTATGGAAAAATTTGTTTATGTTATTTTAGAGGCAGAGATAGTAAATTGATTTGTTATTCTCACACCTCTTTATCCACAAGTATTAAAAAAAAATGTAGTACCCACTTAGGTCAGCAAACCAGCAAATATTTCCGTAATCAGAATATATCTTTCGGGAACCAGCGCTAGAAATATTTTGGTTATTTTGCTTTAAAAGGAGGCAACATGGCGCCGGTTACCGCGCATAATGCACACACACACACACACACACACAAAACAGAACTGTAAACGAGTACTGCGACTCTTCTTGTAATCTCTAACGGGGGTGAAGAGGAGGGTTAGGGGGAAATTTGCATCAAAAGACAATAGGGATGCTAGAAGTTCCCGTGTACTTTCCGTTTGCGTACACGTAACCCGACTGAAAAGTAGGCCGGCCAGCAAAAATGAAAAGTCCCTTTGTCATTTAAATACGATCGTTTCCGGTTCCTTTTTTCGGACAACGGCTCGTTCCAAGGAAATCGCGCAGGATTTGTAACGTTCTCCACGATTTTGCCAACACTACTTTTTTCGCGTTTTACTTTCAAGCTTTTGTGACTTTTCTCATTTTCTGTTTACCTACGCTGACGTTTTGAAAAATGTTCACCTGCAAAATGTAGCGTGTTTAATCGATTTTTCCTTCGTGAAAATTTTATATTTTGCTCGGTGAATGCAGGTACTGCGGTACAGAATTTTATGCGATATTTTAATTTAATATTGTTTTGAGTATGACATGTTTCATAATAGTTGACGAAATAAGAAAGGGAGTTTTTGCAGTATGACAAAATTTCACAAAAGATTTTCGAGTCTTTTTTATATCGAATTTATTGAAATTTAAAATTAAAAGTTGTTGGGTTTTGAAAGGAATATCAAAGTGCTTGGATTGCCTCCATAAAGTTATTGTTGTTTTAAGAATTATTATATACGGCAAATTATTTTCAATTTTAAAGTAAATACACTTTTCGATGGAATTATTTTACTGCCCCGTAAAATATTTTGAAATATGTAAAATAACAACGAGAAAGATAATGTCTCGTTTTAATAAACGAGGAAAACGTTCAAGAAAAATATACTTCAAATTTCAAACCGAAGCAAAATAAAGGGAGATTAAACTCTGCTCATAAATATGCACCGAAAATTGAATTTTGATTTAATATTCCAAACTATTCGATACAATATTTCAGAGAAGGTATGCGGCACAATCAATAACCAGATTCAATAAAATCAATCGAAAACAAACGCGAAATTAAATTCTGTTTCGTATACACAATCGCAGTTATTTAATCAAATTTAGTATCACAGAATTTATCCAGCTATAATAATTGAATCGCTATGTGCATCTAATACCGTTCAATTTCACATTTTATGTGAAACGATTAACAATTCAGAGAATCTTTTCATACCTTAAATGACCGTACACAAACAGGAAAAAAACTTTCATTTATTTATTGTAAATATTTTTTATTTACAGTTTAATTTAATTTTTAAAAATATCACAAACTGAATACTATAAGATTGAAAGTAAACCCATAATATGTTAAGTACCACTGTTTATTATTTTGATATTATAATTTTTCCATTTAATTATATATTTCTGAATTCCGTTTATTAAACTATTTCTTCAGATACGTAGATAATAAATTTAAATTAAAGGATGCAAACTTGAGGAGATAAAATGTAAAATTTAATTATGGAAGGGTGAAATCTGAGGCACGGTACAATATTTTTTGTAGGAGTATAATTTTTTAAGGTAGATAATTCGTAACGATTCAGGCCGTGCATTAGATAAATATAATTATTCGTGCTCAGTGAACCATCTTGTTCAGAGGGTTAGCCAATTTATTCGAGCCAGTCTCTCATGAAATTTACGCATTCGCGTTTGCTCGAGCGTTAAAACCACCAAGCCCTGATTTATTCTCTTATTTTCTAGAAATTTTTCTCTTTATCCGCTGCTTGTTCCGCTTCGCGTTACCCGTAATCCTGCGCTTCCTTTCCCTCGAGAATAATTAAGTTTGTTCGTAAACAACAACCGCATATACCGTAACACAAACAGACAGAAAAACGTCGATGATTCTACTCACTCGGATGCAACATTTCTGCACTAATTTATTATACATTTCTGACATACCTACGCATCCTTTAAATCCTTTAAAACATAAAATACAATTTAATTTCTAATTAAAACTATTTAAAACGTTCAGTTTAAAATGTTAATGTATATTTAACACACAGCTCCAATTTCAATTGAACTTTCAGAACGATTTCATTTCATAAACAATTGTAATATCGAACACAGTATGCGGTATAAAATTACCTGACCAAAATTTATAAATGTAACAAAATAAATTGGTATGGCTTCAGTGTAATAGTATAATTCTCAAATTTAAAATAATGACTTATGATATGTGATAAATTTAAAACTATATGCAAATAGATGAAAAATATTAATACAAATTGAACCAAAACACAATACGTATCGCCGTAAATCGATTAAATGAATCAGAATAAACAGAAACATCGGTATGAAAATGGATATCGTTGGAATAGCCATCGTAAGCGATAAACCGCATATTTACGATCACTCTTCATCATTTTTAACGACAATATTAAATAAATATCGAAACGTTTTACGAGCAGGTGCTTGACGATACATCACGATGATCTTACATGTCAGATGGTTCGAGGTACACGTTTCCAGAGTATCCTGCGGCTGAATTTACGTCCTCTGTAGCCAGAAGGGAAATTAAATGTCGATGGGAATGCCGATTTAGTTGAAGGAACGTTTCCATGGTCGCGTATATTGGCTCCAAGAAGATAACTAAAATTCTACGTTTACTTGGACGCCGTCGTTCGATTCGAAAACTTTCGACGTGCTCTTCCGATCGCTCATCTCGAAAGTGTTCGCCAACGATCGTTAGAAACCGCCTTCAAAGATATACATCACCTATCAAATAAATACCACAATTCCCCATTGGAAAATAAAAGTCACATATAATTCTGACACGAAGCCTAAACACTATCCATGTGTTGAAAACACACGGAGTTAAACTTTTCGTTTAATACTTCGATATTGCACTTTAAATTATCACTATAATTGTCCAAGTATTGAAACCTGTGACCTACTTCGTGATACTACTTTATTGATCACCCACAGTCTGCATACTGCTTGCCTGACAGTCAGAAATCCTCATACTACTTGTCTGACCAGCAGCAGTCCTCATACTACTTGTCTGACCAGCATCATACTACTTGTCCGGCAATCGACAGTCTTCATACTACTTGTCTGACTAGTCAAACGTCCCATACTACTTGTCTGACCAGTCAGACGTCCCATACTACTGGTCTGACCAGCCACGCGTCTCATACTACTTGTCTGGCCACTTATATGCTCCACATACTACTTGTTTGAATCCAGCAATTTTCTCCAGAAAATTAAGTTCCCTTCCGTAGATAGAATAATTAATGGTGATACAAAAAATGTCGAATTAATTAAGAGGTAACATTCTAATCAGATTATGACTATTATCGGATAATTAGTATAAATGGAAACAAAGGTCGTTTCTACAAACGATATCCGTTTGCCCGTTGACCGGATATCGGCTAGGCAAGCAGCAATCCCGTTTGCAAAGGGATTCGTTATCATGCGATTAACGCGAGCACACGAGCTTAATTTCAGCTAAGCTCGAAGAAGAGTTCGTCCAGTTAATGAAGACCGATTGCAAACCGACCCACCCGCCCACCACCCGTTCGGATAGCAAGTAGGGCGTGAGCTTTTATCGTTCCTCTAATTGGATTAGAGAAAATAATTCCGGCTTCCGTACCATTGCTCGTGATAACGAGTCTCACGGAAGCGTATGCTAATTTTTGCTAATGGACCGGTGGCCGGACGGTCGCTAAATCAGCATTTCTTTTGATTCACTTTCTGTTGCCTTTGTGGCCGATAGGATGCACCATTTGCTGACCATTTGCTCCACTCTCGTTTTTTCTTTGTAGTCCTTTATCGAGTTGCTCGTCGGACGTCCCTAATAATTGCCGATCTGACGATTAGTTTCAAAAACGATAAATATAATCACGTAGAGAGAATTGATTGAGCCAAGCAATATGTGAAACACGAAAATAATCGAATCTGTAGTGTGCATCCTATAAATAGTCATACAAGTAGTAGAAAATTCCGAAGTGGTCGGACAAGTAGTATGATGTAGGTAGGTGGTCAGACAGGATGCATGTGGTGGTCAGACAAATAGAGTGAGATACCTGGGTGGTCAGACAAGTAGTCTGAGATACCTGGATAGCCAGACGAGTAGAATGAGACACCTGGATGGTCAGACAAGTAGTACGATACCCGCAGGTGGTCAGACAAGTAGAGTAAGACAACTAGATGATCAGACTAGCAGAATGTGACACCTGGCCGGTCAGACAAGTAGTATGACACCCTCACGTGGTCCGACAAGTTGTATAATACCCATGAATGATTTTTCCAATTATGTACTCCTTCTAGACGATGTTTTTTTAAATTCTAATGATTCATACCGAAGAAAAGTGTTTTTAGTGGCTGGTGAAGACAATGTAGGTCACCAATAAAAGTAGTAACAGAAATTTGTCGAGCAAACCCTGAAAAGTACGGTAGCTGCAGTCAGGGTCTAGAACAGCCGCAGTTTGTCCAGCGCGGATATAAACGAAGGAAGAAATTCCAAGCACGAGCAACGTCGTCCCACGAAAACCTTGGGCCTGCAACGACTCGTAATTTCATAAAGTAGTTAGCCTCAACGGCTGCCACGACTGAATATTTTCTTCGAGAAGGGGGTCGAATGGGGTCGGTTGGGTGTGCAGCCGTTCAACGAAGCCCGGTTTTTTCCGGCAACCGATAAAACAAGACGAGGAGAGAACTCGTAAGTAAGTCGTGGAGCTGGCTCGAAAATGCAAATGCAATTAAGTCGCGACAACCCCTTACCACCCCCCTTTCTCAACCCCTCAGCGTTTACAACAGCTTCCTCAACATTTTTACCGATTCTTTTGCCTTCGCTCCCCTTGCAGGTAGTCTATCTAGTGGATCTAGCCGGTGGATTGTGGACTTGTTGAATTGAATCGAGGAAACGAAGCGGCAATCAAACGAAAGGGGTGAATTGGATGCTGGAATCCCTTGGGGTGATTTGTTTCGCGATTTCGACTACGATCGTGAATTGCATGGGTAAGCTCAACTTCCACTGTATTTGTTTTACATGTTCTCTTTTTTGTTGAAAAAGATACTGCGTTGTTCTGGGTGTAGGGAGAACGGGAGAGGTTTTCACCCCTGTAAATTACTACTAGGTCAGATAAAACCTCTGTACGGAACAGTTTTACATTTAATGTCAAGATGTAAGAGTTTTTAATTGACTTATATGCATGTTATATTACCTTTATTGTAATTATGGAGATCAACTGTTTGTATAACAAAAATAATTTTGCAATGTACTGTTAGGTTTCTTCAAACTTATATTTAACATTATTCAGTGGTCAATTACTTTTAATTAAATTATGGTATGGTGATTGGATTAATATTATCTAACACAAATACCATTTTGACATTATTTAACATTATGTTCCGCGTTATTCTATGCATGCCATAAAATCGATTGAACATTATGTAGAGTACTATCAGCGAAAGCCATGGTCATTAAGTTGTTGACGTGAAGTCGCGAACGGTAAGCCGTCAACCAAAGCACTTTTCTGCGGGAAATTAGCTGTAAAATCCAGCATAGTACAAACAGTGTTAACGATCGTTCCGATAGTTTCCTCCGGCAAATTTATTCCGAAGACATCGGGAAATCGAGCGTTGAACAATGGAGACTTAATTAAGTCGCGACACTTCTCGCGTTGTTTACTGCATGGTTAACGGCTCGCTAAATGTCCGCTTGTTTTTAATGCTCCCAATAAAAACTTACACCGTCTAGCACTTCGTTGATACTGACGTCATGAATTTTTACAACTCACGCGATTATAACGTTAAATTTTTAAAGGGTGCGAAAAAATAGCGACATGAAAATAGCTTTTATTTCGTTACTAGTACTTTCGCTGCATTTTTACTGAGTTTCCCTAGACTGGTTTGACAACACGATGCAGTGGATTTCAAGTCAAAATACCTTGCAAAATAAATTCAGACACAAAGGAAGTGTTCGCGTGTTTGTTCCCGCTGAAAATATTGATCTTCAGCATTCATCAATCTTCCAACAAACAGACAAGCCAGCAAATCAAGACACGAACCCTGTTGTTCAAATTCCGTTCGAACAACGTCTGCCAATATTGCCAGGGAACAGTCATAGCAACGTCGTATGAGGAATTTCACGACGACAAGCCTGATGTCGTTCGACGAGCAATTTTTCATCATCACGCATCTTTCCGGGGGTGCGCCGTCAGACGCACAGGTGGCTGCGTCTGCATTCCGAGCATGGATTTCAATTACAACGCCTGCCTCGTGACATAATCTTCGGGAGTCGGAGAAAAAAGAAAAGCTAGGCGGAAGCCATCGCTTACTGTCGGCTAGCCACGACGATTTCACATCCTGAATACTTAAGAGGAGCCGCGAACCCTCTTTGAATTGTAAAGCGATACCGCTTTTCCTCGTCTCCCTGTGGACTACCCTCTTCGCTCCTCGCCGGGGCAAAATCTTGGCTTGGATTTTAATGGGACTGCAGAATGATACGGGAGTGCGACTTCGTTGATTCTGGGTCAAGGAATATATTGCTGGATCAAGTGGAGGATCAAGGACGTAGTGTAGTGTTGGCAAACGATCGAACAAGTGCGATAAGACTTGTCGATCCTCAGACACGTAGGTAATACCGATACGTGGCCAGACAAGTAGTATAAGACATGTATCGTGGACAGACATACTCTCATGAGCCAGGTTTTGTGATCAGACAGGTGGTACCATACATGTGTTAAGATCTGATAAGTAGCAGGAGTCATGTTGTTGTCAGACAAGTGGTATTAGACAGGTGCTTTGGCCAGACAAGTACTATGAGACAGGTACTGTGACCAGACAAGTAGTATGAGTCAGGTGTTGTGGTCAGACAAGTAGTATTAGACGAGTGCTTTGGGCAGACAAGTAGTATGAGACAGGTACTGTGATCAGACAAGTAGTATAAGTCAGGTGTTACGGTCAGACAAGTAGTATTAGACAAGTGCTTTGGGCAGACAAGTAGTATGAGATAGGTACTATGGCCAGACAAGTAGTGTGAGACAACTGTTGTTGTCAGACAAGTAGTATGAGGTAGGTACTGTGGCCAGACAAGCAATATGAGACAGGTGTTGTAGTCAGACAAGTAGTATGAGACAGGTAATGTAGCCAGACAGGTACTACGAGGCGAGTACTGGGATCAGACAAGTAGAGTGAGACAGACATTGTGTACATATGTTTCCACAAAATTAAATCAAAAACAAGTGAAAATTGTGAGGAAATAGAAAACAACTCGAACCACCACTACTGTCGATATTTTTCATATCCCAACAGTTTGAGCTCCGGAATGACGAAGAAAAGCGCGGTTCTAACTCGGAAAAACTGACTGCATGGCTCGAACGGTGAATTTCACAAACTATGCGAAGTCTCGTCACGTCTGAGAAACGCGGATAATTCAAGAAGTTCCAGGAGGTATCGGGGGCCCCGAGCAAGCCAAGAGTATGGCAATAACCGCAATATGGCCGCGAAACCGTGAAATACGAGAAGCAGCCCGCTGTGAATTTCGGGTACCATCTGTTTTTAGCCAGGGTCCTAGATAGCTGCCGTAATACCTGGACCAGTCGATTTTATGCTACCCGTGGCTTTTCTTCTCTATTGTCAGGCGGTAAGATATTGTTTTCGGGAGAGATCGATGCTCCTTTCTCGACTGCTTTATGAGCTGTGTTACCATACCTATCTGATGAATTCTTCCGGAGAAACTTATCCTTCATTTTAGTTCTTTTTCTTGATTAACAAAATGATCTCTTTTAGTACCTTATTTTTTGTTATAGATACATGTGATTGGATATTTACAAAATACAATTTCATACTAAAAAGTAAGATCCTACATCAGTTTGAAAAATTTCTTCAGAATGGCTACTAACAGTTCGCACAAATATGCTCAATCCAATTTACTGTCTATCAGAAGCACTATATCGTAGAAGATACTATCATCAAATAATATCTAACTTTGCGAAATCCAGAGTTTCGTAGCAACCTATATCACCAGATTTTCACACTGGTGTGTCTCCAGTTTTTGAGCGATGTTATAACCCAGTATGATTGCAATACCACCTTCACAGCTTGACACACAAGCGTTAGAATAATTTCTGGAGCGACAGTGTGCATAAAGCTTGTTGCAACGAAACTCAACAAGTTTCGTTCGCAACAAGAGTGGCGGGCGGTCGGGTCGGTTGTCGCCGAGGTGGATTCATGGGAACGCCTTGCATTAACGGAAATTCCAATTTAATACGTAGCTCTCTCTGGCCGGTTACCGGAGTAATTTCAATTTAACTTTTTAATTGTAAGTCGACGCGGAGAGATAGGTCGCGGCGAGCTTATACATTTTGTTGCCCGCGGCTGCCAGGCCATCGTCCTGTAATTTACCACGAACCAAATTTAATACTGGAAAGCCATCTGTTCGTGATTTCAGCGTGGCCAAGCAGAGACCCCGTTACGTCGTCGTTATTCGCCATGGAACACCGGTTCGTCGGAAATTTGAAAAATTTTAATCTTCCAGACCCAACCTCCTCTCGCCTCACCATACGTACACACATGTATCCATTAGGAAAAAGCTTAACAAAATTCTCTGTTATTTCGGGCTTTTTAGTCTTCTATTATACCACCGGTCGCCCGATTCGTTTGTTCGTCAGCCTTGTTAAATTCAATTAATTACAAAAATTTCATTTCAGTTTACGAGGACAAAATGCGCGTGACCGAACAATAGCCGAATGAATACAAACGACATCGCTTGCAAAAATTTTGATTCGTGTGATATATTAGCAAAAAAAATTTGCTGCTTTCGATTAGTTTTAACATTTTTCATCGCTTCTTTATGACTTGTGAGCAGAATTATAGTCTACATTACGGTGGAGCAATGTTACGAATATTTTTGAGGGTCGTTGCAAATATTCGTGGATCAGTTTCAAAAAGAAATCGAGGAAAAGAAATTGAAAAAGAAGGATTCGAAATTGCAAAATTCGAAAGTTCCAAATTGCCAAACTGAATTCAAAATTTAACTACTTAGAGTCCCACAATTTGAAACATTTATAAATGTAATAATGAAAGAGTAGAACAATATGAAATACAATATTTTCCATCGCCTGTGAGTGAAAATAAATTTTTTCACTAGTCCATACCGCATTTTTGAACTTTATTGCACGAAGTCGTATCTCTCGTTACGTAATTATTCCTTCGTTTAATCACCGTAATGAAAAGAAAGTCAGTTTTTATGGCACAGAGAGAACGTTGCTCATACAAAGGGGTTGTAATTTTATAATTGCTACACTTTTATAATACCCAAGGGACACGCATGAAACAACGCCCTCGGAATAATGTTACGCAGCCGACGCTGGACCACCGCTTGTACTCGTAAAAATATTGCTTTTTTTTGCAACCGTGTTACGCTTTTGCAACAGTGTTACTTCAAAAGTGCCCTCTCGCTCGTTTTTTTCCCTCTCACCTCCAGTTCTACACTTCCGGTCATGGAACTATCCCGTTAAAACGATAAAACAAATTTTCATCCCGACGTTAGTGCTTTGTGCACTACAACATTTACACCTGTATCGATTTCGTCGACACGACTTTGAGTCGAAAAAAAATTTTTGACACCTTTTGAAAAATCAAATCGACATTTCATTCACACGTTTCCTTTGCAATTCAGTTACAGACTTTCGCTGTCAATTATTTGATATTTCATTTAAGCTTTCAATATTTTCACCATTAAATTATTAAATGATACAGAGTAAATAAGAAGTCACTGGTCAGACAAGTAGAATAGGCACTAGGAATAGTCAGACAAGTGATAGAATACTCCAGGAAATGGTCAGACATGTGACACTATACTTTCAAGTGGTCAGACAAGTAGTATGATGATTGTGAGTGGTGGTCAGACAAGTAGTATGATGTCTATGTGGTCAGACAAGTAGTATGATGCCTGTATGTGGTCAGACAAGTAGTATGATGGTTGTGAGTGGTGGTCAGACAAGTAGTATGATGCCTGTGTGTGGTCAAACAAATAGTATGATACTTTTGAGTGGTGGTCAGACAAGTAGTATGGTACCAATGAGTAATCAAACTAATAATATAACAATTAGTGCAACAACTATGAATGACCACAGAAATACAGTGTCCCAAAGTTGTCTAACAGGTACAACTCCCTCGATGATCACCCAACATAGAATAATTGAAATCTGATCACACCATCCTCAATTTTAAAATCGTAAATATTAAATAGCTCAAAAACACCACTATCAAATTTGTCCAGAACAAACCGCAAATATTAAAAAAAATATATATATAAAATTACTAAAAAATATCACATGAAGCGGTGAAAGTCTCGTGGTTCCCAGAATTCTCAGAAGACTGAAGTGGCCACTGTTTCAACATTTGCCTGGAGATCGGTGCTGTTGAATAAATAGCAGCTCGACAGAGTGCCTAAGTGCGCTCGTGTTTTATCTACATCTGCCATTCAGTTGGTTAAGCGGTTCTCGTATTCGAAATAGAAGAAG
Source organism: Megachile lagopoda (assembly GCA_036983795.1). Lineage (NCBI taxonomy): Eukaryota > Metazoa > Arthropoda > Insecta > Hymenoptera > Megachilidae > Megachile > Megachile lagopoda. The sequence goes on from CM072794.1 coordinate 4,068,670, forward strand.
GGAGCAGAGAGAAAGGGAGCACACCCTTCAGCGTACACGTGTGTGCACGCGTGTACAGGCTTAACCAGCCACTATCAGAATCGGGTCTGAAGGCGTAGCGCAGTAACGCTGTGCTGTTGACAAGGTTAATTGCGTAGCTTGTGCGTAAATGTTTGTACGATCGCGTGAAGGCATCAGCTGTTTTCGCTGTGTGAATGCTTCAAATGTTTCCCAGTGTTTGTACAGTGGGAGCGCGGTATTTTTCCTCAGGGAAATAATTTTGTAAGCAGAAAAGCGAACCGTCGTTTGCCAATTTTTGCTAGGCAGATTTTCAAATTTTCCGGTTTAGGGTACGAATTTTCAAATTTAGAGACCTTAATGTTAAAAGTTCTGTGCAAGTGGAAATTTATTAATTTAATAAATCATTGCCAAAAATTATCAAATACAAAAACTTCCAAATCCTGAAATAATTTATGACAAATGTAATACCCCTTTGTGCTGAACATTTCAAAGCTCTACATAGAATAATATATGCAGTATCGATACAAAAGTGCATTTGCATATCTTTCCTTTCTTCACAATACACAACTTTAATAATGTATGAAATACCGTTTCATATATGAGTGCGAAAGCTTCACTCTGACTACTCAAACTACCCTGATATTTCTCGAAAAAATAAAAACCAAGATACAGAATAATATATTCCTTATCCCCCAGGTGTAGAATATTCGAAACGTATTTTATTAAAAAGTCAAGAAACAATAGCAGGATCATATATTTCTCTGCTGCAGGATATCTTTAATATTTTCTCAACTGATCTCCCCCATTTACGGTGCAAATGGTGCACTCTCTGTATTTACAGTATCTTATTCTCTACGTTTCTTTAAAAAATCAAAAATCGGAATATTTTTTCCTCTTTCAAGACGTAGAATATATTCCCTGCATCTCCAACGAGAATATCGTATGTATTATTCTTTCCATTTATGAGTGCAAACATTCCACTTTGTGCTTCCAAAGCATCCCTGTATTTTTTCTTTTTTTTATCAGAAGACGGAGGATTTTCAATATTTCCTCTGACCTCCTTCCAGTTATTTGCATAAATATATAATTCACTATACGAATATTTTAACACAAAATGTACAATTTATAAAATACAATTATTACTGTTATAAAGAAATTTGCAATATTTTGTTGCAAGAGAGTAATCTATAAATTAGGGACTATGATCAATCCTAATGTTTATGAAACTTATCAGTTTATTTAATTTGATACAAAAATTAGAGATCTTGTTATGAATACACGTTACATTAAGATAGACTACATAGCCTCGCACTATATGACCACACAATTACCCACTAATTGAATGGTGCATTATTCAGCTCATGTATTTGTCACGTCTTGCATCAACTACTTGCTAATCACAGTTGCATCGCGGTGCATTTTCCACGTGTCGCTAACCCGATGCAATTGTCACGAACTGCATTATCTATGAACTGCATTAACCACGCACTGCATTTAGCCACACGTAGCATCGCTAGCGCATTGCAATTGATAGAGGTTGCAATACCCACGCATTGCATTACTAACACGTTCAATTACCAGCCTGTTGCAATTGCACCGCGGTGCATTAACCACGCGTTGCAATTACCGCGCGTTGCATTTTCCACGCTTCGCATTAGCCACTTGCTGCATTGCTAACACAATGCTATTGTCACGAGTTGCATTGGCCGCACGTTGCATTGGTAATGCGTTGCAATTCTCAGGAACTGCATTGTCTACATATTGCATTTAATGAACGTTGCATAATTAGTGCAAGATGTAGTTAGTACGCGTTGCAATAGGTGCACATTTAACTACGAATTGCACTTCAAATCTGCAGTATGAACCTGTTGCGGTTACAACGCGTTGCATTGACTGTACGTTGCAGTAGTCACATGTTGCAATTATCACAAACTGTATTGCCTACATATTGCATTTAATGCACGGTGCATTATTGGTCCAAGTTGCAATTGGTTGTATTATTGCTGCAAGTTGCGATTGGTGCATATTGCATTTCTCCACGAACTACATTACTAACAAGTTGCACTATTAACCTATTGCCCTTGCAACATTGCATGGTCCATACGTTGCATTACTTATCCCTTGCAACTACCGAACTGCATTCTCTAGGTATTGCATATTTCATTTTAATGTACGTTGCAATATTTGTGCAAGTTGCAACACATTTCTTTACTGACTCGTTGCAATTGGTGCATGTTGCATTTCTGCACGAATTGCACTAGTAACGTTGTATGACGTACCTGTTGCAGATGCAATGCAGTATACTGACCACATTACTAACACGCTGCAGCTATCACGAACTGCATTCTGTACATGTTGCATTTAATGAACGCTGCATTATTGGTGCAAGTTGAAAGTGGTACACGTTGCATTTCTCCACGAATTTCACTACTAACCATTTGCAGAACGAACCTGTTGCAGTTGCAACGCGCTGCATTGACCACACGTTGCATTGCTGACACGCTGCAATTATCACGAACTGCATTGTCTACACATTACATTTAATGAACGTTATTGGTGCAAGATGCAATTGGCCCACGTTGCATTTCTCCACGAATTGCACTACTGCCGCACTACGTACCTGTTGCAGTTGCAACGCGCTGCATTGACCGCACAGTGCATTAGTAATGCATTGCAATTACCACACGTTGCCTTAACTGCACTGTACTTCTCACACAATGCTACTGTCACTGATTGCATTGATCGCACGTTGCATTATTAATACAGTGCAATTATCATGAAGTGCATTACCTACTGCATTTAACATTGCATTACTGCTGCGTTGCAATTGGTGTATGCAGGATTTAACCACGAAACGCACTACTAACACGGTGCACTACGAACCTGTTGCAAATGCAACACGATGCATAGATCATAAGTTGCATTAACTGCATACTGCACTGCTAATAATGCTATTGTCACAAGTTGCATTGACCACACGTTGCATTAGTAATGCACTGCAATTTTCACGAACTGCTTTATCTACCACTGCATTACGTCGCATCGGTGCACGTTGCATTTATCTACAAATTGCACTATGAACCTGTTGCAAATGCGACGCATTGTTCATAAGTTGCATTAGTAATAAAATGCAGTTATCACGAAGTGCATTATCCACCCACTGCATTTAACGAGCGTAGCATTACTGGAGCATTGTAATTGGTGCACGTAGCATTTATCTACGAATCGCATTAGTAACGCATTGCACTACTAACTTGTTGCAACTGCAACGCGGTGCATTAACCACGCTTCATATCGCTAACGCGCTGTAATTGCCATGCGCTGTATTATGCACACGGTGCACTAATCACGCGTTGAATCCTCGCGTGTTGCATTACTTACTCGTTACAGGAGCTACGGGTTGCATTAACCGCAGGTTGCATTTCTAATTACTTACATTACCCGTACGTTACATTTCCGACATGTTGCATTACTGGGGAGTTGGAATTTTCATGAGTTGCATTATGCACGTGTTTTTACATAAAAAAGTGTAATGTAAATGTAATAAGGTAATAAATGTAATAGATATTTTTTTACTAAAATAAGCATTCGTGAATCGAAAAAGTCTTAAATTGAAAGTATGGAAATTTTTCTTTAACTCATAAGTGTATCACCTAATTACAGCTAATTAAAACAGACAAAGCAAGTTGAAATATTATGCACTGTATAAATATCTATTATTGCTTAAATATATCCCGTGTCCAAATACAAATACACCTTCATAAATCAAAATATATAAATATCGGTTGAAAGCAAGGATAACGATTGCTCGGAAGTGTTACAATAAAAAGTACAGCTGGGATGAAAATAACCAAGGGACGAAATTTTACGATCCGCAAGGGAGAAAGCAGAGATGAGAGTGTAAAAATTGAGAAACGTCAATGGTATTTGATTTTTCACGGTGCGAATAAATGTTCTCAGCGACGGGAAAGCTGTTTTCCGTCAAGTGACAGAAATAAAAGTGAAATTGCCCCTGGAAATTTTATAACCGATGTGATCGCTTTCTTTATATTAAACGTAAAACTTTAACGGCAGCCTCACTCGTATACTCTATACAAACACGTTTCCTGTGCTGTAACCGAGTTACTTGCTCACAGACAACTTATTTCGAGTATTGTTTCATTAAACGAGGAGTATTATTTAAAATTAATAGCAAATTTAAAAAGAAAAAATAAATCACTACTTTCATGTATTTGGAAAACTGTGAATTTTTTAATTTTAAATGTACACACCAAAAAATTTGACGGTTTGCAAATCTGGTACAATTTGATGTACTAAAAATTCTTTAATCTTGAGACTAAAAGATTTCTGGGAAAACTTCTGGAATTTCTAAAATAAATAAAATTCTAGAACAGATTTCTAGAATTTAGAACAAAAATCCTAATAAACAAAATTGTACGATATTTTAACTCAACCCTTTTACGATTTTCAGTAAGAAATTGAATAAAGTATTAAAGCAATTCTGCAGCGAATAAATTGGATCTCAAGAACCGTATTAACTCTCTATCTGTCGGTAAGATAAGCGAAACTTCCGGTTAGATCAAGCAGTCCTCCTCAAGTATACTTTGGGCCTCGTTACACGCATTAGGAAGGCACGTATCGCGAAGTTTACTTTACAGGGACATGGTTTGTACGCGTCTCACGTGCACGGATGGATTTTGCATGTTTGACTTCCGGTTATGTCTGCTCCACCAGCTGCCCTTTGCTTCGATTGTACACACTGCAACTGCTCACTTCGATTCGAACCGTCTCATCCGGTTTGATTTTCGACTTCCTGAGCAGTCCTGACCAGACATCTTCACATTTTAACTCTGCGTATTTCTTCTTTCGGAACTTTTAGTATTCCACATTTTCATGTTATCAAACTTTTTAGTTACAAAACTTTTTAGTCATAAAGTTCTTCAGCATTTTTATTTTTAACATTTCAAAATTTCTTTGTATACTAATTTGCAAATTTCCCAATTCTCAAATTTCAAAATTTCTACTTTTCCCAATTCCAAACTCCCCCAATTCCAATCTCCCCCAATTCCAAACTCCCCCAAATCCAATCTCCCCCAATTCCAAACTCCCTAATTCCAAAATTCCCCAATATCCTAATCCCCAAATTTCCAAATCCCCCAATTCTCAAATTTCCAAATTTCTACTTTTCCCAATTCCAAACTCCCCCAATTCCAATCTCCCCCCATTCCAAACTCCCCAATTCCAAAATTCCCCAATATCCTAATCCCCAAATTTCCAAATCCTCCAATTCTCAAATCTCCAATTTCCTAAACCCCCAGCAACAAAATTCCAAACTCGAAACTTCCCAATACTACAATCCCCCAATTACAAACATCTGCAATACTAAAACCACTCTACACCCTGTAATTCTTCAATTCCATAACTCTCCAAATTCCAATATTCCAGAATCCACAGTGTAACTTTATTTCGCGATATTTTTCATCCTCGACAACGTTGCATTCATCCATTTTTTCATTCCATCAATTGATTCCATTTGCGCAATTTCTCCGATATAATATATAGCCCCTATCTCCTTTATACAACGTAAAAAAAATACTGAACAAGTGTAGCTTTACACGGGAATACTTTTTCGAAATATCTTGTTCGTCCCGCATAAGAACAATGGCGCGAAATGAAACAAACCGGACACGCAAACAGTGAATAGTTCGTTTCCACGCTGACCATTTTCTGAATGTCGACAAAATTCCTAGTCTGGCCACTGTTGTCCCCGCAACGAGAAAGAGAGAAAAAATTGGAAATTGACCAGCGAATATCAGCATTCTCGGACGTTACTTTTTACTCTTGGAATATGTATTTTATTTATTTAGAACCTTGTATACAAATGATTAATTCTCCTTTCTTAAATTCCTTTTGCACGAGGAATTACTACTTGGCTGCCTCAAGTAATAAATCATGCAAACGGAAAGGAAGGAACAAATAAAATGTTACTGGTCAGACAAGTAGAATAGGCTAGGAATAGTCAGACAAGTGATACTCCAGGAAATAGTCAGACATGTAACACTACTTTCAAGTGATCAGACAAGTAGTATGACGATTGGAAGTGGTTAGACAAGTAGTATGTTGCTTGTGAGTGGTGATCAGACAAGTAGTATGATCCTGGTGAGTGGCAGTCAGACAAGTAGTATGATGTATGTGGTCAGACAAGTAGTATGATGTCTGTGTGTAGTCAGACAAGTTGTATGACCATTGTAAGTGGTCAGACAAGTAGTATAATGCTTCTGAGTGGCGTTCAGGCAAGTAGTATAATACTTTTGAGTGGTGGTCAGACAAGTAGTATGATATATGTGATCAGACATGTAGTATGATCATTGTAAGTGGTCAGACAAGTAGTATGATCATTGTAAGTGGTCAGACAAGTAGTACAATGCTTGTGAGTGGTGATCAGAAATAGTTCCCTTTCCACAGTAACCATTTTCTGCATATCGAAAAAATTTCTAGTGTGGCCACTATTGTCCCCACAACGAAAGAGAGAAAAAATTGGAAATTGACCAGCGAATATAAGCATTCTCGAATGTTACTTTTTAGCCTTGGAAAATAGCGAGGTTTAAATTAGATCGTAACGAAGAAGTTTCGGTGGAATTATCGTGGCACTTGGTTGAACCGAGAACTTCGACCATTTCGATGGTTTAATAGGTTGATTCCTGATATCGATTATCGTCCGGTACGAGTTTACGTACCGTAGGTTTTATCGCCGTTAAAATATCGTACTTTGCAAACAGAGAGATTCGTTACAAATATCACTGGCAGAAATTGTTTCACTAGAGAGTAAAATCAACTTTGAGAGATCACTCTATTGTTTGATTACGTTCAATTTGAGATTTGAGAAAGTTGAGTGGGTAAAATCATTTGATAAAATCTTTCATTTTTAGGTTCTTGATATAAGCGGTCTATGAACCAACTTTATTTAAACGAACTGATATGCTGATTTTAATTTGTTGAATTAAATAGGTGAATTTTATTTTATTGAATTGGGTAGGTTGATTTTATTCAATTGAAGGAATAACTTGATTTTATTTAATTGGGTTAATAGATTCATTGTATTGAATTGCATTCATTGGTTGATTTTATTGAGATGAATGAATACTAATTCTTTTTCTATTGTGTTAATAGGTTATGTTAATCATAATCGGAATTGTTAATATCTACATATAATTTATACAATTTCTTTGTCGAACAACATATACAACCTTAAATTGATAAGTTGAGAACACTTGTTATACACAATACACTAAGCTATAATTGAATATAAAAAATGACTCCAACAAACACAACTAAATTGAGAATCCCTGCTATACAAAATACGCTCGTATAAAATAAAGAAGTACCACAAAAGCACAAGCAGATCAATAAACTACAATCGCAAATAAAAAGTAACTATAACATAAATAAATTGAGAAACCGTGCCATACAAACTACAGAAACATAAAATAAAGAAAAACCACGAAAGCACAAACAGATCAATAAGCAACGAATAAAAAGTGGTTACAACCGCGACAAAATGGAGAACCCCTGCAGCGGCATAAATAAAACTGCATAAACCGGTTATTAAGCGATCGCATATAAAAATGTAGAGATTAAGCATTCAACGAAGCGCATGGTGGTAAAAGCGCAAGAAGCATAGATCGAAGAAAGATGGCCGAGCGTGGGGACTTAAGCGATCAGTAAAATGGAGGTATCGGCGAGGAGCGAGAAATTAACGGGGCAACGATAGTTTCTCCTTTGAATCCGCTCGATTGCGCTCGGATTAACGCGGTCGAGCGACTCGGATGCAAAAGAAACGCGTCGCCGCGGGAAAATGTCAATATCCAAGGGAAGAAAAGGGAGGGAAAACCAGACGAGGCTCGAGCCGTTGAATAATTCGCGCCGTTTCACGACGTGTCTTGCAAAGAGAGCGTATTTTCCAGCCGCTCCGTTCCTTCCAAGCGGAGGCGTTTAAGCGGCTTAATTCCCAATAAGCTGCAAAGCAGATCTCCCTTCAATTCGACGTCCCCTGTTTTCCCGCGCCCTTTGCCCTTACCATTGTCTGTCGCGATCTTTAATGATCCGAGTTGATGAACGAGAGGATTTTTCTTTATGGAATCGCTTTTGTTACCGTGATTAATAGCGTTTGATCGTCTGCGGGATCATCGGTATCAATTTCCTTTGCCGTGATGTGGGACGATTTTAAATTTAATGAAACTTATGAGTTTCGATGGTTAGGTTAGGTTATTATAATCGAACGGCGGAGACTGTAGATTTACTGTGGAGACACTGGGTCCTTAGAGAGTGACAGTTTTATACGGTTTTCACCATTTGGGAGATTTGGAGGTTTGGGAGAGTAGGAATTTGGGGAGTTGGAATTTTCAGAATATAGGAAGTTGGAGATCTTCAGATTTGGAGATGTACCGATGTGGAAATCTAGGAACTTCTATGACTAGAAATTTAGAGACAGAAATTTGTAGATCTAGGGATTTGGGGGACGTAGAAATTAGGACATCTTGGAATTTGGGGGTGTAGAATATTGGAAATCTAGGAATTTGGGGGCGTAGAAATTTGAAAATATTGGAATTTCGGTGCGTAGAAATGTGGAAATCTAGGGATTTGGGGGTGTAGAAATTTGGAGATTTAGGGTTTCGGGGACCTGGGAATTCGGGGATCTAGGGATTTGGGGGCGTAGAAATTTGGAGATCTGGGGATTTGGGGATATAGAACATTGGAAATCTAGGAATTTGGGGGCGTAGGAATTCGGTGATCTAGGGATTTGGGGACCTGGGAATTTGGAACTCCCAAAGATCTAGGAACTGTGAAGTGTAAGAATTGAAAAATCTAGAAACTTGTGAAAGTCTAAAGTTCTTGAACCTCCAAATCCTCGAAACCCAAGAACCCAGCCTCTCAAATCTCCAAATTATCAAATTCTCGACGCTCCAACTTTCCAAATATCTAAAGTTTCCCATAAGAGGCAGATTTACTCGTCCGATTCCGGCGAGCAGAAACTTTTCAACCGACTCGTCTTTAAAACCAAAAATATCGGCGAATTTTGAACGCAGACGTAATTGACTCGCCGGTAACTGGAAGTCTTCTACCGAACTTTCATGAAACTCCTACCTGGCGGCGCGAAAGAGGATTGTTAAACAGTTAGAAGTATTATGACGCTGGCTGGGATAAGAGTTATGAACTTTCCCTTGTATCCAACGGTGTATCCTCAACTTCTTCACTACGTTCCGGGGACGAACACGAAACGGAACACGGTACTCTTTTCTTTCGACGACAGATTGCGTGCCGGGTTAACGAAGTTGAACGGCAAATGGACTTCGCGTTCATTCCGCGTAATCGCTCGAGATTTGAAACGAAATTGAAATTAGAAAAAGTGGATGATTGCAGCTGAAATTAGAGGTAGCTTTATATTGATAAGTTAACCTTTCTACTGGGTAATATATAGTTGGCTACACTTATGAAATAAAATTAGCATTCATTTATTCTCCCGCCATTTTTGCTATTTTCTTACAATTTATTTTCATGACCTCTCTGACTACAGTTTAGTTTATCTTATGTCACTCAGGTACAAATTTTGTAAGATAAAAATTAACAATGAGTCCCATGTTTAAAAATATGGTGCTTGTGTGTGGTGATCAGACAAGTAGTATGATGTCTATATTGTCAGAACAGTAGTATGATGTCTGTGTATGGTCAGACAAGTAGTATGATCATTGTAAGTGATCAGACAAGTAGTATCATGATTTTGAGTGGTGGTCAGACAAGTAGTATGATACTTGTGAGTGGTGACCAGGCAGGTAACATGATGTGTATATGTGGTCAGACAAGTAGTATGATGCTTGTGTGTGGTGAGCAGGAATAGTTCGTTTTCTACGGTGACCATTTTCACACTAAATGACTAAATGACTCTCTGACTAAAGTTTAGTTTATCTTATGTCACTCAGGTACAAATTTTATAAGAATAACGATGAGTCCCATTTTTAAAAATATGACGTTTTTGCCTTCTGTTCAAATACTTGTTCACTAACACTACAATGAAAATTTCAAAAAATACCTATATATATTAAGAAATTGGAAAAATATGACACCTTGATATTCTTTCGATAAAATGTTTTCATTCGGTCGAAAGAGTAGTTAAACGATAACAAACAGGATTACTGTTCGACCAAAAGTATTCTGTTCCCATAACGATGATAAATCCGAACAATCCTGTCAAAAAGAGTCAGCAAAAAGCGGCACGGATCGATCGTCTCGGCAGTAGAACGCAGTTCACGGAATTAATTCGAAGAAAGGCCGGTTTGAAGTGTCACGTTTCGAATATCGATTACGGGGCACCGTTCCGCGTAGATAAGAGGGTGCTGTGGGGGTTGGGGTCCATCGAGAAATAATATTAATCCCGTTGCGTTGCATTATTCATAAGGCGATACACGCTCGAAATAGCCCTGTCGGTTTATCCGAGGTTTCGCGTAACGCACCGCGAGAAAAACGACGAATAAAATCGTGCAGTTCTCACGTAACTTCACTGACGTATTAAGACGCTTCAGGACCCTACTGAAAAATAAACTCGGATTTTTTACCAGAAACTTGGTAACAAAGAAACTTGGTACTTTCTACCAGTACTTGTTTAAATGTGGTATTGGACTACACTTGAGATCAAACTTCTTGCAGAATGGAACAGAACTGCTTTCAGCTCAAAATTTAATTTCTAAACTAACTGTATTATACTCCGAAAATTTCAGAAAGTTATACAAACTATGTTTGGGCTAAACCACCATAGAAAATTACAGAAATAGTACTACGGTAATAATACTGTAACAGCAGCGTAATAAATACAATAATATACGTCTCTTTAAGGAAGTTGATCCGCAGAGCCAATCACAGGCGACTGCCATCACCTCAGCCACGCAACACATGTAACATATCTTGCCATTAACAATAGAAGATTTGTTGTCATTAACAATACAATTTATACAAAAGTACAAGACAAATACAAAAGAGATGAGAAATCTTTCAAACGTTGAAAATAAAATGCGTCCCCAAAAATGCTGTACTGAAGGAACGTCCCCGTGTAACACGAGTTTCAAGAGTTTTAACTCGATCGTGTCGGGTGCTGATGGATCAGATAAGTTGGCTCGCAATTTATTTTGCCCCGCGAATTAGGTATTCGACGAGGGTGACTCGCGGAACGAGTTCCCTATTCATTCCGGTGCGCGTGTGCACGAAAAAGCTCGACGATCGAGCTTGTAAAGTACGTCGCCGCCGCTAGATTTATTATATAAGAAAAGTTGCGAGCACGGCCTTTTATTTCGTTGTTGCTGTTGCGAGTGCATGTCGTGCTCGGAACCAAAGAAACGGGGAAAAAGAAAGAAAATGGCCGGCGGACGTAAGAAACGGTCGCGGAATCGTTACTACGTTGAAAACGAACTAACAGGAGAGCGATTCACATTAATCAACGTTGAAATCGTGAAATGTTCAGGGATTAATAGACTGGATTTCGATGATCAGGTTTCTGTCGATGGAATTGTTTGCGAGAGAAATTTTACTGTGCAAGCTTCATTTTTATTGTTTCAGTTTCATTATTTTTTTATAGTTGATACAATTATATTGGTATTTTGTTGTTAAATAATATTTGTCTGTATATTATATTATGTATTATACTATCTTTCATTGTTACTTGAATGATTCACAACTTCTCTGAGGTGCGTCATCAGATGACAGGAAACAGTGCTTAATTTTATGGAAACAAAATAATTGAATTATAACATTTAAGTTACTTGATCTGCTACTGGACCCCTACTTCAAGTAACAATTATAATTATTTCATGCTTTTTAAAATATCTTCATATCTTCAAATACGCACGTGGTGCGTCATACAATAGACTACTCTCATATCGATGATTAAAATTAATTATTATATAGAAAATTGTACTATTACTTCAAAACCGTAAAGAAGCAAGAAAATCTTGACAAGTGCAGTTAATTTAAAATATCAAACGTGCAATGCAAATTAAACAAATGAATCGAGCAAATTATCTTGCATAAGAAAAGTATATTTGTAATATATAGAGTTATACTCTAGTCACGTATCTCAGAATTTGTTCAACTAAAAATTTGCATATCATTCTACATTTATTACACGAATCAGGGAAAGTTGATTTTTCATTTTTTGTCAACCGTGCAAAATTTTGTAATCAAACTTCAAAACCACATTCTCCATTTATTATCGAATTAAAAGTAACAATTGAACGCTGTTGACCCGACAGTTTTGTCAATAATCTGACAAAATCAGAACCAGAGATGTGGGTTTCATAAAAGATATTTGACAAACGCGGAGTGAAAATTCGTTTAAAAAGGAAAAATATAGGAGGTAACGACGGGTTATGGAGGGAATTTGAAAAATTTTCTTAGGAAATTCGCTGCGCTGAAAATTTATACCTAGAAGCTTGCGGAGAGGAGATTTATTAATACTGCAATCATGGTGTCCCGGGTTATCGCAAAAGTGCATTATCGCTGCTCGTGCATTCGCGACGAATTCGGATTTTCTTGCCGAATAATCGTGTTAGTCTGCATATTCACGAGAGATTACATATGCATCCTTCTGCATATCCGGAGACATGCATAACAAACGCGTGTACCTACATCGTGCTTATGTCTCCGCATGAAAATCTCCGGGGGGATTACAATACGTTCGCTTATGTCTACATCAACGATATTTCCCGTTAAGTTTATCTTATTTCTTTTCATTTACAAGAACAACCCCGGAGAGGATTTTATTCCGAACACGTTTCGACGTAAAATTATTGCTTATCAAGTTTACGAGGCCGACTTCTGTAATCTCTTCTTCGTGATTTTCCTGCAGATTCGTGTTTGCGATATTAGAAGATTGTTCATGCATTTACTTGTACGTAGGAAACGCAAAACATAATCATTTTATGCATACAATGTTGCGTGGCTGAGATGCTCGGTTTTGATTGGATAGAGATCAACTTTGTTAACACTTGTACTATCAAACAATCAAAATTACTAGTTTCATATTTTATATTAAAATTCTGTTGTACTTTTCAGTGTTGGTTTGCAGTGTTGGTCACATACACATATGTCACATATGACATAAGAACAAGAATACTTAATCTTTCAATCTCATCTTCTGATCTGTAAGTGTATATCGTTGTTAACATTAAGAGATCTCAAGTTTTCCTTCGCTTCTACTATAAATAATTAATTTAATCGAATTTGCAGCGTCGATCACATATGTCACATATGTCACATATGACATAGAACAAAGGTACTTAATCTTTCCTCATCTTTTGATCTGTTAATGTATATCATTGTCAACATCAGGAGATCTCAAACTTTTGCTCCTATAAATAATTTATAAGAAAATGCATGAAAATTTATATATATTTGCAGCATTGGTCACCGGATCAATTTTCTTAAACAGGTACAGTACACTGCAGTGCCATTTCATTTTTTATACAACCATTCTCCTACACAACTATATCATAATATCTTTATTCGAGCAAACTTCCCAGCATGTTTCTGAAATCCGACACGAATAAAAGGCAGTTGAAATACCGCCAGGCTCGTTAAATTGCAAATAGCTTGTTTAATTAATCACGTTCGACGTGCATGCAATCTGAACGTTTCCAAGAGTTCTTAAACCGGGGCAGCGAATTTACGGAGGCCTTTTATGGCCGCTGCATCCTGGAACCGCGGTTGAATCCTCTTGGAAGGTGCATCAAAGGGACGGTTCTGGCCTCTTTACTCGTTCAAAGTTTCCCGTAAATCCGCGGGCATTTGTAAAATTTCGTGAACGTTTCTTCTTTTCTCTGACCGCAGCGTTCTCTTTTTATAATGCAGCCAGTTTCGATCAATGGCAGACCTTCCGCAGTTTCCTTCAGCCCGAAAATTTTCCTTCTTGATCTCAAATCGAATTAATTATCGATACCCGTTCGTTACGAGCGCTCGGTTTACATGATAACGCCGGGTAACAAATTTTCCGTCCAATTAAGAAACTTGAAATTCCCCGGTTGCCTCCGGCTGGGTTCCGTTACAAATTTCACCGGCGAACGAACCTCCGGTTTTCTCCATTTTTTTCTCTCTTTACTTCGCTTTTTGTATCGTGTCCGGATCTACGCAGTTCCGTTTCTCGTTACGAAAAAGCTCCGCGTACGAGTCACGCGAACACGCGATATTCACGCTGAGATACACCGACCGACGATGATTAACGCGAAATAGTATTAAACATAATAACGAAACTGTGTCGCGTGCCGGGAACGTTTATCGGAAACGTATGTGGCCGTCTGATTGCACGCGTAATTATCGCTGCTCAGGAATTCTTTGGACTGTCTTGGTTGTTGTAATACGACACTCTTTCGTTTTGATATGACTGTCTTATTTGTTTTGGTAGAACTGTCTTGTTCGTTTTGGTACAACTGTTTTGGTTGTTTTGGTACGACAGTCTTGTTATGGTATGTCTTATTTGTCTTGGTACGACTGTCTTTGTTCTAATACTACTGTCTTGTTTATTTTGGTACAACTGTACTTGCTTGTTTTAGTATGACTTGCACGGTTAACAATAAATCTGGGTGCTGTAGTACAAGTAGAACAACCATGGGAGAACAAGAGTACTCGTTTGATATAGATATTTGGGATTTAGGAATTTCAGGATTTTTAAATTTTATGATTTAGGAGTTCGAGATCTAGAGATTTGGGACTCTAGGAATGTAACAATCGAGAGATACGGGACATTAGAAGTTTGGAGATCTAGGGATTTAGGGACTTAGGAATTTACGAACCTGGGAGTTTGAGGAAGTAGAGATCTGTAAAATTGCAGTAAGAACTTGTAGAATTCAAAATTTGAGAGCTCGAAATTTCGAAATTTGGTGATTTGAAAAGTTGGAAGCTAGAAAATTTGAAAATATGAAAAATTGAAACTAGAAAAATACTCGATAGTTAATAAAATTACTGTTATGGTTACTGTTAGTATTAGTACACTTATCACACATTAGTAATGCACTATGTTAATAATCAAGCTATACCGTATCTCCATACCACATTATTCCATCAATAAGAATATATTTCCCCCGAAAATATAATCTCGACTTCCATTGTAATTATAACGTAATTATCGCGACGACCATACGCAGCTGTATACAACAGCGCAATAAATTCTCGATAATTCGCATTACTTTCGGTGCATTAGTCACCAGTTAATTGCCCAGTCGGTGAATAATTTTTTAATGCGTGATTTCGCGTTATTATTGGCGTCCGCGGATTATAAAGTCCGCTGGAAATGTAAATGTGTACTCCTGTGTACGTGCGTTACAGCGACGAGCAGCGAAAGAATGATTATTTAAAATGGCGATGCTTTTCAGCCTTTGAATATGAAACTGTGCTCCACGAAAAAACCGAGAAAACGTCTATCTACGTTGTTGGCTCGCACAATGAATCAAGTTAGCGAACTAAATTTCATTCAACTCGGTTTTTAACTGGATTCTCTGTTCCCGAAAGCGTACTCGGTCGTTTACGACATGTCAGCGGCTGTTAGGTAACCGGAAGCGACCCGAAGTGTCTTGATTAAAAGTTTTAAATCGTTTTCACTTGCGTTGGAACGAATTAAGGCAGGAAACGTGTATGCAAATTTTACGGATGTTTAAAGACGTCATAGAATTAAATTTATTGGGAAAACTTTTGTGGTTTGCAAATTGGCTACTGTTTTGTGTAATTGATCGTCAGCCATTTTGTATTAGGAATATCGGTTATATGGTTCTATGATCTTTTTTACGAGATTTCAAGCTTTAAATTGATGTAGCATAAGTGATATTGTATGATACTTTTATGTCATGAAATTAGACTTTATACGTTTTGAAAACGAATACTGTTTACTATAACTGACCGTCAGCCATTTTGTGTCAGCTAAATAACTCTACGACCATTTTCACAAAGCTTCAAGCTTTAAATTGATGTACAACAAGTGCTATTTTGTAACACTTTTATGTCATAAAATTATTTTAAACTTTATACGTCGCATAATCAGACATTGTTTGCTATAACTGACCGTCAGCCATTTTGTGTTGCAAATATCATCTAAATAGTTCTATGATCTCTCCACAAAGCTTCAAGCATCAAATGGACCATAAGTATCATTTTACGATACATTTATATCATAAAACTCTGTTAAACTTAATGTGTTTTGAAATAGAATACCGCTTTCCGCAACTGACCACTAGTTTCACTCATGAAATTCTTTATCCCCTCGTAAAATCGGAACGATTCGATGGATTTTAATGAACGAGGTATCAATCTATTCGTTCTGTCCTCCGGGATCACATTGCATACATGACATCCCTGGAAAAGCAAAATGATGCTACAAAAAAAGTGTGACTCAATGGTACAAATTCCATATTTTGCAAATTACCAATCTTAATCTAATAGCCTCCACAATGCACCTCGATTATAAATATCGAAACTCGATTATTTTCCTCAAAAATAACCCGACATTTGAATATTTTACACCGCAATTCACGAGGGTTTTCGATATTTGAACAAGCCAATAAAATTCCTTGCAATAAGCTACAAAAAGTTGAACAGTGGTCCACAAATCAAACAAAAATGTGTCTCCATTTACAAGGACATAATCTCCCGACAATTAATCCTCGCGTTGCATATTAACAGGAAACTTGCAGAACGTAAACTATCTCCGTTTCCACGTCGCGAAATGTTTTCCTTCACTTCGTAGCCGGGATTCGTTAATCACCCGACTGTCTCTCTCGATCCTGTGGCTGAAATCGATAGCCCGTTGCGGCCGCCGCTTCTCTGACGATCCTTCAAAAGTTTCGTGCACGAAATTGAGAAATTAACCCGACAGGATCGCGGCGAGATTGCCGCGGAGCAGGGGGGTGGTTTATACGCGCGCCAAGGGGTGCTGGATCTTCCGGGGCGAACAAGGCGGTGGGAGAACAGCAACCACGGACGATAACAGATACGTCGGTAATTTATCTCGTATCGCGTCGATTTGAATTACAAATTGTCCAGGATTATGGCTCCATGCTGGCCCGGAGAACCGTTTTACAGCCACGGACGCATCCGTCCTTACCATTTTACCCGGGGATTCGATCTTTGGATATTTTGCGGAGAAATGGGGATGGGTAAATGCTTTTTAGGTGGGTGATTGATTGTGCGGCAAAAATTTAACTCGTTTATCGCCATATCACCCGTATTAGAATGACATATTTTAATCAATCTCTTAAAGAACAATTTTAATTATTCAATGATGAATGATATTGCACTATAATTTATTTAATAAATTCAACGTGAGCTGAATTGTTGAACACTATATGTAACATAGCCATGGTATAATGGTGAAATGGTATAGGGATGAGGTAACTGAATACTGAAATTAAATAGTTAGGTGAGAAGTTGGATGGTAAAATAGAAGAATGATAGTAAAGTAATAAAGTAGTAAAATAGTGAAATAGTAAAATAGTTAAATAGTAAAACAGTAAAATAGTAAAGTAATGAAGTAATGAAGTAGTGAAGTAGTGAAGTAGTGAAGTATTGAAGTAGTGAAGTATTGAAGTAGGGAAGTAGTGAAATAGTAAAGTAATGAAGTAGTAAGTTAGCGAAATAGTAAAATAGTAGAATTATAAAACAGTAAAATAGTAAAATAGTAAACCAAAGAAATAATAAAATAATTAAGTAGCGAAATATTAAAGTAGTGAAACAATGAAGTAGTAAGGTATTAAAACAGTGAAAAGCAAGCAGTGAAAGCAGTTAAATAACAAATGGCAAAGGAAAAAATGTTCGTTTCCGACCTGAAAGTATCCAGCAGCACAGTTGTTAAACCATTCCACGCATCGAAATTGAAGAGTGATTCCAGTATCGCGTAAAAAAGGCTACCTTTCAAAGTGGAACGTATGTGAACAATGAAGTTCCGCAAGTTGGAAACTCGAGAAAAATGTTGGTGGAATCGAGACGACAGAGAGAACGAACGAATGGACGAACAAACGTCTGTTGAACGCTTAAATTATTCGAAATGCGACGAGAGCGGATTACCAAGCGTCAAAATACTGGCTCGAGTTCAATCTGCTTTACGACTGGAACGGCTTTAACGACCGATATGAAGCCAATAATGGCGATAACGATGCCATCAAGGACTGGTTGTCCGTCGACGTTGTAGCTCGCGATTAAAAGTGAATTTGCATAGAACGGAGAAACAACACGTTGGAAATAAACTTCTAGTTGGAATTTGTGTTACTGTCTGTTGCAATTTATTTTATTGTTCCGCTATTTTACTATTTCACTACTTAATTGTATTACTGTTCTATTTTATTATACTATTCTACTGTTTTGTTGGTGTGCCATTTAACTGTTATTGTTATTTTGTCATTCTACCATTGAATTTTTATTAGTTTTATTATTTGACTATTTTACTATTTTTGTATTTCATTATTTCATTACTTTTGTAGTTTACTATTTTACTAGTTTATAATTTCATTATTTTACTACTTCACTACTTCACTACTTCACTACTTCAATACTTCACTACTTCACTACTTCACCCATTTCAAAATTTTCAAAATTCAAACTTCTCAAATGACAATCTCCAATTTTCAAATGACCAAATTCCTAAATTCCCCAATTTCTCTTCTCCAAATCTCAAGCATCCCCAATTCCAAAACTCCTCATATCCTAAACCCCAATTTCCAAATTCCCCAATTCTCAAATGTCCAAATTCCTAAATTCCCCAATTTCTCTTCTCCAAATTCCAAACTCCCCCAATTCCAAAACTCCCCAATATCCTAATCTCCAAATCTCCAATTTCTTCAATTAATTAAATTAAATCCCTCGCAATATCTTGAATTCGACTACATTTCATCTCCATCTAATTACTTTCGCTTAATCAATCTCTCACCCCCTACTACTTGCAGAAGCAGCAGGAAAATCTTTAAAATGGCAACAAACGGTACATCTAGCGTCCACAGTCTCCGAACTTCCGGTGCATTTGTTCGCCAGTATTCGGGTCTGAGAGAATTGTTTCGAAAATTGGTTTGAACCGGCGAAGGGGTGCGAAACGTTGGAAAATGGAGGATTTAGTTCAAAGGATGCGGTAAACGGGGACGAAAACATCCTTTCGAGTGTCTAACCGGGTTGAAATCGTGTTGGGAAAAGGGGAGTAAACGATTGTGTTTGGCCCGGAAATCGTGCAACCCGTCGCCGATGCAAGAAGGAAATTCGATTTGAATTTGGCTGAGTTCAGATTTGCCCGGCCTAGCGAACGATAACGAGGTCGTCGATTCTCGAGACTATACTTTCGATAGAAAATCGATACGCTTTGCGAAACAGTCGACTCGGAGTACTCTCGAGTTTATAATACAGGCTGTTTCAAAGTTACAGACGTAAATTTAACGAGCTTTCTGCTCAACAAACTTTCTCTTGTTTTTTGTTTAACTCGGAAAACACCGCCTCGAGGTTTCGATAAAAACGTTTTACCACTTTGCGTGGCCGAACAGAGACCGAGAACTATATAATCGATTGTGTCCGTGTTCCCCATTATTCCAATGAAACTTTTCCTTGATAAGGATTATCGATAAATAATTGATAGTCGATCGCTTATTTTCTTCTACAGCTATTAATTATTAGTTACCTTATTTATTGAGCACCTGTTATTTATTACAGCTATTTGTTGCTAATAATTTGTTTACTCTTAAGATGTTCAACTGCTTCGAAATTTATTTTCCAGATAATCGTATAAATATATTATATTTATTATAATTACTAAAATATTCCTTCTCAATTATTACTTATCTTTATCAATTATTTTTGAAATATGCAATATATTCAGAGAGTTAAAATTCAAGTATTCTGAGTATACGTATAAACTGGAATATCTGAAATAAAAGATTCTAACGAATGTAAATTATTTAATTTTCCAATTCAATTATGACGACAATTATCTCCAAGTAATATCGTTGATGGTGTGAATTTCGTTTTCTTGCCTTTTAATCGATTCAGGACGCGTTACGAGCTCGTTCCACGAAGTTAAATGAATTCATTGAACGCATAATTATATTTCGATTTACAAATTCGCAGAAAACCACAGTGAAAATTTACTGCAATTGATTAAATTTTAAATTCCAATGATTTCACGTTCGGACTGATTAAATTTCAATTTACACCTGTGCCGATAATTACACTGCAAGTTTTTCAAACCGTACAATTCCGTTTTTCTTCGATAATTTTCGCGACCGAATCCCAATCAAATTTGAACAAATCAGTGAAAACGGAGAGTTAACATTGAATTTAGTTGTTTTGTATTTTATTGCGAAGCATTTTAATTGTAACATTTATTTCTACTCAAAATACTGAAATTATTAAAATATTCATCAAAATATTTATCTACTATTTATTATATTTTATATATTATCCATGTTCTATTATTTATTATTTATTATTTATGATTTATTATCTTTTATATATTTCCTATGATTTATTATGTATTATCTATTATCTACTATTTATTGGTTATCATATACTCTCTGTAATTAAAGTTAGTATAATGACAGTTATTTTATTACAAAAGTTACCAATTATTTAGCAGCCCAAATCTCCTGCATTTAACACAGAAACACATCCAAATTTCTCTTTTCAAAAAAGTATTCGAGATTGATAGGTTGGTTGAACCGTATTTATTCAAAGTTGATGTTATAAACGCCAATCATGTTTCGGACGAGCAGAAAATCAAAAGCATTCAAAACACTGAATGCCAGTCGCTATTGTATCGAGTACAATGATACAAAGTCAGCAATCAAACAGAAATTATATCAATAAAAACCTTACTGCATTATTAAATTGAGGGCTGCATGGTAGTTAAAAAATTCTGTTCGACAAATTGAATTTTTATTTTCGTTCATGCAATTTCGATTATGCAATTAATAACTGTCCCATTGTATTTGGACATTCAACAGAATTTTGAACACATGATACTAAGGGAAGTTTAAAAAATTTTAAATGTCCGCAACTGTAGGAACTCGGAGTAGAACTTAGGGAATGAAAAAAGACAGAGGGAGGAGTTACTGGAACAAGAACTGTTCCTTACTAAATTAAAAATAAAATAGCAAAATAAATACTGAAGTAAATACCCATTCTTCTCAACAAAATATGACACATTTCGATAGAACCGATGTCGACCCACGAGTTGGTGCGTGAGGATCCAAAGTAAAAGCTACGTCTGCAGACACCTTTTGTCTCGGCTTACGATTCTCCATCTTGTTTTCTGCGATCGCAACAAATACAGATGTCGACCCACGAGTTGGCGCGTGGAAGTAAAAGAACCCACCGTGAACACTTCCAGTTACATTTCGGCAAATGAGAATAACAGTGACAATAACAACTGCTGAACACAATTCTATCTCGCTCACTCTCGACGTTTGCCTGTCATTGTTTTTCGCCTAATTGGCGACTGCTCGAGCCAATACTACCGCCGAAAATACGTGTAAGGCGTCCATTTTCTATTCTGACCAATCGTGCCGTAGCTCTCCTGAACACGTCAGCCTCTTCACGCTCCATCTCGTGGGTTGACATCGGTACGTGAACAAAATTTTGCGGCATAAGATGTGAAACCCGAAGGCAGCCATTTTAACGAGTTCAAGCGTTAACAAACTTAAATCAGTGAAATATTCGTTCTATTCTCACATGTTGCTATTTCCGAATACTCCTTCGTGAATAGTCTTCCGTAAATAATAGCCCCATTAAAATCGAATACCTCGGCCCGCAATTAGCTAGTAAAGGTGATAAAAAGAGTAGAAGGAATTTCATCGACGTGGACGGTGGTTTACGTTCGGCTAGTAGGGTGCAGATCCAGGAACAAGTCTTGCGGACAAAAGAACGGAAACCACCGTTGATTTACCACCGTGCATAATTTTCGTCCCGGCATTAAATTAATATTTCCCTGGCCTTTGTTCGCTGGCCTAGCACATAACTAACGAAGAAAAGAATCTTGATGAATGCGGTTCCTTTTGCGAATCCCGTTCAACCATAGAACGTTGAACGCTCGCGAAGAAACGAGCATCGCGTTAGAAAGGACTCGTTTTCTCAATGGAACATGGATCCTTGGTTAGCTGGTTATTTTTCGTTTGCCTCGTTCTTCAGCTCCTTGGTCCTCCGCCGAAAGGAAGAATTATTCCCAGGGAACACGCGTTAAGTCACTGACAATGTTTCTGACTAATCTTTTTGAAGGGTTTCACAACCCTCAGAAATTTTTCGAAAAAGCTTTGCAATTTGTGACAGATAAACTCACAAAAAACTTCAAACAGCAAATTTAAAAATTTGAAAACTGCTCCTGCAAAAGACTGAAAAATTGACAAATTTGTTAAGATGAAGCAGACTTGAAAATGTGCGTATTTGAAAAAGTATCAATCTTTAAGCTTGTACACAATTTACTTGAGAGCATCGATCAAAAAAGTAATTAAACAGTGATTAATCCTCATCCAACATCCTATGTCCGAGCACTTAAGGAAGTATCGGAAGGATGAGGGTTGCTTATTGGCTTCAGAGTGATGTTCAGCCCTTCAGCAATATCCTGAAGCTTAGAGGCAAGATTAGAACAAGTCGAAACTTGGTATCTGAACAAACTAGAGATCAAACCGAGAGCCATCGCTTCAAGTTGCGACACTCTTAAGAACACCATAGAATTCACCAGTTTAGTATTAATATAATACAGGTAACAGGAAAGTTTTGAAAAGTGACGTAAAAATTTTGATGAAAAGGTCGAGAGAAATTCTAATTAACTATCATTACATCGCTTTTTCGTCATTTTACGTCGTTGAGTCTCCGTGTAACTAGCATGCGCATAAAGTTGCTCGTGTCTTCTAAGTTTAATTACAAAATAGATCTTGACAACGTCGAGTTCCAGTCCCTTGACGCTTATAAACTCAGGTTACCCGATAATTGCATAAGTTTCAACATTCATTACGCAACTTTTAACGCGGGGATACCTTTGTGCGTTGTTTTCGTTCTGTTGCATCAAGCTCGACGCTGGTAATTTAATTATGCTATACTCTCACGCACTTTTATCGCGTTTCCCGTGACTGGAAAGAATATGGGATACTGAACAATTTTTTTAATATTCTAGTTCGTAGTGCGCTGAAGCACCGTTTTTTTGATGCTACGTTGCTTTCAATTTTAACATCGTGGACAATATTTCGAGGGGGTGGATCTGTGCAACCATTTTTTTGGTACTGTGTTTCGGGGTGAAATTTTTAGGGTGATATGATATTTTGAGGGTGGTAATGTTCCCAGGGATTTATTCGAGCTATGGGGTTTCTAAAAATGTAATATTGTTGGGGGTGGAAATTGATATTTGTCATATTTGTTATATTTAATATTGTCAGAATTCGTACACACTCTAGTGTAATCCTCAGAAATAAATTGCAGCAGCAATATTTCGAAACTAATATTCCTCAAAATATATTAGAAATTTGATACATTCATAGTAATAAAACTCCCCAAAGCACACATACATTGCATATCTATTATACTATAAGCACTGCATAAAGTCCAGAATTAATTAACTCCAAACAAATTTCATGTTAAACAAACGTATAAATTCAACGTATAACATGTTTCAGGAATTTCAAGTAGTACGAGTCAACGCATAAGCGAACACAAAATACAAATTAAATTATGCAGAAGCATCTCGTTAATTATCCTTGAATAACATGAAATAATTATTACTATATACCACGGCATTCATTATTAAATTATCTTGTTTATACGTCCATGGCGAGCAACAAATTGTTCATAAATTTCGTTCGAAATGAACAGTGCAAAACGATATTTGCCCGAAATAAATATGTGTTCGAAATTTATTTCGTTTACCCTCGATACGGAAATAGCAATCATCACTAAACGAGTACAGGAAAATAATGTTATTTAATTTTTGGAGTATTATTGTTTCACGTGTGATTTGCTGATTGAACATATTATTGGTTAACAAGTCTGTTCTTTCATGAAATAAATTCAAAATGGACCGTGCAATGTTTGTGTTAAATGAATATATTCAAAGGTAATTTTCCTTACTCTGAATTCAAAAATAATTAAAAATGAATGTAGATAAATACTGTAACTTCATATGTGGATGATTATCTTGCTTGCACATGTGCCATGCTGATTGAACAGCATACTATTATTTAACAAGTCTTGAAATAAAGTTCAAAATGAACAGTACAAAAAGATGTTAGTCCCAAAATTAATTTCCTCTCCCAACACAAAAATAATTAAAAATAGAAAAATAGTATAATTTTATATGTGGTTATCTTTCTACATACGTTGATTAAACAGCATACAACTCTTCTGTTGAACAGGTCGACAGTCAATTTATCAGTTCACACGAATCTCTGTTTTACTTTCCTAATCTCGAACAAGCCGCCATTCAAATTGTCTATATACCGTCGTGATTCTGTTTGTCTGTTTCTCTACGGACCTGTTCTACTTCAGTTAATCGCGAACTAACTGTATTCTGCTAATTCGTGAACGTACAAACAGATGCCTGTCACGGCAACGTTATTCTGGTTGTCCACCGATACACAATGCCATTCTACTTAAACAATATCGCATTAATACTCGGCTATTAATCAGAATGCATACAAATACTAATCGATCGGTTTGTATACAGTGGCTGCATTACGTGTTTGTCCGCGGTACTATTCTACTTGCTGAATCTCGTTTCGCTGAGATTTCGCCTTGTCTTCGCGTACTATTCTACTTAAGTACTTGTCTAATGAGTCTTCTAGACTCCCTTGTGTCTTCTATGGCATAGCAACGCGCAATACTGACGTTTACCTTAATTACCTAAGAGACTGGACTTTGCTAAGTAATTAATGTCATGTTAAATTTATTCTGGTAATAGCAAGTTTGTGTACTGTGACTGTTGTTTGATGTTTCGAGCTTTGACTCTACAATTTCGTATTGCATGCTTTGCTGTGTTTAAATTACTAATAGGACCTTTTTGCCGGTACTTTGTTAACGTTTTATAGGAACTTGCAGGGACAGAGTTTTGTGATTTCAAAATGTATTGGAAAATTCCAAGATTTTGTAGTTCAGATATTTTCAAGTATGAAAGTATCAAATTTTATAAAAATTCATTAAAGTATCGTCAATATCAAAGTACCATTGAAAGTATGAAAAGTCCACCAAAAATACCACCAAAAACAAAACCAAAAGTATTCAATCAATCTCTGAATTTTCCATCATCCGAAACATTCCATCTCCGAAGAGTATTACGTAGACATACGCGTACTTACACGAAAAGATACATGTTCTACCTCGAGGAGCCCTATTTCATTTACAACATCTCGTAACTTCTTATTCCACTTGACTTACTATGCGATACACTGTACTGATCATGCTTCCGTATGCAACTCTGTCTACATGGTGGTTCTACGATACGAGCTGATTATATGTGCTCGTATATCAAGTGGCTGCCTAGATATCGTCTCGTACTACTTGACTGACAAAATGAAATACTCTAGCACTCGGTTAGCTTGATAAGATCCGGTGCTGTTGCATGATCAGACAGGATATCTGATATACAATTTTACACTATATTCAACTGGCTTTCACGAGATAATTTAATATCATACGTTGAAATATCTGGTCAAACACTGTCTTCAAATTTACAAATTAAATTATTTAGTTGATCATTTCTGAGGATGTCTTAAAAATGAGTACAAAGTATATTTCTGAAAATTGTTAATAATATTTATAAAATAATATTTGTAGAAATATATGTGTCTGTAATTTTTTAAATAGTAATAATAATAATAGAGTGATAATATTCCAAGGAATATACTAAAAATATAATACCTTCAAAATAAAAATATCCCAAAAAATAAATCAGCTAAAGTCATATTACCTCCTTAATACGAGTCAAATAATATTCCCAGAAAAATACTAGAAACCCGATATTTTTCAATATAATACTAAGCATGTTCCATATATGATATCTCCAAATATATTTGAAAAGAGTTCCAAGACCAAAACCCCCAGTTCACGATCGTGTTCGACAAACTTTCTGCTGAGACGTGATTTGAGTTGGTAAAATTTCACTTCGCGAAATCCTGACATTTGTATGTCAGAGATTTCTTTCAATAACCCAAGAAATACCCCATCCACCCCAAATTCTCAAATTTCAACACGCTCTAATAATAAACAAAGAATGTTCATAACATACCGTGTTCCAATCTTGTTAAAGGCAGACGCTTTTAAAAATTATAAATTGCTTCGGGGATTTGATGGCACGAATGCAAAGTCCTGCAAACGCATGTGAAAGGTATGCAGTGGTGAAAAACGTAATTTGTCGGACAACGGAGTGTCGGTGAAATTTTTAATTCGTTTCGAGGAAACGCGGAGGAAAGCCAGGGCTCATTTGTTTCGTGGCAATTACGCGTTTGTAGCGCGGCATAAAGGCGCCAAGGAACAAAATGGCTCGACAGAGAAACAAACACTTTTGGGAATCGGAATACAGAGAAATAAGAATTAATTAAATCACTAGAAGAGCCAACAGTAGGTGAGACCATTAAAACTTTACAAAATTACCGAAAGTTTTGAAATGACTCAATCGGGACTCTTAATTAACGGGAGATTGAAAATTTGTTCACGAAAGTTTTGCTTAAACAATCTTTATTTTTTCCTGGGAACTACGATACTTTTTTGCACAAAATTAGTGTACATATGAGCGATTAACACGTTCCAGCTGTTAAGACTACAGCCCCTTTGAAAATGTGCAATATTACGTACTTGGGTTTGAAGGTATTCGTCCAAAATGAAGTTTGACATAAATATATATTATACAAAGTATGCAATATACTGTAATTGATCGTTAGTGACTACCAACTCATTAATGCTCGATGTACAAACTGCTATTTGACAAAATAATGTGAACTCAAAAACTTGCAGATAATGAACATTTTTGTAAATTTGATTCACGTATGAAAACATAATTAAAACTGCGCATATTTAGCTGGGAAATGTAATTAAAATCCTACAGTGCTGAATTTACGGTACATTCACATTCGCGTTACATTGCAAATTTTTCAAGCGTGATGTTCTCTAATTTGTAATAAACTGGACAGGTAATTTATTGCGCGTATAAAAGGTGATGTTAAAATTAGAAGGTGACGATAAAGCGCGAAATTAAAGGTTCTCGACAATTTCCTAATTGGTCGAAATTGTTTATGGTTTGTTTCAGAAACCCCATAATGCACAACCAAGTGATTAGGTGAGTTTCAACTTTCTTTTGACTAGAATATATTCTGAAAAGTATGAAGCACTTTGTATCACCTACAAAGCTCATCCATTGTTTCTTGAAGCAATTTTGGACCACAAGTCAGACAATATCCCGATAAATCAACCCTCGAGATAAGAAACGAGATTGTTGTGATGTATGGATGCGAGTGTTTCGATTGGAGTGTACGCAACCGCATCTTTCCGTGCTTTTCTCCCATGAATTCAGAAGGGGTATGGAGCTCGAAGGCAACGTCCCTTGTTCCCTGGTTACTCGATTACGACGCGACAAAAGCGGATCGACCGACGAAAATTTACGTTCACCGTTGTCGAGGCGCCATTAAGAAACTGTCGAACCTAATAGCAGTAATCCGTTTTTGGCTGCAGTCAGCTCGCTTTCGAGTCGCCTTGCCCTCCAACATACCACCCTACGTTCACCTAATTCAACGGCAGGCCCGTTCAAAATGGTCACTGAAACTCTTGTCTGACTATATGCTTACTCGTTCTACTTGCGCTGGATGCAACTCGAGTCTCGCTACTGGATCGACTGTTTCGGATATATGTGTTAGGTAGTAGACTCATTTTTTGGTACTTTTAACCTCTTAAATTCCTGAATCGTGAAATTTTGTTTGTGGGACAGTTGGGAGATTTGGAATTTGTAAGGTGAATATGGTAATTTCTAAAGAAATAGATTTCTAAGCTTCTTGGTTTACATTTCTCCATTTCTTCGTTATTAAATTTCTTGATCTCTCAATTTCTTCATTTCTTCAATTCTTCACTATGAAATTTCTTAATCTCTCAGTTTCTACATTTCTTCATTTCATCGCTATTAAATTTCTTAATCCCTCAATCTCCCAATTTCTTCCTTTCAAAGATCCTAACTTCTCAAACTTCATCCCACAACTCCCATTTTCTCAAATCTACAAAAACTTAAATTCCTACACTCCCAAATCTCCAAACCACCAAATTTTTGTTGGTCGAAGTGAAGTAGAAGACATCGTAGATCATCCCAATCAAGTAGACGATCTCGTCAACGCCATTTGCTCGTCTGATGACTCAGGGAATGTGAGATTTCGAAGGGATTCGAGGGATTGCAGCTGCCTCTAAGATCGAACAATGGGTGCGTGATAGTGGTTGAAGAAAGTGGAAGACGATTTTAGGAAGGAAGTTGGTCGTTCTGATGTTCGCAGACAAACTTCTCGGAGTTAAGAGAGTTTCAAGTCTTTCGAATCGTTTTACGATCGACTTAGTCGAATTATTAGAATTATAAAATTCCGGGAAGTTTGTTCGAGTTTTCGTTAGAAACCATCGGAGATCCTTCTTATCGTAAACAAATTCTTTAAGGAATACTTCAGAAAGCATTGACTACATTGATTCAGATACTTTTTTTATATTTACGAATTTATGAAATATTTAATATTTTTGAGTCTACAAAATACTCGTCTAATATTCATGAATTTCTAAACTATTTAATATTTATGAATTTATGAAATATCTAATATTCATGAATTCATAAAATATTTAACATTTTTTAACTACAAAATACTCGTCTAATATTCACAAATTTATAAAATATTTAATATTTATGAATTCATCAAATTTTTAATATTTATGAATCTACAAAATACTCATTTAACATTTGCAAGTTTATAAAATATTTAATATTAATGAACCTGCAAAATACTTATTTACACTTCATGACCTCATAAAAAATTTTTGAAAATTATTCTTTGGATACAAAAATAAGATCTTTTGCACTGATTCGTCGTGCTGATGGGCCATATAACGAATGGTGAATGTTTTGTTCGCACAAAAAATTGATGTTGAAAGGTATAAAACGATACATACGCGAAGAGCAATGATTTATGAAAGAAAGGCCGGCGGAAACTCATTTTGTTCGGAAGCAATTTCAACGTGGTTGCAGTTAATTCGGAGCGATTCCACATTTCCGGGAATCTCGATCGAAGGGGGGTTCGGGAGGGGGCCAGGTTGTAATTGAACAGAGTCCAATGCATGTCGGATAGCCAAAATTTTCAGCTAGCCACCTAATTCAACGCGAATCGATGTCTCGAGTCGAATTCGATGCCAGGAGGCCGGCACGATCTGGGAAACAGGGAACCTGTGCATTTCGAACACTCCGAAACGGTTGATAACAAATTACCCGTGTTCCCGAAATCACGGAGTTTCCCTTATTGTCTGAATTATTTCGGTTCACAATCGAATACCGATTTCATACGATATTGCTCTTCGTATCCCAACTACCAATCTCTCTTGCAGTTTAAATAAATCAACAGATTAAACTTTTCACATTTAATATCTAATTTTATGACAGTATAAGTGATGTGGAAATTCTTTTTATTTTACTTTTCATTTAAAATTGATTACAGAAATTAATAACAAAATAAGTTCTCAAAAATTTGGTACAGGTTAACTGCAAGTTAATTAAGAATTAATTGTTGGATCATGTGTATGCAGATTCATATAGTGGATCATGTGTGTGTTGATTCACATGTGGATCATGTATTGTAGATTCATAAGTGGATCATGTGTGGGTTGATTCACAAGTGGATCATGTGTGGGTTGATTCACAAGTGGATCATGTATGTGTAGATTCATAAGTGGATCATGTGTATGTTGATTCACAAGTAGATCATGTGTGTGTTGATTCACATGTGGATCATGTATGTGTAGATTCATAAGTGAATGTACATGTGAATTAATAATTGTATAATATACATGTAAATTAGTAGTTGGATGATGTACATGTGAATTAAGCATTGAATAATATATATAAAGAAATTAATAATTAGGTAACGTATATATAAATAAGAATAAGCATAAAAACAATAAGTATAACATCCTCATATAAAGACACCAGATATATCTGAATAAAATTGTACCAATCATTACAATTTAAAAAATCAGAAATCCACTAATTAATTTTGAACAAAAGTAAGCTAATTATGAAAGTTCCCACGAAAAGCGGAGAAAGTTTCCGAAATAATCCCGTTACAGCATAAATTCCGAGCTTATAAAAAGTTAAAAGGACAATTTCGAGCAGCGTTAAGTTGAACTTCCAGCAATGAAAATGGAAAACGTGCGACTGCAAATTGTATCATTGAAAACTGCACGAACTCTCGACAATAAAGATTACATTTTCCAATAAAAAACAGATGGAAATTTCTATCTAGTTACAAGCAAGTTATCCTGCAGGCATAACACGAACGAAACTTTCTCGTAACAAGGAAGAAAAAAAAAGGGAGAAATCTTCTCTAACTGCTCGAACTTGTATCATAAATTATGCTGCAGGAAAGAATGGAGAACAAATATGAATCGTATAATTCTCTCGTTGAAAAGTTCACATACTCGATATCGTTTTCTCTTGCACGCTTCTGTTATCAGCGATAAGCATTGCCAAGAAACTGCAGCAGCGTCGAAAGATCAACACGGTTGAAATCAGAGCTCGCGGCTGACTGTTGCAATCTCATACCACTTGCTGTCTGGGAAACTTTGCTTTTCTCCGTTGGCGATCAGATCCCTTCTGAACAAGCTCCTTACGATTTCCTGTTCGATAGAATGCATACCAAGAATCCATTTTCATGCGGAATTTCGCTGGAAAATATGCGTACAGATGTCAAGTTGAGGACCCAAAGTAAAAGAGTTGCTGGAACAAGAACTGTTCCCTACTAAATTAAAAATAAAATAGTAAAATAAATACTGAAGTAAATAGCCATTCTTCTCAACAAAATATGACACATTTCGATAGAACCGATGTCGACCCACGAGTTGGCGCGTGAGGACCCAAAGTAAAAGCTACGTCTGCAGACACCTTTTGTCTCGGCTTACGATTCTCCATCTTGTTTTCTGCGATCGCAACAAATACAGATGTCGACCCACGAGTTGGCGCGTGGAAGTAAAAGAACCCACCGTGAACACTTCCAGTTACATTTCGGCAAATGAGAATAACAATGACAATAACAACTGCTGAACACAATTCTATCTCGCTCTCTCTCGACGTTTGCCTGTCATTGTTTTTCGCCTAATTGGCGACTGCTCGAGCCAATACTACCGCCGAAAATACGTGTAAGGCGTCCATTTTCTGTTCTGACCAATCGTCCCGTAGCTCTCCTGAACACGTCAGCCTCTTCACGCGCCATCTCGTGGGTTGACATCGGTACGTGAACAAAATTTTGCGGCATAAGATGTGAAACCCGAAGGCAGCCATTTTAACGAGTTCAAGCGTTAACAAACTTAAATCAGTGAAATATTCGTTCTATTCTCACATGTTGCTATTCTCGAATACTCCTTCGTGAATAGTCTTCCGTAAATAATAGCCCCATTAAAATCGAATACCTCGGCCCGCAATTAGCTAGTTAAGGTGATAAAGAGTAGAAGGAATTTCATCGACGTAGACGGTGGTTTACGTTCGGTAGAATGCAGATCCAGAACAAGTCTTGTGGACAAAAGAACGGAACGTTGATTTACGACCCTGCATATATTTGCGCATGGTCAATTTATATGAAAATTCGAGTGATACTGTCCTGACAGTCTGAATGGATGATAATACTGGACAGAAAGTTTTATAATGTTACTTTAATAAGGTCCTTGTATTTTCTTATTTCCATAATTACAAATTTTTACGCTTCAAAAGCTTTGATTATGTAAATTTTTTAATTTACTGCGACTACACTTTGAAATTCTTACGTTTCTTGGGAAATATTAACACGTGCAAATTTCTTGATCGTTACATATTAAAAATTGTAAATTTCTTGATCGTTAAAACTTGCAAATCTTCTGACTACTAGATATTTGAACTTGTAAATTTTTTTATTATCAAATAATCAAATTCACTTCTAAATTTGCAAGTTACACAAATCTTCAAATTTTCAAGCTTTCATATCCTCAAATCTGAAAATTTGATAATTTGCAAATTTCCAACTCCCCAAATTCCCGAACATGCAAATTCCCCAATTATCAAATCCTCATATCCCTAAATCAAAAACCCTTAATCCCACAAATCCCCAAATCCCAAATACCTACTAATCCCAATTTCCAAACCCCAAATCTTCATCTCCATATTTAAAAGTGGAGTTACGCAGCTCCACAAACGACTCCAAGCGTATAAAACGCGAACATAAAAGAAACGAGCGAAAGCGTCGTTAAAAAGCATTGCACAAATAACAGCAAAAAAAGCGTAGCGACATTTCGATAACCTTTCAAAATTGTCAGGGAAAATACATCTCCGTCAAAGAGACGTCTTGTCTCCGAACTATTTCCGTCCAGCGAACTAAAAATAAACGATCGGTTATAAAAACATTATATCCCCTTTTTTACCCCATCTCTCCGAACGCAGAGAAGAGCGTTTGAAAAACGTACGAGCTCTCGTACAGGTTTTTCTCCGGGCAGAAAATTAAAAACAGAATACCTATAAAAGTATTTAACACCTTTTTCGCCTCGTAAAATGTCCAGCGCGAACGGAACACAACGGGAGAGCCGTATCCCCGTGAAACAAGCTCTCGCGCAGAAACAGAATAAAAGCGCGATTAAACGAACGCGCAAGGTATGTAAATCGGTGTCGTAAATAAAATTACATCACGGCTAATATCTACTCTCGTACAGATCGCTGGCCATGATTAATGCGTTGCCTCGTTAGATATAAGCCGGCTCGTTTGCGGATTACTGTCGTCTTTTGTTGGCGCCGGCTTGCGATACGAGCGCGAAAACATCCAGCCGGGAAAAAGGTGGAGGAGGAAGTCGAAGAAAACCGACGACGGAAGGGTACACTCCGTTTAACTAACGCATCTTTCGAACAACGATTAGAGACAAACTTTGCTGCAAAAGTAATAATTCCTCAAAATCGGTTCCATGGAATTACACAGAAATTCGCTTCCAAAGTTTTATTAATGTCTGCTGCAATTACCTTTGAATTGGACTGTGACTTAACACTAGCCGGTTTGACACTGAAAACAGTTGGACTAGATGGTAGTTCCATTGCTAAGTTACTGCACAATTCACAGTTAATCCCTAATTACACATTTCAGCTTCACATCAGTTTAACTGACTGGTAGTTGCACTATTAAGTTACTGCACAATTCAAACTTAATCCTTAATTACACATTTCAGCATCACACTTCTTTCAGTTTGACTAGCTGGTAGTTCCACTATTAAGTTACTGTACACCAAAGTGAGTCCTTAATTGCACCTTTCAGCTTCACATTTCTTTCAGTTTGACTGACTGGTCATTAAGTTACTGCACAATTTATATTAGAAAATTGCTTCTGTCTAAATGTCTGTCATATTTTGTTGAGACGAATGGTTGCATATTCTGGTTGATGCTTCAGAATTTACTTATTCGTTTTCCCAATTTATTTTCAATTTAAAAGCAATTTAATTCTGGTCCCACTGGTGCTATTGGGTTCACCATTTCATCACAACTTTTGATAATTGCTCAGTTACAATTGAAAGTATTTATTCAGACCGCCATTTTGTATGAGGTTCTACCTTTAAATTGATGAATCATAAGTACTATTTTACGTTACTTTTATGTCATGAAATTTGGATCATACATTTTTGTAATTGACCTGCCATTTTGTTTTGAAATTATTACTTGATCTAAGTGACCAGCCATTTTGTTTCGATATTATTGCTTCATCTGACCAGTCATTTTGTTTCAAAATTATTCATTGTCCACATTATTTCCCCTAACTGAATGCAATAACTCCTCTGTGTCTTATTACGGTAAAGATTTGAAACTACAAATGTGGAGGAACAGAAAATAGTTAAACTATTACACCACTAAAAACTAGTACGGAGACCTAATCCTCTGAAATATTCATTCTAAGACCTAACATAGATTTTAATCATCAGACGTTCGTAGGACGCTGACAAATATCCAGGAAGATATTATTGTCAGAGGATTTTGAACAGTGGAAAGCGGTGTTTAACAAAGCCACACGGATCTTCGTCGAAGTACGTGACTAAAAGCAGAAATTCGAAGTACCAACCCTGTGGAGGGTGTTCAGCGTCCTCTGTCGTCCAATTCCCGGTTGGTTTGCAGGACAAGTTCGAGACTCGTCGGCGCTGGGGGCTGAATCTTGGAGCGGGCGGTAAACGGACGCGAAGACGTGTATCGTTGGGTGCGCGCCCACAGGATCCGCCCCATGCCCGTGGGCGATATCAAACGGGAAGCTGAATTTATGCCCACGTGCTCGACGTCGCTGCTGGCTGTTAGCCTGCGACATCGAACAGACAAGATCGTCGGTGGGCGACTTGATTAATTCGATCAACGCTGCTGCTGAAACAACCGAAATTCTGCCTTGCTATTCAACGATGCTTCTCGTGTTAACCGAAATTAACGGAGGTTAACTGTTATTCGATCTCTGCTCGAGTTGATTGTAGATTGTATTTAGGTCGGTTGCAAATTTCGGATGTGGATGACTTGGGGATTTGGGGATTGGAGATTTGGCAAATTAGAATTTGGGGATTTAGGATTCGCGGATTGAGAAATTTGGGGACCTGGGATTTGGGGAATTAGGATTTTGGGATTTGGGATTTGGGAATTTAGGATTAGGAGGTTTGTGATTTAGGGATTTCGGATTTGGCGAATTAGAATTTGGGGATTTAGAAATTTGCAGATCTGGGATTTGGGGATTTGTGATTTCGAGATTTGGGATTTGGGGAGTTAGGATTTGAGGTTTTAGAGATTTGGGGATTTAGGGTGGAAATTTCAAATTTTGCAACTGCGGTATTTGGAAATTCGGAAATTTTGTGATCGAGGAATTGGAAATTTTAGAATTTTGGAATTGGAGGATTTGGTGATTTGGGAATTGGAAATTTCAGTTTACAGATCTATTCTACTATGAAATTTTTAGAACTTCGAGAACCTTGAAAATTTTTAGAGATCTTAACATTTTTGGTGCTTCGGGAACTTTGAAAATCTTGAGAGTTCTCAACATTTTTGAAACTGAAAACTTTGAGTACCTTGAGAAATTTATGAATTTTGAGAAAGAGACATTTTCGACTTTTGTGAACTGAGAATTTTGATCATTTTTGAAAAGTTTGAGAATTTTGAGAATTTCGAGAGCTTTGGTAATTTTTATAAATTTGACAATTTCTAAAATTTCCAAAAATTGTATACTTTCTTACCATGTTACAACACCCATATAGAATGTACTGCACCTGTACATAATTAAACTAATTAATCTCTATTTCCCAAACAAAGTATCAGAGTGATTTATACGAATATAAATCACCGTACTCGCATATATACATCTTCTGACACAGTCGTTTAAAATGCTGACTGAGAAAAAAGTATGTTATTTACGACAACGGGTACAGAGAGAAACACGTTCGTCGAAGGTATCCGTCATATCCTCGATGAAACAGTTGATTGACGAGGAAAGTCACTTCTAACGGTGAATTTTCCGCGATGCATTTCAATCCATCTACCTTTTCCGGCTGTCTATTATTCCGGTTGGAAGGAATCGTTCCCCGGTATAAATGGATGGCATAAGTCTCAGTCGAAGAGGAAGTCGCGGCAGAAGTCCGTTTCTTGTCTGAAGCTTGACTCGAGAACCATGTCGGGACTAAAATGTGTCTCCTATTTTCAACTTTCAGATTCGTATACAACTCATTTTTATCTTTCGGTTCTTCTGTTTTATCCTGGGGAACAGAAGAGGATTTAGTGGAATTTGTATTTTTGAGTATTTTGGGATATTTAGGTGTTTAGTATTATTTGGGGAATGTATTACTTATTAAACTGCAGAGTGATGAAGGCTTGAATTTGGAAATTTTTAAGATTTTCAATTTTTAATTTTCAATATTTTTAGGTTCAGACATTGTCAAGTAAATGTCATAAATATCTCAAATATTGAAATGAATTTTCATCAAGTTTTCTAATGTTCATATTCCTGAATGTTTAAATTATCATAACTTCAAATTTTCAATATTTTCAATTTTCACTATATTCATTAATTTTCAAACTTTGATATTTTAAGATTTCTAAATTCTTCAATCTCCAAATCAAAAATATGTAAACCTTTCTGACCCCAAATTCTTAATCTTATAAACCCCTGAACCCCAAATTTTCAGTTCCCCAAATCCTAAATCTCGAAATCACAAATCCTCAAATCCCAAATCCCTACATCACAAATTTCCAAACCCTAAATCCCCAAATCCTCAAATTTCTAAATTTCTAAATCTCCAAATCTTCAACTTCCCAAATTTCCAAATTCTCAAATCCCCAAACCCTCAACTCCATAAATTTCTAAATTCCTAAATCTCCAAGCTCCCAAATTCCTAAATCCCCAAATCCTCAAATCCCTAAATTACTAAATCTCCAAATTCCCAAATCCATCAATATCAGAATGTCCAAATCCTCCAATTCCATCGACCCAAAATCGCCGCAACATCCCCCATCCCCGTCAAGCACCACCTTAAATCTCGTACGCCCCATAAAAACTCGCCAAACTTGTAGCTAATAAAAGAAGCAAAAATCCCCCTTTGGAAAATAAAGCAGCGATATCCCATAATACATTGACCCCAGTATTTTCTCCGCTCTGTTTCCGCGAGAGTAGCCGCAATCTTAAAATCAGCACAAGCATCGGGGAGATTGAACATCAGAAAGGATGTTCGTTCAAAAGTGGATACGCTTCCGTGAACCGTATTGCCATGGGTGATATTAACTGCGAGCTTCCGAGAACTCGATGCATGACTAACATCATTACACCCAGGGATGAGCAACAAAGACGCGATCAAAAGAGATCCGCGTGTAAGATTTTGTCTTTGGGATAAACGGCTGGTGCAGCTCCTGTTTAATGCTGCATACACTGTGTGTCCCATTTTGCTCCAGAAATAGACCGACTTCTACCACTATTTTCTGGAAAACCGAATTATCTTGCATTTATGAACAGAGCTTTTGAACTAATAGAACTATTTTAGCGGAAATTTATTCTTGTAATAAATTAGTATGAAGTTCTTGCAACATATTGGACTCGTGACGCACCTTGTAGTTCACATGTGACAAACTTAAATCGTATTTGCATGAAGATGGAGTTTTGGTACCAATTGTAATTTGTGTGGTTGGAGATCCCTAAATTGATAGTATACCTAACATTTCAATGTTCTTTATTTTGATACTGCAGTAATAATTAGGGAGCTCTGTCTGACGCATCTGCCGAACCTTGCCTTACAATATCTCACAACGCACCTATACTTCAACTATACGTGACTCGAATTTTTAATACTTCAACTAGGAATTTGAGTCGAACATTTGTCAATTTTTCAATCAAGAATTGTCGAATACAAAACTGAAATAATATTTCAAATTTGTTCTCTGTTTTAATGTCGCAGCTATAATTAGCTAGTCCCAACTGACGCACCTGAGACATAAGGCAGAAAGCTTGACCCAAAAATAATTTCTGAAAATTGTAACTATAGACTAAATGATGTACCATAATTTTAATAATAAAAATTTTGAATTGTATCTGTAAGAATGGAACAATAAATTTGGAAACAGGTTGAAATAAATATTAAGTAAATAACGGATTAATTCAGAAGTGATTCCGCTGTGTTGAAAGTCTTAAACACGCTCGGCACAGTGGCATGCAAAATAATTTTCAATGGAAAATCTTAACAAAGGTCTGAAACCACGAAATATAGCTTTTGCATCCTGACTCCTTTCATTCGACTGAAACAGCCCCCTCCGTCCCCCTGCCTCTCTTTCTATGAGTCCGTTGCACACATAGAGACGAATGCGAGCGTTTAATGCATAACGTTGCAACTGGTTTTGATACAAAAGCAATGCAGTGCAGCGAACAATGCGGGGCCAAATTGAACGTCGAAAAGGGATTTTATGGGTGGAAATGCGCGTTTCCGTAAATCGTTTCGCCGTTTCTATTATTAAGCGGCAGTTTCCCATGAATTGATACTCCTCGGCTAAGGAAACCGCTTCGTGAATTACCGACGACATCTACGAATCGATTAATTCCATTAAGCTGCGTGATATCGATGGATTGTTTCGAGGTAACGCGAGAATATGAATACTGCGGTGTGAACATTTTTCCAGCATTTTCTACTTTGCATTGTTGCAATTATTGAACAGTTTTTATTCAAGTGGTAATATCTGGTTATATTTTCAACGTGAATAAGTATCGATTACAATGGTTAAGTGTAATGAATTAGAAAATTAAGAATTTACGAACTCGATGCAGTTAGAAAATTAAACTAAATGCACTAAATCAGTCAGACAAGTAGAATATGTCCCGTACATACAGCGAATTAGTCAAACCAGTAACATGATCAGACAAGTGAAATAAGTCCAACAAACAGTCGCGTGCATTGAATTAGTCAGACAAGTAGAATGAGTCCCATACGTACAGTGAATTAGTCAGACCAGTAACATGATCAGACAAGTGAAATAAGACAAACAAACAGTCACGTGCATTGAATTAGTCAGACAAGTAGAATAAGTTTCACAAGCATACATCGACTTAGACAAGTATTATGGAATGATCAGACAAGTGAAATGAGCCTCATAAACGAGCAAGTGTACTAAATTAGTCAGACAAGTAGAATAAGTCTCACAAACCTACATTGAACTAGTCAGACAAGTGGAACAAGTCAGCCCAGTAGAATTGTCAAACAAGTGAAATACATGCAAATTGAATCAGTCAGACCAGTAGAATCATCAAACAAGTGAAATACATGCAAATTGAATCAGTCAGACAAGAAGAATAAATACATATAAATGGAACAAGCAATGCAGATTTGTGAAATGCACGATTCTTATCATTTTACGAAGAAATAATTAAACAATTATATTTAACATATTTGGCAAACATTGATTTTTAAATTGTGACTCGTAGCTTCGCAAACAACATAAAAATGAAGTGAAAAATTATATGTCATAATTAAATTAAGTAACTTTAATTAATTAGGTAGCTTTTCATAAGGTGTATAATTACAATTACAGTCGAAAATTCTGAAAATGAAATGTACTAATTAAAAATTACAAAAGGAATCATAAACCATAGAAATCTTTCTCTATATTTTCATAAAATCTCTTCTCCTGTTTTTCATTAAAAAATTCCATGTATGTTCAAGTGAAGTGAAGAAAGAAATTAAATCCAGCAGCAATTAATGAACGAAATCACAAAAAGTCCCCATAAAACTGTACAATGAAATAGAAAAAGTAAGGTACCTATCGAAGATAAATCTAAGAAGCTATTCAAGCTGAACTTTCATCAGAAGCGTTAGGGAGAAAGTCTCGGCATCGCGGCGCTTATTATACCTATACATAACACGTAATTCACTGTACTTTTCTTGGTAGTTCCCGAAGGACTTGCCTTAACTCGGCCCATTGTTTCACCCCTTCGTCGATGATCCCGCTACCCCGCTTTTATCTTTTAACGGAGCAAACTTCTTCGCGCGTTTATCACCGCAACAATGACGACGATATTGGGCGGTGAACAGCGAAGCTGCAAGTGGATGTGTTTTCATAAATTGCATCTCACCGTCGCCGATATTAAGCAGAAGCTTCCGGGGGTGAATTTATGCCGGCACGTTTAACGGCTTCGTCGAGCGACGATAAACGAGCAGCTGTTAAAAACGACTTTTGACGAAACGTTTCTTCTTTTGCACGCTTCTTTCGCTACTATGTTACATCTTCAATGCTCGTGTGCGCGGAAGAAGCTTTTCAGAAGCTCCAGCTTTTCTTAACTCTGTCGGTGCGCTGCACTTTTTCATGCAATAAGTCGAAAATGACTGGATGCTGATTTATGAACCAACGAAGGAACGATGGTTTTTGCGATACTGTTACCTTGCGGATTTTACATTTTTAATGTTCATTTTAGGGTATAGACTGCAACATTTCCATGGCTTTCAAATCTCAAATTTTTATATATATTTTTCCAAATTTATTCTCTCTAATTCTCAGATATATAAATTCACCCTTAAATTCTCAAATCCACAGATCTTTACACCCCAAGTTCTCAGGACCCCAAATTCTTATATTCTCAAATTTTTACAACCCCAAATTGTCAAGTCCCTAAATTCTCACACCCCTCAATTTTCAAGTCCCCAAGTTCTCACATCTCCAAATTTTCAAGCACCCCAATATTATAAATTTTCTAATTCTCAAATCTCCAAAATTCCACCCCCACAATTTCGCA
The DNA here is from genome assembly GCA_036983795.1 of Megachile lagopoda. Taxonomy (NCBI): domain Eukaryota; kingdom Metazoa; phylum Arthropoda; class Insecta; order Hymenoptera; family Megachilidae; genus Megachile; species Megachile lagopoda. Next base: position 4,109,157 of record CM072794.1, read on the forward strand.
CCCCTAAATTTTAAACTCTCCAAAATTCCACATCCCCAAATTCCACATCCCATCAGATCCTCATATTTCTAAATTCTCAAATCTCCAATTTGTCACACCCCAAATTCTCAAATTTCCAAATCTTCATATGGTTAAATCCTTAAATTCCCCAAATCCGTGCAAATATTACGACGTCCAAGCATCGCAGTAGCAATAAAAAAAGTATGGCAGAAATACGGAAATTGCTTCCGAAATTAGGTGTTCCGCTAGTGTACCTTAAAAGTTAACGACGCGGACGTAAATGAACCATTAAATGAAGTAATTTCGATTTCAATTCTGTTTACAATTTAGCGTGACGGTAATTCCAGTGCGATTCGATGCTCTCTGAAAAGGTACCGCCGCCATTGAAAATCGTGGAATTTTCAAGGAGCTTAAAACATTTTCATTTCAAAGGCAGCGTTTGGTCTGTTTTTAATTTTCCTCCTACGCAACATTTCAACAATGTTCAAAACGGATTCAATTTGCAACGGAAATCCCTGTCTCCAAAATACGCTGTGGCTTTCATTCGCTTTTCGAAGCTGTTACCGCACAAAATAAACGTTTACGTTTACGATATTGCACGAACACGTCCGCCAGAGATAAATTTCATGCATTTCACAATTTTATAAGCATTTTCAGCTAGTGCAAAATATATCTCTTTCGAATAAAAAATAGCTCTCTGCTGCTTGTACTCTTTTCGAGAAAAAATGTACAGAAGATTTTACTTGAAATCTGACTGAAAAATAATAAACGGAAATAGATATAATTTTATCATTTCATGAACGAGAAAATAATATTTCAACTAATATTATATTCTGTAAAAATACAAGTTTGTTATTGTATGCAAGATGTATGCAAGATTTAATATAACTTTGTTTAGTAGAAATAAATTCTCGATTCCAAATCAAGGATAGAGTTATACGTTTTAATAAGAACCTAATTTGTCTGAATTTAATTTATCTTTACAACTGTATTTCACACGACAAGTTACGTATAAAATAAATTTCGTTAAAATCGTCCTCTGCATCCAATCAGAATTTGCATAGCAATTACAAAATAAATATGAAATACATCATTATACTCCGTCATCCTATTCCATAAATTACATGCTAGAGTACTATGTAATAAGATTACGCTAGTAAATTAACATTAATTAATTTTTATTACAAGCTTCCCACGCCGTAAACGGAACCAAGTGTTTCATTTTACGTTCGCGTAAACAAAGCGTAAACGCGGGAACGTGTGCGTTATTTTACACGAAAATGCGCACGACCGCCCCGTTTATGTACACGTTATACGAATATGTTCGCGTACGTACACTCGTGGGTGTATGCGTGTATGAAAGAGAGAATATTGTAAACGTTTATCCCGGTATTCTGATGCAGTCGCGTATTTGTTATTGCAACGCGATGCAACGGCCGCGTTAAACGCGGCAACGTAAATTGAGGAGCAAAAGTTTCCGCTTAATATCGCCCGCGAGAAAACACCGCGCTAGCTAAAGCGGATCTCGTAAATCAGCTGTCCCGTATCCACGTGAACCTCTGCTTTTCATCGTCACTCGAATTTGATTTTTTGATAACCTCGAACAATGGAGATTGATGAGTCTCACTTTCGGGCACTTGCATGCCTAAAATACTATTAAATCTTTCACACTATTAGATTACAGGTACACGGTGTTATTCAAGGTCAAATCTTTTTATCATGGTGTAGTACTTGTTGAGAGTACATTGTAAATATACAATGACTTTACAAAAACTAACCATGTCAGTTGAATCAGTCAGACCAGTAGATTCATCAGACCAAGTGAAATAAACTCAATAACTAGTCAGACAAGTAGATTGACCAGAACAAGTGAAGTACATCCATTTATAGACATTGAACCAGTCAGACCAACCAAATGGTCAGATAAGTAAAATAAATGCCATGACTAGTCAGACAAGTAGTTTGACCAGAACAAGTGAAGTACATCCATTTATACATATTGAACCAGTCACACCAACGAAATGGTCAGCCAAGTGAAATAAATGCAATGACTAATCAGACAAATAGATTGACCAGAACAAGTGAAATACATCCATTCGTTCACATAGTATCAATCAGACCAGTAGACTAGTCAGACAAGTAAATTAGTCAGCACAAGTGGAAGGAATCGAATAAACTACTGTGCACGTTGAAATGGTCAGACAAGTAGAATGATCAAACAAGTGAAATAAATCGAATAAAATACTGTGTACATTGAAATGGTCAGACAAGTAGAATGAACCCAGTGAAATAAATCGAATAAAATATTGAGCCCGTTAAAATAGTCAGACAAGTAGAATGGTAAGAAAAGTGAAACAGGTTCTTGTCCAAGAGTAGGTGTAACAATGTAAATTACTAAAAAAGTTATTTATTGTTTAAAACAAGACTGTAACAAATAAAAAAAAGAGTTAAAACAAGTAACAACTGAAAGAAATTGAAGCAGCGTACGTATCGTGTATAGTGGAGTAATTGAAAAGTCTCTCAAAGGAAATTAAAATTGTAAACGCTTTTTATCGAGGAGAAAATGAAAGTGTATTTAAAGGTACTTGAATAGTGTATTTCGAAGCACACGATTCGCAAGCGTCGAGATGTTTCGCTGATAAAGTATTTTACGTCCGCGACGCCGTCGAAATGATCGAAATTGTGAACGTAATCAAGATTCAGTTCATCGGGACTCCCTGAAATTCACCGGAAGCTTGTGTCTAATACCCCATAAGAGGAAGCAATTTACGAAAGCCATGCCCGCCTCGCAACGATCCTCGTGCAAGCCCGGTTCTCACGTTTCCGAGCCCTCGTTCGCCATCGAAAGCAACGTCGGGAACAATAATTGGGACGAAGCGACGAGCAACCTTGTAACCGCTTTGATTTCGACGGTAACAAGGGGAATACACACGCTATTGCTTGCAATTACACGACGCTTTCGACCGAAACTGCCATTGAAAATGTGGACCAACCTTCACACTCGTACGGGGAATTTCAGCCCGGAAATTTTCTTTCTCGAAAACGCGTTCTTGTAAACGAACGGCATTCGTGCCACCTGATGCGAATATTTTCTTGCGATTCATTCTTAACACCTACATTCATCTTTTTAAATTCGAATCAGCCTCGATTCCTTTCAATTTTATTGCACAGTGTCGTGTATTTTTATTTAATATGAATACTTTTTTTGTATATGCTCTTATACTAGATGAGCTTTTCGTTAGGGGTGAGACCTTAGGCTAACTGTGCATATGGACTTATGTACTTATAGTTATAATAATTTTGTGAGGTACACTTTTGAAACGAGTTTGAACACTTTTCGATTGGATATTTCTGCAGTGGATGATAGGTGACACACGCAGATACATGCAACACATCAAGGTAATATGTGATTACCACATACATCACTCATATTATACATGCTCATATTAGACTTGTTAAAAAACCTACATTTATCCATTAAATTTTACGTATACATTGAATAATGATAAATGATAAACATACATAGTACATGCAACTATCACATGAAGATGTGTGATTGTCACACATGTTCACTTTCATCACACATGATTACCATGTTCACTGCTCAAAGGCAACAATGAAATTCACATGAAATTTCTAAATAAAATATTCTAATTTTGACCTGCATATGCCCATAAAATTTTGCATACGTACATATGTGATAAAAACTAATTACATTAGTAAAACACCAAGGTGACACGGAACTGTTAGTAATTAACATACAGTTCGTACGTGTCCCGACAGTAGTTTCTTTGCGGCATCGTATCAGGGCGACATGAATCATAATTAGTCGAAACAATAGGCTCTGGGGTATAATTAACGTATAAATTATCGCTAGGACGAGGATCCAGGCCGTGTTCCGGGGCAATCTGTTAACCGGCGAGGACTTAATTTAATGGACGCCAGTGCCGTCATAGTTTGCACGCTTGATATTTCCTAACGAGCTGACACAGAGTGGGTACAACGTATCTATCCACGTTCGGTCCACCATTGGATAGGAACATCGGCCAAAGTCCAGAGAGAACGTCCGGTTAATGTGGCCAACTATTCCGATGTCTGAGCTATGCGAGTCCAACGTACGAAATTCCTCTCGCTGTTCGCCGTCGTCGTTGCGGCTCTTAAATTGCCAGCGGAGCCACGTTAATACCTTTGTGAACCAACACGGAAAATGCCACGAGTGATTCGAATACGAAATATTGGAATTTTACTCGTTATCCACCGCGATACGTGCTGGAGGGAATGGGGTGGATGCCATCTTGGATGAGGATTTGTATTCGTTTTCTGGTTGATATAATCGTCGGTAAATTGCATCTTCTGGTATTTTTATTGGCATTTGGGTGTTTTTTGAGAGGAGATAGTGGTTTGCATAGTGTAGATAATATTTGATAATTTAGGGATATGGAATTTTGGGATTTGAGAATGTAGGGAGTTGGGAGTTTGAAGAGTTCGGAATTTAGGGATTTGCAAAATTTCCAAATTTACGAGCTGCTCAATTTCTAAATTCCCCAATTTCTAACTTCCCCAATTTCCATGTTATCTAATTTCCAAATTCCACAATTTCCAATTTCCCCAATTTGCTAATTCGCTAATTTCCTAATTTCCCAATTTGCTAATTCCCTAATTTCCTAATTCCCCCATTTCCTAATTCCCCAATTTCCTAATTCCCCAATTTTCTAATTGCCCAATTTCCCAATTCCCCAATTTCCAAATATCCAAATTTGAAAGTCTCCATATTTCCCTATTCCAAAATCCCAAATCCCCAAATTCCCAAGTTCCTAAACCTCCAAAGTCCAAAACCGGAATTAAACAATTTCCAAAAATAAATCGAACAAAGACCCAGAGTATTACAATATTATGGACATTAACGGTTGTAGAGTTAATGCGCGTTAATTCGACGAGAAGTTTGCAGCCAAAGTAAAATACCAAAGCTAAGGTGAACATAACAAAGGAGGCAAGCAAGTAGACGGAACTCCGTAAACTAGTCTCCATTTACAGATCCATCTTCCGCTGGTAGTTTGTTCCCTGAGCAAATGTTCATTTAAACTGGCAACCAGTCTCCCACCACTTTTCTCTACATTTCGATGTCAGTTTAAACGAGAAGTAGTGTTAAATGTGTGCCGTGTAATTTATCTTTCGCTGTCTTATTGCCGTGTCTTCGTGGATTTTTGTATTCTGCATTTCGACGCCTTTTTTTTGGCCTGTGCTCATGTTTCTTCTTCCCAACGCAGTTACTGCAATTTTGAGATTTTTACTTTGTTCTTCTTTGACAGGGGAGTAAATCAATTCTGATGGGTCAAACTTTCTTATTTATTTACGTTAAATAAATTTGTTATATATCGTATAATGGAGTAACTGCAATTTTGTACCAACAATTTTTCTGTACACAAAAGAAATTTCTATGTGAATTAAGAATTTTTCCATGTATACCAAGTATCAGGAGAGTCGGCACGGTGGTGAAAGTAAGAAGTCTCGAAAAGAAATTCGAGTAAAATTCATCACAAAATACGAGTCACGAGAGTCGTCAAAATAGTGAGGTTAATACTGTACAGTGAAATTCGAAAGGGTAGATGTTTGTCCTCCACCGAAATAGTAAACAGTTGAAACCATAATGGGCAGCCGAGCTGATCATAAAATTGTCGACGAACGTTAAACAGAGTCGGTCGTTTCATTGACAAATTTATCCGACCGCTAGTATCATCCGGGTAAAACGATCGTGCGAGTAATTAGTTTGAGAGCACTAGCACCGTGGAACAGGCGGACCGAGACGCGTGCAAATATGTTAAAACATGGCCGTATATCGATTCGGTCGTGGGCCAATTAAAGGGTACGTTGAAAAATGCTCGTCCCGATAAATCATCTCTGTGTCCTTGCTGGGCTAATGGGGATTAAAATATTCGATTTCGAACAAATCGCCGATGGCGTTTTCTTCGATAAACGTCAATTATGGGATTAAAAACGCGGTTGCAGTCACGTTAAGTGAATGCGTGTCTGTGTTTCGGTGAAAATGGGAAAAAATGGAAATCGATTATTTATACGATTTTAATTGAACTGTTGCGAGAATGTGGATATGGTCGATGTGGTTATTTTTTAAAGTGATGATTGCGGAGATGTAATGGGTAACCTATAAATAGTGCGTTTAGGGTAGTTTTGGGTAGTTTAGATATGGGTTTAGGGACTTTGAGATTTACAAAAGGAGTCTTGCTTTTTGAGATGTAGAGATTTGATCTATGTACTTTGGAATATAAAGACTTTCCCTTGGGATTTTCGATGACAAAAGTAAACCTTCCGTAATTAAATTTCGTAAATAAACCTTGATAAAATCAAAATTGCAAAGATAAAATTAATTAACACCGCAATCGATTATATTTTTATAGAACGATTCAAATTGCAAAGTTACCACATCGGATGAGATTAAAAATAAAATGTTTAATCAAGAACAAAATTATCGATTTACAGAATAATCATCAGCAAATTGCATCCGATCAACGTATTTAAATTGAAATCGTGACGCACTCCGTGATCGAACGGTAAAATATGAAACAGGAACAAAAAGGAATATCCATCCGAGAACATAGCGCATCGTATAAAACGCCGGAGCGTGTAGAATCGATGATCGAACTTGTCATTTCCGACTTTTACGATGCTCGAAGCTCGAACGAGGACTATCGTGTTTAAAACGAAAACAGACGAACCGATCCGCCGATCAATTAGCGATTCGTTAATTAGCCGGACGCCGATCCGGCTACTTGTGAAATATTCAATCGGCCAAAAAGTAAATCGAATTGGGCGAGTTAATTTCGTGCCGGCGACGCTTTTACGACGCATAATGGATGACGGCGACAAAATGAGAGCCGCGAAACAGGATTTTTACGCGCTGTAAATACAGTCCGCGTTAGGAACGTTGTCCCAGAATGATTGATCCGCGGGAACGTAATCGGAAAAGGAGAAAAAATACGCGTCGGACGGATCGATTTATCAGGCTCGATAGTCGGCCCAAAACAAACGAATCGAATTGCTTTCTTTCATTATTAATGAACAAATCGACCGGCGATATCTCGCGCCGAACCTATTGAATTCCTCTTCGGGGCTAATTCGCTTCGGAATTTAATTATGAGATTAACCGAGGCATCTGTGTCAAGTGGATTATCGAGAGGATGAAATAGAATACATTCTTTTAATTAAATGTCATCGGAGAATTCGGTCTTTGTTGGGTGAAATATTTCAGAACCGATTGCGATATTGGGTTTAGATTGTCAAATTATTGTGGACAATTTTTAATTACGTGACGTATTTCATAACTCCTAGATATTTCCCTAGATTCTCATTCACTACGTTTCGATATCCCTAACACACTCCTGGGTTACTGGATCCTTATACTTTTATATTACTATATTCTTATATTCCGGTCGTACATTGTTAAATTACAACTAAAGTATAGTTATAAATTATATTCCTAAATTCCTAGGTTTCTACAGATGATTACACTGCTGTGTCCCTATATCCCTAGGTAACCACAGATTCCTACATCCCTAGATTGTCACACAATTACATTCTTACATCCCTAGGTCATACTCTGAGACTCCTATATTCCCAAAATTATCATGGTCCTAAGTTTCTATATTACTAGATCATTATACTGCTCCCTATATCCCCAGATCCCCATTCCTGAAATTTGTCTATCCAAAAATCTCTAACCATAAATCACCGACCCCTAAATTCCATAATTCCCAAAAATATAAAATCTGAATTATGGACGCCTAAAACCCACCCTCGATTTCCAATAGTGTCCAAAAAAATGTCCTCAAAAATAAATGTCCCCGAAACGATTTAATATTCCATATCGATAAACACGTTATCCGATTAACGTCGACATATCCGACGTACGATTTTTGTCACTTTCACGAATTGTCGTACAACGCTCTCGCGATTCTCGAAATTGGTTTTCTACCACTTTTCTTTGAAGCGCGCTACCGAATTTAATCCGTGAAACTGTTTGAGCGCACGTCAATCGATGAACGATGTGAATTCGTTAAAAGATCGAACAAAGCCTCTGTTGACTTTGTTCTTCTCTGTTGCGAAGCGCCGAAACTTCCTGCGATCGGAAGTTGAACTTGTTACGCTAGCCCGCTTGAAATTAACTCGCAACTTCCCGTTCCTCCGACTGGAGATATAAAATCCTTCGGCAAAAAATAAAACTAACGCAAACATTGTCTATTTTCTGTTGGAACTTTGCTTTACACTGAACAAAGATATTTAAATGTTCTGTGGTTTAATTCTCTCTGATGTTTGATGTCGGGGAAGATGGTAATTGTCGGAATATTAACCTAACTTTTGATGGACTGAAAAAGTAATGATGTCAGAAAACGTAATGAGAATTACCTAACTTAACCTAACTTTTGATGTACTGAAATAATCATGATATCAATAAAAATAATTGTGAGAGTTACGTAACCTAACCTAAGTTTAATCTACTAAAAAAGTAATGTCTAAAAAAAGAATACAAAATGAGGAACTAAAAAGATCGTGTACAAGCAACGTTTGTCGCAGAATAAATTAATTTTATCCCATCGCGTTTATAATTAATGTATCGAGTTTCTCTGGGAAGGAAAGTTACTAAAAATTACCAGAAGTTACTTGTTCCCGGGTGCAGGTCGAGAAAAATGAACTTCCTAGCACGCTCGAACAAATTTTCAGCCGTGTAATCGCGTGCTTTGAAATTCATTAACATTTCGAGAAGTTTTCCGCAAACAATGGGTAAAATTTACTCTGGATAATTAGTTAATTTTCCGAGAATTTTCTTCGGAAATTTCCAGCGAGAAATTTCAAGCACGATCTCAATAACTAGCAAACACGAAGAAGATCTAACCATATTATGGTCTTAGAAAGGAATCCGCCATAAGGCGCGTTATGATCGCGACCCTTCTTAATCCCCCATATTCCCCGCATCGCGAATCATTAATAATTCCCCCAGTCATTAGCGACACTTTAAGCCGTTTAATCACGCAAGTACGGTCGGCTTTTCGCGACTAAAGTCCCCCAGCGTGAATTAATTAAGACACCGGCCGACTGTATAATAATTAAAGTTTTCGCACGGAAACTTGACGACGAGGGGATGAAAAAGAGGAGCGAGGCTATCGAGTCGTGAACACGATAGACGTTAGGGGGTGAGCAAAAAAAAGTAAGACAGTAGCGACGGGGATGCTGGTGAGTCAAAGAAGCATCCTCGAGTATTATTCACCCTCCATTGCATAAAAATAATGGGTCGTGTGAGACTTTCGTTGTTACGATAAGGGGTGCATGTACAGGGTGATTCCGTTATAGTGATCGATATCGTTATTATAGAAATTCATGTTCTATTTATTCTTAGACGGTATTTTTATCGACTGTTGACAGAATTATTATGCAAGTTACTTTTCTGAAAATTTTTATTTTTTTTTGTAATTAACAATTATTTGAATTATGATTAAGGTTGAAGTTTATTATATTTATTATTTTTAATTATTTTGTTTTGTTATTTCATTATTTTATATGTTTGACTTCTTCATTACTTCTATTACACAGCTACAGTTCTGCTACTGTAATATGAAAATTCTGTTATTTAAATGGAAAAAGCTCAGAGTCGTTAAACAAAATATTAACGATCGAAGGGATTATTATCAATAGTTAACAAACGCAGCGAGTATACTCGAAAAATGTTCGAATAATTTTCGAGCATAGAGTACGTCAACCAATTAAGAACTGTACGTAATTTAAATTGCAGTTTAATTATCGTTTCCGGCGATAAATCGATTCGAAAACGAATAAATGCCCGGGAATATAGGAATGGCGTTATTTCGCGTAGATATATCGATCGACGCTTTCTTTGCACGCGTTTCATCATCGACAGATTAAACGGGACTCGGTTTGATTAAATGAACAATAAAATCGTGATCAAATATTGCTCTGACGAGTTTCCATTTTCTACGCGGGGATATTCGGTGATTAAACGTTGATCTGTTAGGTGAGTTCCTTTGAATATTATATTTCACTGATATATCAAATCTATCCTCGTTATTTGATGAAAAAAACATTTGTCGGGTATCAAAGTGAAATTATATTAATTTTTATGTTCGTTTTAACGCATTCGTTCGAACGGGAATAGTTGATTAAAATCGCTCGGAATAAAAGTGGTAAATCAATAAGAGGATATTGAATTCAATATCTCTTTTGTGATAAATTTATTGTAATATACCTTTGGAACATGTTACTTGAACTACAATTATATATAATATCTGTATTGCATTTATTTGGACTGCAGTTATATATTATATCTAACGTGCACTTATCTGTACTGCACTTATTTGAACTGCAGTTGTAAATTATATCTAGATTACATTTATGTGGACTGCTGTTATATACTATATCTAACGTTCACTTATCTATACTGCAGTTATATATTATATCTGACTTGCACTTATCTGTATTGCAGTTATACATTATATCTGACTTGCTTTTTTTTATCTACAATTAAGGTAAAGAATTATACAAATAACTAGCTATATAATTGTTTAAATAGCTATCTGTTACTTGCAGAATTACATAAAAAATTGTTTAAAGACAAGTCTGTATATTTGTATAAACAACGTAGAACACCGTTACAACTATTTCAAGTTTTCTGTAAGAAGCGTCGTAATTAATGTTCTATCTTGAGAGCGTAATCACACCTTGCTGATAATTAATCATTTCGTGGACCGTCTGGTAGATGTTCGGTCCTTTCGGAAATCCTGAGACTCTTTTGTTTTTCTGTACGATCTTTTTCCCCTCGCTAGCATCATTCTTTCTCTCGCCGGAGAATTACACGGAATCCACCTTCGCTTTCGCAAGGAATAATGGATGTCATTATATAACCCGACATCAAGCATGTCCGAGGGGCGAGGAAAAAAGAAATAAAAGGCCGAGTGACCGTGTCATACAGGCTTTGATATGATATATCGGGTGACCCTATTATTCTATGGTCCGATAATATCAAGCTAGAATTTTAAATAGTATTTACCGGATATTTTTAGCACTTTGGCTCATATCACCCATATGAGGGTAATACTTAAATTTCCATCTATAACATCTATGTTCACTTACCTCATTCAAAATATTAAAATTAAGTATTTATAATTGTGACAAATAAACATAATAAGATATTGTAAAAATATTTTGCAAGGTTTGTTAAAAGTGACAATAATACTTAATACAATTATCGACTGCTTCAGTGTGGCAGTCAATGTGTTAAATACTAGTCTACCTCTACTGATAGTATCGTTGAAGTATAACAAAATGGTAGAAAAATAGTGTCATATATGAAGCTAGTGAAGTAAATAGTCAACAATTAAATTATCGAATATTAAAGAAATACAATCGCAATAGAATATAGTACTATAATACTATTGAATAATACTACGTTATGATACTATAATATAAATTCAGATATGTACTCGATCGATAAAACTTTCGCTCCGACTTCAAATATCTCGCAAACGTTTACACGTTGCATCGAACAGTTCAATACACTTTCTTGTCCCATCGATCACCGTCAATCCACAAACAATGAGACAAATCGGTGTGTCCACATTCGTGACCACACCTTGCAAGGTGTCCTATTGTTCGTAATGTACACAGTTTAGAACAGGGGAACTGATTAGCGGCGAACCATGAAGCAGTAGGTTTTTGCATAGCAATAAAGTGTTTAAACGACCGATAGTTGACGAGGTCGAAATCACGTATTGATCGCAGACCAATAGCTGAGTATAATTTAAATAACACGGTATTTTTGGCGATCCAGCCTCCGATTCCCTCTTTTTCCGTGCATGCGTACTCGCACGGTAATTGTTGTAATTAGATCCGCGTCGATTGCGTCGGGAACGCAATTAAAATCTTGTCCGCGCAATCTGCACGCCGCGAGGGATCTGCATTTATTTGATTCGAACGGGACACACGGGAAAAAAGAGTTGTCCGTTATTTGTTGTTTAACCAGAACTCTTTGTTAACGTGATTTTCCGACGAAAATTGATCGAATTTTTTCACAGAAATTTTGACGAGCTTTTGGACACATTCCGGAGTTTGTCAAAGGTCGAGTGTGTTTTTTGTTTTAGAGAAAAAATTATATTTGACTGAGTGTTTCGATTTCGTGCTAGTTTAGTAATCGTGACAGTTCCCTACGGTCACCATTGTAATTGTTAATCAGAGCAGAAAGTTTTCGAGGCTTCTTTCCAGTCGGTTCGACCCGATCGATCGGCCAAATCTAATTGCAATTAATTTGTTCGAAACGTTTCGTGACACTCTATTCGTTGGAGTGTACGCTCGAGAGGTCGAACATTCCTTTCGAGTGAACTCCTTCCTCGTTCCGTCCATTATGCTATTAAATTGATGTCGTTACCTTTATCAATGATACTACTCTCAAGGTTCCAAATTTTCAGATTTGTTGTTCTTTGATATTTGCATTCACAAATTCCTTATTTCCAAATTTTTAATTTATTACTTTTAGATTTTTACGTTTACGAGTTTCAAATATTTGCTATTCTTAAATTCCCAGATTTCAAATTGTCCAATTGATAAATTTTCAAACTTATCATTTTTACATGACATTCCCAAGTAGTCAAAGACAAATCCAAAATTTCCAAGGTTTCAAATTTTCAACCATTTTAATCCTCGAATTGCTGTACTCTAGAAAGTAGCAAATTGCGAATGTTCCCAAGGGATGTATTGAGACGATACCAGATTGCATAGGTCTCGTTCGTTTGGTTATAGAAAACAAATTAAACCGTCGATTGTGACGTCACGCGAGCCTATCTTTAACGTTTCCACTTATCTCCCTGTCTGTCGGTTTTTTCTATTTTTCTTTGCCCGTTCTGTTTATGGAGAGGCACCGAGAAACGAGAACAAGTCCTGGAATCCGCTTTGTGTTTGCACGCGATGTCGGATCGCCGCAGGCGTGCGAATTTTTCCGACCAGACATTTGGTTCTTGTTTAGACGATCTTATTGTTTTTAGATACGGTCTTTGCAAAGGAGTCTCTCAATTAACTGTGGTACATTTATCGAGCCACCGATGCGACTGACATTCGACACTTGAAGTTTCCGAATTTTCAAATTTAGAAAAATTTTAATTTACAAATCAGAAAGTGGAATTTTAAAATCGAGGTATATAAAACTGGTAAACTGAAAAATGGTACAACACGAAGTTTCAAATATCACTTCATTCAAAACATAAATACAAAACAACTAGCCGTATATAAACACTACTGTTATTAAAAATAGTGACTATTATATATTGCAATAACATCACTTTTGTCCAGTCAGTTCAAAATAAATTCTTCGCGAGGTCCAATTAAAACGATGCTTTAGAAACTTTTGGAGTGGAAATGAGTTTGACAAGCGTTCATTAAAAGCTGTACGTGAACGAGGAACGTTTAATAGAGACAGAAGACAACGGTATCGAAGTGTATACCAACGATTGAATACAACAATTTCTCTATTATAACATAGTCCATTGTTCTTCTTTCAAAACCGTTCGAAGATCAATAGCAAACAAACAAGCGATCCATTCTTCGCGCGCCAGCGTTCCCCAATTAATTCAAACGATACAGATTCCATTTCTTTCGTCGTTGGAATTCGATATTCGTTTCGAACAGTCAACAAACGTGATTCGCGAATAGTTTTCAGTGACGTACGGAGAAATCGCGTAACAAAACATACGGACAGAATCGAACCGTTCGCGAACGCGATAGAAACATTTCCCCACGTTTCTTCGTTAATATTTCGACTCGGTTACCGTTCTTAATGAATGCGCATATTTTCAAGAATTCCACGACTACAGAACAAGAATCTCTGATGGAAAAACTCGTTAGATTCCCCCTTGGTAACAATGCTCCCTCGAGTGCATCGGGTTTCGGAGCTTTCGGAACCGCTGGTTGATTAAATTTCACCGCGATTAAATAAAACATCGCTTTGCTTCTTGGCCTGGCTACACCAAATGCAGATTTATCACGGATAGTCGAGACAATTTCTTACTCGGATTGATTTACTTGCGGAAACAGTTGCGCAAAAATATAAAATAAGGGTTTTTTTAATTAAGGGCCGACTTGTAATTATTCAGTTTGCGAATATTTTAATTTTCAAGTTTCGCAATTTATTTCTATGTAGTTTCTTAATTTCAAAATTTCTCAACTTTTCAATTATCAAATTTTCCAACTCCACATTTCCCAATTTCCCACTTTTCCTATTTTCCTATTTTCATATTTTCCAATTGCAAAATTTCCCAATTTCCTAATTTCCCAATTACCCAATCTTCTCATTTTCCAATCTTGTAATTCTCAAATTCTTAATTTCTCAATTTTCTACTGTACCAATTTCCAAATTTTCCAATATCTTTATCCCCAAACGTCTAAATCCCCCAAATATCTACCAAACGATCCGCTAATAAAACTTGACCGGTATCCAAACGTTCGTTGCGGCAGGACCTCGTGAACATCCTTCGGTCCAGTTGAAGGTGAATGCAAATATGAAAAAAAACTCGGCTCGATTTAGTCCCAGCATCGCGATACCAATCTCCTCTCGTAACTGCTGCTAGTTGTTTGGCTGCGCAATCCTATTTGCCAAGCAATCTAGCAGCGCCGGCAGTTGGTGTAATCCCGAGGGGATGCGCTCGGTTGCGGTAATGCGACCGGAAGCGAGCTCGAAAAGCCCGCCGATTTTCAGGGTCCTGGTTCATTTCAGAGTACCGCTGATTCCGCTTCCATGCCGGCCAAGAATTCCCCAGAATCACCGGCCAATCAACCTTTCTGCCCTTTTCGCTATTCTACCCTCCCGAAAAATTGCACGTGCGAACTTGATATATTCCCTTCTCCATACAAAGTTCTGATCTTTTCGACACTTATCAAATATCTAAATATCATAAACTATGACAATTTTATAAATTATGATAATATTTGAAAATACCTTCTACTCTAAAAAGAATAGAAAATTCATGAAAACGTTTCTGTCGTGTATTCAAAAATAAAAACGTAAGTCGCAAAGCTACGATTTTTGCACACCGTCAGTTTTTGTATCAAACCATTTTCTTTGGAAAATGGAGGTACGTAATAATCGATCAGCCAAGGGAAACAGCGATAACTCAACCGTTTTTGCTTGAC
The DNA here is from genome assembly GCA_036983795.1 of Megachile lagopoda. NCBI lineage: Eukaryota > Metazoa > Arthropoda > Insecta > Hymenoptera > Megachilidae > Megachile > Megachile lagopoda. The sequence continues at coordinate 4,124,355 of CM072794.1, forward strand.
ATACTCAATTCTTTGTCCAGGGTAGCAAGAAATCGTAGCTGTCCCAGCGAGAGTTGCTGCTTAAAAGCATACCGGGGTTGATACATTTTTTCCTCGAAATTACGACATATCGGTGTAAAAAAAGAAAACACGAATTCCCTTTCTTGCGCAATTTTTCTACATACGGAGAAAATTTCATCTGTCTCGAATGGGAAGGAAAATTAAGACGCTCTTTACGTTTTGAGATCTGAGAAAGTAGGAAAAGAGCAGTAATGCATTTTTTGTGTAAATTTTTGTGACAAGGTTTTGGTATAATTTTGTAATGAATAAATAGCATAACATTGTAATAATTGAATACCATCAATTTGTAACGAGTGAATGTTATGATTTTCCTAAATTTCTCATTTCCACTGGTGCACGGTGTTCAGCAGAGTGTATGCTCCACAAGTAGAAGATTATTCATTCAAATCGTTCTTGAATTTCGTAAGGTACACAGTTCCAAAAGTTGTTCTTAATACGCGAGTTAAATATTCATGAAAGGATCGTGGTATCTTGAAATTTCCTTGCAAGTTGTAAGCCTAAGATAAGAGGATCTAAAAGAGTATTAACGTACAGAAATAAGTTTGTTCTCTCCTATAAAGGTGAATGTGTTTTTAGATTAAAGAACCTCAAATATCATTTGCATAATAACGATTCTATATTAAAGCATGAAACTACCAAATATTTTCTGCGAAAACACTTTTCTCCGTGGATTCGTATCGGAAATTGTCACTGCGACTGCCAACCATAATGTATTCAAATTGCATTTATTTCGTAAATTGCGTTATATTCAACTTTCGAATCTCTTGAGGGTATTTGTGGACAGTAATCCTCATTTAATCATAATTATATGTACAATTATTCATATCAATTTCTATGTCGAATAATCATATAAAGAAAACTTTTATAATGAATAATAAAGGTATGCAGGTTAAATCAATCTTCGCCAAACATTCAGTAACAATATTTAACTGTTATTATTTTCATATTTGATTTTAACATTCACTGTGTAAATATTACTGATATATTCTGTATGTAACAAGTTTTGCAAGAAAAATGAATAAAAACAATAAAAATATCAATATTCCACTGGACTCGAACCATCAGGTTTGCACGCAGGTGCTCAACCACCACACCCACTTCCACACATGCATCAAACATTCCACAATGGTCACTAAACTTTTTGAAAAATGGATTGATTGAAATTTTTATAACCATGGAACCAGAAAAATATTTGTAAAACCTATTGGAACATTAGCTTACACTGCTATCAGAATTTATAAAAATATGTATATCTAAATAATACAACCATATCAAAACTATTTAAAAATTAATATTTCTCACATATGTACAAAATATGTATTGTACAATATACAGTAATATTTATACATAAAAATCCGAGATCGAATAAAAATCTTTGAAGTTCCCCGACAAAAAGCCTACAGAACTTCAAAAGCGAAATATCTGAAAAGGGCCCATTCAGAAAAACCTCTATTTGTAACACTATACGTACATATATGCTCCATATATCGCCGTTGGAAGAGCGGCGTCCACACCCGAATTTCCTGTGACAAAAATGTGTTTCCCGTGATCGGAAACCGTAACCGACGATCAGATATTGTCGTTGCACAAAGAGACATGGGAAACCATGTCCATTGGTCTCTCGTTTCCATACCGGGCAGCTTTCGGGCTTCGAGGATGCCCATAATGCATGAGATTGTCGGCGAGCGGAGACGTCGGTGTCGCGTGTAGTCGAACGCAATGGCTGGCTGACCGTGGCAAGCCAGGAAGGAACTATCGATCGATTCCTGCCCACTTACTTCCGGTGTGTCGGACGATGCTTCCGAACTAGCGCAGCGCGAATATACGGCATGAAATGCGGCCTCCGTCAGGGACGAACGCGTGGATTTCACGAGACCGGAATCATGCTGTCGCTTAGGCAAATGTCTATGGCTTGTTGCGTGTTTCGATGTCATTCTTACGTCCATGCGATTTATTGCATTTTTCTATTGGTCTTTGTGAGATTGTAGGTTGTTGGGTATTGCAACTTGTTTGGTTTTGTATGAAACTGTGGGGAGGCACGAGGTTGGACTCTTGATATATGGCAGTAGATAGGGGTGCAATAAGTGGTTGTATAAGGCAGGTTAGAATTGAATGAGGGAAGGTTATTTATTGTACAGTGATTATTGTACTTGAAAGCATTTCTGTATTTTGGAATTATGGTAGTTTGAAGGCTGTAAGGGATTTTGAAAATGGGTGAATTCGATGAGACATAGATTAATAAATTTGCAAATTTCAAGGATTTTGAGATCCTTGAATTTATAAATTTATAAATCGACTTCAAATTCCTCAACGCAACAATTCCAAAATCCCCAAATCCCTATACTTGAATTCGAATAAATTAAATTGAATATTTGAAAATCGACCGTTCAATTCCGTGCAATAGCTCTGAATCTAGTTCCTCGTTTTTATCTTTTAAAGAGGTTAATGTGATTAATTTCGAACTATCGGATCTTAATATCGGAGCAGCGACTGGAGGAAAAGCATGGCTGGAAAGTTGGACGACAAAAGAGCCACGATCGGAACTCGATTATAATGGGAATTCGAAAACAATGGCACACCCGTTATCGTACCGGCTGCATTCATGCAACGGGTGCTCGAAAAGTTGCCGGCAAGTTTAATATTACGCCGTGAATTTAGCGTCAAAGTTTAATATTCGAAAACGATTGTCCGGAAAGAAATACGAATCTCGTTCCTTAATGACTCTCTTAAATTCCCTCGATCGCCAATTATAATCCGGCAATTAAAGGAGATATAAAATGGCGGAGATATCCTCGATAAAACGAAAAATATACCCTTTTCTGTCCCGATAAATGTGAAATATGGTACACTGGCCAAACAGTACGGCTGAATATTTTTCGCGGAAACGAACGAAAAGTTTCGGTGTCGCGAATTTATTTTACGGAGAATGAAAGGGATTCGATCGAAGCTGTTAGGATTATGAAGTATTTACTCGAAGATGGATTACGATCGTTAAACATCCGAATGGAAACAGTTGTACAATAAATATGCACAGCTGTTAATGCATTTTAATGAAAGCATGCTAATGGACACGTAATTTCGCGCAAACCAAAGTCCTTTCGAAATTCATTTGTAACGTCCATAAAGCAATATGACATTCGCTTATTCGCCGTACAATGTATTCTATTATTATTACGCTGGAAAATGCGAGCTCGCGATACCGTGAAATATTTTCACCGTTAAGCTCCTTAAAAGTATTATTTCATTTCGGTCGGCGACACGCGTTTTGCGTGTAGAATACCCTCAAATATTCGCGATCTAATTATTATTCATCAATTTATTCGCACGATTTCATTTACGCTTTTAGACGAGTTTTTCGCGCCGCGATTTAAATAAAGATATATTGCAGACAGAAATCAAATTTTAATCCCGGTGTCGAAATTGGCAACTGTATATCACGTTTACAGGCTGATATTTGAACGTGTGCGTGCATTTCAATTATTGCGTGACCAAATGTCCGGGAAATTAAATGTAAAGCACGAAATAAAAATTTGATACTTTTAATTACAGCATCACTCTCGAATTCCCCAGGATTCCCTGGGCGTTAACACAATTTTCTACGTTTCCCCAGAATCTGCTTCGATTCATTCTACTCTATTTAAGTTAATTTATCTATACTGTACATGTTACATATGAATGTAAAGTAGACAGTATTGATACTTAATAATAAAATTAATAAATCCTGACGCACCTGACAAATCATAAGACAAGGGGTTGATACAAGTTTAAACAAATATAATTTAATTAAATATGTCACATATGTGATGTACAGATGCTACAACAGTGACAATTAACAATAGAGAAATAACTTCAAAAGACCTTACCAAATTTTTGAATTAAAGTTTCAAAGAGTTGGTCATCTGCCAATATAAAAATGGCTTCAAGTGCCAATAAATTTACCTCCAAGGGTTAAGTTTACACGTGTGTCCCTGTTCAAAAGAAGCCTCTGTTGCACTCGAGTGTACATCGGCAAAAGATCGTAACGAATACAGTCAGTCAGTATTTTTTTTCGCCGCGGAAGTTGCGCTTACGTGTCGCGCATAAAATGGATGCTCGTACGTGCGCGGCGTGTATCGCGTCCATCCTGAAGCGAATTCGAAGCGGATTCGAGCCCGTTGGGTTGGTTATCTCTCGGCTCGAGAACTTTCCAATCGTTAAGCAAATTGATATCGATCGTCGTCGAAGAGTTCCGTGCCGCATAAGCTTCCTTTATGGCGCGCACGGAGCCCGTGAAACTTACGGGTCCGCGCGGCTAAGTTCGCATAACGCGCGGATTATATTGCCGCGTGGAATATCTCGTTGAATTTTGTATCGTTGCACCTAACTCGCGGACGTTCCTCCTTTGCGAATTTCGAGTCGTTTCGATAGTTGTTCGATGACGAATGTTCTTGAAACGTTTGAAAGCTTCGCGGAACATTATTGCTTTTCAAGGATTAAATTGTGGATAATTATCGCACATTTTCTAATATTGCATTTCATAATATTTAATTGATTACTAATATGGACTTAAACTAATATGGATTAATAGTAATGTTAGGAAATTCTAGAAAGAATCTGAGGAATGTGTGTTTTTTCGAGAGGTTAAAATTCGTCTTGCAAAAATTTGATAACGTTAAATAATAATTTAGATTACTGTAGTCACGGTAAATTATAAAAAATAATTATAAAAAATGTATTGCATCATGCAGTTTGTTTGAAATACGAAAGAGAAATTTAAAGAGCAGAGGAGGGATATTTTTCCCTTTGAAGTTATAATTGCTTCGTGTTTCCCCTAAAGAGAATAAATTTCAACGAATAAGGAAGAGCGAATTTCGTGTTCCGCTCTTTCGTGTCATTCACAACGAGATCATTTGAATTCTTCTTAAAAGAGAGGATTCCTTCGATCGATACAATTGTTTCCACGACAAAGTAGGTCTGTTTGAGCATACAAATATTGGTAATTCATACAAGAGCGCTCGCAGGTATATTGCAACTGGCGTTCGTGTTTGTCCATGCAAGTATAAGTAGATATACGTACGTTTATTCTCTACACATTTGGTCTCGCGTGTGTACCAAACTGTACGCGAACACGCGTGCAAGAATACGTTCAACGCTTTGTGCAGTTTCGCTTTGTTTGTTGATACAACGAAAGTTGTACTCACGGTGAACATCGTTCAATTATTACGCAACTATTTTTATACCATTTTGGCGTTAACATTTCTTCTACATCCAAATTTACAAATAACAGAACTCTGTTACAGAATTGTCATGTTCTCAAATTTTCAAATTATCAAGCTGGAGTTGTAAAATTATAAATTTATAAATTTCTAAGGGGAATTTATAGATTTCAGAAATGCCTGAATTATCAAATTTTCAATTCTCAAAATTCTGTCTTCAATTACAGAATTTCTAAATTTGCAAATTCCTAAATTACCAAATCTGTCAATTCCTAAATCCCTAAATCCCCAAATTCCTACATCCCCAAAATTCCACACCTCCCAACTCCTACATCCCCAAATTTCTACACCCCCAAATTCCTACATCCCCAAATTTCCACACTCCCAAATTTCTGAATCCCCTAATTCCTCACTCACCCCCAACTCCTATGTCCCCAAATTCCTATGTCTCCAAATTCCTATATCCCCAAATTTCTACACCCCCAAATTCCTAAATCCCTAAATTCCTGTATCCCCAAATTTTCGCACCCCCAAATTTCCTCACCCCCAAATTCCTATGTCTCCAAGTCGCAAAATTTCCAAATTCCTAAATGTCCAAATCTCCATATCCCCAAATCCCCAGAGCATCGTATAATAATTTATAGAAAAATATTTAATTTGTTATTTTCGAAACACCGAGTGTGCAGAGGGCGGTTTACACAGACATCGACCACATTTTCAGGAAGCCACGCCACGAAACACATTCACACAGGTAACCGCAGGTGTAATTCATGCATGTGCCCATTCACATGGACATGCAGTAACCACATGATTTATCGTCTTACGTGCCTGGACGAACTCTCGGTCCACTTCTATCATCGGTTTCCCTCGATCGTGCCCCACCTCAACCCCTTTTCGTTACCCGCCCCTGTGGCGTGATCAAAAGAGAAGACTGATTTCGGGCTCTCTTGAAAATTTCCTTCGTATATCATCGAAAGAACCTTCCACGACATTAAAGGGAAAATGAACGAAGAAAGCAATTTTCGGAAACCATATTTTCCGGGGATTTTCTTCTTGTTTTTTAGATAGGTAACAATGTTTAATTCTGTTAGCTTTATCGTCTTTGATTAAATTTTCTATCTAACTGACATTTCACATTATATATTAGAAATTATGTCATTGCAAATTAGTCGTTTTAGAAATTAAAGATACTAAAAATACTACAAAAGATTTTTCAACAACGTCAACATGTCACCGCGTTAAAGCGAACGTTTTCATCTTCACAAACATTCTTTTCGCGCTTATAATTATTCCCCTATTTAATTACAAAATTCTTTCCCCATTTTTTCAGCGAGCGAAGCAACTCGTTCGCTAATGGCATTGAGAAGATTAAATTCCTCTTTGAATTTATAATTTGCTTTTGCATTTTAATTGAATTTTTAATTGACAATTTGTAAGTTGTTCTGCAGAAGCCGAGCCGAAAAGCTTGTAGCCGTGCAACTAATAACGCGACGAGCTTTTAAATTGCCATTGAAGGTTACGAATTAATGCCTACGATTTATGCCAAACATTGTATAAATTGAAATGAATCGCAGTCGAGCGTACAATGAGCTCCATACGCCATGACACAATGGTATTCATTAGTAACACGGGGAACGGATGTGGCATACCGGTAATACCTTAAAATTCCCATTGGCGGGAACAAATACAAAATGCGAGCATTGTACGCGGCGAAATCTCGAAACAACGGGGCTAACTCGAACTATGAACTGTGTGTCGCGTTTCACGCATCTGAGACTTTGCTGTGTGTAGAATTTCACGTTTGAATTCGAAGACATCTCGCTACTTTTTATCGTATCACAAAATTTCCACATTTCAAATTTACAGTCTCGAATTTCAGAAATTTGGACAGTTCAAATTTTCTAATTTTTAGTTTTGTAATTTTATAGAGGGGTGATTTTAATTATTATTTTAGTTAACATATTTTAAGGGTTAAGAGAAAGAGCAAAAGATTGAAATGTTGCTTGTAATAAATTGAGAGATTAACCTAATATAATAGAATTCTCATGGATATAATTATTAGGTTAGGTTAAGGTAACCTCTCTTGTGTACAGGGTGCAAACATAACCTAAGCTAATATTTTACGTCAAGATCAAAATAGGTTATATCAGATTTAAATTACACTAAATTGAATCAAATTAAATTGTATAAAATCAAATCCAAATCTTCTTTCAATCAAAATAACTCTTTAACTTTGCAATATCTATCTCAAAAATCAAAAGAGTATCAGAAATACAAGCTTCTACCATTTTGTGCAAATGGTGGTGCAGTAACAGTAGTCAAAATGGATAATGGATTAAAACAATGTAACTCATTTGTTAAGAAAATTTAACGTCATTAGAAGGACGTAAATGTGAAGAATAGTAGATAAAAGCAGCTGATCGATGAAGAAAATCGATCGCGAGCCCAACACGTTCGTTCCACCCTTCGATAAAAACTTTCTCAACGACTCTTTTCCAACGTTGCCTTCTACTTCACGTCTTCCCTTCTCCTCCCTTTGTTCTTCTACAATATCTTTTATACCACGACCTCGTTTCCCCGTGGAGGCGAGCCTGAAACAGCGAGAGGAACAGCTGAAACATTAAATTCTAAATGAAAAGGCAGACCCCGGAGTTGGACTTCGGAATTTCGAAAGAGAAGGAAGGAAGACGTAAAAGTGAAGCCGTAAAACGTGGTCAGAATCTTTTTTGGTTGGTTCACCGGTTACGTCATCGCGTGACGTAGAAATGGAGAAGTATTTGAAAATGTTCGCGGAGAGACTTGCTGAGAACTTGTTGAAACGCCATTTTTATTCGAGAGAAAAATGGAGTGAACTGTTTGAATAAAATATTTCTTCCTTACATTTCCTACGTTTTCAACATTCTAAATTCACTATTTTAAAATTGGCAAAATTTTGAAACACACAATTGCCATATCCAGAGTTCATAATTAACAAATTCCTAAATTCTTACATTTTTTAATCTTCAAATTTCTGAATCTCCAAATGATTTAGTTCAGAAATTCCTCAATTAGGAATTCCAACATTCTTAAACCTTCAAATCACAAAATTCCGCAATACCTATATTGCTCAATCCCCAAATTTACACACCCCCAACTCCAACATCCCCAAATTTCCACACCTCCGACTCCTACATCAACAAATTTCCACACCCCCAAATTCCTAAATCCGCAAATTTCTACATCCCCAAATTTCTATACCCCCAACTCCTACATCCCCAAATTCCTATATTCCCAAATTTCCACACCCTCAAATTCCTACATCTCCAAATTTCCACACCCCAATTCCTACATCCCCAAATTCTTATATTCCCAAATTTCCACACCCCCAAATTCCTACATCCCCAAATTTCCACACCTCCCAACTCTTACATCCCCAAATTTCCACACCCCCAAATTCCTAAATCCCCAACTCCTACATCCCCAAATTTCCACACCCCCAAATTCCTATATCCCTAAATTTCCACACCCCCAACTCCTACATCCCCAAATTCCTATATCCCCAAATTTCCACACCCCCAAATTCCTTAATCACCAAATCCCTAAATCCTCCAACCCTAAATTTCCCAAATTCCTACATCCCCAATTTTCTACATTCCCAACTTCCTATGTCCACAAATTCCCAAAGCTAGATTCTCAAATCCAAAAAAGTCCAAATCTCAGAATTTCCCCTAAAAATTGCTCCTCGAAAACGATATCAGTTACGATCATTTCCCTCCTCGAAATCAGTGCTGCTCATCTCGGTCTACAATTCCACGTAAACAAAAGCTACGATTATTGGTTGCACCTTTTATCGCGAGAATAGTCGTTATCGTCGATCCATTGAGGATGCACACGTAAGTGTGTATCAGCCATTACGTCCGGCCATCTAGATTTCTGTGTACACCCTGGCTATCCTGGCAATTCTATCACACCACCACCGAACCAATTATTATCCGTATCGATTCGAGGGGAATCGATGAGAATCGATATAATTATACACGCCTCGAGTCTTCTCTTGTCGGCCAACTAATTACCAATCGATGTTTCAACAGTTTCAACAGTAGGCCATTATGGTTGGAGGGCAACTGTCTATCTGGATCATGTCCGCTTCAGAATTACGGATCTGCTGGATACAGCGATAGATATTCGATTGTCGAAATTATTTGTACTATACGATGCAACGCGTTTTATCGTCCGTTTGATGTTGTGGAGCTTTTGAAATTTGGGGGTTAGGCTTTTGGGAGTCTGAGGATTTAGAAGTTTAGGAATCTGAGGATTCAGAAATTCAGAATGTTTGGATGTGATGCATTGGGAAACTTGCAAATAGTGAATTTGGAGATTTGAGAATTTGAGAAATAGGAAATTTGACAATATAGAATAGTAATCTAGAAATCTGAGGAGACCTGGAGACTTAGAAATCTGGAAATTTGAGACTCTGAGTATTGGGAGACTTGAAAATAACAAATCTGGAAATTGGAAAATTGGAGAGCTAATCAGTAATCTAGAAATCCAACAATTTGGAAAGTCACAAATATAAAAAATATAAAAATGTCGAAACTTGCCATAGAAACCTCAGAATCTGAAAACTAAAAAATTCCAAAACTTGCAGAAGTAAAAATGTAAAAGTACAAAGATTAACAAACAAAAAGGTCAAGTGCACATGTATCAAAAGCTGAAAAGTTCTTTGTTTCATCTGCCTTACGTTCGATTATGACTGTAATTTGTAAAATTTTTGTGACAGGAGGCGTACACTGAGGTCGTTCTGGAGGATCGCGTCGAGGAGATAGTGAAAGGACATTTAATAGCCTAGGAAGGGAGCAAAAGTAAATCCGCGGATTATTCGTGGCGACTGGGACGACCGGGGGCACACGGGATGGACACTTGGGAAGCTTTATGAATCGTGCGACGCCGGTAAGTGAAGCGTTTATTTCTGTCTTAATCGGTCCGTTTGTCCCCGGTGATAAACCACCGGAGCCTCGTCTTTTCCCGCAAGCTTACATCGCTTCCAGACAAGTGTCCATTTATTCCGGGAGGAGCGAAATGAGTCGCGCAGTAAATTTCACCGTTCCGCCAACTTTCGTGCGAGTCTCTTCGTTTCTATTCTGCCCTCTGGCAAAGAATGTTCAGGGACGGCCACGGATAATTGCATACCCGGTTACTTTTGATTCAACTAGATTCAATGATAGATTTCTTCATTTCGTTATTATTTTTTGGGTATTTATAAGTTTATGTGGGGGTGTAGAGGGTGAGTTTGCAAAATTGGGAAGTTGGGAATTTGGGGATTTAGCAGATTTAGGAAATTTGAGGAACTTTTAAATTTGTAAGTTTGGGATTTAAGAAATTGGGCTTCTGTAAATTGGAGAACTTGTAATTTTAGAATTTGGAAATCACAGAATAAAAATTTAGCGATTTAGAGATTTATGACATGAAAAATTGAGAATTTCACAATTTAAAAATACAGGGATTCAATAAAAATATATCAATTTGAAAATATATAAATTGAACAACAAAAATTTGAAAATGTGAAGAACCATACGGGGCGTAAAGCAAGCTATCGGCGAGTACAAGACTTGCAAGTATTTGATTTGTGAGTCGCACGAGGGCCATGTCCGACTTACACGTAACGCTTCTACTTACGTCGTTATCTATCGCGTAGGTGTACGTGGTAACACATTTAGCCGGTTCTATTATCCGTGCAGCACGAAGTTTCCATTATTTATGCGTTTTACTACGGTAGAAGTTTACAGTCGATGCAGTTAACAGTTGTTGCAGTTTGTGCCCGCGGCTGACTTATCCCGTACAGTTTCTACTGATGCCTCGTGTGATTATCTCCTATCGTTACCAAGGGGATGGTAAATCAGAAACCGTTTGTTTTGCCCCGCGGTACTTCGTACACACGGACGGTCTCGAATTAAATTCCCATTCAATTACTCCGACCGTTATATTAAATTTGTTATTCAATGGCGAGTGCAAGTCCCTTAATTATCGTTGGAATAAACTCTGCCATTAAATCCCTTAAGACTTTAGAAATTTGTTCAATTTCTCTATGCATATGCATGTGCTTAAGGGATTTTTATATTCTTTCGCGGTGAAAGTTTTATAGGGACATTTTACCGTTTCACAGACTCACTGTTACACTATTTTATTATGTTATTCAGTTTTTATTTCATTATTTTGGTATATTGAAATAATCTTTTATTACTGTTCTATTATTTCACTGTATTATTTTATTATTTTACTATTCTATTTATAAAAAAGATTATATTCATCTATTTAAGGTTAAAAAAGTATTTTATAGTATTTTATCGTTATTTTTATAAACGTCATAAATATTTTTGAATATTTTTTCAATATTTTCTTTACTAAAAATATTTATGAAAAAGATCTTTTAGAGCAGTCATAATGAAGGAAAGCATTATACCGTGTAAAAATGATTCAAAAAGTTCTAGCGTTCGTCAGACACGTTTCCGTGTTCACTCGATATCGCGTGAGAGAACGAGAAGCGAATTAGAGATAACGAAAGGCAGGAACAATGGCAACGATATTATAAGGCTAAGTTTACAACAAAAGGCTGGAGTTTTCATAGAAAGGCACGGAAAGCCGTCGGAGGATTATTCTTCCCCCTTGATGAACCATCAGCCGGCGATATGAAGCTGCGCCGCTTTGTTTATTAAAACAAAGTTATATCCCGTAAGAATAGCCGAAGGAGAATCGGAAACAGCCGGACGGTAAATTTACGTTATCTTCTCATCTCCTTGAAAATACCCTTTTCGTCCGCGACGGTTCTCGAGAATTCCGACGTAGTTTGCCGAAGGAAACGCGGACAGGAAATTACGTCTGTAATATTACCTGTTACAGACGATTGGCCCTTATTCCGGTCCCTGCGATAACTTCGTTTACCCTCGAATACCGTTCACCCTACCAAATGTTAAACGTTCTTCGCCGCCAGTACCAGCTTCGCCATTTTTACCGCTATCGATTACGGTCTTACTCGCTTTTTAAACGCGCTGCAATTCTCAGGAACAATTCCATTGATTTTTCCAGAATTTCAACGCATTATTGGGGTTTTATGTTTCTAAATAACCTCACATATTTCTGGATTCAAATGGAAGTTCCAAATTTCTGAAATTCCCTAGTTCTCAAATTCCACATTCCCCTCGTCCCGAATTCCCTAGTTTCCAAACTCTCAAATTCTCAAATTCCCAATTTCACTGGTCCAAAATTCCCTAGATTCCAAATTCCCAATTTCACTGGTCCCAAATTCCCTAGATTCCAAATTCCCAATTTCACTGGTCCTACATTCCCTAGTTTCCAAATTCCCAAATTCCCAATTTCACTGGTCCCAAATTCCCTAGATTCCAAATTCCCAATTTCCCTCGTCCCAAATTCCCAAATTCCCAAATTCCCAAATTCTCAAATTCCCAATTTCACTGGTCCCAGATTCCCTAGATTCCAAATTCCCAATTTCCCTCGTCCCAAATTCCCAAATTCCCAAATTCTCAAATTCCCAATTTCACTGGTCCCAGATTCCCTAGATTCCAAATTCCTAATTTCCCTCGTCCCAAATTCCCAATTTCACTGGTCCCAAATTCCCTAGCTCCCAACCTCTCAGATTCCAATTTCACTAGTCCCCAATTCCCTTGATCCCAAATTCCCAATTTCCCTCGTCCCCAATTCCCTAGATCCCAAATTCCCAATTTCACTAGTCCCAAATTCCCTAACACCGAAATTCCCAAATTCCAAAATTCCAAATTTGAAACTGAAAACTCTTGGGAACAAAATGATTATTTCACTATAATTCCATCGCACACCTAAACGCTGCCTACACACTGCTAATTAAATAATCAATAAAAAGTTCAATACCCAATTGAACTTCGATAATCAAGTGTAACATAAAATACGATCTTGAACATAAAACACGAGAAGTCAAAGTAACTAGTACGCATCAGAAAGAAAGTTAAAACGATAAGTCGAAGGAAAAACGAGCATTATTCGCTTTATCGATCCCCGGAACAGAACTAAATGGAGGGAATCGCCGAAAGGGAAACGGCGAAAAAAGCGAAACTAGAAAGCTCGTGGATGTAATCTAATTTGCTGATGCGACAAGAAGAAGTCTGTAAATTGCTTGGAACGGGGCAAAAAAGCGACGAGATCGATCCACGCAGGGAAAATTGGAAGTACCTTCGTCCAATCTCAAATCAAACCGTTCTGCGGTGAATCAAGATAAGGGCGGTCTCGGAAATAGAGATCGCGATGTCGGGACGTTTAAGATCGTCGAGAGGGCATCTCTTCAAATTTCTTCGGATTCCTCGCAAATTCATCGACTGTGTTCGAGCACCGACACCATCATTCTCCACCGCAAACAGTCCGGTTCCTTCGAGAACAATCAACCACGCTTTTCAACTTCGGGAAACAAAGTTGTACCGCGAGTGCACTTCGAATTTTATTGTTCTACTTCCCTCTTTTATTTTCTTATCATTGAAAACGAACTTGATATTTTACAAAATGAAGATTGTCAAACTTTCCTTGTATTTTAATTTATGTATGACAAATTTTACAATCAACATAGTTCGTTTCCTGCTATATCTTTTCATTATCATTCTTTAAATAAATTTTTCTAATAGAAAATATTAAGTTGTAACTATTTTCAGTTAGTAATAATAAAGGTTCAAAGATGAATTCTTTGCAAAATTGCAAAAGTCAAGGGTTGACCCATCAATAGTTTATCAATTTAATTAAAAAGTTACAAATAAAGTGGACAACTAATTAAAACTTTAAAGAACGCGGTATTTTCTCCTCTGTAAAATGAGGTATTTTTATCCGCATCTCACAATGGCTGTAAATAATCAATTTATCTTAAAAATGATGTTTACAAGCTTACAAAAAAGAATTTGCTATTCGAAGTAGCATATGGTACTTTCGTATGAATAATTATACAAAGTGCACACCTCTATGAGATGTACGCCTCTGCATATGTCTTCAAGATAAATATGCAAAACATATGAATTATCCAGAAGATGCAAAATAAGAAGCAAATATACAGCAGGGTCTTCGCTGACCCACCGAATAACTTAGATTTTAAATTCACCCTTAAAATTACATTCGCATTTTCTAAATACATCATTTCCGCAAATGTATTATAATATTATTTACCCCATGTCTTGTTATATTTCCTAAAATTAAAATAATAATTAATATTAGTAAATGTCAAATATTATTTAATATTATTTGATACTTGATGTTATTTGATATTATCAAATATTATTTATTATTATCTGATGTTACTTGATATTATTAAATATTAAATATTGTTGAAATATCATTTAATATTATTGAATATTGTTCAGAACATACAACAATTTTATTAAATTTAATACACAATTGAGCTCTGTTTCAGGATTACCCTTTACCAAAATAAACGTTTGCCCTTATATTTCATCGCAAAAATATATTTGCAACCACGTTCTAACAACTGTAAAAGAACAATATTTTCTTATTACCGGTGTTTTCATTAAAGGTAAAATTACTGAGCGGGTCCCCCAGGACGAGTATACTCGTCGTAATTCATTCTTAATGGCACGGTGCTTTCAAGAAATTCCGGGTTACGCGTTATGACCAAAGCGTACCGTGTTTCAAAACGGTAAACAGCAACGAACGATTCATGGGGCGTTGCACGAAAATTGAAACCGAGAAACCCACCCCGTTTACATTCTACGCTTCTGAGCGCATCCCCTTCCGATCGTCCCTCCACCCTTTCAGAGATAAGAATTCTAATATCCTGCCACCGAACCGACCTTTCCTTCAGTCTTGTTTTTGCTTTTGGGTTCGATGCCTCGTCGCATCCTTGCGCTTCGATTCGAGATTTCAACGTGGTTTTTGTGCCAATGGGATGGAACACCCTGATAATCTCGAAAACCACCAACTGTTTTTATATTGAACAGTTTTTATATTCAGTTTCGTTTAAAAAGTGTTGAAGTCTCAAGTGTGTGCTGTGAATATATTTTTGAAGTTGCAACAATTAAGGTCATTTTGTGTACGAAAGGATAAAACACAAATATCAGTACTGACATAGTTTTCACTCGGAAAAACATGGTAAAATATTAGTTCATTCATATCTTTAAATACTTGACATTTTATAATTAAACAATTTTTTATAGTTGATTTATGATTGAATAAATAGTTATGATTTTACAATGACCTGAAATGGATCGTGAATTAATGTGCCAATTAATTTTCATTCTATATAAGAATCGATAAATTGCAAATTGTTTATGTATAAGAAACGTGCAACCTGTCGAATAAATTCTGTTTCTATCCCAATTCGAAGCCAATTCGCAAACAGAACCGTTCAATACCAAATGAATTACTTTCAGCCTAGAATTTAATAGCACTATCCGCGTTAACATCTTCCTAGCCCCATTATTCAAGCTTCGAAACATTCGTCTCTTCGACAAATACCCTGAACAAGCATTAAACAGCCGCCACCCCTAACAAGCACACCATTAACAATACCAAACACAGACTGTACTTGTACATACAGTGAAGTGCAACGTAGACTTTAGGTTAGGTTCATAGAAAGTCATGAATTTCTATATTTTTTCATTTTTAATGTTCGTTTAGTGCAAGTTCTGAAAGTTCCGAGTTCTAAAGAGATTCTAAGTTCACATCACAAGTTCTGAAATTTCTGTATCCACAAGTCTTCAAGGTCAATTCCCAAATCCTCAAATCTTCGAGTTCAGAATGTTTCAAGTCCTCAATTTCTCAAGTTCAGGATTTCTAACTTCACAAGTCCCCAAATTCTCAAGTTTGCAAATCCTGAAATCCTGAAATCTCCAAATCTCCACATTCCTAATGTCCCAAATCTCAAAGTTCCCCGAATTTCCCAAGTTCTCAAATCCCCAAATTCTCAAATTCCCAAATCCTCAAATCCCCAAATTCCTAACATCCCAAATTTCTATGATTCTAAATTTCCACATTGCCCAAGTTCTCAAATCCCCAAATTCCTAACATTCCAAATTTTTATAATTCCGAATTTCCACATTCCCCAAACTCCTAAATCTCCAAATCCTCCACTCCTCAAATCTTCAACCCCCAAACTCCCATTATTCCAAACATCCATATTTCCCAAATACCGCAAAGCTCCAAATATCCAAATCCCTAAACCTAAAAATTTCCCACTCAAACCCCCAAAAATCCTAGATCCCCTAAATCTCGATATTCCCCAAAGCACCACTTTCACGAGTACACTTGCAACCCCAGATAAACTCGAGTTCGCACGAAAATCTGCCCGCTTCCATGTATCAGCGTGCTTTCAATCGATCATAGATAACTGGAATAAATTGGATACGGGACACGAGAAGAAAGCCGAGCGGGCGGTAGCATAAGCGTTATCACGAATTCATCAAGGTAGTCCGAAAAGCAACGGAGAAAAGGGTCGAAAACGAGACCGGTCTGCGTCTGGCAGTCTCGCGATCAATCTCCTACCCTCCCTCCCTCGAGAAGTTCGCGACTGGACAATGAATACTTCTTTCGTCGGAGAGACTTGGCCGAGTAAGGAAAAAAAAGGAACGGGGTAAAGAGCCTGGCTCGGAAAGGGTTGGAAATAAAAGAAAAACTCGACGTACCAGACCCGCAGCCGCTCTTCGCTCTGTCGCCATACAGCTATTATTCGGCTCGTGTTGGCAATCGTTGACGAGTCTCTCGTGTCGGCCGACACAACTTTTCCTTCCTGGTCAAACAGACCAGTGTTTACCGGGACTCGACAAAGGACAGGCCGATAGACGGGAATGTAAGTAGTAGAACTACCACCACGACGTTTACACCGTGTCGCTTTAACTACCATCGCCCTGTATAATCGCTTTGTTCCCGATTCGTCTTCGTGAAATTCGAAACTAAATGAGACCCGGCAACACTTTCTTCCCAACTCTGCAACGATGCACTTCGTACGACTGAAAGGCGGATAATGAGCGGGATGAAACAGGGAATTCGGGGAGAAATACGGGAATTTCGGTGCCGGTTAGACGATGAGAGCAGGTTGCGAAATGTGGGTTGATTTCGGAGTAGGTGCAATGACTCTTTATTCTGGAACTTATGGCAGAGGCTCTACCGAGGAGATGATACCCACGGGCTGGGGAGATCTTCTGGATATCTTTCGAGATGGAGAGAACGTTATCTTTTTCACCCTTGGGTACCCTGTAGCAATGTAAACTAGGCCTTAGATCGAGGATGTAGACCGTGCTTGAATTGATCATACAGTCTAGAATCATGCGACATATGACTTCTACGTATTTAGAACTTTCTGAATCTACTGTATTTTCAATTATGAGTTAGAATGTAGTCTGGATATTGATACAATCTTAGTGTAGTATCAATGCAATTCTCATGCAAATTCGGTGCAGTTGTAGTTCGATGCGACCTAATGCAATTCGATACAACTTTATGCAATTTGAGACATCATTAACTCCTATGCAATTAGAACACGGTTTTGATATCGATACAGTTTTAGTACAGTGTTAATGCAATTCTGATGAAAATACAACTTGATGCAATTCGAGCTTAGTACAACTTGATGCATCTTTAATGCAATTGCAATAAAATTGTGATGCAATTGGAACGTTTTGATGCAATATTGAGATAATTTTAATATAATATTAATTCTGTTCTGATACAAACTCAGTGCAACTTAGATGCATCTTGATGCATCACTTGGTGCAACTTTAATGCAACTTTAATGCAATTATGATATATTCTCAATGCAATTTTGATGCATTTTCACTGAAAATACAATACAATTTGTATGCAGCTATGATATATTCCCAGTGCAATTCTAATGTATCACAATGCAACGACGCAACTGTTATGTGATTAGAACACAATTTTAATGTAATTTTGATACAATCTGAGTACAGTATTAATCCCAATGTAAATTGAGTGCAATTGTGATGCATTTTCAATGAGAACCCAATACAGTTTCGATACAGTTACGACATATTTTCAATGCAATCCTCATCCTCAATGACGATGCAATTTTGATACACTGCAATTTCAATGCAATATCGATTCGATCTTAATATAATTTCACTGCAATATTGATGCAATTTCATTGTAATTTCATTACAATTAAAATGCAATTTTCATATTATTTCGATGCAATTTTTAATTACGAACTCTTAAATTACAGATGGAAATTAATATTTCCTGCGCTGTTTACATAGCATTTTTATATCAATTTGAAACGTATTTGGATAAATGTAAAAATTAACATCACGTGCATATTCCCGGTAAGAGAAATTTAATCTTCTGCTAGTCGTAATTCTCCCATATCCGATTCATGTGAATTATTATATGCAACGTTTCGGAGCATCAAAAGAGCAGAATATCTAGCATGTTTCCAATGAAATTCAAAAGTAGAAAACGTTATAAACAAGCCGTTCTGTGTCCGAGATCGAAAGAGTATAAAAGTTTGTCCCGTGACGAGGAGCTGTTAATTAACGGTACCTTCCAGTTCCTCGTCTTTTCTTCTTCTTTCTCCTAGCGAGAGTAGCGAAACTTGTACCACGATTTTAATGAGATTTACTTCGTTCTACCAGCATCGAAACTGAAATCTTTAACCTTCTGTTCTAGTTTTCTTTTTACCACGGTATGCACCAGTGGTTGGTGCTTTTAACACCACAATCTGTGTGCCACCATTATTTGATTTAAAATTAACGCAAACGAAAGGATTTAAATATTGTAATACATTGGAATCTAAGAAAAAAGCTTTGATATTTCGAAACATTCCCACGGATGGTGCAGTTAGGTTGAAACGTAAAAACAGTACATGAAAAGATAATATCAAGGATACAAAAGTCTCGGAAACGCAGAGGGAGTTTTCATATGAAAATGAGGATATTTCAGGTCACGTGAAAGGAATAAAACAAACAATATATTGTAATTATCGCTAAAAGTATAGGAGCAACGAATGCTCTCCTTCATTAACATCAAATTTCTCCGGAATTAAAACGAATTAACGTCGGGACATGCGGTTCTTTTCAACTCAAAAGACATCGTTTTGCCGCACAGAATATTCTGTTCGTTTTCGAGCTGAAATACGGAGAGGAAACCGGAGCTAAATGTATTAATATAATTAAAAACGTCAAACAGTCGCAGGAATATTCTACTCGTAAATGAAAAAATTCGTACGAACTCCTCGAATGATTACTTTTAATAATGTAGCAAACATGAGATTTCTGTTTCGTGTATCCATTATACAGATTAATCAACTCTATGACAGTCTTATAATTATAAAAATGAACGAATTGTTAAAATTGACACGAATGACAAGTTACAAAATTTAATCGAAAACATTGAGAATCGAAGTTGAGCACGCGATAAGAAACAAAGCAGTCATTTTCTTTTCTTAATGAAAATTACTGCTCGCTACGAGTCCCTGAACAGCAAGGTTCCCTTTCAATTCGCGACAGTTATTTAGAAAATCGAACGACAGACAGATATCGAGGACGTGACATCCCAGATCCTTTTCTTCGACAGAAGTGAAACGTTATTAATGCCTGCGCCTCGCATTTGAGGCCGACCTGAAAGCGTTCGCGACACGAACTGGAAATGGAGAGGCTCGTCTAGCGAATACAATCGTCCCATCGATATTAAAAAGTACCATTTCCTCGAAATTATTGAAAAAGAGTGTATACACGGCCAACAGGGAACAGATGAGAGGGATCCGCGCGGATCAAAGAGACGGAATTACGGTTCTGGATTAAAAATAAATTTCGTGCTGTTTCAGCCTGGATTATATCGAACAACCTTTTCAGCGTGCATTTAATATTTGCGTTTTTAAAATTACGCGGAACGATCCGCTTTTGTTGAGGTTCGTTGCTACGGTTCTGTTTGGTTACGAGTATGATTATACGCCGATAAAGAAATACGTATTTCCATGACGAACATGGAAGATGTACTTATCTATTTACTTCTCCATTGGTATAGCTAAAAGGTATATGAGATGTTTACTTTAAACGAATTTATGAAAAGCGGTTAATCTTTTGTCAAATCATTGAAAGATTCTTTTGAAAATATTGAATATGTACTGAATAGTAAATAAAAATTCAGAAAAGTTCCATTATCAAAATAATTTAGTAAACATAAGATAAAAATAAAGAATTTAGTAAAAATATTACATGGTACACGATAAAATGGATAATAGGTTATTGAAAATATTGTGAATTACTTATTTAATATAGTACTGTTTAATAATATTCAAAAGACCCGCGTGAAAGGACGCGACCGAGTTCGGATCCACTCGGGAGACTTCGGCTTCTTCCGGTCTTTTCAAAATCTGCGCGAAACGCCGACGCAGTACTACGTTCATGGCGTACGAGTGTGATACAACTGTTCTGCGGTTTTTAAAGTGTTGAAGCAACAATTTCCACGTAATTTTGCAAGTAAATACCCAATTTAATTATATTCGAGTAGACAATCCATATATCACTACCTATTCACAGATAATCTTGCGTTTTAAGCGTTAATACATGAATATATTGTAACCTAAAATTAACGCCATTTCAAACGCATTACCGCGTCCGTTGAGGTTATTATGAATTTATGACGCGATGTTTGAAATTCAAAATCAATTATGCGTCTCGACTATGAACATACTGTAACAATTAATCTAATTAATAAATGATTTACGACTGAAGTTGTTAATATACGAGAAATGATTTACAAAAATTTCTTCGTAGATATTACGTACATAAAAAGGAACAACTGGTGGCGAAAGCAATTCTCCCGCGACAATCGACGAAGTGTACAATCCTGAGAGGAAGGAAAGAAAATCCGAAATTTATATAATGCTGGAAAAATCAAAGGTCCGTAAATCGGAATGTTCACGAGCACCGGAACAAAGAGGTTTGCGCTACTTTCCGGTTCTTTTTAAAAGCCCCGAAGTTTGTCGTTACTGACAGTTCGTGTTCCCAGGACTTTGTCGAATGCGACAAAGATGTTGGTGGCCGGGCGGCAAATGATTCGTAACTAAATGCAAATGCGTGCGGGCACTGCAGTAAATGCAAATGCAAAGAGACGTCGTCGCCTTGACTTTAAGCTGAGCTAATGCATTCAAGTGCAACGAAAGCAACGCGGTTCGTCGACCCTCAGCCTGGTAAGCTTCAACCTTCGTGCAAAGTCCCGACTACGTCACTCTATTTAATTACCGCCGCTTCCGAGTGCCTCTGATAATGCGTTTAACCGGCGTACTTTCTCCCATGAAACTTTGCCAAAGATCAGGTTGAACCCTTCTTAGCCATACGTCAGCCGAGAGTACTCATTTTAATCGATTATATCAAAAATTCTCGCATAACTTGCTAAAACTCCAGATATAAGAGTGATTTACTGACTGAACTTTCTCAATTTTCGAACTTAATATAACCTCAAAATTTTCGGTTATTTAATCAACCTGGTTTTTAGCTCATTTATTTGGGGAAATATTATTGTATATATTTGTTAAGATTTTTGTTGCGTTAAGATGTAAATTTTTGTTGTTAAGGAGTATTGACAGAGAAATATCGAGTGTAACTATTTAGTGAGAGAATTGAAAGGATATGAATCGACAACTTGATTCAACAGGCTTTTTCCATCGACAAGGGCGCGAAAAAACGAGCGTAAATCGATAAATCGAAGTGTCAATAGAATACTGATGGTTATTAGCGAATTTAGTGCAAGCTAGATCCTACCGCAATTCCCATGTTTAACGTGGACCGACACATTATTCGAGCGTGGGTAATTTGTCGGCGTTTACACGCATGCAAATATACGTTGGTACGTACATAGCAGGCTGCCGCTGCATTTATCTGAAGTTCGATTATCTGACAGCGTTCCTGTAATAACTAACCTGACCTGGATGGAATTCCCACTAATCGACCGTGACGATAATGGAAATAAATGATTCCGTTCAACGTTGCAAACGTTATTAGATTCGGGCCACGAGGTTTATTTTAACTGCATCGACGTTTATTTTTTAATAACGGTCGCCGAATGCAATTGATAGTTAAATCCGGCCACGGTACACAAATATTCCGGATAACCGATTCCATAATTAATATTCTGTTATTATTATTATAACCTATATTAGAATTTAAATAGCTCCTCTATATTAAAATTTGAATATTAGTTCTTCTATATTAAATTTTAAATTTTAGTTCCTCCATATAAAAAGTTGAATATTAGCTTTCTTATATTAGGATTTGAATGTCAATTTCTTTAGAATTTGAATTTGCTATTCAATAATATTAATTTCTGATAATAATTAAAAGTTTTGCCCATAGCAAAGTTTCTAATAGCGCCATTCACTGTTTGACGGAGGTCGACGTTTGGTTTAACGGGAATTTTAAGCTTATTAGCCGTGAATTATTATCAGTTGATCTGTGTCTGAGTACCGCGGTATACGTCGACGCATTTATTTCCATAACGGGCGTCGGGACGCCGACAATCAGGGGATTGACGGCGCGCTGCGTTCCGCGTGTTGCGTAGAGGCCTCTTTGCCACGTATTTGCATATACGCGCGTGTATAGCAACGCGACGATACTCGAATGCATTAACCCGCGAGCTTAACATCGAAAGGACACCGACGTCTCCAAACTGCTCTCTATTTGCATTTCCCCCATGTCCGTGGTTTCGTTGCGACGACATTACGAACTGACGCTGTTCAAACGTTCGCGTCACTACTCATGATTTAATGTTTCCAACATTCGATAAAAAATATTATTCATGACTATTGTTAGTAATTTTATTCTACATCACACTGATTTAACTTTAACTCCCCTTGTACTATTTTGAGTCTGACTCGTCACACTCTGGGTCCCTGAAATCCCTAGATCCCTAAAACGAAGCAAACTGTAAATGACAATGTCAGCAAATAACACGAATGTTCGTTTTAATAATTACCAGAGACGTTAACCATCGTTGCATCAATCTCAGAACATAACTAGAACCTAGAAGAACCTTAATTAAAGAATACTAGAGAGTTCTTACAGTGGTAACAAAGGTTCATTGTACGGTGTTTTCCTCCCTCGAATGTAAATGCCATGATACGGTATCTATAAATATTTCTTACCGTTTCCCTTATTAATGGGTACACCGCCAGGGATAACAGAAACCCTGCGAACGCTATCATGAGGTTATCATACGGTACCCGGCGAAAGATACACAAGAGACAGAAATGTAACTGGTTTTATCACCCGCCGTATATAACCCGGTGCGGCGAGGGAGAAAAAACACGTTCCCACGATCATAATGCCATTTGCATGCCAGAATTGAAATGTTAAAATGCAAATGGCTGGCTGCAAATCACCGACGAAATGCAACAGATTTTTTCGCGCTCTCTCCTGCGGCAATTAGAAGAAACTAAACAGATTACGCGACGATTCCCTCATCGAAGTCTTTGTCTGTCTAAAAATGAACGACTTTACGGACAAGATTATGTCGATTCATATTCATGAAAAGAGAGATTAGTGATGGACTGTTTATTCAGAAAATTTTTGAAGTTTTTACTGAAAGCTTTGTGGATATTGCAAATGCTTGTAGCTTAGGTTCAGACATTTCATATAAGATGATGGATTTCAGCATCGAATTTTCACCTGATTTTATGAAAGTGTCATAAAATCTTTTATATCAGTTTATTGAGGATGGCAACTGACACACGTCAATTTTAACTTTGTTGCATATACAAACTGCATACATGTTGAAAATATTTTTGACAAAGACACCTATTAAGGGTTGGTTAATTTTCCAGGGAAGCTTTGAAAGCACCTATTCGAACAGTTCGTTGAACTATAGGTAAAAAGGGTTAATAGTCGATTTTTTGGCGATTCTTTAAAGGGCTAAACACTCGTTTCCCCGGTCGTTTCGCTTTCAGAGTTAAACTAAACGAACTGGGACAACGTCGAGGTGTAGTCAAAGCGTCAGACAGCGCGTAAATTAAGCGACGCTCATTTTTTTTCGCATAGACGCGTTCTTGAGGGACACGTTTCGCCACAGGCTTCGCGTTAAATAAAAAACCGGCACACGTTTAACTTTCAACTGTTGGCCTGAAACCCGCGCCTTGAAACACGGCATGAAAGAACTTTAATACACGCGTGCTTGGGCCTGTAAAATCGCAGAGAAACGAGCCAGCGGTTTTCTCCACCGAGATCTGGAATCACCAGGATCCATTGGCGTAACTCGATACGGTCTAGGGGAAATATCGACGTCTCTGAAATGTATATTCCTTCGAATTCTTATTTATTCAAAGTTCAATATTTAGCGATATATTTACAAATTTGAATTCCAATATTTTCAGGTTTGCAAAGAACTCTATTCTATTTTTTTAATTTTATCAGATTTCTTATTGGCAAATTTATTTTAGTTACCTCTATTACCCCAAATTTTCAAATCCTCGAATACAAAACAACTAAACATCCAAAATCCCTGAATCATTCCACAAATCCTGACTCACCCCAAAAGAGTCCCTAATTACGCCAATGAATCTTTCCAAAAAGCGAAAAGGAAAGAAATTTTCGGCTTTTTCCGTCAGTGACTCGCGAAGAAACGAAAGTTTCCACGCTTGAAAGTACTCGGCAAAAAAAGGATTACGTTCTTTCACCAAACTCGGCCAAAGAAACGGACCTCTTCCTAATTTTGCAGCCACTCGATTACAGTCGAGTTTTCCTCGACCCCGTACGGCTTACGAAACACGGCCAGCACCGCTTTTCGGTGGTAATTAACCCCCTGAACGTATCCTCTTTCTCTAAATTATATATTTCATCATGGTTTGTTACTTTTAATTTTGTCAACGTACCTCTTCCACGTTTGTCTGTTTCCCTTTTTTCTACTTTCTGACTGGATGCTGTGATTTCAGTAAAATTGTAATAAAAAGGATAATGTATACACTCAAATGTCTACGATGTTTTGAGAGCTTTAGTCGCGATTTTTAAATGTTACTTCTTTTGCTGAAGATTCTTTGCTGTTTTAAGTATATTAGTGGATTTTGTGGGGAAATGGAAGTACTTTCTGGTTGGAGGAATTTTAGAAGTTTTGGAGTTGGATTTATTCATTTATATGATTGGGAATCTGTAAATTTCTGGGATTCTATGATATCAAGTTTTTAGATTTCTAAATTTCTATATTCTCAAATTTCTACATCTTCAAATTTCTACATGTTCAAATTTCCACATTTCTCAATTTCTAAATTTGCAAATTTCTAAGACACCCAAATTTCCAAGTTGGACGTCTCAGATCACTCTCGTCGGTACCCCAAAACGAATTCCCCCAATCTCAACAAAAATCGCCTACACAAATAATCGAGCCATCTGAAGAACGCGGTTCGCAGATTCCCGTAAGCTAACGTAATTTGCGAGCTGTTCGATAAGAATCGAGCAGTCGAAGGGTTGAAACCGGAGAAGTCGTATTGGCTGGGATCCAATGACAGATTCCGCGGTCGTTGAAAAACCGTGATCGTCGTTTTGCTGTTCTTGTCAACGTCGAAGTCAAACAGCAGGCGTCGTATATTTTTTTTTGCCCGTAAGATCGGTAAGGATAAATCACGGCGGGAATCGCGATTTGCGGCCACGCCTGTTCCCAAATGACTCTGGTAAACGGTGCTTTTTCCCGGAAATCCGAGTAATTCGTGAATCTCGGTTCGAGCGGAGCCACGGCTCGCTTTTCTTCGGTTTTACGCGACCACCGGCGCACCGGTGCCACCTCCGACTATCGATCGATAACGAGCCGGAGAATTCAACCGTGTCGTTCGCGTGCATTTTTACACGGGAATCTGTCGTTTTCGGCAAAAAGAGGATTCCGTTTCTCTGGAAATTTTGGGAGATTAAAAGGGGCGCGGTAATCGAGATTCATTGAGCAAGGGTCCACATAGTGGATTGGGTAAATTCTGTTCGGATATTTGATCTGGGTTTGGATGTGTCTTGTTACACTATTCTGTTGTAGTATTTATTTGCTGTAAAGCTTTAGTGTAACGTTTTGCTGTTCTAGTTCAGTGGCTATAATTATTGTAGCACTAATGCTCCAATGTACTACTGTAGTATTCTACTGGTTCACTATATCACTCTACTACTACTTTCACTGCAACACCATTTTACAATTCTTCCAATATACAACTGCACTGATATTTTACTGTGTTACTATAGTAGTACTATTCTTCTATTTCAACGTACCACTGCATATAGTTGCATGTACCTACACATGAATGCATAAAACTACATATGAGCACATATGATTACATACATCTGCATACAACTGCACACAATTGCATGAACCTGCATATGAATGGACATAACTACATGTGAATACATATAATTACATACACCTGCATACAACTGCATATAATTCATGTACCTGCATATGAGTGCATATGGCTACATATGAATACATATCGTTGCAATATAATTACAGATTCCTATAATTGCATGTACTTGCATGCACTGTAACTACATGTACCTGTATCTGTACATGACTGCATAGAACTGCATATACTTGCATATACATACATTATGCAGACATTCGTCCACACATGTGCATATTCGTGCATGCATGTACCTGCACATTTCCTACATCTAGATGCTTATACATAGGTGCATATACACATATCTACGTACATCTACATATAAGTAACTAGAAATGCACATATGTGCATATAACTGCAAATTATATAATTTATATTATAATCTACAGAGTGCTGTTATGAATCACTAATGAGCCATATTATCATCACTACAATAAACAATAGCCAGAAAGCACCATTAGTGCCTTATAACATATAAAGAATTTCTGAACATCCAAAATAAATAACCTTATTTAATAAACATTGCAAAAGTATCTCACGAATTGTGTCTGAGAAAATTTCTGTTAAAACGATACAAAACCGTATTGAGAAATAATCAAACGCTTCGGTTTCCAAACGCGTCTCCCCGCGTCACTTATACATACCCGTACGGATACGGATGGCTTTCAGGATTCATAACTTTGTATACTTATTTCTGCGCTGTAACTTCGAGCCAACACTTTGTACACAAGAAGCATAAACTCCGGTTGAATTACGAATGGCAAACTCCTCCGGAACGTATTTCCGTGAATGTACGCCAGTCAGGTCGGAAGTTATTCGCCGGTTTTACGATTCATATTTCTGTAATTCAATGAATCCCGGAATTTAACGGGATTGCTTGATACGGCTCGGTTTCCCTCCACTTTCTCCCGCACTCACGAGAAATTAATCCCCGAAATGGCATGCTAATTCATTTCGCCGTCTCGCGATGTTTATCACCATACGTACCCCGTCCGTGTATCGCGGTACGTTCAATTAAAATTTTCGTTTGTAATTTCGACTGTACTTTTATTTAATTACGCCTCTTGTTTCTTGTTCCTTTCTCTCTGTTCGCTCGACGACTGCCGTTCAATTACTGTTACCAAATGTTTATTTACCTACGGTTTAATTTAACGGTCACTCGATTTGTTTATCTCCGACTAAGTTCTTAATGGTGCTTCTAATTATCTGCTATCTGATAACGGTTAATTACTGACGCTTTCGGGATCCGTGAGATGCAATTGTCTCTGGTTCTCTTATCTTTTAGTTAGAGAGGACGTACCGATGTTTACTACGTATAGAATTTAGGGATTTGAGGATTTGGGGATTTAGGGATTTAGGTGTTTAGGTGTTTAGAAATTTAGAGATTTAGAAATTGTTTAAATTAAGGACTTAGGAATATGGCAAATTAGGAAATTAGGAATTAGGAAATAGGAAATTAGGAAATTGGGAATTTAAGAAATTAGGTATTTAGAAATTGACATATTTTATGATTGAGGGAAATTAGGAATTTAGGAACGTCGAGTTTTAGAACTTAACTTTGGAAATGTAGTGATCTAGTGATTTAGTGACCTAATCTCACCTCACATAGAATTCCATAATTCATCATGAAAATATCGCCAAACCTTAATCAATCACAACGAAACAATCTTTATACCCCGAGATACCCTTTTCATCCAGTTAATCGCGCCATTTCAAGAACGACAACTAAATTTCGAAGTTGCAAGAATTTCGCTGTCGCGCAGAGCCAAGGGAGACGAAACTTTGGATACCTTTTTTCCGCGTGTACTTTAAGTCGCATTTTTATTCGACCATTCCCTACGTATCCAGTCGAGTTGACAGCAGCTATATATTTCCCAGCGAAGTTTTAATATCCTGCGGCTGAGATGTCTCACCGTTCTCCCGTGGATTTCACGACAGGATCTCGGATGCAACTTTAAATCGGCCTCGCCAGAATTTCTCGAATCCCTCGCACGGTGGCGACCGATCGAGGAGCCTGAGCTCCTCGGGGAACACCGTCTAGGGAATCCTCTGAAAGGGTTGCATGCATCCCCATTACTCGTTGGCCGGCTCTTTCAAGGATTTTCAGGATCAATCGTCCAATTTCTCGCTGAAATTCGAACCGGAGTACCTGGATCACGTTTCGCGTTTATTAACCCTGCCACGATTTTTCTTATACCCTCTATTCTTCGTTTGTTTAACTCTTTGTTGCCAGGCAACTCTTTGCTGCTACATTCTTTGGTTTTTTAAAAATAATTCAAGTCTTAGGACAAAATTTATTGAAACATACATTTGTTCTCAAATTTTTATTTAGGGAACGTGTTTAATTTTAATTTGTTTTAGTAAGCTTCGTCTTAACTTTATGTGAACATTGAGCTACATAAACCTGAACTTTCTATGAACATTATTTGAGCAACATACTTAACCTCAGTTTTATGTGAACAGTATTTGAGCAACATATTTAACCTCAATTTTATGTGAATTGTAGTTGAGCAACATACTTAGCCTCAATTTTATATGAACATTATGTAAGGAACATACTTAACCTCAATTTTATGCGAACATTATCTGAACAACATACTCAACCTCCATTTTATGTGAGCATTATTTCAGCAACTTACTTAACCTCAATTTTATATAAACATTGAACAACATACATATGTAAAAAAATTCCCAAGCTAAAAGAGTGAATTACCGAAACTGAAAAACGACACAGTTCATAAATTAATTAAAATTGAACGCAACAAACGAAAAATTGTAAATTCATATGATGTGCTAACCGGAAGGAAAGTGCATTTTGTCAGCGATTGTAATTCCAAAGCTGAATCAAATGATTCATTTTTTAACGACAAACACAAATACCAAACAATAATTTCACCGTGTCTGATATAAATTCCCCCGTGGTTTTTATACTCCGGAGGTAATATTTTATCCAAAAGTAATAACCGTACATGTTTATAACCCCGACACGTTTGAAACAATAAAAAGGTAATAATTCTTTGTACGAATTATACGTCGGTACATATTTCAATATAACGAAATTTTAAATGCAATCGTGCAAATAAGTTATTAAAGAGAAAAAACGAGAAAACAAAAGCGGACGTCGAATCGAAAATATTCTGTGCCGGTAAAATTGAATTCTAAAAAAATTGCTTCATCGAATCACGGTGAATATTATGGAGGTAAATAATAAAGAATGTTCGAATTAAAGCATCGAAAGGGGAACAATTTCCCGGCGCAACAAGCAGTCATTTGCCTGAAAAAAGGAAATCAAGCAGGAAAGAAAAAGAGAGAAAAGCGAAAGACTCGTTCCGCTCTAATAATTTGCAACCCTTAATGGATTTCAGATTGCTCTCCGCCTTTGTATCCTTTTTTTCTCGAGCGTGGTATACACAGTGTGTATTAACAGGCACGAGAAGGGTAATCATGCTTTGCTAACGTTAATTTAAATGCACACGCGCGTGTACACACCGCGAGAAATAAATTGCTTTCGTTTTCGTTAATTAGCTACGCCGAACGAAAAATATCGGAAGCACCTCTGGACACCCGCTTTTTGCACCGTGAAACGAGGTTGCAAAAGGAGCCGTGACGAAATTTATGGCGTATCGATATCTCGACGCCACGATAATGGCTACTAACTATAAATTACCGATGTCGGGGTAATAAAGTATTTATATATAGCTTTTCAAGCATCTCGCCGAGATCCGATAAGCTGAAAATTGCCGTTGCTCGCGGACAACTTGCAGAGAGGATACATTGACCCTTTATTGATCAGATCTCGGCTCTAAGACCGGGGTACAAGTGTGCAACGATGTATCCGTGTACAGGATATGATAAAACACGGGTCGAAATTAGAACGGACCTTCCTAAAGTCAGTTACGATGTACCGTCGCTGGACTGATTTTCGCCGCTGAAGTTTCTTGATAGTTTCGAACTTTGGAACTTGATTTCAGGGAATTTTGAGATATTTGCTATTTTGGACATTTTGGGGATTCGAGAATTTTGATGTATTGGGAGATTGGAAATTCGGAATTTTGGAATTTGAGAGATATAAAATTTGAGAATCATAGAATTTGAGAATTATGGAATTGGGGAGATATCAAATTTGAGAGTTATGGAATTTGAGAATTATGGAATTGGGGAGATATCAAATTTGAGAGTTATGGAATCTGAGGGTTATAAAATTTGAGTTTTATGGAATTAAAGTGTTGTGGAATTCAAGCGTTCTGAAAGAGGAGAAATATCTAAAATTTAAGAATTCTAAAAATTAAGAGTTCTGAAACTTAAGAATAATGAAACTTAATTTAGTAATTTGAAATTTCGAAAAATGAATAATTTCAAAATAAAAAATCCCCAAAAATTAACAAGTTTACGCGTGCTTATCGATGCGAGAAAGCGACTTTCCGCTATCGGAAAAATGGTAAATATTCGTCGAGATTGGTATATATATGAATCGCAGGAACCCGATTAGAGCGAAGCGCAGTAGGGCCTCTTTTTATTCGCTCGGCTACGACACGGTCATGCTATGCAAATTTCCGGGCCGCATACAGCGGCGCGTAATAATTTTATGGAAATTGCTGGTCCTGCAAGGAATTTCGAAACGCATCGACCATAGAACGTGCAAGTGGATCGAAGAGAGGGTGAAATAAAAAAGGGAGAGACACTATCGAGAGACTGTTCCTATCCAGATAGACCATTCCCGTTCGCACAGAGAGATCCCTTTATATTTATTCTTTTTTTTAACCGAACACCTCGGTGTTCTTCATTTTTCATCTCGGTTTCCTGTGCTCGGAATTCGAAAGCAGTTTTAAACGGTCTCGTTACGCGGTAACACGCTATGTATTAGACACGTGGTTGGACGTGATAACGAAGCCTGGTTAGCGGAAATTGTCGCGGTTATCGTGGTCTGGATAAAATATTTTTGAATAATTTTAACGCGCCACTGTGTTCTACTATGTTTGTGGGAAGTGGATTTCGGAGATAATGGTCGGCAAATTATTACTTTAAGTACTTTCAAATGGCGTACCACGGAAATTTATCTCGAAATTGTTTCGTGTAATATGATGTAGCGTTATACTCTGCCTACACTTTTGCGATCAAACTTATCTTGTATCTATAGGAAGTACATTCAATGAATAATAATCGTAAAATATGTATAAATAAAAAAGATGTCTGCAGGGGTAATAAAGAACGCACATGTAATTTCTATGAAAAATTTAATACACCTCTTCAATGTCTTAAGATATTAATACATTGTGTACAATTAAAACAGTATCATTATTCGTCTTCGTACAACAGTAATTCTGATGTAATACTAATGGAGCTTAAATAATTAGTAATTCGTTAACAATTCCATGAAAATACCGATATAGAATGATTTTCAGTATATTTACAATCGTTTCTTTTACATATATCGAATTATGGTTTAATGAACGTTATAATAATCCCTGTATATGGAACGTACAATTTATGTCTCGTATAGTCAGTAACGCATGATTAGAAAGAAACGTAAATAAATTAAGTACATTGCAGTTTCACGCGTGCTATCACACGGAATGAAATTATTATAAAAGTATCTAAAAACAGAATTAATGCATTTACACGTATAAAATAATAATAGGGCACATTTAATTTGAAAGGATTAAAATTACTCGGTTAAACGAATATCAATGTCAAGGAATACTGCAAACAGTAATTCGTATTTATTCTATAGTTATTGGTTTTTTATATAGATCACAATCGATCATTAAAATAACTACAAAGTTAACTTTTAACGTTCGGAAGCATACTAAGCGTAGCAAACCGACTAGTTTCCATTTTCTCAATCATCGTAATCAGAATCCCGTTAAAAATGTCTCTTTCACTAATTTTCTTTAATTCGTCCTCAATTGATAATCTCCGTTTTGTGTAATGTACCTCACCCAAGGTAGAGCTTGGTATCCGCTCTTTTCGATGATTTTCAGATAACGTACTTGAATACCGGAAGTGGTGAAGTATGGAATCTCAAATTTAACTTGTATCGGTGGTTTTCCTTCTACATCTTCCCCGACGACTGATGGCAATCCGAAATGCGCCCTCATTAAATACTCCTTTCCTCCAGGGAAAGACTTGATGAACCAAGTTATTGCACTTTGTTCAGGAGAGTACTTGACACTGCCAATAGTTGTTTTGAATTTAGGGGAGTCAGCATCATTTGGTACAGGAATCACAATTTCCACATTGTTGGCCGTAGAACGTCGCTTGAACTGCGATCTTGCTTTTATCATGTACTCCACTCTGCTGTGGGCATGTCTTTCGATTACAGACTCGATCCATATCAGAGGCTTAACATGAGTATTCAATCTGTACGACATTAGCTCGAACTCTCCATCAGGAGGTATGAAAGAAATTGTTCTGTCATTTTCAAATCGGGACAGTCTCACGCACTGATGAAACTTTACATCTTCCAATTCTACTGATTTAGACTTCCCACGTCCTGTAGATTCGAACAGGACCTTATCATTCAGACCAAGCCTCAATTCTGGCATTCCTGATAGATAAACTCTCATTTTTATGGCACCAACAATCTCAGAACTCAACACGTTTCCATTGGCATTTGCCAGAAGATTTACAGACTCTATCACATCGAGGAAAACTTCATTTTTACGATACTTTATACCCTCTGATCTCCAGGATACAGCATTGGTCACAGCCATAGGAATGCGAGGTTGAATTTCAAGTTTATGTCCCTCCTGGGTAATATACTCCTGTAAAATCTTACTGTCCGTGGTCTGTGGATATCCAAAATCTATTAGCTCATCCAGGAGCTCGTAAATGACAACGAAGTTGTCTCGTATACTTTCTTCTTCCAATTCCTTAAAGTATTCTTGCATCACTTGAACCAATTTATGCAGGAATACAAATACCAATGAAATATTTGCATTCTTCTTTGTGGTTGAAACAATATATAAATTATTGTACTTTATGTACGCGTATGTACATTCAGGAGTTTGGATTATGGGAGTAAGATTGCCCTCTTCCTCGCGTTCCATTACAAGAGGCATGAACTTTTCTATGACACCAGTTTCTATGTCCCCACGATAATTTCGTGAAATCAGAACCTTTCCTTTCACGTCTAAAATATATATCGCAGAGGTCGACATTTTGAAGATGTGTGAAACTGCAATCAAATAAAACCTATTTGTTACCTTGGCAAAATGCACTTCATGGAAAAGGACATTTGTAAATGATCATGCATGGATATAGTATAATACAGGTTATGTTATCAAACAGAAAAATATAAAAAGAAAAATAAGAAATTGCAATACAAAAGTAGAAGCAGAATGTGCGAAATTTATATCGTTAGTGTAGGAGTTAAAATAATCGTGGAAAGCAGAGGTAAAGGGAATAAAATTTGACACACGAACGTCAAGATGTCTAAACAAGATATTTAAATAAAATTTCGTAAAATATATAAGCACTCACGTAAGTTTCTAAGTTTTTGAAAAGTGATAATCCACGGATTATTTACATTGAACACAATTTTTCTTAATAAAAAGACAAGACGAGATTTTATTGACAAAAATCTCACCCTCCCCTCCCAACTGCCTGAGTGCCACTGTGGACCTCCCTGAACTTGCTTCGATTTCAGCGCAGTCGAAGCGCATGCGTTGCCAACTTCATGCGAGATATCGATCGCTTCTCTTCCGCGGCATTCAAACACTTTATAGACAGCAGTATTTAGGAGCACTTATTTCTCTTAACTCCGAAATTAAATATCACCTCGGTGTTATTTCTATCGTACAGAATAATAATTTAGTAGGTCAATCTTCAATTTTAGATAACTATGACGCTTCATTTTCATTTATTATTCTTTACATTTTTGTGTTTTATGAGATTAGTAGTTATATGATTTTGGAAAATTTGTTTTGCAGTTTCAACAAATTTTCATTCCGAAATTTGAAGATGGGCAGCTTAAAAATAACAAAATTATGACAAGATTGTAAGATAGTATAACAAATATCAAGTATTTGAAATTGTAACGCGTATAAAAATTGATTTTATGTCATCTTTCATCATCTCCCTTTCCCAACATCGAATTTATACTCATATGGTTAAAATATGTCATTCAAACCGAAAGATCGTGCGTTCTCAACAAAGGAAGAGAAGTTGGCACTGATGTAGCATTATGTTTGATAAAAAAAAAAGAAAGGAAGAAGAATCTGTCACATTTACGACTTCCGACGGGAATTCCAACGGCACAATGGCCGTCGGTGTTACGTAATAAAAGTGTAGTTCACCGAAGTAGGCAATTGTTCTGAACAAAAGCGCATCGATGGGCGTTCTATGCTCCGCGATGGTTGTAAAGTATCAGGGAACCGAAGGTGATTGAACCTCGTTTAACTGCGAGCTTTTAAAACGAGAACAGCAAGCAAAAGATGGCGTGGAACCAGTCACTGTCAGCTGCCACTCTCTGACTCTGCGAACGTTCATCGGACCCTTTCAATTTTAATTAAAACATAATTTACCTCCTACGATCAAAGCGTAAAATCGTCGCACGAACTCGCCAGACCCGGGAAAATCGAACACCTCTATATTTCATATCGAAGTTTCACAAATTTTTAATGAGATCCAAAAATTTTAATGGTTCTTTCCATTCAAAACGTAGAAATAGATTTTTTTTTATGACATAGAAATAGAAATTTAAATGTAAAAGTTTCAGAGCAGCCATTTTATTTCAAATTAACCATCTGATGAAAATATAGGAAAATGGCGAGGTATGAAGCGCTAGATGGATCTTCACCGGTGAAATTAGAAATTTCGGTGGCGAACGAGTAAACATATTTCCATGATGGATGTACAGGGCAAATATCGCCTCCTCCCCATTAATCGTTAACTTCGAAATCGTTTATCTCGTCCGTTCTCGATTGTCTCGAATCGCGGCGCTGTTTGCGCGAAATTCCGCGAGAAATTCCATCGTAATTGAACGAGGCTAGCTCGATTATAAAGTCAAATCATCGATGGAACGGGATAGGAGTTCTTCCGCCACGGGAAAATGCATTTTCTTTCTCGTTTTTCTTTCGTCGCTCCTCCTGCAACCGTTCCCTCTTTCCCTCTCCGTCCTTCCCCTGTTTCTCTCTCCCATTTAGAATCTATCGCGCCCCTTCCATTCTTTTCTCGCGATTTCGCTGCGTTCGGGGAAATAGGTATTGGAAATGGGTGATGGTAAATAAACGATTTGCTTCCGCTCCGTGATTTAGAGGTTTGCGCTTGATGCGACGGGAAAATGATCAAATAAATAGTTCGCCGACTCTTCTTAATATAATTTTCTTTTTAATTGATTTATTTTGTTCGTCAGGCACAATATTTTATGAAACTCCTGCGAGTTATCTTAACTTTTTTCTTCCCCTTCATAAATATTGATTTCCTATAAAGAATGAACAGAATTTTTAAGGATGACAAATACTAAAAATATAACAGTTGTAATTAAATAGAAAGTAGAAATATTTTCCGCTTCACAATTTTTTTGCATATTGCACTTGCAAAATGCAAATGTTTCGTTTGTGTCTCTCTTTTTACAGAGATCGATTTTTACAAACATTTTGCGTAAAAAGTGCAAAAAACGAAATGGCAATTTACGAAATATTTCAAACATATACCTCACTTCCGAATTTAAAATATCTCGCGGACTGTTGACTTTTTAATATTGTACTCTAACACTTTTTTACGCCGTTCCAGTGGATTAACCTGCGTAAACAGAAATGTGCAAATTTGTTGAAAAAAGTGCATTTACAAAGAATGTACCTGAAAAAATATTTAAAAAAATTGGATGTTTGGAGATGTAGAAACGAAAAGTTGAGGATACAAAAGTAAAAAATTCGAGAACTTTCGCAACTTTCATCGCCACACGTGACAGGATCCAGATTTTTGTCTCTCTCAACCCCCCTGGTGTCTATCTAGTTACGCCGATGTTTCGCTCCGTTTTGTCGCAGTTTCTTTCATTTCCCCGCTTTATTCCCCGACGTGACCACGAAGGCACAGAGCAATCCTGTCGGTTCTCTCGGTCTGTCGATTTCTGCGGATGAAACGTCAATCCCAAGATAAAGTGGCGGAATACAGGACTGTGTTATAGGTTCAGTCACCCCTGTTCGGAGAGCAGCGCGTTGAGGGTTGAAAGTTAGAGCCGCCAGGGGAGTCAGTCGCGGCCGATAATTGAGACTCGAAATTAAATTAGCAGCAACTTCGATTCCTCTGGCCACGTTCCCATGTGTGACTTGGTCACAAACATGGCCACTTGTCTCGATATTCGGAAAGATCTATTCACCCATCGGAAACGCTTTCCCTTTCGAAGGTCGATGACTATAATAAACGAAACATTTTAGTTAACTGTAGTACGAATTTATTGAATAATGACATTTGTAACATTGTTATATATTTTCTTCTGTAACAATGGCTTACATTTTAAAATCGCTTGGAAATTTTAATACAAGAGTTACATAAAGTATTCTATCAGCAACTTCGTCATTCAAATTATACAGTCTTACAAGTTTCATCTTGTCAGTGAGGAAACGTGTATCTTTTTACTCGAGTGACGTTACCAGAGTCGTGAAACAAAAATTGGTCTACAAGGAAAGAAAATAAACTGAACGTATAATAACGAGAGAAACTGAATCACAGGAAATAAAATAAACATTCTGATCAGAAACATAAAATTCTCCTTTGAAATTAAAACAGCTTTTGTATAAAAATATATTACTTTATAAAAATATATTATCTCGCGTTTCTCGATATTAACCGCTTAGGGACTACGATAATACTGCTTCTATATTTCTACATTTCGAGTTGTATCATTTTTAACAACTTGGTAGCAATGTGCTTCTTATTATTGAATATGGCAACCTGCACTAGCGTACTTCCATGTTCATCACGAGCATTTATTATGGCCACAAGTTCGTCAAGATTTAGCAAATTTAGATTGTCAACAACCTCGACAATGCCATTTTTTACATCTTTGAACATTTTTTCAATGAGCTGAAATAGATTCTTAACATTTTGGTCGTTGGAAAGGTCACATGGTGTTTTGCCATCCTTATTTCTAATGTTGTAACTTGCACCGTACGAAAGTAGACATTTGACAATATCCAGAGAGCCATTTTTAGCAGCAACGTGCAGTGACGTAACACCGCTACCACTAGTTTTGGCATTTACAAAGTCAACCATTTTCTCACGACTCACATGTCGTAACAAAACTTCAATAATTTCCTTGTAATTCTTAGAAGTGGCAGTATGTAACGCTGTGTTACCTTTCTTAGTAACTTGAGTAACGTCAGCCCCGTTTTCTAGCAAGATGTTCACAATGTCTAAGTGTCCATTGCTAACAGCGTAATGCAACGGTGTTCTTCCTTCAGTATCCTTGTCATTGGCATCAGCTCCATTCGTTAGCAAACTGCGAAGAGTTTGTATATTACCTTTACTGGCAGCATTGTTGATGTCTGTCTGCAAATGCTTAACAATCTCTGATGCATTTGAACCCTCGAGTTTACATCTGAAATTAATCAATTCCATTTTATGTATAATATCTAAAACAGAAGAGTGATTTAGTCCAAAGACAGCTATTCTTTTATCGAGGCATTCGTCGTAGACTTTGAACGCACTAATCCACTTGTTCTGAGCGAAAAGTACATTTGCTAGATTATATTGAGTATTCAAGGTGTCTGGATGGTTTAACCCAAAAAGGTTTATCTGCAAATTGAGAATCTCTTGATGAGCCTTCAATGATTCGTCATATTTCTTCTGATTGAACAGTACTCCAGCAATATTAAATAACGTTCTTATGGTATCAGAATGATTGACACCGGAAACCATTTTCTTCTTCTCATAAACCATTTTGTACATTTTTAAGGCTTCTTCGTATTTACCTTGGTTGCCTAGTATCATTGCTATGTTATTTTGGGTGCATATGGTGGTTTGATGATTTGCACCAAGTACTTCCTTTCTCTTCTTATAAACTTCTTTATTCATTTTTAATGCTTCTTCATACTTTCCTTGTCTGTCTAATACAATGGCCATGTGGAACTGTGTATCTAAAGTGTCCGTGTGATCTGGTCCTAGTATTTTCTTTTGTTTTTCATATACTTCTTCAAAAATTCTAAAGGCTTCGTGGTCTTTTCCCTGTCTGTGAAGAATCAAAGCATACATACTCCTTGTGCTTAAGGCGTTCTCGTTGTCGAATCCAAACATTTCTTTCTGTTTCTGGAAGATCTCATCAAACATATCTACAGCCTCTTGGAAAGCTCCTTGCTTGTACAATATTTTGGCTATGAACACTTGAATATCCAAAGTGGCAGGATTATCTGGACCCAATAGTCTCTTTCTCCTTTCATACACGGTTTTGAAAATGTTTAGGGATGTTGCGTAATCTTCCTGATACAAGAACAGTAAAGCTGTATCAATCTCTCTGGACACGTCGGGTTGAGATACTTCTTTCAGCTGTTGAACTTTTGAAAATTTATTTTTCATTGCGACAACTATTAAACTTTCATTTTCCCGATTACGAGCATTCATTATTGCTGATATTGTATTAAGATCTCTTATTTTATTAAGGTCAATAATAACTTTGGGGTTATCGTTTACAACATTGTTGAAACATTCACTCACTAATTTTAGCAATTTAATTATATTTCTATCCACGGCAAAATCTAATGGTGTTTTTCCACCCTCAGACACAGCATCGTGTACTGCACCATTACATAACAAAAGCATGACAACTTTTAAATGGGAAAACTTAGCAGCATAATGCAAAGGAGTAAATCCTTTATTACCAGTTATATTAAGATTTGCTTTATTCTGAACCAGGACATTGACAACTTTTTCATAGCCTTTCCACGCAGCATAATGTAATGGTGTCCCATCATAGCCTTTTGATGCAGCATGTTTGGCATTAAGAAATGCTTCTAGTTTGATACACCTCTCTACTTCCGAATAGTTATTATGCTTCACAGCATCAAACAGTTTCTCAGTTGATACT
The DNA here is from genome assembly GCA_036983795.1 of Megachile lagopoda. Lineage (NCBI taxonomy): Eukaryota > Metazoa > Arthropoda > Insecta > Hymenoptera > Megachilidae > Megachile > Megachile lagopoda. The sequence goes on from CM072794.1 coordinate 4,163,968, forward strand.
AATCGATTTGTAAGTCTTTTCTTACTAGCCATACTTGACGGTTTTCTATTAAGTTTGTCCGTGATGTTATAAACTGCACCATTTTGTAACAAAATTTCAATGAACCTTTCATAATCATATCTAGCAGCAGTATGCATAGGAGTCAAACCGTTATCATCTTGAGCATTAATATCAGCACCTTTTGATATGAGATACTTTGCAAGTTCTAATTGATTTCTCATTGCAGCATAATGCAATAGTGTCTGATTATCTGTGCCAAGATCATGAACACTAGAACCATTATCAAGCATAAATTCGACGATATCTTTGTAACCTTTTCTAACTGCAATGTGTATGGGCTTTGAACCATCAGCATTCTTAGCATTAATATCACATCCTTCTCCAATTAAGTACTTTATCATTGTTAGATTACCTTCTTGTGCAGCATTGTGCAATACTGTCCAGCTATCACTATCCTTTGTATTGATATCTACTTTCTGACTCTGCAATGTTATCAGTTTTACACATTCTAACTGATTATGTGTGACTGCTACCTGTAATGGTGTCCTATCTTGAAGATCTTTAATACTGACATCTGCTCCATTCTTTAATAGAACTCTAACAACATCTACGTTGTCATATTCATACACTGCGTAATGTAATGGAGTACCTTCGCTGCAATTAGCATTAACATTAGCCCCCTTTAACAATAAAAGTTCAACAATTTCCACGTTACCGCATCGCGCCGCATAGTGCAATGGCGTGGCTCCTTCCTTATCGACAGCATTAACGTCAGCTCCTTTTGCGAGAAAAAGGTTTACCAAGTCCGTGGTGCGTTTTGCAGCGGCTATATGTAACGGTGTTTTATTATCCATAAATTGTAAGTTAATATCAGCCTTGTTTTCTAACAGAAGTTCTATAATATCTTTGTAACCAAGGAAAGTTGCAATTGATAAAGCTTCACCGTCCAGTGCATCAACGTCAGCGCCATTCGCTATGAGAACTTCAACGATTTCCTTCCAATTTTGTTTAACAGCAAAAGACAATGGTGTCATTTTATAATTAGTCTGGACGTTAACGTTAGCCCCATTTTGTATTAAAATTTCAACGAGTTCTTTATTTCTAGACTCCACAGCCATGTGTAGTGGAGTAAGATCTGTACGACCTGTAGAGTTAATGTCAGCTTTATTTTGTATTAAAAGGTTTACAATATTCTTATAGCCACCCTTAACTGCTGACTGTAAGGTTGTAACTCCAAATTTAGCTACACAGTTTGTTTGAGCTCCACTTTCTGTTAGAAGAAGAATAACGTCCTCGTGTCCGTATATAACAGCAGCATGCAATGGTGTGATACCAAGATTTGATTTGACATTGACATCAGCTTTATTTTTGACCAAAAGATCAACGACATCTTTGTTACCAATCGCGGCAGCTGTATGCAATGGCGTAACACTGCGACTGTTCCTAACATTTACTTTAGCCTTATTTTTTATTAGGAGATCAATAATATCTTTGTTATCGTTTATAACGGCTAAGTGTAAGGGGGTGCAGCTTTTACTGTCTCGGGTGTTAACGTCGGCTTTGCCTTTTATTAATAGTTCAGTGACATCTGTGTGGTCATGCAGAACAGCTAAGTATAGTGGAGTAAATCTACTGTTATCTTTCGCATTAACGTCTGCTATGTTTTTGATTAAAAGATCAGCAATTTCTTTATAACCCTTTTCCACTGCATAGTGCAACGGCGTGACTTTATTGTTATCTTTAGCATTAACATTTGCATTGCATTCAAGAAGAATAGTAACTATTTCTAAATGACCACTTTGTACTGCAAAATGTAGTGGAGTCATACCTTTAACATTAACAGCACTAACTTTGGCCTTATACTTCAGTAAAAGTTTTACAAGCTCCACATACTTATCTTTCACTGCTAAATGTAAAGGTGTATTTTTACTGGCTTTATCATAAACATTAGCATTAGCTCCATATTTCAATAAGATGTTAGCTACCTCCTCGTGACCATTCCCTACAGCATAATGTAAGGGTGTATTGCCATCTTCAAGTCTAACATTGACATCAGTACCCTTTAAAATTAAAGCATTTACTACTTCCACATGACCATTTAATGCTGCTGGATGTAATGCTATTGCTCCTTTATCACTTTTTGCATTAATATTTGCTCCATTTTTCAATAAGAAATTAATTATCTCCATATGACCATACTCTGCAGCCATATGTAGTGAAGTGAAACCACCTATAAGTTCGTTAACGTCGACAGCTTCTTTCTTCAATAAAATTTGAACAACGTCGATATGGTTATTTTTTACCGCAGAGTGTAAAGGTGAAAAGCCAGCTACATCTTTAATATTTGGATTTGCATTATTTTTTAGTAGAATGTCAACAATATTTTTGTTACCATCTTGAGCTGCAATATGTAGTGGAGTTTTGCCATTGCTGTCTTTATTATCAATATATAAATCTGTATTTTTTACAAAAAATTGTACAATATCTCTTCTGTTATATGCAGCAGCAATGTGCAGTGGGCTCTGACTATCACTATTCTTAACATTAACGCTTAAATTATGATCGAGAATAAATTTTAAGACTTCAAGAGAGGGTCCTTTAGCAGCAAAATGTAATGCAGTCCAAAAGTTAAAATCTCTGGCATTGAGATCTGCTCCCTTCTTCAAACAATCTTTTAAATCTTCCAAATTTCCTGCCTCCAATGCATCAAACATCCTTCTTTGATTATTGATAATAGCTAAATTTTCATCGAGTTTATCTTTTGATTTGGAGGGATCATCTTTCAGAGAATTACCAATTTTTTTTGTATTCCCAATTATATTCTCTGTACTTAGTTTTCTAGCATTTAGAATAGCGGATATTGATGGATCAAGTAGTAATACATCAACTAAGGCATTATCATGTGCTAAGTAGTTATACAAACATTTCCCAGTCAAAACAGGAGTGTCATCGTCTAAAAATAGTAAATTGTCTTCCAAATAATTTTTTGAGTTATCTAAAATTGACATTACATCCAATACGAGGGTTGATATTACTACTTGTAATTTGTCATCTTCCTTGTAGGAAGAACATGTGTCAATTAAGCGATTGTTTAATGCATTGGTGTTTAAAATGCTTTTCAACTTATCTAATTTTAGTTTAAGCTGAATATTACATTCTTGTTCTGTTGCAGTATATGTATTCTTCTGTTCATACATAGATATAGAATAACTATCTTCAATTAACTTTTCACGTAATGTCCTGATCCAGTGGACATCATCTATTCTCATTTCAACAATATAAAAAATTTCGAGGAATGATTTCTTTATCTCGTCACCCATTATATGATAGTCATCTTCTAGTCTTGATGTAACACTGTTAAAGATTTTCATTGATAGTTCAGCTATTTCTTTAAGACTGTGAGTTTTTATTTCGGGAGCAATATTCTCTAATATTTTACTAACAAAGAATTTCAACCCTTCAGCAACATTGCAATTAATCTTATTATCATTGAAGACAATACGTAAGAACTTTAATGATCCAAACCCTTGAATATAGTTAGTTTCTAATGCATTTAATTTAGTTCTTGCAAAATTGATTATGCTACCAATTTTATTAAACAGTTCTTTTTCATAATCTGTCTTGTAAAGTATAGTTTCCCTCAAGCTTTCAATCGAGATCTCCAGTCTCTCATGGTCATCCATTTTAAAACATTTTAGACCCATTTTATCCAGTTTGATATTGTTAAGTTCTGCCATAATTTCTTTTATTTCATCTAAATTTTGACTACTAACAATTCGTTTAAGAAGAATTCTGATCATTTTCATTTTGTTGTCACAAAGAATATCAGAAATAATGTCACTAATTTCCTCAATATCATCTTGGATTTCAACAAAGAAGTCAGTATCTGCATCTTTTTCGATCTCTATTTTTTGAGAAAGCGAATAAACAGAAGATTCTGAATCATGCAAATCTATAACAACTTCTCTTGCATACTCTGGTAATGTTAATAGAAGAAGTTCGCTTATAGTGTCAGATAATTTAGGAGATTCCAAAGTATTTCTTAAATATTTACTAAAAACATGTAAGATTCTTGTTATAATTATCTCTCCCTCCATTTCTGAAGGATAGATTGATAATGCCAACTTTATATAATTATTTATTTTCTCTAAAGTATACATGTCCCTAATTTGTTGATAATCATTATACAATTCTTCAAACTGAGGACAATCGTTAATAATGTTTGCAACAACTGTATGTCGTGTTAATTTTGGAAGATCAGATATTTTAGTACTATCCATTGTTTCTATATTAATTTTTTCCTCTTCAAGCTTCTTTCCAAAATATTCTAATTGGTTTAATACTTTTTTCTTATTTAATATAGCATAATAAAATAGATTTATTTCTTGTCGTTTAGTGTAAGCAGATACAAAACTGACCAAATAAAATTCCATTTCTTCCCAAGGTAATCTATCATAAGTTGATTTCAACTGTTGTTTTAATGTATGAATGTTTTGTGCAATAAATTTTGCTATGAATAAAAACTTTTCATCTACTTTTTCTGTATTTGAATACTCAGCTTTTAACAAATTAATATTCTCAAGTACCAATTCAATCCGTTTTTTGATAGTATTAAGATCACACCTACAACTATTATCTGGTTCAGAAGTATCAGAGAAGAAACGCAGGTCTATTAACTTATCTACGACAAAAATTTCCATTTCATATGACAATGGTACATTCTTCAACTTCAGTTCTTTGTAAACTCTTGAAAGAATTTCATCCAATTCATTTGAATGAGAATTAAAGTAATTATCTGGCCATTTGTTAATTAGTGTATCAAGGAATTCGACATTACCTGAACGTATAGCATAGTAAAATGCATTATGGCCAGTTTCATCTGTATTACCTGGTAATATAGCACTTCTTCCAATATCCACTGATAAATTATGTAGAATTTTATTAGTACTATCAAATAAGTATTTCAGTATCTCCTGTTTATTTTGTTTACAAGCTAAAATAACTAAGTTAGTGTCTCTAATAGGATTATTAGGATTGTCATAATAATCTTTCAATGCTACTTTATCCTTGATCTCGCTTGTGTAATCAACTAAAGAGCTTAATCTTTTTAAATGATCAATGTTACCCTGTGATACCGCTTTCTCAAGTTCAATAAAAACCAAAAGAAACAGTTCTTCAGCATTTGCTTTTTCATAGTTGAGCTTCATATATTCTCTTGCAAACTCTTCTTTCGATGCATAGGAACGTGATATAAATTTTTTATTTTTTTGGTAAAAACTAGCCTGCTGTTTAGATGCTTTCGCAGCCTCCATTATTTACACCGCTATTAAAATAAAAAAATTCAATATGATAGAAAGTAAAATAACTTTAGTATTATAGTAAAATAATTTTGAAAGGAAGACTTACTTTAATATAAAAGAATTATTTATTTACTCTTTGGTATGCAATAATTTGTAGTAACACATAAAAATCTTCAGAAAGTACCTGTAGTGTGCATGAAAACTGAATTATGTATCTGAACATTAACGGTCAAATTTTCATAAGAAAGTAAAACAGATTATTTCCAATATAAACGTGTGCAAAATAAGTTGATCTTACAGTATAACGATGTTATAAAAGCTCAACTGGTCCACATGAATCAAAGAAATAAAACTTCAAAACCAAGGAACTATAAAACTGATGATAAAATTAAATACATATAATCACATGTAATATTCTTTATTATATACGCATTTCTTCCTTGTAACCGACGTTATCCCCACCAACTCTTAGCGCTATTGTGTTGCGAACCTCGTGCTATTTGAACTACCCTCGTCAAAATAAGAAAAGTAAAATGGAATGTTTATATAGCGAATATTAACAATATTCGATCTTCTTTTAAAACAGAATAATTTGTTAAAATTAATTCAAACCAATTTCAATTTTTACAGAAGTCAATACATTTGTTTAGTGGAAAAATTTGCAACTGGTCAGAGTAGTAAAGAAACAAGTGAAGGTTACTTACGTTTATAATTCTTGTTTAATTTAAATAACTTTCATTATTTGGTCAGTTAAAAATATGTTTATTATGGATTACTTTCTTTTAATAGAATTATGTATGTTATTTTGTCACTATAAAAGTATTTAAGCGATTTGTTTCCTGAATTATTAATAATCGATAAAAGTACTTGTTATTAAGACTTTAAGAATATTAAAATGTCCTTCACCCAGCTAGAAGTTAACGAATATTATTTTAATTAAGTAATTAGCAAGTATCGTAGTTAAAATATTCCTCTAATACCTTCAGCAAAGAAAACATAAAAGTTGGATCAATTAAATTGATTAAATCCGATGAGAGACAGCTTTGAAAACTGATCACCTTCGTACCCTCAGGTACCGCACGCGAAAAAACAAAAATTAATCGAAGGAAAATTCCAACGTTAATTAACTCGGGAAAAAATTAATTTGAAATTAACTCGAGAAGATTCACTTTGAAGGGATTAAATCACGTTCGAAAGAATATTATCCTCCTGCACTAGCCAGCTTTTTAGAAGGAATTTCCTCAAAATCAAAGCTTTAAGCCCCTCTTTACATGCTTCCTTACACGTTCTTCGAGAAAACAAGAATCATTAACTTGATCCCCCACGGAGGAGATTGTTTTCGCGAACATCAAAAAGCTTTTTCAGCTTCTCTGTTCGAGGAGAGAAACGTGTTGGCTGTTAGAGCGAAAATCCGAGAAAACTCTGAGGGGATACTCTGTCGACCCAACTAGAAACTATTAAAGTATGAATGGAAATTATTAAAATGCGACAAGTATCGTGCATGGGAAAACGAAATTCGCGTTAAAATAACGCCACGAAGACACGCGACATTTTTTTATCGCGAAACGAAGCTTAAAAAGCCGCGGAACTTTTTACAGAGTCGCGTTAACGATAAAGTTGACAAATCGTTTCGTTAGCGACATGAATAACGGCCTTAAATCGTGTTATACCTCGTTCATTCATTTCCAACTTTTAACTTAAATGCGACTCTAATCTTACTTATCTGAAACTTTCAATGAGCACGCAAGAATTACCAACTTGGAGTACGATGATTTTTCTTTAAACCGAAGAAAAATGCCACGGAAAGAAATATTATTTTACAGTGTATACCGTTTGGCGTTAAGTGTTTGTAATCCATTTATTTTTATAGATTTTCATTCATTTTAACAGCGACGATGTTTGATTGATATTAACGCGTAATTAATTGAAGAAGTCTTTTCACGTTTTATGCAACAAGGATGATGAACGATGCACATTGTGTTCTTTAATTAAAAGCTAACACTTCGAAACGAAAACTTAAAGCGCGAGATTTCAAGTACGTGTTTCGAAAATAAATGAGAATGTGTGCGTTGAACGAAGCCGTCGATGAGTGTGTGTTTGGAGCCTCTCTATAATTAAAATTTCGTTTCGATGAAAATTCATTCGGCGTTGAACAGCGTTCGTTTAAAAAGATTAATAATTTCTGCGTGCTGAAATTTCGGTTATCATTTATTGACGCCCGATGCGATAAATATAACGTTGTGCTTCGTTCACATATTAAATCATATTTCTCACTGAATCTACGAATATATTTACATTTCACGAGGGGAGCAGTTGATTCGGGGAAATCGAAGATTTCTAAATTTTTACAAGTTTTCTTTGTAATATTTTACAAATAAAATATTTTCAAATTTAATAAAAGTTAGTTGGAATTATAATCTCAATGAATTCTTAAATTTTTTAATTTTCGACATTTCATAACATTCCAAATGAAAAAGATTCTAAAAAGATTTTCCAAATGAAAAAGATTCTAATTTCAACCTCTCGAATTTTCAAATCTTGAATCCTTAGATTTTAAGAATTCTAAATTTGTAATTCCATAGATCCATAGATCCCTAGATCCCTAGATTCCTAGATCCTTAATTCCCTAAATCCTCAAATCTCTAAATTCCTAAATCCCCCAATCCCAAAATTACCAAATTTCCCAAATTCCAAACCTCACATTTCCAAATTCCCTAATCCCCAAATCCCCAAGTCCCAAAAACCCCAAATTTCCAAATCCTACATTTCCAAATTCCTAAATCTCTAAATCCCTAAATCCATAAATACCTAAATAATCATAATCCCTAAATTTCCAAAGAAGGTTTCAGAAAGTTTAAAAATGAATGGAATTGAAAAATAATTTCTAGAAAATTATTGAAAAATGATGGAGTTCATACGGGATTAGAAAAGGTTAATTTCGAGTAGGTGCGCGCGAATCGTTGCTAGAGCTTATGGTGTTGCGGATATAAATCTTTAAAGCAGACAATCCAGGAGAATCATGTCGGAGATTGAATGAGCCTCGAGCGAAATTGGAGCCGAGGAAGATTGCCGCGTCGGACGTCTAAACTTTGTAAACTCATGATTTAAATTTGTTGCTACCTTATTCGACGAGTATTAAACCGAGCGAAGCACGGTTGCATGGTGAAAATATATTCATTATTTTCGCGCAATCTTCGATCTTTAGGCTGGTGTGCGGGCGTGAAATTCATCAATTTCAAACTGATATCTCGGACTTCGTTTAGATCGCATGTTTCCTTGATGTTGCGTGAAGATTCTTGTTACAATTTTTATGATACATGAAACAATCTCCAGGTCCCTTTTATTTCGATTTTAATCGGTTAAATAGGTGGGCATATCAATTTTAGCATTTAAAAATTCGGAGAGAACTTCTTTGAGGAATTTGGAAAAGACTCTATAAAAAATTGGTAAATATCAGAGATTTGGAAATATAAATATTTAGAAGAATTTGAGTTAAACGTTGTATTAAAAGTTGTGTATAAAATAAATGTAAAACTAAAAAATTACAAATGTGTGCTATATAAATTACTCCACCGTAGAAACTAATTGTAATTAAAAAAAATCTGCATTTGCATACGAAAGGGTCGGAAACCTAAACAGCGAAGCGTTACCCAAGGATTAACAAAGGCTTCGTTTCTTTTAATTTCAGATCGTTCGAGCCGTGCATCAAAAACGGGGCAAAGTTAGCGGTCCAGTAAAAATAACGTTCATGGAAACAGGACGGTATTCAGGAGCCTCTGTGTTCTCTCGTTCGGGGGATGTTTTGAGTGCAATTTAACTTGCAGCCGAAAGGGAAGGTCGAGAGGAGAGGAAAAAGAAGAGCAGAAGGGAAGACTGGTCTCACCGCGGGCCAGAAAAGCGGGAAGCATCGTTTTGCATAACGAAGTTACCAAGCGATTCGTCGACGCCGCCTTGGATTGCCTACGAAACAGCTCGGAAACCGTGGCTGCGCTGATTGAAAATATTTCTACAACGTAGCTTCCGGTGACGACGCTAAGGTACATCCGGATGCAATTTTACCCTCTCGACGAAACGTATGGAATATTTTCGGAGAAAATGTCTCCGAGATCGTTCCTCCTACATTTCCACCTTGCTTTCTTAACCTTATTCCTTTGCGATAATTATTATTTCAAGAGATGCATCGATATTATCGGGAAATTGGAGGGTCAGTTTTAGATAAAATATCCTTTTTGTAAAATTCGTTCAAGGTGGTTTTAAAATTTTTGATAATTATTGTGGAAGCACAAAAATTGTCATGAAACTTGTTCAAACATAGATTGATGGTACAAAACATTTAAAGATAGCTTTATCTGCAACCTTGAATTGTATATTAATCCACGTGTAACGAGATCTTGAAGACTACAAAGTACTAATAATATAATATAATAAGTTTATTTAAACAAAAACATAAGAAATGTACTCTCCAAAAATCAACACAATTCTACCAGTCCCAAGAAGCTTATTAGCGCATTACTTAATAAGTGTTAAATCAATGTCTAACGTGTTTAACGTCTATAAATATTTAACATCTTATTTAAATATTATTAAATATTAATTTCACACTTATTAGTCCTTATGTACCCCTATGCATGTCATCGCCCAAAAACACTAGGTAGTCCTGGTTTTTATGAGTTACTCTGTTATGACCTTTTTGCTGTCTTTAGACCTGCCCTGAACGATATCCTTTGTGCAGGACTTCTCGCGGTGATCTTGTTGGGCGAACTCGAGCCGTGGCAAAAGTCGCTTTCCACGGTTATGGTGCTGGCGTCGCTGCGAGTGGCCGCCAGCAAATGCTGTCATGCTCTTGCCATGCCAGCCGGCGGCCAAGAAGAGGCCGCTGGCCACGAGGTCCTTGAGAAAATCAACCAGCTACCTGATCCTGATCGTTGTCGTGATCCTGCTGATCGGCCACGAGGGATCCCGGGCTGCCACGCAAATCCGCTACGCTTCGCGCATCGTCGAGACCAAGAGCGGACAGATACGAGGGATTCTTCAGGTATGTATCGATTTTCTTCCTCTTCGTTGCACGAGGACCCGACTCGAACCAACGAACAGCTTCTGGATGCCGAATATTGATTTTAGAAGCTGCTCTTTGTTTTTCATCGGGCCAACATCGATACCGGGATGAATGCTTTACGATGCTGAGGAGATAGCTAATGGAGGATGTTGGGTTGGGTTCTATTTTTTGCACTACGTATTTAATGCATGTATTGGGATGAAACAGAGATGATTGTGGCGATGGAGAGTTATTAGCTTTAATCGCAGCATTTGAGGGGGGATTTTTTGGTGGTGCGAAGTTGAAGAATTTGGGCTTTGGGGATTGCGGAATCTAATTTGGAAACTTGGAGATTTGGGAATTTGATAAGTTAGGTGTTTGGGTATTTGGTACTTGGGGGCTTAATATTTGGTAACTTGGGAATTTGGTACTTTGCGTATTTGGTACTTTGGGAATATGTTAAATGGTAACTTGGAAATTTGAGAATTTGGTAATTTAGGAATTTGGTACTTTGGGAATTTGATGTTTTGGGAATTTGAGTATTTAGGAATTTACTAATTTTTAATGTGGTAATTTGGTAATTTAGAAATTTGTCAATATGAAAATTTCTAAATTTGTGAATTTGCAGCTTCAGGGTTTAATGTAGTAACTTGATATAGGAATTTGATAATCTAATAATTCCTGAATCCCCAGATCTGCAAACGCACATTCACTTTCACACCATAAAAATTCGAAAAACCTAAATTCCCAAAATCCTATTCCCAAACTTGCATTTATAATTTACTCATTTAAAAGGTCCAAAATGGTCGACTTCGATAATCCAGAAATCTACATCGAGTTTGCCTCGATCTAAACCTCCATATTTTCGACTGTAGCATAGAGTAGGATTTTTGAAAGGAAATTTTTTAAACGTAGTCGTGAACGATTCAAAAAGGGAATATCGATGTCGCATTTGAGAAACGTCAATCAACCAGCAAAAACGAACCGGTTCTGACGTTTACTGCGACAATCGGCCAGCCAGGTGGTAGACATGAATTGCGTTTAATAGATATTCATATCGACAAGGGGGAGGGGGTTGGGGGATGCAGAAGGATCGATGGGCGTCGAATGATTTTACAGGCAATCCGTATCGTGACGGAAACGGACAGCCAATTTCGTTCTCGCGAAAGTATCCGCGAGTTATCGAACAGCTCTTTTTTCCTCCTCTTTTTTTCATTCAATCTTTTATCGAACCACTTCTGCAAGTTTTAAAACGCGCTTTCCGCGTTCTCGCGACGTGTTAAAGCATTACCATTTCTGAATTTTAAATCGTCGCTTTAACGGGGAGTGACACGAACGAAACACTCGACGTTAACTCGATATCGTTCCTGTTGCAGACGCTCGCGATAAATAAGTTCGATTTTTCTTTCGTTTTAAAATTCACCTACGAATATCGATCTTTACGTGAGCGAATGATCGATGGAAAGATCGGAAAAACGGTCTAATGAAAGAACGTTGAGGTTGTGCATAAATAATGATGGTTTTTGGTATTTTATAGTTGTGTCGATTTTCGAACAATCAAGCGAAATTCACTGTGGTTATTCATGCTGATGATTTCGTATTTACTATTTATTCCCGTTTACTTTAGCTTGAAGTGAAGTGTATTAAAAATGTGGAAATATTGAATTTTTATATCCTACATTGTTAGATTCCTGTATTTCTAGATATTTGTGTTTCTAGATCACTGTATCTTTAGATGCATGTATCCCTAAATCCCTGTATTTCTAAATCCCTGTACTCCTAAATCCTTGTATCCTTAAATACTTGTGTCCCTAAATCCCTATGCCCCTAAATCCTAGATCCCTGTATCCCTAAATCACCGTGTCCCTAAATCCCTGTGTCCCTAAATTCCCATAATTCTAAATCCCCGTATCCATAAATCCTTGTATCCCTAAATTCCTGTATCCCTAAATTCCCGTATCCCTAAATCCTTGCATCCCTAAATACCTATGTCGTTAAATACCTATGTCTTCAAATCCCTATATTCTTAGGCTATGCCCAGTTTCAATAATACGAGTAAAAATAACCTTATTCCGAAGTAGAAAACGAACGTCCAATCGAATAAATAATTCCCGACAAGATGAGTGTCGTTAGGTTAAATCCGGAAATCTTCTCCGGTATATTCATGGAATATTCGAGTATATCGATTCTTCCCGTTTTAACCATAGCAAGGCTATCGAACGATTGGCTGGTAGAGAGGGTTTGAATATCCGATGCATTGGAAATATGAATCGAAGCACGCGAGAACTGCTGTCCGAAAAATTTTACCGATACGAACATCTTAGTTGCCGATCAATTGTCGTTCAATGGACGTTCGAGGGGTTTTGCTCGGCAAACAGGTCCCAGGAAACGTAACAGTCTTTGATCGAGACCGAAATTGACCCCCACATCTTATCATGATTTTTTTAAACATTGTATACTTTGTAGAGAAAATTTATAGCTTCATGTATTAAATCTTTCGAACTCGAAATCACTCATCTTTTCAATTTTTCCTGATCGAGTTCCAATTTCAACATGTACAAATTCTCAAATCCTGTAATTTGCAAGTCTGTATCTGATTCAATTATTAATAACAAATAATTTGATATCTAATACCGTTCACATATTTTGGAATCTGCAAACTCTAAAATTTCCAAATTGTCAGAAGCTGAAATTTTGAGAAATAAAAAGTTACCTGATGTCGTTCAAATTATCCATTGTACCCAGTTTCAGCAAATTTCAATCCACAGCTATACTTTTCTTCTATAAACGACTATAAACGAGCTGTAAGTTGTTCGATCTGGTTCGAAGAAAAAAGCTGAAGAAAGTTCGGAAGCGTAAGACGCTCGGAAATTGGACTGATCATTCGAGTACTTTCAATCAGACGGTTTTAATTCGTTCAAAGCTGTGTTTCCTGACAAAACACGGCTACCTGTCTAAGAACGTTTTCTCAACGAAGGTAAACTTGAACGTGGAAGGCGGGCGAAAGAAAGAAGCAGAGAAGCGGGTGGAAAATTCAGAGGGAAAATTTCTTTCCTTTTTCGTGACTCGGAACTTTCGACGGCAAACTTGCCTTTTAAACTTAACTTTCCACGGTTAATATAAACGGAATATCACGGTGTGAAACAAGTACTCTTTGTTGTGGATAATAGTGCAGTTCTTTTAAATTCACTAATTCCCTAGATTTCTACTTATTTCCATGGACACTAATTCTGTTTGGATCTCCGCATAGATTATCATTTCTATAAATATTTAGTTAGATCTCAATTTTTCTCCCAGTTCCTCATTTTTCTAGATTTCCAGCTTCTCGGTTTTTCATCTCCCTAGATCTCTATTTTCCTAGATTATAATTTCTCAAGTTTTCTATCTCCTCAGATTTCCATCCTCATAGATCTCTATTTCCCTAGATTTTCATTTCTGAAGTTTTGAATCTCTCTAGGTCTCCATCTTCTCGGTTTTCTATTTCCCCAGATCTCTACTTCCCTAGATTAACACTTTTAAAAATTGCCACCTCCCTAGATCTTTATTTGCCTATATCCATTAATCAAGTTGTCCATCACCCTATTTCTACACATCTCCATCAACTCGATTCTCCATTTCCCCATATCTCTATTTTCCTACATCTCTCTACTTTTCCAGTCCCTACATTTTTCCTTTCCTAGTTCCTCGTTTCCCTAGTACCTCATTGTTCCAGAAACTTGTTTCCCTAGACCTCTGTTTTCTGCTATTCCCAGGAAACACAGAATAATTATCTCTTCCGACCATGTAACGAGAAGACCGCGACTGCGAAATCGATAAATATCATGAGAAGTTTTAGGCGATTTGACGTAGAACAAGTCGCGCGGAAGGATGAACGTGCGGTCGTTCCGGACGAACTGCGGTCCCGTAATTTACAGGGCGTTTTTAGCTTGGCCAGTCCCGCTGGATGGATGGATAACGAGAAAAGTTTTTCGCCCGGGACGCCTGCTGGACTTCTACATTACGTTGTAACACGACGCGACTCGTTCCTCGTGCGGCTGGTCCGCTCCATTTCGCGCGATTGACCGTTACCCGCCGCCGGGAACAAGAAGAACATACACACAGGGTGTGTCTGTCGTTTTACAACATCGATTACGTCGTTATCTATGCAAAAATCTAACTGGAACTTCCAAGCAAGTTGTAGACGCGGATCGATAACCTAATGGAAGAGAGGCGAATGTTTTTACTTGTAGGCTGCGTGACTTTTCAAATTTATATTTGAAATTGTTTAATTCCCGTAATTTCAAATTTTTGAAGTTCTAAAAAATCCTGGACTTGCAAATTCCTAAATTACTTAATCTCTAAATCCCCAAATCCTCAAATCTCTAAGTGCTTAAGTCCCTAACTTCCCAAATTCCCAAATTTTCAAACAACGTTTCTCAAAGATAGATTTCAGTAGTATAAACCCAGAACAGTCAGACAGCGATAAAGCATTGAGTCAAACATACACCAAAGACTACCGTTTCACTCGAATTAATAAAAGCTCCGACACGTTTAAATATTTTGAAGATTGCGTCCTAATCCGAAGGCCAACATTGCGCGCGTACTTGCATTGTCCCGTCGACGATTAACGGCAAAAAAATGTCGGAAAAACGTGAAAGCTCGCGTTAACGCGCGAGTGAAGGTAGAAAAAAATTGCACGCTCCTAACGCGGCTTGAACCTCATAACGCATTCGCATACTCTCGAGCTGCGGTGTTTAAAAATTAAACAGCCCGATCTGGGCCACGACGATAAATAAATCGGCTAGAAAATCCGAGAGGCTAGTTCTTAGTTTATGGAGAAGCTACGTTTTTCCCGCTACGCTTCGCAATTTTCCGCTAATGCTCTCTTGAAAGAAAGAAAAATCGTGCACCCTGCCGCATCGTGAAATTCCACTCTTCCGAAGAACAAACCATCGAAACTTCGCTACATTTCATCGTTTTATTTCTGTTTTTATCAAGTTTATTGCTATGGCGGGAATATGAAATCGTATCCGACGTAGAGTGGGACTTCGCAAACTTCTACGGGTCACTGGTGGGTTCAGTCTTTAAGGAACAGACATTACAAGTTTTGTTAGGATCCCAAATTTCCAACAATCGCTCAAGTGTAAAGGTTCAAAAATCCGCTAGGACCCAAGCTCATTCCAAAGTCCCACAGCCGTACATCCAAACGTTGGACTAAATAATATAAAGTCACTTTATGGTCATCTTTCTTGTATTTCAACCCCCCGAAAAGTCTAGTTTCATATCTCAGAAGATGAGGCTTAGAAGAGTGGAACAGAAGCTTTAACGCACGAACCTCCATCGAAGCTAGGTAAGAAGTTCGTTTGTTGCCCTTTCCCATAACGAATTTTTCATAACTCCCGTACTAATTACGCTTTTCATCCTACGATCGCGTTGCCTTAATCACGGGGTAATTACGGTTACGCTAGTCCACCGGTCGTCAAACAGCCGGTAGGTGGACGCGTGTACAATCTGGCAATAATAATGGCCGCTCACGGTAATGCCACCATAATTACGGAACGATGACATTACGTCGGCCCCCGGAACGATGGACATTGTATACGCTTTGGCCGGCTTCGGGAGCAGCACACGCCAACAATGGCGCATGATAAAATGTTTAGCAGTTTACATGCCAATTGTCCGCGACACAGGGAATCGCGACAGCTGTCGCCCTACCGTGGACTTTATGGCCGGTAAACGACCACGGAAAATGAAAATGTTCGACGAATTTTCCCGGGGACGAGGCATCGGGAGGCGTTCCTAGAACTCGTGTGTCATGGGATAACGACCAAGTTGCCGAGGGATCGGATGCTCTTCGTTATTTCGTGAAAGCGGGACGCCATCTTGAGGAGGGAGGGTGGTTCTGGAGGATCGTCGGGAAAGATAGCTTGATGCGGATTTTATTGGTTTCGGCTCCGGAATTGGGTATTTGGCGCAGGGTTCGACTACGATATTATACCTTTTTTCTCAGATATTGGATAGTTCGGCTCTAAATTTGTTGCGAGATTTCGAGAATTTAGGAATTTTTTAATTTAAACATTCGAAAGTTCAGAAACTTGAGATCTTCAAAACGTTGTTAATTTGACGACTCGAAAATATCATTCAGGTATTTGTAAAGTAAGTTTCGAAGCTTGAGAAGATTAAAAATATTTAGGTTAAAAAAAATAAAATGCTTAACCATAACCCTCCCATTTTCTATCGCCAGTCAATCAGAGCAATATAAACCCGCGTGAAACGAAGCGATCCCAGCTGCTAACGAAACTCGATAATTGCTTTCGTTAGACGTAATTGCGCAGAAAAAGAAAACACTGCCATTCGCCAGGCTTTCTTCGAAGCAATTATACCGTGAGAGCTAATAAATCTCGTTTGGTACGCGTCGACGTTAATTGCAGCAGCCAGGTGCCTCGTGGAAAAGTCCTTTTCCCTCCCTGCTCGTTCAAGAACGACGATGGAGCCTGCATCGAGTTCAAAATCACGAATTCCCATTAACGGGAGGGCCTGTGATGTTACCCGAGGAATAATAAAGAGAGTAAGCCAAGATGTGAAAAAATTTCAAACCTCTGGCCTTATTTCTGCCCCCTCTCCAACGCTCTGTAATTATAATATTCCCTTGCTACTCGAATAAATTCTTTCTGCCCTTATCGCTAGGATACTTTGCCCTGACAGGCATACGTCACACTCATCGATGAAACTTTTTCTGATAAATCTAGAACAAACCAGTACCAAAAGACGCCAAAAGTTTTGACACGTTTGTCAAATTTTATACTTGATATAATAAAGCCGAAGCGCATTTTAGTAATTTTTTGGAGTTCGTAATCGAGAATTTTGTATATGTCGCGTTGATTTTCCAACGATGAAAGCAATAATTACGACAGGAATTGTGGTCCAGCAATCTCGCAACGAGAAAAAAGAAGAGAGGAAAAAAAGAGCACGGGAAAATATTTAAAAATCGTTTTCCCTGGTGATTTAATCTGGTTCGCTTGCGTGCTTTCGAGCCCGTTAAAAATTAACGACCTTCACCTGTCGACATCGCTGACGGTCAGTGGTCGTTCGTGAAAATGCCTATGAAGCAAGCCTGTTGACGCGTTTATTTATCCTCGGGAGACCCTCGATTTCCCTGGTCGCAGTACCATTGATTTCTCTTCAATATTTCTGTTGATACGCCCGCGCGATTATCTTCAACTCTCTCTCCTCTCGTTCTACCCTTCATATATTTCCTTTTACAAAATCGTTGCAAATTTTATTTTTACCACTGACATCGTGATGGATAACTGTATATTCCTTCCATATAAAATAGCTTTCGAACAGTTTTAAACTGTAAAAATGATGTGCAAAGAATTTCCTACGTTCCCATTTCGAAGTTTTTAAAAGCTCAACTTCAAACTTTGAAATATTGAAACGCCAAGTTCACAAATATTTAATCTTCCAATAAATTGCCTCGAAAATTTGCAAATGCAGAGGTTGAATTTCTGTTCTTAAATTTCGAAATTCCCATCCGTCTAAATTTCGAAACGCGCCAGGAAGAAGTCTGTTATTTTCGTATGGCGATTGATCACGTTTCTGTTTTCTGTTTTAGGAGTTCAACAGCAAACACCTAGATCCCGTGGAAGTGTTTCGAGGTATACCGTACGCGGCACCTCCCGTAGGAGATTTACGTTTTCGAGCGCCGATCTCGCCGATCCCCTGGGACGGCATCAAGCTGGCGGATTCGTTCGGCGCTGTTTGCCCGCAGCACTTTCCCGACATTCGCAATGACACAGTTGCTTTGTTGCAAATGCCCCTCGACAGGTACCACCAGCTGAAGCGTTTGTACATGTTCCTGACCAATCAGAGCGAGGACTGCCTGTTTCTGAACCTGTACATACCCGGCAGTGGTAAGAACAATGGTTCATCTTTCTTTTTCTCGATATTGGTATATCTCTACCATTTTTTGGTTGAAACGAGATGAATGATTATTGTTTTGATACTGTTGCAACATGGAAAATAATTGCGAAGAAATATGAACGTTTTTCAGCATTTCATATTTTTTCAAAATTTTAACTTTAGTTTCTATAATTTTATTCGTTACTTTTAATTACAGAAGATACGCGTAACACAATCTGTTTTGGACATGCTCTACTGTTTTACAGTTGCAAAACTCAAAAAGTTTTAGTAAGCTTTGATAATTAATTACGTGAATAATTTTTAATTACAATGTAGAATTTAAAAAATCGCTTCTTATTTTTAATCGCGTATATGAATTGTGAATTATAAACATTTGAAATAATCCTACCCAAAGTATCAAAATAAAATTATCGTTTATTTAAATCACAGGACATTTGCGAAACCTTTCTACAGAAACATTGTGTATTATTTTTAAAATAATAATTTATCGCTGACATCGCGTTCAGTTAAACTATAGTTTAAAAATGGGCAACATCAATCAGCTTTCAAGCAAAAGAATGAAAAATATCGTTCGTTATAGCAAACGTCACTGTTATAATTTTGATCGAAAGCCTCGTAAAATGAACGCAGACTTTTCAACGATGTCTCTCCTCGTAAATTCGACTCCAACGTTGATTCGAATGATATACGAGGCCGGCTCTTACTTTCATGATAATACCCGGTATAAAGGTACTAATTGCTTCGGGACTAATTACTTCAGGAAGTAAGTTGTTTCGTAATACCACACTGTTCCATAAACAGACGATAGGTAGCCGACTCAAAATTTCCTGGCCGTATATTATAAACGTGTGCTAATTAATTACGAGCATCGCGCCGGAGTATCTTCTCTTCTGGATGCAAAGGTGAAGTTCGTCTGCTTAATTGGACGCTTAATATACGACATGGTATATCAAATAATTATCATAGAACTTTCTGCTTCCTTTTTTTTATAATTCGTTTCAAATTTTATAACGCAGTTCTCGAATTTTCAAGTTTGGAAATTTAGTTGCATTTACATGATCTTTTGTGCGATTCTTCCCGCTTCTGTAGCTCCATCTAGAGTTACATGACGAAGGTTAATGTCATATTTGTTTTTTTTTTTTTTTTTTGTTCAAATAATATGAATTATTTAACTACTCGTACTGTAATTATTTTATTTCTCATTTGAACTTGATTATTTATACTAATATCCGTAGAAAGAACATACGTAGATTCAAGTATTTGATCACGTAAGAAATGACTTCGGCAAAATATTATCTTTTACACATTCGCAATTTCAAATTTGATCTCTGTGTAATTCGAACTACAGTGATTTGATTAAAACAATCTTATATGCAGTTGTGAACTCGAGAATATAAAAGTTTAATACGTCTTACTTTGATAACGTCATTTCAAGATATCTCAAATTATGAGTCACAAATAATGTTATACAAGCACAACGTTGGTGGGAAATAACCGAATAATCATGGCTATAAGGAAAAAGTACGTCAGTAATCAAAGATTGCTATATATAATCTTATCGTCGTCAATATTAGATATAATTCCTTGAACTTGACGCTTTGCTAGTTTGTTTTATGTATACCATTCAGAGTTTTGTTAATTTTGTTGAGTACAACATTGAGTAAGTGTTTGAGTAAGTCTGAAAGATATTTTATATACAAATAATATTACTTTAATTTTTGTCACATTAAATTAACTTTATTGTTTTAATAGCAGTATAAATAATGGAAGCTGCAAAAATATCTGAAGTGCACGTTAGTTCTTGCCGCAAAAATAAAAAGTTTATATCAAGCTCATATACGTCGAAAGAAGAATTCAGAAGAGAATATAGAAAACTCAACTATGACAAAGCACAAACCGCAGAACTATTTCTTCAGATTTTTACTAAACTTGAAAAAGCAGTATCAGAGGGCAGTATTGATGACTTTAAAAATTTACGATGTTTAATTACATACGCAAGCCAGATGAAAGATGAATTAAATTTGAAAGATTATTACAATAATTTTAACAATCCTATTAGGAACACTAACCTAGTTATTTTAGCCTGCAAGCAAAATAAACAAGAGATACTAAAGTACTTATTTGATAATGATAGTAAAATTCTAAATGATCTATTCATGGGTATTAAAAGAAACATTATATTACCAGATCATGAAGATGATGAATGCCATAATGCATTTTATTATGCTATACGTTCAAGTAATGTTGAACTCCTTGATACGTTAATTAACATATGGCCAGGTAATTACTTTAATTTTCATTCGGATGAATTGGATGCAATTCTATCAAAAGCTTATGAAGAATTGAAACTGAAGTATATACCACTGTCAGACGAAATGGAAATTTTTATCGCAGATAAGTTAATAAACCTCCGTTTCTTCTCTGATACTTCTACACAGAAAAAAAGTTGTAGGTGTGATCTTAATGCTATCAAAAAACGAATCGAATTGGTACTGGAAAATATTAATTTGTTAAAAGCTGAGTATTCAAACACAGAAAAAGTAGATGACAAGTTTCTATTTTTAACAAAATTTATTGCACAAAATATTCATATATTAAAACAGCAGTTGAAATCAACTTATGATAGATTACCTTGGGAAGAAATGGAATTTTATTTGGTCAGTTTTGTATCTGCTTACACTAAACGACAAGAAATTAATCTATTTTATAATGCTATATTAAATAAGAAAAAAGTATTAAACCAATTAGAATATTTTGGAAAGAAGCTTGAAGAAGAAAAAATTAATATAGAAACAATGGATAGTACTAAAATTTCTGATCTCCCAAAATTAAAACGAGATATAGTTATTTCAAGAATTATTGAGAATAATCCTGAATTTGAAGAATTATATAATGATTATCAACAAATTAGGGACGTCTATTCTCTAGAAAAAGTAAATGGTTATATAAAATTGGCATTATCAACCAATTGTTCAGAAAAGGAAGGACAGTTAATTATTCTACGAGTTTTACAAGTTATCGGCGAATACTTAAAAAACACTTTAGAATCACCTAAATTATCTAACACTACAAGCGAACTTTTTTTACTGTCATTACCGAAACATACAAGAGAAGTTGTTAAAGATTTACGTAATTCATTGTCCCATGCTTACTCACTCTGTAAAAGAACAGAAATTGAAAAAAATGCAGATATTAATTTTTTTACTGATATTCAAAATGATATAAAAAAAGTCGGTGATGTGGTTACTGATATTCTTTATAGTAATAGAATGAAAGCAATGAAAATTATACTAGAAAAAATTGTTGATAGTAAAACTTTTGATGAAATGAAGGAAGTTTTAGAAGCATTCAATAATTTGGAATTTAATAAAATGTCTTTAGAAAGCTTCAAAATGAAAGAACTCGTGAAACTTGAGAAATTCGTAGAAGAATTAAGCAATATTGTAATTGATAAGACAGACTATGAAAAAGAGCTATTTGGTAAAATTAATAACATAATCAGTTGCACCAAAGATAAATCAGTAAGCATAGAAATTGATTATGTTCAAGTATTTGGAATGTTAACTGTTTTTCGTATGACCTATAATGATAATAACAACAATCATAATACTAGTAGAGCATTGAAATTTGCTGCTACTAAGACACTAGAGGTAATTGCTTCCGAAATAAAACATCTTAGTTTCGAAGAAATTGCTACACTGTCAATGAAAATATTACAGAGTGTTAAATCAAGAATACCAAATGGTGACCATGATGAAATAACTAGATTAATTTACCAAATTTTTTATATTGCCGAATTTCAAGCAGGTAATATTAAATCGATTGAAAAATTGAGAGAAAAGCTAAGTAAAAAAAATTCTTTTATGCCTATTAAGGAACAAAAAAAGACTTACAATATAACAAAAGAAGAATATAATAATCAGCTTGCATTAAAATTATCTGAATTAAAAATAATTTTAAACAATAATGATTTAAGTGGTCAATTAATTGGAAAACATATTTCATATAAAGAAAGGGAAGAATTGCTAACAGTAATGAAAATATTTATTCTGGATATAATGTCAATTTTAGGTAGCTTAGAGAATTATTTGGAGGATAATCTATTTTCTTTGGATGATAATACTCCTTTATTAATTGGAAAATGTTTGCGTAACCATTTAGCACATGGTAATGCCTTAGTTGACATAGTATTGGATTCTTCACTAGCAGTTATTCTGAATGCTAGAAAATTAGCTACAGAAAATATCATAAAAAATTCGAGAAAGATTGGCAAGTTTATGAAAGATGATCCCTTGAAATTAGAAGATAAACTCAATAAAAGTTTAGCTATTATTACTAATCAGAAAAGAATGTTTGTTGCATTGGAGGAAGGAAATTTGGAAGATTTAAAAGATTATTTAAAGAAGGGAGCAGATCTCAATGCCAGAGATTTCAACTTCTGGACTGCATTACATTTTGCTGCTAAAGGACCCTCTCTTGAAGTCTTAAAATTTATTCTCGATCATAATTTAAGTGTTAATGTTAAGAATAGTGATAGTCAGAGCCCACTGCACATTGCTGCTGCATATGACAGAAGAGATATTGTACAATTTTTTGTAAAAAATACAGATTTATATATTGATAATAAAGACAGCAATGGCAAAACTCCACTACATATTGCAGCTCAATATGGTAACACAAATATTGTTGGCATTCTACTAAAAAATAATGCTGATCCATATATTAAAGATTTTGCTGGCTTTTCACCTTTACACTCTGCGATAAAAAATAACCATATCGACGTTGTTCAAATTTTACTGAAAAAAGAAACACATGTGGATGATAATGAGGTTATGGGTGGTTTGACTTCGCTACATATAGCTGCAGAGAATGGTCATCTGGAGATAGTTAACTTCTTATTAAAAAATGGAGCGAATGTTAATGCAAGAAGTGATAGAGGGGGAACACCATTACATCCAGCAGCATTAAATGGTCATCTAGAAGTAGTAAATACTTTAATTTTAAACAATGCTGATCTTAATGTTAGAGCTATTGATGGTTATACAGCATTACATTGTGCCGTAGAAAATGGTCATGAGGAGATAGCTAACGTTCTGTTGAAATACGGAGCTAATGCTAATGTTTCTGATAAAACCTATAATTGTACACCTTTGCACTATGCTGCAAAAGATGGGTATGATGGAATTGTAAAGATTCTACTAAAAAATAAAGCCAATATTAATATTGCTTCCATTGAAGGTGTGACTGCACTACACTTTGCAGTACAAAGTGGTCATGTAGAAGTAGTTACTTCTCTACTTGAACATGGTGCCAACAGTAATGCTAAAACTATAGACAAAGCTACACCATTGCATTATGCAGCAGCAAGAGGTCATAAGAAAATTGTTGATCTTTTAATAAAAAGTGGAGCAGAAATTAATTTAAAAGATGGTAGGAACTGGACGCCATTGTATATAGCGACCATGAATTGCCACACAGATGTTGTTGACCTCCTAATAAAACATAAAGCTGAAATTAATGGTAAAGATATTGAAGGTAACATACCATTACATGCAGCTATTATGAAAGATAACAAAGATATTATTGGTCTTCTAATAAAAAATAGAGCTGATGTAAATGCTAAAAACATTAATGGTATAACGCCATTGCATGTAGCTGCTGCAAACTGTAATATAGATATTATTGATCTTCTAATAAGAAATAAAGCTAAAGTTAATGTTATATCTAATAACAATATTACACCATTACATATAGCAGTCCTTTCCGGGCGTGCAGATGCAACTACTTTTTTAATAAAAAATGGAGTTGAAGTCGACACCGTAAATAAATTAGGTATTACATTATTACAGGCAGCTGTTATGGCTGGTCACAAAGATGTTGTTAACACTTTAATAAGAAATAAAGTCGACGTTAATGCTTTCGATCATACTGGTAGTACTGCATTACATATAGCTGCGAGTAATGGGAATAATGAACTTGTTGAGATATTGATAAGAAATGGAGCTAACGTCAATGCCGAAAGTGAAAATAACAAGACACCATTAACTGCTGCCGTTGAAAACAATTGTAAGGAAGTTGTTAAAATTCTAATATCAAATGGAGCTAATGTTAATGCAGCCAATGGTGCAGCTTTATCATCTGCAGTTTTTTTCGGCTATAAAGATATTATAAAAATTCTGTTAGATAACAAGGCTAATATCCATTTAAGCCATGTTAAAGAAAGTACATTATTACATCTAACAGCTGCACGAGGTGAAACGGAAATAGTGGATGTTTTGATTGCAAAAGGGGCTAATATTAATGTCACTAATGATATGGGCATCACACCATTGCACTGTGCAGTATCAGCAGGTTATAAGGACACTGTTGAGCTTCTATTATTAAAAGGCGCTAATGTCAATGCTAACTCTACCGAAGGTACACCGCTACATTCTGCAGTAGGAAAAGAAGGCAGTATAGATATTGTTAAAATTCTATTAAATAATGGAGCAGATGTCAGCATTAAGGATTCAAAGAATAGAAGAGCTTTAGAACTTGCAGTTGCACATAATCAGCCAGAATGTGTAAAACTTTTATTATCGAAAAGTAAGAAAAGGGACATCAATGCTAAGGGTAATGATAACTGGACAGTATTACATATTGCTGTTCAATGGGGTGATTTAGAAATGGTAAAATGCCTAATAGAGGAAGGGTCTGATATTAATGCTAGGAATACTGCTGGTTCAAAGCCTATACACATTGCAGCCAGAGATGGTTTTAAAGATGTTGTCGAATTTTTCCTTAGTAAAGGCTGTAGTATTCATGAACTTGGCGTGGCTAATCAAACATTATTGCATTACGCTGCAATGGGAAGTCAGTTAGAAGTTGTAAAGTATTTAATATCAAAAGATTCTGACATTAATGCTCAAGATAGTAACGGATTATCACCTATGCATATTGCTGCACTACATGGACATGAAAGTATTATTGAAGTTTTATTGCAAAATGGTGCAATTTACAATATTGTTAATACATTTGGTGTTGAACCAGTAAATATGGCTAAAAATGCACAAATTGTTACCAAATTAGTATCAACTAAGAAATTGTTTAATGCTGTAAAACGTAATAACACTTCAGAAGTTGAGAAGTGCATCAAAGTAGGAGCGTGCATAAATGCTAAACATGCTGCAGCGAAAGGTCATAACGGAACAGCATTACATTATGCCGCATGGAAAGGTTATGATGAAATTATCAACATTCTTTTACAGAATAAAGCTAATCCTAATATGACTGGTGACAAAGGATTTACACCATTGCATTATGCTGTTAAATTTTCTCATTTAAAAGTTGTCTTGATTTTGCTATCTAAGGGTGCAATATACAATGCTCTTTCTGACGATGGAAAGACACCATTAGATTTTGCTGTAGATAAAAATATAATTGAACTACTTAAATTAGTGAGCGAATCGTTCAAAAATGTTACTATTAATAACCGCAGGATTATTAATGATCTTAACAAAATAAAGGATATAAATATGATGAAAGCGGTAATGGGTGCTTGTAACAAGGAACACCAAAGTTTAATAGTTACTGCAATGATTAACAAGTTTTCAAAAATCAAAGAATTGAAAGAGGTATTACAAGAAGATGTGTCTTCTCAGATTGCTGCAGGCATGGTTCACGCGAGCCAGGAAAATTTTGAGCTAAGTTTGAGTATCATGCAAAGGGTGCTTGAAAAAAGAAAAGAAATATTTGGGCCAGACAATCCTGCTACTCTAGATGTTCAGAAAGATATAGCTAAAATAATATATAAACAAGGAGTTTATGAAAAAGCTGCAAATATGACTGACGAGATTTTTCAGAAACAGAAAGAAATGTTTGGATTTGACAATGAGGACACCTTGAGCACAAGAAGTATGTATGCTTTAATACTTCATAGACAAGGAAAAGATAAAGAAGCTCTCGATATTTTTGAAGAGGTATATAAAAAACAAAAACAAATATTAGGACCAGATCACCCAGATATTTTAAATAGCGAGTTTCATATGGCTTTGGTATTATGCGCACTTGGAAAATACGAGAAAGCACTAGAATTAAATAAAATAGTTTTTGAAAAGAGGAAAAAGTTATCAGGTGAAAATAACCCAAACGCTATACGTGCCCAAAATAATATAGCAATGGTACTATTTTGCCAAGGTAAATATGAAGAAGCTTTAAAAATATATCAACTGGTTTTTGAAAAAAAAAAGATGGTTTTGGGTTTTACTCATACTGATACTATAAGAACGTTAAGTCACATTGCTGATATATACCGCTGTCAAAAGAGATACAATGAAGCTTTGAAGATTATACAAGAAGTTTTAGATTTGCAAAAAAACCTTTTTGGAGAAGTCTACCCGGATACCTTGCACACACAGCACGATTTAGCAAGAATGTTTTGCGATCAAGGAAAATATATTAACGCGCTTAAAGTTTGTAACGAATGTCTTGACAAAGCAAGAGCCGTTTTAGGTCCAAGTCATTCAATTGTTTCATCGTTTCAATCAATGATTACATTAATTAATCTGCGATATAAATTCGAAGGTACAGATGCATCGAAACTCATTGGGTATTTCCAGAGAGACATCAACACCGCTGCTAGTAATGGTAACATACAAGTTATTCGCAAAATGTTAAAAGATGGAATCGATATCAATGATCATGATTTTGAAAGAAGAGCACCATTGCATTTCGCCGTTAGTAATGGACACGTTGATATTGTGAATCTTTTATTAGAAAACGGAGCCGATGTGTCTCAAGTTACTAAGAAAGGTAACACCTCGTTACACATTGCTGTTTCCAAAAATGACAAGGAGATCGTCGAAATTTTGTTACAACATATAAGTCGTGATAAATTATTCAATTATGTAAATGCTAAAACATCTGGTAGCGGTGCTACGTCTCTTCACATAGCTGCTATAAATGGCTTTCTGGATATTATCAAATCTTTACTCACACATGGCGCAACTTACAACATCAAAAATAAGAATGGCGAAACACCGTTCGATCTTTCATACGACCTCAACGTTAATAATCTGTTCAGACTAATTGATAAGTTGTTCAGGGATACAAAAAACGGTCATGTTGATGTTATTAACGTTTTAGAGAATTTAAAACATGATGACTTTTTAGCCGCAGTAAATGCTCGCGACATTCAGGGATCCACGCTACTCCAAGTTGCAGTATCTAACAAGCATAAAAATATTGCTTCCGAATTATTAAAAATGATACAACGCAAAATTTAACAACGTGGAAACGAAGGTGCAATTTTAGCCTGTGATGAAAGTAATGATAGAAGTAAAAAAATGTAACGTTATATCTTAAATTTATAATTTTATTTCATACTTACTTCGTACCTGCCTAGATACTATTTTTTGTAATCTTAAGATAGTTTTTATCTGACGACAACGACACGGAATATCTTTAGTTGTAAATGCCGAGTTCGGGATTAAGAACTTTATAACTGTGGTAATCCGAACGTCACTCGAGTAATAAGATTTATGTTTTACGTAATAGGATTTAAATCCTCGCTGACAAGATGAGTGATGGTATAACTTGGATGGAATATTGTGTAATTTGAATGGAGTTACCGATAGAATTGCATACTTTTTTATAATCTTTGTATAAAAGTTTTCAAGTGATTTTACTATGTAAGCTCACGATCATTGTACGAAAAATATTTAATAAAAATTTATTTACGTTCCTAATAACTTTGTACTGACTCTCATCCTAAATAATCTAGTTCTAAACAAATTTGTAACACCAAATTCACTCAGTGGAGGCTTAAAGAACGGTAAAGTTTTCATTCTTTTGCCTGAAACAGTAAAGCAAATCTTTTCTAATATTTTGTATCGAGCAAGCCGGTTGCTTTATTTAATTTTAGTCTGCTAAATATCTTTTAAACGGCGAAGAAATTATAAAATTTCTCAGGTTCTCGAGGACTGGAGGCGCCATACGCGGTTATGGTGTACGTCCACGGTGAAAGTTTTGAATGGGGAACCGGAAATGTCTACGATGGCTCAGTTTTAGCTAGTGCTGGCCACGTGATAGTGATCACGCTGAACTATCGTCTTGGAATCTTAGGTAAGCAAAATAATTTTCTGAATAACTATATTTCTGAACTTACGTTCAGAATGACATCCTCGGCAACACATTTCAAGATCATCGATAAGGTCCTTTACAATTACCGTCAGTACTGTGTAATATCGCAATTTGAACATGCACCGTTTTTCTTTTACTTTTATCCATCTCTGGCCAGATTTACCACCCTGAATATTACATGAAAACAAGCGAACGAAACACGGCGTTGAACAAAGAAAAAACGCGAACGAGCATCGTGGGAGGGCAGGGTCGGCTTTGAACCGCTAATAAACAATTCATGCCGGTCGGATAAATTCTTATTCCAGGGAAAGCATGCTCGTTAATTCATTCGCCGCGTTAAATTCTGTCCGAATGATGCATGCACGCGTCCCAGAAACCCGCCAGGCGTCGCATTATTTAACATTATAATTACGCGAGTCCGGACAGACGCATAAATCTCGCCGATCGGTAGATTTAATGTTTCACGGTTTCTTTGTCGTATTCAATTTACAACATACGCGCAGAAATCGAATACGATTGCGAACGATTTCACGGTGTTCCGTGGTTGTAATTTTTGTACGGCGTTTAGTAACCTAGTTTTATTGGACGTGTTAGGAAGCGACGTCCGTGTTTATACAGTAATTTGCAAATTCCCATGATCGAGCTACCCGCTTGATCTCGAAGTAAAATCGTCAAACCGAAAAAAAAGTAAATCTCGTTGGCGATATCGTGGCAGTTTGCCACGGAGCTCATCCCATTGTGTATTCGACGGAATTTGTGCGAAACATAGGGAGGAAAACAATGGCGGAATAATAGAGGAAAAATAAGGTGGAGGATCGAGGTGAACAGATATGATAGAATAATAGGGAAGAATAATAGTATAGACATTTTGGATGTGTTCTTTTAAACGAAGACACAAGGAAAGTGGTGGAGTTAAGGTTTGGCCGTGTTCCAGGCTTCCTGAGAACTCGTCCGTATCCGGACAGAACGCCAGGATCCGGTGGAAACCTGGCGTTGAAGGATATTGCCATGGGACTGCGTTGGGTGCGCGAAAATATCGCTGCTTTCGGAGGAGATCCAACGAAAATCACGTTGATTGGACACGATACCGGGGCTGCTTTGGTGAATTTGCTGCTGCTCGCTCCTTACGGCAAAGGTAGGTCGATAAATGCAATTTTGCGTTGAATGAAACTGCGAAAAATGTGATGGTGACACCGGGCATGGTAAATTGTGAACGGGGAACGTTTCAACGGATCTACGTATTATGAAGGCGAAATTTGACTGAATGTCAAATTCAAACTTGATATTAGGAATTGCATCAGAACACTTCTGTTTTATGGAAATTAATTTTAAAACGTTCGAATGACGAGTTAACTCGTC
This sequence comes from Megachile lagopoda, assembly GCA_036983795.1. Classification (NCBI taxonomy): domain Eukaryota; kingdom Metazoa; phylum Arthropoda; class Insecta; order Hymenoptera; family Megachilidae; genus Megachile; species Megachile lagopoda. The sequence goes on from CM072794.1 coordinate 4,193,683, forward strand.
GTGCCGTATCAGAGATTAAACCTGCAATTATTTCTGCATAAACGTAATAAAGAAAGAACTAGTTGGAAACTAAAAATGATTTCCGAAACTGCGTTTACGGCGAGCGATCAAAACCAAATTGCCGGAATTCGCGGATAACGAAGGACAGCGGAATAGCAAGCGACACGAACGGAAATCGATTTGAAATAGAACAGAAATATCGTTGTCGGACGCGATTAAAAGGATCCTGGACGTGCGACACTCGGTAGATGAATCGACGAGCGGAAAAAATCGTGCGTATTGATCTCTCACGATGGTGACAAATTGCGTGGCTTCGTTTTGTTCCTGGAGAACCAAAAATGGTTTTTATTGAACTGACCGCGAGCTAGGGACAAATTGCGCCTTCCATTTTGTCTCTTTGATCGTTGTGCAAGTGCGTCGTTAACATTCATGCGATACGATCGTCAAACAATAGCACTTTCCATTTAGAAAATTCGATTTTTCATTTCGCGGTGCGATTAATCATCTATTTGCAATTTTTTAGATTTATCAAAATTATTTACGCGGACACTTATTCATATATGAGTCATATAACATATAACATGTATGAGTCGATAGGAATTAACATTTATGATAACTATAAGTGTATAATTATAGTCACTATGTTTTATATAATTGTATGTGTATTGCTTGTATCAAGTTTTTAAGGAGATTTGTACGTATTTAAAAGGGTAAAATTTGATTTTCTTATACTTAGGAAATTTGGGACGTGTAAATTTGGGATATAGGAATTTGGGATGTAAGGATTTGGCATATGGGGATTTGGGACATGTGGATTTGGGGTGTGAGGATTTTTGGGACATGTGGATTTGGGGTCTGTAGGTTTGGGACATGTGGATTTGGGGTGTGAGGATTTGGGACATGTGAATTTGGGGTGTGAGGATTTGGCATATGTGGATTTGGGATATAGGAATTTGAGATATGTGGATTTGGGATATAGGAATTTGGGTCATATGGATTTGGGGTGTGAGGATTTGGGACATGTGAATTTGGGGTGTGAGGATTTGGCATATGTGGATTTGGGATATAGGAATTTGGGTCATGTGGATTTGGGATATAGGAATTTGAGATATGTGGATTTGGGATATAGGAATTTGGGTCATGTGGATTTGGGGTGTGAGGATTTGGCATATGTGAATTTGGAACATGTAGATTTGGGATATGAGGATTTGGGTCATGTGGATTTGGGGTATGAGGATTTGGCATATGTGGATTTGGGACATGTGCATTTGGGATATAGGAATTTGGGTCATGTAGATTTGAGATGTGAGGATTTGGGACATGTGCATTTGGGGTGTAAGGATTTGGGACATGTGAATTTGGGGTGTGAGGATTTGGCATATGAGAATTTGGGACATGTTTTTGTCCAAAATGTCGTGGAGGATTCTTCGAGATCCAAATATCTTTTTTTAAATTTTCTCGAACGAGATATTGATATAGTCAATATTTGATGGAGTTATTTTAGTACTGAAACTGTTGTGAGGTAAACGCATAAAATTACACTACGAGACAACGACATTTGGTTTCTAGGGAAAGTATACAGTCTAAGCACGATCGGCTCGAGAGCAGCGTAAATATTCGTCCGCCCGGTATGATATTATTATAAGAGCTCGTGCAAACGCGTAGAACATTAATTATGCTTTGAGACTGCGCCAGCTCGTGAAATAAAGCTGAATTAGTTGGCAATCAACGAATAATTAGCGGAAACTCGACGTGTGCTCTGATTATTCAATTTCGATGAAAAGTGTCTTTGATATCTTTTGGCCTGTAAAAACAAAGGCCTCGTTAGCTGTGAAGATACACCGGAATTAATGATTTCTTTGTTAATTATGATTGATATCATAAGTAGTACACACGTTCTTCTCTCTTTCCATCATTCTGATTTTCATTTTTAACGAAACAGTCAAATTTAATTACCAACCTAAATTGTCAAGGTGAAACAATGTATCTCGAAAAATGTAATCATCTGAAAGACCGCTGTGACCTATGTTATTCGAACAGAATAAAGTTTGCAGCTTCAAACGCTTCGTGTCATTGTTACGAGGTAATTTCCTGAAAGTTCCATCGAATTCACCAACAGTCCAACGGAAATCACTCGTCTGTCCAGTGAAGGACAAAGAGTACGTCCAGAGGGCGAAAGTTTCGACGTATCTACTTCTTGTACACTCTGGTGCAATGTTAGCTGTACTTAGGTTACGACACGTATGCACATGTGACAGTTTTCCAATTGTCAAATGTTTGTACTTCCATATTTATGGATATTCAAGTTTGCAATTTCTAACCTAGGTCTACAAATGTTAGATCCATTTTAGGTTCTCAAATATGTATGTCTTCACTAAGTCTTCAAAATCCACATCCTCCGATCCTCTAGATTCACAAATCTCTAAATTCCAAAATTTCTATCCCCCAAATCCCTAGATACACAATTCCCTATGCTCCCAAATTCCTATCCCCCAAATCCCAAGCTTCCAAAATTTCTATCCCCCAAATCCCTAGCCATCCAATTACCTATCTTCCCAAATTCTCATCCCTTAAATCCTAAAATCTCCAAACTCCAAGTTTCTCAAATATCCAACCTCCCAAATTCCACAATCCTTAAATTTCCAAATTCCTATATCCCTATATTCCAACTCTCAAAGTCTCAAAACCTATGCCAGACCCTATCCCTACATCTCCCTAAAAAAAATTCTACTTCTCTGTTCACCCCCTCGTATTTTCCAAGAGAGAGTTAAATTTGACCTCGACTGTACCGTTTCATCGATGATCATCCTCGAGAGAATTTCTCCAGGGGGTCAGAAAAGACCCTTCGGTTGGTTCTTACTCGACGGAAGTTGTTCGTCCGACATCGGGTTCCGTAAAGAGAAGAGAGACGAGCGGGAAAAGTGGTTTGCAGCGTAGAACGAAGAGGAACTGTTTCAACGACGCTTCCTGCGGCTGTAGAAACGGAGATGCTGCGTTACCAAAGCAGTCTCAAGATGTAAACTGTTTGCCAGCGTTTCCGCTGACAACGGAAATGCCTGGAAATGGCTAAGGCAGCCGGTGAAATCCTGTTCAGACAGCCACCGACATTCGGAGCAACTACTCCGGCTGGTCTCTCCTGTTTATTTTATCGTGTTCTCTTGCAAACGGTCTTTGTTTCTCTTCAACTCCACGATATATTCGCCGTCCTGTGTGAATACACCTTTGTGGTTCTGTTGTTTGTGCCTGCGAAGTTGCGTCTACATTATGTAAGAGCTTCTCGTGTAACTGCGTCACGTTATGGATTTAAAACTTGTCTGGTATTATTCACAGTTTGTGCGTTGCGTTAAAATTTTAGAAAAATATTTTCGGTTAGGTTTGACGGGGGCAGTAAAGTTTATGTTCGCAATATTTTTCCAATTTTCCAATTTTTGTATTTTTGAATTCTTGGAGAAATGGGTTACTAAAATGTTCAAAAATTCTGAGATTCTTAAATAACAAGGTATGCAAATATATCTTTAAATCTATGAGTTACCATATCCCTAGATCACCCAATACCACGGTCCTCACATTTGTTCGCAAATTTCTGGACTATTATACTGCTAGATTTCTATATTGTAAATTTTCCAAATTCTTCAAGTATCAAATATTCTGAATTTCAGGGCCTCTAAATTTGTAGGCTCTCCAATTTTTAGATACTGAAATTCTGAAGATCCTAAGTAGGTTCCAAGATTTCTAGACCCACAAGTTCCTAAATTTCTATATCTTCCTATATCCCAAATCCATGTGACCCAAATCCACATGTCGCAAATCTCCACATTCTGAATCCTCACATCCCAAATTCCTATATCTCAGATCCACGTGAACCAAATCCACATGTCCCAAATCCTCATATTCCAAATCTCCACATTCTGAATCCTCTCATCCTAAATCCACACGTCCCAAATCCACGTGTCCCAAATCCTCACATCTCAAATTCCTATATCCCAAATCCTCACACCCCAAATCCACATGTCCCAAACCCTCACATCCCAAATCCACGTGTCCCAAATTCCTATATCCCAATTCCTCACATCCCAACTCCACATGTCCCGAATCCCCATATCCCATATTCTCGCATCCCAACTCCACATGTCCCAAATTCCTATATCGCAGATCCACATGTCCCAAATCCTCACATCTCAAATCTACATGACCCAAATTCCTATATCCCAAATGCACATGTCCCAAATCCACATATGCCAAATCCTCACACCCCAAATCCACATGTCCCAAAACCTCATATCCCAAATCTACATGTCCCAAATCCACATATGCCAAATCCTCACACCCCAAATCCACATGACCCAAATTCCTATATCCCAAATCCACATATCTCGAATTCCTGTATCCCAAATCCACATATGCCAAATCCTCACACTCCAAATCCCCAAATTCTAAACTAACAACATTGTTACATCCTCAAATCTCTATATTCCCATTCCCCTTTCCTGTCTACAATCTTACACTCGAGCAACGATCGGTTATAATCACCGTCGTAGCCACGATAGCAAATGCGTCGTTAAATCCCGCGACGGATATCGGCGTCTGATCGGTAAAGCGAGCAGAACGATTGGAAACGAAAAGAGAAATAGGTAGGAAACCGATGCGCCTTGCTCGCATTGAATCAGCCAATTGCCAGGAATCACGCTCGGCTGCGTCCGTGATTACTCGCCGAGCCAATCGTTCGTGTACCAGGGTCTATGAGAGGCGAGAAACAGCTCGAGGATAGTGGCTGAAGGAAAAACGAGGAAAACGAAATGGATTCACCAATCACTCCTGGGACCCGCGATCCTATTCCTCGGAATAGAGGATACGGGGATCGGCTACGAGTTTGTTGTGCGGCCTCTCGAGTTTCTGATGGACGAGCGAAATCGAAACGGTTCGAACTCCAAAGTGTCTTCGTTTCGTTATCTTAAGATATTCGTACATTTCTCAATATTGCATACTTGCGCTTAGGGAGAATCTAGAGATACTTGTCTTAGGAGATTCTAGAACCCCCGGTAACAGCGTTCAAAATGGAGGTATTTTAAGGACATCCTATGGAAACGAAGGATATTGCATGAAACGCAGGTCTCAGGAAATGCAGGAATCTGTTGATCCAGGAGAACCTATGGAGATCCTAGAGAAAGTAGGGGAATCAAGTGGAATCTGAGGACCCTAGAGGATGCTACAAAGTATCTCGAGTTGATGGAATTCTAGAGATACACTAAGATTCTGGATTTTAGGTGAAGTAGAATTCTATGAAGATTCCTGAGAATTCTTGATTGAGTTGCAAGAACGTACCAAAGCTTGAGAGTCCTAGGAATAACCAATGTCCTGGGAAAACCAAGGATAACTTATCTAGTGTAGTATTAGCTTTGGAAATAAGAAATCTGGTGAAATAATAGTGGTGTAACATCTCCTCTTTAACCAAGAGCTGCTCGTATACACTCGATGTGTACGTACTTATTAACGTCACACTCCACAGTTTCCTGTTTGTCTTTAATCTTCCCTGAACTTGCTAAAAGTATCCAATTTCGCGAGTGTCCTCGATTTTTCTCCCCCGGCCAAGATCGTCTCTGTTCACACAATTTTCCGGCGTGTTTCGCTCTCGAATCTTTCGTTTTCTTTCGTTCGAGTCGACGATCGCTCCACGACGAGCGAAACGAAATTCCAGCGATAGCTTATCGAGCAGTGTTAATTAATTGAGGCTGAATCCGTGCTCCTCGTTCGAGTTCCCAGCACTTTGGAATTAACGTTCGCTCCACCGCGATTCACGAGCTCGACGATCGCGTGGAAAAGTTTGCCGGGCAAGAAGCTCCGATATTTAGTGAAGTAGCGTGATTGAAATAATAGCGATCTGGCCTCATTGATTAAATTACCCAAGTTTAAATATTCCCTCTGTTTGTTCTCGTAAATTGAAATTTTTTTACTCTATGGAGAAAATATTAGGGTTACTAGTTTCATGTGGTGACTTTACAGATTCTTTAGTCGGATACTTTACGAATTAGCTTCGAAATTTCTTTCCGAACTTGACATTTGAGAAATTTAAAAATCCGTCATTTCAATGTTTCGAAAGGGGATAGAGAAGAAGAAATTTTGGAGATTTGCAGAAAATTCTGAGGAACTCTAGAGTGTAAATTAGAAAGAAAATTCCAAATCATTTGTTTTCGTTTAAAAATTAGAAATCTCAGTGCAGTCAAATATTTAACTTATCTTTTATTAGTTTAATGTCATTATTGTCGCCATCGCTAATTTTCTATAGTAGTCTGATCAATTTCACTGTCTACTACTGTTCTTCGGTCTTAAACTAAATCGGACACCGTTCTATAAATATGAAATATACAGCAACAAAATACTGGCATCGATCGTCTCGAGTGTTGTGCCATTATACAGCTCTGAAGAAAAGACGCATTAAAGTCGGAGGGTTGGGTCGGATATATCGAAGTTATTACAACATCAACACGGTAAAGTCGTTATCCGCGATAGCTCAAAGAGATTTACGCGATAATAAAAGATATTCAAGAAGACTGAAATGTCGTTGGCGACGAGTTATGGCTCGCTGGCACACAGGTAGAACAGTAATCTACGTACAGCGGAATGCCAATTTTGTCTCGCGTTTACGAGAAGAATATTTTCTCCTGAAACAATTTATTCTACCGATCTTATCGTCTACGGTTTCGTTCCGAATTTTCTACGTTTCCAGAATAAAATTTGGGAAACAGTTCTGTTTTTGTTCACGAATTTCGATCTATCTTTCGGTTTATCTAATCCACACTGGAACATTGATTATAAATTAAAAAAAAATTGTTAAACATTTTTGTCATGAAATGCAAGGATAAAATGAAAGGAGAAAAAATGGTAGCAAAATCCTCGGTACAAAACAAATATAAAAACTTTTATATACAGAGACATTTACAAATATAAAATGTTTAATCGTTTTTGAAAGAACGAATTTGCAGGTTGAAAAGTGATGGAACGAGAGGGCAATTATTTTGTGCGTAGTGTCAGTAGGAAAGTAGAAACGAGTGGTTTACACAGTGACGTCGCAGTATTTCCAGGTTTGCGAAGCTGACTCGCAAGGATTGTAAGCCGCAGGATAACCAAGCGAATGTTGCTGGTCGTCCTTTATCCATTGACGTGACCCGATGTGGAAATGTTGCAGGGTATCCAGATTAATCCCATGGAACGCCGAAGGGGAACAGGAAGCAATACACGTCGAATGCAAATAAATATTCTTCGACTCGGCTGCAAATATATGTTTTTGCTGAATCCTCCTTCATACTTTTTCCTTAAGATGCTCCATTTTGTCAAAATTATTTAATTATGGAACGTCGAATTTACTGTTTGATGGTCATGTGATACAAGTTTATTCCGAACGATATTTTGGGGTTTATTCAGTAGTACCTGTCGATTTTTGTCAGACATAATATTATTAATTTTATACTGATATTTGTATTTTTACATTATTTTATACTTTTGTACTTTAGAATAAATACATGTAGAGTTGTCTACGCGGTCATTTTTGTCTTTCAGTAGATACAGTCGACTTTGGTCAGACATCTTAAGAATCACCATTAGGAATATAATTATAATAAATAATGGATAATTTTTCTAATATCTGTAACGTAAAATATATATACTGTAATGTATAATATACTGTTGTATGACTCAGAGATTAATGTATACAATTTTCTTCATCTATCAGTAGTAATAATCAACTTTGATCAGACATGTCAAAAATTTCACTTTACTAGAAGTATAATTGTAATGAATAATTTTTCTGATATCTGTAATGTAAAATATATATACTGTCATGTATAATATACTGTTGTAAGATTCAGAGATTGATGTATACAATTTTTTTCATCTATCAGTAGTAAAAGTCAACTTTGGTCAGACATATCTTACACTACTAGCAAGTTTCAATTAATAATTATTTTCTCAATATCTATACACAACATCATTACTTGAAGTTCTATTAATTTATACCTGTCATTTGGACACTCCTATCATTTCACCAGTAGTAATAGCCAAGTTTAATCAGACATATCTTATCCTGAGATCTTTCAAAGGTTCTTATCGATCTAATTTGAATTAATAACGAGTATCTGCATACGATAACTGCTCGTTAAATAAGAAAATGAATGTTTACGGATATTTTCAGGTCTATTTCACAGGGTGGTGTTATCAAGCGGCTCAGCATTAAGCCCGTGGGCCTCCGTTCACGATCCAAACGACCTGCGTCTTAAAGTAGCCGAGCAAATAGGTTGTCCCACAGAAAACGACGAAGATATTGCCGACTGTCTACGCGGTATTCCTCTTCGCGAGATCATGGCGGTTGAATTGCCGGAAATCCGGTAAGATAGCGGCTCTTTACGAGTTTCATTCAAGAATTACTTAAATACGAATAATTCGTGTTTTCGTTTATTGCCACTTCGAAACGATACTTACATAAACTTATAGTCGTTCGTTCGTTGGAACTTTTGAGTTCTGGAATCTTGCAATTTGGGGATTTTTTAATTTTTAGGGGCGGTCTTTGAAATATTCGAGTTTGGAGTCTTAATATTTTTGAACTTTGAATTGTTGAACTGAAGTTTGGAGTCCTGTAATTTTGGGACTTTAGATTTTGGGAATTTTGGGACAGTGGAATCTCACAATTTTCCAACCCTAAAATTTTAAGACTGGAATGTGAAAATTTAGAATCATATCATTCTTGAATTTTGTCAAATATCGATACTCTGCAATATTATTTTGGAAGTTGCACAATTTTTAAATCCTGAAACTTTAAGTATTGCAATCACAGTGTCACAAAATTGTCTAAAAGTCGCCACGTAACTTTCCACAACCCCTAACCTAGCATAATCTAACCTAAGCGTCCTGATATCAATCTCAACACAATAATCGCATCGGCGTTTATCGCAGATCAAAGTGAACCGCCCTAATCGGTCCATAACTATCCACCCTCTATCCACCCTATTATTACCTCGCATTCGCCCTCTATCGATCTCCATTGAATGAGAAATATTCTTCGTTGCAGGTTTGTGCCTCGTATAGGGCCCGGCTTACCAGTGGACCAAAATAACCCCGACCCAGGTCTGGACATGGAAAGAGTGAGCGACACGTTCATCAAGGTGCCTCTGATCCTCGGTGTATCGACTACAGAGTCGAACCTCGACTTCAACGCTCACGATATTCAGTACGGTCTCGAGGAGGATCATCGGAATCGTGTTCTTCGCACGTTCATCAGGAACGCGTACGTTTATCATCTGAACGAGATATTTTCGGCGGTGAGAAACGAGTACACGGACTGGGACAAGCCGGTTCTTCATCCCATCAACGTTAGGGACTCGACGATGGAGGCGTTGAGCGATGGACACACCGTGGCTCCGCTCATGAGAATAGCCTTTTATCACGCCAGGAGGGGAGCCAAGACGTACTTCTATCACTTCAGCCATCAGAACAAGAACAACGGATATATGGAGGTCAGTGGTGAATGGCCAGGAAGAGTGCTTGCTCCAGAGTGATTTAGGATACGCGAATTTTGTAAATTTCTAAATTCCCTGATTTCCTACATCCTCTACTCCTAGATCTAATCTCTAGATTCTTTATTTCCTAGAACTGTTTCATGGATACATTATTTCCTAGAGCTCCTATTACCTACATCCTTTCCATAGATTCTCTAATTCCTAGATCTAATCCCTAGATTCATTATCCACATCTAGGATGTCCACCATCCACGTCCAAATTTCTAGGCAGTAAAATTTCTGAACTCCCAAATACCTAAATTTACAAATCTTTGAATCACCAAATTTCTAAACTCTCAGATTTCTTGATCCCCAATTCCTAGATCTCCAAGTTTCAAATCTATAAATTTTCTAGAATCCCTAGAATACCTAGATTTCCAGGACCCCAAGTTCCATAACCCCCAAATCTCTAAGTCCCCATATCAGAAGATCAAATTCTAAAGTCTCTAACTTCTCCATCTCCAAATTCCAATGTTCCCAAATTCCTAAGATGCAAAATCCCTAGATTGACAGATTCCTAAGTCCCAAAGTCCCTAGACTCCCAAATCTCTATATTCCCATATCAGTAAATCCCCAAATCCTAAGGTCCCCAAGTTCTTAATCCCCAAATATCTTCTCAAGTTTCCAAATCATCAAATTCCAAAAATTACAGCACACCAAACTCTCCAAATGCCCAAAATCTGTCCCTAGAAAGTCCCTAGACCCCAATATCAGATTTCTATTGATCCCAAACTTGCCAAATCTCAAGTCTCTAGATCCCAAAATCACCAACTTCCAAAGTTCCTAAAATTCTCCCATTCAGCTCCCAACTTCTCCAAGTCACCCCTAAATTTCCCAATCCTAAAAATTCCCTGAAAATCAGCAAAAGTTCCAGTCCTGTTCGGCAATTTGTCTCGAATTAAAAATGTGTTAATAGCGTTGTAGCGACCGTTATTCAAACATTTCGTGCACTCGCAAATTTATGCAAAATTAACCGAGACTTAAGCAGTTGGTTCTTCATCGTTGCTCCACTTTTCGCTTTCGCCTAAGAGTTGAACGTAAAACTTCGAAGTACGAGTCCGGCTCTTTGACGATGGCGGCTGGTGTACTTAAGAAATTTCGCGAAGAATCAAAGAAGTCGCGAATAAACGTCTGCAAGGAGGATTTAAGAAGAAAAAGAAGCAGCGAGGTCCCGCGAGAAACAAGTTTACAGCGGAAGCGGTTCAAAGGGCCACGTTTACCCTCGACGCTTTGCGCGGGTTATTTGCTGTTTCAAAAACGTGACTTCCTTTGAATCAATTTGACGAGCGCAACCTTTAGATAACAGACTTACTACATTTATTAAATAACTCTCTTTGCGAACTACTTACATCCGAATTCAAGCTAATATTCTTTCAAATATCGCTGTAGTTTGTTTTTATGTTCTCTTTTTTGGTAAATAAACAGAGCGAGATCGATCATGTATTTACGGAGAGTTTAGACAAGCTTCTGTATATTTTTGTTTTATATCGAATATTGAATGCTTTTATATTGGTTTTATGTTTGTGTAGTGATGTAGAATTGTATAGTTTATAGTGGTATCTTTTATGGAAGATATTTTATATGCTCAGTTAAGAGTTCTATATATTTTTCTTTTAATTTTTTCTGAAGTTTGCAAATTTGCACATTTAGATATTTTTAAGTTTGCACGTTATCAAGGTCTTAAATAATGAAATTTCTACATATCAAAATCCTTGAATTTCCAAATTTCCACGTCATAAAATTCTTAAATTTGCAAATTTAAAAGCCTCAAATTTTCACATCTCTAAATTCCTAAATTACCAGATTTGCAAGCCTCGATTTTCCACATCCCAAAATCCCAAAATCACCAGATTTCCAAGTCCCAAATTTCTACATTTTAAAATCCCTAAATTTTCAAATTTCTAAAGCTCCAAATTTCCACATCCCAAAATCCCAAATATACAAAATTCAACATTAAAAAGATCATAAATTCCCAAATCCCGATCTCTGAAATTGAAAAGTCCTAAACTCTCCAATTCTTAAAATCTCCAAAGTTAACATCTTTGATTGTTAAAAATGTCAAATATTCTACAAGAATTCCGCTATAATTATCGATAATTGAGGTAACAGCGCACAGTCTTGTCTCAATACGATCGCAGAGAAAAAAAGAAGCGAAGAAACAGCGTTTAGCTCCGGTTAATTTAATCGCGAGAACGAGCGATCGAGCTTCGAACTCTTCGAGATTGGCTGTGCACAATCTTGCGTTTCCTCTTCATCGATTCGCTTCTTCGACCCGACATCCACTCTAACCGTTAACCGCTGCCCATGATTTCACGATGAAGCTACTGATTTAATCAGACGAGGCCGCAGATGCTGGTTCCATCACGACCACCTTATACAACAAGTCTAGAACCGTGTAAATTAAGCGCAACCTTATCCACCAACTGGATACAGGAATCTTGAAAGTTTCGCTTATTGCTGTCTTCTGAGTTGGTAGAAGACACTTTTTTATTGCTAATTAGTTTTTGGGGATTTGTTAGTAATTTTTGATAAAATTAGTTTATGAGGATAGAATGGTAAATAAGCACCGAAGAAGATTTTCTTGAGAATCACAAGTAGTCTAGTTCCTACATTCTCAAGTTTTTAAGGATATCTTCAAGATTCTACATTCTGAAATTTGTAAGTTGATGAATGTAGAGATTCCCAAATTATCAAAGTCCACAATCCCCAAATCCTCAAATCACCAAATCTCTAAATGTTTGAATTCTCAAATCACCAAATCCTGAATTGTTCAAACCCCAAATCTCAAAATCCCCAACTCCTCAAATCCCCAAAATGTTCTTATCCCAAAATCCCTAAATTTAAAATTCTAAGTTCCAAAATCCCCAAGTCCCCAAATTGCCAAAATCTCCTAATTCCAAAATTCCTAAATTCCAAGTCCTCAAATCCCCAAAATTTTCTAATCCCAAAATCCCTAAATTCTAATCCTCAAAGCTCCAAAATCTCCTAATCCCAAAATCCCCAAACCCCCAATTCCTCAAATCCCCAAAATTTTCTAATCCCCAAACCCCCAACTCCTCAAATCCCCAAAATTGTCTAATCCCAAAATCCCCAAATCCCAAATCCCCAAAATCTTTTTCTAACTCTTCACAATCATAAAAAAACAGGAACAAACGCTAAACGAATTTTAACGAAGTAAAACTTGAAGCAGTGTATAATTTTGTTAAAAATGTATCCACATACGCCGTAGAATGTATTACGTTTCAGGACATGATTTATAGTCGGTAGGATATTCAATAATGGCTGAAATAATTTGACGTGTTCAATTTGCATTTCTCGGCATCGTCGATTAACTCCAATTAACCGATACAGTTTTCCGTCATTGCCGTTGAATTTTAATTAGTGATAATTAACACGCTAATAAATTATCGTCTGTTCATTGTTACACGTGCCAACAAGTTCATACCAAATTAATACTACATCCATCGAACTATGGTAATGATGCTGATGCACGCAGTTTATCCCAAACATTTCGATCAGCTTTCCATTTTAAAGTTAGGTTAAATGGATATTGAATAAAAACAAGTTCCATTGTATATAATAAGGTCAGGTTAGGTTACTTTAAAATTTACGTTATAATAAAAAGAGAACGATACTTTTATATTTACTATAATACAATTAGAGATAATTTTCATACGTGTTTGTATAGAACTACTATTCTAAAAGTGATATAACATAGTTAGAACAGGTTAGGTTGTACAGAGTAAAGTCAGGTTAGGTTACGTGAGATTTCACGTTATTAAAAGAGAAAACTATACTTCTCATATTATATTTTCTACAGTACAAGCAATTTGAAACGAAATTGTTTGTTTGCATAAAATTGAAATTCTAAAAGTGACACAAAATTAAGTTAGGTTAGGTCACTTCGTTAAAATTCATATTACTCTCAATCCTCTGGTCCACAAAATACCTCAACAAAATAATTAAATTTGACTCCCTCGTCTTGACATAATTGTCGAATATTGTGCCAAAAGGATGTTCACAAAGAACTCAAGTTAAATCTGGAGAATTCAAAGCCATCCATTGATTCCGCAAAGTTGTTGCTTTTCAGTGTTAAAATACTGAGATCGCTTTATTAAGGACGCAATTGCATAGAAACTCTCTGTTGTTCGATAGAAAGGAACAAAACAGCTTTGTACACGAGCGTTAAACAAACGCATGTATGTACAAAGCTGGTATATCGCGCAGCACGTTTCAAGTAAATCACAACAGGACTAAAAGTTAATAAGTTTCGCCCGAGGGCCAGGGTTAATAGCGATTTAGTGCGTCTGCTTGGCAAGCCTGGCCAACTGCGTACGCACAAAGCGAAATTTAATTAAACCCGGTAAGGCAGCTCGTTTAATAACTTCCGGTGACGTTGTTAACTCTTTGCAACTTCCGACACTATTCGCCAAAAAGTACCGTACTTTTTGTCAGTACATGACATTTGTTCCATTTATGTCATATTCTTTTTCCTTGAATACTTGAAACTTACGTTCTAGGGAATTTTATTAACACTAGGTCTATTTTATTAATAGGTAGATTTAATTACTAGGTAGGCTTAATGACTAGGTAGGTTTAGATAACTCATTAATTATCTGCTGTTGATAAAATTAAGGTCTGATTAAAAAAGGACGATTTGCAGTTATTTCAAAATTTAGTTCGGAGATAAATTATTCAAGGGATAATTTATACAATTATTCTTCATTTTGATCAAAATTAACATGCGACAATTGTAATTTCTGAAATTTAAGTATCTAAGATCATTTTGACGCGTTAAAAACAGTCCCAAGTCTTCGATCCGCTATGAAACAAAATGGCCGACACGAAGACACAAAATGGAAGACACACTGAAAGTGACTTTGGCAGTATATTACATTATTTTTCCAAAGGTAAGTCATTTAAACTTGAAGAAGACGCGTAGTACATTGTGATTGCACTGATAATATTTAATATTTAAAAAAATAATATTTTCGTGTTAAAAATATTCCTACGAATCCATGTTGTAGAAAAGCATAAATGTTCGATTGAATAATAATTGTCCTTACACATCGAACAAACAATATCTTATACAACAAAATTTGATCATAAAATGGATTTACACTCGAATATTTTAAAAAAAGAAACCTTTTGATCAGTCTAGTGTTAACAACGTGTGGTAAATTCAGTATCGACAAACGAGAATGTGGTGAGTTAAGATAGCGAGAAAAGGAACGAGAAAATACGAGAAAACGAAGGGAAAGAAAACAAGGTGGTCGAAGGTGGAAAAGAAAAAGGGGAAGGAATAACTGTTCGATATAAATTTACGAGAGCAATATATTAATAACAGACGGCGATTAATAATTGAAGGCTGGTGTGTTGGATACATAGGTCGTATATTGCTGGTATACTAGTATTGGTAGATAAATTAGAGAGGAGGGTAGTTAGTATAGTAACATGGGCTCTAGTCGGGTTCTTAGTTGCACGAAGTGCATTATTTGGAACGTGATCAATATGTATATTAGAGCTTTTTGAATATCGCTGATAATAGCTTAATGGGGATTTGGAATAGTTTGGAATTTTTAAGTTTTAATATTGAAATTTTAGAATTTTACAAAACAGCCAAATCTTTAAGCTGAAAGATGAATCTTTTGAGTGTTAGAATTTTGAGACTTTGAAATTTTGCACCTCTCTATTGAAATTGTTATCCTAGCTCCCATATCCTAATGCAGCTCCCAACTGAAATAATTATAAACAATATTACATTGAACAACTACTAACATAAAACATACAACAAATCTAAGTGTGATTATCAAACTTCAAAGAAAGTCTCCCAACCATAAAACATGTGAGTGGCCTTTGCAGATCATTGCAAGATCGTAAGATTGCGCAGGGTCGCAATACAATTCCTGCTCAATAATAGTAATTGCAAAGCAGAGCGTGAATCGTTCGGATGCGGCCAATTTTGTTTGCGTTCCGCATCGGGGTCACAATGCAAATCTCCTTAATTCACAGCACAAGCAACCGAATGTAGAACTTCCCTAGTCGGTTCTCGAGTGTCCTCCTTGATCCTGCATCCTCGACATTTCTCCCCCGGTAGATCTACAGATCGGTGCATGCGCGTGCATACATTTCGCAACAGTCGAAGAAGCGTAGCCCGCTGGATTAGCTGGAGAATTTACAGGTGTGTCTTAACGCTTATCGGCTCGGATCGTTTAATGGATGAGTCGCTTAACTTGCTTCTACTAAACGCGTCGCAGCTTGTAAAACGGGCTTAAACGGATGTCTCGCTCGAGTGTTGAGCAAGTAGACTTTTCAGGCTGAACGCAACTTTCGAATATTACGATATTCAAACATGATTTTTAATCTTAAACAGAGACTTTGATTTATTAAATCTTGGTAGTTCTGGAAGTTGAGATATCTCAGATCTTCAAGGTTTGGTACTTTTTACTTCTATGCCTAAGAGTACTATTCACTGAATATTTATTTTTTTATATTATGACAAATAGTACAGTTCAGTACTTATACCGAATAGTAGTTAAATAAATACTCACTGAAGAATAAAATAATTTTGTTTCAGCGTCTAGGAAGCATTCGAGGAGAAGACATACCGTACATCTTCGGTCTGCCATTGGTAGCTGGAGGACTTTTCTTCCCGCGAAATTATACTCGCCAAGATCAAATAGTAGCTGAGGCTGTTCTCACGTTCTTCACGAATTTCGCGAAGACCGGAAATCCTAATGAACCACATAAAATCGAATCAGTGGACTACGGCACGCCGAAGGAGAAGACTAGATATCGAGGACTCATTTGGGAACAATACGAAACTGGTACTCAACAGTACCTCACAATTGGTATACTTCATATCAGTTTTTAATATTAACTCTTTCAATTTAAAAACAGGCATTGAAAGAGTTAATGAAAGCGAAACGTCTGGATTAAATAATAACAGTAACGTTTTATCGGATTTTTTAGCGATGAAGCCGAAAATGAAGAGTCACTACCGAGGCCACAAAATGGCCGTCTGGTTGAATTTGATACCGCAACTGCATCGGCCAGGAGACGACGACGTTTCTATGAGACATCATCACTTTCGAGAGAGGGGTGATCATTTTTATGCAGGTGAGTTCCTAAGAATTTTGTAGACTAAGGAAAATGTAGGAATATAGAATTTTGTATTAAAATATAGTACAAAATTTAATT
Source organism: Megachile lagopoda (assembly GCA_036983795.1). Lineage (NCBI taxonomy): Eukaryota > Metazoa > Arthropoda > Insecta > Hymenoptera > Megachilidae > Megachile > Megachile lagopoda. Next base: position 4,210,428 of record CM072794.1, read on the forward strand.
GTACAAAACTGTTCAGGGCCAGTTCGAGACGAGTGGTACACTCCGCTCCCTCTGGTGGGTTCGACCAAAAGCAGCGCCTCCTCGACGACCGCGTGCAGCACCTCAACAGGCGAGGACAGCATCGCCGAAGACATCACTCCTATCCTGGACGACTCGGAAGACGACGCGGAACTCTTGCAAAGACTGACCTCCCGGCACTACTACAGCACCACCACTGCCCTTGCCATCACCGTGGGTGTCGGTTGCATCCTCCTGGTCCTGAACATGTTGATATTTGCCGGGATTTACTATCAGAGAGACAGGGACAAGAAGCGAGCTGCGATGGACTGCACTCCGAACGGGCAGGAATCGCTCCCGATGACGACGAGATCCTCCTTGAAGGCTCCAGACAGTTCCAGATCGACCCAAGAACCTCCTCCGTCGTACACCACCTTGGCCAGGAGCCCCTCTATCCAGGAACACCATCAGATTCCCCAGAATCCTTCCACGGACGAGGAGCAGCCTCAGAACGAACAGAAACCTGTCCACGCAACGAGCAACACCATCCACAAGGACCCAATCCCTCCCAAACCTCCCACGAGGACCACCAGCTCCCTCAGCACTGGCAGCACCAACACCATCAAGAAACGCGTGCAAATTCAGGAGATATCCGTATAGCATTAGGGGTTGCCCCTAGAGGGCAACGCGAAGACCAAGAAGGTGACTTTCGTGGACTTCGAGGAGTCCAAGTTCTGAGAGCAAGCTCGTGTAGATGCTAATAAGGTCCGATGAGGACCTTTTGGATCGATGAAGAATGACTGTTTCACAGGGATCGCTAGCTAGAACTTTGGATCTCCTTTCACACGAAGATGTAAGATGCTGAACCCTAAAGTTGTGGAAGAAGACATTTTGAGCGATGTTCATTATTATTTGTAACTTGAACAACTCGTGAGGTCTTTCCGTAAGGTTCGAGAAAGGTCAGGTGTCTTTGTGCCGCGTGTCTTCTTTTCTGAAACGCTTGTGAATTAACGTGGGACATTATAGGATGCCCTGATGATTGTTCTTCTGGATAATGAACACTGTAACTATTTGTTATTGGACATTCGTCGGATGAAAGCGTAATCAGTGTTCTTTCAAAAGTGTTCTTCTCGTAGCTGGCATCCAAGATGGCGTAGCGATGGTCGCGGGTGTAGACTAACTTCCGGTATAATCGACGCTAGGCACACGAATGATTCCTACTTCCTTTAATACGCGAAAACTTCGAGGTCTTTTCTATCCCAATTACTGAAAGTTGTGCACGGTTTCGCACGGATAATCAATTAGTTAAGGTCTGTGTAAAGCGATACGTAGCGAACTGGTAAGAATCTTCAGGAACGTTGATCAGCGTGATCCATCTGAATGAAAGGCAAAATTTAAATATAAATCGGTGTATTAATTACTGTGTATGATTGTTTGATAGTTGCTTATAATTATTATTATCGATTAAACTCGTGAGAAAAACTATCCTTTCGCTAGAGACTAAAGGAGAACCTTTTTTCTGTAATTAAGTAAAATTTTGTATCGTTAATTCAGACTTTTGATTTCCTTGACTGCATAAAATTCAACAAAACGAACGTTGTGAAGTTATTCGAACTGATGAACTCCATCAATTTTTTATCGCCTCGTCGTCTCGATGTTATTGTTATCAACGGAAAGATTATGAATATATAGGCACCCGATATGCAATATACCGGATGGTGTTCGCGTGAAACCTTTCACAGGTGTTCTGTGCGATGTTCAAATTAAATTAGCACAATGGAACGGGTGCAATTGAACAATCATTGTTCAAACTTTGACAAAACTTGGGTGGTAATTGTGGAAGGTGTATTGGTGTAACTAGGACCTTTTGTCTGGGACAAACTGGGACCCTAGTTAGGTCAAATTTGGGAATTTTTAAGTTTAGATGTTTAGAATGTTGGAATTTTAGTAATTTGAGTATGGAGGATTTTGAAATTTGTAAGATTAAACTTTTGAGGATTTAGTCATTTCCCTAGTTACGCCAATATATTCCTCAGAACGTAATCGTAAAGAAGACTTTCCTTCAAATTGAATAATGCCTAGATCTCCTCGACCAAGTAATCTAAAGCCAGACTATGCCCACGCTTACACGAACATCATTCATCTTTGTAGGATTTTTCAAGGTAAATCTGATGCGGTTAAGAAATTTAAAAAACAATAAAAATCTGGACTTTGGAAGCTCGACATTATCACTGAATGAAATCAGCCAGAATAATTAATTTTGAATTACTCAGAAAAACGCTGTAAAGGAACGTTTCTTTATTTAATTGCTAAATTTGTTGCTTAAAATCGTATTAAAACGTTTGAACTACTTAAATTGTACAGGAGTAAACGAGAACATGAAGCTACTGTCAAGTAAGTAATTTAATAAGTTAAAAATAATGCGCAGAATTCGTGTTTGTACGTTTTCTAATTTCAAATAAGCGCGCGCTTTTTTAAGGGGACATGTCATTCAGCACTGGAACTAACCTAATAGAAAATTGCGTTTTTTGGCAAAATATCGTACTTTTGAGCTAAACTGGCATTAGAAAAGTGTTCTATAATCACACTGGGATTAGAAAAACATTATTATAGTGCGCTGGAGGCGTTAATAACAAAAATGAAAAAAATGTCAATTTCATGGACCAAAAAATTGCCGTCCATCTAGCGGTGAAAGTTGGAACTAACAAAATATAAAATTGCGTTTTTTGTCAAAATGAAGCAATTTTGAGCAAAAGTGACATTACAAAAGTGTTCTATAATCACTCAGGAATCTGAAAAACATAATTATAATTTGCTGGAGGCGTTAATAACAAAAATAAAAAAAATAGCATTTTATGGACCAAAAAATTGTCGTCCATCTAGCGGTGAAAGTTGGAACTAACAAAATATAAAATTGCGTTTTTTGACAAAATGAAGCAATTATGAGCAAAAGTGACATTACAAAAGTGTTCTATAATCACTCCAGAATCTGAAAAACATAATTATAATTTGCTGGAGGCGTTAATAACAAAAATAAAAAAAATAGCATTTTATGGACCAAAAAATTGTCGTCCATCTAGCGGTGAAAGGTAGGAACTAAAATCGAAAATTTATTCCGATTAGTTCCAACTTTGACCGCTAGATGGACGACAATTTTTTGGTCCATAAAATGCTATTTTTTTTATTTTTGTTATTAACGCCTCCAGCAAATTATAATTATGTTTTTCAGATTCCTGAGTGATTATAGAACACTTTTGTAATGTCACTTTTGCTCAAAATTGCTTCATTTTGACAAAAAACGCAATTTTATATTTTGTTAGTTCCAACTTTCACCGCTAGATGGACGGCAATTTTATGGTCCATAAAATGCTATTTTTTTTATTTTTGTTATTAACGCCTCCAGCTAATTATAATTATGTTTTTCAGATTCCTGAGTGATTATAGAACACTTTTGTAATGTCACTTTTGCTCAAAATTGCTTCATTTTGACAAAAAACGCAATTTTATATTTTGTTAGTTCCAACTTTCACCGCTAGATGGACGGCAATTTTTTAGTCCATAAAATGGACTTTTTTTAAAAATTGATTTTAACGCTTTTACAGCACTTTGAGCACATTAATCTAATTGCATTATGATAAATTAACACTCTACAAGTGCGTTTTAGGCTTAAAGTTTGCTAATTTAGCAGAAAAAACGGATTTTTATTTATCGTTATTTGAGGGTACTAGTATTACTGTTTTTGAAAAGCGCGCGTATATTTAAAATTCAAAATCGTGAACGCAGACTATGATACAGTTTTTAATTTAAAAAATTACTTACTTTTCAATATCGTAAGGAGTTGCATGAAGGTCAAACCATACTACAATAAATTGACAGTTTCTTTTCATAAAAGAATTTATTTTTACAACTTTCGATAATAATTTATTGCTTCTGGTAATAAACCGATAAATTATTTAACATTTCTTTACAATACCGTTCGCGAATTATACAATAATTTCTACTATTGCTATTTAATTAACAGTACGAATTCTATTTACCATATAACTTTTCTTTATCTCGAAAAATACTACTATTTATAAGACCTGTTTCCTTTTGTATTCATAAACATTTAATAAATGAATAAAAATGACTGCATTTAACCAACTTTTTCCCTCCACTGTTAAAAATATATTATTTATTACTATTATTTCTTTACTTACTTCTCGCTTTTAACATTTTGGGTTGCCAACAGGGTCTGATAATGGTGCTATGAAATAATATACAGTTTACGAATATAAACACTATTGTACTTTTTATACTTTAAATAATATACACACTGCTTAAGCATTAACAAAAAAAGTAAGTGCTTACTTAAAATACCTAGCAGTGTAACGTTTATCTTTCATATTTTATACATATGTATACATGCGATAAAAATATGGTGAATACACATGTACAGCGAAGTAAGTATATAATAGTTCAGTTTTACAAAGTTAAATAACTTCTCTGAATTATTCATTAGCCGTTTTCTTGGCAGGAACAGTATCAGTATTTTCGCTATGACGCCTTTTCCTTTGACCACGTTGCTGGTTACGACCTGTAAGATAATTTCTTCGTTCAGTGCGTTATACTTTGATTGAACGTCCTATTTTTTTTTTCTCAATTCGTTCAGTATACTTGAAGTTCAACTCATCGAGACTCGAAAAGGTCTCTCGGTATTAGCATGGCAAAACATCATTACGAAAAAGAAATAAATATTGCTAAAAGGAATACTTTCGTTAGAGACTTACCTTTCTTACCCCTCTTTCCTTTAACATATTTCTGTCTCATATTCGCCATCTCTTCCTTTGCTTTTATGAGATATTTCTGTTCTTCCTCACCCTCAAGGACACGACAAGTAACCTCCTTGCCATGTATTAATACCTTGGAGTTCAAAATAAACAATGTAAGCTAATGCCAAGAATTTATATTTTTAAAAAAGTTTTAAATACTCACTTTACTGTCTTTCATTTTATCAACAACGGCTTTCGCAGAGTTTTCCCCTTGCAAACGCACCCAACCTTCTTGGTCACCAATCTTAAAATCTACGAACGCGATACTAGCGTCTAATTCACCTAAACGTTCCTTGATATCCTCTCTTGTACATTTATCAGGTGCATCAGTAAAATGAATCACGCAACCCTTAGGTAATGATGCATCCTTCTCATTTTCTTCTTCCTCACCGCTATGATCGGCATCTTTTTCTTTCGCCTTTTCGAGAAAGAAATAAGGTGATATATTTCACATGACCAACATTACAAATATATAAAATAACTATTTTTACACTAACATTATCATGTTTCTTTCCTTTTCCTTCTGATCTCTTCTGCCTCCTATCTTCTTTCTCTTTAGCCTTCTCCACATTATAATCTGCTCTGTAATTTTAAACAAAATCAAATATAAAATATTAATAAAAAGCATTTCCATAAAGTAAACTTACGACCACTTCCGGATCAATTCAGTGTCTCCATATTTCATAGGGTCCCTAGCCATAAAAGCTTTTGCATCTTCTAGAGTTTTAAATTGTATAAAAATTGATCCTTTGAACTGCAACTTTTTCTCTTTATCTAGATACTTCCTCATCTATCAAACAAGAAAATGGTCTGAAATTCTAAACATTTTTTTGCAAATTTTCTTCAGGTTATATTCAAAATATTACCCGCTTCGATTACAAGTAAGATACTTACAATAATATTTTCAAATGGTTCATACACACTAAAAAACGTTTTAAGTTTTTCAATATTGGTGTCATTCAAAGGGAATCCCTTTAGGTAAATTGTTCTGGCTTCTTGTGCCTTTCTATATTCTTCGTTATATACTGGTAAAGGATGTTTTGGTGAACGACGTATCTTTTTCCTATCTTCAGATATTTCCATCAGTTCACTGGATTCTATGGCTTTTAATATAACTTCAGTATCTGTACTCATAGACGTCAACATTTTAAAATTCAACATAACAGTCATCGGAATCCATCCATCGTCCAACTTTGTTTGTTCAATAAGAAACTTATCTCTTTGCATATTAACATCTCCAAAATAAAACTGCAATAGACAGGTTTTAGTAAGCTAGGAATATTGTGATACTTCACGTGTTAATTAACGTTTATGTAAAGGCTATGTGTATGTATACATGCTTCATAATAAACGAATTACTTCAGTGTTATGGTTATTGATTGTGTTAAGGAAACTATACCTCTATTTGATTTTTTATCTTTTCTAAAAGCTCCTTAGGTGGTTCCTCTACCGTTTTTTTGGCAGTATTTTCCTCGGCATTAGGAACCGGCTTCTCAGTTTTTGATTCCTCGGTAGCAACATCATTTTTTGTTTCCTCAACTTTGGTTTCTTCCTGACCGTTCTCCATTTTTTCCACTTTTTCTTCAACACGACTTACAGAAAATCTACTCTTTGGAAACTGTAGAAAACGTAAATATAAGTCAATTTCTAAAAATCGAACTCAAAACATCGTGACGCACACGTGCCCTTGCTGCTTCTGAAACCGGAAGTACACGATAGAATCGAAAACGGTAACCGAACCGCACTAAATCTGAAAATATTTAAACAAACGAACACAAGATTTATTATAACTATACAGTTTTTATCGATGTAAAATTGTTTTATTATTATTTTTAATGATTTATCGAACAATTTAATAATTACTTAAATTCCGTAACAAGTAGAAGTAATATTTATAAGAATATTGCAACACCTATTATTCAGTTTAAACTATAAATTATTTAGTAACTAATAAATCAGAAAATAGTTTCGTTTATTGATTCAATATAATTTAAACTGAAATTTATTATAATTGCCTACAAATATATAAAAATATATCCAGCATTTTACACTAAACAGGCTGCCACGTTTTTCTCATTGATCATGAGAAATATTTTTTTTTAAATATAAGTGTATATTGTTGGATTAACATTAATATAATAAATATAACGCATCAAAGACCTTATTTTTTTCATTTCAATACAATAATCATACTTATAAACATAATTAGTACATTTTTTATCGTAATTGAGATCAAACTTTATGTTGGCAAGGATAAGATTGTAATAAAGTTGGCTGCACCTTCGAATACCTGCACTCTCTTCCGGTTCGCTCTTTGAGGGTGACTGAGTCTTTTAGTTTAGCTGTAATTAAATCTTTCTCCATCTTCCACCATGAGGATTTACAAGGATATTTTTACCGGTATGTAAATTCAGAATATATTCAAATATCATGCATAATATATATTTTTACAATTTTTTGCCGTTCTATAAGTAAAATTTTGTGCTTTATCGAAGATAGCTTCACAGTGACATTTCTATCACGAGGACTAAAATTTTGTCCTTGCTAATAGTAAACAGTTTTATCATAGTAGTTTTAACGCTATGATTATCTCATATATCTTTGTACATAACTAGGAATTATTCAACTATTGCAGAAATGTTTTACCACTTGAATATTCAGTGTTTTAATTTATAACCTCTCCATATGCTCAAAGTGATTAACTATAATTGTGAGATAATTAAAAATGATAACCTTCTGGCAGTGAAAAGGAAGATAATATTAACGAAGAAGATTACTACTATTTTCTACATTATGCACTATAAAATTATATAAGTTTAATGCTTTAGCATTTGTTAATAACAATTTAATGAACTTTGTTACAGGTGATGAGATGTTCTCTGACACCTACAAAATGAAATTGATAGATGATGTACTATATGAAGTATATGGCAAGGTATGTATGTATGATATCATTAAATAAATAGGAGTATTAACTTTTTATCATTGATTAGGTGGTTACTCGTAAAGCTGGTGATATAGAAATAGCTGGATTTAACCCATCTGCTGAGGAAGCTGATGAAGGCACAGATGAAGCAGTGGAGAGCGGTGTTGATGTGGTTCTAAATCATCGGCTTCAAGAAACCTTTGCATTTGCAGACAAAAAATCTTACACCTTATACCTTAAGGATTATATGAAAAAGTAAATATTCAAATTATTGTCGAGGGTACATCAAACAAATTTTTTAATGAATATTTTTACAGATTAGTAGCAAGACTGGAAGAGAAAGCTCCTGATCAAGTAGAAGTATTCAAAACTAATACAAATAAAGTTATGAAAGATATATTGAGTCGTTTCAAAGACTTACAATTCTTCACTGGAGAATCCATGGATATTGATGGTCTTGTTGCGTTAATGGAATACCGTGAAATTGATGGTGACTCTGTGCCTGTACTCATGTTATTCAAGCACGGCCTTGAAGAAGAGAAATTCTAAATAATTTTAGATATTCAACAAATTGTGGAAAAATATTGTAAGTTCTGTGCTTACTGCATATACTATACTTATTTTAATACAGTAATAGTTATGATTTGAATTTGATGTATTATTATACATGTAAATTCATGCCTTATACTTTGTACTTATATGTATATGGCACTGCACAAACATGTTAGATAAAATTGGTGAGCAGATTCCCGCTGTAGTATACTTTTCGTACACAGCGTCTATTTTAACCGGACATTATAATAACGAATTCAATTGTTAAACTGGTTTAATACACAAGAAAATAAAATTAGGTCTTATATATTTTTCAGATGAACTCAAATCAAGACTGTATACATGCTGAGAAGCTGTGAAATTTAGTTAAAGGGAAACAATTCTACTTCCAATCTCATTTTGTAATGTAGTTAAATTATTCGTTTAAATAATTAACAGAAGAAACAAGTAATTAATTGTACATATAGAATAACTAAAGGGAAAATGATAAAAGAACCGTTAACCCTTCAATATATCGGTATTTGATTTCACTGTGACGTTTGTAATATTATTTTCTACTTCCTTTTTTTACTCGACACTATTGGAGCATTTAATTTATAATTAATACAATGGAAGATGGGGAAAGAACTTTGCAGCAATGGAAGTATCAAAAATATGTATAATTGTTATTCTTAAGAATATCAGTGAATAATATCAGAAACATACTCTGTATAATGTCCATCATGAATAAAAGTGTGTTTTCTTAAGTACCGCTTATGATTCATTGTGCATCTATTTTTAAATACCTATTAAATATCTTTGTATGAGTAAACAGCATTGGAAGGATAGGTACTCTAAAAATTGCAAGAAAAATGTGGGATATAATGTAACAGATTTTGAGTTCATAAAAATACTATATTTAGACAAGTCAGAATAGACGATTTATCTCTTGGCGCAAAATCTCTTCACTCAGAGATCAGTATTACTCATACTGCTTTACAAGTACAATAATACAGATTCTTTTTATCTGTTTCACTAACAATCTCGCTCTCTGTCATTCTTTCGTACATATTTTTGTCTTCTATATTATATGTATATCCATCATTATTAGACATCCTTTTGCGAATATATATATTACTCTTATTATAAAATAGTTACCGATCCAATGTAGAATTTTCTTTGTATTCCAGTTTGCTCATGCCATTACCTGAAAAAGTGTTACGTTTACAGATACAAAAGCGTATTTCAATAACGTAAGAATTCATGTGTATGTTAGAACATTTACATTCGTAAATGTATAAATATGCATACACATGTTTAGTAGAGAGAACTACACAATAGATTTACGCGAATTAATTATCCCTTTAAGTAATGAAACAATGGTTACAGCTTAAAGGTAGTAAAAGATGAATTGCAAGTGTATACATACATATATTTTTGTTATATACATTGTATGTGTTTGACATACAACATACAGACATTGTTATTTACACAGAGAAACGTTGCTTTAGTTAGCACAACCATAGTGTTATCGGTTATTCAGCAATAAGATGAAAGTTATTTTCAAACAATATATAAAAAAATTAGTATTCACAAACACCTTTAAGCTGCGAGTACAATAATTGTTTCTATAATAAAGTATTATGTTAGAGAGCTATCCGTACTATTCCTTTTAAAGTTACTTCATTTCGTAAGATATTAATCGATTTTGAATTCGCTAACATGTTTAGAACTACGCGTTTTGCGCAATGGCGACTTCCATTGATATACAATCAAATTATAAAAAATCTACTCAATAAAATGGTACAACAAGTTCATGAAAATTTTTTGCCGTTTCAATCTAAAGGAAGAAAGATCAAACATGGAACATTGGGCCACGTTAGTATTCCAAAAAATAGTTAATTGTAATGGCAGTTGTACGAGTTAATTTGTTATTCATGTAGCATTTATCAATACATAAAAGTTCACAACATTTATACACACAGAAGGATTTTTAGTACTCTGGTTTTTAGCTTAGATCATTGAAGGTACAATATTTAATAGGAAACCTTCTACTCTGTTTAAGTGGGATGTACCTTACATATTTAGTAAGATCAAATTATTTTATTCGTTACTATTAATATAAACTTATTTGTACTGATCTATGTAGAAAGGGTGCGTGAAATTTTTTCCGTACTTCGTGAAAACAGCAATCAAATGTTATCTCAAATTTTCAATTACACAATAGTATACATTATAATTTTAACTCTTAACTGTTACTATGGGGGACCTACAATATCTCACACAGTTAAAGTAACAGATGTTGAATTGAAAGGAGTAAAATTTTAGTTTAAAACAAGTTTTCTTTTTATGTATCCACATGGTGTTTGTACTTCACTATAGCAGTTAAGAGTTAAATACCTGGGAAAAATATAAAATCAGATTTCGTAAGTACTAAATAAGCATGAAAAATAGAACAGTGGATAGAAATTATTTTGTTTGTTCGTTTATTTTATCATGCTTGATCGTACAGAAAATTTCCAACGCACCCTGTTCTTCCATTCTAGGACACCGTTACTAAGTAAAACGTTACTACATATAATTTGAGCATTGTACCATTTCTATGATAGTTCAAAGAAGTATGGCAAAAGCATTAAGTTTACATCAATTACAATCGTGTATACAATTCATTGTTCTTGAATATCATTGCTCCACAAAGAAGCATGCTGTTAATGAGTAAGACTTCAATACGGTCCAAAGTGTCAACACTTTTTGAATTTCTTACCTTAAATATAATATGATTTCGTATTTCTTAATTCCTGCCATTATCTTTGTTAATCTACTGACCACTACTGAGGTTCTCATTTATTATTTTGTGAAAGAGTGTTGTTTATATAATTATATATTATACGTATGTAATAGATATCAATCGTTTTAACATTTATATATTTTATATGAAACTTCATTCACAGGTAGCCAAGCATTCACGCCCCTCCAATCCTAATATTTTTTTACTGTTTATTCTCTTTTTCATATTACATATATATTTGTATATATTTAAGGAATTAGATGAGGTGTGATCGCATAACGCGTTTTGTTCAGAGGTAATTTTGGTCGAGATGTTATATTATCAGAAAAAAAAGAACATTATTAACAAACGAAATTGTACGGATTATAAAATACCACTTTCCTATTTATCTTATGAAATATGTAAATTATTTGGCTTTGAAATGGTTACAAACATTGGCGTAACTACAATTTTTGTCTGGGGTTATCCAGGTCCCTTATCTTTATTAATAGTGTTGTTCCATGTTAGACTTTCAAAAAATTAGGGAATTTGAACTTTAAAAAATTTCTAAATTTTAATCTGGTTACGCCAATGGTTACAAATCATTTTAGAATATTATAAATTGAATTATGTAATTATCAAATGCTTATCCTGCGTTTGGAAACACTTAAAGACAACGTCGTATACCAGGCATTTGAAATGAACAGCAACTCCAGTAGTGTTACAAAAAAGATCGGGAAATTTAATGTGTTCTTTTTCTCATGGTATGCATAACATTAAAAACTCTCATCAAATAGATAACAATAACCAACAACTAACAATCGTAAGCATTCACGCAAAAATAGAAATATGTTTAATAATATATAATATTATCATAATTTATATCATCGAAGTAAGTATGATCATTTTCTTACAATTGCTAAGGGTGCTATAGAGTCATTTAATATAGATGACTAAAACTGAAGGACACTAAGAAAAGATCAATTTTTCTCCGCAAAATTTACAATCAAGATTACACAATTCAGATAATAAAACTCTCAAACTAGTTCACTAAAGGAAATATAAATAAATTTCTAAAATAATGCACTCACCAAATATCTTTGATTATAAAATCTATACTTTTAACTTAACGATAAAGCGTTAAAGATAAACTATAAAATTTGGAAATTTATTGCCCCGAATTTAGAGTTTTACAACCACTCGAAAGTATCTAATAATCACAATTTAAATTTCGTAGACCTAGATAAAATATTAATAGCCTTGAATCATTAAAATAGAATTAAAACCTATGTATATCGTATCTCATAAAACTTTCTTATATCCTTCAGCTCAAATCATAAAAAAAGTTCTGTAAATTACTAACAACGACGGTAAGGTTTCTATCTTATTCCTGTCCTGAATCAATTAATTCTTACATGTATTTCTAGATTTAGAAAGATAGACCATACATCTTGCAAGCATCTCTTTGAAGTTGTTTTAAAAGCTCTCGCATCTTATAGCGCTGAAATGTTATTTTTGTTTCAAGTAAAATCTTTGAGTGATAAAATTATATCTTACTCGCTACAACTCATAGCGAAAATTAAAATCTGACACAAAAGAGGAAACTTGGAAATTTCATGCTAAAAATTTTCCTACAATTTGATATGCCAAACGTAAAACGTTAAGTTGATAAGAAATTTTCATATCTGACAGTATCCTTTAACAGCGTATCAAGAAATTTTGATACTTCGAATGTAAATATTCTTTGTTCACGTGTTGTCCAACAGTTATGGTTTCGGTATTTCATTACAGACATAAGCTGTACGCATGTATACATATAATATAGCTCTCGAGATGAGCTACCGTAATATATTTAATTAATAATGAATTAGTAAGTTTATCTCTTTCTCTATACTCTAAAATACAAAACAATAAATTATCATAGTGCACACGTGTAAAACGCTCCCGTTTTATGCATGTATGTATATATTTATTTATATTGTGGCTCTTCCAAAGAACGATCCGAATCGAGGCAGAGTTGGAATGTAAAAATACCCGAGAACATGTTTTAATTTATGTTGCATCCACGTTGAGTACCATGTAAAAAGGCCTCTGTCTGTACACAACTCTATTTTGAAAGACTGAACAAGCAGATAGAAACCAACTCGTCGGTGATAGAGGCAGAACGTGTAAAATACAACAAAACAATAAAAACGAGGAGGAGAACGATGTCTTAGGAACTTCCATGTGGCTGTAGGGAGTGTACAGTTCAACGTGGATGCAATTCACGTTATCAGACACACATTGCGTTTAATGCATCGCACTGAGAACTACCACAGTACATTTTAAGTCACTACTTGTAAATTATAAAAACCAATTATATTTCTTTTAATCGTGATACTGGTAATTAGATATTGTAAATAAATTTCAAATAGCTTTCACAAGTTTTGGGTAATCAAAGTGATGGTAGTTTTCAATGCAATGAATTTTATTAACACTTTGATGGTAGCTGCAACTTAGCCTACTACAGTTTTCTGAGCTATTTAACATTCTCTGCTTTTCTTCTTTTGGTTAAAAGTAAGCATAGGGGAAGGAGCTACGTACCACTTATGTTTGGTCCTTAGAGAACCTAGGGAGAGCATAAGGAGATCCTGAGGAATGCTTGAGGAGACCTAGGATCTGCTTCACTTGAAGAACATGAATAAATGATGTGAATGGTGGAACCTTTTTTCGCTGACACTTTTTTTTAACTGAGGGAAGCATAAAACTCTTTCCAATTCAATCTAAAAAGCTGAATAAGATTACAAAGGTTGTAGGTTTCAAAAGCTTGCAACCATCAAAGTGTTAGACATCTCGTTGTAAAACAACAACAGCTTGTCTGGTTGGATTAATTTCACGGTTCCAACGTGTGAGAAGCTGCAGCCCGTGTGTGATTGAATTCTGCGAGTGTAATCGTTGCGACTTTCCACGTGCTCTCGATACGAATCGGATCACCATTGACCACCCCCTTTACGTCGGACAGAAGAATGCGCTAACGAAGAGACATAAATAAAAAGTCGAAGGAGAGAGGAGTAAGTAAAATCCACCTCGCTGAACGCGTTGATCGTCGAACGATCTTGATGAGGAGGTGTCGGAGTACCGACAAGAAAAAACTCTTTCCTTAGACGCATCTGCGATTCAGTTTTCTGTTTGCTCGACGATGATGTGTACATGTAATATGTGTCCCTCTGGTTCTCTCTTACAGATCGGTGTGCCCCAGAACGCGGCACACCTTCTGCTCCTAAGGGTCTGATCGTGATTCCAGCATCTCCACGAGGAAATCGTCGATCGGTACGTCGCCGATCATCTTGAAGAAGAACAGGTGTTCCAGGCATTTCAAGCCGATCGATCGGATCGCTGGCAAGCGTAGCAACAGTTTGGCGAATCTGCCTGGATCGTCGGGCCAAGCTACGCGACAGTAACCTTCCAGGGCTGCGTAGATCTTCTCACGGAGCAGGGTTACCTCCTGGATAGATTTCAGACCTCGCACCTCCGGGTTGAACAGTATGATGGATCTGTTCAAAGATGATAGTACAAGGTTACAAATTTTCATTAGAGGAACATTTGAACTTGGGGACTTTGGACATTTGGGGATGTGGGAATTCAGGAAGTTGGGAGTTAGGACTTAGGGGAATTTAGGATTTTGAGAGTTTGGGAATTTGAGACTTTGGAGATTTGGGACTTTAAAGATTTGGGGCTTTGGGACAATTTGATGGTATAGATATTTGGAACTTTAGAAATTTAAGACAATGGGGACTTGGAAGTTAGGGTCTTTGGAAGGTAGCGACTTTAAGAAAGTACAACTATGGGAGGTAAGGTACTGTGGGTTAATACTAACCTAAGACATCCAAGTTCGGTCCTGTCCATTTTCATTTCACGCATTTTCGACACAAGTTCTGATAGCACTCTGTCGAATATCGTGCCCACACCAGCCTGTTGCGCCGAGTTTCGATGAACAGTGATCCCTGTGGCCAGCACGATACCGTCCTTCACGTCGATGGAACGGTGGGAAAAGGAGGCTATCAGCAACTCGTTCCAACCGGCCCTGAGCAGAAGTACCTGATCCTCCAGTGGCAACGATGTAAAATGTGGGATGTGTTTCGCCCATGCTACCAGCTGGAACAGCTGTTTGTTCGTGGCGTTGCAAATGTGCGACACTGCATTCTGTGCATTACAAGAGATGCCGAATTAATTGAAGGGGCGTTTCGTGGAACAGTTCTACGCACACCATTCCACGAAAATCATCACTGCGCCGCTGCTGCTGTTGCTGCTGTTATTTGCTTACGTACAGATAGATAGAGAAACAAGCGACAAGAAAAGCGAACACGATTTTGTTGTTGCTGTCACGAATTAGCCATTGATGTTGCTGCCGCTGCTGCTGTGTATCGATTCGCAGAATGGCGTACCAGACCAATTCTCTAATTTCTAGCAGAGATCTTGCTCCGTTATAATTCTACGGAATCGAATTGTGGCTGACAATTATGGGACTTTCGAATTTCACCAGATGGAGAAACGATGTAATTTCAAAAAATCAAGTGAAATCTCAGTACTGTGAAATTATGATAAATTTCATTGGATGAAATTTTCTCTTGGAATAAATTTCAGTCTCGGAAATTTGAATGACGGCAATATAGCGAGATGCGTTGTATCTCGAAAGGGATCACTGAGGAATATTAAGAGCCTATTATTTTGAGATTTATCTTTCGTTCGAGTGACGAATTAATTTTTTGATTGAAAATAGTATTTGAGAAGATTGAATTTGTGAGGGTAAACTGCTCAAAGTTGTAGTGATTGGTTAATCTATTTTGAGCAGCTTTGTGGCATACACGACTTGATCGATTTTTCTTTTTTGTTTTAATACTTCTTACGGGATAAAACAATACTAATGGACGTCTCAAACGAGTTTAATTCAATCACTCGTCCGGGTCCAATGACAAATAAATTGATTTCGTCGCGAGACACAGCTGTGTATTGTCCAAAGCTGTCGTTCGTGCAGACTTCTCGACGGCATTCATCGCTGCAAATTAATAAACCGAAAAACGTCACTTCCATTGTAACTGTATTTTTCAATTAGACCAATTAGCTAATTGAGGATCGCCAAATGTCACTCGTGAGTAGTCAACTTGTCAATCTGAAAATTTGCATTTTTATGTCTTCAAATTTCTAAATTCTCAGATACTTAAATCTTCAAATAGTACAATCCCCAAAAAATCTTTCAAAATCCATAAAAATCCTAAAAATCTTTGAATATCCACAAATCCCAAAATTTTTCAATATTCATAAATTCCTCAAAATCTTTGAATATCCACAATTCCCCAAATTTCTCAATATCCACAAATCTCCAAAAAATTCAAAAATCCCCCGAAAACGTCTAAGTCCCTAAATCTCTGCATCCCGAAAATCTTTAAATCCCCAAACCTCAAATGTTTAAATCTCTAAATCCCCAAAATCTTCAAATACTTAAATCTTTAAATCTCCAAATTCCTGAATCAGTATATCCCCAAATGGTGAAGTCACTAAATCCTCCAATCCCCAAATCTCTAAATCGCCAAATTCGATCAGTCATCAATTATCAAACGATCCAAGTCGTGTACGCAAAAAGGGTATTTAAAAAGTCACTAGACGATCCTTCTATTTTGTCCACTTACCTCGTAATTTCCCTGCTGCTCCATTTTGTATTCGACTCGTTTCTCAGCCTCTAGGATACGTTCAATGGGCATGTCAGAATGCAGGCTGCTCGTGCTTTCAACTTCGCTCTGATCCCTTTCCTTGGTACGTTGACGTTCTTCCTGCACCGCTTCCCTTTTCATCCCCATAGCCAGGCATTTCTGGTATCTACAATACTGACATCGATTTCTCTGTCGTTTGTCGATGATGCAGGACTTCTCTTCGCGGCACGCGTACGACAGGTCTTTGCGGACGGTCCTCTTGAAGAATCCTTTGCAACCCTCGCAGCTGAAACAAAATGCTTATGTTAATATAACTATACTCTCACATCTATTGTACAACTTTTAAATATATATTTCGTGTCGCATTTTTACTATATTTCTTTTAAGTGTTATTATAGTCACTCGTTTTCCATTTTTTTATTAGTGATGACGAGCTACTCGTTACTAGGAATAATTATAGTCACTCGTTATCGGTCTTTGCATTGTCTAGGATGATTATAGTCACTCGGTATCAATCCTTTTATTACTGAGGATGATTATAGTCACTCGTTATTGATTTTTGTATTGCTAAGGATGACTATAGTCACTTGATATCGATCCTTTTATTACCGAGGATGACTATGGTCACTTGTCATCAGTCCAAGTAGTACTAAGGATGACTATAGTCACTTGTCATCAGTCCAAGTAGTACTAAGGATGACTATAGTCACTTGATATCAATCCTGTTATTACTGAGGATGACTATAGTCACTCGATATCAGTTCTAGTAATACTAAGAATGATTATAGTCACTCGTTATCGATTCTTGTATTGCTAAGGATAACTATAGTCATTCGTTATCATTGCTTGCACTACTGAGAATGATTATAGTCACTCGTTATTCAATCCTTGTATTACTAAGGATGACTATAAACACTCGTTGTCAATCCTTGTATTGTTAAGGATGTTTATAGTCACTCATTATTCGATCTTTGGATTGCTATAGATGATTATAGTCACTCTCTATCAATCCTTGTATTACTAAAAATGATTGTAGTCACTCATTATCAGTCCTTGTATTGTTAAGGATGATTGTAGTCACTCGTTATCGATCCTTCTATTATTAAGAACCATAACAGTCACTCATGATCAACCTGTTTGATACTGAGAATGTCTACAGTCACTCTTTATCAAGTCATTCATTCATAAGAATAATTATAGTCACTCGTTTTTATCATCGAGAGTGATTATAGTCATTCATTGTCAACTCTCTTCAACAGATTTCGAGGCCGCAAACCATAAATCCTGGTCCGACCATCGATAAACTCGAGGAGTCACGTTTTCAACCGCTATTATTCTCGAACTTCGATTATTTTGATGTCTGGCGAAATCCATGAGATTACTATGTCGTATCGTTTCTCTTCGCGTTGGTTGGCCGGCGAATTTACGAATGAAACAAAGCGGAACTATCGCGAGCTGAAACGAGGAGACACAAGCTGATTCATCGTTAACTGTTTTGCGAACGAGTTAATACGATTATACGAGCGTGTTCGTGTTAATTACAATCTTGCATGGTGGTCCTTCTGTCTGTAATTTGTAGCTTTGCGTAACGGGTTAATTAGGGAATGAGAAATTTATTTATTACTCTCGAATTAATTCACTTTAACGTGTTATTAAACTTCTAACACCTGCTCTTTCGAATACCAAATAGAGCTCTGTGATATTAAACAATGTATCTTTAAATTAATTTGTCTTATTTGTGATCAAGTTTAAAAATAATAATAATGGAAAAGTTGATTTGCATTTAGAGTGAATTTAAGCATAATCAAGATTAGTGGAAAATGTAAAGTAATTTATTATGTTAAGACATTCTCGATTTGTACTTTTTAGGCGAGAAAGATGTACTTTACTTGTCGCAAACGTGAAGGTCGAAGAAAAACGCAGGACATTATCGAACGAGCGCGAATTCGTCTCGAAAATACGCTCTGCAACGGAAATAAATTGTTCGCGGAATGTCGCCGGTTTTCTGGAAGGGTTCCAATTTTAAAAACGAACCCCCCGAAACTATGGCCCATCGAGAGAGCTTAACGATAACTGAACGCCAAAGAGATTTTCCTCTGAGCCTCCCATAACTTAAGTCCCATAATCTTGCCAAATACTTATGCATCTTTCGATTTGATTTTTCACTACCATAATCTTCAGGACTTTTTCAGTTTTGTCAGGATTCTGCAATTTTGGGACGTATCAGATTTTGGGGGCTTTGGGAATTTAAGGTAAGGAGATTGGGAAATTAGGGGGTTGGGAATTAGGGGATAGGGAAATTAGGGAGCTGGGAATTAGGAGATTGGGGAATTAGGGAATAGGGAAATTAAGGGATAGGGAATTTAGGGAGTTGGGGAATTAGGGCATAGGGAAATTAGGGAATAGGGAATTTAGGGAATTGGGGAATTAGGGAGTTGGGGAATTAGGGGACTGGGAAAATAGGTAATTGAGAAATTGGGAGATTGGGAAATTCTGAGAGTGGGAAATTGAGAGATTTGGAACTTTGGGACCTGTGAATTGAGAATTTAGAAATTTGTAAATTTGGAACTTGGTAGATTGAGAAATTTGAGAACTAGCAACAGTAAAATTTAGAAATTGGGGAAATTGGAAATTTGTGAACTGAGAATTGGAAATCCAAAAATTTATCTACTGAATTAAATTCTACCTTAACAAGTAGAAATTGCATGAACAATAAATAAAAAAGCAATAAATTCTAGAAATAATAAACATAATTTCCCTGATGAATTAAACACGCTACTCCGACACACAGTAGTAACAGCATATCTCTATTGCGGAGTGTAGTATCTCTATTGGTCATTCCCCATTATGACCCACGCGTGTAGCAACAACCGATGGGCATCTCGTATATTGTTGCATTCGCGTTGCATCAGAGTAACCTTGGACTTGCCATGAATTGCGGCTCATGAGGTTAGGACGACTAGCCAGCCATAGTTCCTGCGGGAATGCGGGAAGAAGGGAGGCTCGTCTTCTTGGCCGTGCAGCTACTTTGCTCTCCAGTGGCAGCTAATTAAGCAATCACGGCCATTATCAGGGCCCTTGTCAGATAACAGCTGCAACAGGCGAACACGATCCATTCCGCACGCGTCATAGAGATTTCTCTATGGTATGTTTGTATCAACAGATAATTAAAATCTCCTTTCAATTTCCTACCGACTTGTTCGACGCTTTACAAATCGATTATTCTGTGAATTCTTTTTTATTTATATTCTCTTGATTTTATTATAGCAAACGAGATATGTATAGTATAACAGGGATTTTATACGTGAAGAATTTTGAACAAATTATTTATTTTTGGTCGATAACAAATCTTGAACGATTAGTATGTATTGTTAATATTTCATGGTCCTCGATGTTTATCGATAAAAATATATATTGATGAGAAATTTGGAAAAAATGGATTTAAATTTGCAAATTTGGAAAAATAAAAATGTTACAACTCGGTCAGTTACAGGTAGCATACAATTATATAGCGTTAAAATATAGAACTTGTCTCAGTATTTAAAAATAAAAAAGAGGATATCTTTCGATATAAACGTCAACTATCATGATGACAATATTCCATTTTTATACAAAGAACTTGTACAAAATCACTCTCTCTGAAAAGGATATGCAAATTGGAAGACTCGAGATCAAAGACTGTCTCGTAGGTGCCATTCATTAGTCGACGCCGTTCGTAGCCAAAAACCGAAGGTCTCCTCATATTTTCAATAATGAAACTTGGCTTGGACGAACAAGCCTCTGTACGCATGTGTTGCATCAGGCTTATTTCTCTGGCGTGTAAACGAAAGCGAGATCAAACAACTTGCACGGTGGTCTTGAAATTATATTGCTATTGCATGTTTCTTGTTTATACATCTTGTGCTTCTACTCATTGCTTCAGAATAACTGCACGGGAAATTATAAGGTTGTAACTGCAACCCGCGAAGTCAGTATGTAAAATTCCCAATTCCAAAATTCTTAATTCCAAGATCCCCAATTCCTAGATCCCCAATTCCTAGATCCCCAATTCCAGGATCCCCAATTCCTAGATCCCCAATTCCAAAACCCCCAATTCCTAGATCCCCAATTCCTATTTCCCCCATTCCTAGATCCCCAATTCCTAGATCCCCAATTCCTAGATTCCCAATTCCAAGATCCCCAATTCCAAAACCCCCAATTCCAAGATCCCCAATTCCAAAACTCCCAATTCCAAGATCCCCAATTCCTAGATCCCCAATTCCTAGATTCCCAATTCCAAGATCCCCAATTCCAAAACCCCCAATTCCAAGATCCCCAATTCCTAGATCCCCAATTCCTAGATTCCCAATTCCAAAACCCCCAATTCCAAAACCCCCAATTCCAAGATCCCCAATTCCAAAACCCCCAATTCCTAGATCCCCAATTCCTATATCCCCAATTCCTAGATCCCCAATTCCTAGATTCCCAATTCCAAGATCCCCAATTCCAAGATCCCCAATTCCAAAATCCCCAATTCCAAAATCCCCAATTCCAAAACCCCCAATTCCAAGATCCCCAACTCCAAGAGCCCCAATTCCAAAACCCCCAATTGCTGAATTCCCCATATCTCGAAATCCCCAACTCACCAATTCCCCAATTCCAAAATGCAAAATTCTTAATTTTGAACCTAACCACAAATCTTACAACCCTGAAATAGTGATGAATTCTCTTGATCCCCTTCGTCGTTACGGCTGATAGAATTCACAGGAATTTAGTAAGCGATAAAAGTTTTAATTGGGTAAGTTTGTACCCACGGAAGCGCGATTGAAGTTTCTCGTTCAAGGCGCGTTTGCAGCCAGCGAACAACGTTGTATCTGTAGCAAACATCTTGTACTCTAACGAACCGTAATCGACAGAAAGCATCGATCAAAATTTATTACTGTGTGATGTTACACCCTCTAGTGTATAGTAATATTATATCTTTGTTAAATTTCAAGGTTTATCACCAATTTCCCGAAGAGACATTCAATGAACTTGATTCGGTCTAGAAAATTCTGTGGACGAAGTTCAACTTCTAATACGATTTCCTTCGGCAATTGTATCATATTTTCTCCTCGTCTTCTCGGAGATAAAAAGAATCTCTCGTTGTCTAACTCGTTCGACTGGCCGCGATACGAAATGGAAGCAACAGTAGGTCGAAGTTCAAGATAATTCAAAAAATAAGCTTTTATCGTTGCACCGAAGACGGCTTTATCGCGACGGGTACGTTATAGGTGAAACAACGACGTTTATTAATACGTTTTAAAGCCGTCGGCATTGAGGGGTCGGGATTATCATGTAAATCCACGGAACCTTGAACTGCTTCATTTCGATGATGGAAAAACTGTACGAAGCGTTGGTAAACGATATCACTTATATTTATGCATTGTCAAATTTGACGAATTTTAAAAGATTAATTTTATCATTGTAGCAAATTGTCTTAACACACACTCTCGTTATACTGCCATTTACAGAACTGTAGTGGTAAGGACAGTTATTGCACTTGGCAATGTATAGAACTTATTGGAAACTATTTAACAGGTTGCGATACAATATATGCCACTTTAACTCACAGAAATTGAACACGCGACGAAACAACACATAGTAATTTAATACTTGCTACGTGTTATATTAATGGCAATATAACACGTAGCAATGTAATACATGGTAAATTAACGCATGCTGATGTAGCATGTGAAAATTGAACGCTGAACACTCTAATGCATAATAATTTAACATGTGGCGATATAACGCGTGGCGATATAACGCGTGGCAATATAACGCGTGGAAATGTAACCCACGGTAATACGTAGAAATTCAACGCGAAAAGATCTAATGATAATTTGTAACGTATGCAAAGAATAGTGAAAGTTGCAATATGAGGAGAGTTTATTGTCTTCACAGATTGGACATAAATTTGATAATAAATAATAAAGTGAGCGACTTACCTATAGACACCATAGTGTTTGCCACTGGCACGGTCCCCGCAGATCGAGCATAGGTGCTTGCTTCCGGAAAGAGGGTGATTCGGCGGGTAGGGTGCGACTGCTTTGTTCTGTCCACTCGGCGACGTGCTGAGGAGGTTGCTGTGACAACCAGCGTTGAAGGATCTTACATGCAAAGAAGAGAATAACAAAAAACTCGACCTACGAAACTACTGCCCTGGATCGAGCAAAATACTGTCACCACCAAACTTGTGGAATCCTACGAATCATGCTAACTTTCGTTGAATTGTAAGCAGTGAAATATTCATTGCCTCACGAAGTTTCCTCACATTCTCTTTGAGATGTTGACATTTTCGAGGTTTCAGACTTTGGGATTCCAAGAGAATTTTACCTTGAGAATTTTGAAACTTGTAATCTTGTATTTTTGTAACAGTCGGATATTTGACACGTTACAAGACAACGATTCAGTAACGAAATCAAGTATTTTGCTCAATTTTTCCCACGGGCTCAACTACGCTCATAGTATACCCTCGATTTACGACGTGTTTCGCCATAATACCATTTTCTTGATATCCGTCGAACTGAGTGAATCGTGTATCAGTACATACATTCTGTTTCAATAACATATTGTTCGTCCATTTGATTTTTGTATCATATTCCCCGGTTATGTCGATGCCACTTACCCTGGACTATTGGGACCGGAAGGGCTAAAGTTTCCTGCATTGATGAGGCTCGCTGTATCCGGCTTCATGTCCAGAGGACTCTGTGGGCCCACAGAAGACATGGACATGTTGCTGTTGTCCAAGCTTAGCCCTGCAACATAATTTTATAATAATTATACTTAGCCAAATTTTCAAGACACTGAATTCTAAGTTTCTCGATTATCAAATTCCCATATTTTTAAATCATGTATATTCAAATTCACAAATTTATAAATCACCTAGTTTCAAATACATTTCTAAAGTAACAAATCATTTAATTCAAAATTCCTACATTAGAGACCTGACTTCTAAAATTTCCAAATAATGACCCGAGGTTCTAAGTTTACAAATCCACAATGTCCCGAGTTCCAAACTTTCCAAATCCACAATGACCCGAATTCCAAAATTACGAAATCCACAAAGTCCCAAGTTCCTATGTCCCCTTGTAATTTTCAAAATCCCTAGCTTTACCAATTTTCCCAAATTCCCTATCAATACACGTATATTAACCATAAATATTGAGAAGTCTAAAATACATATTGGTAATGTACATACTGCTCACATGTGAGCAGAACAGTAGGATCATACAGCGGACGGAGGAAGGTTAATTTTTGGTAGATTCGGAGTACATTTATCCACAACGATTGTTCACAGCAGAAGCTTTCATTCGTCGAGCGTACTTCACCGTCTGTCGTCGACCTTCGGTCCGCTTTGCACGCTCGCGTTGCGTAATTAAAGCGGCGGCTCGGCGCTTAATAAACGACTCGGTGATGAGAGGCACGCAATCGGCGACCCTAACAACTCGAAATAGAAGTCGCGAGCGAGCGGAGTTACGACCTCGGGCGTAATTATATTTTCCGCGGAAAGACGCGACTGATGAGCGCTCGATATCATCACCATCATCATCATCATCGACGTTTACGTTCTCGACGCAACCTTTTAAGGGCTCGCGCATTTTTATACGCCGTACGAGCGATTAACCCACTGAGCCGAGTTTTTCCAGCCGCCTTTGTTGCGTCTGAATCGCGTGTAACCGCGCATATCGATCACGGTGATGTACTTAAAATAGTTGGGCTTGGTTGCATCCGAGCTGCCTGTATCGATAGCACTATCGATAATATCGAAATTGTATCGATAATTGATGTATCGATAGTATTGAAATGTTATCAATAACTGGACATATTGATAGTATCGATATGTCATCAATAACTATATATGGAAAGTTATCAATAATTTGATATATCGATTGTATCGAAATGTTATCAATAGCTCGACACATCGATAACTTAATTTGATCCACACTCTTATCAACCGAATCTAATTATTCGTGTTTTAAGCTAGATTAGATAAGGCGAAGTATAAACAAGAGTGAACAGATCTGAATAACAAAAGTATCAGATCAGGCTAGAAGCTGCGAACGCATCAGTCAAATGCAGTCGATTAATGGCGGGTAGAATGATAAGAGAGAAAGAAACCGAGGATCGAAATAGGACAGGAGGATACGTTCGTTCCTCCTGGATCATTTTCACCCTTTCTCCCCCACGTTCATTGCCGACGGAGGGTGGCGAACCCTATTAAAACGTCATTTATCATCCGTTCGCGTTTCCCCCGCGTGTCACGACAGAAAGCCTACGGAGATATGTAACGCGCGAACGTCTGTTCGACGAGTGATTCGTCGCGAATCGAGCCTGAGAAATAGAGTGTGAAAAAAGCGAGGCAAAGATGATGATGATGGGGCGCGGTGATGTAGCGGCGCAAATTGCGTCGACCGCGAGACCAGCATGTCGAGCCGGAGTAAGATGAATATCGCCTCGATTAAAACTGATCGGTTTGATACGATCCAGTAATTTGGGCGTGACTGAATAAATGCCTATATAGCACGTTTATAACCACTGCTGTTACAAATATTGAGTATATAAGGATTCTGGGACTTTAATCCTTTCAAATCTAGGGACTTTTAGAGTAGATAGTTTGGAGACCTAGGGAATCACTAGATTTAGGAAGTATAGAGTCTAAGGGGGTTAGGGGATGTTTTAAGAGACTTCGGGTGCAGGGACCAGGGGTTTGGAAGACTAGAGAAGCTAGGGAATTTGTGGTCTGAGGATTTTTGGAATTTAGGAAGTCGGGAATCTGGGGATTCTCGATTTGGTGAGTTAAGGATTCTAGGGTCTAGGAATTTGGGATTTGAGGGATTCCAGGGTTTAGATATTTGGGGTTCTAGAGATTCAGCGATTCAGGTATTCGAGGATCTAGAAATTTGGGGATCTAGGGACTTGAGGATCTAGGGATCTGAGGATCTAGGGATTTGGAGATCTAGAGATTCTAGATGAAGAAATTATTAAATTTAGAGATCTGAGCATTTGGGAATTTACAGATGTAGGGATCTGCAGGCGCATAGGAATATAGGTACCTAGGAATCTAACGATCTAGAGATCTAGGGATCTAAGGATCTACAGATTTAGAGAGTTACAGATCTTGAAATTCAGTAATCTAAGGATTTCACGAATCCTTAGACTGCTAAATCCATAAATTATCAAAGATATCTGGATCTAGAAATGTATCGATTTAGAGATTTATCGATCCAGAGATTTATCAATCTAGGGATTCAGTAATCTAAGAATGTAGTCAGATGGAATCCCACTTCTACGCTGACGTGTGCATTTATGCTTATAGGTAACTGTTGAATTGAAGTTGCGATCAAAGAACTTTGTTCGAGCGTCGACCGAGTTGTGGACACGACTTAAACCGTATCAAAGAGGGCAGGAGACGACGGGACGAGGACACGAGTGTGGCTGCAAGGCCAAGTCCGGTGACAGTATATTATACCGGCAGTGTCGGGCACCTTGACCAGACGCAAACATGCCGGTGCAATGTTCGAAACAATTTGCACGCAGCTATACCATTTCTTGCACGTGCTCGTACATCTAACCCTTTCGTTACCAAAAGCGACTATAATTAAGCAACTTCGTTCAGAGCATAATGAAGGTCGCTATGGTCACACCCTGAAGAGTGCTTGTGGTTGCCGAAATCTCTCGTCTCGAGAATTTCGTATTTAATTAATGAGTCTGAACAGATACTCTTAGATATCTCTAGATGGGTAGTAACTTTATTCAATTATCCTTCAGTTACGTTCGCAATTGTCGCATAGGAAGTGATAATATAGCTGACCATCGGAAATGCACCGTATGCGTTCCACCCTTACGCAAGTCACAGTGACGCAACATGTGCGTTCCGTATAAAGACCCGTACACAAGTACGAAAGCAAAATTATAAACGAAGAAAAGTTGATGCCGTTCAG
This sequence comes from Megachile lagopoda, assembly GCA_036983795.1. Classification (NCBI taxonomy): domain Eukaryota; kingdom Metazoa; phylum Arthropoda; class Insecta; order Hymenoptera; family Megachilidae; genus Megachile; species Megachile lagopoda. Next base: position 4,237,109 of record CM072794.1, read on the forward strand.
AAAAGAATTGGTACAATTTTTCGTATTTCAAATAATTAATGAAGCGAAGGAAACGATTCAAGGTCTCAGTTGATAACTCGTTAATCGTGCACGTACACATGCTTCGTGTGGTCGAATAAAAGAAAAAGCTGCACAAGATACGAAAGAAAAAAAAAGACAAACGAGAGGGGAAGAAGAAAAGCGACCTACACCAACAACGAGTCAAGTGCGTTGGCTCGTGAATATTTAAAACATATATTCGCCTTTAAAGGTGAACCGACCGAGCGAATCGAACGCGAAAGAGCCGGTCGTATGGCGAAACGACTGGAAACCTGATTTTCAAGGGCAGAAGCAAACGTGAAATTGGGAATGGTCATGTCTTTCGAGCGAGAGAGAGTATCGATCGTTCTCCCCTTCCTTTGACCGTGAGCGAATATTCTGTACGAGGATTTCTCAGCTTCTTCCACGCTGCGAGATCCTGTGGGAGATGGGGACGCGTTATTGCGTCTCGTTTCGACAATGACCGACGCAGGGGATGAAAACGTTGTTGGAACGTTGCGACTCTGTTACGTTTCTACCATGGCTTTATCATGGAAAATTTGGGAAATTTACACATTTTCACATTTAGGATTGTTGATGATTTTGGTAATCTTTTAACTTAAGAATTCTGATGATTTTTGGTCGTTTTCAGATTTGGAAGTTTATGGATATTGGAGCCTAGGAATTGGGAGACCTAGCAATTTTGGGACAGTGGAATTTGGGGATGAATGGATTTGGGAACCTAGAAATTTTGGGAGCTAGGAATTTGGGGATATAGGTATTTGGGGGCCTAGAAATTTTGGGAACTAGGAATTGGGGGATATAGAGATTTGGGAATCTATGGATTTGAGAAGTTAGAAGCTTTGGGAGATAAGAATTTGGGGATCTTGGGATTTGGAGATCTAGGAATTTGGGGATCTAGGAATTTGAAGCTCTAGAGATTTGGGGATCTAGCGATTTGGGGATCCAGGAATTTGAAGATCTAGGGATTTGGAAATTTAGGGATTTGGGGATCCAGAGATTTGGGAAGCTAGAAATTTCGATACAAAGAAATTTGAGATCTTAGAAATATTGGACTTAGGAACTTCAGAATTTAGGTATTTGAAAGCCTACAAATTTTTAGACCTAATTTGGGAATATTTGGAGACTCTTCAATTTGGGTATCTAGAGACACAAGAATCTAAGGATACGAGGAATTACGCAAATCTACCTTAGAGACGAGAAAAGATAAAAAATTTGTAAATCTGATATTTAAAAAATTCCAAAACTAGAACATCTACAAATTTGAAAATCCCCTGTCACAACCGAGTGTCATGAACTCATTTTTCTTCGTTCTGAAAACTATAATTATCTCGAGTTCCGTTTCGCACGGAGAACATTTCTTCTGTCTACATCGTGTCTTTCAATGTCTACTCGACACGCGTAGCAAGCATTAGAGGAACATGTGCAAAGGATGAGTGTTTTCGGCGAATTTTTCGCGCAGAAAAGAAGGAAGAATGACAGCCAGCGAGGGATGTATTATCCCAGATACAAAGCTGGGCTAAAAATGGGAGATTAGAGCTGATGAAACGACAAAAGGACCCTGCGTTATTAAAAAGTCTATCGCGATTACTAACGAATTAATAATAAATATTACGTAAACTCGACTCCATTTTTATACTATGTTTCATATTGTACACAGAGCTGAATCACCGATTAACGAGTTCAAACCGAGCATATCTTTTATGACGCGTAAAGGAGGATCATGTTTGAACAGTAAAACGTCCTGATATTTAATTACTGAAATTGTAATTTTATACCGGGCAGCGTATTATTGTAATTACAGTTTCGTAATCATTCAAATCGCGGAATCTGATTCCGTCAAGTGCTGTTCGCGAAACAATAATTATTAACGTCTGAAAGCGATGCGTTATTGCGAAACTATCCTCGAACCATGAAGGAAGATGAATATTTATGTTCCAAGAAGCGTCGGGAGCCTTGAGAACGGCAATAAACCGTTTCACTGCACCGTTTCGTTGCATTCCACGTTTGCGGGATGGAAACTCGAAGAAAAGCCAGGCACACTGAACTTACTACAAGATATACAATCCCACGAATACGAGCAACATTTTCTGCTGCTCCAAATTTCTCGCTTCAAAAGATCCATACTTTATTTACGAATTTTACGATGTTCTTCTTATTCCATTCTTGACGTCTTCCGACGATTTTCCAAGTTTGTTCAACAAAATTAGGAAATATAACATTTTTACAAGTTTTCGAACTTGCAAATTTTTACTCAAATGCATTCATTTGCAAGACCAAAAGTTAGTTGCAAGAACTTGCATTTATATGGCACTCTACTTTGCCCTACTCACCGGGCCATATAGCGAGGCTGCGCAGAATACTGAACAATTTAATTTGTAATTATTATTTTTGAATGTAGTTGTAATTGGAAGTCTAACATGAACGCGTTATTGAGCAAGGCGCCATAAAATGAACGATGTAAAACGTGTTCATCGGTCGACGCTAACTTTAGATTCATGTAAACGGACGTATAAGTGCTGAATTAAGCAAATAACTCGACACACGCGGCACACGATACATATAACTTTTATTCCAACTCGTGATCAGCATTTTGTGAGGAGCCTTTACCTTTCTTTATTATTCAACTCCACTAAGTTAGGTTCTAAATCTATTAGACTTATTTCATTCAAATCTGTAAGGATTCTTCTGTACCATTTGGTCACTTTAGATTAGTTTGGTCAGAGTTTAGAGTAGATTTATTTTAATCTACCAGGCTATGATTTAAGTTTGAATTGCACAGAAATCGTTAAAGAGAATTCCTAAAATAAACTCATCAGTTGAAAGATGAAAGTAAAAACATGACTGCGATTAATGGAGCGCCTTGAAGATTCCCCGAGTCGCACAATCACTGCACAAAATGGACGTCCGTCATCGTTAATCTGCCTCGTGAATCGATTTAATTAATAAACGTCATTTTTCTGTCATTATTTTATATCGAGATTCGCGCGTTAAGGCAATGACGTCACCGTCTGACAATTTCAACGCTCTTCCGAAACTGAAAACCAGTTTCCGCGGCAGATCTCATCTGCGAGCGCCTTGGGCGCATCGAGGATGCTGGTATCTCGCTGCTGTAGCTGTGAATCTGCTATTCAAATCTCCAATCCTAAAGCCTAGTTTACATCGATGGAATAAATTGTGCAGTAATTTGCTCGCAGATCTTATCGGCAGTAAACGGACTCTTCCTGATGGCGTGGATACAAATTTTCACGAAAATTCGTAGCCACGTTAGAAAATTTTGCAAAAGATATCGTTTATCATAGAAATTATTTTTTGGTTAAATCGATTCAATCGATTGGTTCAATCTTCCTGTACATAAATTTAATTATTATTTATACGTAATAAAATGCAATCAGAGAAACATCCATATATGTGACGATAAATCTATAACACGTTGCCCTGTATCAGAGGCAATTGATGCAGCATCCTCAACGATTCTTCCACACGTGTCTCCCATTACTCGCTCTAATTAGAAATTGAACGTCCACGGATGGTCCCGTTTCCACAAAACGAATCGTCCCATCAGCTCGCAGTTAACGATTTCGCTACACGAGAAGTCTGTCCGCGCGGACCAAAAAGTAAAAGAAGCTGGTGTTTTCGACTTCGTGCACGATAAAGAGGAGAGACGAATTTTTAACAGTTTCCTGCAGGCAGCTGCGACCGGATGCCGCTCCCACACCAGGATAGCGTTATGACGTTGCACATGCAACCCACGCGAAACGTACATGTGCACGAGCCGTACCGAAAATAGTGTCCGATGCTGGTGGCGTTAGTCCTTGAACCCGTGAAAAAACTCGCTGGATTAATGACTCGACCGGGGCTGATTTATTTCGCGGACGATGGCAAACGTGCTACTCGCGCCGACAGAATCGCGGATTTTCAGTTATTTATTGGAACACCGCATTCGTTATTTATGCGTTTGATTAAAAGTGCCGCCATCGATGTGCTTTATCACGAATTTCGGTGGTGATCGGAGTGGAGGCGATATAATACGTGGAAATACTACACATAGGAATTAAATGCGTGGCAATATAACGCGACAAAATACTACATGTGACGATGTAACGAATAGTGATGTAGTGTGTGGAAAAAATTCGCAATGTAATATAACGCGTGGAGATACTATACGTGGAAATACTACGCGTGGAAATGCTACGCGTGGCGATATAACGCGAGGAAATACCACGCGTGGGAATACTACGCGTGGCGATATAACGCGTGGAAATGCTACGTGTGGCGATATAACGTGTGGGAATACTACGCGTGGCGATATAACGCGTGGGAATACTACGCGTAGCGATATAACACGTGGGAATACTACGCGTGGCGATATAACGCGTGGGAATACTACGCGTGGCGATATAACGCGTGGAAATTCTACGCGTGGCGATATAACGCGTGGGAATACTACGCGTGGCGATATAACGCGTGGAAATGCTACGCGTGGCGATATAACGCGTGGGAATACTACGCGTGGCGATATAACGCGTGGAAATGCTACGCGTGGCGATATAACACGAGGAAATGCTACGCATGGAAATACCACGCGTGAGAATACTACGCGTGGAATACGACACGTGGCAATATAACACGTGGAAACACCATGCGTGGGGATATAGCGCGTGGGAATGCCACGCGTGGCAATATAACGCAAGGGAATACTATGCGTTGCAATCTAAGATGTTCTCAAAGTTTTCAAGTTCACAAACATCCAAATCCGAAAATTTAGAATCAATAAACTCGAAGTCGTTGAATTTTCAAATTTGTGAAAGATTCTGAAGGTATACCAAGCGACCTCGTTTTCTATAACGGATGCAGAGCATTTCGATGCCTCTGATCGAAGTTCGAACACGTAGAGCGGTAAGAAGACAAACGTATGTAAAAATATGTACGTGTGTGTGTAACCGTGTTTGGCAGGCAATGAAAGTCAAAGCGTCATGCATCTGGAGCGGCTGAATACGGAGAGATCTACACGTGAACCACCGTGTACGCTCATGCATAAACGTTTCTTATGTTAAAGAATCCCGAGACGATCCTGACTGCTTGAAGGACGTGTATGTCGGTCAGAGCGTCGAGTAATTCACCTTACATTAACTTTTCATATAATTTGTCCATTTTATTCTAATTATACATACATGTATTTGCACATAGTCATATATTCAATATTCAAATTAGTCCGGAGACAATGAAGACTGAATACATTGATTTACATGAAACTTGCAGAAGTTTATAGAGTACTAGGGTAATAGGTCTCATTCGAGTATAAGCTTGAAATTGTGAAAATTATATGAGCACATGGTTTACAAGTACATTCCTAAATTATTAAATTTACCAATTTCCAAATACTTAAAATTCCAAATCTCCAGATTACCAAATCCTACAAACTTCCTTAAAAAATTCCCCAATGTCCAAACCCTAAATATTGTGTCTGATTCCCCATTTTTTCGTAGATGTAAGACAGTTCGTGTGAACGTATTTCCGTGTGTGTGTTATCGAAACCACAGTGCATTGCGTGGAACGAGAGCGAGAGCTTGGTCGAGGTCGCGATCGATGAAGCACACCGCGAGGCATGTACACGGGGGGAGAGGATCAGAGCTAGTACGCCCCTGAAAGTGCACGCCGGACCGATCTATATGCAGCTATACTTTATATAGCATGGCACGCCACGTGCAGGACAACTTGGTACCTGGGTCACCGGGAGAAGGTCACAGGGTCGTGATTTCAAGCTAGGTGCGCGTTCAAGCTCGTGGGCGTGCAGCTGCAGCTGCGCTCTGCTCCTCGCCTTGCAGGTGCATCCATAAATTTACGAATTAATACTATTTGCGAAAGTACAAATATTCAGCAACCAAAAATCCACGTAAACTTCAGGCAATTTGCAACCACAACTCTTAACACTATCATTTTTTTACGATCATCGTTAAATCAATGTATGTACTGTTCAAAAAATGTATACAGTTAAAATTGCAGACTTCGAGAAAACTTGATGGTTGAGAAATTTATGCTTTTTCAGATATTGCAAGATTTACAAGTTGCAATTGACTCGAATATACGATTAATATCTGTTCATATGAAGAGAAGATTATACGGATTATAAGTTAAAAAATTAGAGCAGGAGTGTAAAGGATATTGGAGCGCAAAGTCCATAAAGAAGGATACTCATCTTGTTGATCGTAATGAAAAAGGAAAGGCAGTTCGGATGTTCCATCGTTCGTATCGAAGGAATCGAGCTGGCAGCCGTGTAATGCTGAATAAGAGTATGTCGAGCTTGAATTGGCCTTGTACGCGAATACCATGGCGAAGGTCAGGGGTTCACGATTTCAAACAGGTGAGCTAGCATGTACTTATGCGCTCGTGGAACCGCGTGTACACGCCTCGTTGTCACAGGTGCAACGAGGCGTGTCGTTTCTGCACGCTTCCTACCTACCGTGTTTGCGATCAAGATAATATACATATACATATATTTACTACGCGTTGTGTCTCTGATCAATCAGTGGAAAACTTATAAACCATCTATAATCTAGGTACTTGTCCTTTTCTCAAACACTTCCTACACTTCTCTGAAGACTTCAGTGTTTTTAAGTTTTCTTGGGATACACCCTTGATAAAATTCACACTTTCATAGACTTTTCTCAAAATTCCATTGAATTATCCCAAATTCACTAGTGATACTTTAGGGTTGACATTTCACGAAATGTAACTAGAAATCTTCTCCGTTTCTCTTGAATTTAAGAGGGTTCGTGTGCAAAGTTGCACACCAATTCCCCAAAGTTGCAGTGCATGTTTGCAAAATTGTTTAGGATGTATGCAGTGGTGGAAGGTATCCCGAAGGTTGTGCTCCCTCTCCTGTTAACCCGTATACTAGAAGGTATAAATTAACTGCATGTATCTTGAAAGCCTCTTTCCACGAATAACTAAACGTACAATCACGTAATAGCCAGACAACTAAGGACATCGATGATTACACGTTGCTATATCTGAACTCACTACTTACCGTACTATCAATTCTCCATGATGGAATGATTATTAACCCTTTGCTATCCGTGATAATTTTTCTGTTTCGAGGCAGCGCATCAAAGTATTACAAATCCTGTCCTATGAAACATCGGTTTTTAATTTCGAAATTTTGCAATTTTAAAGTGGAAATTTAGGAATTTATTCGTGTTCGGGTTATTTCCATGATAACGTCGATTCGCGAGGAAATTAAAAGCATAACCGGAACAAAGTCGGTCTCAAGGCCTCCGGCAGACAAAGACACGGTCTCTCGTCTGTTCACCGGGTGAACGTTAATAAAATTAGTCAACGAACGTCAACGAGCTTACGTAACAATGGACACGGTTTGTTCGAAGGTAAGGTCGTTAATCACCGGACAGAAAGATTCGTGATCTTTCGTCGAGCAGACATTTCGATTGTCTCTAAAGAGGAAATCGTTGTAGCACTATGTGTTCTGAGTTTCAAGACTTCCAACACTTTCTGACACGATGGATTTCGCAAGATCTTACCGTGCTTTAAAGCACCCTAATTACTTTAGCATTGATAATCTTTGCGTCGGACACCTGAAGCTTTGATATCTGATAAACTTTGACTTAAATTCCTAAATTTCAAACTTCATTCGAAAGAGTTCTGATCATAAATCACCATGTCGTGTATTTGGAGAACAACAGTGAATCAAGTAATTTTTGAATCAGCTAGATAGAATTGTACCTTCCGGATACATCGGGAGATCGATAGTGACAACGGGGATTTCATGTCTGATAACAAAAGACAACCGGATGTCTGGCAGATACTCAGATAAGTCGTGCGAGGATAACTGAAGAAGACAAATGGAACGACCAGCGTAGGCTTATTCATGGACGAAGTAAAAATAGCTGATCAGGTGGAAATGACTGTTTTTATAAGAAATTGTATAGATTTGATATCGCGATAGCAATCTGGAAAACAAGTTTCAGCTCAGAATAATATTCAACGATTAATCGTTCTTTAAAAATAAACGTCCAAAATAAAAATTGTGCTTTTGCTTTTATTTTACCTTCACAATGGAACATTTTACATAATAGAACCACCTCATTGATATATAATATCAATTTTCGTGTCCGATATCCCAGATTGCGTAGGACGCATAAGATGCGTCATGCAGCTCGAGCAAATTAATTCAACGTTATGATCGATGGGTTTTCTTTCCAACAACGATATCAATACGTTATAGCCACGATGATGGATATGCATCCAGCATGTCCGACTCGTGGCATCACGTACGAGAATTTTCTGCACGTGTCACGGTGCAAAACGTGATCCTGCACATGACACGCCTAGCAAGTCAACCACCATACACAAACGTGTACCGTGATGCGTGTACGATTGGACGAACACGTGTTTCTATGGAAGATGTGCATCGCAATGCATTTTTTGACACGCAGTTCGTATTTCGAAAATTCGATGATTTACAGATTTTGTATGATGAGATGATCTGCCTCGAGTTTGTGGTAAAATTTTTCGGATTTTGGGATTTAAGGACGTTGGGACTTTGCAATTTTTGGACTTGGGGGCTTTAGGACTTTGCAATTTTTTAATTCAGTGATTTTGTAATTTTGGGACTTAATGACTTTGCTATTTTGAGACTTAGGAATATTGGGATATTTTAAATTTGGGACTCAGGTACACTGAGCCACTGCTTTGGGCCTGCGAAGCATTGAGACTCTACAATTTCTGAGGACCAAAAATCTAGGGAAGATTCCTACAGAGATTCTAGAGAACATAATTGAGAGCTTAGAGAACCCAGGAACAATCTAAAATTCCTTGTGCATGCATAAATATGTATACACATTAAGTACATGAATAAATAAGGCAGTTGAGACTTTAAGTGCGAATAAATGCTCGAATCACTTATTAACACAATGATCATTCCGTTACGATTGCGTATGCCGATGAATCCACGTAATAGATACATCTAATCGGTCACTAGCCACGTCGCGATGTCTGACAACGTGACTACAATGAATGATCACTTCCTGCATCGCGCTTGCATTGCTGCACTCTCTCTCTTTCTGCTGCGATTTCGATGATCGCATCGAGCCTGATCTAATCTTTATTCAGAATCGCAGAAAATGTTCATTCAGCGTATCGAAGCTTGATTACCAATCGTCTCTGAACAGAACAATGTAATTTAGTATCATTTATATACACGGTGTCTCATCTCAAAACGGTCCTGCATAATCTTTGTTTGCATCGACAAACTTTTTAAAACTAAAATGCAACTGTACTACTTAAATGCAATTGTGCGATACATATATTCTTTGCAAATGTAATGTTCAATGTTCAATGTTCAATGTTCAGTGTTCAATGTTCAACATTCAATGTCTAGTGTTAAATTTAATTATAATGAATAAACGTAAAGTTTTCACATGAACCCACTAAAATATCTACTAAGTCGAAAATGCTAATGTCCAACAAGAGTTTGAATACTATTGTATGTTGTGTATGTTTTAAGTTCTATATATTATAGCAGATGATTATATATGTTATGATAAAACGCATGAAGCGAACAACGCCCACGCAAGCCTCTAATCTAAACCACAGGCACCGCAGAGAGGTGTGTATACGTGTACCGTGCAATTCGTAAAGGCGCGCAGCGACGGAGGCTGCACTTCACGGCTGGTTCGCATCGGTGCCAAGGTTGCGATCGTGCTGGTGCGTGGATTAACCGAACTAGCACGAACCGCTCCGAGAGTCTCGCGTGATACTGGTACTCTTATCAAACGTTGCTGCACGTGTATGCGCGTTACGTATCGCACACGGTGTTCGGGGCTCTAGAATGGAATCACAAAACCTACGGGTCCGTTATGTTTTCAAGAACATTTGAAAATCCAATTGGGAAGTGGAGAATTCCGGGATTGGGAAATTATGGAATTTGCAAATGCTGAAAAATAGGGTGCCTTGTGAGATTTAAAAATGTAGAAAATGAATTTTTGAATTTGGTGCCTTAAATTTCATGAATTCAAACACAAAATTGTGCTTCTAAGAAATCCACAGTTACCAAATATCAAAGAACCTTTACAAATCCACTCCCCAAAACAGAGAGTTGTGTACCAGAAGTCTTACTAGGATCCGAAGCTTGATATCCCAATTATGCAGCCGAACGACATAAAGAAAAGAGGAAAGAAGGTAATAAGGGTGAAAGAAAAAGCTGCGGGGACGTGTAAAGCTAGAAACGTATGATGGCTCGGTTCGTAATAGGGGCCACGTGATAACGCTCGAAAAGGCTCATAAATCGTGGCAGGGGTGTAGATAACGAAGCGCATTGGCGTGACCTTCTCGCGGCGAACGTTTGCAGGCAGCTGTAAGGCCGCTTTTAAAGCCGCGACTGATAACGCGATCGCTTGCCTAGACGGCTGCGCACGCATCACTTTTCGCTCGCGAATTGCACCATTCAGGTTTCAATAGCCGACCTTCACCCTACGCGACGCCGTTTAACATCACCGGTGCACGCGCACGCGCACGTATGCACGTTAAACATTCCGCCACCGGGCAACAACGAGCGAGCATATCGGAATTAACGTGACTCACTTCTTGTTCGAGATATCGATGCCCCCCTGCGATAAATAATATCGCTTAATTCAAATCGTTCCTCGCTACCTTTTTCTTTTATCGTCGTTCAAAGTGCACCGGTAGATTCATTTTTGTTAAACTATAATTATTTTATAAATTTAGTCAAACTTATCCACATTGGAGTTCTATGACCTTATTGTAAGTTAACTTATTCATATTATGTTAGATTTGATGTACTAGCAATAGGTTAGGATTAGATTAGATCAGGTGTATTCATGTTAGGTTGGTTCACATCCACTCATCTAGGGTTAGGTTAGTTTAGATCTACTTGTACTGAGTATGGTTAGATTTACTCATTTTGAATCAGGTTAGGTTAGATTTACTCTTATTCGATTAGGTTAGATTCATTCATGTCACAATAGGTTAGGTTAGATTTATTAATATAAAAAGTTAGGTTAGATTTACTCATGTCAGGGTAGATCAGATGTATTCATATGAGGACACAACATATGTATATGGAATATTAACACAATTTCTTCTAATGTAATGAAACGTTGCGTTATCGTTTTTGGAAACAACGCAACTATTGTGAAATAGAATTATAACAGAGGTAATTTTCAGAACTGTGAATAGATAAGAACCAGCCTTGAGAACGGTGCTAAATGTCCGTCTGCCATCATCCTGCTAATTATTCGTTTGCACGTTTTACACGACTGGTCTCATTTAGGTACCATTAGACCTTGATATTCAGTAGACGAGAACTGTTTCGGGTGACGATTTTACTCAGCACGAACAGATGCTATAATTAACCTATTATAGTTCTGTCGTTTGATTCATATATCAGAGATGGAATGAAAAATTATACTTTAAAAACACGAGTAGGAGTTTGGAATTTAATTTGTACTAAACTTAGGCTCCTCGAAGGTTAAAGATTTCTTGTCTAAAAGTTCCACGAATTGCATGAATATTCGTTCTACGTCGCTATGAACGATTGTAAAAAGTTTCAAAATACAGCGATGTTGCTCGGTATTTCATTATCTTGAACTGTTACGAAACCTGCGTAAACTAACGATGTAAGAATGCCAATGATTCTGGTGATTTGGTAGAAAAACGAAGAATAGTCTCCTCGTCGCGTTTGTTCGTTTCGAAATCGATCATTGTCTGCTTCAACTTGCAACTAGACATCTACATCAAGAATATCAATGAAATGGTTTATACAGAGACTTTCCTTAGACCCTAAACTTTAAATTGATATGTCACAAGTAGTTATCAGAACTACTGATACTGAATCAATAAATGAATACAAAGGATCAGCGCATCCGGTACATACAACAAGGTATACATACAAGTGTTGCCACGGGACCAATGCTGGGCCTGAGTCCCCTGGATGATGGCCGTCACCGACGTCATCGGTCTCTCCTTCTTCATCATCTTTCCCGTCTTGATCTTCTTACTTTCACTAGTCACTTTTACTTCGTTGTCTTCGACGCTTCGTACAAGATACGTTTTCAAGCGAAACACGCGCGATACCCTCGTCGCGTCATCTCGAAACACGGAAAAACGATTGTCCGCCTGCTTCCGCCCTTATAGATCGACTTTTGGTATCGATTTGGTTTCGTTCACTGCACTTGCCCTTTGGTTGTATCGAACGGTCGATTCCCGATCGCTCTATGAGCACGAATAGAAAATGTTTTACTGAAATAGAGGACGGAAGGTAAAAATTTAATTAACCCTTGCAGAATGGATGAGTCGCGTGTACATCGAGTTATATGCTTTTATTTGAATCATACTGATACAACTAAGCTAACATTTTTGGTAAGATAATTTTATCGATTCTCACATTATCCACTGTTCAAGAGTTAATTAAAAGTTTGCGGTTATTAGGGTGCGTTTGAGTCGGATGATTTTTAGAAAATTCAACACTCCTCGTCTAAATGCACTTTTAAGAATTTCTACCATTTCTTATATCCAATAGGAATTTGAAATTTACTAGAATTACGAATTCGTATCGCTAATTCCCCGTCATTCGCTGTTTCACATTTTCTCTTCATCGAACTTAGAATAATCCTATGGTACATCCACAGATGTTTATGAACCCTCCTAGACTTCTGATTTCTACATCTGTAAATTCCTATGTTCCTAGATTCCTACGTTTTTAAACTATATCCCAAAATTTCTATGACCCTATTCCTAGACTTCTAGATTTCTATGTGCTTAGATCTCCACGTTCCCTATACTCCTCAACCTCTATCCTTAAATTTATCCCTACGCTCCTATGTACTTGGATCACTTCAATATAGATCCCTATACTGCTATGTATCTAGATCCTTACCCCCTATCCACCATTATCTCCAGAATAAACAGCTGTCTAGAATAAACAGATCTCAGTAACTATAATTTCTGTAGTCGTTACGGTACGGCGACCTTGACCACAGCATATGTAGGTAGAAAATGCGTTGCCTCCATCGCAACGGTGACAATCATCGTCACGGAGAAACAATGCTTACGTAACGGGCAAGCAATTATGCGAAATGCAAGTATGCCTGTCCACGTGCATGTACTAGGCTCCGGTGCATCTTCTATTCTCCTGGCATATCGCGTATTGTGTATCCGCCTGACGACCGATGCGAACGATAGTACCGGTCTGAGCGAAACCCGACTGATATCGTTACGTAAACCTCCCTAACAAAGGGGAAGAGAAACACGCCGAAGTACGCGCTACAGGACACGGCAACACTCTCCCTTTTCCCTTTTGTCGCCGCCCGGATCGATTTTTTGCGACAATCGATCATTCCGGTGAATGGGGGAGGAAACAGGGAGGACGCATTTCTAATGGCACTCGGCCTGCGTCGAGGTTGAAGTTCAAGGTTAACGCCGAAGAGGCTACGTCAGACCCTGTCTACCGGGAAAGACGAATCGATACGCAACGGGTGCTCTGCAAGTACCCACAAATACTTACGAATTCAAAATATACACCAACTCTGTATTTACTCCATTCTTCGATTTTAATATTTATAAGTTTAAAGAAAATCTCATCAACTTGGCAGTAATAAACAATTTATAATTCTAATTTCTTTAACCAGTTACAGTTGCCATTTCATAAGTAAAATGGCTACTGGTTAATAAAAATTTTTAAGGTGATTGAAGGTAAGATTGGTGAATCATATTTTTGAATTTTTTAAAAGCGTAGGTCAGACTTAAACATGCTTTTCCCATTCCTTAAATTGAACGTACTAAAATTTCTTAGACTTACTTCACTGAAATTTCTCAAATTTTACTGGAATCGTTTTAAATAAATTTACTGAAATTTCTCAGATTGACTTCACTGAAGTTTCTTGAATTTTACCGAAATTAAACAAATTTGCTGGAATTTTTGAAGTGGGTAAATAAAGTTCGTGAACGGGTTGAATTCGCGTGTGGAATAGAGGCGTCAAATCGGAGTCGTGAAACTATACCATGAGGACGAAGAGCGAAAACTTGTTTACGAGTCGACGAGACGAAACAGGAACATTGTGTGCGTATGCGTTTCTGAAAGCTAACAGAAAGAAAAAGTCGACCGTTGCATTTGGTGCAGTAGTGGTGTAGAGGTCAGACGAGACCTTAGGTACTGCGTAGTAGAAGATGCAAGAGCGAGAGGGAGTAGAAGGGTGAGCTCAAACTGCGCACTTTTGCAGTTAGGGGACGATGATTCACGAACGCGCGCAGCCAATGTACTCCATGCGCATAAATATGCAAAAGAATTATATTTATTACATTCTCCGTTTCATAACGGTTATCTTATTTTCGGTAGAACGCCCACCGAAAATACCGTCGATCGAAATAAATTTCGATACGCGAGCAACCGGGGTTTTTTCAATCGATTTCGAGTCGGTGTCGCGAATTTTTCGAACGATCATCCCGTTATGTAATCTGTCGATACGATCGCGATATCGCGTTCTATTTTCGATCGTGTTGATTTTTTTTTAAATTCGAGAGATCTCGAGACGCGAGGACAGTTCGCTCTGGCACGTGCGATTCGACGGGCATAAGAGTAACGTGAAAAGTGACCGCAACCGAAGTCACGTTTGATTACGACACTGGAACAATATGCACGATCGATAAAGTATATGTCATCCACCGACACTTTTAGCGACACTTGGTTTTTGGCACCGAGAAGACAATGCAAAATATTCCTGACGTCACTCGAGATGCACCGCGAAGTTTTCGATCGATCACAAAAATTCTCGTACGATAATCACTTTACTAGCAAAAATATCTCCAGTTGCCCAACAACCAAATTAAAAGATATCTGTACTAGATTAAATTTGAAAATCGTATAAAAATACCACCCTTAAAATAATGCAATCGAAATATTTGTGCAAGTGCACAAGTAATTGTTAATTAATTAAATCACATCCCTTAGAAGAGTATTATCTGGCCACTCGAGATAACTTGCGACGGTCGCACACAAAGAAGAAGCACAACACGTACAACATTCCTTCTTTACTAATCCACGAAGGTCGTGTTACATTGTTACGCAAAAGAAACGAATGCAGTCGGACGCAATAACTACTAGCAGAAATACCATGGTATATACATGGCTGTACACCAACGAGGGTCAAAGACGCTTATCTAGATATTAATAACAAACATGGTTATCTCTAACACACCTAATCCATAACGGTCGATCGCTTCTCGAACTGCACACGTGAAAAGATAATAAACACGCGAACCTTTCTGACATTGAACTTCACTTGCACCTTAAACCATTGGACTTCCCACACTGCACACTTTCATTCTCGAAATTTTATTCTCGAAATTATACGGTTCAATGATTTTTGTGAAAACACTGTTTCATAAAACTAGGTCTCATTATTTGTTTAATTAAGAGTTAAAACACGTTTGCTGCGGATACATTTGGGATCATTGATTCTTCCGTTTTTGTAATTATTTATTTCATTCCCGTGATCGTAATATATATTATATTATTATTAATTAATACCAGAATTTATCCATGTGATTATGAGTTGTATACGATGTGGTTTTGGAACGCACGAATATTTTTTATTGATATTATTTTATCATTAATTTATATTATTGTCAATATTATTTATTGTATTATTAAATAATACTATTATTAATTATATTAATAATAATATAGTAATCTATGAAAAAATAGTACAACCCCCCCCGTCGGGATTTGAACCCGGGCCACATAAATTGCAATCCGCGACGCTATGCACTCAGCTAACGGCGCCCACCAATATTTACACTTCCACAATTCTAATTAAATCTACAAATCCCACCATCACATTATCAAAATCGATCCAATTTTTCTTTATCTCATCAGCAACCCGCAGCGAACGCGTTATCGCGAAACCGAATTTCCGAGAAGAAAGAACACACAACCCGTCTCATTTCGGATTCCAAAAGCAAATCCCTTCGCCGCGCAGCACGTGAACGGAATACGATTCCAAATTTTTGATGGTTGCGGCCACAGAGGGCAATAATAGGGAACGTATCGAAATCCTTTTATTCGCACCTTATCGACGTGGAAACTTCCGACGCATCCTGATATTATCACACATACACACGAGATTAGGGCTTCCTGGAAACAGCGAGCGACGGGGTACAGCACGCGACTAGAACACGTTTTTCCCGACGAGCAGAGGTTGCACACACGTGCCGCCGTTCGGAGAAGCACGCGGCCAACGCGATAAAACGCGAAGAAAAATGTTGACTCGAGAAAGGATCGAGGAGAGAGAGAAAGTCGAGAGAGTAATTTAGTTAGGAGAGACGATACCTCGCCGCGCGGTACACGTCGACCCGACTGACTGACTCAATGACTGACTGACTGACTAACTTGGAGATGCACGGCGCTAAAGGCAACTGAGTGCCAGCCGGCCGGTCTGGCTCGTTGCATGTAAGCGTGCAGTCGGTGGAGGAGCGAAGTGGGGAAAGGGAGGATAGGGGAAGGGTGCAAGAGGAGAGAGGGAGAGCCACGGAAGAGAGGGACCGATAGAGGATCCCAGAGAGGAGGTGAAGGACGAGGAGGAGGTGATGGAGGACGAAAAGGTGGTGGCGATCAGGAGGGAGAAGAGGGAACACGCTCGACGAGGAAGGAGTGCAGCGAGTCCCCTCTGTCTGATGCCTTACGTTCCGCCTCTACTTGCACTTTTACTTCGCGGAAACAATGTCGAGCAATGTCTTTGCACGGTCATTGTTACTATTGACAAAATGTTTTGTCGTTCTTACTTCCATACTGTATGCTTGCGGTCTCACTTGGGTTAGACTTTGTAACTTTCGAGAATGTTGACTCCAATGTTTAAAGCTCAATTTCTATTAACAATTTTTAAATATGTCTGTAAAAATCTCCGTCAGCAATGGCTTTTTTATTTCAACTTACGCAATTATCAAAATACAAATTTGTGTAAATTATCATAGAATTGATTTATTGTTAAGTACCATGTGAATAAATTATACACGACGTTTTTAATAATATAAATTATTTAGTAACACAAATTGTTTATATTACTGAATACTATCAATTGTAATAATAAATTACAGTATTGTGTACATGAATATTGCAGGGCAATATGAATGTCTTGTAAGACGCAAGGTATTCATAGCAGGGAATTAGTGTACTTTTAATAAACGATCCCCAGTTATGAAAAAAATAAGAAATTTCAAAGAGGAACATATCTACGGACGAGTTCAAAATGTAGGTCACGGAATCTGGAGGTAGGAAACGATAAAAATTCTACTGAAATTGATCGTCGAAGTTTTCCTCGGATTTCACGTTCCGTACTCCGTAAGTTCATAATCGATGAAAAACGCGGTAACACCGGACGATAGAAATGTAACCTTACCGCTCGAGGTCTTTGAGCGAGTTCGGTGCGATGCGATCATCGTGGCGGAAGAAGGGGTACGTTGAAACGAGAGAGAAAGGAAGCGGCAGAAGACAATAAGAGCAGAAAAGAGAGGAAAGAAGAGAAGAGAGAAGCGTGGATAGAGCTTGCGCCATCATTGTCGAGCTTAGGAGTCAAGTTCTAGTGCACGGCCGAAACGGGAGAATCGACCTCCCCTCTTTTCGTCCCCTCCACGAACACGCGGTGGCTCGTCCAGTGCAGGGGTGAGGGAAATCGTCGAAACCGAAGGGGAAGGGGAATGCTTTGCAATGTCGAGCGTGCGCGGCGGCGAGCCTTGCATGGGATTCTACCAGGTGACCGAAATATATCTGCTAAAATAAAATTGTAAAACTCACAGAACACCTTGGTAAAATCGATTCTAGTTCTAATTATCGACTTGTAATTATCAACTTGTCTCGTTTAACTAATGCAACTTCGTATTAGATGAACGGTCACCCATCGTAACAGTGACCGCAACCGAAGCTTTACGTCACCGATCAGACAACAATGTGTCTGACCACAAGAACTTTACGTCACTGATCCGACAGCAATGTGTCTGACCACAGGAACTTGTACTTATCTACTTACTTGATTTACTATTTATTTCTTCTATAGTTTTTGAAGTTTTGTAAAACTCCAGAGTTTGAACGGTAATGGGTCAATATAACAGTAGAAATAGCAGTGCAATACGGTGGAGTAGTAAATGTTTAATTAATTTATACTTATTACAGAACGATGCAAAAGTAGTTATCAATATTTCAGTAAAGCTTGAAGTTTTTAGCACTCTTTGTTAAACCACACGCCCGAGAAAAAAAACATCCTTGCAACAGCCTTTCACGGAACAGAGGACGTGCACGAGCAAAAGCAGTCTTCCCCTGCCGCACCTGTTCCGATACCTCGATTTATTAGCTACGACACATATGTACAGGCACACGCAACGTATTATACTAGACACACCCGCTGCTGTACTTTTGAGGAAGCAATGAGCTTGTAAAGACAGCTCTTACTCTTGTCTTTTAGCTTTCAACCCTGAGTTATTTTATGCTAAGAGACAAGTTTGTACAGTATTTCTTAAATCGTGATCGATATTCTCACGGTTATAGATTTCTAATTGGATTGGTAAATAGAAGTGTACCGATACTTTGATAAAGTTTGGAGTACTAAGTACCGTGTATCACCGACTTGATGGATATTAAGGATTTATAGAGAAGTTTAATAGTTTGATGGAGAGGCATCGAACCACGTCGAATTGAAAAGCAAGCTAATTGAACCATTAGATCGAATTGCATTCGACTAAATTACAATCACATTGGAAATGCAACAAATTGATTTGTGTCAAATTGAATTATGTGGAATTGAATTGCGTCAAGTCGAATTGTATAGAATTGAATTGCATGGAATTGAACAGTGTCAAGTCGAATTGCATGGAATTGAAACCTATCAAATTGAATCGTGTCAAACTCCCAAATGGAACCCCTTCAATTCATCATCTTACAGAATTGAAACTAAAGTCCCATAACACAGACCCTAATTCGCACCCTCTACCTTACTATACCAAAGCTTCTTATCTACATCGCAATCACATAAAATTTGCCCTATCGTATAAGAAATCAAACACCGTCCGCACGAAACAATATTTCTTGTTTGCCAGTAATTAAAGAAGCAATAGTTTGTATGCACTTAAACCGGACATACAGTATATCCTAAGATCGTCGCGTGTCTGCATTCGTTGCAACAACTCGTTCAAGCTGAACTGTTTGTGTGCGCGCGCACAAGTGCCGATCGTGTATAAGTGGTCGTCAAGGTTAGCCACCTACTCGCTATCGTGGGCTCGTGCACACTCTCTCGGATGCATTTGAGTCGTCTTGCCAGCTTTAAAGTTTATTATACGCTCGCGGAGAATCGAGGAAACGAATCTCTTCGCAGGCTGGCTCGCGTTTCAGCCTTCTCCGTCTGCGACTTCGCGTATATTCACTTTATTGCGTGTATCACTCGTTGCGCAACGAATGTGCACGCTACCGTTCGAGACTACCTCTCTTTACTGGAACACAAAACATGTCTATATGCACAATTTGCAGCCGTCACGAAAAGGGACATTATGAAAACTATACTGATCAATTGTATTTTGGACTGAGATGAATTTTTTGCAAAAATTGGATTTGGCTGATAACACTTTATAGGACAGTCGCTTTTGCGAACAGGTGAGTAGGACGAGAAAAGGTTAACAGGACTCGGCAATATTCCGTTTACATTCTTCGCCGGAACTGGTTTCTCCCCCGTTCGGTCCACAGGGATGTACGGTCCTTTGGACCCTAGGAAGATTGCCAAGAGAGAGGAATCAACGACATTAAAATTCGACCGCTTCTCTGTATTTGCACCCTTACTCCCTATCTAATACCTTCAATCAATTTACAATAATTCCTACTTATTTTATAAAAATTAACTCAAGCTATATTTTTAAGAATCATGTTTGATATGGTGGACTTGCACATTTTTAAATGTGACCAATGTACAATATAAGCTAAATTGAACATTCAAAATACAACATTTTTCTTTGTTATATATTTCATATGAAAGATTTCTGTCCACCAAATATTTCGTACAAAAAATTTCTGTCTATTAAAAATTTCACATGAAAAATTTCTGATTATTAAATATTTCACATGAAAAGTTTCTACCTGTTAAATATTTCACACAAAAAATATCTACCAAATATTTCATAAAAAAATGTCTTTCCTACACCGGGGCTAATATGTCGGTTCCGGTGGAAGTGTTAGAAGTATCGTAAAGTTTATCCGTTCTCAGTGTCTCATCAATCACGAGGGAACGACATGGAAGATATAAATTATAGCATTTCACAGCTCCGAAATTGACATCGTTTCGAAACTGGCCGGCTATAAATGTTACCCAGTTTGCAATAATTATGATTTACAGTATACAGCTACGAACTAACCATGAATTTCACCTTGGAGATCATATTAATAACACGCGTTAAAAATTTTACTTTATAATTAAAAGTTACACCACTGCAATCATAAGATTATACTTCTGTCAAGACGGACCATAAATTCATGGTTAAAATGCAGTTCCTTTTATATCAAGATTTATATACAAATTTCCTTCCTCCTTTTTCGTGTTTAATTAAATTGTTAAATCTGAAGTCACATGGAATTAAAAAATTACTTATAGCAATGTGACATGAGTTTTTGAAAGTATTTTAAAACCTATTAAAAATATGTAAGAATGTAGTGACCCAATACATAATTGAACATTCGAAGCACAAAATAATAAATAGATGTAAAATCGAATGCATAATGAAGAATGCATTATGGACGCCTGGATATGCAAACGAATGTTACATTGAATACGCGGAAGGAAACAGAGAGACAGTAATAACGTCCGTTCGATTAAGATAGGACGGAAACATTGAATACGAAGGAAGTCGAGGCTAGAGAGAAAGAAAGGGTCTCTCGAAAAAAGAAAAGAAGAGAAAAAGAAATAGAAGGAGCGTCGAGGAGTGCAGAGGAGAAGAAAGCAACGCGGTGCAGCTGTTTCGGTTGGCCAGGTTGCACAATGCAAAAGTTCGGGTTCTAATTCTAAAGCGACTACCAATCAGGCCCGACATTGTTCACCGATGAAAGCTCGCAATTTTTCGGGGTTAATCGTTCCTTGAAACCTAATAAGCGAACACCGTTGGACGTCCTTCGGCGTTGAAAAAGTCCCTGGAAGACTGGATGTGACCCTCCCAGAAAAGAACCTGGGAAACGGTTCGAATCATTTTTCTGCTAGACTCTCTGGAACAGATATTCACGCCATTTGCACGTTTTCTGCAAACAGGTTTCCACTTGGAACACGTTCAGATATTGCTCATTGCTGCCGCGTCAAACGTTAGGTGGAGTACGTGCATTTATCCTGCTATAAATAATGCTCGTTCAAAAAGGAACGAGAAGGATGATCAATCAGGTCCGGGTGGAAGGGATCTTGAGGGAACCAAGGACAACATACGTGACCACTGCATTGCGACGAAAGACTATGCTATTACCTCTTTAATTGTCGCGACACTTGGATACTTAGTACGTCTAGAGCTACCACATCCGTTCGTGAGAGGGTTTATACTTTATCCAAAGTTTAGCTCCACTACCTAGTTATAGAACAGCCTAGTAGAAAATATTTTATACTTTTTAGAACACTATGTTCAAATACTATTTTATTTATTATTCTGTTACTCCCCTCATTTTTAAAGCTCCGAAGTGGGAAACAGGGACAGGAAGTGAGAAATGTATCATCTCCAAAAAATGGTAGACGTCGATTTGTCAGAGTGCAGAAAAGCTGTATACCAAGAAATAAAGCTCGCGGACGGTTGTATAAATAGTTCGTTCACCCGATACGCTTGAGGTGGATCCAAAAACCTGAACATTTCGTGAACATCTCCTCGACGGATGACAAGTCAGACTTAATTTCCGAGACACAAAACATTCGCAATTTTAGACCGCGTATCGAACAAATGTAATTATTTAGGATACAATAAAGAACGTTTAATTTATCGCTCGTGCTGAACATTTAATTCAGATCTCTTTTTTTATATCCCCGTTAGTGTTCTCCCTTCAGAGCATGATATAAACCTTGACCAAGTTAAGGATAACCGCATTAAAGTTCCACTCTCTCGTAAGCCAATCAACCGAAGAAAGTGTTCAACGGAAAGCAAATTATTCTTATAATATGTACAATGAAAATATTGTACGACCATGTTAACATTTGTAAATCTTGGATTGGTCATTGTGCTGGTATTAATTTCTAATAGAATTAGCTTAGTTCAAAATTCAGCACTTACCTGATCCAACGTTGTGGTTTTCTTTAGGTATGTTAGGCAGTGGTACATGTGAGGATGTCCCTAGGTTCCTCTAAGCTCTCCCTAGATCCTACCTTAGGTTTTAGACTTTCTCTCAATTCTAAGATTTACTTAGGTTCTAAGCTCTCAAGTTATCAAAACTTGGGTTCCAGATTCACATTAAGTTATCAGATTTACCTAAGTTCTAGGCTTTCATTAGGTCATAAAATTTAACTAAGTTCTAGGTTCTCATTAGATCTTAAGATTTACCTAGACTCTAGACTCTCAGGTCACAAGATTTACCTAGGTGCTAGGCTCTCTCGAGGTCCTAAGATTTGTTTAGGTTCGGATCTTCCTCTAGGTCTTAAGATCTACCTAAATTTTCTCTAGGTTCTAAAATTTACCTAGGTTCTCTCCCTAGGTCCTAATGCTTATTTAGGTACTAAACTCTTTCTAGGTACTAGACTCTTTCTAGATCTTTATGATCTCCCTATGTTCTTCATATATCACATGTGAACATCTCCATAACGTCCTCCTCAAGCTCTCCCTGGGTTCTCCTTAGATTTCCCTAAGTTCTCCCTAGTTTCTCCTCACATGTTGTCCACGA
Organism: Megachile lagopoda; assembly: GCA_036983795.1. Taxonomy (NCBI): domain Eukaryota; kingdom Metazoa; phylum Arthropoda; class Insecta; order Hymenoptera; family Megachilidae; genus Megachile; species Megachile lagopoda. The sequence continues at coordinate 4,260,051 of CM072794.1, forward strand.
GCTCTCCACTGAACTTAATCCACCCACCACCAAAAAACAGCAACACTCACCTGTAACAAAACATAAAATCAAATTAAAAATTTACGTACAGACTATTATAATTTATTAAATAACACGTACATCTTGACCATTCACATAATTATAATAATTATACGAATAACCAAGTCGTGCAACGATATCTTTACTGTACGTACGAAGTTTTTTGTTTGAACAAGCCAGTAATTACAATGATGAATTGCCCGGTGCTCGATAACAGCTAACCACTCGACCCAACTAGCTTTCTTGAATACGTAATCGTGCTTAAAAAGCGGATAAAAGTTCGAAAAAAGAAATAAGACAAAAACGACGTCCAGTTTAGTGTACGTAGCTATCACGACAACGTTGCCGCAATTATTGCAATTATTTCTTGAATGCATAATCGTCTTCTAAATCGAGCTAATGACCGACTGTGGTTACCAAGCTGGAACTGTTGGACGACTGAAATATTCTTAACACTCGTTTGCGACGTTTATTTAGAGGAGTCGAAAAGAATTCTTCACTCTGATTATAATCGCTGGGTTGGACGTGACGTGCAGACGGAAAAAGAAATTATGCGACTTTTATGGGGGTTTTACCATACATTTGCAGGGAGAATTATTTCAGGCACGGAATTTGTGCATTATTGGCGCATTGTTGTTCTCAGAATTTTGTTAGGGTCTTTTAATCGGTTTATGTAGGATTGAATTGGTGGACAGTTAGAGCAGGTACATAATTTTTGTAAATTTGTACAATCTCAAGTTTTTTAAGATTTCACTTTTAGGAGTTTGCATGTTTTCAAATTAACAAAGTTCCAAGTTGAAATTTCCAAATCCCCAAGTTACTACATCACCAAACTTCCAAATCCTCAAATCCTCAAATCCCTAAACTACTCTAAATCTCCAAATGTCCAAACCTCTAAATCTCCAAATCTTCAAACCTCTAAATCTCCAAATTTCTAAATCCCCAAATTGCTATATGACCTAATCTCTAAATCCTTAAATTCCCAAATTTCTAAATCCCAAACTGCCCAAATTTTCAAATCTATAAATTTGCAAATGAAATGTCGAATAAAATGATGGACAAATTTTGTGAATGGTTATGTATTCGTAGCGATTACTAGCCGTGACCCAGGCATTTCTTTGAAAAATCCGCACTTGACCCAATTCCGTGCGCTCGTGGTTTTCCCTGGAAGCTAGAAAAGCTGCGTCGCACGAATCGCGTTTCAGTGTGAAATTGCACCAGGAACCTTGACATTCCCACGAGATCGGTAAATGGAAGCTCGTCACGTGAAGTGTACTTCCGAGGGCCTTGTAACAGGAAATCACCCCGGAGCTTTCTCAAATAACCCTATAAGGCTCGTTCGCCTTGCTAAATATACATTGTTCCTGGTTAACCGCTCCTATAATTTACATACAATTGAATTTGCAACTACAATTATCTTATGAAACAGCAGCTTACCATACAATCTCTTTTAAATCGTAACATTTCAGTACTTTAGGACTCGTGAAATTTTAGGTTCAACCTTGAGAAAAAATTTCCAAATTTCGTATTATTTATCTTTGAGACTTTTTAATTTTGCAGCGATATCTGTTCGAATAAAATAAATATAGAAAAGCTTTAGCACACAGGTACGGATAAAGTATAATACAGAAGAACAATGAAATGCGTGGGAAACAGGAGGACAATAAAAGAGGACCTCGGTACTGAAAGCGAATATAGGTCAGCCAAATGAGCCAGGATTATGAAGGATGTGAGCGCCGCGTGTAACAGAAATATTCTCAACGGTCGTACATCTTTCTGAATTGCAACATTTCGGAAGAACTACGAACCATAAACATGGCGTATAATAGCAAACACACGATAGCAATTACTCAAAAAAAAAATAACGCAGAACGCTTTTAAAACTTGCTGCAAAAAACGTAATGGCTAGTTAAGTGATTACTTCCATTAGAATAATTCGTATATTAATTATAATACGATAATAAATCGTAGTAATTACACAGACGATCATTTGGTAATAATAAAGTTCTTCCATAATTTATAATCGATAATCTTTACGTAAGATCTATTGATATTCTGATACAATGCCGCGTAATATTCAAATGAAGTGAAAAAAAAGATCTGTATGGTTACTTGGAACTCGTTAATCAAAGAAATCGTCGAAGGTGAAGTACGATTACTCTTACTCACACAAGTTTATGCATTTCCTGGCATATTTCATAGCGAACTATTCCGTCGTTGCTGCTCGGTTTAATCGTTGAATAAATACGGGACATATCAGATTTATTGAAAATTTCAAACATCGACTTCGAATTTAACGCTTCGAATATAGAATTTATGTATTCAAAATAAAAGTTATCCATCAGAGTCTACATGATCTAGAAGAAAAGGTTGGAATATTTAATAAATGTTAAAAGCAAAATTGCAAAGTCTTGTTCCACAAGATAATACCTTCGCTAAATCATTTCCACTGTATGACCTAAGATCCACATATGCGGTACACATTTAACCTCCTATATTGAAAGCAGTTGTAATAGAAAAATAAAAAGAGATAAGAACGAGGGGAGACCTGTTGGCACAGAAACGAAGAAAATAGGTCACAAGAAGATTACGCGAGGCGTCATTATGCATCCAGGTGGTGGAGGTGGTTGCTATTCAGAAAACGTTTCAGAGATACGATACACCTGTCCCGGTGTCTGGAATCCGCGAGACCTGGAAGCTAAGAGCTGGTCAGAGTACGCAAAAGGAGGAGTTTAAGTGGGTCAGTAGGTGAGTCGTGCTAAACAGTGCACGGGAGTGTCCCGACATTGACCTATATGTCTACTTTATGTGTGCACTTGCCTTCCCCTTCCGTGACCCCTCTTTCTCTCTCCCCCTTTCCCTGCTGTCTCGCTTTAACCCGACCATCCCCTCCCTGTCGCTCGATGCACTTTCCAGCCAATTGCATATAGGGTCTGCTTGCACTTGGAGTGCACTTTCCCCACCATCGCGACGCCACCCCGGCGCCACACGGCGTCCCGCCGCCACCCCCTTTGCCAGACGCGATCGATGCCCTGACAACCTAACGATTCATGGCTACTGGAAGAATCATCTAACTTGTCTTTCGTTCCCAGAAATACGCGTCACCTTCTTCGACAAATTTTTTTTAAACGTTGCATCATCATTTGACACGAAAATCTTTTACGACTTCGCAGGACTTTGTGCGGAACGATGTGTAATATCAATTAACACTTCGTACGGTGATTAAATCGTTCGTCTATGAATTCATTCGCGTTACATAAGATTTATGATTCTTTTACTATTGTAATAATGGTATGTATTAGAGAATAGTTGCACGGTGTAACATTTGTGTAATCAAATGATTCGTAGAGAAAATATTTAACGTTTTATTCATTTGATTAATAAAATTGTGAGATTCTCAAAGTCCCTACTGTGTCATATCTATCAAGAAACTGAAACTAATTGATACGATATGAAATTATCGATAAAATTGCGATACCATCAATATGTGTCGATAAAATTATAATATCATGAATATGTATCAATAATATCGATAAAGTTCCGATATCAATATATGTCAATAATACTGATAAAATTGCAATATTACCAATGCATATCGATAAGGAGACATAGAACCTTAACGAATAGGGAATTTCGAACGAATTAAAATTTTCCTCGTAGATAATTAGTCCGAAGCGATAAATAGTCCATTAGTTAACCCGCAGGCTCGCCTGTTTGCAGGAAAGGCAACTCATTAACGACCTCGACGGAGACGATGTAACAAAAACGATTTCGCAACGCGATTTGCGTACGCGCACGCATGCCTCGGTGCGTGTCGTAGCCTTGCGGAAATATAAATAGAGATCGGCGATAGAAAAGGAGGGAAACTTGAACGAACGAGTCAGTCACACTTCACGTGTTTTTCTCACGCCTCGTGTGTCGGACTCGGGAGCTTTAGCACCACACGATGACGACCCTGGTCTGCTCGATGCGTTATGTAAAACGTCGCGGTACACGCTGTGGGATGCAGACATTTTCCTCTTTTATGCATTCGATTCTCATCGATCGACCTCTCTTATGAAACTCAATGCGAAATTTGCTGATCTGTTCATTTGCAAATGTAGGAAGTTTGGAACTGAGAAATTGCAAATGTGGGAAATTGGTGATTTGTAATTTATAAAAATTGAAAAATTGAAAATTGAAGAATTGAAAAATTGAAAAATTGAAGAATTGAAAAATTGAAAAATTTGAAAATTTTCAAATGTGAGAAGATGAAAAATTGAAAAAATATAACTTTCTCCAAAAGATCTCAGTTACTATCCTTACAATAAACACAATAATTTTCATAATAACCATGAACAAACACTTTCCTCGATCCAGAGTTCTGAACAACGTGATTCATTAGCTACCACCTCACCTACTTTACCATTTCATCCCAGAAACCTAGTAACTCTCATTCATCGCCTCGCATGAATGATTCGCAATTTATTCACGATTCTACTATGCGCACGTAGTATTCAATTTCTACATATTTCGTTCGCGGTATCAACGAGAGCGAACCTTGCAATTTCTCTATTGAATAAAAAAGAAGGAAACTAGAAAGAGAGAAAGGGAAAAGTCGGGCAGATAAAAAGTTTCCGCTGAAAACAATTGCGTCGCTAACAGCTTCGACGAGACTTTTTATCGAAAAGCGATGTGTATGTAACGCGTTAGATTATCGTGTACAAGTGTACTCTTATATTTTATTCTTCTTTTTCTCTTGCCCTTGTCGCACGTGTCGAAACGTTGCGGTGGTCACGCACGAGAATATACCTGATTTTGGCGGGAAAATTTGAAACGGGTTAAATTTAAAGGGTTGGGGAGAAGTGAATGAGAGCGAAACTGAGAAAATTAGGGATTCGATGATTTGGTAAAAAATTGTAGAAAATGTAGCAAATTGAAAATTTAGAAATTTAAAATTAGAAATTAAAAACTGAAAATGTGGGAAGTTGACAATGAAGAAATTCGGGACCAAATAAATGTGAGAATGTAAAGATCTGAAAAGTAGAAAATTCTGAAATTGTAGAGTTTGAAAATGTAAAACTGTCAACGTAAGAAACGAGTGCTATCTGTGCAAATGAACATGTTAATAGCACTTCATGAAATATTACTGAATAAAGATATAATTGAAGGTACTTAACACGATATATACGATACAATGCAATAATTGCACAAAGCTTACATAATTGCACTCCGAGTTTCAAAACCTTGGACGCATCGCGATCAATAAACTCTTCGCAGCCGACGAGTCTATTTATATATTTTACACAAACAGATATGTGTGCGATAAGTATGCATACTTATCGAAATTATCGGATTCTCGTACAACCGTCGAGATATCGATCAATTTTAACTACTTATCATTACAGTAATACGCTGTTTAACGCTCAAAATAGGTTTCTACGAAACAAAGCTTTAGACAAAACATCGATAAATAGGTCATCTCGGTATACGGCAAATAGGAATCAAGGAACACGTAATTGAGAGTACAGCACTTTTATCTTAATTTCAAACTATTTTTATATCAACTTACGAACGTACATAATTAGACAGATTAGACAAAAATTCATTCGCAAAAACCGCGTTACATTTTACGAATAAAAACTTGTAGATTTTAATTCGATAATGAGTTTGTTTACTCGTTGCTATATTTGTTCCTATGTATTTCCCCTATCATCTAGCTAACTCTTATATTTGAACTTTGTCGAAAGAGTCAATTAGCAAGCTGCTCTAACATCTGCTGGTATCGTTTTCTTTTGCTCTAAACACCGACCCGTATATGTGTTCATATATGGGGTGTCCATTAAACGATCAGAATTAGAGCACGGTATTATTATGTTTTATTATATTATTAAATTTATTATCCCTATCTTCCTAGATTAAATTTCCAAATTTCTAAATTCCCAATGTTCGAAGTTCTGAATTGTAAATCCCTAGATCTTAATATCCCCAAATTCCTGTAACCAAAAATTTTTAAATCCCTAAATCACTATGTTCCAAAATCCCTATATCAAAAATTCCCTAGATCTAAAAATCACTATATCGAAAAATCCCTAGATAACAAAATGACTATTCCCCAAAATCCCTATAATCAAAAATCCCCATGCCGCAAATTCCCTATATTTAAAAATCCCGATACCCCAAATTCCCTATATGCAAAAATCCCTATACCCCAAATTCCCTATGTTCCAAAGTCCCTATAGCCCAAATTCCCTATATCCTAGAATCCCTAGTCTCGAAATTCCTATATCCCCAAATCCTAGATCTCTATATCCCTAGACCCCAATATCTCTAGATTCCTACACTTCTAGGTCCCAAAATCCCTATATTCCTAAATACTAACCGAAAGTTCCACGCTGAACTAGAATGTAATAAACTGTCGATAAAAATAATTACCACATTTCATGCGAGAATAATTTAAGCAGATAATTCCATTGTTATTATGGTAATGTGTTAATTGATTCGTGAAGTTTTAACGAACAGGTGAATTTCAAGCAACGTTCGTGTTAAAGTTGGTCGATTTATGACGACGCGTGAACCCGTTGTATTTAATTTCGAACTAACGCTAACGACGAATCCGTTCTCTGGTGCCAATTAATGGGATAGAATTTCAACGCGTGGGCGTAGGACATGCACGTTCGCCATTTAGATACTCGAGCTTGTCGTATCGGCCAGGACGTCCTGCAGCTACGTACATACGTTTTACTCGATACACTTACGAGGATTATTTCTGTAGATCGCAGATATTGCACACTGTTTGTGCAAACATCAGACGTGAATGAGAAATATGAATGGAACGTCGAGAAATATGTAACCCCCGAAGAAAACAACATGACCGATAAGGGTACATTTCGTGAACGTATTTCTATTTTTATAATACTTCTGCAAAAATATTGTTTCCTTTCATTATATGTATCTGTTATGAGAATTTATGAAATGTAAGATCGCACGTGCTTGTACGTCGTTAACCTCGAATTTTTTAAACAGTAACAATATTTTTGCATCACTGTCAGACCGTATCGTTATTTGTACGAGACTTTTCGCAGGATAATCTTATCGTACCTATATCGGAAAGCAAACAAGTCGAATCACAAAATTTTTTCTCTTTTGTGTTCGTCGCCAGCCATGTGCTCAAACAGTTAAGAACAGTTTTATCGAAGAAAGTTCGTACACGTTAGAATTGCATTCATTCAATTCACTCTTCTCACGTATAATAATTCGGATATTTTAATGTACAATGCCTTCATTACAATTTATAATCAGATACATGATAGTGTTTTATTATTAGAAACTTCTAATTATATTTTTTTGTTTGATCAAAATCTCCTAAATGATTAATCGACTGACTTGTTTTCATTCACAAGTTCATAACTGAATATCAACTAATTCCTTTGTTTAAATTCCCCTTGTACGGGGATCATTAGAGGTTCCAGGATTTTTTAATTCAGGAAATAATATTCTGAAACCATTTTCTCTATTATTCGATGAATTAATTATTTTACTGTAAATTGCTATTATATGGAAGAGGAGCATATCTTCTTATTCAACAAAACACAGGTGTTTTATATGAAGAAGAAGACTAGAAAAATCTATTCCTATTAAAAAACGTGCACCCATCTTCGAAGATGACCGCAAGTAAAGTAGCTTTACGTCACTGATCAGACAACAGCGTGTCTGATCACAAACACAATACTACTTACAGTACATGATACTCTATTTAATAACTTTCAAGTAACTTTACAATCAACGCAACACAATTAAATTTTTAATTTGTGCAATTCTGTTCTCAAAATCGTGCGATATCGTAAAACAAGCATAATCTCGCGCAAAGGTCATCGATTATCCGTGTTCCTGGTTCCGTGTACAACATCGTTCCGATAAATCAATACCTTTTAATTGCAACGAACGAGCACGCGATACTTTAATGAAACACGACGCTCTCACGACCAAATGGGAATTTGCATTGTACGAATTCGTTGCTGGATTTATGGTCGTTTACGGCAACGTTATAGTATCCACTTCTGCGGTTACGTAAACCGTTGCTTACATTGTATTCGTTAATAATTCATGGTGCATTAATTAGGATAAGAAGCAGCGAAAGTACGAAACGATGGAAGATAAACTTTGCCTGTCAAGATTTCTTTTTAGACACTGTTTGAATTATGATGTAATTATTGATCTTTTAAATTAGTAACACGTGGTTTATTAATAGAATGTGGTATAGGGTGCGTCTAGTAAGTTTCGATGGAACCCCACAAAAGTGTGCAGAAATTTACGAATGCATCGAACAAGGCACAGCATGCACGAACCAACATAATAAAGCAACAGTGAAGAACAGAATGAAGAATGTATGCTGTGGAGGGAGACGAAAAAAGGAGAGGAAAAATAAAAAGAGGAAAAGAGAAAGAGAGACAACAGAGCGTACGGTGTAAGCGGGAAGGAGAAAGAAAAAGGCAACATAACCGGTAAGGAATAAGATAAAATAGGGGTCGGGAGAAGAGGGGAACGTGTGCAGCCATGTAGTCCGACCTTGGACTTATATAACAAGGAAGAATCTATACACAAAGTGAAGGATCTCAGGAAAGAACATACCATGAAGGGTGGCAAAGAACTATGCTGCAAAAAAAAGTGCGCCAATGTATTATATCGAGAAGTATACTCCCCAGAATTCTACATTCCTAAATCACCGTTTATGTCCATATTGAAAACATATGCGTACATAGACGTATATTTCTAAACTTATAGATCTTTAGATAAATTTTTCTAATTCATTCTTCTAAGTTTTCTAAATCTCAGTATTTTTAAAAAGTATTTGTGTTTGTTTAGGCATAACCTTCTCCATTGTATCGTCGGCTTATACACAGTATAAAGCTTGTCTATTTAAAACCATGTTATTGGATATCGCTAATATAACTTTGATAATCACTGATGAAATAACCTGCGTAAGAAGGTATTCTATTTGCTCTACTAGATTTTAGTATAGCTGCATCATGAAGGGTTGGACGGCAACAAACACGGAGGGGGTTAATTCGCGCTGGCTTGAGGTAGGACGTGAACAAACAGACGCCAGGTGTCGCCACATTGCAACATACACTGGACTCGGTCAAGCGATAATAATTCTCACGTGTCTCTGTCAAGCGGTACTATGGCTTTAATTCACTGTACACGAGAGATTATCTAGGTTAAAGACACGCCGTTATGCTGTTGCGTAATGCACGGTGCGTGGCCGTCTGAGCGAACAACTTTCTTCGATGCCTCGTAAATAAACATCAAAGAAAGATGAAACTACGCTCGTATCTATTTACAGCGAATCGATTGCACCTGATGCTGTGCACGAAAGAAACCTGTACGCCGCTCTTAAAGGAATTCGTGACAACGTCACTTTCTTCACGAGCCATCTCCGCTTTTACGAACGTATACGAAACACGCGTAGAGATTAAGCCAAAAGAGAAGGGTACAGTCAAGATCAAAAGTGGAATGCGTGACATACATTCGGCTAAGGGAACAATTTTCACAGAAAGGCTATCAGAAATGGAAATGTCAGGTCGTAGGAATGTAGAGATGAGTGAAAGTTAACTCCAAAACGAAATTCTCCGCTAATATCACGGTCGAATACCGTAAATGCGGTCACTGAACTAGTTCCGTTTCGACCCTGACACTGCCATTGCCCCCAGGTCGCGATTTGTGTCAGAGGCTCAATATTGCCGCGATTTTATTTGCATGCTAATCTACTCACCCCTTTCGCTGGACTCCATCTCTTGAAGGCTGTTGACACTGTGCTGTATGCACGGTACGCGACACGAGTATCGGACAAGTACACGTGGAAAATTACTTGTAGATTTCGGGCCGCTAGCTCAAAATTCACCACGATATAAACATGGCCGGTCGCTCTCTTGTCACAATTACCGTGAGGTCGTTGAACTTTTCCGAAATCGCGGGACAACGTGGCTAAACACTGACTCTGTATATTCTTTTTTTCGACGTACACGAAAAATGGTCAAATACCGAAGCTTGGTGTGTGCCGCCTAAAAATAGATTGTGAATTCGGCGATTGTTTTGACTAACAATGTAATTCGCAACCTACTCACAGGTAGCGCTAGATGTTGGAAAGCAGCCCTGTTACTATGTATGGCGCGAAATATGAACTTTGTTTTAATTTTAAAAACAAAAAGATCTCAATAAATATTTATACGTTAGAAGCAAAGTCAATCTAGTTTTTAATCCAAACTTATAATTTATATTATTTATAAATGAATAAACTGATGTGAATCGTAACGAAATATGCAGTTATAAAATATATGTAATACATTCTTATTTATAATCTATTCGGTTTTCCAAAATGCATGACAGATTTCGTTTATGTACAATCCAAGCTCACACTTTACCTCTAAATATAGTCCTAGATGCATGCTAGGGAAATGCTAGGAGGGTATCACGTTCATGAAAACCCATCAAAATTATAACCTAACAAAATGTGTACAGTGTTTGTTTGAACCTGTTGTCATTGAATTTGAATAATTTAATTAAATGTGTTTGTATGTTAAACACGTACACATATATTAATGGCAGGGAATGATATAAAACTAAACTTACGAAAACTAGATTTTCCTTATTGCGCTAGGGAAGCTTTATGTAGAATCGGTAAGATATACCTCAAGTGAGGTTATCCGCTAAATTTAAGAATATCTTTCAACGTATTTAATTTTTTTCCTTAAAGAGATACTATGTGGAAGACCAGGGAAGCAGATGGATTTGCAACTAGATTTGATATCGGAATTCGTATTTGGCGAAATAGAAAGGCGAAAGAAACGCAACTTGACATTAGCCATACAAGAATTGCAGTTGATAGAAGTCCTAAGCGACTTCTTTCAAAGTCCTGGAGGAAGTCCGGCTGTACGCAACGCGGTCTTTCTATCCCTTTTTCCAGCAGATAGTCCTAGATACAAAATTTTAGGCAATTTAGTATCTTTAGCTATTGTCACTCAAAATAAGGCAGTTTTGAATGCGACTGGAATTTGGATGCAACAGTTAGGCTCTACTTCTCCACAGAGTGTAGGATTAGCAAGGCATGTACTTAATGACTATTTTGTCCTTACTCCAAAATCTATTGACAAGTTGAAGCAGCTTCCTGTTCTTGCATCACATTTCACTGCCAACTTACTAACGGCAATAGGTGAAGTTTATGAGGACAAAGATCCACCTACGGAATTACTCAGGTTAATAGGAGAATGGATAGATGAAAACCCGAGTCTTCTGTTAACTCCTTTAATGGATAATCCTGCTTTACCAACTGGTGGCATTCCAATGACACCAATAACACCCATAGCAGGTTTATTTAGGTAAAGAAACAAATTTTCTTTGTAGAATAAATTTAAAAATGTTTATGCTAAGATTATTTTCTTCTATCAGATGGTGTATTTTATCTCCTGTGCGTATAAACAGCACAGAAAATACAGAGCATTCTGAAGAACAAAAAAAGTTGTATTCTAAAATTCAACAGCTATTAATGGACTCAGTATTAAGATTAAAGAACAGTGGAAATAACAAACATGCTATATCCGCACAGCATTTTGCAGCCACTACTCGTACTTTAACAACTAGTTTACAGTCTCATGTAAATATTAGTTCCACTTTACATGATTTAGCGATGGAACGACTTGCGCAAGCTGTTAGTGCAGCGATGTCTGCAAATTGTATTTACGGCAATAAACGTATGTACTATTATAATTTACGAATTTTATTATAAAACGTATGTAGAAAAACGTATCGTTTATAATTTTATCATTTTTCTTGCAGAAGAGTTATTAGCATTATTACAACCCTTATCATATCAACATTTTTTAATCGAATGGACATTACAAACCTATGCATCCAAAGCTGCTTGATTACATTGTATTAAGTTACTATTGTATGTTACTCTTGAACTGTACATAAATTGAAGTATAACGGTATACGCGACTGAATCATAGTTATAAATGTAAACAAAATTTTTAAGATCTAATAAATATCTATTCTATGTTATAATTGTCGACTTAATTCAAATACCTTATATTCATTAAAATACTAATTAGAAATATGATACACTTGATAAGCATAAAAAATTAAAATGGCTTAAATGTTCTTTTAGATTTTAAACTTTGCAATTTTTGTTTATCTAATTCGAACTTTTTCCTTAATTCAGCTAAGTCTGTAAACAAAAATATAATAAACCTTAAATAACTGAATTCTGTAATATTACATACAGTATGAGATGAAACTTACTTTGCTTTTTGCTCTCACGAATTTGGAAGGTATAAAAGTTGAGCAACTGCTTTTTCTTATTTTTTTGTTCTTCCTTATATTGCACTTTATTGATAGTAGATTCTTTTCTAGAAAGAGCATATTCACCCCTCTTCTTTTGTCCAGTTACTGTTATCCAACCATCATTATCTTTTCCTTGTTCTTCCATAGCCTTTTCATTTGCTTTTTTCTCAGCTATCTTTCTATCATATTCCTCCATATAAGTCTCAATTTCTTCCTTCAATTTATCTTCATCGCATATTGAGTTATTGTACTCGTAACACCATTCTAATTCAACAAAGTAATTAAAAGTATTCTACAAGAACAAATTAAAAAAGATATTGAAAGAACTTACTTTGTAACCCTATATGACAAATATTTCTTTGTCTATTTATTGTTATTATAAAGTCTGGAGGGGAATCTAATACTTGCTCTAATGCAGTTTCTTTTTCAAAAACTATATATGCTGTTTTGAACCCATTTGGTGTTACAAAGAATACGTCGGTAACATTTCCGAAAATTTCACTAAATACTGTTTGTAATGCTTCAGCTGTAACATATGGTGGTATATTCAAGACAAATAATGTTCTTCCTCTTGGATGTTCAGGCAATTGATGTCTGATAGAATGCTCTTTAAAAAATAATTGATGTTTGTCCGCGTTTTCCTTAGTAAATTGAATCCACATAGCTAAAAATAAAATAAGTAAACAAACATTTATTTATGGGAATAAATAATCTAATTAAAATAATTGATAAAATACTTCGTATTTACTTTTGAACCCCTTAAGATCCTGTTTCTTACTCTTCATGGTCATAATCTTTATTAAAACTAATAGCGAAAAATTACTTAAAGTATTATTAGGAAATATGTGAGGTTACTTATACTCCACGTGCGAACTCAATATAAGAGGGGGTTCTTGGTTTCATAACATAACCTTAATTAAAACTTCGATGTAAAATAACATCAATTAACTAGCTTGCATGTTCGAGGATTTGAAATAAATTATTTAAAAACGATTTAATCAGTGAATATATATTTTATTATATTCAACATTAGCGATACTGTTCTTTTTCTAAAGCATATTACAATTTTAATTTGAACAATGTATGAACTTTATGTTATTCAAGGTCAATTTTCACAAGTACATACACATATACATATATATCTATACACGTACTCATTGCTATATTTCAATACTAACAATTGCAAGTAAATGTCAGGGTCATGTATCGTATACTCTAATTCAACACAACATTCCAGTACTTTGAAATAATAATTAAAATATACAGAAATTTATACAATGTATTATAATTATTAATTTCGTTGCTTTTCAACAATTTTTTACTTAATTTATATATTAGTAATATGATTTGCGCTACAAATAGTCAGTATATAAATTTAAATACACAATTCCAAGAGTCAGGGTAATATTGATTATGAAAAACAGCAGGTAGCAGGTAACATGTAATAGATCTGTAGATATCATTCAGTCTAGAGTAATTGTGCGATCGTGTGTTAACTATGTTTAACGTAGCATTCTTCTTTTGTGTCATATTTTTGTTTTTATTAACATATTCAAAGGGCAAAATTCTTCGGGGTCACCTCGTAACACGTGAAGTACTATCAATACTTTGTTTATGAACTTTTAAACCTATTATTAAAATAATTTATGTAAAATATACTACATGTTTTTAAACATGTACACACCGTATTAATTATAGTATAATATTATATTCGATAACTTTTGTGCTGTTTTAAGTAACAAACTCGATGCATGTCACGAAGTTACTTTTTTTTCAGAATTGGGCATTTTTAGCTAGATTCTGTTTTTTAACGGAACAGGGCACATTTCGATATGAATTTGAACTAGGAGGTGACGAAATCGATTTGAAAATATTATTATATTATGACGCGCCTGATCAATGGCCGAGTGTTTACCCGACCAACAAAACATGCATCGAAAAAGAAGCTTTACTTTGGGACGGAATCGGTCAAATAGTACCATTGTCAACATTAGCACCTGAACAATCGGGATGCGTTGAAGAAAATGCAATAACACGATGTTCTAGCTATCGCAGATTTCGTTCATCTCGTCCGAGATGGTGGTTTATCGCATTAGCAGATTGTTCTTCAAAAACCGGATTAAATGTCTCGTACTGGATTTCGCTAACAAACGGCCCACATGGCAACTTTTGGAAAGAGCACTTTTCAGCAGACGAATTCTGCAAGTAACTTTAGTTTGACTTAGAGCAGGGGTTTCGAAAGTTTCGTGAGCCAAAATGCAAAATAACAAGTTTCAAAATTCCATGATCCCAAAATTAATTCAGGACCTACATTTTGGGAATCTCTGATTTGGGAATCTAATTAAATGTATTTTCGTTTCAGATATATTACCAGAATTGATAGTAATTGCTTGCATTTATATAGTACTTGTTATACTAAGTTTCTATGCAGCCATGCAATTACGAGCAAGAAGACTATTACATGTATCTTATAAGTTATTTATGGCTTCTTTGCTTTGTCAATTAGTGGGGATTCTGTTTGAAATTTATAATTACATAAATCTTGGCCTAAGAGGAATATCATCAGACAATGCTTCATTATTGGGTCAACTTTTAGAAGCATCATCAGATATTTTGTATACTCTACTTATGTTATTGCTTGCACTTGGTTTCACAGTAACTAAGAGTGTGTTAAAACCTAAACAAGTTCGATGGCTTATATGTTTTATTAGTCTTATTTCGTTCTGTCAATTGTCACTGCATATTTATCAGTCAGATGTGTTTGATCCTGGATTAGTACTATACATCTATGAATCACCACCAGGTTATGGACTAATAATATTAAAATTGATAGCATGGATTGTATTCTCTCTTTGTTGTTTTAAGACTGTTAGAAAAATGTCAGCCAAGCTTTATTTTTATGGTTCATTATTTTCATTGGGATCAGCATGGTTTTTGTGTCATCCATTAACGGTATATGTAATAAATATAATAACATTATTTAAAAACACTTGTGAATAATGTTTTTGTTCATCTGCAATATATATAAAAGGTATTTATGATCTTGTAGATACTCTGCATCACTATGTTAGTAGATGAATGGGTGCGAGAAAGTGTTGCTAAAGGATGTTCATTGTGGATGGTTTTTATGGGCCACATAGTATTTTTATACATCACTAGACCATCTATGGCCAACAAGCGTTTTCCGTTTCATATTAGGACATGTCAAGTCATGCCAATTGCTGGTGATGGTCAAGACCATGGTTATGAACCTCATGTCAGAACAGCAAATTCTGCATTCACCATTTCACATCTACCTCCACCTACTTTGCAATCTTAACCAAGCATGTTCTAAAATAGGTGATAATTTATGTAAGTATAATTAAATAATGACTCTATTTTTATTATCTTTTAATATTTACAACTAAGAACAGGCACATTATACACAGGTACAATTAGTCTAAGAGAAATTAAATGTTAATTTACATGTGACACTAATGCCTTTATCATTTTTTTCTTATTAGAAAAATATTTACAATAAACTTACATAATTTTTTTATATCACATATAGGAATTATCTGAGAATTTTAAATCATAACAATTATCAGTCACATGAACCATCCAGCCAACCATCTCTCCACCTTTGGTTAACAAGTTTGCAATCAAACAGTGGTTTTCCAAGTTTTTTGTTTACCCCATTATGAATGTCACAAAGCCATTGACTTAATTTTTCCTGTGAATCAGTCTGAGGTGGACTATGTTTTATTTGCTCTTGTAAATCTTCTGCACACACATTGCATGGATAAAACTTAGCAAATATATTAAAAAAAGTTTTCATATCTGATTTTTGTTCATTGCTCGGATTATTGGGATAATATGCTGCCATGGTATGTAAAAATGACCATGTATTTGAACCTAATCCATCCTTATCCAATGGACAATCACGCCTAATATTATTTACAGGTTGATCTTTCTTCTGATTTTCCTCGGATTCCTAATATGAATGAAATGTACATATAAATACATATAATTTAAATCCTTCAGCAAGACAAACATAATACTTTCCACTATTTGGGAGTTAATACTTCGTACATATCATAAACCATACAATTAGTGATTTGTGAAATAGTTTATACAATGATGTAATACTTTTTAATATGTACAATATTGTTATATTTTTATTATTGTATCATCTACTTACGAAATATAAATATTCTTTTTTATCGATGATCTATTACTTCGCAGCATTTAATGGAATAAATAACATAAAAGTAAAAAAATACAAAAATTTATATGGTATGCTTTCCTACCTTTGTAGTTTCGTAAACCTTTTTTTGACTTTTTGCCCACGTTTTAAAGTCTGTACACGCACGACAGGGTTTATCGTGAGACATTCTGTTATTGTAAATATAGTATACATTCGTAAAAGCCTTTAGAAACTGTTATAATTAATAATATCCCCACGTGGATGATAACCTATTATACAACATTGTAATTTGTGAGTCTATTGCACTGTAAGAGAAATGTATAAATACTTGATAATTATATTAAATTTGTGTAAAGTAAGAATCGTTTATTGAATTAATTGTATTACAAAAATTCGGTATCCTTTTGCACACACTACTATGTAATTTTCGTTGAATATGCGTAAGCGTATTTATGTAAGCAGGTATATATTACAGGTACCGGGTCTGGAAGTAATAAACGCGTTAAAAAACAGTACTATCACTGCCATCTAGTAATAATATAAATACCAGTCCCAATTGATATAGTAGAATGCGACATTAAAATGGTCAGACAACTCTAGCCTTGGAATTGTATGACATAAAAATGCATTGCGTGAATAAGTCCTATACATCGTTTACGTTAGTATATGTAACAACTTATAATTCATTTCAGATAACAGACTATACATAATAATAACTCACAGTTACGAAAGAGAAGTACGGAGAGGAAAGAGTATGTATACATATGCATTCCTTGTTCAAATGAATAAAGAAAAAGAATTTACATGCCTAACCTGACCTTATTGCATTCAGCAGGTGACAAATGTCAAGTGTAGTTTTGACTGCGCCACAAATGATATGGTTGTCGGTAAGGTCGATCTTCTGCATAGATGCATAGATGATGGCGAGTCGTAAAAATGTAAGGCGTCATGTCGGAAAGGTCATGTTTCTATCATCTTCGTCTTCCGAAGAAGAGATAGCAACGGGACGTCAAAGTTGGAATAAGAAGTTAGAAGAAAATTTTGTTAGAAATCGTACTGACACGGAATCTCAAGCAGGTTAGATTTAACCTGATATATTCTCACAAAATTTGGATACTAATTAGCTTAATATCTCTTGTTTCTTATGTTTTATAGGACAAGAAACATCAAGAAATGATGAGAATCCTTTTAGCTTTAAACACTTTTTACGAACAAATTACCACAATGCTGGAGCTCGTCCAAAGGTTTATTCTCCTCCAACACCAAATCCATTTAATTTAGAGAAGGACTCTACAGTTTATCCACGAAATCCAACTGAATTACCAGACTTTGTGCAAGATCATTTGGGCATAGAACAATATTACTTGAATCTGGAACAAAAACAGCAGACTATTTCAGATGTAGATAATCTTCCTGATTTTGCATTAAATAGTGTAGAGCAGAGACAGGGTCGACTTAGAAGTGAGTCAAAGAAAAGTGATTCTAATGCTTCGTGTGATCTTCCATTCGATTTAACTGGAAGTATAGATAAAGGGTTACCTCATAGGAATCTATCAATACCAAATATAGATTCTATCCATGCAAATTTACCTGGCTTTATTAGATCTAATGTAGATTCTACTGAACATCCAGAATCATCAGGTAGTTGTAGAATAGCACTAAGTAACTTCAATCATAATTTAAATAAGTATTGTATTTAATTTGTATTATTATTTAGGGTTTCCATTAGATTTACCAATACCTGTGTCTGAGTCTCATCCTGGTTCAAATATTAGTTCAAGAGATTGTTCTGGAACGAGCGAAGCAAATATTCCAAAATCTTTACCAGACTTTTTAAATGATGGTCCTATTCATAATAGGACAACACTGTCAACAGAGTGTGGATCTATTCCAAATAACATAGAATCAACAGAAAGAAGGGTAAATAACAATTAAAATATTGATTTTCTCAATATGTAAGGAATGTTTAAAGACATTAGCAAGTCTGAATTTTCAGTATTTGTGTATTCCTTATTATTTTCTATAAATATAATATATGTATTTTCCAGTTACTACTAGAAAATGAAAGATTACGTTATGAGTTAGAACAGGCTCAAAAACAAATCAGTGAGAGATCAGAAAGGTAATTGTAGGAATACCGATTACGCGCAAGAGTGTATTCTTTAATTCAGTTATATTATGTTCATTATAGAATTCAATTACTAGAATCAGAATTGGCATCTAGGAGAGCAGTAGAACATGAAGAAACAGTTCATCTTGAAAAAGCTATGGAACAAGTGGAAGATAATCTAAAACGTAGTACGGTAAATACTACTAATATTTGTATTTCGTATATTTGATTATTATTTACGACTACAATTTTGTTTCATAGAGAAGAGCAGTAAGTGCTGAAAGTACTGTTTCATCGTTAAAAAAGGAAATTAAGTCTTTAACGGTTCGTATACACTCGATTTTCTTAAATATTTTGCAATATACTTACTTGGTAAATGAAAAACATATAATCTTAATTCAGACAGAACTATCATTGCTACGATTAGAAAATAAAGAACTCAAAGCTGGGATTACAGCAGGAAATAAAAACGAATGTAGCTCTCCAAATGTGGATCAAAGAGTAAAACGACTAGCTAGTGATTTGAGAAATGCTGCTTCCTCAGCCGAGATATCATTGAGGTAAATGCATTGATTTCAATTAGATTTCAGTATTAAGAAATTACAATAATAATATATTAATATTCTTGTAGGCAATTAATGTCAGGTGTGGACAATTTAAGAGTACTAGCTTCTGCACTTGAGAATGTGGATAGGATACAAGATCGGACCAAAGATTTTCTACCGGATTTTGACGAAGACAATGCTGCTGGTCCTGCACTTTAATACATTTTTATGTACCTTTTTTTCTGTATACCATCCTTATTTTACTTCCACATTTCCCAGCCTGTGCTAATTAGTTCCTAGAATTCACGTATTTAAGTGAAATATTGAAGTTTGTTAAATTCGCAAACATGATATTTAAATCATGTCTTTTTAGACTTTTATATGTTGATTATTGTTTTAGAAATTTCAAGTTACATAACAATCATCCTTATACAACATCTATATATTGCTATTTCTACTTAGCAATGTATACCGTTTCAAATGTCATTTTAACCTTTAGTAACAAGTGTGAGTAAAATAGTAGCTTAAATTGATTGCGATACGGTTCCAAACGAAAAACTAAGGATTTTAACTTTTATATGTACATTTTGATGTAAAGCCATAAAGTAAAGCACTGGTTGGGATTTAAGTTGTAATTCCAACACAGTTGTTAAAAAAAACAATATTTTAATAGTTATTGTAACAATGTTACTTGTACAGTTTCTGATTACATGTTCCATTTCTTTGTAAATGTTGAAACTTTCAACTGAACAGTTAGATTTTGAAGTAGACCAGATCTTCTATGTATTTTTCTATTTAAGGGGAGACGTATTCCCCTTAAACAAGGTTGTAATTATACAAACTGAGGAACAAATATGTTTTTCTAAGCAGTATAGTAACAATATATCTTATACAAAAAATCAGGTTCTCAAAAAGTTGCCTTTGTATGTGACACGTGAAAGATTTCAGATATTTAAATCTAGAAGTTACACGTCTATTTACATGTATTAAAAGATACATTGCATTGAACATTTCTAAAACCCATATTCTAATACTATAATAAAATATTTTATATCTTCATACTATATATTGTGAACGCATTTTGAAGTTGGTGGATTGATACCTACAATGAAGAATGGTTTTTAATGTACACCATTAGTAGTAATATTATATTTTATATTTACATTTAGCTTTTTTTTTATACAATAATTCATAATTATTATTAATTTATAAATCTTTAGATTTAATAATTTATGTTAGATATGAAATAATTTGAAAAGATATAATTATAAAGAATTTATTGAAAGTTTTACGTGTTATTTTCTTTTTACAATATAAATTTATAATTAGTAACATTTTTCATTGTTCAGGTTTATACAATTAATGGATTTGGTAATAAGTTACGTATAGTACAATTATATCTTGCCTATAATGTGTATTTTTTATTTTATTAATACACATATAAACAACATTTTAAAACTTAATATAATCTTTAAAAAAATGCAGTTCTCAATTAAGGCATATAGTATTTTATCAACAAATTGCACATACACAGGAACTTAAAGAAATCAGTTCATAATAAAATATCAAAAATACCAAAGTATTAAATAACAATATGAAAAAATTAAATCTTAAATCTACCAAATGCAAGTTATTTTTACCTTATGTTTAAAAAGCTTTTTTCAAATATCAGTTGTTATATTTTCGTTTAGTATTAAAAAAATGAAATATTTTATTACTGAAGACCTTCAAAGATACTAAGTAAGTCAGTTTGTGTTTCAGTATGACTAATTTGAGTACTTAACCAGGACCGACAAGCACCTATCGAGATATTGCAACCTGTTTCGCATAGCAAGGATTTTGTTTGCGTTTCAGCGGAAACTGTAGTATCCTCGAGCTGAGTCCATGCTGTTTGCGTTTGAATATTTGATAATCCCAGATCAGATGGTAATATTTCATTACAAGTTTGAGTGCATGTATTACTGTATAACAGTTCCATGTTATCGAGATTGTTCGTAGTTTGCGTTTCAATGGTAGAACTCAAAGTAAATGATCTGGATAAGGTATCCGAATCAAAAAACGATTGCGAATAAGCTTGTTCTGTCTGGGTTTCTATACTACTAAATTTGTCATCAAAAGTTTTGTCTGTAAGCATGGGATCTGACCGTGATATACTGTTTGAGGATACAAAAGAGTATCCTCCAACAACTGATGATGTTTCCTCAGAATAAGGTAATGTCATTAGTGCAACTGTACTCTTTGGAACACATTGTATCAGTGGATTTGTATTATGATCATAAAACGTTTCAAACTCTGTTTGAGTTACATTATCATTGAGAACTTCAAACATATCTTTCTCAGGTATAGTTTGTGTACCTGATGTACTTTTATCTTCCCAAAAATCATGTAGCCCATCATCATGACGAAGTGGCAATGGACTACTAGGAAATAAATTTGTAGGGGTAAAATTGCCAAGATTAAGGTCTTCTTTTAACAATGTATAATCAGAATTTTGTGACACAGATCTTTTTCTATGCTTTTGAATTCTTAGTGCATTCTTAAATATTTGAGAAGCTCCAGTAGTCTGTGTTTCCATAGATGTTACATTTTGCCTAATCTTTTGAGAAATGTTTGTCTGAGTCTGTTTAGACATTTCACGTTTTCCATTATGACAGTGACCATTGTTATGTTTTGATGGACTTAATATTCGTCTATTCCTTTTATGTTCATCAGTCTGTACACCAATATCTGAAGTAAGCTTACGCACTGAATTATTACCATGATTAGATACTTTATTCTCACTTTGATTTGTTGGTAAAATAGCAATTAATTTATTTATTTCTGTTTGACTAGTTGGTAAAATCATTCTTATCGTTTTTGAATTTGTACGTCTGTAAAAATATTTAAATTATGATGTATACTAATGATTATAAATTTATATAATGATGAAATATTAAGATATTTGTCTTTTATGATAAATTTACCTTAAAGAATTCTTGTATTTGTTATTTACAGTATGTAATGATCGCTTTGCATGCGTAAGTAATGCCTCATAGGAAGTATAAGTTTTTAAACATGAACATGTAAATTCAATTCCACATACTCTCATGTGTCCTTCTTTAGCTGCTTCAGTAGAAAAACTTTTGTCGCAGTGAGTACAGGCATATGTCTTTTTTGCATGTACTTTAAGATAATGCTAAATATGTATTGGTAAAGATATACATAATTAAATTTTATTATAGATAATAGTTTATGACATTGGACTAACCTGCTTAAGATATTTCATACTATTAAAATGTCTTTCGGCATTTGGAGCGTAAATACAAGATTCCACAGGACAATGATATTTAACATTTTCTTTGATTGCTTTATCTAAGTTTTTACGTTGATGAACTTTAAGATCGTGTAAACGATATCGTGGTTCATTTTTAAATACAAGACCACACTTGTCGCATTTAATATTATTGGTTATCACGCTAAGTTCTTCCGCCGATGGACAAATAGTTTTAACACGTTTTGAGACATTTTCTACCGGTTTTACTTTTTCCATTAGAGGTTATCTTTGTGCTGCAGTTGAAAATGTATACAAATTACCGCTCATATAAATTGATCCAATCGATCCAAACAGGCGCACACAGCGCCGCCGTGTTGCTTAGGGCAATTAAACGATGTTCGAAATGGAGATATGAAATTTAAATTTTGTTAATTGATTCCTTTTTGTTTTGGAATAAAAAGTAGTAAATGGAATTGTATGACAATATAAACCTAAATATATTCTGACACGTCTCATTGTCATTTTCAATTGGTATTTAGAAAAACTATATAAATCCTATGGTAATAGAAAGAGCGCTTCATGTGGGACCCTTGTGTCCTTGTTTAATCACACATGCGCAATAAAGAATGGATATTTTTTATATATATTTATAAATTATAGGTATGATGATAAAATTATATTCAATATATATTTCAGAAAACGCAACAATTAGGAAGTAATAGGGCTTTGTATTATCCTCTGTCGATATTTTCAAAAGAATACGCGCACTGCCAGTCGATGAGCAAGTGCGCATGCGAAATTAGATAAGGATACAATGGGTTTTTATCATAAACCTAAGAATATAAAGACAGAGCATATACGGAAGGGATAAATTACACATGCACAGCGAATTCAACATAATAACACATCGAAAATTTCTGTATATTTTTGATATAGAGATTTTAAACGTATGTACTATATTATAATCGTCACGAGGGTAAGATATATGCCAATTAGGAAATGCAGCAGTTTAAGGTCGTCGTACGCTGGATCGACACAGTATGCTCTACTTCTCACACACATATATCACAAGCACACACACGGGACACATATGTAAACCTCTACATATATAGCTGCTTTCCCAGATCAGTACACCAGTGCAGTTCAAGTAGCGCTGTTCGTTACATCGCTCTACTTGTTATTAAGTGATTATACATGAATCATACATTGTGTTTTTAACGTTTTTGTACAATAATTATATATCTTTTGTATAAAATAAAGTTATTCAACTGCTTCGAAACGCAGTTTCAAGTCCAGTATAATTATATCAAATTTACGCTTTGTGAATAATTTATCGTGTGTATTTTACTTCGTGGTACATCACAGTTCAATCCTTCAACCCGCCTCGGATATTAGCAAGTTTACCCGATACTTAAGGGTAGGAGAATTTTATATTTTATATGTAATTGTTACTTTCATTCGTATTTTATAAAATATACAAATTTGTACTCGTTCATGTGCATTCACTGACAACGTCGCTATTGATTTGCCGCGAAATACGTGTCTCTTTGATTACAAATTATAGGGGCACGCTGTATCATTGAAACGAATAGCTTTATTGTATTATGATGGAGCTTCCGACAGATTCACTTTAATCAATAGCAATCTTACAAATTACATAAGCGTAGTCTTCAGTTGATTTTTATTAGCGTTTGCAAAATAGTTAAATAATTTTTTCAGTTGACATTGTCCACTTATTTTTTTTTAAACAGCAAGCACGATAAGCTTCCGTAGAGAAATACATAAATTTAGAAATTTGAAAAGTTGAAGTTTACATATTTAATTTTTCAAAATTGAACATAAGTGGAAGGCTCCTCCCTCCACATTATTTTTTATCCGGAGGAGGTCTATTTTATATCCGATATTGCAATTCCCATTGTACATTGCTGGTACCAAATAATTAAATTATTTCATATAAAATTCAATTGACTTAAATATTTTCGTGTTACAAAATTATTTATAGTCGTCGTAACTATTACTACCGTAAGATGATTCGAACGGTATGATTTAAATCTCGGTCTACAACAAAATGTTGAAATCTTTTAAGTTCGTCTTGCAAACGTGCCAACTAACCTACTCCAGTAAAACAATAAAATTCTTTTCGCTTATTCGAAAATACTCGATTGTCAAGGATCATTAAATATTTTTCATTCGACCTTCGCGTGACTGGAAATTAACAGTACCTACACTTAACTGGCATATACGACAAAGTCACACGTAAAACGATGTCAAACATAATAATGTTGAACATTGATATGATTACGCAAAAAATTTGTAATAATAATAATTTTCTTTTAAATTGAGAAATAACTATTGTGTTGTGGTATTAGTTGCCGGTTAACAGGAAGGTGATAAAGAGAACGTCATTTAGGAGAAATGAAAGACACGTCGAATAAAAAATATGAACAATTTTTCGACGAAAATGAACTGGACGCCTCCAGCGACAAGGAGCGGAGTGAAAATGCAACAGTAAAAAAGGTAAAAATATTTTCAAATTAATATTATGTCATTGAATAATGTTATATACACATTGGTTCTTTTTTAAATATTTTTATTAAATATATACGATGCGAACAAGTTGACAATGTTTGAAGTAATATAGTTTACATGAAATATGTAAATAGAAATGTGGAACAATTTGAAAGGTTCATTGTAACTGTGGTGTCTTCAAATGTTTCGGTATCGATCGAATGCTACCCTGCCAACAGCACCTGCCGGACTCTCAATTGTTACCTGTAGATTTGTAATAAGTCAATAACATTCTATTTTCTTTTGTTACTAATTTACTGTCTTTACAATTATCAAGATGAGGAGTCGCGAAGTGTTTCTTATCAATTTTAGTTCAGACAATTCTTTAGCGACGCGCGAGCATTTCGAAATATAAGCGGTAAATGTGAATACCTTGATCTAAGGTAATGAAGTTAATAATGTAGTCTTGAACATTCTACGAAAAACCGATCGATAATCGGCAACATGAAAAATCGTAAATTGTCAGACCATAAATGTAGGAATTCTGAAGTTCTGAAGCTTACAAAACTTTGTAATTGCTAAATGACCAAATTGGAATTTCACGATCTAGGAATAAGTTTGTGTAGTCGAAAGTACTGGAACCAACTGGAACACTGTTCTGGATTTTATACCAGACAATGGTTCCAAATGTAATAACATAAAATACAAATTGGGTACATTACTTAAAAGTAAGTTATCATTTGAACATATTTTTATATCCGTATCACGAGTCAAACACTTGAGTAAAGATTGATAAGTACTTATAATTTAGCAGAGTACTTAATATGTACTACTTTGGTATCATTAACATCTTAATTTTTCTTTTGATCCATACAAATATATAATATTGTTACACCATGTGTTCAAGATTAAATAATTTTATTAAAAATTTATATATGCGTTTTAACGCTGGCGTTCTGTGAATTTTGTGAAGGTTAGAATTTGCGTTATATGTATTAACAGCTTTATATGAATAATGAGATAAAATTCTTAATAAAAATGTTAATCACTTGATATTTTTGATCTTTCTTATACTTACCTGGTGTACGAATATCTTCTTATTGTAATAAAAATAACATTTACATGCTGTAATATAAACAGAACATCTGATTCACATGTCACAAACCTAAACGTTAGTTTGACATTTAATTATTTTTTATTTTATAACTGTAAACGAATTTAATACAGTTATATTTTATAACGGATATATAATTATATTTACTTTTGGAATATTATATAAATAAGTAAATGAAGAATTGAATATTTAAAAACATTTATACATGTTATAAAAATATGAAAACATTGCAATAAAATTAATGGTATACCATAATGATATAATTACATCTTTACAACTTCTTTTCAAAATAATACATTTTATTTATTTTACAATAAATACAAACTTTGATGTGAAGATTAAATAACTAAAAAAAAATATGGAGAGATGAATATTAGGTTGGTGCTCATGGAATATCAAATTTTGAAGATAGAAAGTTAGATACAATTTGATAACATAAAAGTAATGTAAAATAGCACTTATGGTAGTATCAATTTCAAGCTTAAAACTTGAAAATGAATGACATAAACCTTTTGTTAGTACTATTAACAAAAAAGGCTGGTTAGCAATTATAGGAAACACCAGTTAATTTCAAAATTTAACATTTAATATGTAACAATCTCATAAATAATTCTTATAAATTAAAGGATAAAGATTCAAAACCCGAGATGTGGTTAACAACAGCAGAAGCAGCCAGCCTTGGCGCAGAAGAAGTCGCAGCAAGGTTACATGTTGATGTCAGAACAGGACTCTGGTGGCAGGAGGCTGATCATCGAAGACAATTAGTAGGATTCAATGAATTTAGTGTTAAAGAAGAAGAACCAACATGGAAGAAATACCTTGAACAGGTATATTTGATATACTTTCTTTATATGATTACAATAATCATTATACATATTTTATAATTTTTTTTCAGTTTAAAAATCCTTTAATTCTATTATTACTTGGTTCCGCCTTTGTTAGTGTTTGTATGAAGCAATATGATGATGCTGTCAGTATTACAGTGGTAAGTGATAATTCCAAATTGTTTTTTATATAATTTATATCAACAAATACCCAATTGATGATATATGTTCTTCTAGGCTATCATAATAGTGGTAACAGTTGCATTTGTACAAGAATACCGCTCTGAAAAATCTTTAGAAGAGTTAAATAAATTGGTGCCACCAGCTTGTCACTGGTAAATATAAGTTTATATTTATATTAAATCGATATTTTGCAATGTTATATTGAATATCGGTTAAAATGTTTTAGTAGTATTTATTGTAATTAACATTTCCTTTAGAATTATGGTCCTTGGAGGATAAATTAACCCTTTATATGGAGCATTCCTTTGCCTTGTTAGAAAAGAAGATATAATATCCAATTCCAATCAGTAGATCAGTAAGGTGAAATTTACTTTCCATAACCATTTGCTTACCAAAGATATTGGTTAATAGGTTCAGGATGGAAGTTAGACTCACTCTTTCCTAGAATGTACAAGAATGTCTGAAAGTTAGCAATTATGACTCTATAATAATTTCGTAATATTTTGTTTACAGCTTACGAGAGGGTCGTTTAGAAACATTTCTCGCTCGCAATTTAGTTCCTGGCGATATAGTTTATTTAAATATTGGGGATAGAGTTCCTGCAGATATCAGGATATTTGAAACAATAGATTTAGCAATTGATGAGAGTAGTTTTACTGGAGAAACAGAACCAGCGCAAAAATCAACAGCCCCATTGCTTAAAGCTAATGGAATGACAACAAAAAGGAATATTGCATTTATGGGCACATTAGTGCGTTGTGGAAATGGAAAAGTTAGTTGGATCAATTTTTGAAAGAATAAAATGCACTTGTAATTTTAGTTATGCTAAAAATAAGTATTTTATAGGGTATAGTAGTGAACACCGGAGAAAAGAGTGAATTTGGAGAGGTCTTTTCAATGATGCAAGCGGAAGAAGCTCCAAAGACACCGCTCCAAAGAAGTATGGATATTTTGGGCACTCAGTTATCCTTGTATTCATTTTGTATCATTGGTATTATTATGCTTCTTGGCTGGATCCAAGGCAAAGCAATACTTGAGATGTTTACGATCAGTGTAAGTTTAGCGGTAGCAGCTATACCAGAAGGTTTACCGATTGTGGTAACCGTAACATTAGCATTGGGTGTTATGAGAATGGCGAAAAGAAAAGTTATTGTAAAGAAATTACCAACAGTTGAAACACTTGGTAAGTGAACATATAACATACTTGCATAATATTTATCGAATCCAAATGTATAAATATTATGTCGCTAATGCGTAGGTTGTGTGAATGTGATATGTTCTGATAAAACTGGTACTATCACGAAGAATGAGATGACTGCAACTATTCTGGTGACATCTGATGAATACATAGCTGATATTACTGGTGCTGGTTATAATGATAAAGGTGAAGTACGGATCCGAAAATGCGATAATTTTGACCTTGCGCGTACAGCTATCAGCAATATGCTGGAAGTAGCGTGTGTCTGCAATAACGCTATCATACAAAACGATACCTTGCTTGGTCAACCAACGGAAGGTGCATTGTTGGCATTGACAATGAAATATGGAATGTATGGAGTTGCTGATAAGTATCTACGATTACAAGAATATCCATTTTCATCCGAGCAAAAGATGATGGCTGTGAAATGCGCACCGAAATATGGAGAGGTAAAATAACGTTTCAATGTATGTAAGTTTCTCTTAATTATATTACTGTACAAAAGTTAATGTTCTCTTTATCTTTCCATTTTTGTATGTTACAGAATAGGCAAGAAGTATATTTTATAAAAGGTGCTGTGGAAAAGATTTTACCTCTATGTACCAAGTATTATGTTAATGGTCAAGTATGTTCTTTGAGCGAAAAGAAAGACGAAGAATTTTTAACGCAAGCTTATGACATTGGACAACAAGGATTAAGGGGTATCTTTTAATACTCATAATTATGACATTATAATAATATTTTTACTATATTGTTTATATATATTTATAGTAATTGGATTAGCACGTGGAACATCGTTACAAGATTTAGCATACGTTGGTCTTGTGGGTATATGCGATCCTCCACGACCGCATGTTCGTGAGTCGATAACAACTTTGATAAACAGCGGTGTTAAAGTCAAAATGGTTACTGGTGATGCAAAAGAAACTGCATCTGCGATAGGTATGATGTCAATTTATAATATTCGTCTATACTTTATAAGGATCCTGCGAGAACAGCATACGAAATTTGATTTTTTCCTTTAGCAAGTATGATTGGGTTAGATGTACTTCATTCACGAGTAATTTCTGGAGACGAGATCGATTTAATGTCTGAACACCAATTAGAGCAATGTATTAATAGTGTCAGTGTATTTTATCGAGTCACACCTAAACATAAATTATGTATCGTAAAAGCACTGCAAAGAGAAGGAAACATAGTAGGCATGACTGGTGATGGTGTGAATGATGGAGTCGCTTTAAAAAAAGCGGACATTGGTATAGCTATGGGTAAAAACGGTACCGATGTTTGTAAAGAAGCTGCGGACATGATTTTAGTGGATGATGACTTTGGGACTATTATGTACGTATTTATTTTTTGTTTAATAATAGTCTTATCATTCTTCCGTGTTTTTCTCTCATGACGTGTTTCCTTTAGTGCCGCAATCGAGGAAGGAAAAGGAATTTTTCATAACATTCGAAATTTTGTAAGATTTCAATTAAGTACCAGCATAGCTGCCCTTTCTCTAATTGCTCTTGCTACTTTGATGAGCATACCAAATCCTTTAAATGCAATGCAAATCCTTTGGATTAATATCATTATGGATGGTCCACCTGCTCAAAGGTATTTTGATAATCAGAAAAACCGTTTAATGTCTTATAAGATAATGTTAATGTGTACGCATGTTTGTGTAGTCTTGGTGTTGAACCAGTTGATAAAGATGTCTTGAAACAAAAACCACGTAACACAAAAGAACCAATGATCACACGACACCTAATTGTTAACGTATTATTGTCAGCCATTATTATCATCCTTGGTACTTTATGGGTTTATAATAGGGAGGTATGGAATGATTTCATTGCGAATAAATATTTATTTGCAAAAGATTACTATATCTTTTACTTTTAATTAGATGACGACTGATGGGAGTACTGCAAGAGATACAACCATGACATTTACATGTTTCGTTTTCTTTGATATGTTTAATGCTCTGAGTTGTAGATCACAGGTAAGGAACGTTTTCTAACATTATAAATAGCGATGGCATATACGCATAAAGAGGACTATAGAAATATCTTTGGAAATAAATATGTTTCAGACAAAATCAATATTCACTATTGGTTTGTGGAGCAATAAAATGTTCCTGGTAGCCGTAACCTTATCAGTAATAGGACAAATGTTGGTGATTTACTTTCCACCGTTGCAACGAGTTTTTCAAACTGAAGCACTTTCGGCAAAGGGTAAGTATTTAAATCGTAAAAAACATAGTCATCGTGTTATTTAAAGAAACATTTATTGTTACATTGTTAACAGATATCTTGTTCCTCGTCGCGCTCACATCAAGCGTTTTCATAATTAGCGAGATAAAGAAGTTTATAGAGAGGCAACTTTACAGGCGACGTGCAGGTACACAATATTACAATAAATCTGAAATGGATTTTGTATGACAGTTGCAGTCTGCCGAAGATAAGGCGGACAAGGATCATTTGGAATAAAATACCCAACACATCGTACTGGTAGTAGTCATTCGTTCGTTTATCAACATTATCTCGCTATACACATGACTATGCTTGCACATTTGTAAACTTGTATGTGCACTTGTCACAAAACGAACATGCTTCGCGTTCTCCACGCGTTTAATTAAGATTTACAAATGACTGCGTTTTTAAACATTTACAAATTTTCGGACTCTCTGAGGTTACGATAGGTGGATTTTTAGGATTAGAATTAGTCGTTTCTCGACTTCACGGTGAACTATCGATATTGAACACATTTTGAAATTCTAAGCACATTCCACACATTTTTCGTAGAGAACGGAAGAATTTTAATGATAGTACTCGCAATCGTATTCATTGGGATACTTACGTGAAATGTCGGATTTCGAAAATAGAAAGCTAGACCGATTTGATAACATAAAACTATTAGAAGCTTCAAAACTTCAAGTTGTATAACATAAGTACTGTTTTATGGTACTTTTATGTTATCATATTGCATTAGACTTAATATTTTGAGATCCAGCATTTCATGTTCAACAACCTAATAGTAATCTTCGCATCAAACAACCATGATATTGTTCTGTCTAATACGTCTTTTCTAATCTATTTTACTAAATCAATTTGTCGTTTGAAACATGTCTCTTACTGATTTTTACTATTGTCTGTATCCGTTTGGGTCGCGCGTAATTATAGAACGTATTAACAATTAATAAAACATAATCCGTGACGAAGAAACATATGTTTACGACATAATTAAGTACACGAATCGATTGCATTTAAAACATACCAGTAATTATAATTGGAAAAATAAACGATCTTGTAATGTTCCTTACTTCCATTAAGAAACCTGATATGCTTCCGATAACAAGGGAAAAAATAAAAACAGTTGTACTACAATTACCATATATTATACAATATAAATACTTCATATATTTGCAAATGGTAAAAAAGTTTCTTGCAATCGGAAGCAAAGTCGTGTGTATGTATTATGGTATCTATTTGCAAACTATCACCCTCCACAGTAACAATTGCAGCTCATCGAAATATCAACAATTGGTTCATTGTATAGTGTAATTTAGGTGTCCTCTTATTAATGGATTCCCTCGAGTGCGCTGTAAGTTTTATACTGGTATAGATCTGGTCCTCCATAGCCGTAGAGCAACTTCCCTCTGCCATTTTCATCGTAGTATGGATAGCGGTATTTAGGCCTTTAAATAATCAGGTAAATAGTAATTGTTTTTCGTCTCCTTGTACAAGTAGCTAACGTGTGTATCTTTATTGTAATTATTTGTACAGTCCTAATGTGATTTCGTTCTTTAAACCAGGGATTCTCAAAGTGCTGGGACTCAAAAGGGTAATTTTTTACGAACCATCTTAAAGTCCCAAATTTCAAAAATCCAAGGTCATGCCCTACTTTGGGAATCCCTATTTTAAATGGCCATTTTCTTTTTTATAATACATGTATTTTTTTCCTATAGTAATTGCTCGTTTCGTTTTAGATGTACTCAAGGCACAAGATATTTCTTACCTCTCAAAATATTGAAAATTAGGTGCTTTTGGTTGTGCTATGGTAGCTGCATTTTCCGCGATTAACCCAAGTAAAAACGTGACAATTATCGTCATTAGGATTATGGTCGTCCACTGAAAGTAGGTCAATTAATGTTAACCCGTAGAACTATGCAAAAAAGAAACCCGCTCATGTGCGTGTCTGTGTGTGTGAACTTTACGTAATAACTGTTTTCATAATGACTGCAAAATTCAGAGGAGAAGAAAAAAGGGTATCGTTTTATGTGGCATGTGCACCGTAAGTGGGTCGAACAGTATTTTGAGATCTACTTTACAAAGAATCCGCTCTTTAAATAAATCCTCTTTAATGCACAAACTGTCGTCGCATACGATCAATTTTTATTTTATTTTTAACAGAATTTTTTAGTCGTTTACTTACAGAAGCGTGTCTCGCCATTGTAACCACTGCTTAGGCAGGTTCAAACGATTTTCGTTTGCCAAACGAAAGTTTTGAATGTTAACACCGTATTAAAGAGTGTTCCTACGCGATTACGCTTTTGTTTATCGAAACGTTACAATTGATGATTCTATTCCGATGGAAAAGAAGACGGAAGACGATACTACGGCCCGTACGATTGGCTCTTTCCGTTTTTCTGATTCCACCTTTTACCCTGGCTCATTCTGAAGTCCGGTACCGTTCTTCGTCTTCCCCACCTTCTTTCTTTGACGCCATCAAGTGAAAGTCGAACGGTACATACTGGACTTTGCGCGTTTCTGCACGTATACGCACCTGATGGTGCCAGGATGGCCAAGAACCTTGAAAATAGTATTCCACTGTTCCCCGAATTATCGAAAGCCTGTGTTGGTGTCGAAATTATTCAAGGTCAAAGAATGAATGATTTCAAAACATACAGCGAATTATGACATAGTACATAGAAATGTGCATTTAAGATAACTAAAATATCTGTTCAAGAACAAATCTTCTGAACGAAAGTGTTTTTATATTTTAATTTTGCAAAGGGTAACTTGGATTTTATAAGTTAGGTATGAAAGAGGTGGGATTATAAGAAATATATATTTTTATTTTTCAGACTAGCTAGGCATACAGTCTTCGACATAGTCGATTGATTTTTAAAAGGCCCCTTCTTACAGTTAATTGATTAATTTTAATCGATGTGCTTTCACGCAGGTGTTCCCCATGGACCTTTGTATCCAATACCCATGCCGATCCTCTCGATGGCGAGCTCCCCATGACGACCATTTTCCTGTTCGTACTTTACTCTTCTCTGTTTCCCGACGTCCGGATCAAAGTTCCATTCCGTCCGCTGTGAATCGCAAGTAATTGCAATTTTTTACTTCGTATTTTATTTTTAACATTAACTTTCTTGTTCTTCAGAGTGTTATACTTGCCTCATGGATGAGCGGTATCCCCGCTACGTTGTACTGAATCAGGTCGTGAATAAACGAGAAAACGTTAATGGATTCAGCTGCTGAGACGGCGCGTTTGTCACAGTGAAACAGCAAGATGAGACAAGTCAGAATTACCTGCAATAAGAGAACACCGAAGTTGATGACTATAATTTATCTTAGCCGTAAAATCCTTGGATGGCGGGCTGCTCCAAGGACAATTTAAATTTTAGACTTTATTTTCATTTTCTAAGCTTTGAGTTATCGTTTCATGGGCAAGTTTTTGGTTAAAGAATTGAAGTATGAGTTGTTAGTATAGATAAAGTATTCTTGTATGTGTTTTGGGTCTTTTTTCATTCAGCATCCGCCATTCAATATGTATCTAAGCATGATCATATTACAACCGTGTGCAATTGTTTTGTATAAAGTCGGAACTGTATGTACGAGCGCATGTATGCAAAACTCATCTTTAGTTTTATATATTTATTTGTTATGATTTTGTTGTTGGTATACGTTGACACTTTGACGGTAGCTTATTTTATATACATCTTCCATTATACCCAACTGAACGAGATTGTGTTTCAGTGGTTGAGTCATAAAGTTTATTTTCAAACTTTTAATACATTGGAGTCAATTAAAACAATTGTAGTTTGAAACAGCACGGAACCTGAATAAATATTTTAAGCATCTGGTAAAATAAAAAGAGTTAACGTACGCTGTAGGAAAAATAACTCTTAAATTTGAATTGGTATCTGAGAGATTAGGTAAAAATTAACAACAGTCAAAGTGTTAATGTGATTATTATTTAATTATTGGGTTCTTTACATCAAGATTGTATTTGTCAGCAAAGTATCTAAAGGATTACAAATAAAAAGTAAGCAGTGTGTTGAAGTACAATAAAATCAGTACCAAACTGGCACCAAAAGATTTTATTACATTACTGAAACGCTAAGTATTTCAATACTTTATTTTTCTTTAAACAATGTGAGTTTTGCATCCGTATTCCTCATACATACCACCAACTTTGATTCTTATAAGATGCAAAAACAAAAGCCACTAATGGGATCAATAGTTCTAACTACCAAATTACGAGGGAAATTCATATTGTCCCGAGTCGAGGTAACACGTGGAACAATGACGGGCACGATGATCGCTGAACGAGCACGGAATAACAACTAACTTATATTCACCTCTTTCAAAGACTCGCATACCGTGTATGAAGAAAGAAATCAGCGTGCATATCGGTGGTCTGTCGCAATACCGTCAGTGAAAGTAAAAAAGATCGATCTCCGGTAACGAGAGGCGCGAGTTGTTTGAAAAAACTATGCTGTCTCTGATACCCCTATGAATAATAATTTGTAATTGATTACAATGTATTCCGTGCACGAAATCGTCACTCAACCCGAGGACATAAAGGTAAGTGAACACGATGAACGACGGAGTATTGCTTTCCACCAGTTCCTACCCAGAACATCGAACAACAAAACTAAAACGATAAAATGCGCGTTAAACACGCGCTAATATTAATCTTCGCGGTAAGTGGATTTACAGCGTTGGAATACAGTGCGTTATAAAAATGTTTCATAATTATTTTATTGCAAATATAGCTGTGCATAATCGTCGAGTGTGGCGGTACAGTTTCGACTCGCGTGACTAGGACTATTCCCTTCAATTTGTTCCCGTCGAGATGGTCGAGCACGTTCAGAAACTTGTGGTCCAGTGGACGATTATGGGAATTGCCCCGAAACAGCGCAGAATATTTCCTAAGACTGATAGCAGCTCCTGACACCAGGAAGAAGATGACGTTCGAATTCAGACCCGACGATGGACCTCGTGCCTCGTACGCTTATCAAAGCCGCTATGGTTATCGCGGACAATGGCTGATCGAGTTACTCGGTTCCGGTTTTCATCCTGACAGTGTACCCTTTCGACAACCTGTACCACTTTCCGTGATGGTTCCTCCAGCGCCTCCTCGGTGATAATACAATGTCCGATATAGTGAAACGAATAGCAAAATGCAAAGGTATCTGAGTATAGTTCTTGAAAAGAGTACTGTCCTTAGATTGCCCATACTTTGACGTAGTCAATGTGGAGACCGTTATCGCCGGTCCGCCACGACTCTAGCCATTTGTCTTTAGCTTGGTAAAAGTCGTTGAGTGCCTGTAATAGACATTTTGTATTTTTCATGTAAAAATAGTTTCATGTGCAACTGAACAACGAGTGTATTTAAAAAGATATATTTTGCACTAATGAATTTGTTTTGAAATTTAATACGTTTCTTTAAAAATTAAGAGTGGTCTCACAGACTCTATAATAGTTAAGATTTAACAAAATTACCTTTGGTGATAAATTTTTCCAAGGTTTATTGTAATTAGTACTCTTGCAAATATTCGGGAAAATTATGTGACCTCCGACTGCTATTCCGAAGTTCAGATAAACCTGTGATATTACATAACATAAGTAAACGAATGATTGTATGCAATTTTTGTACAATTTTATACAAACCGGTGAATTGAATGACGTCGGCAATGGTTGTTCACCATATTGCTCGTTATCGACTTTAATTGTGACTTTACCAGGCTCCCACACCAAATCGTAAACGTGATAACTGTCTGACCATAATGTCGACGATTTTTTTGCCGAAAGATTCCACAAATTATGTTCAGAGCTGGTGATCATAAATCCACCACCCCGAAGAACGTGTCCGCTCAAATCTTGCCCGTCTTGCGTTTGGAGCGAAGGATTACCGGCTGAATGAGCTATTATGATCTCATGGAATGATTTTGAACCATCTTGCTTATCTACGCTTTCTAAAGAGATCACTGCAACACACATTGAATATTTTAATCTTTCAATACTTGGACCAGCCCAGATTATAACGCTGAATGAGTATTTGGACCATGTAAAGGTTCACAGGTTACGAGTAGCTCATCATAGACCCATCAAACTTACAAGGATATATCCAATCACCACGTGGTAGTTTAGCTCGAATTTCAATGCGCCCATACGTAAAGAGGAAAGATGGTTTGCTATTTATACGTCCTGATATTATAGGCGGCAGGATGTAAACGGAGTGTCCCGTCTGCTTGCAAGATTTTGTACCAATCTCGTCCGTGCATCTAGCCATAGAATTATCTTTAATATAACGTATACCGGTATTATGCGTTGTAAATGATTGTAATGATCATGTCCGTACTTCTCCAAATTTAGGTTTCCTTCGCGAATGAAGTTGTTTCCAAATACATCCTCAGTGAGAGTCGGTCGAATGTGTAAAACACCGTCCCAGGCATCTACGTTGCTCTTGTTGTTCATGTAAACGACGAACTCGTAGTTCTGGAGAAATAATGACATTGTGTGGTATGTTCCATTAATTCAGAATATTCGATTAAACGAATAATACCCAACTTACCGGCGTATTAGAAAAGCGCTCTACGATCGTCCAGCGATTAGTATCAAGCTTGTCGAATTGATCTTCGAACACGACTTGTCCTGGACAAATGTTTTGTGGTTTTATTTGAAGATCATTCTGATTGTATTCGAATACCTTGGTCGGAGACTGTTTAGCGCATGAGATGGTATTTTCTTGATCGCCGCCCACAGGTGTTCCGTCGGAATTGTAAAATGCTGAACGTGTTAAAAATCGTATTGAAAATATCATCGATATTATTTAATTGGGTAAATATACAGATGAAGCTCCTTGCAAGGTCAAGGTAATTAGAGGAGCTAATCTGTATATTTATCATACATTATCATAGATTATGTTCGGTACTGACTGTTCACCACGTAGCTCTGGTCTAGCAAGTTGTAACCGAGACCATCGTAAACGACGTGAATCCAGTAATAAATGATGTCACCCCGTTTCAACCTTGTGGTTTTATCCTCGTACACCCATCGGCCATTGCGCGTTTTTATGATGTCCCTGGCGATGACTCCTGCCTCGAGACCTTCGAAATCCTCGTTGAATTTCACATGGTAGGCGACCAAACTGATGCCATCCTCATCTAAATATAAAACGTACTTCTGTTAGCTATTCAGAGATTTACAATGTACAAGAATTTGGATTGTTCTCTCTTCCTGTATTGCATCCTTGAATCATTGCTGATTCACACACAATATGTTTGAATTATGTTAATATTTATCCTTCGTTTTTTTTCGTGTTTCCTTATCGTTTTTTAGTAGTTGCATCTCTAACGCTATCTTAGAAATTACGCTGTAGAAGGCTGAGGTTGAAATTTGTAAACCGATAGTGGGGATATTTATCTTACTTTTATTTATATCTTTATATTACAAAATTACTGATATGCATGCGGTGAGATCATGCTATATGTAT
This sequence comes from Megachile lagopoda, assembly GCA_036983795.1. Taxonomy (NCBI): domain Eukaryota; kingdom Metazoa; phylum Arthropoda; class Insecta; order Hymenoptera; family Megachilidae; genus Megachile; species Megachile lagopoda. The sequence continues at coordinate 4,298,049 of CM072794.1, forward strand.
AGAATATAAAAATTCTGTTTTTAATACTTCTTTGCTGTGAGTCAGAGAATGAGCGTGCGACTTGGGATGAAAAGAATTGAATAAGATTCATGAGCGAAAGCTTGATATTTAGTTTGTACTAAATTGTAATGTACCAAACTGAACGATCAAGTATTATCTTTTCATGGTACATATCGTGCAAGAAGAGTAATAAATACTTACGCGGAATGGACATTCGCAATCCTTTCGGATAAAGAGGTTCTACGGTCGGTGTCGGAGGAACGAATCGTGCCAAATTTCCCTGTAGTACAATGAATAATAGAACTCCAAGAAAAAGTGACATGGTCGATAGAGAGCTCATTGTGGCTACGTCCGATAACGATGCCGGTTTAAGGAAAACTGAGAGACGAGACCCCACTACCGATGTTTGCAAACTGGTTTTCATAAGTACATATATTCATCTTCATATCACCAATCGGTTGAACCAATAGTGTATTTTTACAGTGGTACTTAAGAATTGTATTCCTCAGATAAAAAAATATCATTTGCGCGTTAAAGTAAAGTCATTGATGATTCAACAATGCGCGAATATTTCATTATCTCTGCGTTGTAAAAATTGTATCTTTAATAAGGAATAATGCACCCTTTTTCCTCATTTCATAGTAGAATGAAAGTATATTTCTCTTCTTGATCTCTTCTACTATATTTTCAATGATTGAACTTATTACCAAACTGTAATTAATACTTGGTGTTCTAGATAAATATAAGGGAATAAGTTGTAATTAATTATTAATAAAATATTAATGTATGTACGGAATATATAATAACATCCAAAACACTTGCCCCTGAAAAATACTTTTTCTAAACATCCTCATATCCTCCATGGTCCAGGAAATTTAATATTCCGTCCCTTGGGCATCATTCTACGTATCAATTATTGTATTAAATTTCACAACCAAGCGAACGAGATCTTCAAGGAATAACAAAGTGATGAAAGAATAATGGTGAACGACCAAGGTGACTACTTACCTAGAAAGGATATAATCTTTTCGAATCCTCGATAATTGAGGAAAATTAACCTCCTTAATCCACGTGGAATAATAAAATAACTTGAAAAAGAATTTGGTCAGGATAGGGTTCATAGCTCATAATGGTCAAAGAGGAAGAGACCTGACACCACAACTGCAGACTGATTTCGAAAAATACCTCTACCTCTACAATCGTACATGTGCTCTTCTGATAATGCTTCAAAAATCTATTACTCAATTTACTCATAACTTATAGATAAAGAGATCACCTCATTATCGATTCACAAACGATAGTTTATTTACCTTTGTATTTACAATACTTTATCTACCGATAGTCGTTAATCAGAATTTTAGCGGTCAATGATTATTACCCACCAGTCGATAATCAGCTCTTCGGTGTTCAGTTATCGATCAGATGGATCTACATAATGGTCAAGTTTATTCCTTCTCGTTTTATATACAGTGGAACGATAAATCTCATATCCTTTCTTCTTCAGGATCTATAACTTCCAAACACATGAATTTACAATTTTCCTCGGATCCAGCGAACTTGAACAGCGGCTTCGGCAATGAGAGATGTGATTCGTATGAAAAGTTGCTCCTCTGGTTCGTCTATAAGTGCTACAAACTATTCATCGACTATAACTTAATTGTTAATGGGCTAGTTAAGCATTTCCGAACCTTGAAATAATTATAGACATAGTATTTGATTGCTTTTCGATCGACGATTTAAAAACAGCCCGCTCAAACGGGGCGTCTGAATTTAGGGACTTTTCTCCCTGTTTGGTTTCTAGAAATTAAATTGACCCACCGTCTTCAGTCGCCATCGTTTCCGACAGTTTCGAAGTTTTCGCGTTCGATTCTCTTTAGTTGCCGCGTAATAAAACATAATTTTCGTGAATCTTGCATCGACCAAAAGTGTCGCAGCTTTTCGACTATCCAGTCGTGAGTATTGTTTTTCGATTTCACTTATTTATAATGTAACTTATTTTCGTTCTTCCACCTTTACAAAGATGTTGAAGATCACAAATAAATTGTTCACGATTTATTACATGTTGAATGACACAATACTTTCGTGTAAATATAACCAATAAAACTTTCGTTATATTTATCGAATTATGATTGATACAATGATGAAAATAATGCCTGCGCAAAATTAAGATTTGTATGTCGTCAACGATCATGGCGATCGTGTAGAGATGTTTGTCTCATATTATGTTACTTGCTGAACTTGGCGAATTTCTGTATTTGAACTAGACATTTCAAAGTTCTTTGAAACTTTGATGACATATTTACGGAAAATCAATTTGATCGATGTTTTTCTGTGTTTATTGCACTTTATGTTGAGCAAATCAATGTATTTTACTTGACCCAGTTTGACTTTTCATGGCTCATCAAGCATTTACTTCTTTTAAATGTGTTTCATAGCACTACATTTTTGGGCATTATTTATATGCTGTAATGAAAATGTACAAAACACTTATTACAATTTTTTTCAACTCTATATCGTAAGTCATGATAAGAACTATATGTTCGATCATCTACTTAGGTTAATTGCAGTTGTTGCAGTTTGTCTTGTATATTTTAGACATACCTGACTCTACATTTAATGAGATCACAAATAATTAAACATTTCTATAATTTTTTCATATTATACTGTAATCATATTTATATATTTAAGGATTTGTAACAATAGAGATGTTAAATTTCAACATACTTATTATCCAATCATTAAACATGTGGAATAATTTATGTATTAAATTAAAATGTCTTCCTTATAGGCAAAGAGTTTACCTGTTTTGAGGACCCTTGATTAATATTATTCATCATGAAAACAAAAATGTAAGGCATTCTCCTAATATGGAACTATAGTTCTGTATCATTGCGTCTCATGCTTGATAGATGTGAGGCATATCTAGGGAATCTTACACCATGGTGGAATGAGTTGTAATGAACATGTTAATAATTGGATAATAAGTATATTAAAATTAAACATTCTTATTGTTGAAAATAAAACAATCAACATTCAATTCTCAAATATATTTAAGATATTTGTCAACTTTAATAACTATATAATCATTTAATATTCTTACCAAATAAGTAAAATATTTCTTTTCTAAATTTTTTATAAGTCAGCTTGAAAAATCTATAATAATGTTATGTTTATGAATATTGAACAAATTCTTATACTTCTCAGTTTTAATTTTTGGAAACATTTGTTTGCTTTGATGAAAGAAGGAAATAAAAATTCATTAGATTCTGATATTTATTATTTTGGAAAACAGATTTATGTTCATTTAATTTAAGCATATATATAAATATGTTTTCTAGAATAATAAATATCAAAATCTAATGAATTTTTATTTCCTTTGGGCAAAGCCAAATAAAAGTTGATTGACTTTATCCTTCCTCTTCTATAATATTTCTATAAAATTACAAACTGGTGTATTTTATATGTATATAACACATATTTTATTAAAAATCTCTCTTGTAAGATGTACCATATATATACCATTTTTTGATGCCAAATACTTTATAATATCAACTTTGTATATTGTATGTACTTGTGCATAACAAATACATATTTTTATTTCTTCTATGTATGTATCTATTTATCAAACCAAATATGATGCAAATTCATTAATATATTTTAAAAGCACATAAAGTTTATTTCTTTATGTTTTATAATTTAACATATTTCTGTGCTATTTTCATTTTATGATTTCTTGTCTATGTATAATATATGTTTAAAAATTTAATCTACCATATTTGTTCGTTATGTTTATATGTTGTGTGTTGTTCAAAAATTTCTTAAGACCTTTTAATTTCTCATAAATATTTTACGGAAGTTCCTATCTTTTGGGCTTCTATATCTAAGTATAATGGAAGAGAAATTCAAACTATAAACTTTAACAAAGTTTATACAATGTTATTATGATTACTAATTTAATAAGCGACTTATTCTCTATTTATGTAAAGTGATGTTTGTTTATGTAACAAAATTTCAGGTGATTTAATTTCTAGTAAAAATATGTATTCATCTTTTTCTGCTTATTCAAAATCATTTGAATACTTATGAAACTTGCAGATATTTTTATGAATATATTTGATTAATTACTTTGAAAACTTTTATAAATAAATGTATGGTTGGTGCTTGTACTATAAAACATAATAAATAAATGAATAGAGATATTTATTTTAATATATGCATATATGTGACAGTAATTCTATAATAGTTTTCTTTGAATATAAACTAGCGTCCAAACGGACTGCGGCCCTTAAAACAATTTGGACTGCTCTAGCAAACCATTTGCTAGAGTGAGAGAGCATTAAAAAATGCAAAATTGGAATCAATGGCAATTGTCAGCTGGTGCTGTTGCCACTCCAATGCCACAACCACCAGTTGGTTATGCCACTCCAGGAGCAGATCCTATGGCTATGATGCAAGCTTACATGCAGTATTACAATCAACCAGTAAGTATTGTATTAAAATGATTAATGGTAGAGATACAATTTTGAAAAATTAATCTTTATGTGCTATAAATTGATACAAGCTTTTAATAAAATTTCTGTGTATTAATTACAAGTTCTTAAAAATTGTAATTTTCGTATGTTTAATACAGTTTATATGAATATTTTTAGAATCTAAATGTTTATTTGATATTGTAAATGTTAATAATACATATTTCTTTGTTAGGCACCTAATGGGTATACAGCAGAACAATGGGCTGCAGCTCAGCAACAAAACTGGGCTCAATGGCAGCAATGGCAACAACAATACCAGCAATGGCAAGCACAATATGGCGAAAAGGTACATAACAAATGAATATATTATTAATTAAGCTCAAAATGCAATGAGTAATCATAAAGTCTATACAATAGTCATATACACATATTGCTGATATGAAAATTTGAAATACAATTCTTAAATAAATTAAGGATCTGTGCAATAAAGCTCAAGTAAAGATTGCTTTTTATAGCATTACATTCAATTATGTTTTTTCATTGCTCCAATTCTTGTTTCAGTATCAGGAAACCATGAAGCACATATCAGCACAGAACTTGAACTTATCCAGTCAGGTGCCGCAGTTACCGGTTGTGCAACCTCCACCGCCTCTTCCAAAAGAGGATGCAAAGCCACCATTACCCCCAACCACAATGAATACGTATCAATTTACAAGCATGCCTCCTCCACATCAAAATAATCTTCCATTATTTCCTGCTAAACAAAATGCAAATACCTCATTACAGCAATCAAACATTCAGAATTGTCCTCAAAATCCTCCTTTACCTCCAAACCAACCACCATTACCTCCTGAAAGTAGTAATAATAGTAAAGAGAATAATAATTTAATTGGTAAACGTAGTAGTAATGCCATTAGTGAATCTACTAGTGCTAAAAAATTGAAAGTTGAAGACGAAGAACTAACTGAGGCCGAGAAAACATTTGATGCTCAGTTTAAACAGTGGGAGGAACAGTTTAATAAGTGGAAACAGCAAAATGCTAATCATCCAGACAAGGTAAGTAATGTTACAATTATTATCGATAGATCACCACAAATATATTAGTCGAAATACTGCGAGTGAAGTAGTGTTAGTTCCAATTCTTGCAAGAAAAAGAAATACCGTTTTATTGTAGACTCAATACAAACAATACGAAGCGAAATGGACATCCTGGCGGGAGAAGCTTATTGAACGACGCGAACAGATGCGTAGGAAACGCGAGCAACAAAAGCAAGCTACTGCTAAGACAGAAGTTGACAAAAATAAAAGTTTGCCTGGTGACGATAAAATAATGAATATTTTGTCGAGTACTGAGAATCAGGGATTGATTAATAATTTATTAGGTATTGGAAAGACTCTCGGTTTAACTGGAAAACAAAACACTAACGTGCCTCCTCCGCCACCGCCACCGCCAGCTACTGAAGCTACGGCGTCTAATGTTCAAACAACCATGACATCTTCCTCTCAGGCAACTTCACAATCAGCACCTCAGTTACCAGCAATAAATATGTCTTCTAACGTGATGTCCTCATCACCTTGGAATTCTCAACAGTGGACACCGCAGTACAATGCAAACGTATCGAATTTTCCCAATTTTCAGTCTGTTAGCGGTGTATCACAACTACCCTTTGGTGCTCCACCAACGCAAATGCCTCCACCAAATTTTACTCAGCCACCACCGAGCTTTTCAAGTGTACCAAACTTTTCGCAACCACCGCCTGGTTTTGTTAGTAATGATTCCCGACAGGGTCAAAATGCACGGCCATCAATTCCACCGAATATGCAAGGAAGACCCCCTCCGTTTGGTCCAAATAACAATACTGGTCCAGATGGAAGTATGCACAATGAACGTCCAGGACAAACTGGGCCCATAAACAATTTTGAATCGGTGGGTCATCCAAACACTTTTAATATGAACGACCCTACTCGAGAAAAGGATGGGGTACTATCAGAACGTTTTACTCGAGATGGTGATCAACAGAATAATCAATTTAGATCCAATGATTTATTCAGTCAACGGAGTGAAAATTATAAATTGAACGATGAACGCATGTCTGAAACTGACCAGTTCAGAAGAGAGGACAGAAATTATCAAGAATTCAGTGGTAATCAGTTCAATCAACATAAAATGAATTACAGTAACGATAGATTTGGTGGAAATGATCGTTTTGGGCCAGGCAATAATAGATTTGGTCCAACGAATGATAGATTCGGACCTGTAAATGATCGGTTTGGTTCAGGAAACGATCGTTTTGGGTCTGGAGATAACAGATTTGCTGCTGCTAATGATCGATTTGGACAAGGAAGCGAATCTGTTAATGATCGGTTTGGATCGAACAATGAACCACCGTATGGACCTGGTGGTGATAGGTTTAACAGGAATAACATGGATCGTTTCGATCAAAAGGATCTAGGAGAAAGGCGCGATGGCTTCCCAGGTACTCCACGGAACTTTAATAGAAATAATCAGTTTGAACCACCGGACAAATTCGCGCCAGAATTGAAAAAGCTTATGGAAAAACGAAGGGCTGCAATAGATGTATTTAAACCGAGCTTCCTTGATTCCGACAAGAATAGTAGCGTCGGGTCTTTGAGTGAAAGTTTCAAGAAAATCACCGGTGAGTCTCCGTTTATGAAAACTTCCACTTCGAACAATAATTTTGGGCCTCGTGGGTCTTCCAATTTTGGGCCAGGTGGAGCGGCTAACTTTAGGATGCCTGGAGATTTCAAATCTCCAGGAAACCAAGATTTCGGAACACGTTGTCCTACTGGAATCGGGCGTAACAATTCGTTTGAATCGCGAGACGGAGGAGTTGCTCCGTTCAGAGGACTCGCTTCTAGTCCACAGCAAGAATTCATGGGCACTGAACCTAGACCAGAAATACCAAATATTGGAATTGACATGGAAGCAAATAAGGAGAATAAAAACGAATCTGTGATGGAACAGCCAGTAGCGACTTCAATCTTAAACGAACCGAGTGTTGACAGTGCTCAGAAGGATAGTTCCGAAGGTTACGCGGTACAAAATGATATACCATTGTTAGAAAAACCACCTTGGATCGATGTCCAACTGCCTGAAGATTTGTTACAAAAGGATAAAATTAAACCAGATGAAAATTTGTCTGCAAACTACAATCCTTCAGAACAGGATGCTCAGAATGCATTTAACGAGTCAAAGGGAAAACAAGAATTATCCAGCAGTGATAATAAAAAAGTTGAAGCATTGCCTTTTATGGGAGAGAATGATCCAAAACCTGAAGACTTGAACATGGAGCCACCACCTGAATTACCAAACTTAGGTCCTGTTTCAGATAATGAACTGACTGATCCTATGCGAGGGACAAACGAGTCTTCCTTGAAATCGTTCCCAAATAATCCAGAATGCTTTGATCCTACACTTGGCCCAAGAGGAATGCCGTTCAGACCAACTGCACCTTTCACTGGCCCCAGAGGTCCCACTGATAACAGATTTCCAGTCTTTGAACCTAGAGGTCCAGGTTCGTTTCCATTTAATTCTCCTGCTCTAAACCAGTACCCGTTAGGTCCTCGAGGATTCAGTGATGGACAGTTTGGACCAAGAGGTCCTAATAACGGCCAGTTTGGTCCAAGAGGTCCCACTGATGGACAATTTGGACCTCAAGGACCTAACGATACACAGTTTGGTCCAAGAGGTGTCAATGATGGATTATTTGGACCCAGAGGTCCCAACGACGGTCCATTTGGGCCTAGAGGTCCTAATGGAGGATCTTTTGGACCAAGAGGGCCCACTGAAAATCAGTTTGGACCAAGAGGACCAAACAATGGACCGTTTGGTCCCAGAGGTCCTAACACTGGACAGTTTGGACCCAGATTTGATGGTCAATTTGGACTGAGAAGACCCAACGATGGACAGTTCGGTCCTAGAGGACCAGTCGATGGACAACTTGGTCCCCAAGGACCTAACAACCGACCATTTGCTCCTGGTAGACAAACTGACGCACCTTTTGATAACTCTGGACAATTTGCTCCTAGAGGACCAACTGAGACGCACAGATCTTCCGGACCTAACGACAGACTATTCGGTTCAAGACGCAGCGATGGACCCTACCAAAGAAGTCCAAATGGTTCGAAAGGAGCAAACAATGGACAATTTTCTAATATGACTGATGGATGTTATGGACCTCAGAATTCAAACGATACGTACTTTGGGTCTCGAGGTCCAATGGACGGTCCAAACGATATCAGAGGAATTGGAGAATTCAGATCAAAAGGGCCAATCGATAACAATTGCCCCAAACTCACAGAGAACTCAGAAGCAGGTGGTTCCAATATTCGTACTGATGGAGGAGTGTTTGAGAACACTAACCAGATGCGGGTAGAACCGAATATACCGCAAGGGCAGTTTGATAGTGATGATATGTCAAATCCAGGCTGGAGGCAATCATATCCCAAGAACAGCTTTGGCGACACTGACCAAAGATCCACACGAGATTTCAGTTTTGTCAATAAATCTGGGTCTGGTCAGAACGAAACGTTTAATCAAGATACCATGAATAATGTAGAACGACGGCCGCAACTAGATGCAATGAAATCTAACATATCTGAAAGATCAGATAAGAGTATGGCTGATTTAACTGTGGGAGATTATAAAGCTGAATTTGGGGAGTCTTCATCGTTTGGTAATTCTATGTTTATTAAACGGTCATCAGATAATCGCCAATCTCAAGTCAAGTGTCCACCCGTTAAAGAATTTTGCATAGAGAAACAATTTAATTACAATCATGGCGGAGCCACCTCTGAGAAGAAATTTATTGAACATATACCTGCCAAAGTAATTGATTATGCTCATACCTCTCGTTCAACGATTCAAGATCATTTAACTCCAGTGCAGTGCTTCGATTATGGACATGGTAATTTGAAACCAATGGTGCCTGACCATGAGGTGCATCCAAAGAAAGATTTCAGAAACTGGGAGGAGAGTGAACAGAATTTGAAAGAGTACACGGAAAAGATAAGGAGATACGAATATTATGCGGATAAAACGGACTCTAGACGATCTAGAAATTATAATAAGAGAAAGAACAGTGAGGAATCGTTTGATGAAAGAAAACCTGACAGAGAACGTAGAGAGAAGGAGGACCACAAAGGAAAAGAAAAAGAGGATAGGTCGTTTGATCGTATGTCTGACAAAGATCAAGATGTTCGATATGATAAAAATAGTAATAAAGGTAATTTAACGTTAAATTAAATAAATAAGTCTTTTTATTCAAGTATTATTACAACATTGTTATAAGTAAAAATTCATAATTTTAAATATACCTGTGTGAATGTATAAGTCATATATGCATGTATATTTAGTTGTTAAATTATATAGATAGCTTTGAATTTATTCTTTTTTTCCACTGCAGAAAGAACACGGGAAAAATGTGACACTTCTCAAAAGGAACCGATTAAAGAGAATGACAAAGATGAGGACAGGTACAGTACAATAAATACTTCATTCATAAGTCTGTATTCATGCATATTTGTATGTAACAAAAATAAATTTCTCTTGGCTCTTGTTAATATTTACATCAATTTTGTTTTGAAAACATGTAACTTTCTTTAGATCAAAAGGAAATAAAAACTGGCAGGAGAATGCGAACAAGAACGTCATAGATACAAAGCCATCAGATACCAGGTATGTTATAATAATTATTAAATACATCCTTTAGCGTTTAGTCTTTTAGGAACTGTTAAATAAACGGTTTTACAATTTTTATGTTTTTAAATTTACACTATTGGTATCTGTTTATAAATTTAATACTCTTATGAAGATGACACTTTACTGTTGTAAATTTATACTATGCCTTTAGACTGCTAAAATGCAGTTAGATGATACTAGTTTATTGTGCTTGTCTGTATTGTGTCATAGTTTTTGACGCAGGAGATATTTTGGAAACCACTGGTTTTCTTTATTTATAACATGTCTACAATGTGACTACAATGTCACTACATTGAAGTACTATATATTTGAAGCCATGAAACATTTATTTTCATGTGTGCTAACAATTTAAATATAAGCGATGATAAACGATTATTTTTAGAAACGTTTTATTCATTTAAAATAATTTAACAATCGATACTTACTAAATACGAAAGATCATACGTGTTTTTATGCTATATGTATTAATATACAATGGTTTAAAAATAATTTGTATTCGACAAATTCGATTAGATACATGAAATGCTTAATAGCATAATACAAACATATGTTTGTACTGTACATAAACACGTTTCATGTAATTTAATCTCAACATATGAAAACATACACCGATTTTAGGTTTTTAACTATTGCTATTTTTAATAATAGCTTCCAGAAACTTTATACTGTTTCTCATATTTATGATGCACCTTTGAAATTTTTTAATATCTTAAGGTTTTCTAATTATTAGGAATATTTAAAATATCATATATATTACCACTTGTATGTATTAATTGATATGTACTTACATATAATATCTATATTTTTGATTTACCTTCTTCTTTATTATATTACAAGCATAGTGTTTTACAAAGATCTCATAATAAAATAATATTATGTCTTACAGTGTTTCAGATCCTCAGCATAATGTATTGGAACCTGCACAAAAGACCTTGGAACTGGCAAAGACACCAAATTGTACAATGGTGGATGATCTACTGTGTCCTCCAGGTCGCCAGAACAGACCACCAAAAATAGCCATTATTTTAAGAGGTCCACCAGGTAGTGGAAAGTCATTCGTGGCAAAACTTATTAAGGTAAAATAACATTTTATTATAATAAACAATTAACATGTAAATTTTGTAATAAATTACTACACTGAAAATATTCTTTTACAGGATAAAGAAGTTGAACAAGGAGGTTCTGCACCAAGGATTTTAAGCCTTGATGATTATTTCTTGGTTGAAAAGGAGATAGAAACCACAGATGATAACGGGAAAAAGATCACAGTTAAGGTACATAAATCGTTATTCTTGTTAGATTTAAGATTATATGTATAAATGATATAAACATTTTCCATTAATACATTTTATAGGATATGGTTTACGAATATGAGGAAGCAATGGAGCAAAGTTATATCACCTCTCTGGTTAAAGCATTTAAAAAGAATATCACTGATGGTTTCTTTAACTTCATAATATTAGACTGCATCAATGAAAAAATATCCGATTACGAGGAAATGTGGAGTTTTGCTAAAACTAAAGGTTTTAAAGTAAGTACTCTATAATCTCAAAAAATAATTTTTTTTAATGCTTCTCTTAATCTTATAGGTATATGTATGCGAAATGGAAATGGATTTACAAATTTGTGTAAAAAGAAATATTCATAATCGCACAGAAGACGAAATAAACAGGATTATAGATTATTTTGAGCCAACACCAAGTTATCATCAAAAGTTAGATGTCAATTCAATGTTGCAAGAACAAGCAATTGAAGAAGTACGTTCTTCGGATAAGTTATACGTTTGTGTTTATAATAATGGATTAAGACTAGCTTGTATTCTTTTATATAATAGGTTCATATGGAAGATAGTGAAGAAACGCAGGAGAAACCCTCCCAACAACACAACGAAGATAGTCAGGATAGTCAAGATGATATTCAAGATGTTACTGTAATATTTAGTTGCAATTTAAATTTAATATATTTGTAAAGAAAATTCAAGACATTAAACGTATGTCTTATTAATCACTTCCAGGGAGTCAGTAAGTGGGAACGTATGGAGGCAGAGGATAAATTAGGTTGGTCATTTATTTCATGGAACAATTGTATATTTTATAATAAATTTATTGTTTTAAATTATTGTTTATGTACATGTTTTTTGATACAGATCGTTTGGATGGTCTTGCGAAGAAGAAAAATGAGGGCAAAGTACAAACAATGAAAGATTTTCTTCAGGTTCCGGATTATTACAACATGGAAGATACTTCCGGTAAAAAACGAGTAAGTACGCTTTTGACTAATTTAAATATACTTGAGGACTGTCAATCTGATTTATAAAAATTCATAACATACGCAATTGTATCAAATAGGTAAGGTGGGCAGATTTAGAAGAACGAAAAGAACAAGAGAAAATGCGAGCTGTAGGATTCGTAGTTGGTCACACGAACTGGGATCGCATGATGGATCCTACGAAAGGAGGAAGCGCTTTAACACGCACAAAGTATATATGATTTAATGTTACTTCTAAATTTATTAAGAAAGATTAGAAGTAAAACTAATGTTTAGTTGCTCGTAAGTTCTAGTCTATAAATTTATACGGCTACTTAAGAAAGGAGCTATAGAACATTATTTCTTTTCTTATTTTTATAAACTGAAGAAATCTATGACTTTTATGTTATAAGATGTTAAATGTTTCTGAGAAGCTTGTGTCAAAAGCTTGTGTAAATAGTTGCATTAGGTATTAATAGAAAGAGTATTTTTCTTTTACAGTATTACTTATGATATATCAAGACTGCTCTTTTTGTTGAAGAGATTACAATTAAATGTTATACAATTATCTTTGTGGAAAAGATATTCTTGTCTCAAATATTCTACAAATTTTTGAATTGTTATTTTAACAATAATGTTGAACAGTTTATTTAGAAGAATATAACATTAGTGTTATTACTATAATTACATATAATATGTGTACATGTTTTAAAACCATTTCTTTGAAACGAAGTCTTTAATCTTTGTTTTAGAAGAAATGATTCAGGTAAATTGCAAGTGTCAGTTTAACTTTCTCATAATGTGTTATGTGTATTTTTATAAATCTGTGTAAAAGAAATTTGTTTCATATACTTATATAATCAACAAATCTTTATTTTCCTTTTAATTCAATTTGCTTAAAGTATGCTAATCCTCTCGATAATATACAGGTTTTCAAATATTACTTTTATTATTTTTATATTTACGAAAATATAAGAAGTTATAAATTCAGTATCTTAATAATCGTTATTATTGCAGGTTTTTCTCACTATCATAATGATAGTTATGTTTTTATTCGACTTCAGTAATGCAAAAGACGTGAGTAAGTAAGGTGTCTACAACTTTTTGGGAGACGATATACGGTTTTAATATAGCTTTGTATCCGTTTAACGCAAAGCATAAAAGTCGTATTGCCTTGTGTAAAACATTGTAATTATTGTATATAACATACATTTAATGAAATTGTTCCATTATACATTTTTATATGTAGTTGTGCATAATGTATTAGATAGATTTACAGCTTAAGTATACACTGCCTGTTGAGGGTTCTGTTATTAACAAATTAAAGTATATTCATTATTCAGTTCGAAAGAACAATTATTGTATGGATACAATAAGAAAAATAAATTGTAGAAAACTGTTTGATATTTTATACTTATAATTTCGGTATAAATTCATTTCTAATTGTAAACTTTAAAAATTGCGAGTTGTAGCCTGCAGGTACTGTATTTATCTGATTTCCAGATATCAAGAGATATCAACAGTTTTCCCTAGGTTCTTTCTACACTCTTCCTGGGTCCTGAGTTTACCCTAGATTCACTCTGGGTCCTAAGTTTCCTAGTTTCTAACTTTAGCTTTTCCCAGATTTTGGAAGTTTTCTGAATTCTAAGCTCTCTCCAGACCCTAGGTTCTCCCTAGGCTTTTCCTAGGTTTCCCTAGACTTTTCTTAACCATAGATGTATTTTACATCTATATAGGCTTGACCCAAATTTTTCCTTATACTCTTCTCTAATTAAAAATTGTGTTTAATACAGCAATAAAATATAAAATACAAAAGAAATCATGAAGCACATTTTTAAATATATGGACAATCCAATACCATATTTTTGTGATAGCAGCATTTACGTGCCGTTGCAATATGCAACCGCCTTAAAGTTTTCCGACGTTTCATTTTATCGTATCTTGTAGCTTTTATTCTAAGGAACAGTGTCTGACGTGTACAAAAATCAAACTGCACGATCACGAATAGGTTAGATCGCAATATTCTATAATAAACATTTTTTTATTGTCGAAAAATCATATAATCATGCTGGATCTATTTACTATATTCAGTAAAGGTGGAATTGTGCTTTGGTGTTTCCAAAGTACTTCGCAAATATTTGCACCTAGCGTTAACGCGCTAATACGAAGTGTCATATTGCAAGTAAGTATACCTGTCAAGGTTTTATATTTTTCTTTCCTTTTCATGTCCATATGGAATACTGTTCAATAACTGATTTTTGTGTCAAGAATTGAAATGAAACAAAAGATATATTTTTCTTGTACAGTAATTTATCTGTTAAACAGTTTGCTTTTGTCATGATTATGTTTTTATAATCTTTTTTACAGGAACGTACGGGAAATCATACTTTTGAATATGATTCTTTGCGTTTGCAATACAAACTTGATAATGAGTTTGAATTAGTGTTTGTTGTTGCATATCAAAAGATACTACAGTTGTCATATATAGACAAATTTTTAAATGATATTCATTTGGAGTTTAGAGACAGATTTAAAAATGAGTTGGAGAAATCCCAATGGTTTTATAATTATGAGTTTAGCAGGAATTATGAACATGTTCTTGCTATGGCTGAACAATGGGCACGAACTCAGGCTAAGATACCTAAACAAATGCGTACATTTGATGAGAGTCTAAAATCAAAGAAAACTGTTGCTAGTATGATTGAAAGAAAAGATGACAAGGATAATAAAAAGCAGGGTACGTAGTAAATATAACTTAAAAGTTTAGTTTTTAATAGTACTTTTATTTATTTCAAACACTTTGCATTCAATGAGCTTATGATATTATTAATGTCTTTAGTTTATAGCTTAGATATCCCTATATCCTATGTTATTGTGGAGATCTTAGATGACCTGTATATATTGTTAATATTTTAAGGTTCTCAATATTTAGTTAAAGTACTCAAATATTGACAATATGTACTGATTGTCTAAAAGCTCTATTATTTCTTTTGGTATCAGGGAATTGAAAATAGTTTGGGTGTAATTATTACATACAAATAATCAGGTTGTAGTTAAACCTTTCTAAGATTAATATTTATTTATTACTGTAGTTGTACAATTTTTTGGTGGTTTCATTTATTTTTGAGTGTTAAATACTATAAGCCATTGATATTTGTTTAGGATTTTATATAGAATCACAAGCAATTTTCATTTAGGTAGTAATATGTCCTTTCCAATGTGGGTATCACTAACAGGAAATGGGGATCTTCTTCGCTTCTAGGTAAAAGGAAGAAGGGAGTTAATACTAATAAAGATGATCAATGTAAGTGATTTTGGATTTCACATGCTGCATTTTGTGTACAAATTATATATTACCACCAGACATTAACAAAATTAACAGCACCTTGCCATATTCCTATTTTATCTCATAACATAGGCTAAATGTTTAACAATAAATTAATAAAAATTAAAACAATAATGGAATTTATTGTTGAATACATATTAATTCGGCCATTATGTGATTCTGTAGTGAAAATTCAAGAGGTTCCAAAACAGGACCTGGCGAATAATCAAATAAATCATAATGGAGAAATAAACGAGGAGATTTTAATTGCGAACCGCGTGAAATTGGCTCAGAAACTAAACAATCAAAAGAAGAAAGTTGATAAGCAGTAAGTTTATAAAATTCGAAACTAAAGAAATATATTTTACTTTTAAATTATACACATTTAATAATTGTAGGAAGAGTCAAAAGCCTGAAAAGGCAGGTAAAAAACCTCGCGTGTGGGAATTAGGTGGGACCACCAAGGACCTTGCTACCTTAGAGCGCACCAAAGACAAACCAGAAGAAAGTGGCGATTATGTGGCAGCTGATACAACAGTAAATTTATCATTCGCAAATGACCATTGACGTGATTAATTATGTCCTTGTTAAAACTGACTAATATCTTTTACAGTTAGTAGGCCAGATGAAAGGCAGTATTCGTGATATAGAAATTGAAAGTGAGTCCGAAGATGAGTCTGATCAAGAAATTGAGAACCCTAAGCCGCAAGTACAAAAGAAAACAAACAGTATGTTTTCAATGTTCAAAAGTTTGGTCGGTAATAAGAGTTTGAAGCACGAAGACATGGCTCCAGTTCTGGATAAACTGAAGGATCACTTGATCACAAAGAATGTGGCTGCGGAAATTGCTCAAAAATTATGTGATTCTGTTGGCGTAAAGCTAGAAGGAAAAGTATTGGGTACATTCGACAGTGTGTCAAGTACTGTTAAGGCAACGTTAACAGACGCATTAGTACAGATATTGTCTCCAAAAAGACGAGTTGACATTCTTCGAGATGCAATGGAAGCAAAGCGGAACAATAGACCTTACGTTATGACCTTTTGCGGCGTCAACGGAGTAGGCAAATCAACGAATTTAGCGAAAATTTGTTTCTGGCTCATAGAAAATAATTTCCGCGTGCTTATTGCTGCGTGTGATACGTTCAGGTACTTCTTCTTATTACAGTATTCGAACTTAGAGATATAGTGTACTTCAGTACATTTTATATTTTGTTTCAGAGCCGGTGCAGTTGAGCAACTGAGGACCCATATGCGTCATTTAAACGCTCTTCATCCACCAGAGAAACATGGAAATCAGTCTATGGTTCAGTTGTATGAAAAAGGGTATGGGAAGGATGCTGCTGGTATTGCCATGGAAGCGATTCGTTTTGCTAAGGACTCGAGATTTGACGTAGTCTTGGTAGACACCGCTGGTCGAATGCAAGATAATGAACCGTTGATGAGAGCCTTGGCGAAGTTGATCAAAGTAAACGAGCCAGATTTAGTACTCTTCGTCGGTGAAGCTCTCGTTGGAAACGAGGCTGTTGATCAATTAGTGAAATTCAATCAAGCGTTAGCCGATCATAGTCAATCCACCAATCCTCATATCATTGACGGAATCGTGTTAACTAAATTTGATACAATCGATGATAAGGTAAATGAAACTCATTACAACGGTGTTGCGCAAGAAATATCATAACTAATATTTGTTGTGGATATTGTTTTTAGGTAGGCGCAGCGATTTCTATGACATACATTACTGGGCAACCAATCGTTTTTGTTGGTACAGGACAAACTTATACAGATTTAAAATCATTAAACGCGAAAGCGGTAGTTCACGCTTTAATGAAGTAATTGTTGATTCGAATAATAAAACGATATTAAATTTATTACATAAATGATTCAAACTTTAATAGATTATTATTAATAAATTCAGGGGATAACAATAATTATAATTATATACAAAAAGATTTAGCAGAAGTAATATATTATTGTGTCTAAATAAGTACTGTTCTTAATATATGGATAATTATGTCTTACCAATTATGTTACGTTAAATGATTTGATAAATGTTATTATAAAATCCTTAGAGACGCTCGCGTACTATCCTTAGTCGGTTTATGTTGCAAATGGTTTAATGTACAAATTTACAGACAGTTTTCTAAAAAATATAAATGATGGAATTAAAGATCAAGGACATGCTTCCATATTTTAATTAATTCTTGTACAGTGCAGTATTTTTAATCGATGTACCTTTTGTCATTATAAACGTTATACATTTTCTGTTTATAACTGTGCTACTTACTATAAATAGGTACTCGTGATCACGCGAGCCCTTGTTCATAACATGTAGCACTACTCATGACTCACAATCGTGTGTTTATGTCATTTCATTCATTAACAAAAAAACTGCTGTAAATTCAAACATAAACATAAACAAAGTATAATATATATAGACCAACCACTTCATTGATGTATCATAATCTGAAATACCGACATTACATAAAACCCTATTCGCGTCAACATGGCGTCAACCATTCTGTTACGCACTCTACACAAACACGCAAACCGTGCTTCTAGGCACTTCAGTTGGATCCCCGTATCCGCTGACTCAGTATGCGCGGTTTCGCTTATCCGCGCTTAAAAATTACAAAACCTCGCGTGCTGACCAAAAACGAGCATAGAAAGCAGTAACAGTGAAAACAAGTCGATTCACGTTCGATCGGAAACAATTGATCCAAAGTGAAGTGTAGAATCTCCAAAGTCGTGTACACAAACTCACCACTCCACAATGGCTCCAAAGCGACGCAACATTTGCGACGCTCCCAGTGACATTAAACCCAAGAGAATCCGGGGTGTTCTCACTATCAGTGAGAAAGTGAACATCCTGGACATGATCGAGGTACACAAGAAGTCGTACGCGGAAATAGCAAGGCTGTACGGCAAGAACGAGTCCTCCATTCGTGAGGTGATGAAGAACAGAGAGAAGATTCGTGCCAGTTTCTCTGTGGCACCGCAAACAGCAAAAGTCACCGCTGTGGCGCGAAACAAAGTGCTGATGAAGATGGAGAAGGCGTTAAATTATTGGGTGGAAGATTTGAGCAGTCAAGGCATACCGGTCGACGGTAACGTAGTTCGGAGAAAAGCTTTAAACCTGTACGAGGAATATCAGAAAGAAGTCGAAAGGGGAGAAGAAGTGAAACCTTTCACAGCTAGCAAAGGATGGCTACACAGGTTCAAGAAGAGATTCAATTTCAGTAACATTAAAGTATTGGACGCACCGTCGCCCGATAAAGAAGAAGAAACATTACCTACCGAGTTAGGTAAGTTCGCTGCAGGAAATCCGCGGGATTTCGAAAACAAGAATAAATTTTTATCAGTTCTCTGGCAATACAACTTGAAGGCGTGGGTCACTTCAGTATTATTTACACAATGGTTCCAGAAATGCTTCATGCCAGAAATTCGAAAATATTTGGACAAGGAGCCGTCGAAAATTTCGTCGATAATAGATCCTTCTCAAAATGGTTTCGACGAACATGATCAGACGATATTTTCGGCGATAAATAATACCTCGCAAATGGAACACAAGGCCTCGCACGCTCGTCAGGTTTTCGAAACGGTTCGAGCAGCCATCGATGCGAATTCTAACCTTCAAGACAATTGGAAATCTTTTACGACCGCTGATGCAATTGACATCAAAGCGTTGTATGATCTGAAGCCGGAAATGATTAATACGTTCTTGAAAAATCCTTTTTTAGAGATGGACGGAGAAGTGAAGAAAATTATAGAGACTGCGAGGGAAATTAATGGCGAGGGATTTGGCGGCATGATGGCCGAGGAAGTGGAAGTGCAGCCGGAAGTGATAATTAAAGAAGAGATGGAGGACGTCGAATCGTACACAGAGGAAGAAAACGAGGAGGAGATCGAAAGAAAACCGGCACTGTGGACAATGGAAAAATTGGACGAGGTGTTTCGGATAGCAGAAAACTTGACAGAGAAAATAAGAGAATACGATCCTATAGTAGATCGCAGTGTTAAAGTTACGCAAACGATAAAGGAAGCTTTGCAACCTATACAGGAAGTGTTCAATGAATTGAGAAGTCAAGAACAGCAATTGCCCGGTGGATTTTATCATGGAGACGAGGCAAAAAGTGTGTCCGGTATTGGAGAACCTCAACCATCAACTTCTTTTGCAACCAATCCGATGCAAGCATCATTTCCGACGAATCAGTCATCCGAAGATAATCCTGATAATTAAATTGCCAAAGTTTATGCGTTTATAATATATTGAAATATATGAGAAATATGTCTATGTAAATTGTGCAGTTCGAGGAAACGAAAAAATTGTTCTGGTGACTCCTGGTGAGGAAAGTGTGAGACACCGTGCCACTACTTTGGCTGGCATGTTCTCTTGATACAAATTTTATATTTTAAGCACTTTGACTTTGCAAAATCACTTTAACCTTGTGAATTTCTTGCAATTCGGGAGTTCGAACGTAAAGTATAAAATGTTCTTAATATTTATACGATTTTATTGCAATATGTAACTATATTTTATAATATAGATTATCCATTTCTTCGTAATTTAACTTGATACTTGTGTATCATTGTGTTGTATAAATAAATGAGAGGTAATATACTACGTTAACACGTTTGCTGATGCATTGAGAAGCGGGTTGGTCGCTGTATGCTGTATTTTATCAATTTTTGCGAAGAGAGATTGATATTTTGGAAATTTTTTACGACCTACTCGTTTGTAATGTGTTGTTGTCCAAAGTTCTAAAGTTAATAAATCCTAAAGTCCTAAGTTTTGAAAATGCAAATATTAGTTCCAAATTCGACATTCCTAACATTCCAAAATCCTACTTCCGTCTGTAATATGTTATAAAGGAGGATCAAATAAAAAACTTCGCTTGTTTTAAATATTTTATATATTAATATTTAACGACCCATCGAAAATCAACACGGGATCCACCAGCGGATCGGGACTATTAAATCTCAGGTATAAGCGTTACTCAGCTAGCACGCGATATCGAGTGATGAATTATTTAGTTATCGGACCAATTTTCTCATGTTTTGTTTCAAATGTGTCCCATAGGTAATTGATCTCCGTCGCAGCTGTTTCCGTCCTTCACATTGGATTCGTGCGAAGATTCTTCCTCCAATTCCCAATGCACTTCGTCGTCGAATTTCTGCTCCTCGGTTATCGAGCCACACATTGACATACGCATAATTAAACCTACACAAAAATATATTTTTTTATAATTTCTGCTTTAATAATATCTTCTATTGGTAGTTCGTGAATTCATGTTACTAAATAAAATAGAAATAACTACTTTAAATAAAATACAAATACCTGTAACTAATCCTGAGACAATAGCAATACCCAGAGTGATAACTAGTACTAATAATTGATACCCCGCCTGTTGTCCAGCAGTTCTGTTCTGTCCAGCCGATATCACACCATAATTGTCTCTCATTTCAGCCAGCTTCGCTTCCGACTTTGGCGCTCGTGCAGGGAAGATCTAACAAAAAGTATCAAGATAAAATTAATTAATCCTGAGAATCCTGTTAACAATATGTATTGTTCATTATGTATCTAATGAATTATTCCTATGAAATCAGGAAGCAGAAACTAATATAAAGTGAATGTAATTTATGTACCGCGTAAAGGGAATAATCGTAAGAATCTTCCGTGGCTAAGCCAGCCATCAAAGCACCGAATAAACCACCGAGAACACCGGGCATTCCATGGAGATTATGAACACCACACGTGTCGTGGATTCGTAGACGCTTCTGTATCAGTGGCTGAAATTTATGGAATTAACTTACAAATTAAATTACTATTCAATTATAAAGTGATTACGTTATTTAACCTATACCTGTCTTTACATATAAATTCTATAGTACACAGAAATCAACTTATTTAAAAAGTCATAAAATATTCTTTGTAGTTTTCTCGAACTGAAATTCACTTTGTGTTAATAAACGTTTAGTAATAGAATTTTATATTGAAGTTCCTACTCAATTAAAATGTGGTAGTGTTTCTGTGAAAGAGATATGAGAAGTAATAGTTTATTGTAGAGTAATTAAATTATAAAATTGGAAGTATTTAGAAGGCTTTATTCTTGCTTTTCATATTTAAATTTTCGCGCGCAGTCTGCAAACCCGTAGCGCCATCTAGCGGCGAACTGTAGCACTACACAAAAAGAAAATTGCATTTTTCTTTAAAATTAATGATTTTTACGCTTTTCTGAGACGAGTAAAGTACTCTACGACCCTAATCGAATTGAAATAATATCACTATAATGTGTTGAAAGCACTGGAATCGAAAATAAAAATAATTGCATTTTATGGACGTCAAAAAGTGTAGCCATCTAGCGGTAGAAAGTGGGAACTAATGGAACTAAATTTAAAACACTTTACCATAAAAAATATTGACTTTCGCGATGTGGTAGACAATAATATAACGAAATTAGTGATAATAAACGGCTTTAGAATCATCTACAAGCATCAATAACTCGAAAATATAAATTTTTAAAAAAGTCTAAAATTTTACCCCAACGCCATCTACCGGCGAGATAGTGAACTACGACAAAACATCACCTGTCGGTAATGTTACCGACATTTGAAGGAGTATCCCAAAGTTACCGACCGAATTTACGAGAAGTTTCAGCACTTTCCGTATAGATGGCGCTAGTAGTAAAATTCTTAATGTCTGAACAGGCCTAAAATAAAAAAAAATTAAATAATTATTTCTACGGAGAAATACGAAATTATGCAATATATAAACGTAATATACATGTTCATATATAGTCACTGAAGAGGAAACCGTGGAATAATAATAGAACAATGTTTCAATAACGTTTTGATACGCAAGCAATGGAGCGTTTCTAATAACTCTGTCATAATTATATTCCCAAATTTACTGACATAATACCGTAATAATTACGTTATAATAACACTGTTATTTGCACGGTACACCCGGAAATGATTAAACAGACGTTATTTGTATTATCGGGAACGGAAACAATCTGACATTCATCGGATGGTTCCCTTTGTTCTGCAGTTCCCTCTTTTTTTTCATTGATATTTAGAAATCGAGCCATTTCGTTCCACGCGTTTTGTTTCCAGTTGAAATCCATCGTGTTCGTCGACGAAACAATTTGCTAATTTGTTTCTTCCATCAGTTGGAAGTTTCTCTTTTTTGTTATTCAACATTACTCCGCGCTTTGAGAACGTTCCATATCGGAAATTCTTTCACAACGTGTCTACAAATTAATCAAACGGAAAATTAACTGTGCAGAATGTGAAATACCATTAGTTTTACGTTACTCTTCGAGTCCATACAAAACTATCATAGTATCAGTTTCAAATTCTGTAAAGTAATATTTTGGAAAACAGTCAAACTTGTAAAGTGAACAAAAATAGAGAAATTGTCACACACTCTTCGTCATTTTTTGAGAGTTGTCTGTGTATAATGAAATGTATCGATATTAATTTGATTCGTGGCCAGATGAAAGTTCTCGGAAGAGAAGAACAAAGTACATAAAGAATATTGAATTAACGACGGTGAGATCGTCGCGAACGAATCACGGATAATTAGAAGAAGTTCCAAGACAGTTCTCCGCGATGATTATCCGTCTTTCCGCGATCTCGCTGTGTCAATACTTCCGGTATCGAGAAATTTCTAACTCCAGAAACTTTCAACTGAGCAGATTTCAAACACTTTGCCACGCTAAATTTACCACGAGACTCGTTATAAATCTAATTTGTTAATTCGATAATTCACTCTGTTCGCTATATCCACTTCTAACGTAATTACTTATAAATTTACTTATAAAATTACTTACAAAATTAGTAATAAAATTAGTGGAAAATGTGAAGTATATCGTACCTAACAAAATTTGTATCAAGAATAAATGTAACCCTCTGAGATCACAAATTATCACAAAAAGATCTGAAATACTGTTACAAATTTTGTAAAAAGCTTGCAAAAGAGTATTCGAAAATATCTCCGAATTTTTCAAAAATATACAGCAGCTTAAACATTGTTATTACATAAATCTTTCGACTAAAGCCATCGTTGTTTTCTGTAAAGGATTATTGTTTGATTCAAAGCAACACGGCTGCTGTGTTTTGTTTACGAAGTTCGGTGTTGTGAAAGGGTATAGATTGAAAATCGATCGGATCGGTATTCGGATGAAAATTTCTGAGAAGTTCCGACACACGAAATCAAAACGAGACACGTCATTGAAATTTCCGTGCAGTAGATTTAAAAAAAAGTCTCAAAGTTGAAATTTTTACACGAAACTCCTGATAATACACGCGGAACATAAATTTCACGAGAATGTGGGCTCCGTCGACGTAACGACGTGCACGTGAAGTTCTACGAAGCTGCTGAAACGATTATGAATTGCAGGTGAATTTAATTTGCCAGCACGTGATCGGATTTAGCATTGAACTCTTGCTGGATGATTTATAAAGCTTTTTCGAATTGTGAAATTGTTTCCGTCAGAATAGCGTGATTATCGTTTATTGCTGTTTAAAATACCGTGCGTCATTTGTCGACATTTTATGCTTCAATATGCTGTGTTTTGTTATAATATTATAATATATTAATGTAAGAGTATGTGTATGTATATTGTGTATTTGATGTATACAATATAGGGTAATATAATGCAATATTGTATTATGTTATACTACATTATATACTGTTATATCACATGTACTAATGTGTACACATGTGTCATATATTACTTATTAATCACAATCACTGATATGTACTAATGTGTACACATGTGTCACATATCACTAATTAATCACAATCACTGATATGTACATATGTGTGACATGTACACATATGTCTTACATGAATATAATATTACATCATACATACACTTATACAATATAGTTAAACATTATGTAGTATACATGTATATATTATATAATATTATATTTTAAAATAGAAATGTACAGTCTCCAGTAAAAAATGGAGAACAGATAAAGCACAATGTTGAAAAATAATGTTTCAAAGTACTCCTCTCACTACTTTCAATAAAAGGATCCCTTTACGTCTGTAGTTTGCACTCATTGCACGGAATGATCCTATTATAGTTCGGAATTTAAAGGGTATTATTTATCAAAATTTCATCTTCTTTCGCAGCGATGTGACAGAGAGACAAATTTACGTAACATCAAGTACGCAGTAACAGACAAAATTGTAAGCTCAAAGACAGATCAGCGGACTAATTAAAATCGGATGTCTGCAGCTAACAATAAGTACTTTGAACCGTTTTATGAAAATGAAAAATTTAACAAAATTTCACTTCTGTTTCTCCGAATATCGTATTATACCGTTACTTTGAATAATCTCTTCATTACTTTGAAAGCATTCCATCGAATTTAAAATATTGGAATGTACAGTAGAGTTCTGTGCGTTGCTTTGTTAAAATTTGGTGTTCGTGCACTTTCCAAATGTTAGTTTGGATGTAGGAATACGTCGATCATTTTGATCATTTCAAATTAGTCAAATTAACCAAATCAGTCAAATCAGTCAAACTTGTCAAACTTGTCAAACTTGTTAAATCAGTCAATCTGTCAATTCAATCAATTCAGTCAAAGCAGTCAAATCAGTCAAATCAGACAAATCAGACAAATCAGACAAATCAGACAAATCAGTCAAATCAGTCAAACTTGTCAAATCAGTCAATCTGTCAATTCAATCAAATCAGTCAAATCTGCCAATTCAATCAATTCAGTCAAATCAGTCAAATCAGACAAATCAGTCAAATCAGTCAAATCAGTCAAATCAGTAAAGTCCCCCAAATCCTTCGAATTACCCAAATTATACAAGACATGTAAACATTACAAAACAGAGCGTATCACCCGTACAATAAAAAATTCAAACGACTATAAACTCCGTAATCCGTCCTTTGCCTTTGAAGAAACTCAAAGAAGTAAGAAAGCGTCGAAAACTAGGCCAATTACCGTCAAATATTTGTATCCAAGCACGCTGAGTAGTCCTGCCAGAGCGCCGATGACCAAAGCGCCGACCGGTTGACACATCAAGCCTGTGTTTATTCAGAAAATGTCGTCCCGGTTATGTACATCGCTCGAATTTCCAATGTAAATCTCCGATTAATTAGACGGTCTTGTTGTACCTGCCGCGGTGCCCATGGCCACGCCGCCGGCCAACGTCGAGTTCTGTATGTGCACCATGTTGAATTTGCTGTCCTTCGAGACCAGGGCGGAGGTCGCGAACGCGATCACACAGCTCGAACAGATCGACAGAAGGGTGTTTATAATGGCCCTTTGCTGATCGTCTCCTTCGAGGGCGGCGCTGTTGAACGACGGCCAGAACAGCCACAGGAACACTGTACCTATCGTCATCGAACCATCTCTTCTCACCGTTAAGATACACCATCTTATTCTTACTTCTATTTACACACTCACTGCGCAACGTCTACAACGTGGAATCTATGTTGGACACTAGGGACTTTTAGTTAGTATTGGGGGACAACTTTTAGGTTCGTTTTTTATTGGGAACTTTCAGTATTTGGAGTTATTATCAATTTACAGATATTAGAGACATGGAAATAGGGGAATACTGGCTTCGATATTCGATATTTAGAACATTTCGGATCTGGGAATATTTAGGTCTGACGATGGATGGCGATATAGGGATTTAGGGATATGGGGACGTGGGGATATGGGGACGTGAGGATATGGGGACGTAGGGATATGGGGACGTGGGGATATGGGGACGTGGGGATGTGGGGATATAGGGACGTGGGGATATGTGGACGTGGGGATGTGGGGATATGTGGTCGTGGGGATATGTGGACGTGGGGATGTGGGGATATGTGGGGATATAGGGACGTGGGGATACAGGGATGTGGGGATATAAGGATATAGGGACTTAGGTATAGGGATACAGAGAATGGTGGTATAGTGGAATGGTAGTACAGTGGAACAGTAGTATAGTAGTATATTAGTATAGTAGTATAGTAGTATAGTAGTATAGTACCATAGTAGTATAGTAGTATAGTAATATAGTAGTATAGTAGTATAGTAGTATAGTAATATAGTAGTATAGTGCCATAGTAGTATAGTAGTATAGTAGTATAGTAGTATAGTGAAACTGAGTAGTACAATACTACCCAGTATAATAAAATAGTGGTGCAATACTGTAGTTATGCATTAGATCATGAAGTAGTAGCATAACAATATAGTAGAATAAAGTAATAGTATAGTATTCAAATGTGTCAATAAACCATCGTAAGTGTCACATCACCAAATTAGACATTCTCCATAATAATATTAACAAAACGAACCAATCATGGCAAATATGTCAGAGTTGTAGGATGGCCCTTCGAGAAGATGTTCCTTCGGTTTATCCTTCATCCCGAACACAAAACTGGCAGCCAGACCAAAATACGCTCCAAATGCATGTACGAACATGCTATCGCCAGCATCAACAACCTATAAAATGGGAATAACGCCGGTTCAATTTCGCTTGTCAGCCGAGACAGGTTTAAATTTTTAATTTGATTCCAGCCAACGAGAGAACAGCGTATCAGTAAAAGTTTAACGGTGGCCCCGAATATCTTGTGTAGACCGTAAAGGGAGAGAGACAGAGAAAAAATTTCTCGGTCGAAGTTCACTTAGCTTTCAGCATCGATTACATGACAGCTGACTTTCGTTCGTTTCTTAAAATCGAACGCTAGAAATACCTTTCGTAACTTTTCTAATTACCAGACACTCGCTAATTCTATTCCGGTCCGTCGTTCGGTAACTTCAAACTTTCGCGGAGCAGCTTTCAAAACTTCTGTTCCACGCAATTGGCAGCGTTACCGAAAATACCCAAGTTTTTGCAACGGTAGATAACGATTAAAGAGTCGTACGGGAAATTATGCAAGATAAGTTACATTAGTTATTAGGGAATTTCAAACTAAACGATTTTGTAACTAAAAATTTCATTACTTTAATTCGTACACGAGTTCTTGCTAATAGCTCTTTTAGAAAACATTTTCATCACTTTGTTATTTGTTAGTCTTGAGCATTTTATTATATAAGATATGGAGATACGATGCGAGGCAATATAACATGTGGTATTTATGTGGTACGAGTACAACGTGGAGCAATCATGCGAATATAACGCATGGTAGATACTAGGAGTGATAAATACCACTCGTGGTAGTGCGATTGGTGATTGCAACTCGTGGTAAATACAACGCGTGGTAAATGCAATGTATACTCAACGCTTGGTGATTGCACCTCGTGGTGAATGCAACGCGTGGTAAATACAATGCGTGGTAAGTGCAATGATTAACATACTCAACGCTTGGTGAGTGCAACGTGTAAGAAATCAACGCGTGGTGAATGTAACGTGGTAGATACAACGCGTGGTAAATACAATGCGTGGTGAGTGCGGCACGTGGTAAACAACGCGTGGTAAGTATAGTGCGTGGTAGGTGCAGCACGTGGTAAACAACGCGTGGTAAATACGATGCGTGGTAATTACAACGCGTGGTAAGTACAATGCGTGGTAGGTGCTGCACGTGGTAAGTACTATGCGTGGTAGATGCAGCACGTGGTAAATACAAAGCGTGATAAATACAATGCGTGGTAGGTGCAGTACGAGATAAAGAACGCGTGGTAAACACCGCATGGTATAATGTATGATAAGCGTAATACATGGTAAAGAACGCGTGGTATTATAACGTGTGGTAACTGTACCACGTGATAAACAACTCATGATAACTCAAAGCGTAATAAATACTTCAAGTTATCCTACATCTCCCGAATGCAAGAAACCGTAATATTACCTTACATCTCTACCTGATATACAAAATAAAATTGGAAAGTCGGTTCAGAGAGCAACGAAAGCAAATTGTAAATTTACCTGGAGTACATGCTCGCCCACGTACTTGTTCACGGTGAACATGATCAGCTCCAGAATCCCCATGAACACGAGCTGAATGTAGGTCGTCTTACCAAGAAGAGCACCCATGGATATCAACGGGGTGGCCACTGCAACGTCTGCGCTTAGAAGGCTGAAAGTGGTTGCACGTGGTTGATCGATATCCGCGTTATTAACCGGCAGGTAGTCGCTCGAAAACCTGCGGATCAGTATTCATAACATCCGCAAGAGCACCGCCGACTGATATGCAAACAGGCCGGATCACGGAACCGGAAGGGACGTTTCGATATCATCCTTTCCTCGTTCGTTCACGCGGTTTGTTTAACTTTCTCCGTCGATTCTCTTCTACGTACTTCTACAGGGTGCCTTTCTTTACGAAAATATCTTTCGAGAAAATTTTATTCGAGGAACTATAAAGTGGCTGTCGGAACTTTTCCAGATATTCGAACACCTTGGGATAAGGTGGACTATGGTAATTGTTACATATTTTCAAAGCTTCCTGTGGAATTATTCATTGTTTTATATTATTCTTTGTATCAAATGCAATTAGATATTGAACCTTTTTTGAGATAAGATGGATAGGGGATTTTGTAAAAATATTTGCCTGGTGTAAAATTATTTAGTGTTTCAATTTTATTCTTTGTATCTGTAAGTTGATATCTCAAGCTTATTCATTTTTAAATAGTTCAATTTTGTGTTCTATGCACCACTATTTTTAGAGTTCCACAGCTCTATATTTTCAATTTCTACGTTCTTAAATTAATAGATTTCTAAATACCTAAATCATCAAATTACAACATTCAAACTTTCTGTATTTCATTTCTAACCTCAACACAACCTCTTTCAGAGTTCTGTATTCGTAAAGATGTATATTTCTAAATTCCTATATTCCATGTTTTATATTATAGCTGCTATAAGACTGTATAAGCTTGATTAATAGACCATTCACATTCTTTATGAATATAAAACTAAAGAGATTTAGCTCTATTTTTCATGGCACACCCTGTACGTACGTTCATTGTGGCTGACGAGCGACTTCTGCCTTTTTTTATCTCTGTTCCTTTTTGTTTTTTCTTTTCCAGAGTCACAGAGAGTAAATTGAATAAAGATGAATTGATGGAGTTAGCTTTTCCTTTGAAAGGTCTGGTGACTTTTGTGACGTGAAATGTTGAGCGAACATTTTTGAATATACATATTTGAGAACTTTAAAGAATGGCGGAATAATTGCTTTCCTGACTTCAACAGATTGCTATCAAATTATTTGAATATCTCCTCGTTCTATTCTTTGTTACCAGATTATTTTAGGTTATGATTATTGTACATATATTATCCAGTAAAATAATTTTGAAGAATAAACTATTTTAAAATATACTTTCTTGACAAATGAGCTATTTTAAAATAAACTATCTTGAAGAATAAAATACCTTAAAAAATAAACTATACTGAAAAATAAATTATTCGTTCAAACAATTTAAAATCTTTTTTTAAAATGTCCAATATTTCATTTTACACTAGCATGGCGTGTACGCGTTCAATGAACGGACGATTATGGACATAAATTAATATCTCATGAAAATAATCACTATCAATACCATTGTTACCGAAAGATATGATTCAATAAATTTCATCATGTGCTATTCTAGGTTATGCAGGGATTTAAGTACACATTGATTATGTATAATATCCAATGTTCGGTGGATTAATGTTGATTATGGCTACTTCATTATTAATTTATATGCCGGCGTGAAGAGAGACACGTGTTTGCACAGATTATTTCATTATTATTCCATTTCGGCAATTTTGTAACAGTATTAGTTCATTTCTATCGATTCGTTGCACAAAATGTCCGATTTAAACGCACCTATATTATCCGTGTATTAAAAATATTTTTAATATAAGAGAAGGTACTCCTCTTTTTGCAAATTAAATCAAATTTATTATCGTTACCTCTTAAAGTATGGACATCTACAAAAAATACTGGAATTCTTTTCTAAAAATTCAACTAATGCATCGAGAAACTACAGAAACTACACCGAGAACATTACAGAAATTTCCACCGAATCGATTGTGACGCAGGCCGAGCACTTGAAAAGCGTGTCCAACACGTAGTATCGGAAACAAATAAATTCGTACAGGCCCGGTAATATACACATCAGGTACCGATTGGTTGAGAAGTCCGAGAATATTTTTGCACGTTCTTCCACGAAATATATTCGAAACGACGATGCACCATTGAATACCAAAGCCTGCTTGTAGGATTGTGTTTGACCCGGTGCAATGAATAGTTGATGCACCAAAAAAAACCGTCTGCCATACTCCGTTTTTCGATTTCTTCGATGCATTCAATTTTCAGTGGGGGATTCTTTAAACGAAAATGGTTCATTACTAAATATGCAAAACGTGTTACATCTTTGGAATATTTAAACTTTCATGAATATTTGTGGTGCAAAATAGCTACTTAATGAAAGAGTGTATTTATGTACTTCAATATGTCAGATAAATTTTAATGTACCTTCCGTGAAGTAACACAAACTGGTAAATAAGAGAGAGAGCGCTTGTAAAGTAAAAACAAAGAGAAACAGTAAATATTTAACAGATGTGGTAATATATCCTGGAGTAGCAGCCATATTTAGAGCACTCTGCTTTGTATTAAATGATTGGTAAGCGGGTCTGCACATTGGAAACAGACAGTGAAAAGGCGAGTAACGTACTTGTAAATCAGAGATGGTCTGAAAAACCATCTAGGTACTCGGAGCACAACCGACGATACCATTCCATTAGAATAATTAAACAAGAACTTTGGCCGTGCAAAGGTGTAGTTTCGAAGTTTAAAACGGATCCGGTAATTACAGCCGTCGGTTGAATAACGTTCGATAATCTACGAGGTCGAGTTTTGGAATTCGTATTACAAATGCATCGCGAATGAAATTATAAAATGGTGATTGCCTCTCGCGATCGGCGAATTTGCGACACGGAGGTGAAAAATAACGAAAAAAAGAGGGGGTGAAAAATAGAGAGGCGAGGAAAGTACGATCGAAATCACCGACGTACGGATTGAAAGTTAATTCCGATCACGTTTCGAACACGTGAATGATTTTAATTGACCGCAAACCTGATCAAATTTCCTCGGAAGATTGTTCTCTTTATCCTCCGTTCGATCAAATATTGAATTTTCGATTTCGTACTGAATGGAGAGAATGAGAACATCGATAAATTGTGGCTCGGAATTTATAGCTGATTAAACTGTCCGATATAAGTAATTTTATATTTATGTCGCTTCAATTTATAAATTTGTTATCTAGGGATTTGAACGATTTACTGTATCCAATATTTACCACTATTGTATTCAATTTGTTTTCAAAAAATTTGTATGTATAATCATTTTCATCAAACATTAAATTTTAAATTAATGCATCATGAGTGCAATTTTGTACTTTGTCATCAAACTATATGTACAAATTAATGTTTATTTATTGTAACTGGTCGTCAGCCATTTTGTAATGTAAATATCAACGAACAGTCTATACAGAAATTTTCATTAGATAACCTTTAAATTCATATACAGTAAGAGCCATTTTGTAGTAGGTCAATGAAATCATGTCGGACATTTTGTGTATCAAAATCAGCGTACTGTTCACACCAGCAGCCATTTTGTGTATCAAAATCAGAGAGACTTACATATGGTGGCAGCCATTTTGTGTACAAACAGAGAGACTTACATATGGTGAGCAGCCATTTTGTGTATCAAAATCAGAGATACATATGGTGAGCAGCTTTAAGAATACTAACTCAGTTGTTTTAAGAATACTAACAAAACATCATACATCATAGTATCAACGAATACTAACAAAGTATCATAAGTGATTTGTAACAAAATTTAAGAATATGAGTATTTTTATCAAAAATGGAAGCAAATAAATTATATTTAACTTCATAAATTTATATTTTGGTTAAAAATGAATGAATAACTCTTACCTCTTCAGAGACAAATAAGCTTTGCAGTCCTTTTTCATATACATGACACCCTCGCAGATCATGGCAACTTGAACCAAAATGGCTCCCAGGAGGAAGGTTAGTCCAATGGCGCTCTGCCCGTATCTCCTCAAGAAGGTCATCAAGAAACCGAAGCCGATCCAGATCATCACATGGACATCTTGATACACTGAGACGTTTTAGGAAACAAAAAGAGCTTTCTGTAACCGCATGCATAGCTCGCGTGCTGTTAATGAGCGACACGATGCTGGTTTGCTTGGTTGCTTGCTCGTTTGTTTGCTCGTTCTGGTACGAGAGTGCTGTTAATCGCGCGTTAATTGATCGCCGCAATTACGTGGCTCCGTAATTGGTTCACGAGGGATGGAACGCGAACTTTTACCAATTGCGGACGGAAAGTTACGCGTGAAGGTCCATTTGCAGACGTTCAGTGTGTAGAATGCGATCGTCGTTATTGTATAGGTTAGGATACTGCTGGTTTTAGGTTCTACGATACAAGTGAAGGTTGGGAAATGTTAATTGCGAGTTGATTGGCGAGGGTTGGAATAGACTTGGTTATTTTTTGGTTTTCATGCAGGGTGATTTAGACTAATTTAATATTGGGGTGGTTTAAAATAATACATTTCACGTTTTTCAAATTTTTAATTTATCAAATTTTATATTTGAGGATTTCACGTACATCAAATTTTAAATTTGAGGGTTTAAAATGTTTCATATATCAAATTTAAGAATTTCAAATTCACTTATTTCAAATTTAAGGGTTCCTAATTTGTGCAACTTCAAATTTATAGATGAATATTTTACCAAATTTCAAATTGAAGGGTTTAAAATGTTTCATATATCAAATTTAAGAATTTCACATTCACTTATTTCAAATTTAAGGGTTTTTACTTCATCAAACTTCAAATTTAAGAGTTTCTAATGTATGAAACATCAAAACGGACAAATATTTGACCAAATTTAAGGGTTTAAAACGTTCCAAATATCAAATTTAAGGATTAAATACCCAACTGATGTAAGAGCTTAATCTCAAACATAGAATGTACCTAAAATCTAGTAGCGTACAGGGTTGATATTGCTGCTGAATTTTCCCCGGTTCCGCGTGAAATTAAACGAGAATAAATCAGACGCGTGAAGAGCCGGATTAAGAGTCGACACCTTGCTCGTATAAAACACGTTCGTAAATCATTGGAAAACGGTGAACGTCTTAGGCCATTTCGAAACAGATAATTCGTGCTTTCCCCGGGGCTCATCCATCACCGACTGTCGCTACTTGCAGTTCTCGTGAATGCATAATAATCAGCAAAATCGTGGTGATTCGGGTCGACGTTTTTGTTAGGGGACTCGATCGAACATGCTTCGAGACTTAAACATCCTCTACAATTCCTAAATGAACCGTTCAATAAGCTTTTATTGAAATTAATTCACACACTTCTATGTTTTTGGTACAATACGCAGAAATATTCATAACATTCTTCAAACTTTTTTGAAAATTATTTTCTTGACGTAAACACATTAAATTTTCATATGAAAACGAAGAAATTGAATGTGACTGTGGTACAAGAAAATTCAAATGAAGAAATATTTTTGTATCTGTTCAGATGCTAAATGCATTCACAAAAATTGTTTGAATAATTTATATGAATTTATTATAAAATAGTACAAATTATTCTTCGAATTGAAAAGACTTATTACTGAAAGGTTTATTTACATTTTATTATGAGTTCAAAAATTTTTCGAATTGAAATCATGCAAAAATGGGGTAGTTCTACAAGTCTCCAAAAATGTAAAAGTATGTACATTCGTTTAAAATTTGGGTAAGTTTTAATAAATAAATTTCGAAGGCTGTTCATCGATAGGGAAGAGGTGTTCCGAGAAGCTAGAATGATTTCCTTCGAAAGTGATCCAGGATCAAAGAAGATGCTGTCTCGATGGGTGATCTATTTATTTATCATAGGTATTGCGGTGTGCCTGTCACTGGTGCAATTTATATGCGGATAACCGATGATCGAGGAGTCAAGTCGAAATTCAAGTAGGTCGAAACCACATTTCATAACCGAGGAGCTCTTCTCTGATCCGTTCGTAGTCTGCATGTATCGTGTCCATATTGGGGCGACGTGTGGAAAACGTATCAGAAAGATTAAGGATTCTCAAAATTAACATGTGTTCCTGCACAGAATTTGCGAAGATATTTAAAAATAATTTGTTGGTACTTGATGTGATTAAGTAGCTTTATTATTTAGGGTAAATTTATGTGAACATGGAGGAACTTTTATTAATTATTTTAATATACTAATTTAGATAATTGATAATTAGGTTCGGTTGATAATAGGTAATATTAGGTTCATCGATGAGGTTCTGCAATTTTAAGGTTAGGAATGTACATGTCTAATTTGAAAAGAATGGAGATCTTGCAAGTTTCGTTTAAGGATTGCACTTTCAGACTTGAAGATTTTATTCGAATTCCAAGTTTAGCAATTATAAATTTAGTTTTAGGTAATTGAAAGTTCTGCAAGTTTTGAGGTTAGGAATTTAATGTATGTTAAATTTGGGAACAGAAATCTTGCAAGTTTTATCCGAAGGACACAAGTTTGATAATTCTAAATTACCTCAATTTCAATTTTGCAATGTTAAATCTGAAAATATAAATTTTTACCTAATCTCGAATATGGAAGACTGAAATAAGAACAATTCAAACATTAAAGAACAACTTTGAGAAAGATTCGAACTATAAGAATTCTCAAAAAATGTCGAATTTCAGAGTAAAATGCGATAATCTCGAAAAGAAGTGGAGTAAATAGATAAATGTTCTCACGAAGTTGTCATTTCTGGAGTCAGAAGTAGAATCCCTGGAAACAAGGATAACCAGAGTAAAAACCGGAAGCTCGGGGAAACGGTAGCTTCCCGTGGAAATTATTCGAGCCGCGTGCAGGTAATCTATTTATCACTTGAGGCATTGCTGTCCCTGTCGTGACTTTTATACGGGAGAGGCAATGACGAGAGAATCGTGTTGCCGTTTTGCTTGTTCGCATCCATCAAACGGTAATTTTCGAAAAGCCCTGGCAGATTCGAGCCGAGTCATGGAAAGGTAATGGAATCGACGACGATAAAGTTGCAGCGAAATCGCATTAGCCGACTTTCAAACCGAAGATAATTGCCTTCCTCGACGACTTAATTCGATTAACCCTTCGAACGAACAGTTAAGCCCCTGTAATTCTCTTCTCAAACTGTTTATTGAAATGTTTCGTATTTCTTCTTTTCTTCGCGAGACTACACAAATTCGATCAACCGTGCAATTATATCTTATTTTTTTCCACGGTTACTTCGATGGATTTACGCATTTTATGGCTGAAAATTGAAGACTTGCAAACTTTGCGTTGAAGAGTAATACAAGTTCTTTGAGGATGTTTGAAAGATGTTTTCTAAGTTATCGACAGAGACAACCTGACGCCGCCATTTTGTACCCGACTAGAAAGATACTCCAGCCAGATATATGAAATAGAAGAAAGTTGCTAAATAAATAAATCACACAAGAAACGTGGTCTCCAGAGAAAATTGTACCTCGGTAGAAAAAACGAAGAAGGAATAAGAAGAAAAAACAAAATAGGCGGCGAGTTTAAAAAGAGAGAAAGACAATGGAGTGCCGTCGTGTTTTTGGACTCTTCACAGCGTTCTCGTTCCTTAACCGTGGCAATTTCCATAAGAAGGAAATTTCGTCCACGTCGCATGAAAAGCGATTTCCATAAGAAAACACGTACACTCGGCCTCGGCTGGCTCGGATCCCAGGAAAATTTATAATCTTTGAAGAGCAACGAGATTACTGTGCCAATTATGCTTCTGGTCTGAAGTCGGTTTTGTAATCTACACAAAGTATCACTTTGAAATTCAAATTCTACGGCTAAAGTGTTGACCACGTGTTTATCCCTGGCCAGAGATTCCTCGAGACAACGGCCAAAAAGCTTCACTCCCCGTTTATGACGCTAATAACATGCATAATCGTGTTATTATAGCTTTTGCCTGCGAGATTTTGCTATTAGCCGACCGTTTAACCTCTTACAATTAATTCTTACTTAAGCACCATTTTGTCTAATATGTAGCCGTAACGTTTCTTTAAAAATTATCCTTCGACATTATTAATTACTGCCCTGGCGTACAAATTGAGTTGAGTGAAAACGTAGAAACGTAATTAATAAATATTTTAGTCCTTCATTAATTAATACCGCGGCGGGATATGCGTTTCCATTGTAGAATTTGAAGGGTCTGTCTTTGGCGTGTAGGAACCAATCATAATTAAAAGCATTTGTAATATAAATTTAATGAATTCCGCTGAAAATTCCTGGAATACGAACCTCGAAATTATTGAAACCCTATGTAAACAATTTATATAAATCCCTTTTGAAATTATCATAGAATTTCATTTTCGACGGGAAATCGAGACAAGTACTGTTAAATATAATTGGAAGCGTTTTCTTTGAAGAGATGTTTTAACGAGGTTCGGAGAAATTAAGAATCGATTGTTATCGGAAAATAGTAAATGAAACAAGGTTGTCGCGATATGATTTTGAGCGAATTGCTATACATCGTAAAGAGGTTTCCGGTGTAGAAACGGGACGTTAATGTGCGTACTTTATCCGACTCTATGGTAAAGTTAAATCCACCGACTGAAGTCTGTTCGCGTCGTTATGCAGCTGCACGAGTTTCTTGGAGTATTACGCACGCTGTTTCTTGTTATCTCTCGTCGGCCACGTTTTTCTTCGCGCCTTTGTTTCAAAGACAGGAGGTGCAGGCGGAGAAAAAATAGGGTAAGGAGACTAGCGAATCAAAGGGAAAAATAAGGGTGGTCGATTGACAAATGGTACGATAGAATAAAAAGTAAATAGAAACTAATTGAAACGGCTGAAACTGATTGAAAAGGAAGAAACATCATAAAGTATAGAAGAGATGCAGAAGATTTTCTCCTTTTTTACATTTAAACGAGTCAACAATCCAAAATAAAGGAAATCCAAATTGAAAGTGTAATAAAGGAGGAAACGAATGAAATATGAAATTAATCAATTGAGAGTTATAAATAGAAGAGAAACTAACAAGTAGAACTAAAAATGCAGAAGTTTTCTTCTTTGCCAAGAATCCAAATGAAGTGCAAATTGAAGTACAACAAAGAAGAAAACTAAGTACTAAATTAAAATAGATCAAGTGAAACTTAAATGAAGAGGAAAGCTTTTGTCTCTAAACAGTCGAAAAAAATAAGAGAATGGAAGTATGTAGTTAAAGAAGAAGGCGGAACCGTGTAAAAAGAGAGGGTGAAGAACGAGTCGAAGGACTTACGTGTGTACGTGACCGGCAAAGAACTCGGTTTTCCATTTAGATGAGGCGAGAAGCTGTTCTGACTGTAAGCGGCGTTCGCCTCGGGGGCGTAATCAAACATGCCCAAAAAACCACAGAGGAGGAAGCCCTCGATAAAGAGGAGTACGATCGCATGCGATACGTTGTTCCTCGTCATCCCTTCTTTCACGTACTTTCTTCAGTCCTTGCCTACACCAGAATCGAGCCCGTGAAATTACTCTGGCTCTTGCACCCGGGGGTGACTTTTCTTCTTTCAAACCCTGTTACCTGCCTCGGCGTGCTTGAACACCTCAAACGTTCTCTTACAGCTTTCTATGAATTTAATTTCGATTTCTCTTCGATTCCTCTAGCACTTCTTTCCTTCTCTTTGTGGCCTCATTGGTCCCGGATGTACTGATTTCTTCTTTTCGATTTTGTTTAAACCAAGATATTTCGGATTACACTTCTGCTGGGTTTTGGGTTCAAATCTTTGATCTTGGACATTGAATGGGGGGTGTTCATTTTCCGACGAATTTGATATTTACAATGACGCTATTCAAATTTAAAAATTGAGGGGATTTAATGGGAAAGTGGATGAATACCTGAA
Source organism: Megachile lagopoda (assembly GCA_036983795.1). Taxonomy (NCBI): domain Eukaryota; kingdom Metazoa; phylum Arthropoda; class Insecta; order Hymenoptera; family Megachilidae; genus Megachile; species Megachile lagopoda. The sequence continues at coordinate 4,336,638 of CM072794.1, forward strand.
GTAAAGATGATCGACTCATGGTTCGAATGAAGATGAAATGTTTAAAAATGAAGGCAGAGTTCAGAAGACAAAGTTGAAGAGAATGAAACTCTTCTTCTCTATGTTCAAACATTGAAACTTAAAAATGGAAGAGATAGAGCAGAAGAAGAAAACAAGTTGAGAACGCTATCAAATATAAATGACTTCATGTTATGAATAAAAATGAAGAAAACAAAATATGAGAATTCAGAAGACAAAGATGAAGACAAAACTCTTCTTCTCCATACATAAAATTATCGATATAAATACTACAACATACTAAATCTATTAACAATTGCCAAAATTACAATCTACGCTTTGGAAATGACTATTTCCATTTACGTAGCTAATATAATATTTCGTGTAACCAATAAAAGCTGTACAGTCGAGGAGTCTTGTTTTCATTTTCTTGAACATTCCCCATTCAATACACGGCGTCGTAATATCCAGAAATCAAATTCCTACTTTTCTTTCAACTGTTTTATCCACGCGGCAAGATCAAAGAGTCAGTTTTAAATTTTAAACGAACTTGCACATTTATTCCGTCTCGCGGATATGAACACGCAGTTTCCCGGTACAGGTTCTACTCCGTGTAAATCGATCGAGCTACACTTTTAAATACGATCAATCGTGGCAAATAAAGAAGAAAGTCATCGTGAAATCTACCTGTGCTCGATGTTAACGCACGTGAAATCAGCTTAACAGCCACTTCTGGCCCGTGGCAAAGGAAGCTTAGTAACCGAGGCTTCGTTTATTGGCAATTCGATCCTGTAACTCGCACGATACTCGATCCACACAGTGTCGAGAGGATCGACTTTTGCATCCAGAAGCAACGCCGAGCACGAGTGGGGGTCTTTTGAATACTCGATAAAGATCACTGCTGCCTACTTTTAAAAGCAAGGGTCACGACACCAGTTTCACGATTACCTTTGCTTCTACTCGCTTTAACTTCTCAGACCACGAAGATATTTTGATGAATTTCGATTTCGGATTAACATTCTTCTATTTTTGTGATGGGGACTATGCAAAGCTATTGTTCTATTCGGTACTCTTTCACTCAAGTATGTTACTACATTAATTTTCATAAGGTTTGTTTGAGATTCTATGATGGGAACTGGGGGTGGTTCGAGAGAGGGGGCTATGGAAGGTTATGGGGGTAGTCCGAAATTTTCAGGTGCAATTTTGCAATTTAATGAAGCTGAATGGTGGTATACTAATTTCTATAAGGTTTGTTTCTGTGCTGAAAGCCAGGAATGGATCGAGAGAGGGGGCTGCAGGAGGCCATAGGGGTTGTAGTCCTAAATTTTCAGGTGCAATTCTGTAATTTAATTAAGATGATTGGTGGTACATTAATTTTTTCTGGGTTTGTTGAGGTGGGTTTTGTGTTGAAAACCAGGGATGGATCGAGAGAGGGGGTTGGAGTCCTAAATTTGCAGGTAGTTTCGTAATTTAACTAAGACGAGAAGCGGTACATTAAATTTTATAAGGTTTGTTTGAGATTCTGGGTTGAGAACCAGAGTTGGATCAAAGGAGGGGTCCATAGGAGGCTATGAAATTAGGGGTTCTAAATTTCCAGGTGCAATTTCATAATTTGGAGATATAAAGACTTTCAGGTTTCAAAATTCAATTGCGAAATGTAGACATTTTATCAAGTTCAAAATCTATAAACACTAACAGATCACCCTGTCAGGATTGTAAGCAAACTTCCAAAATTTGAGAATTTAGAACAAGGAAGACAGAAATTTCAAGTTATAACTTTACGATTTTCAAGTTATCACCGTTACGACACGGTGTTAAAGTTGTCGAGCAAACTATTTCGACTTACTTCCGCATAAAGAACTCTTTTGGGACGCGTTCTTAGCAGGAAGTGGCTCCCAGTTTCCGGTTATTAGCTTAACCATCACGCGTGCCACGTGATCCAGCTGCTAAGCGTCGCTGGTAACGCGTAAATTTGCGTTTTACGCGTTTCAGGTGCGGGGGTCGCGAACGAAGGAACTCTCATATCCGGAAAGTTCGTCGACGGTGTTCTTCGTTGGATAATACTGGCGAGGAAACGCGTCGGGGTTGTTAATTCTCGGCTATGCTTACATTTTGGGACGTAGTTTCAAACTAAACGACGTCTACGATCGCGTCCTGTTATTTTATGATACCGTACCCTTATTGTTTCACATTTTTCTTCGTATTTTTCTTTTTCTTCCTTGTTTTCTTTCATTTACATTACGTAATTTTTGCTTTAAGTATTCAGACATTTACGTATTTATTTGTTTTTCTAGTTCAAGTGTTTACATTTTTATATATTTATGTATTTTTTTAGTTTAAGTACTGATATTTATATATTTATGTATTTTTCAGTTTAAGTATTTAGATATTTATGTATTAATGTATTTATGACGTTACAGTAAAAGTTGTAGTGAACGGTTTATACAAAATTAAATTATAATGAAGTTTTAATCATTTTTCAAGGATGACAGTGTGTTTTATATTATTCTAGGTTATATTATTCTAGATAAATGATGTGAAGTAATTCGTGTAAAAGAAGAAAATTGTAGAGGAAAATGTAAAGATTAATTTCTGAAAGAGTAAGGTTAGGTTCGGCCATTTTGTGTTGCAAAGGCGTCCAACATCCATTTCGTATTTCAAGATATTAATTAACATACCTATTGTTATTTATGCATTAAAATCGAGCGCCCAATAAACAGCAATAATGCAGGGAGTGAAAGAGGGTGAAAAACTAAAGCATTCTCTGCTTAATTTTAATTGTCAATAATTCAATGCATGTTCTGCTACAAAATCGGAGAACGAATATTCAATTTCAAATTACACCCTCCCCCGAAATATTAATTAAAACTACACCCTGTATTACACATCATCATGCAACTGTACATGCATTCATAATTATCGGGAGTTTAATTAACTTTTCAAATTGTAACATCAGGTAATAAAATATTCATGTAACTGTAAGTTTAATATGCACTGTCTTTTCGACGTTTAAAGAAAGTCTTTCTCGGAGGAATATAAATACGAAATTAAGTAACTCGATTTTAATACTCACTCGGATAAATTTGCAACGATTCACCGACCTTCTTGACGTACTTCCGGCCATTGTTATCTGAAAGTTTAATTATTCCATTAAAGGAAGAAGCAGGGACGCGTGACGCTCGGGAAATTTTCCGAATTCGTCCTAGGACATTGGATACACCTTTTCTTTTCTCGTTACATTCTCCTTTGACTCGGAAATGAAAGCATACTGGTCTCCCGATGCCTCGAGCTTTTGTTCCAACAGGAGAAAGATCGAAAGGAATCCCTCGACTGCGAGCACAACTGGGACTCCAAAGTAGAACGTAAGCGGATCCTTCCCTTTTTTTTTTTCTTTTTTTATCGGGACGTAAGACTGCAATTTTATTCGTGACCAGGATGGAAGGAGTAAAGGGAGAAACATGGAACTGGGATAATTGCTTGTTTCCTCGATATTCGTTTCCTGAATAATGATACAATTTGTTTGTAAACAACAGAGGCTGCTCCAGGCAAGTAATTAGTGGAAATTAATTAATTTTTCGTATTTCTTTTTTGACGCTAATTGGAGACGTTTTGTATCTGCATTTTTCAAAATACTCTCATAAAATAGTTAAAGCAATTTTTTTTAATTTTGATCGATCGACTTTTAGGACTTGTTAAAATAATTTCAAACAAATACTTTCATAGTAGTATCAAATAACTTTGACGAATTAACTTTTCATTTTGATCAACTTTTTGATTATTCTTCGATTTTTTATTGTAACCATTGTCGAGAAAATTGCATAATTCATTTGATATTTTTCGATACGAAAAAAAAGGCAAAAACGGGAAAAAGGAAGGAAGGAAAAAATTGCATTTTGCATAAATTCACGCGAATAACAACGACGACGACAGGGGATCGGTGACGCGTTTCAGTCCGATGTAAATTCTAAAAAATTATCGTCCACCGTACACGATATAATTCCAAAGTGACGTCACATCGGACGAGGAATATTTAACGATAACAAAAGTTGCACTGCCGTCCACTGATAATCCATGTCGTCCCATAATTCAGGGGCGTCGTCGTTTCGCATGCACACTGACCTGTGAGATTTTTTAGCAAATTAGCATTCGCCTCCGGACTGCATGTCATCAACGTTCCCATTAGCACAATTAGGACGACTTGGACGAAGAACAGCAGACATATTTGTTGCTTTTGTATCGCGAAGAACATTCCCTGTTAAACGAACAATGAATTAATATAATCAATAATTATTACATGCATTTTATTTTATCGACACTAAAAGGAAGCTACAACAAAGTCACTTAAGATAGAAATTTTTTGAAATTATTAACAAAAATTGGACATTTCAATAAATTTGAATGTGCTTTTATTTTAGACATAAATCACATGGCAGGATTATTAAAATAAATTAAGATTAAACATGAATTTTAATTTTCCGCGATTTAAGGTTATGGAAGAATATTTATAGAACCAAAGGAATTATGTTTATAAAGTTATTTACGATGAATATACAAACAATTTTAAATAAATACATTTCTAGGTTATATTGCTTAGGTTGTGAAGTGATCAACATAACCTACTTCCTAACCTATTTATCCAAGAAAAATAGCGATAATTACTGGGAGTTTTAGTTCAAAGATGTTCAGAAGCCCTGCAATCTGTTAATCGTTTATAGAGACAATATTTGTAAGGCAAATTGCATGCAAAGCGGGAGCGATAGCGGAGTTATTTAGTTTAATGGGATCATATAACATTAAAGCTGGAACTCCCGTCACATCTTGGACGTGTCGCTACATCTACCTTCCCCTCTTTCTCTGACAAACTTAAATCTCTATTCAATATTAAACCTTGCGATTGAGTACATTCTCTATATATTGGATGTCAAAGTCTTGCAGTACTCAGTTCTGTAATTCTCCTTTGATGTTAGGGTTGATTATCATGCTTGGAATTCGAGTGGCAATATATGTAGAGAGTCTGTTACATGCAACAATTTCAGTAATCTGACGTACGCAAACTACAAAATTGATATAACGAGGGTCTACTATATTTCAATAACTCCATAATGCACGTAACCAGTTAAAGTGGCAATATAACGAGAGTCCACATTTCTGGTAAAACGATTCACCTATTTTTGCAGTAATCGAGCTAAAATATTAGGAGCATCAAATTGCCATGCATTCGAATCGTGCAATAAAAATGCATCCAGCTTGCATAACGTTGTACTCATTCGTACACATGGTCGATATACAGGCAATTTTACCATTTTGATTACGCTAGCGCTGTATCTTCGGTGGAGGAAAAAAAATGGCTCTCTCTCCTCTCAGTGGGTGTCGATCATTTCATACAGTTGTCACCGATATGACACCGCAGAAATTTTGATTGTTTCTCGATGTTGTTTCGAGCGGCACGTTTCGTCGAGGCAGATGTAGATTGCATACGGGAGGGTACCTTAATTCGAACGACGATGACGAATGACTGTACTGGGGCCAGGGATCTATATTGGACGATGACTGCGACGACGATCGTTGATTGCTTGCGAAAATATTGACTTCTGTTACGTACAATTTTATATGGGGTTGCGTAAACGTATGGTGACACGAAACTTGATATTTCTCGTTTGTACAATTTAAACTGTGTGCAATTGAATGGCTTTGAAGATGACATTTTATTTATGACATCAGAGGAATTGCAAAATTGTTAATATAATTCGTTAAGTAATATGGGGAATTATTTCGGGATAGTGGCAATAAAGGTTGCATTTACAAACTTGTGTTAACTTGTAGACTGGGTGTTCTAGTTAAAAATTTAATAAATGGAGGAATTTTTAAGTTTCAAAGTTGAGTACTAAATGTAGGGATTTCAGAGATCTAAAAATTTAGAGTTGTAGGAATTAAGGGATCTTGGATTCAAGGAATACACATGGAGATTTATAGAACTGTGGGATATGGAGTTATGGGGAAATAAGGATGTGGGGATGTAAGGATCTAGGGATATGTTCACAAATGTTGAGGTTTACGGGTTTAAGGAGACGTAGGGATACAGGGATTCAGAGATTTCAGTATATATATAAAGAGATTTAGGGGTATATAAATCTAGGGATTTAGGGACACAGAGAATATCTTTGAAGCATTCATTACAAAGTACACAAAGTACGGTCACGAAATCACGTCCTAAACTACCAAAATGCATAAAGAATCGTCGCACGCGAAAGCTGCACGTTATATCGTCAGAACGAAAGCGGAAAACGTGTCCACCGTACATCAATCGTCGATTAATCACCGGAATTCACGACGATATACAAATCACCGTGCACTCGAGATCGATTTCTCGCGAGGACCGTTCGCTGCCCGATGAAACATCGGGTATTAATCCTTGACGATCCTGTTTTACGGACGGTCGAGAAATCGATTATCCTCGAACAATAATAATTCCCCTTTATATGTCACGTTATAGAGCCGAGGCGACACAGTTGATCGCGATGCAAGCGTCGGCATTAAGGGAATAGCTTATATCCGTTGGGGAGATTTAGACGATCGGGTCAATCGGGATCAATCGCGATGTAATTGAATCGGGCATCGTAGAAAACTGATAAACAATATCGAGAGTCACGTTCGACGCTTTACGACGAATCTTTTTGTGCCGAAGCTTTACGCGCCATTGAAGCGATGATCAAATTGTGTTTTTAGTGATTTTAATGTGACTTCTGAAACACGGTGGAATTTTAGCTGATAGGTTTATTGGAGGATCGAATGCGATTAGTTTAGCGATAAAGGGACGGAATTCTTTGAAGATGTGTAGAATCGGTTTTGTGTGACACGGTTCTGCAGAGAAAATGGCGGCGTGTCTAGGGAATTGAATGGTGGGACGTTCGAAGGAGATTACATACTTTAAGTCACGTTTCCTTTTATCGAGATCGTATTTGACAGATAGTTCTTATCAAGATTATATTTTTCAAGATTACTTTTTAATCTAGATTTTTCAAACTTGATTATATTTTAATCTAGATTATACTTTTTATAATTTTAATTTGCAGAATGCTCTTCAAGATGGATTATATTATGAAGATTATACTTTTCAAGTTTGATTATGTTTTTAATATAGATTATATATTTTACAATTTTAATTTACATTTTACTTTTCAAGCTAAATTATACTGACGATATTATACTTTTCAGTTAGATCAAGATATTTATGAAAATTATACACCAATGAATTTATATGAAAGTGTACATGTATATTAAATTGAAAAATTGTAATATTAACATATGTATTGCGTGTACTATTATAACTTGTATAATTTATGCTATTATTTTATCAGTAAGTATATTTACATACACTGCGTCGTAACATAGCGAACACAAAGGAAAACACATAACTGCCGACATTTGGAGGAATTGTAATTCCAACAAAAAAAATGTCTTCAACTCTTTCGTTATTCTGTATGAAGTTCAGCAAACAACTTCCACAAAGCTGAGCTCGTTTCTAATTCATGTGCTTGCGATTTGGTTGACGATCGCGTGACGCGGAAGACTCTTTGAATCCTCGGAGTAGAATCGACCAATCTGGTTATTAATTAATTACTGAATTGCAGCTACAGATTAACTTTTCGTTTAGATGCATTAAAATAACGTAGGTATATTCAGATATTTATAGACGAATAAGATTAATAAAGTGGAAATTTTTTGGAGTTTTGTTACATCCGAATTTTGAGGTTATGTGTCTTTGGGGATTTTGGGAATTTAGGATTTGGGGGTGTGAGACTTTAGGATGTTAGAACTTTGAGGTTATCTGACTTCAGAAGTTCTGGACTTTGAAGTTTTGAAATTTTAGGATGACACAATTTTTGAAGTTCTGTCACCTTGTCTTCAGGACTTTAGAATTATTAAATTATAAAATTTCATTCGAACATTTCTCATAATATTCGAACTTTAGCTTTTGTATATTATTTTTGACGATACAATTACGAATCTGTAAGACCTTGAATGTATCGAGTTAACAAAAGAAATGTCTTTTAAAAATTTTAAATGTTCTAACAACGAAATCCTTTAAACCTCCGAATTTCGAGTTCCAAAGACCAGGGGTGAAATCTGCCGTGTTACAATTAAAAAGACTTTACTCCCCATAGAAACTGAGCTGGATCTGGTACGTCCCGACAAAAAGACAAGTCCCAGACCGCAGATCGAAGAACAATCGAATTCCCTTTGTTTCTATCGCAATTTTTCTTCTCTCGAAAGCGCGTGTACGTTGATTTGCGAGCAGCACAATTACTTCCAAGCGAAAAACTCGCACAGATCGAATGGGTTTCCGATGGAAACAGAAGCAAATCACGGCTGCAGACACTGCGGAGGATTATACCGGAAGCTGCTTTCATAAATTATGCGATTTATCTTAGAGGGCGGAGGCTTTTTTCGAATAACGATGAGCTCAAGTAACCTGCGTTGCTCTATCTCTTCTTTCCCGATGTTCCTCACCCTCGTCCGTCGAGGGTGAACACGAAAATCAATTTGCCCCATCGGGACGCTGATTCGACTCGATATTTTCTTGACCATCGTGAAGAAATAGAATTTCCTTCTCATCGACGAGCCACGGACTCGTTTAAACTTATTGGATTTCTTCTTGTTTTTCCCTTGCTTGTGCCTTTGATCCTCCCGTTTTTTGTTACGGGACGATACTGAACGCACGAGTGACGATGTTTCTTTTGAAAACGTTCCGGCAAATTATAACTTATGAAAAATTTCCCACCCCTCGCTTCTCCAACCCCATAGTGCAAACTTCCGTTTAAATTGATAGGGGAATAGAAGCTGTAAAAGAAAATAAATAAAGAGGAAAAATTGACGAAGAATTAATGAAGGATGAAAATAAGTAAACGAAGAGTAAATAAATAAAGGGCAAAAATAAATGAACGAAGAGTACATAAATAACGGGCAAAATAAAATAAACAAATAATTAATAAATAAAGAACATAAATCAGTACACGAATAATAAATAAATAAATAAATCAAAAATAAATAAATAAAGGACAAAAATAAATAAACGAAGAGTAAATAAATAAAAGGCAAAAATAAATGAACGAAGAGTACATAAATAACGGGCAAAATAAAATAAACAAATAATTAATAAATAAAGAACATAAATTAGTACATGAAGAATAAATAAATAAATAAAGGACAAAAATAAATGAATGGAGTGTAAATAAATAAAGGAGAAAAATATAAAAATAAAGAGCAAAAATAACAAATGAAATATAACAAGATTACATCATTTGTCGGCTCGGTAAAAATTAACATAGAGAACCATAAAAAATCGCACGATTGAACAGTATTTTCAGGAAAAAACCCTCTCCGATATTTGTAAGAAAATTCGAATATTCAAATTGCCCGGGAAAAATAGTACGCGCTGTACAAACAAAAAGGTGCAATGAATCAGAATTGTAATACGAAAATATACCGGAGCGAAGGTACATTTTCCTAGCATCGAATATGCAAAATAAAGGACAATAAACAGCAAACCTAAAATATCTCTCGTATTTCTCTGTTGACAGAGAAGGTTAGATAAATTTTGCACATTTTCGTTCGATTCGAGCGAACGGAATATCGATTCTCGCGTGTTTCGCGAAACCGAGAGCGTAAAAAAAAAAGAATAAATTGTACTAGTGATTCGAATGACCAATTCCATGTTTTCTCTTCTTTATGGAAAATTTACGAACGTTCCTGTCGGTTTTATCCAACTTTTATTAGCGGCAGATTCGCTTTTCGACGAGATTCGAAAATTCCAGCGCGAGGACAGAAATGGTGGTCGTCGAAAAAAAGAGACGAAACGATTTGGTTAAAAGTTTGAAGTATGGGCAGCGAATTTTTTCGTTTTTTTCTTTTTTGCCCGGCATCGAGAAGCACGCAAGTTTTTCAGCATTTCCATTCAACTTTGAGCAACAGGATACTGGTTCCTCTGGTATCGATCTCCTTGTGTGTATAGAACGGCAGAGAAATAATGATAGAGCAAAAAAATGAAAAGAGAAGAAGAAGGAAGAGAACGATTTGTTTAAAGGTTTGAATTACGAGCTCCATATTTCCCTGGCAGCGAAATAACGCAAGTTTTTCAGCATCTCCGTTCGAGTTTCCATTGAATCCGAGAGCTTTCTCGCATGCGATAAACCCAGATATCGATATATTCGTTTTTTTGTCTCTTTGCCGCATTATACGAATAATAGAAACGGGAACAGTGTCTGAAGTTTTCTTTCTGGGCACCATTAAACCCTTCTAAATGTGCGGTTTTACCATCAACGACGCGGAATAATTTTCAACAATAGCTTCAGCTTTTTTCAACCATTTTGAGATGTGGAGGAAGTGTGAAATTAATTTTAGAATCACATTACTTTTTACTAGCTTTGAGCAATGTCTCGATTTGTTAGGTAAATAGAACATTTTTATAGTGCTTCCAGTGAATATTAATAATATATGATGAAAATACTTGATAATATATAATGAACAGTTATTTATTGCGCTAGCTATAACAATAAATTTAATTCTAATAGCTGTAACAACAAATATAAGCACAGTAACTATGGCAATAAATGTAAACACAATAACTGTAGCAACAAATTTAAACACAGCAACTGTAACAACAAATATAAACACAGAACTATAACAGCAAGTATAAAGACAAGTATAGCAAAAAATATAAATACAGTAACTATAACCTCAAATATAAATCCACTAGCTGTAACAACGAATATAAACACAATAACTATAACAACAAATATAAACACAATTAACAGTATAAATAATATAACGTTTATAACATAAATAACTAATGGCTAGTAAATAGCTAAAAAATACCTGTGTATCAATAAAAACCTTGTTCGTAAACGAACCTCCTTGCCACTATCCGTTACTTGCACCATTTGTCAGGTGCGTTAGATCACAGCTACGATATTAAAGGAAATTGAAATCCGTCAATTTGGTATTATTGACTATGCAAATTATTAAACTTGAATCTGCGTATCAAAAATTGCGTCCAAATTAAAAATTCGAGTAAGATCTGTGCGTCACGAGTGAAAATAGATTAAAAACAAATTAGTAATCGAACCTCGAGAAGCTCAGAGGGTACGTTGAGAGCACTTAGCAAACACACGATACAATCGAGCACTAGCAGTCGTACGGACAACGTCGGCGAAGTTTATATAAACTCTGTGAATTAGCAACAATTGGCCTTTTTACATAATTCCACGCCGCTGGCGTTCACTCGATGGCTCAATGTTCTCCAGAAACAAGGATCCCATGGAACAATCTTCAGCGCGAACCTTTCAAGCTTGAAACACGAAACCACTCGTTCCGTCGCCGGCAATTAGGCAGAGTTTAATTGAAAGTAGGCCGGCCGGGAATGAGGATTTATTGTGTCCAGTCTTCTTGAACGTCTAACGACGCCTGAGACGAGAACGAGTCGTCAACGAGGACAATAATGACGAGAAGGTCAACGAAGAAGGCTGCGAATGTTGTTGATGCAGGCTCACGGAGGTACTAGGTGCACTATTTGTTCAGAAAACAAATAGTAAACAAGGGAACATGGGAGCAGAGTGGTACGCTACTGAGATACAACTCGGAACAGAAGGTCTGAATTAGTTCTGAGTTTCAAGCTTTCAAGGTTCCACGGTTTTGTAGTTGTGGACAGACAGGTTTTACTGTTCTTCATTCTCGTTTCAAGGTTTTTCAGTTATAAGGTATTAAGGATCTTTCAAAATTTTAGAGTTTTAGAGTTTCATATTTTTGAGGTTCTCAAGTTTGAAGATCTTCAAGCTTCTAGGGCTGCAAGGTTCGAAGGTCCAAGTGCTAACACTTCAAGGTTTCATTTCAATGTTCTGACACTTCAAGGTTTCATTTCAATGTTCTGACACTTCAAGGTTTCATTTCAATGTTCTGACATTTCAAAGTTCTAACACTTCGAGGTTTCGATGTTCCAAAGTTCCAAGTTTCCAAAGTTGCACACTTTCAAAGACTTCAAAGACTTCAGGGACTCCAAAGTCTCAAACCTCTAAAATTGTAATGAAATAGAAAGTTTGCATAGAAAGTTCCAAAGTTTCAAAGTCCCAAACCATTAATGTTCCTATATTCTAACATTCCACACTTCCACATCTCCAAAGTTCCAAATATTTAAATTCCCAAAGTTGCAAGCATTTAAAATACGCGCCATTTGTGTTATACCGCCATTTTCTTCTCCATCGCCATAATTTGATAATTGGTATTTAACTTAGCCTTCTTTGCTTAACTTCCCTCTGTTTACTTTATTTTCTTTGACGACGTATTTTCACCGAGAAGTGGTGGATGCGAAGATTCGTAAAAAACAACCCTGTGGAACCTCAGCAACCCTCGAAACGTGATACCGACTCGTTTCACTTAGTTTTTATTCCACGCTGTAAATTTTCTATCTCGTATCGCGTGACTGATAACGCGAACCTCCGCGTTCTGTTTTACGTAACTTACTTTTATTAAACAACATGTAGTTTATGTAAATGTCCACTTTTGTTTATGACGGTAGATCTTGTAGTTAACTTTAATGGGGATATATTCGGATTTGCCTTCTGTTTTATGCAAGGAGAAACCAGTTAAACTCTTTTTACTTGGATAAGGAACAAGAAGCAACCAAGTGTTCCTTAATTATTAACTATTTTTTTTTCAGTTAAAATTTTATATCTTTTTTTATTCTTTATATTTCTAATTATGCAAAATAATTTTGGTAGAAAAATTATAATGAATGGTTGTTTAATAAGCGGTTGTTCAACAGATAGTCACTTAACAAGCGGTTACTTAACAGGTAGTCAGTTAACTGGCTGTTACTTAACGGACAGTCATTTAACAAGTAGTTAGGTAATAAGACAATTATCCAGTACGTAATCTTTATATTCTATACATAATTTATACATCGTTTATTATGAAATTGTCACGTGAGTACAGGTTTAACTAAATGTATTCACTTTTGCACATTTCTTTTTTAAATTGTCCAAATTGTACAACAGATTTATCGATAGAAAATTGTAAATACAATTACTAACTAAAATTATGCACAACGAACAGAATATTTAATTTAAATGTTACTTATTGAAACTTGATTAAGGAACAATGAAGGTATATGATTCAATAGATTTTGTTTCGCGCGATAAAAAAAATGTCTGTTATCGAAATTTCACGATTTACCGCCGTTTCACGATGCTCCTCGTCGAGTCTGTTTGTCATCGGACCTTTTCCCGACGTCGTTTACCGGAAGTGATATTGAATCGAGGCAATCGACTATTTGTAATCGAAGAACGTCAGCCCGCCTCTGGTCCGTTGCTAATTATATTCGGACCGTGGTATCGAATGCAGTCGGTGGCAAACGGATTCCAACGGGTGTTTTCGACGTTTGTCAATGGATTCTAGCGTTTTTAAAAGGCAAAAAATAAGGGCGGAAGTGGCCACTTATCGATGCCGAGTTCACGTTTTCGTTTGTCTCGAATAAAACGAATCGAACGCAAATGCTGCTGCGAAAACAATTTTCGACATGTTTTATTTTCGAGCACCCCTTGAAACATTGTACTCGATACACTGTCACGAACAAATTGTCATAAATAATTCTGTATTAATTATTTATTAAGGTCATCTCTGTCGTTTTACATTGCTACACGTTAACCCCTTAACCTACAATTTTCTGGACGGTGCGTCATTCATTACAACGCGAAGACAACTGAAGAAAGTTAAAAAGTTAGGTACATTATGCATTCAGTGATCCTTGATTACGTAGACTGTAATCAGAATTGAACGTAAAATTCAATTGCAATGAAAATACGAGTCTGGTGTATCGCATCCGAATCTTGTGTGTCACGAGTGCGTCACGAGTAAGGCAAGGGGTTAACTATACAAGACATACTTTACATAACACAGTCGTCAAATAAAGTGTAGAGAAAACACGATAACACGGAAAATATGTTGCAAATCAATTTCCTATTTAATCACTTTCAGTAAAATACAAATAAAAGTAAATTAATCGAAAATATTGTGTCGGTCAATTAACGAGAGAGGTCTATGACGCCAAATTAAATTGTGTTTGGTATCCACTCCTGGGTGAAAAAATGTGATTGATATAATAAAAATAAAAGTGATGGAATTGATAAGTACCATTTTGAAACGAACAACGAAATTGCATAAAACCGTGAATTAGAAAAGATAATTAGACAAGTGTAACAAAATCTAATTAGAGACGGAGAAACATTCTGTTTATACGTTTGCCGATTCTTTCTCCAAACGTTGCAACCGATTCAACGAACAGAAAGGACAGGTGAAAATGGGGGTTTAATGAAATTCTTAATGGTGCTACGGTTAAAACGCTTTTCTAAATGCACCACCACCGGGGAGCCTCGAATTATAAAAGGTCGCTTTTAGATGCTTTTAACAGGCATAAAAGAAGAAAGGGAACGGAGCTTGATTATTTTGTGCATTTTAAGATATACCGTGGTAAAAAAAGGAGAAGAAATTTCTTAGCGGAACGTTTCTTCGTGCATCAGTGACGGCATTGTGCAAGATTTTTATAGACCATTTTATTTTACATTATATCCTCATGGTTAAGACTTTTAATTAATTTGTCCATCAATTCACTAAATCTTTTCTTATTTATTTTATTCACACTTCTTTTGATTGTTTTATGCTCACTTTTGTTTCATATTATTTATTTTTAACGTGAAGTGTAGATTGTTTCATCAAATTTTAATTAGTAGATTTGAAGTTTTAAAATTAATTTTAATCTATTGATTGATAATTAGCAAAATTAATTTCTGTCTGATGCATAATTATTAAAATTAATTTTAATTTCTTGATTGATGATTATCAAAATTATTTTTAATCTATCGATTGATAATTATTGAAATTAGTATCTCAATAAATTTGTAGACATATAACTGAAAATTAGTACTAAAATTTTTAACTAGTGATATTCAATGTTTATACTAAAAATAAAAAAGAATAATAAAATAAATAATAGTGACAATTTTTAATAATTGTAAATATAATTTTTGTATTGTTAGCTAATCTTATTGCTTAGTAGTGCTTCCATCGTTTTATGGTTTATGAACTACCCTGTACATGCAACGAGCTTTAGAGATTAAGTGAAATCACACTTCCAAAGGCATCGACAAGAGAAACGTCACTTGTAAATTACAGTGAGTTACCGAGGGCTAAACTCCTGCTAATTGGTCTGCATTTGCAGATTCGATTTAATTTATCCGCATTGCTTATCGATGGTGCCTTGTTCAATTAGCGGTACATGTTTAGGCTGGACAATTCTGACACAACTGCTTTTTATTAGCAGTATTCACTTGCTACTTAAATTAGTCGCTATTTAATATTTTTCATTTAGGTATTGGTACAGTCGTCGATTAATTATTGAAGAAAATATTCGAATGAAAATGTATGTTGCTTAATTTTTTTCGTCACAAACAATTGTCGACAAATAGGTATATTGTAGATACAATAAATAATTGTACAAAATAATTAATTATGTATTAGATGTAATTATAGACAAGTGTACTTGATGGTAAATATGAAAATTGCAATCAACAACCCTTAAAATAACCCTTAAAGTAATGCATAAAATAACCTAAAACAAAATTAAATGATATGAGATAAAATAAATTGAAAATTATACCTGACAACCCCTAAAATAATCCTTAATATGACCCTTAAAATACAGTAACCCCTAAAATAACCCTTAAAGTAACCCAAAATAAAATAAAATATGAGATAAAATAAATTGAAAATTTCATCTAACCTAAATTGAAAATTATACCTGACAACCCCTAAAATAATCCTTAAAATACAGTAACCCCTACAATTACAATAACTCCTAAAATAACGCAAAATAAAATAAAATAAACTGAAAGTGTCAGACTTTGAAAGAGAAAGATTCAGATCCGTTGGAAAGCACTATCGCATCCCTGTAAATACATATATCGGCCATCAGGTAGAATAATTTTACAAGCCCCAAAATGCCAGCTAGTTTTCCCCGCCATAAAACAGACGATCTCTCGAGGATCGATTCGTAAATTCGCGAGATGGCTGGCCCCGTAATCGAAGATATTTATTATATTTATGAGCTACTTACAGGAACACATTCACCGAGAGAGCTTACCGTGTCTTTTCGAAAAGAGCCTCGGATAGAGCTGAACCACTCTGTGATAATTTATGCCGTCACATCAGCGACTTCTCCTGCTTCAAATTCTCCTTCAACTAGTCTTACATCCTCGAAGAATCTTCCAAAATAAAATGGACGAGTTACTCAACTTTTTCTTCGCTAACTTATAACGAGACTTCTTTCTCGAAAAAAGAGAATTCGCGTTCTCGCGCCGAGAATTATTTAACGTTATGCAAAAGTTTCTGTCCTCTTTATGGCAATATTCTTTATTAACTCTCGGAGCCGGGTCAATTCCGACCCAAATTAGATACTTCAATTTTTAACCGAAAAATTCTCATACACGGATATTTTATGAAATTAAAATTATCATTGGTCCATAATTGTAAGAGTGTTTTTTATTAAAATATTTCATCCTTCGTACATGTGCAAACATAATTATATATTTAATATATGACAGTATAATTATAAATACATTTATTATCAGAAGAATTGTAAAATGATAGAAACTTGTGCTATTTCGTAAGCTAACTACAATTATGAATGCCATTTGAAACTGTTAAAAAATAAAATTGTCTTCGTTTAAAAATCTGATCTACTATTTATTTTGAAACAATTGTAGTCCAACAAACAAGAAAGTAGAAAAGAAATTAATAGTATTTACGAAGGTTTAACGAACACCGACTCACCGTTCGTGTGATAGAAATTGCAGCTCATCGGTTAAGGGTTGATACAAAGGGGGTGAAAAAAAGATAGCGAAGAAAGGTGCAGACACTATCGAAGATACCCGAGGACGAGAACGAATCACAATTGAGTTTTTCTCGAGGAGGTTCGCAAAGATTGATGGTTTTAGTGTCGCAAAGAGTCGTCAGACTGTTTCCTCGAAGACGAACGAAACGAAACTCCGAGCAAACAGTCGTTCAATGCCGACAGATGACACGCGATCGATTTGCATTGGGACACGAATCGATGGGAATCGTGTCCAGACGAGATTATCCACGACGAACGACTAAACAGCTACAGCATGCTAAACTACTTCAAATACACAATTTTACTTAAATTGTTTATTAAACGATTTGTTGCAAAATTTACTAATATGAACAAAATGTGCATATGTACAGTGCATATGGAACAATATGGACAGTGCACTAAAGAATAAATAAGTGAATTAATGAACAAATATAAACAAATATGGTGGTTATATATGTCTATATATTTGCAATAATAATAATAAAAAAATTGTATAATCATTGACTGATTATTTTGACCAATTGTTCCACTATGATTGCTATGACTTGTTGACTTGTCATAACTATATTGTTAAGTAAGGTTCAAATTATCATAAAATATATTTGCATAATTGTCGAACAGTTTTACGAAACAGTGTAAATATTATACTTGAGAATTGATCTAAACGATAAATTCATTCTCCATGCGGCTAAATGTAGAATGTCGGACATTTCAAGGTAGTCCGACGATGCTAAATAGAAAAACTAAGAGGTGCTAAATGCACGCAAATCGTTTTAAAATTAGAAGCGTTGCCTCGCGAGATAAATCGAGTAATTAAATCAAGATTACACTTGAAATTAGTAGACCGCTACTTTTTACAGGGGAAATTTATTGAAAGCGTAAATGAATTTTAATTAAAACGAAATGTTGCTTCCTGCCGCTCATTTTACTGACGAGTACTTGGAAACTTTGCGGAAATTTCATTCGCGCCTACGAACTTTATTAAACTTCAAACGTTTGTGTTTTATGAAGTCACCGGGACATTCATTTTTCTTGGAATCTTCCATTTTTGTAATTACTCGGTGGAGATAGGAATAAAAGAGGTGGGAATTTTTTGTGGGACTTTGTAGGTTAGGATTTTGGGATTTTTTGGATTTTGGGATTTGAGAATTGGAGATTGTATAATTTCTAACTTTTACAATTTTTGAAATTTCGAACTTCAGAATTTTTGTACATTGGCACTAGCAGATTTAGGGACTATAGAACCTAATTTCAGGTCTTTGAAACAATAAAATTATGACATTTTTTAAAGTGAATGTTCAACAAAGCTTCACATACAGTGACTTATCATTATATTTCCATCATAAATATCGTCAGTGACCAGTAAATTCCCCGTCGTTCGGGCTTTCGCTCTAGCACCGCCCCCTACCACGATAGCGCACGAAGACTCACGAATACTGCCGAAATATCGCTAATGCTATCGCGTCGTCACTCTTCACTACAGTATAGCAAGCGTTCAACTGTATTCTATATCTTAACCTTCACAATATAAACCTTCTTACAGACACAAAAGTAAAAATTGGAAGAGGATATTGGTAAATGCATAGACTATTTAACACTATATCTTAACCTTCACAATATAAACCATCTTACAGCTACAAAAGTAAAAAATGGAAGAGGATATTGGTAAATGAATAGACCAATAATAAAAATCCTTTGACACATCTCCGTTTCCTCGACGATTTATTTATTTATTCTTTAGATCTTACAAAAGAACATATAATACATATTACGGCTTGACAGTGAATCCATAAGTAGTACAATATCCAAAAACCTTAGAACATATCGGTTAGCGCACTCACGCTCGTTACCTTAACTTAATCGTTCAGATTCTAGAAAAAATGGTAAAAATCCTCAAAAACGTCGATAGACACGTGTCAATAGAGGTTGCTTACGTACCTATCACGTTGTATAATACAATACGATATATAATCACGATTCGACGTTTCTTGAATTGCGAACAACGATGCTGTTGGCGAAACGAGGGAAAGAAACAATAATCAACCGTAATGCAAGAATGAAAAATGGCGTAAAAAGGAACGTTGTGTCCTCCGTTCATCTAAAAAAAAAAAAGAACAACCATTTTCAAGAGATTTCTCTCTTTTGCATCGGTTGGACACGTTCCTTTGCTCGATTGGCTCGTTTTAACGATATATCCGTTTTAAAGACAACTGTGATCAAATGGCGGACCATGAATCGTTCTGTTAATGAGCATCCTAACGACTAACACCGAACTTTCCTTATCTTTGGTACCTACGAGCTTAATATTTCTTTTTTTATTCTCAGAGGATGTATGTTGTGTGTGTGTCAGTGTGTGTATGTATGTTTCTATGTTTTCGAGTGTGCGAGAGAGAGACAGACAGACTTTATTAGTAAGTTAGAGAGTTGTACTTAAGCCTAGCTTACGTTATATCCTATTATGATCATCGAGAATCAAAAAACTCGGAACACGTCTCTAGGACACGTTTAACCTCGAATTTAATGAGAACGCTCTACGCACGTGAAACATCATGGGAAACGTGGACCACCGTGCTTTGCTGCTGGTTTAACACTTTGACTGCCAGGAGATCACCTAATATCATACATTTTTCACATTCAATAGAAAATAACTATGTTCACAAAAACCACATTCGTTACATAAAATAACATCTCCACATTTGTTACGTAAAATCAAATTTTCATATTGTACAAATAAATAAAGTGCAAATATATAAGACAGTAAATTTCCAACATTATGTTTATCGATAAAATCAAAACTTGTAAAAGGTTTAAATAATTACACCATTCAAATTTATTCATCACCTATAACAATAAATATTTAGAAGTTTTCTAATAGATTTAAAAAACCTAGTCCTTACAGCCTTTTTAAAAGTGCAGACTTTATTTCATGCACTTAATGATTTCGAAATGTTTCAACGGAACATAAGGTAGAAACGGGTGTCCGTAGCTAACAGTAGGTTTAACGAGGTAAAGAAGAGAATTGAAAGGTGAGAATTAGGATAATGGTGTGCAGGGTGATCGTTATTACAACGTGCGGCCATTACAACGTTCTACGTACGGCCATTTTCATTGCGGCAGTCAAGGTGTTACGAAATAACGTGGCGCACGCGGTAACCCCGTATAATTCTATTTATTCTCTCTCCCCTTTGTTTTATCTCTCTCTCACTTTATATATATTTATATCTACCCTTTCTTTTCCCTTCACCTTTTGTCTCCCTTTGTACGCGTGCGTGCGTCTCGATTGACAACAGACGTCGTGCCACAAAATGCCATTTTGCAGGACGCTTTGGATCACGTAAAACAATCACGATGACGAAGAGGTTAGAATTAAATCACTAGAAACGACACTAGGATGCTGGCGGACTGATGCAAGAAATTTTTACAACTTATAATAAAGTTGTAACCTGTTAACTTGTAACGTTGTTATTTTAATTAATAAAATTTTAGTTCCTTAAATTGGTTTTACTATTTATAAGTATTCTGCAAATTATTGTCTCAGGCATATCTTCGAGACCACTCGATGCTAATTTAATTTTGCTGCTTAACTTTGGAATACAAGTTGCTGCATTTATTCATGGTTTCAATTAGGATTACTGTTATGTACGCTTCGCTGCACTCCTCGATACCAACGGAATATAATTTTTAATTAAAACCGCCCCGTTATCTCGTCATTATCCTCCAAGTTAATCAGATTCAAATATGCCAATTTAAATCACTTGATTCTCCAACAAAGTTCTGCATAACTGTTCTTGAAATCCCGAAAGAAATGCGATCTGTAGATCAAGTTCCGTAATTATGTTCTCAAAAGCCAGCGTTCCTCGTGTCGTCTCATGTTCACACTATTTAACGACATTGGCGAGATATAATTAGAATAGAAAAGATTTTTGCGGTATAATTCGTTGGATCAGCTTGCTCACTTGCTCTTCTTCAAACGATTAACCCTTTTCGATCAGAAAGTCGAACTAAATATTTTAAGTTCAATTTTTACTGTAAAATTCATTTAACTCAAATGATTCCTCCCACGTAAAAATTTACTATTATTTAAAATGATAATATTATTCAACATATATCTCTAAGAACTCTTCGGATATTTAACTATTGTTCAAATTTTGATTCAACCTACACCTTACCAAAAATATCTGTCATCATAAAGACCTTAACGGATGCAAATTTTCGACCAAAAAGGGTTAAAACGTTCAACTACGAATCTCCATCAACATTAAACCCCGTCGTCTCCGGCCACGTCATTTTGCAGTCCGACCATTCATATACTATATATCGCGATACTCTATATATTATGATAACGCATATACTATGACAAACAATCTCAACATTATCGATAATTTTTTTTTAATCCTTTAGCTATTCTGTCCTCTGTTGCTAGATCGCGCTGGGGCAAGCGATACTCCACGTTATCAATCGGTCGTCCACTATTATCAGGGACCAATACAACTTGTTTTAGATTATTCTTCGTTCGTTTCACGTTACGATAAAAGCGACGCGGGGATTTTGCGGGGAACAACAGCAAAATTCGTCAAGTTCGTGGTCCATCGATCTCACACAGGATTGCTACGTTAAATTAATTAGAAGGCAATCGAACTTAGGCGTGATTATACTTGGTCGTAACTTTATTGTGCCTCTCGTGCGAACAGCTCTGGATTCAAAGATGGTAGACTGTTGCAAGATTCACTGTATCCAATTAATTAGCAAAATATGGACTAGGAATTTAGGAATTAGGGAGAGCAATATTTAGGTGACTACGAGGACCTAGGGGAAGGACGTAGGAGGACCTAGGAAAGCTTAGGGTCAAAGTTTAGGGTCCGAGTGGAGAATGTGGTCTAGGGGGAGCCTAGAGACTAGAAGGACCCTAAGGACTAGAGAGAGTCGAAAGAGGAGGTCTAGGCCCAGGTACCTTTGTACTCGGAGGTCTAGGGACTACGGGAGTCTAGGGACTACAGGGAGTCCGAGGTCCCAGAGAAAATGAAGGATTTAGACAATTAAGGGTTTGAGAATTAATAGGAAACCTAAGGCAAATTTCAAAGGAATATAGGGAGCCTAGGGAACCAAAGTGAACCTAGGAATTCCTGAAAACCACTGTCCTATTTTTAACCCAGAGTTCGACGATTATTCTCTTTGACTGTAGTTAAGGTCCAGCAACGATCGAGCTGTTAGCACGAGACCGTCAGCACTCGCAATGTACATTAGCCTCAAAATCCTCCTATCTAACGACTATGAATAATAAGTTAACACCTAGGGGATGGCACAAAAAATGAACGAAGCGAAACAGAAAGGTACTCACGATAATTCAGCAGAAGAAGAAACGCTCGTCTATGATACAAAAGCAACGACGATATCATCGTGAGGCATCGATTCCTCGAGCACGCAGCTCTTTTATCGTCTCGTTTTACATCTCGTCCGGCTCGTACGGCGTAGAAAACCGTACGAGGATTCTGTTCAGGGCGACGAGCTCGCTCTCGATTGTCTGACGTTCAATTAGGCGTCGCAATTAACGCTCTGCTCGCTGAAGGAGCCTCGACGGAGACGAAGGGACGACGTTAACACACGCTTCGGAGGGAACGAAGACGCCACTGAATTCGACGCCTAGAATTCGTTAATTTATTCATTGTATATGCCGCGGAAAATTGCCGACGGCCGAGCGGATGGGTGAAGCCGGAAAGACGATTCACGGGAAAATCGTCGTAGACCTCGAGAATAATGGAAATCGGAAACTTTCATTCGTTTTGGAACGAAAGACTTGTTACAGAAGGTTCAAATAGTGCTGCATTTAATGAACACTTCACTTTGATGTTTCACGAAGTTTGTGCTTCTCTTCCACAACTCGGTTTATTAAACACAAGATGGACGATATTGTCAACATCATGTTTCAGAGATTAGTTTGCTATGGTTTGTGCAAACAAACAGTCTTTCAAGTTTGAGAAAATGATAGATTTTGTGGATGGTTCCTCAATTGTTACGGACCCTTCACAAATTCTCCTGTTTATAGCAGTTTGTACAAACATTTCAACACAGCATTCAGGTTTGAGGAAGTACAGAAAGTTTTGAATAAAGGAATACGCGTGAGGGAATACATTTAAGAGATTCTGTACGGAGTCATACTTGTCTGTACAAACATTTTTGAAGACAAGTTTGAAGAAATTTATGTGCTCCATTTTAATTTTAAATCTTTATGCATCAAAAGTGAGATCTGCTGTAAATTGTTCCTCAATTCAGAAAGATTTAATAGATTTTTTATAGTTGCTGTTTGTGCAAACTTGGGTATAGTCAAGTTTGAAGAAGTGTATACGATTCAATCCTCAAACACCTCCCTAAGTTCTTTCTAAATTGTGTACAATTGGCAAACATATTCGATGATATTCTGCATGTTTGAAGAAGTTTGATGAAATTTATAAGTTTGAGGGAGTATAACAAAATTATGAAGGGTTGGAATTTTTGTTAGTTAAAGATGAAAATACAGAACATTTTGACACGATACTGATTCGACGCGAAATTTTTGCTGGATGTTCAATAATTCGTGGTAACGCCGACACTTACAGAACGGGTCGTTGGAGGGTATTGGGGTCGAGTTTTCGAGTTCGGAAAAGTTTTGTGCGTTTCAAAGGCGACAGAGACACGGAATTTCGAGAGTTTCTCGATCTACGACGATCTCAACGCCGATAAAACCAGCGCGATTGCACGGGGAATTGACTAAACGTGGATCGTCCACCGACCAACTTTTCCTTCCGTTCCCATCGTCGAACTCGATTCGCGAGTAAAACGAAATTCTCGCGAGAACCGTCACGTTTGGCCTGAAATCGCCATGGCGTCGTGGAAAAACAATCTTATAGATATATATGTTTATGTGTGTGTTTACATGTGTGCGAACAAGTTAAGCGACGATGATCTGGGCTCGATCGGAAAAGTCTTCGTATATTGCACCTCAAGTTTTGTTGAGCAGATAACGTATCCAAGAAAATGTCATGACGTCATTAATTTATTAACCCTCCTATTTCGGGTCTGTGTGACCCAACTCATACTTTTTTAATTTACTAATTTCTATACCCTGCTGCAACTGAAACTGAGTATATGTTAAATATTTGAAAGTATACTTAAAATTAAATAAAATATTTTTTGTACAATGTATTGATTTTGTATCGGGGTCTATGTGACCCATATCTTTTAAAGTTTATGAACTTTTTTTGTATCGTTGGAATTCGGTGGATCATTCCTCCGTGATATTTTTCCGTTTATCGGAAATGTATTAGAAATAAATTGTTTTAATCCACCGTGTTCGGGTCTATGTGACCCGGCCGCGTTTCCCTGAATTTATGTAGGCTTTACATTCTACACGTTATCGGAATTGGCTTAATAACTGTTTTATTGTGGAATTTATTGAAAATATATTGCAGGTACGTGGTATTGATTTTCCTGCTGTGCTCGGGTCTGTGCGACCCATGCATGTTTTTCCGAATTTACGTATCTTTCTAATTGGAATCTCAACAATTTTTTCATTACATTGTTGTATTGATGTTGGTACTGCGCCGGGTCTGCATGACCCAGTTGCAGCGATCGATACGTATCGGCGTATCGATTGACAAATGTACTCGCGAATGTGTCGTGATATGTCTGCGATATTTTAAAAATAAATATCGTCAACTTTTTTAACAAAATTCGATTATCGAATTTATTCAATTTATCGACGTTTTTTATTGAAATATTTTTTAACTTTTACTCGTTAACGAAGTTGTATTCGTGAAAAATATAGTTAGTATAAATATTTGTGGACGTAGGAGGGTTAATTAATTAATAATCAATTAATGAAAAGTATTTCGTGACGATTAATGAGGTTAGGTGAACTACGATACGATTGTTCTCTCCATTTCATGGACACTTATTGTATACGATTAATACTATTAAAATTATTAATAAAATTGAAAATATTCGATATTAGTAGGCTCGATAATGTCCCTTTTGATTAGATTATCCTGAATACTTATTATCATTTTAATTATTTCGAACACGTTTAGAAGTACCTCTCTTAGTATCGCATACTCCTTTTAAATACAAACAGGAAGTCAATATCATACAACGGGAATATCAACTGCAACTTGTGCGTTAATTACTAGAGTCAATAATATAGAGTCATTAAGGAAATAACCAATAAAACACGACATTAATTACGTAATATCAAATTTTCTACAATTTATCAATATGAACACCGCCGATATCAATATACAAATGTAACCGAAAGAAGAAAACTTCTTTTGAAACGTTTCTGTGTCTTGTTCCAAACATCACGAAGACTTTTTCCCAACGATCACGCGTGTCAGACAAAAAGACACCCCACGCTCGGGATAAACAGTACGTCGAAAAGTCAATGTTACAAAACCGTCACTGAAAAGTGCCTGTTAGATAAGCATATCCTATATAACGGCTCGATATAGAAAGTGAATCGAAAGTGTCTTCTTTCCAGGCGTTTGTGTTTTCTCGTGGAATCACGCTCGATATCCAATTCACCGCGTTTCCGACATGTCCTCAGCGATTCACAATCTCGTGAATGATCCTTCCACGACAACAAAAGCACTCGTGGTATCCTGATCGCGGAAAAGAAACGATTTATTCGACTCAACGTCGTCTCCGTGAAGCTCGACACTGAGCTTCTTCTTCAACAGCTTCATGATTTACGATTTCTTCAGCTATGATACTGTTCACGTAACAGTAATTTAGTTTCATCAATTACTCGATTTTTCTGGGGACTCGATACATTTGGAGTGCTCGGTATTTCCCTGCGCCGGGGGCTCTGGAGGGGCTGCAAGGTAATATTTCGAAATTAGGTTAGGTTTTTGTAAACTTTGATTCATATCTTCAATTACTGATCATTTTTCTTCGATAACTGAGGATATATTCTACTTTTGAAGAGTTCACCATTTAGTTATTAATTTTGGGTAGCTAAAACATATTAAGTCACCAGATAAAGCAAGTTCAATGGTTTGGAAAATTGAAAAACTTGAGAAAATCATGAGCTCGGTCAGACCAGCCAGCAATCTCATCGAAATATTCCAGCGAAGAGAGTCCACAGATGGAGACGACGAAGAGACAGTTCTCTCCGTTTTTCCTTTCGAAGTGCGTGCAAGTCACCAGGCAGATCATCGAGTCTCTGAGGACACACACAACGACGCACACACATACACACAGCCACACAAACGCATACACACACCAGCGCGATTCGCTTATATTTCGGGATACCGAGAAACGTCCTCGTCCTCGTCCACGGGCCGTCCTTCTGATCTGTTTCGTGGGTCGTTTGATGAGCAAAGCCGCTTCTACGTGAATAAAACCGACAGCAGAAGAAGCAGGGAACACGCGAGGACGGATAAATCGAGATGAACAGGCTTGGACGTTGAAGAGGACCAGATAGACCCCGATGAACCCACGCGAGCGTTCTCGTGACGACCTGACGGCTGCTCGGACGCCATTAAATCCTCTCTCGAGGGCTCTGGGCACGGTAGCTCTTCCAATTTCAGGTCGAATAAATTCTTCATGTAACCCACTTTGCCTTCTAATATCTGCATCTGAAACGAATTCGTGAACAATCTTTTAGTTGCGTATTATTTTTTATTAGCTCTGTGTTATTGTGTTGATTGCCATGATTGGACGGTGAGGTTAGGTTAGGACGGAACATTTGTGCGTGGTATGTAACATTGTGCGATGTAATTGTGAGGTGTAATTAGTTTGAGATTGGAGGAAATTGGACAAAGTTATAATTGTTTTAATATTGCAATTTTGTCGAGGTAATTATAATAAGGGACTATTATAAAGTTGCAAATATTTCGAAATGTAAAATTATAAAGTTGAGGTATAAAATTGTAAATGTTTTGAAGTACTAAATTTTGGTGACCATTTTGTATAAAATGAGTAAATGATAGAACAATTTGAATTATTTTTATCTAGCACAGTTTTACATAGATTTAGGCAGAGGTTTGAAGGTTTAATCCGCAGCTTTTACTTTGTAAAATATGACTGTGCTAAAAAATTGAATGAAGCTTTCATCTTTACAACCTTTATTGAGCCCATAGAGAGCTCAGAATAATTCATAATCCTCTCAAACTCTTTGTGTCCCCAAAAAATTCATTACTTAGCAAGTGTTCCAAAACATGATGCCACAATAATATTTTTTAGAATTATTTTATCAAAAATAACAAGTAAAATAATGTCCTGATGAAAGGAATTTTCTGTAAAAACAAACCAAATGAACACTGTTAACAGTACTAATTAAAGTAACAATACTAATTAAACTAGCAATATTCACAAGAATAAACATCAAAGAGATTCTATAAAAGAATACAGCATGTTTCCGTTAATGTTTATCCACTTTGCCATCGAAAAAGCATCGAAATTAATTTCTTCGAGTAAAATAGTCCAGAATAATTCGCCATACGCATTATCGGATCCGATTAACCGACATTCTCCTGTATACGAAATGAACTGCTAGTAATTATCATGGATTTCATGTGCCGATTAAAAGTCCAAAGTTCTGTCGAACGCATTAACGAATCGATTACACTTGTAAAATTACTGAATACAAACCGGTGAAACGAGAAATGAGAGCCAGTTTACGTGACAAACATAATTGAAAGCAAACAAATGGTGAAAATCATTACTGCAGGAAATGTTGACACATTTTTCGGATTTAATTCGATAAGCTAACTCGATCTGCAAAATATTCCATCGTTTTTCAGCTACCGTTTATTTAAATAACATAATATGTTCACCATTTACATTAATTAAAAAGCAGCGAGCTAAAGATGGAATTAAAACTTGTTTGAATTGCGTTGAATGTTTAAAAATGAAATGTACAATTGTAGTGTAATTAGAGACAAAATTGAATTTTTAATATAAGGTGAAATGATAAGGGTGTCTATTAATGGTTGTACGATTTTTGTGTCTCGTTAAATCTTAAATACTTTCTTATTACATCGAACTTGTATTTCTCAAAAATTGGGAAAGACAATCGTTCAAGCCAAGCAATCAAGCGAAATCCCCAAAAATCCTTTTAAAATCGTCGAAAATCGATTCCATTCTATCAAACAACGAAACACAATTTTATATACACCCCACCCCTCCACATCCTGCCCACCCTCTGTTTCTCGGTCGTAAAAAATCATTTTCCATTCGACATGATATCAACATAGAAACAAAACGAAAAAAAAAAGTTCCCACAGACAGGATATTTGTTGGGAATCGATTTCGCGACTGTCAAAACGGAACAAAAAACATTAACTGTATCGGATGAATTATGACGAACAACGGTTTATTTCGATTGCAATCGTGCGAGGACAAAGCAAAATGGGGCATAGTCGAGCCGACTGTTAATTGTATATAAAAATGTACATGAAAATGGAGTTCGGTTAAACAAACTCGGTCCGGGTGTTAAATTCGATCCCGCCCGGATTGTTTTATAACCCGATAAATCTATGCTTGCAAATAAAAAGAACGACGAAATAAACTCGGAGAAACGAGAGAGTGCGTTGCTCGAAATAGCGGTTATTCGATTTTCGAAAAATCGTCACGAGTTTCTGGCTTATCTGTATTATCGTCCGACGGCGATTTGAATAAAAAATAGTCGACGTAAAATTCCGTGCACGTCGAACAGCGAGAGAGAACGAAGGGTAGTCGAGTTTCGTGATAAGAAGCTTCGGCGAGATTCATTTTATACACCGTACAGGGTCTCTCGCATTTTTGCTCCTCTTTCTCAAAGGTCTCCCTGCGAAGAATGGAGTACTGCGAGGAGAAATCGAGAGAAACTTCCCAGTTTTAAAGTTTGGTGCCTTACATGCCATTTTTGTTGGGTTGAATGCA
The DNA here is from genome assembly GCA_036983795.1 of Megachile lagopoda. Lineage (NCBI taxonomy): Eukaryota > Metazoa > Arthropoda > Insecta > Hymenoptera > Megachilidae > Megachile > Megachile lagopoda. The sequence goes on from CM072794.1 coordinate 4,365,469, forward strand.
GTGCACTTTTTAATTTCATCAGATTTTTTTGACTCTTGGAATATTTATAACGTAACTTGTATTTGGATATTACCCATTTTTATTAGAATTTTTCATATTTTCGGAGCTGGTATTTTAGAAATTTTTATTTTTGAAAAGCTCTAAAATTCGAATTTTTTATATTTGATATTTGGAACTTAGTTATTTCTATTTTTTAAAATCTATATGGATCATATTTTCAATATAAATTGGTATTTTTTTAATATTTTTGTTTGAAAGCTACCATTAAATTCGAATTTCGTACATTTTCTAATACTTTTCCGGGTATTTGGTATTTGAATATTTTGGAAAGCTCTATAAATTCAAATTTTACATTTTCAAATTAGAATATAATTGGTATTTGAAATATTTCGGAAAAGCTCCATATAACTCGAATTTTTAAAATTTTCAAATTTGAATTCGAATATTTTGGTATTTGGATATTATTATTTTCCAAAATTCCAATTAATTTGAGTTTTCCATGAATTTTCAGAATTAATTATTCGAAATTAGATATGAAAAAATGTTGCAGCTCTCATCGAGATTCGAACCCTGGACAAAGGAGATTACTAATCTCGTATGTTACACACTACACCAATATACCAATTAACAACATTTTCATTTTTTTCTATTTTTCCTCATCATTATCGATATTGAGGCTCTATATCAACAAAATAAATTGTTGATAATAAAAATATGAATAAAGTGAACGACTCAAAATAAAAAATATGAAGAAATTTAAAAAAATGTTTCTATATAGACCCAGTCACATGTGAAGAATCAAAAGAATTACAAAAGATCAATAAAGATCTAAGAATCTTTAGAGCAAACCTAGAAATTATTCTGCAACACACACTAATTTTTCAACCAGCAACTAGTAATAATATTTACTTTCCAAAAAGCTTTGAAAGTAAAATAAACGATGATCCAGTTAGCAATGTATCGGTACAAGATTATTTTCGAGCGAGGTCTAATTCGAGAAGAAATTTTAAGAAGCAGCCATCGAATCGAATGAAAATTGATTCTGTTCGCTCACTAGGAGGAAGAAAAATATAGAAAGGTAAACGTATATCTTACCTTCAGCTGAAAATCGGAATTCGAGGCGGAATCTTCGTATCCATCTTTACCCTCGTACTCGTCGCCCAAGTAAGCGTCGTCGTCGTCGATGCTACCACCTCTTGAGTTTCCAGCAAGATATTCCTCTGTAACATGGTAGAGCCGAAAATTCGCATGAAATTCGCACAGAGGTGCTGTTCAAAATGCATTTACGCTTGTTGCTTTTTCATTCTAACAAGAGTGAAATATTTCAACTTGCGAAATAAGAACAGGCAATTTCTTTTCATCCTTCAACGCATTATCTTTTCTGTGTATGAACATTGCTGATATACTGCTTTACAAAATTGGGACTTGGAGATTTCAGAATTTTTAGATAAAAGGATTTGAGAATACAGAGATTTGGGGATGAAGGAGTTTGGGGATATAGGGATTTGGGGATATAGGAATTTGGGGATGTAGGGATTTGGGGATGTAGGAATTTGGGGATGTAGGGATTTGGGAATATGAGAAATTGGAAATTTAGGAATTTGGGAATGTAGGGATTTGGGGATGTGAGAAATTGGGAATTTAGGAATTTGGGGACGTGAGAAATTGGAAATTTAGGAATTTGGGGATATGAGAATTTGGGAATATAGGAATTTGGGGATGTAGGAATTTGGGCATGTAGGGATTTTGGGATGTAGGCATTTGGGGATGTAGGGATTTGGGGATGTAGGGATTTGGGAATATAGAAATTTGGGGATGTAGGGATTTGGGGATGTAGGGATTTGGGAATATAGAAGTTTGGGGATGTAGGGATTTGGGAATGTAGGGATTTGGGGATGTAGTAATTTGGGAATATAGGAATTTGGGGATGTAGGGATTTGGGGATGTAGGGATTTGGGGATGTAGGGATTTGGGGATGTAGGGATTTGGGGATGTAGTAATTTGGGAATATAGGAATTTGGGGATGTAGGGATTTGGGGATATGAGAAATTGGAAATTTAGGAATTTGGATGTGTAGGAATTTGGGGATATGAGAATTTGGGAATATAGAAATTTAGGGATGCAGGGATTTGGAGATATGAAAATTTGAGAATATAAAGATTTAGGTATGTAGGAATTTGGAAACAAATTCGGAAATATATGAATTTGGGGATGTAGTTTCATTATAGCACCCCAAATTGGATACACCGAACAAAGCAGTTTATATTAACCACGTTATTGGAAGTATTACCCAATTAACTGTCCACACGACGGTCAAAGATAGAATACATTCATTGTTCGCATCGGCATCAATTATTTCATGATTTTTTGTTTCCCGTTTCTATATACGATCGTTACGGTAAACGGTACACTGATGAAATAAATAAAAAACATGTTTAATGGAGCAGCAATTTATTTTACAATACCACGTTACAAAAGGTATGCTCCATTTGCGAAAGAATTGTTCACTTTTATATTGAAATCAAACACTGTATCGCAAATAATGATGCGGATATATCTGGTAAATAAAAGCAAAATAAATGAAATTGTTTTTTCGCTCGTGAAATCTCTGTTTCCAATTTTTATCTGTGCGTGTATAATGTTCCTGAATGATGTAAATAATATCTGGACAATTTTATAGTTTTAATAAAAACAGAGTTATTTTTTCTGATAGTGTTGTATTTGGTCATTTGGGGATTTATAGAGTTGGGAATTTAGGAAGTTGGGGGCTTAGGAAACTGGGATTTAAGAAGTTGGGAATTTACAAGTTTTAAAATCTGAAAATTTGAAGATTTGAGATTTTGGGATTTAGGGATTCAAAAATTTTATAATGCAGAAATTTACTATTTTAGAATATTGAAAAATCGCAGATATAGTAACTTGAAAATCTCCAAAGTTAATTTAAAATCTTGCAAATCTGATTTGAAAGTTACAGTCTTTAAATTCAGAAAACCATCTAAAATTGAAAAGCCAGTACCCTGCAATTGAAAATTACTTCAAGCCAAACATTCTCACCGCAGCAACACGTAAACCGAAACTTAATCCAAATCCAAAGACAATTCCAGCGGTCTAGAAACTCCGCCATCTTCCCGAGCTTAATTCATACATCAGAGGATCCCTGAAGAGGATGCGCATAGACACAGGCAGTGTCTCGATAGAACAATAGAAAAGAAGTTTCTTAAGGAGTAGCTTCTTATTCTTTCAACAGAATGAGCAAAGTGAAACGAGCAAGCTTTCCGTGCAGCATCGCGAAGGTTCTTTCAATCCGGTAGGAAAAGCGGAGAGGACCTAGCTCGCAGGTTCCGGTGAATATTGTATTCAAAATGGGAACAACATCAACGATTCCAGGTTGCAAAATCTCGTAATACAATGGAGGGCGTGGGTTGGGGTCGTGTAAGCTTTAGAGGAGAAGAACCAACCGTGATTTCGTGCAGCCTCGAGTGCCTCGTTCCATTCGAGGTCCTCGTTGTTGATCTTCAACGTTGCGTTATTGCTCTCCAGGAAGCAAGTGAGCTCCTCCAGGGCGTCCCGTAACTTCCTGTTCTTCGTCTCGTTCCTTAGGCCCCAGATCCATGCCAGTTTGCAGTCGCAGATCAGTTTATTCCCTGAAACAAGAAAAACAAGTCCACGTTTAGTTAAGTCGACTCGTAACGTCTTGCAGTCGAGGATAAATCTGGATTATCTGGAGGAGACATTTTGCTAGGGAAAATATACTGGCAGCAAGAGAGGATAGTGGTCCGATGTAGTTTAAGGAGTTTTCGGGATTTCGAAATTTGGTATAGGGATTTGGGAAGTTGAGGATTTAGGGGGAGGGGAATTTGGAGCTGTGGCAAGTTGGGGATTTAGGGGGAGGTGAATTTGGGGGAAGAGTTTTAGGATTTGGAAACTTGGGATTTGGGGATGGGTTAAGAATTTGGGGATGTAGGGATTTGGGGATATAGGAATTTGGGGGTGTAGGGATTTGGGGATGTGACAATTTGGAGATATAGGGATTTGGAGACATAGGAATTTGGTGATATAGGAATTTGGGGATGTGAGAATTTGAAAATATACGGATTTGGAGATATAGGAGTTTGGGGATATAGGGATTTGGGAATGTGAGAATTTGGGAACATAGGAATTTGGAGATATAGGAATTTAGGGGTGTGAGTATTTGGAAATATAGGAATTTGGGGATATGAGGATGTGAGAGTTTGAGGAATTGGAACATGAGAACTTGGGGATATAGTAATTTGGGAGTTTGAGGATTTGGAAATTTGGGATTTGGGGATATAGGGATTTGGGGATGTAGGACTTTGGTGCTCCAGGAATTCGAGGATGAGAAATTTTTAGAATTTTTTTACCTTGGACCTTGGGAATTTGGGGATGTAGGGATTTGGAGATATGAGAACTTGGAATTTTTGGGATTTTAGACATGAGAATTTGGAAATATAATAATTTCAGAATTCCAGGATTAGACAAGTTTAGAATTGTGGGATGGATTAGGAATTTGGGAATCTAGGGATTTACTTTAGACACTTTTGGACCTAGAAATTTAATAATTTAGGAATTTGATTGTTTAGAAATCTAGGAATTTAGGAATTTAGGGATTTCGAAATTTGATAATTTGGGAATTCAGTAATTATGAAACTTGAACATTTATGAATGCGTTAAATATCTGTGAATCTAGGGACATCAAACAAAAATCCTAGAAATTCACTTCAGTTACCAATTTCATTTCCACAAAATCTTGCATGCCTCCATTTAACAAAAGAGTATATTCTTTTTTTCCAATAAAATATTGATTTCCCTGCACACTCGTTCCAACTCAAATCTCTCGCCATTTCGTCGCGGAATAACAGTTTAATCTGAGCAATCACCACCTAAAATAACAAAATCCCTTCCACCCTTGTCCTAACTCCTTTTCAGATAAAAAGGTAAAAGAGGAAAGTTAGCACGTAACTTTTCACGAAATTCCATCGGGTTTTTGCACCTCGTCAGTTCGGTGGTCGGGTGCTGGATTTTATTTCGAAACGTTTCGATTCGTTCTAGAGGATTTTCGAGCGTATCCGTTGCCGCAAACCGCTTTCAATCAGCGATATCGTCATGGTGGTTTGACGGGTGGAAGATTTTTGCGCGCGCGAAGGACGTTCGGATCAAAAGGGAAGACAACGTAAACGGCCAACATTTCCCTTTTTCCGAGGTTGCCGCGAATGCTTTCCCTCGGGCTCTATCGTTTTCATCGGTCCGCCAGGATGGAGGTCATATCGGGAACCGATCATCGATTGTATCGAGATGAAGGTGTACGAATAGTCCTTCTTCTGTGACCCGCTGTGGGAAATGTTACTGGAGCTTTTGGAATTTAACTTACATTAGATTGCGAAATTGTCCTCACGGATTTCGGTGAAATCCAGTTTGGTGCTGGTGTTACACGTAAAATATACGTTCCTTTAATATTAGCATTGAATGCACAACTAATTATGTGAAAAATTTATTTGTAGTTTGTGTGGTATTTATAAAATGATCTACAAGAGTAGTTTATTCAAATAGCAGTCGACAAAGTAGTGTAGCCTAATGGGTAACATGTCGGACTCTAAATCTTTGTGGTCACAGGTTCGTATCCAGTTTTAATGAAACATTTTTAATTTTTTTTTTTTTTGGTTAATTAATTTTAATCGATGAAAAATGTTACATATTATAATTATTCTGTCTGTGTTCTTTTATAAATGTACTATTTTCATTTATTATTGATAAAACAGTTTCGTAACAATTATAATTTATATACCAAATTTTGCATACAAAACTGATTTTGTTAATATTAAATCATTTACTTATTTTAAGAAAATGTAATTGATTTTACCAATGTGAAATTATTGAATAATTATAAAAGTTCGAGTGTTATGTAGTTTTAAAAAAATTAATCAGTACCTGCTACGTAGATAATAAATGTGACGTTTAATCGATTTTAAGAGGATTAAAATTTGGTTCTTTTCAAGTATCGATCAGAAAGGTATCTCTGCACGCGTACACATTTTCCTTCACGATGTGAAGGAAAATAGGTTCAATTCGGAGAAAACATTTGCGACAGTTCAAAGGAGAAAAAGCTCGCTGTGCAACGCTAGTCCTCCTTTTGATCCTTCGTCCTTAGCATCAGGATTTCGCCTCGATATCGTCGATTCGATTGAAAATAGCTTGAACCAGCTCGTAGCAGATCTCGAAAATAGCCGATGAAAGAATTCTATGATGTCGAACGTAATTTATCGATAGCCTTTTATCGGGGAATCAAATAATTCTTGCAAAATTGAACATTCTCTAATTTTCCAATTATCAAATCTTTACATTCACAATTTCTTAAATTTCTAAATTGTTTCACTTCTAAATTCTTATATTTTCAAATTTTTAAATCGTCAAATTTATAGCCTCTCAAGTGGGTAAATTTTCAAGTGTCTGTATTGAAATAATTTACAAATCAAATATTAACCTAACCTAAAATTCCTAACGTAAGATATGAGAAATTTACAATTCATCAAATACTAACTAGACCTAAAATTCCTAACCTAAAATACCTAAAATCTAGAATTCATCAAATACTAACCTAAAAATCTAAAAATTTTCAAACATCACACATTCATACCTAGTGCAGTATATTAACACTCAATTAACCCAAGAGTCCAACCTACATAAAATCCTAGTTACATCGCCAATTAAACTTCAAAGAGGTTAAGGTAATGACCCAGGTTCCTAAAACTAGTTACTTCAAGTCCTTTGACTTCTCCCGAATTTTTAAACGACTTTTAAATTTACGAAATGAGAATGCGAAGAAATCTAAAATTGAATTTAAATTTTAAATTACATGCTGGGGATCCTGTATTTCGTGCAAACATTTCGCGAAGGATAAAATAATCTTAAAAATACCATTTCGCATGAATTATGAAATATATCGTTTATTGTATTTGTCTTTTGAAAAATACTTCTGTAACGTTTCGTACGAAATTTCGCTGCCAGGCAAACGAATTATTAATTAAAGCGAATTCAATGTCCGGAAGATGTACACATTTCGATTGACCGATTGCTTCGCACGAAATGTAAATTTCGGAGCCAGCTTAATCGTGCAATATTTGGTCGAAAAATTATTTAGCATCCGATCCATTAAATTTTGCCATTAACGCGTTCACGGAATGTTTCGTGTTTAAACGGCTATCCAGTTTCGTTCTAGACTCATTTGTCGTTGCTGAATAAATTCTGATTGCTACGTCGTCCTGCACCGCCGATAATCGCTGAATGGCGAGACATAATTATGAAATTTTCCACTAAAACATCGTCTAATATTGAATGAGTCCTAATGAAACACCATATTTTCCTTCGTTTCACTCTTTTTTGACAATTAATGAAAATTCGTTCCCTTTGAACGATGTAATAATGTAATCTACCTGGAAGAATTCGGCGGAATAATTTGTAACGTATTAAACTTATTAATTAATTTGATAAAAGGAAATTTCATTTTATGGAACTCGTGCATGGACTGATTTACAATTCAATAATAATTTAATACTGAATTGCAAACAATTTTGAAGCACTTTTGAGCATTTATTATTATTATGCATTATTAGTATATTTATTATTATGCATTATTATTATATTTATTATTATGCACTGTTTAAGGTATGAAAATTATGTTGTAGATTGTGCAGAGTTTATTGACATCATTATTGCTAGTAATACATTGTTATTCTTGCTTAATTAACCTGATAGGGGTTGAGAATATTAATTGTGTGTAAACTTGAAATTTTTAAATTATGTATGGAAACTAATTAGCTGAAATTATGTAAATTTGTATATATAACATTTGCAAATTTACACATTTAAAATGTGCAAACTTGAATATTTACCATTTGCAAATTTATATATTTAAAATGTACGAACCCGAATATTTAAAATTTGCAATATTTAAAATGTGCAAACTTGTATAATTCAAAAACTTGTTCAATCAAAACAAACTTGTATATATAAAATATGAGAATCACTCTCCTGTAAATATCATAATTATTCCTATCAGGCGTCCATAAATTTACAATCTTGACAATTCTCATAAATCAACACAAAAGCAGCATAAAATTACAAAAGAAAATCACCTAAACAAGCAGATGAAAGATCGTTGGCCAGGAACCGGAATATTTCGAAACTTCATAACCTGTACAACATTGTTTCGAGGAGTCGGCTCGATCTAGCGAATTAACATAGAAATATCTCGGTTACGGGAGTTGAACGACATTACCATCGTTGATTGTTTCCGTAGTCGTTGGTCCATGGTGAAACTTAACCAGGAACAAGGCAACAAGATCGACCCTAGTCGCTCGTTTTCTCTGCATCTTTCATATCGCGAACCAAGGACCGTTTCGTCCCACGAGTCCTCCGGGATCTCGTGCTGAAAATTGAAAGGCCACCCGTCCCTCTGGAACAACCGGACCGGGGGATGCTTTCGTGAAAGAATAACGAAATAATATAAAAAAGACGTTCCTCGTTTGCGAGACGCAGCGTCTGATTCATTGCGAAATTGAGCAAAATGCGAAGGCCTTATTGAAGGCAGATGAGAGGCGGCCATCTTAGTAAACTTGAAATTCTTCTTGAGGAAACTTATGTTTTAGGATTTTATATGATTAAATTGTGTGATGACTGTTACTCACATGAAAGGTTATAGATTCTAGTTTAAATATTAGGTTAGAATTACTTATGTTAGGTTAGTAGGTCCTAGATTCTATCGAGGTTAATAAACTTTATAGGTACCCAGGTTAAAACTAGGTTCTAAGCTGTGTTTACGTTGACAAGGTTTATAGATTATATTTAGATTAGAACTAGATCCTACACTCTACTTAGAGCCCCGAGAGCAGGCAATTATTTGGCAAACCTTCTCACACATTACAAAATTCCTCAACGAATTTCTTCAAAATAAATAATTTGGTTTAACAAATAATTTCCTGGAGAATTTGAAAGAATCAGTGATCAGAGATATGAAAAACTCTCAGCAATTTTGAATCTTCTCGAAACTAACGAAGCTGAAGCACGTGAATTAAACGTATATATCTGAGTCTGTTCCCATAGAACAATGAAAGCATGATAAATGAAGATTGAAGGAAGAGGGACGTTTGTCTCGGTTCGTCCTTAGTCACCGCTTCTGCTGTTATTATGAGCCATTCTGAGCGTCAAAGCTCGAATATGGAGCAGGTTACTATACACGCTACGGCTCTCATTGTTTCGTACGCCGCTTTAAAATAATTGCTAAACGCCATTGTCCACGCAACAATCACCATCCTCGTATCCATTACATTCATAGCAGCCTGATGTTGCCTTCCGCTAATCTCTCTTCGTTGAATCGAAAATGAAACTACTCGCTTTAATAGCCTATTTCTTCATCTACTCCATTTTTTTTCCTTCCAAGTAAACAACGCATTTTTGCCGCAGTAGCGAATTCGAAGTCATTGTCTTCTTGTGCGAATGCACCTTTACGGTTCGTAAAACTCTCTTTCGTAAGTTTTCGTAAAACTCTCCTTGCAATTTTTAATAATATTGCATTAATAATACTATGCATCTAAAAATATATATATTATAAATCCATTTTAGAAAATATACAAAACAAAATATATTTAATGTATACAAAAGATATATGAAACTAGACATAACCTATAAAGTAAAATATACAAAAATGAAAGTACATATAATGTTTATAAGCAAACATAAAACCAAATATAATGCATATAATGTATTCGAAAAGATGCATAAAGCTATGAATATAAATACAACATTTTTTATGTTGAAAATCACTAGACCATGTAATCATGTAACGTATATAAATGATTTAGGTTAGTTTTAATTTATTTCTGCTGTACAAAGTGCAATATGTATAATAGCGTAACAACTCGAAAATTTGCCTACATGTCCTGAAGTAGTAAATTTCTGCATATTCTAAAAAAATAAATTCCCCAAGAAATCCTAAAGAAGTAAATTATATAAATATCCTGAGGAAGTAAATTCCCTATATATTCTAAAAAAAATAAATTCCCCAAGAAATCCTAAAGAAGTAAATTATATAAATATCCTGAGGAAGTAAATTCCCAAATTATCCAGAGTACAAAAATTCCCCAAATAATTCTGAGGAAGTAAATTTCCAAAAAATCCAAAAAAAGTAAATTTTCCTAAATATCCTGAGGAAGTAAATTTGCCTAAATATCCTCAAGTAGTAAATTCCCTATATATTCTAAAAAAAATAAATTCCCCAAGAAATCCTAAAGAAGTAAATTATATAAATATCCTGAGGAAGTAAATTCCCAAATTATCCAGAGTACAAAAATTCCCCAAATAATTCTGAGGAAGTAAATTTCCAAAAAATCCAAAAAAAGTAAATTTTCCTAAATATCCTGAGGAAGTAAATTTCCCTAAATATCCTGAGGAAGTAAATTCCCTAATTATCCAGAGTACAAAAATTCCCCCCAAAATTCTGAGGAAGTAAAATCTCTAAATATCCAGAAGAAGTAAATTTCGTAAATATCCCGAGTGAATTCCGCAAATACCGTTGCCGCGATAAAAACAATATTAAAAGGTAGATATTTGACGAAAAAAGTATCGGGCGACCATGGAAGCGTGACACCAAGGGAACGATTTTTCATGGTTTACCACTTTCGAACCTTTCTCGAGGGTGTCTTCTTCTTCGGGTTTTCGTAGTCCTTTTGATCCTCGGTCTAGGCAACAGACATCGAAGATCGATCGGTCGTGCGACGGAATGAAAGCCAGCAAGGAGTCCTCTTGCGGCGAAAGAAATAGAGAAAAGGAGCAACCTTTCGGTTTCCTCCTTCGAATTCTGGCTCCTTTCAGAACCGACCGCTTCTCCTCTTATCCCTAGACCTTCCCTCTTGACTTAGGAATTTTCATCTACGTACGTCCGGCGAATCTTCAACCGGATCCCTTCTCTTTATTGGACGATTCTCATTTGTTCTCTGTCATTTCGTTTCCTCTATCTGGATCGCTTTTCTGCCCCTGCACACCGCACAATCGATTGCGTCGGATTAACCGCCAACCCTTAAGAGATCGATCGACGATCAATGGGCTGTTGTGATTAGAATGGCTTTTTGTTTTCGTTCGATTGCACTCTCCTTTCCATCAGATTCGAGTGAGTATTGCTTCCGAGAAATTCGAAATTTTCTACCGGAGTTGTACTTTCACATTTTTTAATTATTATTGCAAACTTGAACATTTTTATTAAGAACGTAAATATTGCAAGGTTTAGTTATTGGACCTTAATGGACATGCACGCTTTCAGACCACGCGTGTAATATTACACATTTTACATATGCAACGATCGCTGCACTCTGGTTCGAACGTGTTACCGAGTGAACCTGATATTTCCTCTGAAATGCAGTCAATTACACTGCACTGCATTATAACATGATTGTCAATCAAGCAAATTAAACATCAAGCTGCGTAAACTTATTGCAATATTGATCTACTGAAAGTCCATTTAATTTTGCAAACGATAGTTGAAAATCGAACTTTCTAAATATATAAATAAAATTAGCAAAAGTCCAGCGAAACACTATAAGCATAAAATAGTGGAAACAATTTATACGGTATAGATAGTTTTATTTCATCGATACTTCGCGAGAAAAACACGCGGAAGTTATGGGAATATTTGTTCTCGTTAAACCGCTGTTCGCGGTAAAACAGCCTATAAAGCTCGATCAACCGTTCGAGTTATAACTGGAAAAATTGCGCGAATCACCGGTTCGAGACTCGATTTAACCGTGGCCGAAAAGTTCCATTTGGACAACAATAACTGTGCAATTTTCGTTCAGATGATTACAAGCGTCCTCGCGTTTCGATCGAGCGGAATAATCGTGATTACTCGTTGGCCAGCTTTCGTTAGCTACGGTAACCCATAAATTCCGACGGTGTGAATGGGGTTTATTAAACCACGACCGCCATTTTTTCGAAATAAGCTTTCCGTTCACCGCTAACGAGGGTTAATTGTGTCAACTTCGAGCGCTCATTAATTCTGTAATTAAACTTCGATCACGTTTTTCTCGCACGCGTCGAATATTCATTGACAAAAGGGGTAGTTTCGTATTTTTGTTCCTTTTGTTTTGTTTGTTGGTTTTATTCGTTGAACTTATGGTTGATTGGCAAAAGATGGAGTGTTTTTGGGAATTTGAAAATTTGGGGATTAGCTTGAGAATTTGACGATTAGATAATTTAGCTGCAAAACTTGGGATTTTGTTAATTTAGGAAACTACAGGGAAATCTAGGAATAGGGAAATTTGGAAAATTATTGTTGAAATTTGGTGGTTGAAAATTCAGGATAATAGAAAACTAGAAAAATGGAAAATTATGTGGTTGGGACATTGGGGAATTAGGGAATCGAGAAATTGGAAAATTAGGTAATTGAGAAATTGGGAAATTGTGTAATTAGAAAAATGGGAAATGTAGCAATTGGAAAATTGGGAAATTTGCAAGTGGAGAGATTGGTAAATTGGAAAATTAGGAAATTCAGAAATTGGGGAATTGGAGAATTGGGAAATTGGGAAAGTGGGAAATTGGGAAAGTGAGAAATTTGGAAAGTGGGAAATTGGAAAATTGGAAAAGTGGAAAGCCGGGAAAGTGGGAAATGGGGAAAGTGGGAAATGGGGAAGTGGGAAATGGAGAAAGTGGAAAATGGGGAAAGTGGGAAATTGAGGAGGTGGAAAATTGGGAAAGTGGGAAATTGGGAAATTGGGAAATTGGGAAATTGGGAAATTGGGAAAGTAAGAGATTTGAAAAGTGGAAAGTTGGGAAAGTGGGAAATTGTGAAATTGTGAAAGTGGGAAATTGGGAAAGTGGAAAATTGGGAAATTGGGAAAGTGGAAAAGTGGAAAATTGGGAAATTGGGAAATTGGGAAAGTGGGCAGTTGGGAAAGTGAGAAATTGGGAAATTGTTAAAGAGGGAAATTCGGAAAGTGGGAAATTTGGAAATTTACAAGCTGGAAATTCGGGAAATCGAGAAACAAGGAAATTACTAAGGTAAAAAATTTGCTCAATCGAAAATCAGGTATCGTAAACTGATATCGATATTATCGACAGGCAATAGCAATTCCACGTCTCCCCGGAGATATCGAATGTCAATGATTGATCGAATCGTTTGGGACTCGATTCTCGGCTGATCGAGTAAGGGCGTGTTTCGTTCCGGCGGTTAACCGTCGAAAAAGGGTCGTTTAGCATCTCGAAAACGATCTATAGAGTAGCTCTCGTATGAATATTCAGCCTCGTTTGACGTGATTGCCGCGTATTTCGACGTATCCGGCCAGTCGCATTTATATTCATGGCCGTGAAATAAATCGTCCTCTTCGCGGAATAAACCATCCTCGGTGCACTTTCCCTTGCCAACGATACGATTAATCGTATCGTGCCACGATATAGAAAAGTAACAGCCAGCTCGATCGTGAGAATTGTAATCGTTGACTCGATCACGGAAACGCGGACAGTGGACACGATTTATCGTCTTGAAATCGAAAATTACGAATGGTCGACGTTCTAATGGAAACGCGTCCCTCCTAATGGCCGCTGTTACGATTATTTGATGAGAACCGATGACAAAGTGGCCGCCATCGCTGCTCTTCGATCCCGTACACCGATTATGAATCTATTTCGTGAGTTATGATTGTGGGATTCGATCATTGCTCTTCATGCGATAAAACCCTGTTTCTCGATATCACGTGTGTTTCAATATCGCGATTAAAATCGCGGGCAAATACATACGCCTGTCAAAAGAACTGCTCTATTTTATTATTTTATCAACGTTACATTTTACCGTTTATATCGTTGCTACCTTTTATTTTATTATACTTTTTCACTCATACTCTTTTACTAGATACAATATTTTATACGCGGCGAATAGAGTCAAAGTTTATGAATAAATTGGTACAAAGAGAATAGTAAAATTCAATATTAAATTTTAAAGGGTCTTTTAATCTACAATTTTTCTAACTATTGTTACAATTTTAAATAAACAAAATTAACTTTGCACCCGAATTTGTTTACCATCTTTATTTATAAAATGAAGGATACAATTTATAATATATGAAGGGGTTCCCGATGAAATTTATTTTAACAGTGGAGTAGCTAACAAATTTTTTATTTATTATAAGTAGTAAATAATGAATATTCAACTAATCTATCGGAATTATTTATAAGACTGATGTAATTATTTATATCATTTATAACTTCACAGAGAAATGTCGAGCAAGAGTCGACAAAGGGGTGCAGAGGGTTGAAGTATGTACATTTTGCATTTAGTGCTTCTCGATTGAATTGAAATCAAAATGGCGGAAAAAATATGAGTCTTGTCGCCGTTGAACTATAGTCTCTGATAATTTGAAGGGTAAGATTAAAAGTATAAGCCATATTATAAGGGAAAAGTAAAATGGTGTTAATAAAATAGCAAGTTCCGAATTATTTACACTGCCGGAAGTTTCGTTTCGATCCAGGCAGTTTTAGTAACTAAATAAAATGAAGGAAAGTCCTCGAAAAGTAGCGAGTCCTCGATTGAATCCAGCACGCCGAATTTCCCGGCATTCCTTTTTCCGCTTTTCATTACACCCCCGCATCCGTCGTTATCGGTTTCGTGCTCGCAACCCCTCGAACCGGTACGACGTGAAACAAAACGAGCTGCGATAACGAATGGAAAGTTGCGGCGCCCCGTAAACTAACGCAGCTTGCACCGATGCAGATTAATTCGGGAATTAGCCGCGACCCTGTCGATATTGGCCCGACGGAAGTGCAAATAGATTAATAAAACGGCTCCTGTACCGGCTGCTGTCGCGATTGCGGACTAATGGATTTCCGCGAGAAGACACTGCATTTTTAATGGGAGTATGAATGTTTATGAAATTTCGCTTCTTTTACTTTCACCTTATAGAGGGATGAAGGAAATAGTTGCTTCTGGGATATGGGGATATTTTTGGGGTAACACTCGTCCACATATGCAAAGTTCAATCTATTAATTTTTTGTACTCGACAGGCGACTTATTTGGTTTCATACAATAATTATATCAACGAAATTCAATAAATACTTCAACTAGAAAATTGTGAGTCAATATTTGTTAAAAAACGCTTCAAGTATAAAGGATTAATAAATTTTCATATATTATTTATTTCTTTCTTTTTAAGCTTATTAATTAATTGATAAATTGTGACGTACTATTTGCTCATTTCTCCTTTACTGTATTAATTGGTTGATAAATTATCGGTTATTATTTATTCATTTCTTGTTTTGCTCATTAATTAACTGATATGCAATCACACATTATTTATTCATTTCTTGTTTTGCTCATTAATTAACTGATATGCAATCACACATTATTTATTCATTTCTTGTTTAGTTTATTAATTAACTTATTGATTGAAAGTTATAAAGGGATGAAATGGGGTGCGGCCCTTTAGTACAACTACAGAGTACATTTCTTCTAACAAGAATTTCATTTTTCATGTCTGTTTGATATCAGATCAATGTTTTTAATGGTGGTATGTTCTGTGTGAAATGCAGAGCGTTACTAAAAAATGGAAGAGATTTTCACGGAACGGATTCATTAAAATAATTAAGAAATTTCAATTACACGTTTGTGCTGTAATTCTGTACGTTTTAATTACATTTTCTAAATGGTGAACCTGAATTGAACATGGTTCGAGCTTTTAGTACTCAAAGAACACTATAAACTGTAGAATTGGAGAAATAATAGGATAGTAGTATGGTACCGTAGTGAAACAGGAAAATTGTAGAATAAAATTGTAGAAATATTAAAATAGTAAAATAGTGAAATATGATATAGTATAACAGTAAAATAGTAAGATAGTAAAATAGTAAAATAGCAAACTAGCAAAATAGCAAAATAGCAAAATAACAAAATAGTAAAACAGTAAAATAATGAAATGGTAAAATCCTAAAACCAAGTAACAAATAATCCAACAGATGATGAAAACCATACCAAAATTACTGAAAGCTACCCATCATAATATTCAAAATACAATATACAATCAATCCAACACAACCAACTAAAAATTGATTAAACTCCAGTTCCTTGCATAAACACACAAAATCGATGTTATTAAAATATTCCACGTTTTTATCAGCACACTGTGTGCAGTTCTTAATAGCGAAACGGATATCTGCAGCAACATCGCAGTTTATATTATAATAAACCATAATCGCCAGTCAATTTAACTGCTCCTGATCAATATGATAATCACGAAAGCATTATAATGAAATCTCCTTAACAATGAAAATCACCCTCGCTTTTGCTCGCTGTTAAAAAGAAATTGCACATTATATTCAAGAAAAGTAATGACGGTTCAATTATAACGTCAGCAAATATTCATTTCCTTTTCGATTATGTTAACAGGATAACGGACTTGTTAATTTCATTGAAATTATCGAGGATATATCCTTGGCGTTTGACCGCGTAATGTAACAGGTGTACTTAGCTGAAATTCGTGTCAATCGATTTTCAATATTTGCACGTGATACCGGCTTTATGGTTTTTTGAACGATCTATTTTTATGGTGGTGTCGTCGTTTATACGCCGGCTATGAATACGAATCTTCCTACGAGCTTCGTTTTTCTGACTTCCTTCGAGATACTAAACCGCCATTTTGTTGATGTACCGCTAAGAATACTATAAAGCATTACAATTTTCTGGAAAAACCAGAGAAAACGGGCATCGTGATACTGGCGACGATATTGCGCATAAAAGATACATAAAATGGCGGTATAAGAAATAAGGAAACAATAATGCGGTATAAAATGGTGACGAGGGATCGTTACGTTACAATAGTCATTGCAATAAAAATTAATTATGTATTGCATGAGCTTGCACGTAAGATACCAGTATATTTTCTGTTTATAAAAGGTGTTTTACAATATTCTTTGTTATTACATAAATTAATAAGTACAAAACGAAGGTTAGGTCAATACGTTCACATATACATATGTAATCATAAGTTTGCGTATAAGAAGATGCTAATATATTTTATGTTAACACATTCCCTGCCAAGCCGTTTTTGCCTAACTTGTCGTACAGGCCATTTGAAGTTTTGTCTATAGATTGGTATATTATCCCATAATATTCCATTATACCATAATCCATAAGTATTTTGAATGTTTCGTGTGGTTGCCGCATCGTGTACCATAAATGGTACACGTGGCGCTGCAGTCAATTCGACTCTAAAGATCGAAACTTTTTGAAAAGTAAAAAGAACTTGCTGCATTCGAATTTGTTTAGAACAAAGTAAAACAGAAAACCAAAAGAGTGGTAACGTTCTGTGGTGATTGCCCGAACGAACCCTTTTTATGCAGCCCTTGCTTTAAAAAATTCAAACATTCTATGTAATGACTAGTTATTGTATATAAAAAATTTAACATAAATAAATAACATGTATATAACAAATTTATCTGCTCTGTTCTATGTTGCATTTTTTACAGTGCTTCATCCTTTTGGTGGAAATATATTTTTTAGAAACAAATTTGTCATAAAATGTGCGTTTTTAGTGCTTTAAATTAATATGTCTGCGTGTACCATTTATGGTACACGTGGCCTGATGATCAAGTTTAGCGTGTACCATAAATGGTACACGTGGCATGGAACGTGTTAATAAAAGATGTTTTACAAGGCGTTTTGTTATATAAATTAATAAATATAAAACGAACAGAGGTTAGGTGAATACAGTAGTTGGGTAACTCGGAAATTAGAAAATTTGCAAGTTGAGAAATTGGAAAATTTGGAAATTTGCAAGCTGGGTAATTGTGAAATTGGGAAATTGGGAAAGTGGGAAATTGGGAAACTGAAAAATTGGGAAAATGGGAGGTTGGGAAAGTGGGAAATTGTGAAAGTGAGAAATTGGGAAATTGAAAAATTGGGAAAGTGGGAAATTGGTAAAATGGAAAATTTAGAAAATAAAAATTAAAATTCTGTTATAATTTCATTTTTACTTAATTCTTCACTATCTTATTTTGCAATAATTTTAATATTCACATAAAAATTTCACTGATATTTCTTGTTCGTTGATATTTTAATATTTCCATAAAATGGTATGGCAATTATTAAATGAAAGCAATAAGGTTCATCAAAGTTTCGAGAAATCTAGCGTTGAGTAACGAAAAGAAGAAATGTTCAAAGGCAGAAAGGAGGACGGTAAAAAATTCTCTCTTACATAACAATTACTATAACGCAAAGAGAACACAAATAACGCGAAAAGAAGCACGAGAGGAACACGGTGTTATTAGCAAAGGCTTCCCCGGAAAATATTCCCGTGAAAGAGAAACTCTTCTCGAAGAATCTTTCATTCTGCTCGCATTTCGTTCACGCAGGCATGTTCCTTTATGAGAAACAAAAAGAGAAATCACCCGAACGAATACTGAAAACCCTCCGTTTATTCCTCTCTCGATGATGAAACAGAAATTGTGCGTGTATTCTCAAATTGAAAGAAAAACCTGTTAAAATACTTTCACTAATGATGCACATATTTTATGCTCGTCGAATTTGGTAAACAATTGGTACAACAACAATAATAGCCATAATTGATACGAATAATATGAATATATGGTTGTAGGTTGATGAGTCTGAAGGACTAAACCACACAGTTGCTGTGGTAATAATTAATAATAAAAATGACTGAAATATTTAAACTGATGATGCATTGAATATAATAATAATGTAAATTCTCTCGATTCTTTTCATTTCTTCTCATTTCTCTCTTCTTGCATGCAAGTAATAATTCACAATTAAAAATGTCTCGCAAGCATCCTACGGAATAAAGGATGTAGAAAGAGAAAAAAGATGACGTGTCTTGGAGAGAAAATGGACAAGATAGCATAGGTAATGAGAGAATCCATAACGTCGTTTCCGTCGCCGTCATCGGAATATTCGCTTACGTGAAACGACGAGCAATAGCTGGGCCCGGATTAAAATTCGATACGGATATCACGTTCTCCTCTGCCAATACTATCTATCGAGCCATTCGAGAGGAAATACCGATCGTTAAATAATTCTTGGTCGACGGAAACCAGCTACGACGACGAAGAGGTGGAGAACTCGTCCCGTAAAAGCTCTTCTGTCGGTGGTTTTCGAAAATCGAAACTGCCAGCCTGGTCAAGGATATCGTTGCTACCGGAAAGTGACTCGATCCGGTTACCGGTTACTTCGATCAAACACTGAAATATCTACGTCCAACGTCCTGGCATCTGTTATCCTAACGCGATACACGTGTCTATTCAATTTTATACGTTTTATTAAACTTCGTCCGATGCAGCCATTGACAGTCGGCTGTCTTGGCGCGGAGACGGCTGCTCGTTTCGGGCTGACAGAATTTTAATGTGGATTCGCTGAGTCGGGGTTTTAGTGGGTTTTTGTGGAGGTGGGGGTTGTTTGTGGGATTTGGGGATTTTGTGAGGGGGGAAGGTGGGGTTTGGAGATTTTGTGGGCTGAGAAGGTGGGAATTTGGGGATGTGGAGAATTGGCAGATGGAGGATTTGGAATTTTGGGTAGGTAGAGAATTGGGAGATGGAGGATTTGGGGATTTGGGGACTTGAGGATGTGAGAATTCGGGTATATGAGAATTTTGGGATTTGAGTTTGGGGGATTGAGAGTTTGGAGATTTAAGAATTTGGGGTTTGGAGATTTGTGGATTTGAGAATTTTGAGAATGAAAATTTGGGGGTTTGGAGATTTGTGGATTTGAGAACTTGGGGCCTTGAGAATTTGGAGATTTGAGAAGTCGAGGCCTTGAGAATTTAGGGATTTGAGAATTTAGAGATTTGAGAATTTGGAGATTTGAGAATTTGGAAATTTGAAAAGTTACAGAATTGAGAATTTGAAGATCTGAGAAGCTAGAAATTAAAAAATTTAAATATCTGAGAAATTTGGAAATTTGCGAATTTGACAATTTGAGAATGCAAATAAATAAATATATAATAGTATAAAATTTGAAGAAACTGAGAAATAAGCTTGAAATATATCCAAACCAAACTGCACTTCAGCCCCCACCCCAATTCCCTGTAAAATCTACAATATTAAAAATGTTATAAAAGTACCTTTCTACATTAATAACAATTGTGAATATAAAATAATCCTATACTAAATTATCCCAATAAATTCGGTAGAAAGTCAACTTTCCGCACGTACTTCTATTCCATTAATTTCCAATCCTTTGTCCCATATTTTCCTTTTGTTTCTATCCATGGTTCATGGTTTCCCTTTGTTCTCGATCCTTTCAAACATTCTGCTTATCTTTCTCCACCTACTTTTCTCCGTTTAACTCGTTACTTCGATCCATCTATTTTCCTCCCCTTTTATTTATATCTCTCTTCGTGTTTCTTCTTGTTGCTATTTCATTTCATTTGTTTTTACTTACTGCTCGTTACATTCCTCTTCTCCTTTTGCTCATTTTATCTCACACCTTTTTTCCTGCACGTACAAATCACTTTTGCCAACTTGTGTAATTTGACGCATAGTCCGTTCGGTGGATATAGCGTGGTCGTAAATTTTCATGAGGGTTGTAATTTTGTTTGGAATTTTGGTACTTGGAGATTTTAGAATTTTTGGTTAGGAAGTTTTGGAGTACTGGGACTCTCAAATTAGAGAATTTTAGAATTTCAGAATGTTAGAGTTTTAGAAGGTTGGAACTTTGAAATCAGAATTTTACAACTTTAGTGTTCTGAAACTTCTGCATTTTATAATTCTAGGAATTTGGTACTTTGAGATGTCTATTATTAAGAAACCTCGAACTTTGTGACTTTAATACTTTAAAATAATTTGTACAATGTCAAAATATTGTTATCACAGAATTGTAGAAATTGGAAATGAACTCTGAAATCTCAGGTACTTTGAAACCAACCAACCCATTTTGAAATTGGAAATTTTACAATTGCAGAATGCTTGTACCTGGAAATTGTAGGTACAATTTTGAGAGAAGGAATTAAGAAAACATTGGTATCTTACCTCCAAAATTTTGAATACCTTTTTTGAACCTCAAAATTGTCCGCTATAAGAACTTCCAGATTAACGACCCCACTATATCACCTACGCGATTCTAAAGCTCTTCCATTCTCGTTATCTTTATTTGTTCCACACGTTTCTTATCAGATTCTTTTTCCGTTCGACTTCACCCTCTTTTTTCATCCCCGTTCGCTCGTTACTTTTATCTGCTTCCTTTCCTTTTCGTTTCCACTTCGTCCTCTTTTTTTCCTCCCTTCCTTCCGTTCGACTCCTCTTTTCCTCTGACTTCTCGTTATTATCTACTCTCTCATTTTCAGCGATGTTTCATCTTTTTACCTAGCGAGTCCTGTTTCAGGGAAAAGGAAGCTACGGTGTTCTTCTTACTTCGCTGTTACTTAACTTTTTGCTTCTCTGCTTTAAGTTAATCGCTGCTTTTTTCATCCTCTCGCTCAGATTACAGCTTCTTTATCAGCTAATACTTTTGTGCCAACTTTTCCCCTCTATTGTTTTAATCGATCCTTTTTCTACTTGTTCGCTACAGGCATCGGCATTCATTCACCACTTCCATTTATTTTACACGTGATTTCTTGATCTAGTGTTGTTTCCTTGTTTAACATCTTTCACTTTCCCTTTCGATATCTACTTTTTCTCTTTTTAGTCATTTTTCTTAAGATGTTCTTGGAGTTGATTTTTTGCATTTAGGGAATTTGAAGATTTTAGCAATTCAGAATTTTATGGATTTTTGGGAATTTAAGGATTTTTGGGGTTTTAGGGATTATATGGATTTTAAGAATTTTAGGGAGTTTAGGAATATTAGGGATTTTAGGGATTCTAGTGAGTTTAGGGGTTTTATAGGTTTGATTAATTTTAGGGATTTTATGGATTTTAGAGAATTTAGGGGTTTTAGAGACATTAAGGAATTTTAGAGATTTTATGGATTTTATGGATTTTATGGATTTTATGAATTTTAGGGAATTTAGGGGTTTTAGCGACTTTATGGATTTTATGGATTTTATGAATTTTAGGAAATTTATGAATTTTAGAGAATTTAGGGGTTTTAGATGCTTAATGGATTTTATGGATTTTATTTTACTTTCGTGTTTTAAAGATTTTTGAACTGTGACCTCATATGATTTTAAGAATTTTATACTTGAATAATATTATAAATATTATACTTGTTAATTCATACATCAACATATCCTCGCCCGCAAAACGATTATGAAATTATCACCCTTAAAAAACCCCATCGAATAATTCATATCGCATTTCCCCTTTACTCCACTTTCTTCGAATTACGACCACAGTATTTCATTTTCCGTATCGCATATAGTATGCATGGTGTTAAAAAATTCCGCAGATTTTTATCGTTTTGACGCGCAAACGAAAGGGAGAGAATGAAATCGATAAGCTCTCCGGGGTCGTTCGCACGATGTTGCGTGATATCGCGAAATATCGCAACAATTCTCGATGCAGACAGATATTTCACGCGAAAGTCTGCCACGGGAACGAGACTGCTCGTGTTTCGTGTAACACTGCACTGTCGCATAAAGTGGCGGAATTAGTTGGGTCTTGAACGCCTCTAGCAATTTCACCCTTGTTCGACGAACGCTTCTTCAGATTCGAGTTCGCATCGACACCCCCCCTTCATTGCCTTCGTTTCTCAAGTTTCTCAAATAATATCCCTGAAACACCGGGGTCAACGAATCCTAACAATTTGCATCTTTTTGAACCCTCTTTGTGTGCCTCTATTTACATAACTCAGATGCAATGTGAAAATTCTCTAGTTACTAGATAAATAATAAAATTCAAATTTTGTTCAGTACCTTAATCTACATGAATCTCTGTTTTACCCCTTATACATTTATTTTTCAAGGTAATTTTTAATTCCAAAGTAGGTGTGTAATGTATACTTGCAGACATGTAGTGTTAATATAATAATAAACCTCTTGGCTTGTTTATAAATCAGGTTAACAATGAAAAGAGAATGTAATACAGGTACAATAATGGTGAAAAATAAATATTTTTCAACCGAAGTAGTGTATGATGTACATAGTGTAGGGGGTTTTCTAAATAATTACTAAGTATGTAAGAGTCAAAGATGAGGAACTAACTGCCTTTCCCTCAATCGTTTCCCAAAAAGGAAAGCTCCTCAACAAGGACATACCCAGGTCAAAGAGGCCTGTTACCCTCATAAAGTTGACAACGGGTACTTAGGTTCTAACTGCGAGGGTATCTACAATAGAAAAACAGATAATAACCTGAAAAAGATCATGAAACTTTTGAACTAGAAAGTTCATCCGATAGCAAAAGTAGCTCAGGGTTGCAAATCTGCAATTAAAAATGTAAGCGTTCGATTAGCAAGAGGGTGAAATCCAACGCAAATTTAATCAAGCTGGTCGTTTGGTAACCGGAAGTGCTCAGGCGGCTTCACGTTCTGCTTGGTATCCGGCCGTTGAGATATTGGAGGGGCTAGTTCCCGCGGAATTAATAATTGCCTTTTGATGAATTGCACGCATTACACGTCCTGTTACGTGGTAAGAGTTCGGACCTCGCGGCGCCAACCGGGACGGATTAATCTTCGTGGTAACGAGGATTTAACGGCGGCCAAACTTCCGGAAGTTCAGCGGCTCCCTTTCTCTACCAGCTTGCTGCACCAGTCACGTGCACTCCTTGCTGCGGGTCACAAGCTTCTCCTCCCGCTTTCACGCTTGTTTAATTAATCGAAAATGGACGATTTCGATCTACACCGTACGACGGTCCAGTTGATACATTGTTTCGACTACAATATCTTGTTTAACACGGACAATCGAATTACTTTTCGGTCATTTCCTTTGCCTCGGAATATAGGGTTCAAGTCGGAATATAGTTTAGGGATGTCGAATATAAATGTATTGTAGAAGTATAGACGATGTTTAACCCCTTGCACTATTTTCACGAGTCTGACTCGTGACGCACTGGTACTTCAGTTGGGATCAATTTTACTCGAATTTTGAATATGCTTCAATTTGGAGTTCCAATTATAATTTGTCGAAATCTAGAAATATGCCAAATTCAGAAATGTAGAAATTTAGGAATTTAGAATTTAGGGATTTGAGATTTTGGGAATTTAGGGATTTGCGGATTTGGGGAATTGGGAAAGTGGAAATTTGGGGATTTAGGAATTTGGGGAGGTGGAAATTTGGGGATTTAGGAATTTGGGGAGGTGAAAATTTGGGGATTTAGGGATTTGGGGAGGTGAAAATTTGGGGATTTAGGTATTTGGGAAGGTGGAAATTTGGGGATTTAGGAATTTGGGAAGGTGGAAATTTGGGGATTTAGGGATTTGAGGAGTTGGAAATTTGGAAGCGTGGAAATTTGGGGATTTAGGAATTTGGGGAGGTAGAAATTTGGAAGAGTGGAAATTAGGGGATTTGGGAATTAGGGGAGGTGGAAATTTGGGGAATTGGATATTTGGGGATTTAGGAATTTGGGGAGTTGGAAATTTGGGAATTTAGGGATTTGGAAATTTGGAAATTTGGAAATGTAGAAGTGTAGAAATGTAGAAACCTAGGAATCCAGAAATCGCCAACACAACAAACCCACAAATAACTGAATCCAAAGTCTATAATCCGCAAATATATAAATCTCCAAAATAAATCCACTGTCAACAACTCTATTTGATTCGAAAACACAATACATTTCCTTCAATACATCCAGTGTTCATGAAATTCATTTTATGACTTTCGCGTTTTTGAAACGCGTTCGAGTACGAGATTACGGTCAAAGAGGGAGAAATTGAATTTTTTCAAGAGAATTTTCCGGCAATCGGGAATTGGGAGAGTCATACAAACGAATAGGAGAACCGTTGAAAGGGTGGACTGTGATGAATGAAACTTGTGGCTGGATTAAATATTGTACATGATTGGTGCTTTAGTGAATAGGTGCAAGTGGACGAGGAATCTTTTTGCTTTGTGTTCGATACTGCGTTTTGATATTTGTTGATTTACTGTCGAATATAATGTCGTCCACAGTACAAAAATTTGATGTCGTGCTACAAATCTCGTTTTTAATAACACATTTGCAATAAATCTGTTTATACAAATATTCATATGTCGTTTAATAACGTACTGTTTTTTGTGTTCTAAGGAAACACGGTCAAATATATGTAGATTTATTTTTATTCGTTTATAATATTGGTTCAATTTATTAGCACTATCATTATTAATTATCATGTTAATTTAATGTATTGTTAACGATGTGCACACACAATTAATAAATCGTATTTTATGCTCGATGTAGCCTTTAATCCATAGTAAATTCGCACTTCTATATATGCTGATATTACACAACATATTACGATGGAAATGCAGGTTTGCTTTTTAGCATTAATGAGTTTGTAGGGATTATAATTATTCTCCAATATTTTCCTTTGTATTAATGATTATCGTGCTCTTTCTAGTAATGTATATGGACATCAAAATTTCATTTACCATTCTAAACAATAGATTTGCAAATTGGTGGATGTACAAATTTATCAAAAATAATTAATTTCATACTTCTAGTTATTAATAACTACATCAAAAGTTCACTTAGTTTTCTAAATAATAGATTTGCAAATTTGTGGATGTACAAATTTATAAAAAATAATTAATTTCATACTTCTAGTTATTAATAGGTACATCAAAAATTCATTTAGTTTCCTAAATAATTGATTTGCAAATTGGTGGATGTACAAATTTATCAAAATTAATTAATTTCATACTGCGAGTAGTTAATAACTCCAAAACTTCACTTAGCTTTTTTAACAATCGATTTGCAAATTTGTGGATGTACAAATTCATCAAAATTAATTAATTTTATAGTTCTAGTAATTATTAGTTGCATCAAAACTTGATTTACCTTTTCAAACAATCGATTTGCAAATTCGTTGAAGTACAAATTCATCAAAATTAATTAATTTCAAACTTCTAGTAATTAATAACTCCAAAACTTCACTTCGCTTTTTAAATCAATTTGCAAATTGGAGTACAAATTGATCAAAATTAATTAATATTATACTTCTACTAATAGTTACATCAAAGCATTTCTCTACAATGCATTTGTAAATTTATGAACATACAAATTTATCAAAATGAATTTCATATTTTTGGTAATAAATAGTCACATTTTTCTTCTCAAACAATCGCTTAGTAAAGTCGTTTATAAGAACAACAGTTCGAACGAATGAAATCAATCGAAATCTCGGAAACCGAAGAAAAGAACAATTTATCCAAATCGTATGACAAATCTGTGCCATATAAATCGTCTTATTGTCGGCGGAGATTGAAAGGCATTCGAGCGAAACTCCGAAGCTCGATGATAACCCAGAGAGAAGGGAAGTAAGCAAAGTTTAAAATGAATTCCCTTCGAAATTCCATTTCCGAAGCGATCCTAAAAACGCGGAGATCCTCTTAAAGATTTACAACTTAGCATCGCCGTCTCATTTGTCGGGCCGCCATTTTGTCTTCCGAAGTCCGCTAAAATGGACTCCTCCGAAATTCCCCTTCGCGGATAAGATTTCGCGCGCTCGAAACACGTCGTGGAAGCTCGTGAATATCTTTTAATTTTCTTTGCGTCTCAAAAGAAGAAAAAACGAAAAGGAGAAATTGTAGAGAAAAGAGAGGTCGAATTTGCTTCCGCTCGAAATCTTGCGAATGTCCCTTTCCGTAAAGGAGAGCAGACGAGCACGTTTACTCGACGTAACTTTACGTCGGTCTTAAATCCAGAATTTCAATTTAGTCAAGAAGTTCGCGTGAATACTGAAACAGGGTTACCAAACGTCTCGTATATCGTTGGACAGCCTCGAATTCTGTTGAAAAATCTTCTGTCCTAAACGGTGTCTTGTGCGCCGGTATTAAATTCGACGTTTGGATGCATCCTCAACGTTTGACGTTTCACTGGGAGAAACTTTAGAGAGGACTTCTTTGATATTCTATAGTCATGTGCAATGTGGGGTACAGATGTGGGGATTTTTTTGGAATTTTGAACGATGGAGATTGGGGATAAATTGGGGGTGAAAGTAGAGGGTGGAGATTGAGGAATGTTTGGAGTTCGTGTTTGGAAATTGTTTAGGTAAATGTAAGTAGGGTTTGGTAGATCTAGGGATATTGGAAAGGTGGAGATACTAGTAATTTAGGGATATTAGGGATTTAGGGTTATTGGTGATTTATAGATTTTAGAGGAATTAAGGGATTTAGATATTCAGGAATTTAGTAATTTTTAATTTCTAAAGTTAGGAATTTGGGGATGTAGGGATTTGAAAATTTGGGAATCTAGGGATTTAGGGTTTGAGAAATTGGAAATCTAGGGATTTGGGGATTTGAGAATTTGGGAATCTAGGGATTTGGAGATTTGAGAATTAGTAAATCTAGGGAGTTGGGGTTTGAGAAATTGGAAGTCTAGGGATTTGGGGGTTTGAGAATTTGGGAATCTAGGGGTTTGGGGATTGAGAATTTCGGAATTTAGGGATTTGGGGATTTGGGAGTTTAGGAGTTTAGGAGTTTAGGAATTTGGGAATTTGGAAACTCGGGAGTTTAGGGATTTCGGAATTTAGGAATTTGGGGAGTTGGAATATTTGGTGTCTGGAAATTTGGAAATTTAGGGATTTGGGGGGTTGGAAATTTGAGAGTTTGGAAAATTAGGGAATTTAGAGAATTCGGTAATTAGAAAGCTTGAAAGTTAGAAACTTGAAAGTTTAGGAATTTGTGAATTTAGGGAATTTGGTAATTTGGAAATTTGAAAATTTGAGAATTTGGAAATTCAGCAAATTTAGGAATTTAGCAAAATTTCATAGCAGTGTTGAAATATCGCATTCTATTCGATGTTAAAAAAGCATCCCTCTCGCGGGGTGCAAATAATCTCGCGAAGGAACGAAACCGAGGAGGCCGAAAGATTATAAATCGCAACTTAAGATCGCGAGATAACGTAAATCTACGGGGCGGCTTACGTAGTTGCAGTAGACCAGCGCAGCATAGAGAAATTTACTGCAGATTACTTGGGTTTGCAGACTTTTTTCCGACGACCGTCTCATGACCCCGGACAAGCTATGAGCTTGCGTTGCAACGTTCAAGGAGCTTTATATCACGTAAACTGAGCTTTGGAAACAGTTTACGACATTAATAATTGAAAAGTAAACATCAAACAAATTTTGATCACTTATTTCAATATTGGTACACGATTTTTTAACATATCGTGTTTATAATCTGTTCAACTTTCTTACGATAATTAATTTTACAATTTCAGTGAGAAATTCAATTATTTAAAATGGGAGATGTAGAAATTAAAAGGTTCTTAATAAACTATCTTAGTATGTAATGTATTTGGACAGGATATTTTATATTATTCAAGGGTTTTCATTGTAATTAATTTTGCAAAATCAAAATGTGAGAAGTACAAATTAAATAATTTTTAATAAATCTTATATAGACTCTTTAGATATGATCTTTTCTATAATTCAAGATTCCTGTCACTCAATTTCACAATTTTATCTAAAAAGTGCAAAAACTGAGTATCATTTAAATAAATTATTTGATAATATGCACCCTAGGGACACCTCTTTAATAATTCAAGACTCTGTCACTTAATTTTAACATCGATCGTATAAAATGTAAAATGCACGAATTTACAAAGTGTTCGATAAATTATTTTACCAATATTCAAACTTTGAGTATAGCACGTTTGCTTTTATTACTACAGGAAAGAACCACAAAAGTGAGTTGGAAGAATTTCAGAAGCTGTCAGTCAGAGGGTGAATATTGATGGGAAACCAATATTCTAATGCATTAAAAGTTCAAGGGGTTTTCAGAGTTCCACGAGCTGGATGTTTCTAGGATCTTCGTACACGATTTTCGATAGCAAGTGACATGCAGTGGTGCTGGAAGTTCTGGGAACTTGTCCAGCAGTAAGTTGGTAACATTCTATTACTCTCTAACCGTTCTGAACACTTCCGGAAAGTGGTTATAGGAAACTGGTAGGGGTCGAAGTTCAGAAGTTGATGCGAGACACCCCGACAAAGAATTTCGCACCAATTAACCACTACCCAGCCTAACTTTGAAAATGTTGCAAATTTAAAAATTTTTATTATCGTACATAATTGCATAATACTATTGTACAGTTTGTAATAATGTTAAATAAATAATAATATTGGAGAAAATTATAGGACTTGAAGTACTTGCGAAAATGTAGATTTCATATCAAGAACTTCACCCTCTTTCAAAGAAGAGCGTCAGAAATTCTTGTCAGTTCAAACAACAATTTCATCAAAATAACTAATTCATCAAGAACAGTAACATTAGTTAATTCATACCATAATACAATTTTATAATAAACTTGAAGAAAACCATAGAACTTGCAGTACTTGCGAAAATGTAGATTTCATATCAAGAACTTCACCCTCTTTCAAAGAAGAGCGTCAGAAATTCTCTTCAGTTCAAACAACAATTCCATCAAAATAACTAATTCATCGAGAACAGTAACATTAGTTAATTCATACCATAATACAATTTTATAATAAACTTGCAGTACTTGCGAAAATATAGATTTCATATCAAGAACTTCACCCTCTTTCAAAGAAGAGCATCAGAAATTCTTTTCAGTTCAATAATTTCATCAAAATAATGAATGCATCAAGATAATTCAAGTACAGTTAATTAATATTATAATACAATTGTATGATAAACTTGAAGAAAACCATATGACTTGAAGTGTGTTTCAACCCCTAACATCGTTGCGTGATCAGGTGCGTCAGAAATAGAGATACTGTCTCGACGAAGCTGCGTTCAGGAAGGGGTGTAGCCGGCAGAAGAGCAGACTACCACGCCTCCGTGCCTAAAATTTCATCCCCTGAATGATTAAAACCTAATATGGAGACACGCCTACCGTAGGATGTCCGTTGCACCCCTCGTCAACTCGCGGCACCCCTGTATTTCCATTTTGCACCCCCATGTTCTATATAACGTTCACTTTCACCGGTCCTCTCGCTTTCGTTCGTGTTCCTCTCACTTTCTTTCGCCACCCCTTTGCTCACCGACCCCCCACCAGAGCCACCCTCCGTTCGCTGCACCCCGAGCGTACATTTCGCCGCGGTGTTTTTTCGCTTGGGGTCGAGAACACCCTTGGCAGAAATCCGCGACTGAATTTTCACGGTCACTGCCTCCAATTTCGTTGCTTTTCGAGGAGGAGATCCAGGGACGTGTTTATTATGGGGAAACGCGTCGCGATACGCACAATTATACGAAATTAGAAGATGGCGGTGCGGTAATTGCGGACGAGACTTTCTCGCTAAATCGATGCGGCTTAATGAGAAGACGACAAGACTCGTGAATTAACGGGGGATGATTTTCAAGGATCGTTGCCCTCGCCAAGCTTTTAAAGCTCTGATGGATTTTTTAGAAGCTTCAAATCGTTTGCGGACTGGTGAAATATTAGTACATAAATTTTTGTTGCATTAGGGAGATACAAAAGTTATCAGAATTTGAAATTAGAAATCTCAGATTTGGACTTTAGATGTATTGCATTTTCAATACTTTCAAAAATGCTGGGAATATTGGAAAATATTCTTCGACGAAATTGAAGCATTTTGCAGGAATTTATTCTGCGTTGAAAATTTATGAGCACCTCAGGTTAATGGCTTCTTTCCCGGAGAATTTATTGTACATCTGATCGCGATTTACAATTTTACT
This sequence comes from Megachile lagopoda, assembly GCA_036983795.1. Taxonomy (NCBI): domain Eukaryota; kingdom Metazoa; phylum Arthropoda; class Insecta; order Hymenoptera; family Megachilidae; genus Megachile; species Megachile lagopoda. Next base: position 4,396,192 of record CM072794.1, read on the forward strand.
TGAATTATTTTTTAACGTTGCACTATTCTTTTTCTTTAAAATTCAAAAATATAGGGGGTTAAATTTTGTTAAATTCTCATTCAAAATTCTGAAAAGAATCCATTAAATATTGATTAAAACGTTGGAAGGTTCAAAGTTTCCAAGAAAGTCAGTAAATCATATTTTAATTTAAAGGTTCCCTGAAATTTAATCACGTTTCACTGAAATCGAGTCACGTTATCTTTCTGAAAAAATTTCTCGCCGAGAAGTTACGAAACTTCCAAAAATATTCCAATTATAATGATTATCCAGTTCTTTCGGAAATCCTCATCCCCTTTAAATCAGTCGCGCATGTATCAAACTAACGAACCGTAGTGAACTCGTTAACCGAAAACCAAGCGATGGAACTCGATATAAAGCGCGTCGTTCCGTACAGTTCCTTCGTTTGTCTTTCCAAAAATTTACCTATGAATCTCCTCTGTGATCTTGTGAAACCTCATTCTCTTTTTGTTAATAATAAACAGATACATGTAAAACACAGAAGAGAAAGAACGCAAAAATTGTGGTTTAAAGAATTCCAGGAGTTAATCTTGCAAGTTTAATTTAGTTAAAATTTTATTGTAAGAAGAAAATAAAAGATATGATGGTAGATTTTTAAATAATTGAGACAGAATAATTTTTTAAATTTATATTTTAGGAAGATGTTTGAAATTTATCATTTTAGGGGTGGCAATTTTTAAAAATGGAAAAGAAGTGTCGAAACCCCTAGTTCTTGTAATAATTGTATAAACTTGTTAAGGTTTATTGTGATTTATTTAATACTAGAATTGGTAAACGTATCAAATATCAAATTACTTTTCTGTACTTCATCTGCAACAAATATGTTATTTTTAATATTGTAATATCATTGATGCTCACAACTAAATTAACAAAATTGAAAAATAGTAAAATAACGAAATAAAACTGTAAACAGAAAAGTGTTCAAACTCACGAAAAAATTCTGACAATTAAATTAAAATGAATTATTTTAACCTTGCCCATACTCTTCGTCAAAATGAATAAAATTCAATTTTCGAAACCTTCAATTCCGAAACAAAACGTATGACAAGCTTAAAAATTGTGTAACAAATAAATAGTAATGTAGTGATAGTAATAATAGTAATGTAGTGATTAAAGAATGTCGATCGAATTCGTTAGATTAAAGAGAAGCGGAGGCGCCGTGGATCACGAGAGAAGAAAATGGCGGGACAACGACGCAGGAAAAAGGGGAAGCGTGTCTCTCGTCCGATACGCGGGTTTTTCAACGGGGAAATTGGGTTCTCAATTATTCAACGCGTTGCATCGTATCCTCGAAGGAACGAGACCGATTCTCGTAGAAGAAAGCGTAGGAAAGTGGTTTCCGCGTTTCGCAGGATATCTATTGTTTGCTCCTTTTACGCGCGACTATTTGCGCGAGAGATCGTCTCGAAGCGTTTCCGGGAGAATCGATAGGGTCCTGTCTTTCAGATCGGACGACACGAAACACTTCCAACAAATATTCTGGCGAAAACTGCTTGCATCGATTATTGATTTCCATGCAATGTCTCCTGCATTTCTTATTTTATATTCGGAGCCTGTATTGTTAGGGAAATGTCGGAGAAAAGTCACTTGTAACAGTTGTAACATACTTGAAGAATTTAGTTAAATTGACTATTTATTAGGTTAGTCGTAAAATTAGATGATTGTTATATTATTTAAATAACGTTGTGACATTATTTAGATAAACGTTTTGATATTCATCTCTTTTCAAGGAATTTGTTTGAAAAATTTATTTAAAAGATTATGTTACATCATAATTTCATTTGCAACAAAACAACCAAAAAATATAATCAAGTATTATATGTCCAATAAACAATAGTACAAGTTTAATTTACATAATTTAAGACAGTTGTTAAAAAACACGATTTAAATAAAACATTGTCCAATGGTTTTAAATAAAGCATGAAAACAATTTTCATGTAAATAAATTTATGTGTGCATATCATTTTACCGTGTGCATATAAAAAGGTCATGTATGTAGATTCTTGCAAGGAAAAGTTTCGCCAAAAAGTTTGACCCTTAGGATTCTTTGTAAGTTGCAGAAAAAAAGTGGAAACGTAGCACTCGAACGATAGCACATTTCGATAAAAGACATTTCAGATGCTGAAAGTTCCAGTGTAATTCGAAAGCTCTCGATCCACCCTCGTTAAATTGCAGCGAACGTAAACGATTTTTCGAAACGTTCACGGAGGTTCGTTTTTCCACCGAGACGAGGGCGTGGACGATCGACTCGATACGCTCACTTGAACGATCGTAAAATCGACGGAAAAGTGGAATCGCGAGTTACACGAGTGGACGAGAAGAGGTTGAACGGTTCCTTTGTCGACTGAAAAGCACCGCGAAACAGCCCCTGACTTTCCGTTTTGTTCCAATTCATGGCGGAAGTTTACGTTCGAGCGGGAAAGTTACAAAGGATTTTCCTACGAAATTCGATCTGACCACATTGAATAACGATCTTAGTTCGGCAATAAGCCGATGCCGCACGAAAAATCTTTGCCCCTCGGGCGAAAATTCTTGTTCTTGTACAACTTTCTTCGACAACTCCAGGAGTCTTGAAGGACCGCTAATTAATTGCTGTTTTATGGCCCGAGTTTTACGGGCTGATTGAATTTCTTTCGATATTGGTATATGACAAGTTTGTGCTGTTTATCTTGTTGGAAGAATTTTGGACGTTTCTGAATTTGAGGATTCTTCAATTTTTGTATTATTGGGCTTCATTTTGATATTTTTATATTTGGGAATTATTAAATTCTGGAACTTCTTTGTTGGTACAGTTTTTATTTTCTTATTTTGTATACTTTTTGAGGTTAGGTCTTCAAATTGTTAAATTATCAAGTTATCATATTATCAAGATATCAAATTACCAAGTTACCAACTTGTTAAGATATCAAATTACCAAGATATCAAATTACCAAGTTACCCAATTGTCAATGTATCAAATTACCAAGATATCAAATTACTGAGTTACCAAATTGTCAAGATATCAAATTACCAAGATATCAAATTACCAATATCTCGAACTATCAAATTATCAACTTGTCAAAGTCTCAACCTATCAAATTACGAAATTTCCACTTTGTCAAACCATCAAATTTCCTTATTCCTACAATTCTAAATCTTTAAATTTTCAAACACTCGAAGACCAATCAAATAAAAATTCCTCCTTACATCGCAGTTCTTTTATAAAACGAACAATTTAAAATTGAAATCAATTTAACTTTGCAAATTCTCGAGCACCATGAAATATTAACGAAGTCCAGGTAAAGTAAAACAATACAAAACTGTATAAAGAGTATAAAATCAAGTCGATGAAATTTTCTCTGTCAGCGAATATGCAGACGGTCTCGCGTAAAAAGTAAAAAAGTAGAATATGTAGGTGGTCATTGACGAATACAAATAAAGAAACGTTCTGATGTAACGTTTTTTTGTTCTATCGTCAGTGGAAATCGATTCGAGGGCGAATTACAGGGTAGAACGTTTTTCGTTCGTTGTATATGTATTTAGTTATCGGTACTAGTTGTGTCGTTAAGGTGGACCAATACCATTCTGAACGTTTCAATTTCCAATCGCGTTCGTCGGATTCAATTTAATCGCAATAGAGCTTTCCTGGACACGAATGGAATCGTTAAACAATCGTCTGTAAGACCTCGTTTGAAATTGTTGGACTTTGGATTAAGACATTTTTATTAATTGCCAAGAGATTCAACATTTCATATTTCTTAATTTCTGACTTTCCAATTTTCGAACTTTCTGAAACATTACTGCAGTAACATATTAAACAGCAATTAATTATAATGAGCCCATGAAATTACTCAACATATCAACACGAATCAACTGATAGGTAAATTTCTACGTCCCAGAAATGTCATATACGAAAGCCATAAATCAACTCGACCAAACTTTGCTGTCAAATCCTCCGAGAAGTTGATCTATGATGATTACCATTTATTAGCGCAGTTCTTTTGTTACTATCGGCATCCAGAATGCACGTTGCACGCGAATGTTACGGAAACCGTGTATCCCGATGCATTATCATTTTGCGAACTCGCCGCTGTTTCATTTTGACAACGTGTAACATCGAAATATGTCGCTGTCACCGGGCTTTTGTTTCGATCTTAATTTGTGGTTGTCGCGTGGCGACGCATAAATCCATTCGACAGCCGCTGCTATTTTCCACGGCCCGTTCAATACATATATTAACGAGCCTGCCTCATTGAAACGGTATTATTAATTACTATCAATTAATAGTGATCGACTTTTGTTCTATTGCATACCTATCATCTATTAATCTAATGTGCGCTTTTCATGCTTATCTATTACGTCGTTTACATATTTTAACGACACTACTATTGCGATATGTGCATATCGGACAAAATATAGGTTAGGTCAGGTTAAACTAAATTTGGGTAGGTTATAAGTGACTTTGATAACGTTAACTGACTTTTGATTGTATTATACTTGGGTTTTTTTAAATTTGATGTGATTTTGTAAGCTTAAATTTGGTTACTGTCGATTTAAATAAGATTTGATTACATTTATTTAAGTTATTATTTGTTCACTGAACTTTGCATTATATTTTGGTTATCTTAAATCTTATTTTGTTAGTTTAAATTTGGTTACTGTAAATTTAAACGAGATTAGATTAGAAGTACATTAAAGTTATGTTAGGTTATGTTTGGCTGAGCTAGGTTAAATTTCATCAGATGAGGTTAGGTTCAATTACATTAGTTCACTGTTTTGTACTATGATTGCTCGTTTAATCAAAATTAGAGTGAAATACTCGAGAAGAACGAGAATGCAATTTACAAATTATTATTAAAAGCCTCTAGTTACGGGAAGAATATTCGTGCATGAATGAATATGAGAGTCAAATATGATATGAATAAAAGATAACATTTCGTCAGATTTATGATCTGGAAAACGTAATGATTTCGCGATGAATAAGCATGGGCTTGCAAACAAAATGAATCGAAAGTAAATTGATATTTGCGATTTCCAATGTTCATTTACGAACGGACGAATGTAACGAGAACCGGACTAAAAATTCATTAAAAATTATTAATATTTATGACGTCCAAAAATGATGATCGATGAATATGAACATTACGCAGGCTTGGCACGAAAATGACTTCTCTGACGAGTGGAATGAGGACTGAATGCGACGTTCATTTATTTATAGTGATGTAATGATCTTGGGATTTTGTGAAATTGCGTGTTTGCGAATTTGGGAATTTGGAAGTTGGGAAATTGGGAAATTAGAAAACTGGTTATCTAGAAATCTAGAAATCTAGAAATCAAGAAATCTACAAATCCAAAAACCTAAAAACTCGCAATCAATCAAGTAGCTAGAGTAACTGCGTCCTGATTTCTCTCACCATTCCCTCAGCATTCCAACATTCCCTGTCAGTATTACGACCCAGAAAGAACGAATCCTCGATCTCTTGTCGAATTATTTGTCCATTGTCCTCGCAGGTAGAGAAAGAGGGATTGGCCCGATAAAAATGTTGCCTCCGGACGAGGCCATCGGATAGAAATCACCGCTGCGTGACGAGATAATCGTCGGGGCTCGTCACCATATCTCTTCAAAGCGAAAATTGTTGCCCGTCCGGGATGAATCCCGACTAAACTTTAAACGAAGCCCGTCCACGCAAATGTGGCTGGACAATTTCGCGAAATTCGTATCGCGCCTGACGATTTCAACGCTATTCTGCAAACGTGCCCAGTTTTTTCGGCTCTCCCTATTGGCACGCGCACTAAATGCCACTTTTTTTCCTTTTTTTTTTGTTACAATTGTTTCTGTACCGATCGTGTGGTTGCTGTTATTCCGATTGCTTTCTACCTGGTTGCCATGAATTGAGTTCTTCGGTACTTACGGAACCACTTTGTGGATTCTTAATTCTGAAAAATTAGGTGGAGACTTGTGAACTGGTATATACAAAAGATATAGGACAAGGTATCATATTACCAAGATATCAAGTTATCAAGTTACCCAACTGTCAAGGTATCAAATTATCAAGTTATTCAATTGTCAAGGTATCATATTACCAAGATATCAGATTACCAAGTTACCACATTGTCAAGGTATCATATTACCAAGATATCAGGTTATCAAGTTACCCAATTGTCGAGGTATCAAATTACCAAGTTATCCAATTGTCAAGGTATCATATTACCAAGATACCGGATTATCAAGTTACCCAACTGTCAAGGTATCAAATTACCACGATCAAGTTCTCGGACCACAGAACCACTTTGTGGATTTTGAATTCTGAAAAATTAGATGTAGACGAGTAGACTAGTGGTATATACGAAAGATAGCGAAATGTCTCAAAATTACCTTCCAACATTCTTCCAATATTTGCAAATAAATACAAGGCACTAAAAATAAAACGTTGATCTAATGTTAGCCTATCATTCACAAATTTTCCGTTATGGTATCACTAGAAACTTGGAGGTCTCTGTAATATTCTGAGACACTCAAATAAAGAATTCCTTAAATGAGAAAGGAGTAACAGTAACGAAAGACGTACTTTCTGAATGGTAAGAACGTCAACAAGAAATCAAACAGTAGTGAAAAAAAACAATTCATTTACATTTTAAAGAACAGAACGTAGACAAGTGTTTGTGGAGGTCCCAAGAGAAATACTGGCATGAATTTAAATTACCATTTAATCTTCCAACGCAAGTCCATCTCATCCTACAAATTTTGCATTCCGCCGAACAAGCTGGGGATTAAAGACAAAATTATTTGCTTGTAGCCCATTGTCAGAGCGAGAGTCCCTCTAATAACGATTCCACAGCTGAATTTGCGAAGGTGCAGCATTACAATGAACATCCCGACACCGATACGTCGCCGAAAGAAGTCTTACGAACAATCGTCGCGAATTCAAATTGCGCTTCTAAATTCGTGGCGGGTAACCCGATTCGCTCCACGGTTTTAACCGACTTTAAATGTAACAGCCACTTTTATTGTTATCGTTCTACATTCGGGTGCAATGTTGCGTTATTTTGTGTAAGGACTTGTACGATCGACGGTCTTTTTTATACGGTTTTGTATTTTAGATTCGTTATTATATTTTGTCCAGGGAAGTTAGATTTCTTCCCGAGCTCATTAAAAAACAGCGGAATCACGAGCGAACGATCGACTAAGATTCTGTTCGCAGATTCACCGACCAGCTTCTTAATTAACAAAGATATTTCAAACGGTGCTTGGATACGAAAGTGCCTGTTAAACGTTGCTCCGCCAAACCCGTGTTCAAAGTTCAGCAGAAAAATCGTCACGTAACTGCGAACTTGCCAGTCTCGCGAATTCTACGGCGAACTACAAAACTTACTTTTCCGCAGATGTTTCGCGAAACTTGCTACGATCGTTTTCCCGGAAAAAGGAACGAATTCCAGAGAAATTAGATACTGTTAATTGTTTCGCATTAAACTATTTACTTTCTGTTCCTGCACCGTTCATTTTAATTTCAGTAATTCGCTGACGTCAGAATGGGCGTTTGTCGGTTTTGAACAAATAAGTTAATATATTGAACTATTGAGCACGTTTAATTTGTAGAATTAATAATTACATTTAATATATTGAACAAATAATTACATTTAATATATTGAACAAATAATTACATTTGATATATTGAACAAATAATTACATTTAATATATTGAACAAATAATTACATTTAATATATCGAACAAATAATTATATTTAATATATTGAACAAATAATTACATTTAATATATCGAACAAATAATTAAATTTGATATATTGAACAAATAATTACATTTAATATATTGAATAAATAATTATATTTAATATATTGAACAAATAATTACATTTAATATATCGAACAAATAATTACATGTAATATATCGAACAAATAATTACATTTAATATATCGAACAAATAATTAAATTTGATATATTGAACAAATAATTACATTTGATATATTGAACAAATAATTACATTTAATATATGTAACAAATAATTAAATTTGATATATTGAACAAATAATTACATTTGATATATTGAACAAATAATTACATTTAATATATCGAACAAATAATTAAATTTGATATATTGAACAAATAATTACATTTGATATATTGAACAAATAATTAAATTTGATATATTGAACAAATAATTACATTTAATATATCGAACAAATAATTTCACTGAATATATTGAACATGTATTAAATATGAACGATATTACAAATGCACTAAGAAAAATAGTTGATTATAAATGACAAAAGAAACAGAAGCATATCATGATTTTCCATTCGCAAAGATTGTACCGCCAAAAATTTAGCCACGGTTCGAAACGCGAGAGTAAAGGAGAAAAAAAGCAGATGCACGATTTGCAGACGAGTAAAATGAAACTAGACAGAAAGAGAAAGATTTTTCTGGTTTCCGTGATCCATCGCGGAAATGCATTTTCATCGGGCGGCATCCCATTGAAATCTGGTCGGGGTGATCCATAAAAGTCCATTTCTCTTGCATGGCGGTGCTCTTAATACTTCCGCGACGCGAATACCATGAAACACGCGGGCACGCTATAAATTTCTCTTTTACTTCAACAACACTGGTACACGCGAAATAAATAAGTCGAGACGATGGAAAAGATACGGCTGAGTCAGGCCTTGGAAGGAAAACGTAAGCACCAGACGAGAGGTTCAAATATCTTTTCGTCAAATATTTCCTTTTTCAATTAATCATTTTGAATATTTGTCTACAGCCACCCTTCTGATATAGAAAATTCTGTAAATAAAATACCGTAAATTTACAGGTTATGCGAATATTATAGTAATGTCTGTGAAAACTGAAATAGTAAATCAGTGGTTAGAGTTGCATCACGACGGAATATTGATTTTTCTCATGGGTGTAATTAGTCAGAGGTTCTCGTGCTCCACTTTTAAGGATCATTAGACTTCTCACAATCATTACACTTGACAAATGGCGTCGATTAGAGATCCGATTGGGTTGCATTGAATTCTTAAGAATCGATGTAAGGAGCTTATGTTTTGCTACTTTCCGCCGGAATGATTAATCGAGGGAAGTGTCGATTAATCATAAGCCCGGTATGGACAAATAACTGATCGGTACGAGGGATATAATGTATGACGGGGGAAAAAATTGAGCGGGAATGAAATTGTGGAAAACAGTGAATAAAATGGAATCGTGGGGGAATTGAATGAAATTGTGGAAAAATGGAGCAGAATGAAATTGTGGAGAATGTTCGATAAAAAGTAATTAAACGATATGCGCTTCTTTTTATTTGAAAAACTTTTATGTTTGAATTCGAGTAAATGAAATATTTGAACGTTTAACCGTGTTACCAGAAAATAAAATAGGAGATCATAATTTTAAATTGAACAGAGAAATTATTAGAGAGAATTTATTATAATTGTAAAATTTATATAGGTAAATGCAATTTTTATTAATTTAGAAAGAAAGGTATCCTGATTTGTTTAATATAGCTTGCAAATCGTAGAAGTAAATTGTTAAATTATAACTTTGCAATATGTAATAACTTTTCATTAATGAAGTATAAATATTTCACACAATTACAAGAGGAAATTAATCAAACCATACACTACGAATTATCCGTATTTTATTTGTTCATCCGCAATCACCATAAAACTCGATACAATTATTTTAATGGATATTATCGTAATCATTTGTAAACTTTCGTCTGTGATTCCTGAAATAATTGATGAGTTCTAATTAGGAAACGATAATCTGGATACATCGTTACCTGGCAATCAAATGTCTATCAATTATTGATTGTTTGCTTGAGTTTCGTACAACAGCTACCGAACATGATAAACAAACGTTATTTCCCGTTAATGAAATTGTAATTTCGATAAATAAATTGCACGTGCTCTCATCTCATAATTATTTTCTATTTATTCAGCAACGTAGACAGAAATTGTAATTAAAAATTGGATTGTTATTTCGAATATTTGAGATATTTTGTTATTTTGCATCTCTTTCAAAATTTTAGAATTTTACTAAAATTAGGTTACTAAAGTTTTTTTTCTTTATTTTGACTAGTTTATTGTAATTTCCTAGAATTTTTTCTGTAGGCAGTTTGTAAATTTGTACTAGAATTAATCACACTACAATTAACTACAACAAATAATTGTTAATTTTTAATGTTTGATAATCACAGTAAAAATTCCAAACTCCTCCTTTCAAACACCAGAATATTCTAAATTATTTCCCATCGAAACCCATGAAACGTATGAAAGCCATCGATTATTCGATGAATAGCACTATCGTTCATCGGAAATTCGAAACGAAAGACGAACAGAAAATTTCGGTACTTGGCGAGGTAGATTTTAATCGGTACTAATTTTGCGGTTCCGCCGGTATTTACCGAGCGAATCGTTCCATCGAAATCGACGATAGTATCGAACAATGGTGTACGAAATCACCAGGCATTCAAATCACCCGCCTCTGCCAGTTTCGTTTAACCGTATGCTGATTGCCTGAATCCGAATTGTTTGCGTTTTTCTCCGCCTCTCTGGTGTTCATGTTCGTGTACAAACTTTTAACGCAATCCGTTACTCCATCGATCCGGTTCCGCTTTTTGTTCCCTTCGTTTTTTGTTCTCCTCGTGTCGATAACGAACACCGCTGGCAAAAAAAAGCGTGTAAGTTTCGAAACTCCTTGATACTCGAGCGGTTCCTCTAAAAGCTTGTAACGGAGAGAACTATTGGTTCTTTTAATGGCTGCAAACGAAGGTATCAATTTTTTGCCGGGTCTCGGTTAAAAACATCGTGTTTACAGGATTTTGTAAACAATCCGGGTAAAAGAGAATTGTGCTATTGACGCGGATATTGAAAAATAAGATGCTGGACGATCGAACAGTGTGTAATTGGCGGAAAACTGAGAACAAGCTTAGTAATTGTTACGATGTGAAGAGATTTAGGGATTTGGAGATTTGGAGATTTGGAGATTTGGAGTTTTAGAGATTTAGAGATTTAGAGATTTGGAGATTTAGAGTTCTGGAGATTTGGAGATTTAGAGAATTGGTGATTTGGAGTTTTAGAGATTTGGAGATTTAGAGATTTAGAGATTTGGAGATTTGGAGTTTTAAAGATTTGGAGATTTGGAGATTTGGAGATTTAGAGACTTAGAAATGTAGAGATTTAGTTAATTTAGAGATTTGGAGTTTTAGGGATTTGGTGATTTAGAGATTTGGAGATTCAGAGATCTGCAAATTTAGAGATTTGGAGATTTGGAATTTTGAGAATTTGGTAATTTGGAAACTTCAGATTTAGAAAATTTGCCAAAAAATTGAGAAATTCTCAAATTAGTAAATTTGTAAATTTGAGAATATAAAAGTGTACGTCATAAGCGTTTTAAACAAAGAAAATCGGTGTAATTCCGTAGAAGTTTTGAAAAATGTTCAAGTTTGGAGAAGCTTGTTGTTCCGAGAAGTTTGCATGAAACGATATATCGGTTGCATAGTTTTCGCCGTGGACAAACTTTATTCCCGTTCGCGTAAACACAATCGAGTATCTAGGAAGGGAAGACCATTTGGCGTATGTTTCGAAAACGATGCCATAAATTTCCATTATGATACAAGCAACGCACGTCTGCTCATATTTTCGAACGCTTCTCTTTAAACCTTGTTTCTATTAAACATTTTCCTCGTTGCTATTCCAAGCTCGCTTTACGCAGAGAAAACATTTCTGTTTGAATAATTCCCATGTAAACTGGAAATATTTTGAATATCTCAAATTCGAAATGACTCGCGAATTTGTTTAACGCGGAGTTCACATTTAATTGCGAAATACTTATTATTCGGACATTTAATTGCTCTGTAATATCTCCATAGGGGAAAAGAAAATAGGGAAAAAATTAACAAATTTATTAATGGAAAAAAATTGAAAAATTTGATAGTGGAAAAAATAAAAAATTTCTTAATTTATTGCAGGAAGTAATATATAGCTATAAATTAATTAAGTTATTTATTAGTCTATCCATTTTAGTTCACTTAAAATTAATTAGAAATATGGTAATTGAAATTAATAACAAAAAAGTCGATGTTATCCATCTGAAAATAAAAATTTGTCAAATAAAAGTTGTATACATTAAAGAATATTGTTGTACATGTTAAAATATTATCTTATTTATTAAAAAACATTTTTATTAACTAAAAGATTACTGTTTACGTATTATAATTACTGACAACCTCACAGATGTCTAGCCATTTATCTGGTTATCATGAAGCAGATGAAATTTGATATAATTTAATTAACCATCGCTGAACTGTAATATTGTTCATCGCAATTTAATTCACTAAACGATAAATTACGTATATTGTTACGAAATATGTTTCAGCTATATCTCATTATTTTACACCGTTGTGAAATTATATAATAATAATTAGATTTAAGTACCATTAGAAACCATTGAACATTGATAGACATTAGTTAAATTAATTAATTATTATTCGATCAATTATTTAATACGCTCGATTCTGCATTGAAAACTGTAATTAATTCGGTTATGGTCTTCATATTATTGTACATTTGGATATGTTTACATGGAATTTTTTAATGATTTATTATGTGAATATGTTATAAATAATATTAGATAATATATCTTTCACTTGTGAAATTATGGTTAGATTAAACAAAATTTGAGAGACTAAAATTTGGTAATTTGAGAAGTTGGTAATGTTAGAAGTTGGTAATTTGAGAATTTGCTAATATGAGAATTTAAAAATTTAGAAGTTTGAAAGTTTCCAAATTTGCCAACACAAAACTTGACAAATGCAAAAATTCAAGAATTCCATATTCTGAAAATACAGAAATCTCTAACTTCGCAAATCAGTAACCCAACCCGAAAATCTTAAAAACTAAATTAGAAAATTTGTAAACTCTATAGAAATTCAAGATAAAAGCCCGACAATCTTCTATAGCGAAAGTTTCGCGTTAAACATCGAAGGAACCCAAAGTTTCCGGGCGGTGCTCTCATAGCAATCGGGTTCCCTGAAGATAAGCTCGAAAATGTAAATCAAAGCAACTAGATACTAGATGCATCGCCCGGGGCTAGAAGATGGCGTCTCCTATCGTTTCAGAGGAGTCAGCCGACTCTGTTTCCTGTCAGTCAATCCCTTTGTGCCAGAAAATTGGCCCAGTTCGATGGTTTGTCTTCTATAAACAAAGCTCTATTCGGTAGAGTTCGTTTTGCTGACCGTGCAAGATTCACCCCTTCGATCGGTCAATGCTTGCCAGCTACTCTAAACTTGATTACGTTGCTGATTTTCTCTCTAAGTATTGCCAAATCATTGCTTGATCATTACTAACATTATTAAATATACTCTGTATTTATACTACACTTTAATTCGTAATTATGTACGTTTTATGGTGACTTCATATATTGAATTAATGATCACATATGTTTATATGTTGAACACATATGTGATCTAGGTTTAATCTATGCTTTATTTATGTTTAAATAATGGTTTTTAACATATTGAGAGGGTGACTGATATATTCAACATGTAATTTAATATAGTGAATTGATACATTCATATATTATACATTTAACATACATATACGTGTATGTATGGAACAAGTGACTATATTTAATCTACTGAATTAATGATCAAATTACCAACTTCTTAAATTACCAATTTCCCAAATTTCCAAACTTCCAAATTTCACATCTCTAAATTCTCCTTTTTCTAATCTCCTAAATTTCTAAATTCCCAAATTTCCAAAGTCTCAAACTTCCACCTCCCCAAATCCCTAAATCCCCAAATTTCCATCTCCCTAAATCCCTAAATCCACAAATTTCCAAACTTCCAAATCTTCAACTCCCCAGATTCCTAAATTTCCAAATTGCCATCTCCCCAAATTCCTAAATTCCCAAATTTCCAAAGTCTCAAACTTCCACCTCCCCAAATCCCTAAATCCCCAAATTTCCATCTCCCTAAATCCCTAAATCCACAAATTTCCAAACTTCCAAATCTTCAACTCCCCAGATTCCTAAATTTCCAAATTGCCATCTCCCCAAATTCCTAAATTCCCGAATTTCCAAAGTCTCAAACTTCCAACTCCCCAAATTCCTAAATTCTCAAATATCCACCTCCCCAAATTCCTAAATTCCCAAATTTCCACCTCCCCAAATTCCCAAATTCCCATTCCCATATCTCCAGAACCCCAAATCATATCCTTCTACCCACAAACTTTTCAACCCCCCACCTTCAAACTCTCCAACTCCCCAAATTTCTATCCTCGCCTTCCCAAAATGATCAAATTCCCCTATCTCCAACCCGCCATAAAATTCCCAGATCAGACTTTCACAAGCTGCACAAAGTTGCATAAAATCGATGCAAGAGATAGCGCCGATACGCAACGCGTCCTCCATTTCGTCGCGCACGCAACGCGTAGAGTCAACAAAATGGTGGGCAACGTTTTTAAACGCTCAAACAAGCGGCGCGCAAACCGGAATATATCCGGTGAACGTATCACCGGAAAGGCTCATCGTTGTCATGTTTTCCCGCGATACCACGCTATCGAACGCCATCTTCCGTATTTTACGTACTTGTAATTCAGCACGTTCATCCCGTTCCCGTAATGAGCCTCGTTAAACGAACAAGTTCCTTCGAATCGTTTAATCCCTCCCCTCAAATCTGTGCTCAAATTTTGCCTCCCTTTTTTTCTCCCTCTGCCATAGTTTATTGGAAGTTTGATGAGTTGGCCGGGATTAAGGGTCGTTTACGAGAAGATTTCGGAATTTTCTCAGACCACGTTCTTCGCACTTATCCCGCCTTCTCCCGCTACTCGATGATGCTTGATTATGTGGAGAATTTAGTCGTAAAACGGCGGCCAACGAGCTGAATTTTATGGGGATACTTTCCTGCGAACTTTCTACGTTTTTGATAAGTTCTATAATTTAGCTGTTGCTTTTCTGACTGTTCAACTATTTCGTACCTTGTGGAACTTTTTATTCTATCATTTACTGAATTTATCTTTGTATCCAGAATATTTTACGAATTTGTCTTTTATTGATTTTTGAAGCTTGCCATATTTTGATGGGTAGACTTGAAGAAATATTTCTATATCAGACAAAATTATATCAGACAGAATTACACATGTACAATACATATGTTATGTACAGTATGACTCTGTTGCAAATAAAAAATGAAATAACATACTGTGACATTGAAATAATGTATGATATAATAGTATATGACATAAAATAATATACTCTGAAATTTTTGTAATTTGTCAAATATTAATTATTACCAAGTTTCATTACTACGGTCTTTATGCCTTCGAATGTTGCTTTGTAATATTATAGTTTAATAAATTTTGATGCTTTCTTCGCTGTTATATTGTTACACATTATTTAGTGATTGTACCAAAAATGAATAATCTTAAAGAAAGAAAAGAATAACCTAACCTTGAGTTAAATTCACCCTCAATTGCACGTTCTGCATTCCCAAATCTTAAACAAAATCTCGTTTCGCTGTCTGTAGATCTTTATCAGAGAGCACACAATAAACATTTTTGGAAGGACTTTTCACCTCTTGATTTCCACGTTTCACGAATATTCGGACGGTTTATGGGCCGTGCTGATGCAGACTCAGCCGGCAGTAATGTGTCTTTATTTGTTGGCTAAACGCGAAATATTTCCGTCTTAAATCCTTGCGTCGCTCCGCATTCATCTTCCAGGTTGTTTTTGAGTTCGCCAACTTTTATTTCGCTAAGCTTCTCCTCAATCTTTTGCACAAACCTTGCTATTTACGGTATTTATCAACATCTGTTTCGCCTTCGAACTCGACGTTTCATAAGGAATTTTGTGGATGCTCAGTCAGTTAATGTTACACATTTTATCTGATTATTTAAACAAGTCTATTTAAATACAATTGCAAAGTGTCATTATAAATCGCTATTCTACATTGTTCTTATAAATTGTCAATTTATAAATTCTTCTTATAAATTGTCATTATACATTGCACCTACATATTGTTATAATAAATTGTCATTATAAAATGTTATTACAAAATGTCAGTATAAATTGTCCATATAAATTGTCAATGGGAATTGTCTGTATAAATTGTCCTTATAAATTGTCATTGGAAATAGTGATTACAAACGGGATTGAAACTAAATGGAATATAAAAAACCGTTTTAGCATGTTTATCTTACCGCGTGCGAGTATTTTATACGTTTTCAGAGAGGATAAGAGATACCAGAAGAGCAAAGTGCTTCTTCTGTACACGGGTTAACGCGTTGTAACTTTTTTACGAGTTGCATTTTAAAACCGCCAAGAGAAAACTTGACGTATAAAGGGAACGAATAAGATTATACGAGAGTATAAAAAGAATTTTAATTCACGGTAACAAGAAAATTTAACCCGTGCTTTATTTTGAAGGCGGAGGACACGGCGGTGTTCAATATTCGTCAGGTATAATGAAAAAAAAGAATCTTTTATATTACACGGCTTATTAAGGGATGAGAAACTTTCGTAAGCTCTTCCGTTATTGCATAAATTATGAAGTTACGTCGTGAAATTAACGTAACTAATTGTAATAAATATCATCCGTGCAATGTTAACCGTTCACATAATTTACTGTGTTATAGGTATATGTTTATACCAAGTTTGTAATTTTTTAATTCGAAAATTTAAATAGATGGGGGATGAAATATTTTACATTCCCTAACACAAGTGTGGTCCAAGTTCCAAAGTTTCAAATTACAAATTTCTAAATTTCCAAATTCGATATTTCCAAATTCCAAATTTCCCATTTCTAAATTCCCCAGTTTCTAATCTCCCACATTCCAAACTCCCCAAATTCCTAATCTCCCAAATTTTTACCTCCCCAAATCTATAAATTTTCAAATTTCCACGCTTCCAAATTTCCAATTCCCCAAATCCCTAAATCCCCAAATTTCCAACTCCCCAAATCCCTAAATCCCCAAATTTCCACGCTTCCAAATTTCCAACTCCCCAGATTCCTAAATCCCCAAATACCCAACTCCCAAAATTTCCACCTCGCCAAATCCCTAAATCCCCAAATTTCCTCCTCCCCAAATTTCCAACTTCCCAAATTTCTAAATCCCCCAATTTCCACCCCCCAAATCCCTAAATCCCCAAATTTCCAACTTCCCAAATCCCTAAATTTCCAAATTGCCATGTCTTCAAATTCCTAAATTCCCAAATTCCGAACTATTTTAAATTCCCTAACACAAGAATCCCAAATATTCAAACTAGTTAAAATAATTCGAATCCGCCAAATCCTCAAAGGGCCATATAGCGAACATACCTGACTCCCTCCAAAACAACAGATCCCAAAAAACAATAAAGTCTGTGAAAGTATCTCGAACCCTTTCGATCTAAAAAACCCCACCCCAGCCTGAAACTTGTCACTGTCTCCCAATTTCCAGTTGCACCCAACGAAGGGTTATATCGTGAAAAATTCTAGCTGTCAGTTGTTTGCATAAATCACAACGGGAGCAACAGTGGCTCTACAGCATCTCGTTCGACGGAATCACGAGGGATCGGTGTTCCGAACGAAATTTCCTCGAAGGAGCGTTGCATCGGCCACAATATTTCATCCTCTTCGCTTCGAGGCTGCCAATGGGGGATGAACTTTCATCCGCGGAACGTGGAAAGGGTAACCGTGAATTATGCAAAGCACGGAGCAGAAAAACTGGAAGAGTTCGGGCTGAGAACTCGAGGCGGAAATTACAAGGCCTGTCTGCGAGAGAACGCGAGAGGAGGTCGCTGGACTTTCATGAAAGAAAAGACGAGACACAAAGGAGAAAGATGGCCGCGCTGTTTCCACCTGGCGCTCTCGCGTTAGGTTAAACGAATCGATCACCGCTTCTATTTTCACCGATAGTCGGCATTCGCGAGAATTTCTGATTCATTTCCTTCGGGGGACGCTTTGTGCCACAGGTATAGCGCCGGACGAGGGTTGTTTATGCATTAGGAATGCAGGTTAATGGAGGTTGGGACGAAGTTGGGGTAGGGGCTTTTAGGGAGTGAGGGGTGTTTGGGGGGCGGGGATTTGAGGTTTTGGAGATTTTGCAATTTTGGGGCTTGAGGTTTTGGAGAGCTTGCAATTTTGGGATTTGCGATTTTGGGCATTTTGCAATTCTGGGATTTGAGATTTTGGAGATTCTGCAATTTTGGGGTTTGAGATCTTGGAGAGTTTGCTATTCTGGGATTTGAGATTTTAGAGAGCTTGCAATTTTCAGATTTAAGAATTTTGAGACGTGAGATTTGAGATCGTGGAGGTTTTGCAACTTTGGAATTTGAAATACTGGAAATTATGCAATTTTGCGGTTTGACATCTTGAAGATTTTGCAATTATATTCAATTTTCAATTGTTCAATTCACACGTCTTTCAATTCCTTAACTGTTGAATTAATAAAACTTTCAATTGTTCAATTGTTCAATTGTTGAATTAATGAAACTTTCAATGGCTCAAACGTTCAATTGTGCAATTATTCAATTATTCAATTATTCAATTCCTAAAATTTGTAGTTGTTCCATTGTTCCCTTCTTCAATTCATAAATTTTCAATTTTTCAATTGTACAATTGTTCAATTATTCAATTGTTCAAATTATGGAACATTCAATGTGTCAATTTTTCAATTATTCAATTCATGGAAAATTCAATCTGTCAATTTTTCAATTATTCAATTCATGGAACACTCAATGTGTCAATTTTTCAATTATTCAATTCATGGAACATTCTATGTGTCAATTATTCAATTGTTCAAATCATGGAACACTCAATGTGTCAATTTTTCAATTATTCAATTCATGGAACACTCAATGTGTCAATTTTTCAATTGTTCAATTGTTCAATTCACAAAATTTTCACTTGTCCACTTGTTCAATTCATGAAAGTTTCAACTGTCCAATCGTTCAACCCACAAAACTTGAAACCGTTCAATTGCTGAATTGTTCATTTGTAAAACTATTCGAAAGCTCCAACTTCAGAACATAAAACTGATGAACGAAGAAGTAAAGTAATTCTACCTTCATCGAAACGGGGAAAGCAGAATCGAAGAAGTGGAATCAATTTTTTCCTTGGAAGCTTCGTTTTCGCGAAGATTGAGTTTAAAAATCCTCTTCTTCGTTTCACGCTTGGAATTTCGATACATCGTTGGAAATACCGAGCGATGTTACAAAGGAGACGCAGTGAAAACGTTTTTCCGCGAACGAGCCCCGCTCGAGCTCGTTCGATTGATAACAGTTCTCTCTTTTTTCTCTCTCTTTTATCATTCGACGCATCGAAAAAAAAAATACAGATGCTTCGGTCGGTAATCCGTTTATTTTCGCGAAATGCACGCAGGATTTGAATGTCCGGGAACGACGGACGAATCGCGGAAACGTTGGTTCCTCTTTTCATCGTGCGAGCCGGCAAAAATTCGAGCAGTGGAGAAAACCGAATAATATGAGGCAACGAGATTGCATTGATCACCTGACTTTTCGTGCTGTATTACTGGCGGATTCATCGATTGAATGATATAATAATTATATGAATAATTATTTTACTATTTTTATATGATAACAGTTTAATAG
Organism: Megachile lagopoda; assembly: GCA_036983795.1. Classification (NCBI taxonomy): domain Eukaryota; kingdom Metazoa; phylum Arthropoda; class Insecta; order Hymenoptera; family Megachilidae; genus Megachile; species Megachile lagopoda. The sequence continues at coordinate 4,415,813 of CM072794.1, forward strand.
TTTACACCTCTTATGATCTTTATTTACTATTACATTACTTCAATATTCGAGGAGAATTACTATTATCATCTCAATAATCATGATAGTAAAAGATGTTAATAATTACTGTATTAGTTACATTGCAGACAATGAATTATTAACACTATTTATTCTAAGAGTTAAATAAAGTGACAGTAATTACTGGATTGACTACTTGTTGAGTACGGTAAATATTGAACGCGAAAAATGTATAGTAATAATCGAATTTCCACGTATCCGACTACGAGCACACATAAGCTAAGAAATTTAATGCCCTAGAAATCTCGTTGAATTCATATCTGCTGCTCTTTGAACCATCTTTCCGAGCAACTGCTTCCAAAGTTTCCGACGACCGAGGGCGCACCAAGGGAATCGACAATTTCGCGATTAAAGCGCCGTTTTCATCGCAGATGGAACGTAAATAAGCAGGGAAGTGGGGACTCATGGAGAGGGTGGTTCAACGCATCTTCAATGATGTATCGGTATACGCTACCTCGCATCTACAGGGTGTGTCTAGCAGAACAATCTCATTTTCAATTACTTTAGAAGAAAATAGATACTACGTCAGATTGACGATCGATCAATGCTAAAAGCCTAGTAATCGATCAATGATAAAAGACTGATAATTGATCAACAGCAAAAGACTAATTTGTTAAAAAATAAATACAGTAAATACAAAATACTGAACCAAGTAAATAATTTACGAAGATGAAACATCAACACCTAATCAGATTACTGAAAAAATTATTGTAAATATAATAAATTGCATCTGTTGAAGTCACCCTATGTTGATATGTGAATTGTGTTGCCATATGAATGATGTGTTGCTATATCCTAACCTAACTAGCCAAGTAAATAATTTAAGAAGATGAAACATCCAGATCTAATCAGACTACTGAAAAAATTATTGCAAATATAATAAATTGCATCTGTTGAAGTCACCCTGTGTAGCTATGTGAATTGTGTTGCCATATGAACGATGTGTTGCTATATCCTAACCTAACTAGCCAAGTAAATAATTTAAGAAGATGAAACATCCAGATCTAATCAGACTACTGAAAAAATTATTGCAAATATAATAAATTGCATCTGTTGAAGTCACCCTGTGTAGCTATGTGAATTGTGTTGCCATATGAACGATGTGTTGCTATATCCTAACCTAACTAGCCAAGTAAATAATTTAAGATGAAATATCAATACTATAGCTATGTGAATTGTATTGCCATATCATAATTTTGAATAAGATGGTATTACGTATGTTGGAGATTAAGGAAGATTGCAATGAAAATTTGATGCAATACAGTGTCTGAGACACGTTTTTTACGGTAATTGTTATGGGTTTCCGTACACCGTGTGCATACGTAGAAAATGGAGGCCGTACGAAGTTGGAAGTTATTGGCTCGCGTGGCACCGTTCTGATCGAGTAAATTGCAACACGCATAAATAAACGGGTTGCATACGAGACACACATGAAAGCTTACGAGATGCACGGCTGTTCATGGAGGCTCATGATGCGCTTCTTGTTCCGGTTAATATTCCATTTCATTCGGCAGCGAGCTTGCGGAAGCACGTTGAATAGTAATCGGGAAACGGATGGAAATTAAAAGGAACTTTTCTAGCCTTTGGAAAACCTCGACGTCCACTTTGTGTGCTGTCTTTCGAAATATTTAGCTTTCCTCTTTCACATTTCCCTGGGAACCTCATCTCGTGAAGAACTGTTCTTATTGAATAATTCAACGACAATGCACATCTATATTTTACTGTGCGGTGCTTTGAGGATGAAAATTGATAGTCGTGATGGTGTGTTGGTAGATTGTTTTTGTTGTAATTAGTATTAATTTTGTGTGATGATTGGTGCGGATTATAGGGAGGAATATGGTTCTTGCAACTATTAGCTCTCGCAACTATTGAAACTCACAACTATTAAGACTCGTAACCATTGGAACTCACAACTATTGTAGCTTGTACATGTTGAAGTTCACAACTATTGCAACTTGTAACTATTGGAACTCGCAACTATTGATGTGCGTTACAGAGCAAAATATGATTCTTACAACTATTAGCACTCGCAACTATTGGAACTCACAACTATTAAAACTCGTAAGCATTGGGACTCACAACTACTGTAATTTGTGCCTGTCGGAGTTCACAACTATTGGAACTTATAACTATTGGAATTTGCAACTATTAAAACTTACAACTATTAGAACTCGTAACTATTGGAACTCGCAACTATTGATACTCGAAACTATTGGAGCTCACAACTACTAGAACTCGCAAATATTGTAGCTCACAACTATTAGAACTCGCAACAATTAGAACTCACAACTATTCTAACTCGTAACTATTGGAGGTCACAACTATTAGAACTTGCAACTATTGGAACTCACAACTATTGGAACTCGCAACTATTGAAACTCGCAATTATTAGAACTCGTAAATATTGGAATTCACAACTATTAGAACTCGTAACTATTGGAACTCACAACTATTGGAACTCGCAACTATTGTCGCCCTCGATTAATGCCACTCGCACCTCATGGAACTCGTAGTTATTGGCACTCGCAACTATTGACACTGTGTCACTCCCTGATTTTAATTATACTTTTAGAAAATCGTACAATTATATTCTACTTTTAGTGCTAAATGAATAGGAAGGTCCTGAAGAATATTAAACTCAAAGTTTTTTAACCTGGAATTTAATAGAACCCTTAAAAATAATTTATTATTATTAATCATGACATCTGACCATGCATTTTTTCCTTCTGACTACTTTTGAGTATCGCAATTCAGTTTTAAAAACCCTTGTCTATACTCTTGCACAAAAATGAATACAAATTTACAGCGAAAACCAAATGCAAAAAGATGATGTACCGATAAAACAGTGTGAATGGAGTGTATAACCGTGATTCCAGTAGTTTCGTTAGTTTAATGAGAACCCAAACACTGTATTTGTCGGGGGTTCGCATTGTTTTCTATAAAACTACGTAAATTCCTTCTCGGAGATTGTTTGTTTGTTCTGTTCCTCGCTGCACTTTCTTCGCAGCTAATGAATGCTTTCCAAGGGGTTGCTTTCCCTGATTCCCGTGGAATTTGAAATTATCACTTTGAGTTGGTACTCGTAAACTACTTGTTTTACAGGGGAAAATGTTTCCAGCAAAGGGTGGAATCATTTTGTTCGTAATGTATTTATGCACCGCGTTCCGAGGAACTTTTCTAAACTTTCTTCTTTCTCTTATGGAAACTACTGTTTTTTTTGTGTGAAAATTGAAAGCAAACTTGATGTTCAAAATGTAGGTACTTTTTTACAGTGAACTATTTAATGACAAATTGCTATTAGTTCTCAACACACCTTATAGTTGTCATACTTGAAAAAACAATTCTGATGTTTCGATATAGTAAAATTATCGATGAAAATATTCCTAGAAATAATTGCACGATGATAAGTGGTAAGAAGTCCTGTTATAATAATAAAGTATATTTAAAAATTATACTAAATTTTTTTTTTAAATTGTGATTAATATTCTTCACGATCTGCCCATTTATTCAGCCCTGTTTTTTAAAATTAATGAGAGGGTAAAACTGTGTAGTCAAGAAGAAATAATTCAGTAATAATAAATAATATCTGAATATTATTTAGAATAATAAATTCTCTTTCGGGGCCTAACTTTCATACCCTTCGTGCTTTTCTAATTTACTCATCACCGGTTACATCAAAACAGCCAAACTACTAATTACAGTTCTCTCGTTCCGGCGCCATTCATTCAGTATCATTTGCCAGCAGTCCAGCGAGAAATGAAAATCCTCGGTGTCCTCTAAAGGCCGGTTTCCAATGCTAATTCGCGGCTCGTTTTATTTACTCGAAAGTCGCAATTCCGCAGCGAGGTTCAAACCCACGAGAAGGCCGCTCAAAAAGGAACTTCAGCGGCGTAGTTAAATCGCGTTAGAAAAAAAAGGGGCCAGCATGAGGGCACATTTTAATGGCATTAACACGTTTCCATGTGACACGAGTTCCAGGTTGATGCTCGGCAGGGAAACGGTCGTTTATCCCGCAAATACCACTTTCAAAGCCACACTGTCATCACGGAGCGTGTTCTTGACTCGCGCTTAGACATCTTGCCCACCCATTTTATGCTAATGTCAACGAAACAGGGCGCAGCGTTAAACCGAGTGACCGTCGCCCGAGGAACCGTGGCCTGGCAAGCTCACGCTTATTCGCACATCTACATAAATGCGACAAACGCTGATATCCCGTTTAATTGCCCGGAGAGATTAAACGCTGGATGACGAAACGTTTCGAGGAAATGTTTCCTTGAAAAGTACGGTGCTTCGTTGTAAAGCTAGTTTATGCATCTCTAAATATATTGCACAATTTTATACTCATCATTGTTTATTATTATATACATTTCATTTGGGGGCAAGTTTGAGAATTTTGCAGTTTATGGTACATTTGGAATACTGAGGATTTTGGAACTTGGAGGTATGAGAATTTGTGTTTTGGAAATCGGAATACTTTAAAGTTTGGAAATATGTGAATTTTAAAATTTGTATAAAGACTTTGGAATTTGGAGCTGTGAGAATTTGAGAGTTATGGAACTATCCCCATCCCTCTTACGTATAACATGTTAAAAATAACAATCAACAGATAGTGAAAGGCGCTCCAGATTTTGTTGCGAATCGATATCTGAGTCCGCTGCTGAGATACAAGCTTCCAAAGTATTCGAAACACGAGGGGAGTATGAATGACGTCCGAAATTCCAGGGAACGTCGTGACCTACATATTTTTCTGGAAATGCGTACGGCACTGTGAATAGTAAGAAAAAGAACGCTGACCGAGCGTCTGTCACTGACCACACCACGGCAGACAGGCGTGAGATAGGTTAGTGGTGAGTGAGAGAGGTCTCAGAGTGGGAGAGAGAGCTGAGAGCGGGGGAGAGACGTCGACTGTGCGACTGAGAGGGGTTTGAGAGTGCGAAGGAAAGGGAAAAGTGCGAGTGAGAGGTCTGAGAGTGGGACAGAGAGAGCTGAGAGTGGGATAGAAAGAGCTAAGAGTGGGAGCAAGAGGCTGAGAGTGGAAGAAAGAGGCTGAGAGTGGGAGAATGGCTGAGAATGCAAGAGAGAGGTCCCAAAGTGCGACTGAGAAGGGTCCAAGAGTGTGAAAGAGAGGGAAGATCGAATGGTTGCGAGTGAAAGGTCGCTGAGAGTGGGAGAGAAATGTCTGAGAGTACAAGAATGTCGTCTGAGAGTGGGAGAAACGTCTGAGAGTGGGAGAACGTGCTCTAAGAGTGCGAGAGAAAGGTCTGAGAGTGGGAGAAAGGTATCTGAGCGAGTGACCTAGAGATGTCCAACACCGCAGAAAAGGGGGAGAGGTCCGCGAGTGCGAGTGAGAGGTTTGAGAGTGCGACTGAGAGGTCTGAGAGCGCGACTGAGAGGTCTGAGAGAACGGAGAGTGCGAACATAGCCCCGAAATCACGCTCCTCTTCAAACGATCATATCTCGGAAACGGAAAGTTGCATCCTAATGAATCCAACGCTATCTTAAAGGAATTGCCCCTTTCTAATAAGCGACGAGATAATAAATTTCTTTAATTTACTGACTCGCACTGAGAACTTAAAGACGAGGTACCTTACCTCTTTTCATCGATGAGAACTTAAAGATGAGGTACCTCAACTCCTAGCGAAGGGGGCTCGCAAAATTATAAACAATACTAAATATAAAAAATAACAATGAAAAATAAATTTAATTCTATTTAATTATTGTTCCGAGTACAACAGTGATCTTCGTATTTCGCTGTCATGATTCTTTCCTGTAACGTGAAATCGGCAAAATTTATCTTTCTATCCTGACGCAAAAAGTCGAGTTTGCATTTCATTCCGCGAATTTCGTTACGAATTTCGCGGTCGCTCGTTAAATATATTAATTAGATACGAAAGGAGATCTGGCGCATAAAATCGAACCGTTTTAATTCAATTAAACGTAAATTTTACGGCACACCGCGACGCCCGGATACACCGAATTTACCTAACGCGGATATTTTTCGGCCGGAAAACATTTTCAATCAGTGCGCGAATTAAAATACTTTGTTTCGGTGTTTTTGGTTGCCGCGCAAAAAGCGTCACTGCTCCCTAGCGTTTAATAACACAATTTCGCTACGAACACTGCACGCACATTAACTATTTGCGATTTCCTCTCTTCATTTCTGTTCTTGAATCGAACCGTTTCTTGATTTATTTCGTCCGATTTTCAAGTTACATTTATCTGCACCGCTTGTTTAAATATTGAATCATTCAATTACCATAATTCATTCGTTTCTGTAATATCCTAATAAACTCTGCTATCACATATTTTTACTGTAATGTTTTATTCATTGATCATAACTCTGTATGTTTAGCATTCTGTAATTTCATGATTACGTGGAACGTGTCCTTTTATCAATATGTAAAATTTCAACAAAAATTGTAATCAGTTCGAATTTAAATAATTCTGCAGATTATTTTACTTTTATCTAGAGATAACAGTTAATGTAGAATGGACATACATTTATTTAATTGGGTAAAAATTATGAATATTGAAAGTGATCACGACAAAAATTGAAAATGGAAAAATAAAAGCAGCTTGAAGAAAAAGATAAAAATTGTTAAAAAATGTTTATCAGTCCGGTTAATTGTACGAACGTATACGATTAGAAAAAAAATGGTAATTTCGCTGCTAATAATCGGAAAGTACGCCCCGGGCGTTGTCCATTATTATTATTTACACCGGTAACGCAAATACAATTCGGTCCGTTTCAGCAACATGGATCGCGTACCTCGATAAAATTGCGTTCACCGACGTGAGCACGATTTTAAACTTTAATGGACCCGCAGGCCTGCCAACAATCTGTTTAATTGCATTGCCCTAGGTTGGTATTCCCCCTCGTTTTAGCGAAAATCAACGGTATTCGAATTACAATAATCTCTGCGCTGCTGTTCGTCTTTTTTTCCTCGGCTCCCTCTTTCGGACGCTTGCAAATATTTGCGAAAACACCGGCTCGAATCCGCGAACCTCATAAGAGCCGAAAAAACTCCAATTTTTCCCGGTTAATACACGGTATATTTGTTTATTCTGTTTTTTAATATGCGAACGCCGGTTGTGAAAATATTAGGAAATCGCGAAAGCAAAAATTTTTTGCATCGGGGTTGTCTATTTATTATATATCAATTATGGACTGTTCGGTTATTTAGTTGTCAATATTTATTATTAGCTATTAATATTAATCTGTGTAGTCACTGATACTGGTAATGATTATGTAGTCACTAATAATTATGCAGTTATTAATAACGATAATAATTTATTATAATTAATAATACGTAATTTATTGTACGTGATTAATAGTATAACTATCTATGTCAAAAATTTCGTTGAGTCCTAAGATTAGGCTTCAAAATGGCGGCAAGTTCATTAAAATGGCGGCAACAGAACGCCACAGTGTCGCAACAGATTATTTCGCGCGACAACGAGAAAAAGCGATGAAAATTTAACAATTCCAGGGAATATGAAGAAAGGAGGTTCTTTGTAAAGTGCAGGGAAAACAAAGAAGTCTGTTCCCATGGCAATCGAGGCTCGCCTCACTTTTTCCAAGCAAAAGTTCGGATGATTCACGACGATCGCGCGCGACACCCGCTGCACCCTCGGTTGTAATCCATTAAAAGCACTTTAATAAATTGACAAATATATGAAATATCATGCCGACGACCCTTTGTCGTTGTCCTCTTTGCATATACGAGAGACGTATACGGTTACAAAGCGGGAATCTCGAATTTCTTGCGAATACATCTGCTTGACTCGATGAGAGGAAAACAAACTAAAATGCATTAGCCACTTCAGATCTTATGTAGAACAGAAAGGGATTATGATGTTTCAACGAACATTTTATTATTGAACTTTCATACAATGACGTTGCTTTATAAAGGAATGTAAATGTTACTTTGTAAGCTAGTGTAAATTTTGTTTTTATCGGGGGTTGCAAATTACGTAGTCGTTAAAGTTTTATTTTATCTTTCATCTCAGATTGATTATGTGTGAGGTAATTTATGAATGCTAGCCATTAATCTATTAGTCCCTTAATTTAATGTAATTGGTCCGATAATGACGTAATTTATAAATGCAATTCATTAACCTATCAGTTTCTTAATTTAATTGATCTGATAATGAGGTAATTTATGACAATAAATCGATATATCTATTTTTTAATTGAATTGATCTGATAACGAAATAATTTATGTATGCAATTCCTTAATTGATCCACCAGTTTTTAAATTAATTTAATTGATCTGATAATGAGGTAATTAATTCAACCTTTCACTTTAATTCAACAGGTCCACTTAATTTTTTTTAACCAATTAAATTAATCAATCTATTGATTAATGAATGTATGAATTTTAATTTTGAATCTAATTAATGACTATATCAATTTTATTTTTGACATCAATTAAATCGATCAATTTATTAATTTTATTTCAGAAGTCAATTTATAAATTTTATTTCAGAAATAATTTTATAAATTTTATTTCAGAAATCAATTTATAAATTTTATTTTGTGAAGACAATTTATTAATTTGTTCATTCAGTATAATTTTGTATAAGTCTCTCCGTATATTGCCTTCATTAACAGTTACAAATGAGGTCGGTATAATTTATTTAATCGCAGTCGCATAAGTAAGAATTATTCAGTGGTGTTATCGGAGCAACTGGAGTTCCGATAAAAATTTATAATTGTAAAGCAGCAGAAATGCGTTTACCCAGCAGAAATGGTAACGAAAATGCGTGCATCACGTAAAATGCGAATTATGGTTGAACGATGGCAAAGGTTGTCGCAGATTATAACAAAATAAATGTCTGCTTCTTTGTTTCGTCTAACGAGCGGAGGGCTTTTCACTTTGCGAACGTGCGTCCGAGAGCAATCACGCCAACTCGCACCTGTATTTCAAGAATATTAATACGTGTAACGTAACTGTTGCAGATTAATGCACGGAATATGATTTATATAAGGCGCAGTGCGGTTCATCGATGCAATTTGCATTTGTAGCACGTTTATTGAGAACGACCGTTAATAATTGCTACCTTTCTATGACAAGCTATTGTTAATTAGTCAGACCTGAGATAACGGGGGAAACGTTTTAATATAACTGTGAATAATATTTGAAAATATTATTTAATATTTAAATACATTTGTCAAAGCACTATGTTCATGAAATTCGGTATAAAATATTTTTTATTCAGTTACATGAACTCTTTGAATATATTACAAGTGCGTAATTTAATCATGTACTTGATTTAATATTAATTTTTAATATTTGCGATTAATGAAATTGATTGATAGCAATGGATAGTAATATTAATCAAACAAAAATAATTAATAGGATATCAATATGAAATTAATTTAATATTTTAAACGAACATCAATATTTAGTATTCAATCTGGTATCACAGGTTTTTGCAAAACTCATTACTTCCACGAAGAAAATTAATAAGAGTACTTGCATAAACACCCCCGGTCTCTTTCCACATTCCCGTAAACTTTTTTCCACTATCACCGCTTCATTACGCCTTTACATTGCTAATTTCCCTTAACAGCGGCAAGGACAATTAACATTTTAATCGCTTTAGAATTACACGTCAAAGCTTTCACACTATTCTCACCCTCCAAACCGCACGCAACATCGAATCCGAGGTACACAAAAAGTTACTCGGAACTACCCCTCTCCAAGATTGAAACATCAAACGAGCCCTCAAAAAAAAAGAAACTAAAAGAACGACGGAGGTGAAAAAAGAAATCAGTGCGAACGAAATTAATCCGGCGTAATTAACAAAGGGGGTTGGGGGTTGGTCGAATTATTCCCGACACGGTGTTATACGTCGTTCCCGAAGTAATTTCGTCGAAACAAGGGGTGCACAGAGGTGAATCAACCTTTTAAGTCTCGGCAGCAGCCAACATAAATCGAGCCACCCCTCGTGTCCGCGAGATTTCGACGCGAGCAGAGCTCGTACGTGGCCGGAGGGTAATAATTCCATGATTATTTCATAAGTGGAGCAGAAAAGGGTGGCAGGGGCCCGAAAACGGAAAGTGAAAGCGTACGGTTGGCCAGTAAGAAAGGAAGAGGAGCTCGCAGGGGGGTAAGAAGAGGGGGTGGTTGCTCTGAATATGCATGCGTCGAAATTTATAGCCGACTAGAGGGTAGCGCGTAATTGTAGAGCGGCCATGGCCCGCACAGGACCACCCTCCAGCACACACACACGACCCTCCGTAGAGCACGCTATAATGGAACCAAAACATCCCTTAGGCCGGCCACCGGCGAACCTTTAATTATATTTCGACTCCCCATCACGAAGGTATACAGAACGGCGCTCGCTAATAACCAGAAAGCACTGTTGCGAGCTCTCCTTTTTTTCTCTACGTTCCGGTTTTTCATCCCCATTCTATTCCTCGCTCCGCGGGAGATCTGCTCCTCCGCGCAGAGCATACCTGAGGGGGTTGTTTGCGCCCTCGGGGCACAGTCGTTCCTTTTCGTCTCGAGTTTCAGTTAGATTGATACTGATTCCGCTTCTGTGTTTCAATGTACCTTTAACCCTCCTGTGGATCTTTCTTTCAGAAACACGATTAGTGCTCCATAGATATAGTTCTTCAATTCTATAAAGTTTATTCTATAAAGTTTATTCCGTAGGACTCTATCAATTTTTTTAGGATTTATTAGCGATACGGGGTTGATTTTTGGGGTGATCTTTATGTGGATCATGTGTATACCCTATGTGAAATAGGGTGGAGGGAATATTTTAGTACTTTCTTTGCAAGAAATATTTTCAAATCAGTTCCATGACTCAAATATGTAAATTTGTAGACCAAAATCATCAAACATCTATTGCAACTACCCTTAGGGATTTATAACGATATTAGCTAAAGATGCACTAGCTATTGACAACAAAGTGCAATTGTAGTAATTTACAATTCAATGTAATCAATGTAACCATACGTTCATCTCATGGCTCAGTGTCAAAACAGATATAATGCGACTATGAAAAAATTATTTAAAAATATTTATAAAAGTTGTGAAACGTTGTCTCCAACTTTACTACCTCAAATAGCATGAATAATTAATAAAAGCTGACCGAACAAAGCTCATGGAACATTTAGCACCCAAGGATGTTCAATTTCCCTAAACGATTCCCTGGAAACCTTAGATCGTGTAACGATGCTTTTCCCCTCCGAGTTTACGAGGGATAGGATCTCGTTTTCCCCATAGGACGCCGTGTAAAGGCATCCAACGCACGCACGCAATTATTTCTCCGCCGATATTATTACCCTCACCATGGCTCTCCACGTGTTTGCATAATATTTTTCGAAGGCACGCGACTCGCAATGACCTAAAAATTCTAATGGCTGTGGCTACGTTGTGATTAGAGCGACGTTGCGTACCTTAGGGTTACAGTGAAAAGGAGTTGCCGCGAAGTAGACTGAAACGAAAAAAAGAAGTTAATTGCTGGCAATTCGCCGACGATATCGGACCACGGGAACACGACGCGTTAATGGCTTTCCCTTTCTTTTCTTACAGGAAGGAAATTAATTACCCGACGACGCACGCTGATTTCGCTATGCTAATAGAATCTTGGGGGTCGAAACGTATCGCTGCATCAGGATTTGATCGTGTATGAAGCATGAGCTCATTCAAATATCACAGAAACATTGTTGCAAGAAAGATTCTGAAGATTAACATTATTATAAGATTATTATCACTTTAATATGATCGTGGTTAAAAGCTGTAATATCATTAATTTTAAGTAGATAACATTTTTTTGAACACTGTCATTTTGAGCACTAAAAGATTTGTTCATGACCAATGTTGATATTGAAGAAATTTATTGTTGTATTAATTATTGATTGCTCGTATTTTTGTGTTAATTCCTCATATCAATTGCTGGTACTTTTGTATTAATTATTTGTATCAATTACTCGTATCTTTGTATTAACTATTTATTGTCATATACTTGATATTTACATTTCTAAGTAAAAGTATAAACATGACCAAAAAAATGTGTCCTAAGAAATTTATTTTTAAACAGAAAGTCCCATAACAGTGTATTTAACACTTCCATTGGCAAAAAGTTCGTAAAAACCATTTTTATCGTCTAACACCACCATAAACCATCTGTCCACCATTTAACAAAAGTTGGAAAGCAAACTTAACAAAACCACAGCAACTGTGCCAAATCGAGGTAAGAAAAAAACCCATCAGTGAACCCTCATCCGTTTCCCATAAATTTCTCGCAAGTCATAAATCTCCCCATAAAAATCAGGAAACACCTAAACAGCCATAAATATCATCGAATATCATATTATTTCGTTTTGCGTCATTCTAACGTGCCCCTCTTCAAACAAGTGGGGATTCGCGGCGAGTAATGAAATAACAGCGAGTACTCCATGGTGTTCCAGCACCATAAAGCATCGATCATGACCGTTCGAATCGAAGCAGTGCATTCGTTAACGTGGTCGAATCGCATTACCACTCGACACAATGATCCCCCGTCGAGATTAGGAGGGGTCACTGATGCTGTCCAAACACTCACCCCCTCTTTTTGTCCCTTCTTTCTATGGGGTTGCTTTTGTACATACATTCGCGGAGCCTGTTCCTCGTTTCCGAGTATTTGTTTGCCGTGTACGTTCCACGGGGCAAGCGTACGTGCCGGCGTGTTTTTTTTTCTATGGGGACAGCCAAGCGACCGGCTGCGACTGCCATTAAGCCAGCAAACACGGCCAACGATGTTTTGTTTCGTACTCTGCCACGAGACAGCATCGGTTTTACAGCGGCCCAAGAAAAACGAGCTGTTTTTCACGGTGGACCTCTCGCCGTCCGATACTAACTTTGTCCACTTCCGCTGTTGTTGGTAACTATGAGGGTGGATGTGGATGTTGTGCATGGGCACACGTAGAATAATTTCTAACTTCTCCTTCAGAAGTCCCTTTCCAAATTTTCAATCTTGCAAAATTTCAAATTTCCCAGTTTACAGTTTTTGAAAATTTTGAATTCTAGAGTTTGCAAGTTTCTAAAGTCTTGAATCTCCAATTTTCAAGTCATCAAATGTCTCAAATTACCAACTACTCAATCATCCAAGAGTGTCAAATTACCAACTACTCAATCCTCCAGGGGTATCAAATTACCAACTACTGAATCCTCCAAGAGTGTCAAATTACCAACTACTCAATCCTCCAAGAGTGTCAAATTACCAACTACTCAATCCTCCAGGGGTATCAAATTACCAACTACTCAATCCTCCAAGAGTGTCAAATTACCAACTATTCAATCCTCCAAGAGTATCAAATTACCAACTACTCAATCCTCCGAAATCCCAAATGTGCAATTTCCCAGTCTTCCAATAAGTCTACAGCACCTCCCACATTGCCACACAATATATCGCCAAGTGTACAAACAAGAGAGTCGTCCAAAAGAGTAAAAAACTAATATCTCACCCCAAATCGTGAGAAAATCGACCAGAATAGCAGACACGAGTGTGTCCAAATGCTTCTTCGGTGTGCCATCCTGGCACATGGACATTGTATCGGGCACCGATTTGATTTACGCGCATTAATAAACGTTTACGCGAAGCCGGTGGCCAGCTATGTCATAAAGGGGCGGGTAAATCGAGAAACAGGGGGTCGATGTCCTGGTACGAGGGTCAAAACCTAACCCTGTAAAGACGAATGGAACGATCAAATTGAATTCCTGCTAGACACCCGTTGACCGTGGTAGGGGACTTCTCCTGTTTCTAGTCCTTTGATTCACCTGTTCATGTATAGGGTGTTTAGTGATATAGTGACCTGGATAGTGATATAAGAACTTACTATCTTTACTCTAACTTTGGTGAAGAAGAGTATTTATTTAAAAGTGGTGTGTGTGATCTGAGTGACTATTTGGGTAGCCTGAGTAGCCTAATTAATTAGTTGGATAAGTCACTGGTCTAAGTCACTAGGTAGTTAATTAGAGAAATGATACTTTGAATGATCAGAGTGCAACTAGGTGGACAATTAGCTAAATGGTAGTTTAAATGATCAGTAGTTGAACTAGCTAGTGAGACAGTTATCTATACGATAGTTTAACTGATCAGTAGTTGAACTAACTAGTTACAGACACCTAAATAGTACTTAAACTGATCAGTAATGTAATTAGATAGACAGTTACCTAAATGGTACTTTAAGTAATTAATAGTCCAACTACCTTCAAAATTGCGGTATGCACTTTGATAAACTAGTTACTTAACCTAGATAGCCCATGCAATTAATCAGTCACTTAGCTAGCAGCCTAAATAGTTAGACAGTTAACTGGTAGTCCAGCGATAGCTCATCTAACTTTGATTCTGTGGTACATGTAATCTAACTATCACCAAACTTGCGGTGTAACCAAACTAACAAGTACTCTAGCTACTTAGACCACATGTATGTTTATAGCTAGCTACTAGCCAGGTAACTATTTAAGTAGTTTGTCTGGTTAGTTAGAGTAACAGCTAGTTAAATATCCAGTTACTTAGGCAAGTAGCTTGTTAGCTACTTATCCAGTGACTTAAACAACTAGCTAGTTAATTGACCATCCAGTTATTCAGACATTTATCTAACTAACTGACCATCTAGTTATTCAGATAACTAGCTAGTTAACTTACCATCCAGTGACTTAGACAGCCAGCTAGTGAATTGACCATCCAGTTACTTAGACATTTATCTAACTAACTGATCAGCCAGTTGCTCAGACAACTAGCTTGTTAGCTACTCATCCAGTGACTTAGCTAGCTAGTTAATTGACCATCCAGTTACTTAGACATTTATCTAACTAATTGATCAGCCAGTTGCTCTGACAACTAGCTTGTTAGCTACTCATCCAGTGACTTAGACAGTTAGCTAGTTAATTGATCATCTAGTTACTTAGATATTTATCTAACTAGCTGACCATCCAGTTATTCAGACAATTAGCTAGTTATCTAACCATCTAGTTACTTAGACAACCAGCTAGTTAACCATCCAGTTATTCAGGTGTTCATCTAACTAGCTAAGTATCCACATACTCAGACACCTAGGTACTGAACTAACCACCTAGGTACTGAACTAACCACCTAGTTACTCAGACAACCAGCTAGATAACTATCCACTCACCACCTTAGGCAAACTATTTAGCAGCACGATAGCATTTAACTCGCATCGTTTTTTACGAGCGTGCAGGAAAGGTCATAAGATCTTGAGGATTTCACGTGACCAACATTTCTACCTCCACAAAGTCAAGCAACTCGATGTTTTGCGTTTTATACTCCTTTCAGCTCGTATCGTCATCCTCTTCACGCTTGTCATCCGTAAAATTTACGTCCACCCGTAAACCGTGCATAACGTACGTGCTTAAACGATAAACGTATCAGTACCTTTATTTTTTTATCGCTCATTTGGCCGCAACCCTCAGTGATATTTATACAGCCACTAGACCGATAGATAGACATCTTACACGGCGAAGAATAATTAGCAGTGAATGCACGCGAGCCTCAACCGATTGGTTGTAAACCAACTAACCTGTAATTTTGGTTCTTTTCACGAGAAACGGATATCTTAATTAACGGAGGATCGTTTCCTTCATTTATGGCAACTTCTCGGTTTGAATCGTTTAATTAAATTCAGTTATGAATTGCGATAAGGAGAATGAGGAATAGTGTGATAAGACGAAAGAGGGCATGAAATGAACTTTGATTAATCAGGTGTTGTTTCTAAAGGACTTTTCATGAATCACGTGAAATGGTGATAAAGTGACTGGGAATGAAACCTTATGGCTGATGTAGGAATTTTTATAGTTGATGTATAGTGTATTAGAATATTATAGTGGATTATAGTATTAGCTATTCATGTTTGTTTAACTTAATTCATCAAATTTGATACACTCCACATTTGAGGTGCATGTGGTTCAACTAGTTAGGCTACTAGTTAATTACTTGACTAACTTGCTAATTGAAATACTAAGTTAACCTAACTGGTTAGTTAGACTATTAATACAACTACCTAACTATTTATATCACTAGTGGTCTAACTGCTTTACTGTGGTACTAATTTAACTAGGTTAGTAGACTAAGTAGCTTCAGACTTTTGTTGCAACTTCAGTAGCCTGGTACAAGTTTGCGATACATGTAGTGCAAGCAATTAGTTAATGAGACTATTATTAATTAGCAAATTTTCAACTGTTCCAAATTCCCAAATTCCCAAATTTTCAAATATTTAAATTCTCAAATTCCAAAACTTCCAAATTCCCAACTCTCCAAATCCATAAATCCCCAAATTTCTATCTGTCCAATTCCATAAATCCCCAAATTTCCACGCTTCCCACTTCCAACTACCCAAATCCCTAAATTTCCAAATTTCCGTCTCCCCAAATCCCTAAATTACCAAATTTCCAATCTCACCAAGTTCCTAAATCCTCAAATTTTCAGCTCCCCAAACCCCTAAATTCCCAAATTCTCAAATCTCCAAATTCTCAAATCCCCCAATTCTCAAATCCCCAAATTCTCAAATCTCCAAATTCTCAAATCCCCCAATTCTCAGATCCCCAAATTCTCAAATCTCCAAATTCTCAAATCCCCCAATTCTCAGATCCCCAAATTCTCAAATCTCCAAATTCTCAAATCCCCAAATTCTCAGATCCCCCAACTCAAATCCCCAAATCCCTAAATCCCCCAATTCTCAAATCCCCAAATGCTGAAATTTCCAAATTCTCAAATCCCCCAATTCTCAAATCCCCAAATCCCCAAATCCCAAATTCCTAAACTCCGCATCCCAAAAACTTCGCATCACCTCAACATTAAAGTTCGCATCAAACGATCAAAGCCTGAATCGCGGACGTAACAAAGACATCAACATGAAAAGAGCGTCTCCTCAAAAAAAAAAGGCGAATGCATTTTCGCACATTGCCGCGTCACAGATTGCATCAGTGCTTAAAAGCTCTGGAAAGATCGGCCAAGAGACTCTCGCTAAACGGGACAAGACGCGTTCCCGTTTCTCGCTGGCACCGGCTGCAAATAAATCGTCGATAAATCAAGGGTCCGCCGGAAGTACCGTCGCATCGAACCATACCAGACGAAACTGAATAAAATCGGCGAGGTTTCCGAGGACGAGCGGGATTTCTTGCGACACGGACACTTCCGCTTCACGACGCCTCGTCGACTCGATAAAACGTGCTAGCCGATTTATCTTTATACAGAGCCGAATCCTATATGGTTCAAGTGTTACACGAACGAACAAAACACTCGGACATCGTCTTTTAGCAACGTTTAACAGTTACAACTGTTGGAAATGTTCCCGGAGACAAATTGCCTCGGCCATTCTCCTACTGCTCTTATGAGCTCGTGAAAATCGCTTTCGAGCGCTGATTGCGTACTTTACAGTCTGCGATTTTTTTATCGCTTTCTGGGGAGGTTTCTTTGCTGCCGGCAGATTGACGTGTCAGATGTCAATAGTGAACCTTGTTTTTACTTTAATTCGAATGAAATTATTTTTTAACGGGCACTTTTTTAATAAATATTTGAATACTTTTTAATAAATATTCTTTGGTAAGCATTCAAATAATTTTGAGTATCTTTTCAATAAGTATTGGGACATATTTGAATGAGTATTTTCTCAGCAGGTATTAAAACAAATTTTCATAAATATCTTTTTAACAAGTATTAAAATATTTACTAACAAAAATATTAGGATTATAAAATTCCATAAAAAATAATAGAAAAAATATAAAAATTGAAAAATATTAGAATATTGAATACTAGAATATCAAAATATTTTTTAAAGAAATTTTTATTAAATATTTTAAGTAACTAAAATAATTTTTATTCCAACAAGAATTAAAACATCGTTGGAAGAAATCCCTCCACTGCCCAATGTTTCAAATAAGATTAAACTAGTCGAGTTAAGATGAGATAAATCAATTAAATTATGCCAGTTTATGAGACTTTCCATATCACTTAAGAACTTTTTCTGATAGCAGCGTTATCAAGATTTTTCGACAAGAATTTATCTCCGTTATTATGATCATTCTCTAATTACCTCTCATCCTATCAACTTTATCGAACAGTGTGATAGTGAAACCCTCCTAATTCTATCGTCGACTAATTCCTATTGCAGATATTGATCCTCATATCGCTGCTGTAATTCGATTGAAATTCAATTAATTTTCATGGCTATTAAAATTGTATTCGAATCTTGAATACATGTGTGAGCATAGTGTCTACGGTTTTCTTTAATTTTGTATTTTGTTTCATTTACAAAATGAAACTGTGGACAGATTGGGAGATTGTTAGATTGATAGACTGATAGACTGATAGACTGGTAAACTGATAGATTGATAGATCGATAGATTGATAGACTGCTGGATTGGTAGATTCATAGACTGATAGATTAGTAGACTCATAGACTGATAGATTGGTGGATTGATAGATTGATAGACTGATAGATTGACAGATTGATAGATTGATAGTCTGTTAGATTAATAGATTGATAGATTGACAGATTGACAGATTGATAGATTAATGAATTGATAGATTGATAGACTGTTAGATTGGTAGATTGATAGATTGGTAGATTGATAGATTGGTAGATTGATAGACTGATACATTGATAGATTGATAGATTCATAGATTGATAGACTGATAGATTGATAGATTGATAGACTGATAGATTGACAAATTCATAGACTGATAGATTGATAGACTGACAGATTAATAGACTGACAGATTGATAGATTGATAGATTGATAGATTGATAGATTGATAGATTGATAGATTGATAGATTGATAGACTGACAGATTGCTAGATTGCTAGATTGATTAATTGATACCTTGATACATTAATGAAAAAATAAATGGACTGCAGCTATTCTTCACTGATATGAATTTCATAGGTTCTGCATGTGATATGAAATTGATATTACTTGAAAAATGATTTTTAATTAAATAAAAACAATCGAATATTGTTTCAACAAAATAAATTGAACATGTTCTACGTACACACCGTTACTGTTCAAGAATAGATGATAATTATTAAACTTTTCATACATTGTTCGACATGATCCGAATATTCGAAACCAAATGTCTGCATCTATTGAAACGAAATAATGAAAACTCTACATGTACTAGGGAAAAAAGGGAGACAGATCCGAAGAATGTTCGTTTGCAGGGATGAACATGTTTTCCTGTTTTCGCCGCAGAGAGATTCGTTCGCTTGGAAGAATATTTTGTTGGATTTTTCGCGAGATACGCGAGGGGAGAGATCGAAACATATGATAAAACCGTGAAACATTTTTAAAATATACACAAATATTTGGTGGAATATAAGCGGAACCGAGGCAGATTTAATGGAAGCTGAATTATAAACAGCTTTAATTACAAATCCCGTTTAAATTACATGTAATTGTACCCGCAGACTAATGCTTAAAAATTTTACCACTTTTCTTGCTACACATTTTTTTTTTCACCAAAGAAATTTTCGACTTTTAGTATTATCTTCTCACAAGTTTGAAAAAAGAATTTATTTTCATATCGTTGTAAATAGTAATAAGAAAGCTGGTATTAAAAATTTATCGAAAAGACTGAAATAAAATTTTGTTCGAAGAAAAATGATGTACTACAATAAACGATGCACTAAAATATTGTAATTAATCATAAGAAATGATCGTAAATTGCTAATTATATAAAATATAATTAATACTTAAAATTATCGATGAAATCCTTGATTATTCAAATTTCTTGGATGTGTTATTAAAAGTTTATACGATTTCAATCGAAACGAAGGTATGTAAACACAGAGGCAAATTTAGTTAATTAAAATTCTTGATCCCTTTTGTGACGCGAAAACAATGCTCGGTGTTAATTAATCAGGATTCTCAGAATTTCCAACTAAAAGAAGACAATGGACGCAGAAAATGAGTCCGGTGCTTTTGATGTTCGTCTGATATCGCCGGCAATTTATTAATTTATCGTTGCTTTGCGCGTCGAACAGAGATACTAATGCCCGTAAAACATCTCCGGCAAAAATACGTTCAATTAACGCGTTTCAATCGGGCAACGAGCTCATTCGACGCATTAACGCGTAAACAAAATTGAAGGGAACTGCAATCACAGTAAACGATAATTAACACGTTATTGTTTCTGGCTTTCGATAAAGACGGAAGTCCGGACAAAGGATTATAGTCTGAAAGCAGGAATGTTTCAATGAGAATTAACGAGCGGCCGGGGAAAAGGACAATTTTCTTTTTCATTCGAAAAAATTGCTTCGAGTCTGTGGTCGTATCGGAGAAGTGCTGTCAAGGGTGGAGAATAATATTCGCGGGAAAAGGGCGCGGATGAAGATACTGTTAGATAAATTTATGGGGAATCTTATCTGTAGTAAAATAAATTGAAATGACCACTTGGGTAAAACAGAGTGTTCTCAAGATAGGTGT
Organism: Megachile lagopoda; assembly: GCA_036983795.1. Taxonomy (NCBI): domain Eukaryota; kingdom Metazoa; phylum Arthropoda; class Insecta; order Hymenoptera; family Megachilidae; genus Megachile; species Megachile lagopoda. Next base: position 4,436,311 of record CM072794.1, read on the forward strand.
AAGTGCAACCAGTGTTTCGTCACTTATTTTTAGATATCCAATATGTGGATTTGGAAAGTTTTCAAATGTGAATGAATATTCTTCAGATCTGATTCCATTTTATATCAATATATATAGAATTTTCAATATTTCTATGTATCTATCGCTTCGATGGACGAAGATATTTTAGTTAAAGAATTGTACTGATTCGTTTTGTGTTGAATTATGCATGGAAAGTTTGAGAATAACTGATTATTGTTAAACTTTTCAAGGGTGCTCGTTTAAACTATATTTAAATTACATTATTTAATAAATTTCTATTAGTTCACCAATTCATCAATTCAACAATGTACCAATCCACCACTCCACCAATGTTACCAATTCACAAATCTGTCATTCTACCTACCTACCTACTAACCAGCAATCCATCAATCCACCAATCCATCAATCCATCAATCCACCAATCCACTATGTCACCAATTCACAAATCTGTCATTCTACCTATCTACTAATTTACCAATCCATAAATCTGCTATTCCACCTATCCACTAATCTACTTATCTACCTATGTACCAACCTACCAATCAACCCATGTACCAACCCATCAACCTACCAATGTACCATTCGACCAATGTACCAATCTACTAATGTACCATCTACCAATGCACCAATCTACCAATGTTTCATCTACCAATGTACCAATCTAGCAATGTACTAATCTAGAAATGTACTAATCTAGCAATGTATTAATCCACCAATGTACCATCTACCAATGTACCAACCAAGCAATGTATTAATCTACCAATGTACCAATCTAGCAATATATCAATTCACCAATGTCCCAATCTACCAATCTACCAATCTACCAATCTACCAATCTACCAATCTATCAATCTATCAATCTACCGATCTACCGATCTACCGATCTACCAATCTACCAATCTACCAATCTACCAATCTACCAATCTACCAATCTCCCAATCTCCCAATCTCCCAATCTCCCAATCTACCTATCTGAAATATCATACAAGTATCAACTATAACCAAGTGACCAACAGAATTGAACTCTAAAAAAATCAACAGAATTTCTTTGAGGACTCAATTTGCGAGTAGGAAATTACAATAAAAAAGGAGGAGATAGCGAGAAAAACGTGTAGAATAATAATCGAGGTATACCGGTATCGCGATAAAAGGTACATAGACGAATGTAGTACGCGTTCGATGGGTCAGATATACCCGTGATACGACAAACATACGTAAAATACAGCCGTTCTTTGACGAGTAGCCGGATGAGTGAAATTCCGTGCCTAGAAAAAGGGACGGGACCCGATGGAACAATATTTGCTTTGAAATCGTCGAAACAGCGAAACGCGAAAAATCCGCAAGAGCGTTGCCGAGGTTCACTCTTTTTTTTTTTTTATTTCGAATTTCCGGGCAAATATTTTGTCAGAAGGGGCCACGTGATAACGCATTACGATCCGTACCGTTCGAAAACATTTTCTTTGCACTCGACGACGAACACCGGCACGTGAAACACGGATAACGTTGGTCAGAGCCGACTAATAACACGGTTTTCGATCGAGCTTTTTGCCTGCTAGTGATTTCACTGATATTTCAACCGATAAACGAGACAGGAATCGCTGCGCTACGTTCACGATCTGAATTTCCAATTCTAGATACGATTAATCTACTTGGGACACGATCGTCTAACGATTGCACGAGAATCAAAATATTGCCATAATCACATGAGAACGTGTGGTGGGAGTTTATGCCATATAGCAGAATGCGAGGGAAGTGAAGTATGAACAGTTTGAAATTTGCAAATTTATAAATTTGGAAATTTATGGCCTTTTGTGAAGGCCATAAAAGATTTATAAATTAAGATGGAGGTGATCACGAGTGTAAAAATAAAAGAAGTTGTAAAAAGACAAAATAGTACATGTTCGACGTTTAATTGAAATTCACAATACAGAGACCAGAATCCTTTTAAAGTTCGCCACGAGCTATGCAGAACACGCTTTAAAGAGCCACGATTTATAGCGGCCATTCGATTTATCGCAGCGAAACAATACAGGTCCCCGCTTGTCTTGCTCCCTTTATTTGTTAACAAACGAACTGGATCAGACTCGTATGCTACCCGACATCGTCCAACACCTTTGCTGTATGGCTCAGCTTACGAAAAAACATGGTGGTCGCTTTATTACGATCCCTCTCACTTTTCAGCATAGTGATATAAATATTGATTTTTTAGCAAATCAATTTTTAATTGTTTAATCGAGTTTCTTTAACTGTATAGGAAATATTTTTTGGGAATATATTCATTTAATGCAGTGATAATCTGACATTAATGGATTGTGGCTATATAACGAGTCTTCCGAATGTTGCATTATATCGTGACGAAAAGTAGAAGAGGAGAAAATTTTATAAATTTAAAAATTTCTAGCTTTATATATTTTACAAAATTAGGAGATTACAATATTGGGAAATTAGAGAATTGGAAAATTAGAAAATGGGAAAACGGGAAAATTGGAAAATGGGGAAATTGGAAAATTGAAAATGGGGAAAATGAAAACGGGGAAAATGGGAAAATTGGAAAATTAGTAGAGTAGAAAATTGGAAGATTGAAAAATTGAAAAATGAACAAATTAGCAAATTTTGCAAATTATCAAATTATCAAGTTATCAAATTAGCTAATTAGAACATTAGAAAATTAGAAATCTAAAAAACTAGAAAACTAGAAATTTAAAAAACTAGAAAATTAGAAATCTAGAAATCTATGAAACTGGAAATCTAAAAACATAGAAAACTGCAAAACCAAAAATTGCTAAAACCACAAAATTAAAAAATTACAGAACACGAATATTAAAAATCCCGAAGCTTGCAATTTGGCAACTTTTAAATACAGAAATTTCGCGATGGTATGCAATTAATCCCGTGAAATCCGGAACAACCAGGAACAGGAGCTTTCCACGTGGCTTAAATTCATTCCGATTAAAGGTACGAAAAGCCCATTCAGTGGCGGGTTAAATTTAACCCCCTGTTGGATTAATAAATTTGCGGATCGTTGGATCGATTCGTTTGGGTAGGTCGTATCAGCGTGGTTTTTCTGGCAAGCTAACCTCGTAGGAACGCGTTCGATCGTAATATCGGCGACATGATAATTTCTGGCTGGTCCCTCGGGAATTCTCTGTCCCTTGGTGGAAGCAGGATCGCGTGGTCGGAGGACGAGGACGTCGAAAAACGGAGAAAAAGGTGCGCGGAGGCTCATCGAAATTCAAGCAGCTCGGTGTTCGAATATCGCTACGGAGGATCGATATTCCCTCTGGTGCTATGGTATCCCTTGGATCGGTTGGCAAGCCTGCCTCTATTCGAGTGTCTACCGATTTTTCCCTCTACACCGTCGGAAGCGAACGTCAAACTGGAGCGAGGGTCGTGACACGAATAAATTAATCCTAATTTCTAACCCTTTGTCGATCACTTTCTTTATACGTTTATGTAGCGAATTGTGTCAAGCTGCTATCTCAACGTAAATTATGTACTTTTGTTACTAGAAGTTTGTAGAATTTGGGAATTTCGAAATTAACTGAATGGTCTTTGTGTAAATTGCAATTTGGGGCGGAGGATTTTTCAAATTTGGGGTTTGGGATTTAGGGGTATGAGGATTTGGGGATTTTTGAATTTGGAATTTGGGGCTTTGCAGATTTGGTGAATAGGTTATTTAGGGTTTTGGGGATTTGACAATTGGGGGATTTGAGATTTTGGGGATATAGGGATTTGTGGATTTGAGAATCTGGGGATTTTGTAATTTCTAATTTGGGGATTTGCAGATTTGGTGAATAGGTTATTTATGGTTTTGGGGATTTGAGAATTGGGGGTTAGGAAATTTGGGAATTTGGGAATTTAGGGACCTGAGAATCTGGGGATTTTGGAATTCCTAATTTGGGGATTTGCAAATTTTGTGAATTAGTGATTTAGGGATTTGGGGGTCTGAGAATCTGGAGATATAGGGATTTGGGATCTTGTAGATTATTATATACTTATATCTCCAAAACTACTACACCAGAAGGCAGACTTCAGCCACTAGAATCCACATCGTTATCTGCCAACTCACCAGTCGCACAATCTAAAACTTTAAAATCCGTTTTCGCACGCACCCCATCGGGGTCGAACTGCAGCCAAGGTTTCCTTGAATCTCATCCCCGATAATTCGCCATCCAATTAGCACGCTAGACACTCAAGCGAGTAACGCACTCCAGGATCTATCCCCGAGTAAAAATCCTACATGCAGCCGGTGGCTTGAAAACACACGGTCTACCCCCGTACGGACAACAATGACCCGTTGATTTTGTATTGGCGTAGCAAGGGGTTAGATCTATCCCTCTATCCACGCACCCTTCCACTATCCGGAGTACAGCCGTACCGGTTTTTTTTTCTCTTCCTTCTGTATTTTTCGTTGATCGTGATCCTCCGGGGGCCCGGTGATTCCGCGTCGATGTTTTGACGTAATCCCATAAAGCGCGTTATTCTTGTGTAAATAACCGTTCCACCGCTATGGGGTTGGAAAGCGATACCGAGCCTGGGATAAGGTTTAATTGGCGAAATGTTGGCCACCGATGGGAAAATTGGGGTGCGCGGCCTTTCTTTACTGATCTGACCGCTAGTTTTATCGTGTGGGGGTGTCTTTCGTAGGGGAGGTTCGTCTTTTGCTATCTTATGTGTTATTACGTGCATTTGTACCATGGGATCATTAAATATTATTCTATACAGGTAGAATGTATTTGAAATCAGACACTATAGATATACACGATAAAATGTGAGAATGGATAACTTGAAATGGGGAGGTATTTTAATAAATATGTAAAAATATGTATTCAGTATGTGGAAAGTATGATACATATTTTAATTGATGTGTGACGACATATTCTATCCTTAGAATAAAGTTATTATTATTCAAATCAAACCTAACCCAACAAAGATATTATCTAAACATAACCTAACCTAACAAAGTTATTACAAACCAAACCTAACCTAATAAGATATTGTCTAAAACTAACCTAACCTAATGAAGTTATTATCCGAAACTAACCTAACCTAATAAGGCTATCATCCAAAGTTAACCTAACCTAACAGAGTAATTACCCAAACTTGACCTAACCTAACAAAGTGATTATGCAAATTTAACCTAACCTAACAAAGATATTATCCAAAGTCAACCTAACCTAACAAAGTTATTATCCAAATCTAACCTAACTTAATAAGTTATTACTTAAAACGAACCTAACCTAGCAAAGTTATTATCCAAACTTAACCTAACCTTAGAAAGTAATTACCCAAACTTGGCCTAACCTAACAAGTTATTATGCAAATTTAACCTAACCTAACAAAGTTACTATCCAAATCTAACCTAACTTATCAAAATTATTATCCAAACTTAATCTAGCCTAACAAAGTGATTATCTAAATCTAACGTAACGTTACAAAGTTGTTACCCAAACTTGACCTAACGTAACAAAGTTATTATCCAAACTTGTCCTAACCGAAGAAAGTTATTATCCAAACCTAACCTAACCTAAAAAATTTATTATCGAAACCTAACCTAACCTAAAAAATTTATTATGCGAAGAAGAAATGCTCCTAAAAATGGATGAAACAGTCGAGAGGAAAAATTATGACAAAATATGCAGGCGGTGAAAGGTCACGTTCCAGAAACGGGCGCAAAAACGAAAATGACACATGAAACGGAGGAAACGTTCGGCAGATTTTTCCCGAGGGATTTGAACGATTTCGATGTCATCGGCCCCGGTTCTCGCGTTAAAGATAAGCCTCGAGGTGGAATTGCGAATGACAGAGCTGCACTTCTCTTTTCGTTCTCTGGTTGCACTGTCGTTCCGTGTTTGATGGATGATTTTCGAACGAGTCAGCGTCATCTGGAAATCGATGCTATACGAATCGCTGATCCTGACAGCTGGAAATTCGTCGAAGGCTCGATTGTTTCCCTTGTCAAAGAAATTCGCGAGCCCACGCTCGCAGAGAAAGTGCTTTTTGCGTTTTCGAGAGACGCCGAGAAATTTTCGCGCGGAGATTGATAGCTGATCGGAAATTCGATGGACATTCAAATATCCGCTTCATTATTTTTTTCTCATGAGCTTTGACTCGTTATTTCGTTGAAACTTTGCACACTTACAAAGTACATCAAAAGTATTTTACAAAACCGGCAATTCTCAGAAACGAGGGAGTAAGTCCAAAGTTTTTGTAATTTCTACTCAACCTGCGAATAGTACTATTTTTATTTTATTTATTGTATTTTGGTCAAAACGAAAATATTTCCTTTTCTATTTCTCTAAAAATACTGAGAATTTCAATAAAATGTCTCCCTCTCATAAATTATAGAAACGTTATCCAAGCATAATATGCGATCACAGAGATCCCTCGATTGCGTCGCTGCTGATTAGCATGATCAGTTGACTATAATATTATATATGGTGGGAAAGGATCGACCAATTCATAGAATGGTTGATCGAGGATCGTCGACACCGAGTGCTTTGTATTTGCTTGATTCGCTGGAGGGATGGGGTAGGCACGTTTTAGGGTGCGGATGGTTTGCTTAATCCCCCGTTTTCATGAAACGTTTGCCGTCAAAGGGGTCGATTGTAAATAAATTATCGGGATTTAGTTGGACCGACCAACAGATTTTGTTACCGAGTATCTCTGCACTTTTTTTTGCTTTTGGTTGATGACATCAATGGACGCATATAATTTGGGGGTTGCGTTGGGTTTACAGGGTGGAACTTAGGAGGCATGTATTATAGTGATCGTTATTTTTTGTTGAAATTAGTATAATGGGATAGCTTTGAATTTATTGTTCGTACATGAAGATTTCTATATATTTCTATAAGATCAAATTTCTATGTTTTTAACTTTTTATATGTTCAATTCTTACAATTCCAAGTAAAAATAAACCAGATGCTCAAATATTCAAATCCTCAAATTTCCAAATCCTCAGGTCCTCAAATCCCCAAATTGCTATATCTTCACAACCCAAATCTTTAATTGCTAAATTTGTATTTTCTAGATTTACAAATTTTCACTTGTGCAAGTCCCTATATGGTTTCTTCATTCAAAAATGTAGAAATCCCCAAATTTACAAAGCCTCAGGTGCTCAAATCTTCAAATCACCACATTCTTACATTCCCACATATCCACATGTCCACATCCACACATCCCCACATCCTCAAATCTCCAAGTTGGCAAATTTCTAAATTTTCATTTCTCCCTATATCTTCAACTCTCTTATTCCCGAGTTTAGAAATCCCCAAATCCTCAAATCCCCAAATCCTCACATCCCCACATCCTCAAATATCCAAATCTCTAATTTCCCAAATCCTCACATCTCCCAATCTCTGAACCCCAAATTTCTGAATTTCCACTTCTCCTTATATGTTCAACTCTCTTATTCCCAAGTTTAAAAATCCCCAAATCTTCGAATCCCCAAATTTCCAAATCCTCAAATCCCCAAATCCTCACATGCCTAAATAAATCTCCAAATCTTCCTAAATTCTCAATTCCCAAATCTTCACATCCCCAAATTCCCAAAATTCTAAATTACCATTTTTCCCCAAATCTTCAATTTCCTCTCCCAAATTGAGAAGTTTCCAAATCACCAAATTTCCAAATCCCCAAATTCCCAAACACCAAATTCTCATATCCCCAAAACCTTAAATAACCTATTCACCAAATCTGAGAATCCCCAAATTCCAAATTTCAAATTCCCCAGATTCTCAGGTCCGTAAATTCCTAAATCCCCAAAAGCCCAAATCCCTAAATCTTCAAATTTCTATCTCTACAAAATCCCAAACCACTTCGGAAATTTTCCAAATGTTCATCCCGGAAATTCCCAAGCCTGCACTTCCCAAATTCCCAAATTCCCCAGATCCACTTGATCCCCTCGCCGTACATTGACACCGTGATTAATCCCGGTCCAACCCCAAGCAAGAGTCCTCTCCAGCAGCTACGGCACTGAAGTCACCCCGTTCGTTCGCTCGTCGCCACGTTTCCGGTAAGCATAGACTTCCCTCTCTCTCTGTATGACGTAATCCATGCCATTTATTAAAAAGGCGATGGTCCCATTGTTTTACGGGGGAGAGTCGCGACGCGTACAATGCGTCTCGATGCGAGGCCACATGGCGTCGTCGATCGGCTTACACGCTCGCGTTTTTTGTCCTCGCCGCGTGCATACGTCTCGATCTCGTGGGAAATGTACGCCTATCTCTGTTTTCGCAAAAAGGGGGTTGCTAGACAGGGGCGGGACGAGAGGGTTGCTCGACGATTTCGAGCGAACGTTAAGCGGGATTCGCTGGAGAATTCGAAGCTTTTCGACGGAAAAAAACAATGTCCCGGAGAGAGGTGTTCGATGGACACCGTTCGAACGGGATGGGGGGTGAAAAAAGGCAAGGGTTGGTTCGAGGTGTCGCGACGCGCTTGTAAATCCTCGTGGACGTTAATAATTGAAACGGGTAAACTGACGTCGCGAGCGAAAAATCGAACGACGAGAACGGTGAAAAGAGTTGCGGTTTTAGGGCTGCGAAGATCGAAAGAATCGCAGGGGTGGAACGATTACGCTGAAAAAATAATGAGACCCTTTGAAGTTGGGGAGCCTCCTTTCTTCCACGACAATTTAAGAGAGGTTTTATGCAATTGTTTTCGCGATTATTTCGGACAATGGGGTGTACTATAATTTTGCGGTTCTTGCCATTTCTTTATTCATTTTCTTCGATGCACATAGTTGTTATTAACGAATTCTGTTCGATAAAATTGTTCGCTGTTAACGAATTCTGTCTAATAAAATATTCGTCTTTCAGTGTTCGGTGAAAAATATTAGGGTGCTTTTCTTAGAATATGAAATTTGAAAATTTAATATGAAAGTCACAAGTTTGAATATAATATTAAAGTCACAATTTAAAAATCGAAATATGTGTACAATAAAATCATTCCATTAACAGCAAAAAATAATTAAATAGAAGTACGAGGAACATAGAAAGAACACAATTCGATTACACAACGCACTCAGAGGCTTTCAGTAAATACACAACGCGGTAAACAGTCTATCGAAAATTTGTCGTGGTTAAAAGTCGCAGTATTTCCATTTCGCTTAATGGACAGTAAAAGTGACGTTTATGTTTGTAAACATCTGTTGAAGTTTATCACAACAGACCAATACAAACATTTACGATATTTAAACATCGAAATTAATTTATATTTAAAAATATTCCGGAGTATTGCTCGCAAAAATGATTTGCAAATGTTTTTGTGAAAATTCAATTAACCACCGGTTTACTAATATTTTTTAACCCTCATTTTCTTTCAACGTCAAAATAAACAAATATTTGAAATAAAAGTTAGGGTATAATATTATATAATAAATTGTTACTTAAGAAATATCTGTAAAAAATATTTCTTTTCTCTGACAAACAAACAATTTCATCGAAGAGAGACGTGTGCACCCCCGAACAAAAGGGAGGAAACGCGAGGGTCGTGTGTCTTCGCTTTCGTGAATCTTTTAAGCGACTCGTTTACATTCTGTGCCGAACTTCGCGATGGCCGATCCCCGAAAAACGAATGCTCCAGCAGCTTTACGATCGCATAAATCTTCCTCTCTGGGACCGGAAAACATTCATAATTGAAAGGGAAGAAATTAACCCTCGACGGTAAACGGTTGCTTCTATGGGGGTCGCGTGCCATCGCCATCACTCTGTTTGCGGATTAGTTTTGATACGGGCTACTGTGTCGATTCGACCCCTAATTTGATTCTTCTTTTTTATACTGCCGAAAATGCTATATAATATATGATCAACCCTTGTCAAAGTGGGCTTCTTTGTTAGGTGTGGGGTGCGGTGTGTTTTACGTGTTGAAAGAGAAATTTCTGCATTCCTTTTGAAAATAAAGACAGTACGTACATATATCTCTTAACATTCTGGATTGTATGTAGTGTATAGTGTATAGAGTACATTGTGTAGTGTATAGTGTGCAGTAAATAGTACATAAATTCTATTAGGAAAAAAAATGGAGCATATTGGGTAATGCATAGTACACTATGTAGTCTATGTAGTAGCACATTATAGTGTTGTGGTATAGTGTACATTGAAATTTAGTGTAATATAGTAGTGTATTTTATAAAATATAATGTATGAAATATACAGTGTATGGTACACAGAGTTTGTTGCACAACGTACACAGTGTAGAGTAAAAAAGTGTAGTGGAATATGCAACACATAGTGTACAATAAAACAGATAGTGTAACATAGTAACATAGTGTACAGTATAACAGATTTTATAAATTATAACACATATGAACTACAATACTGTTATTATCCATGATGAACACTTGCATTAACACTTTAGTGTATAGTGTATAGTGTACTGTCCAACACTATAAATTATATTAGAAGTGAAATAGTATATAAAATGAGGTATAATTTAAACTTGCAATAAGGTAACATTATTCGTACAATGTTACATTGTACATCGAGTGTTGTTAACACTATTAACACTAATTTCTAGAATCCAATCCAGCATATTTTACGAAATTTCAACAAGCGAGTGACTGTACGCGTCGCTTCTGCGGCTTTATGGGAACAAGGATTGAAGTTGAGCCGAATATCCGTCGATTTATGGCACTTCTACGTACGACATATGGTTAGGATTCCTTTCTTCTCATTGTCAAAGTTGAGCGCGTTCATTGTACCCCGCATATACGCATCTTTGCGCATGAATTTGAGTTCTCATATACAGGGTGCTTAAAAAATACCTATTATTTACATTTATTTTAAACGATCGCAAAATATTATTTATGAGCTGTTTGTAACACGTTGCTATTTAAATTGGCAATTTTATAATTATCAAAATTATTTATCAATTTGTCAATTTTAATTTGCAATTTGTATATTAGGGGTTGAACAATAATTTCAATTAAGAAAATTTGTGAATGAGATTGGTTAGGAATTTTGAAAATTGAGGGTGGGGAATTGAAAAGTTGGAAAATTGGGAAATTGGAAAACTGAAAATTGGGAAATTAGGGAACTGGGAAATTAGGAAATTGGGAAATTAGGAAACTGGGAAATTAGTAAATTGAAAAATTGAGAACATGAAAAATTAAAAAATCGTAGAACAACAAAGTTAATAAATACAAAATCCAAAAGCTTGAAATCTCGAAAATTTAAAAGAACATGAATTTCGCGAACTTCATTAAAATAATTTGTAAATCACTATCCTTATCTCCACACAGCCATAAATTGCCACCATCGCTAATAATTGCAAGACACAATTTAAACCACAAATTATGTCCTATCATTACAATACAATTACTATTATCAGTGCCACCATTTCGATTTCGAGCTATTTCATCCTCTCTATGCATTCACCGCAATTTATCTTTCATTATCAAAATTGCAATCGCTTTATCAGAAACCATAACAGAATAATTGCCAGAGAAACAGGGGACCCGATCGGAGAAACTTCTCAATTTAACTCACACATTTAGTTATCGAAAGATTAACTAGATACTCTTTCAAAGGCGGAAACTTTCGGGAGTATCAAAGGATCGGAAATTTCGATCGAAAACCAATAAGCCTTGGTAAAAATATTATTTCGCTGACAAAGTGACTCGAACTGATTCAATATTTTTCGTAACATCGAAAAATAACAGCGACCGCGCTTTCCAGGTACTTTGTACTTCGTTAACTAAAAAAGAGCTCGCAAAATTGCGAGAGTGCATGTAAATTTCACGGACAAATTAGATTCCGTACCGTTTACAAAATTCGACCAACATTTTCCGCGTTTTATGTCAAATTTTTCACTCGAGAATGTGCGCGATAGATTAAATTAGGAATATACGTGTATTTGTTTCATCCCTTCACTTTGCACGGATGCTTCACCCCTTCGCGTTGCTTTCGGTATCTCATTTTTCCGACGCAAAGTTTATATTTCAGCGGAAGGAACGCGGGTATCTATGAATGAGAAATTGAAAAAACGTAACAACGTGTAAAAATCTTGTTCCAGGGATTTCTTTCGAGCGTGTGACGCGGAAAGAGAAAAGCAATGAATACATTTTCCCTTCCATAAAACAGATTTCGTGCGTTTCCCTTTTTCTTGTCAGGCACTTTTTTGGCCGCCCTTCTCCGGGTAGGTCGCGCACAGTCGCTCTTTTGTTTCGTTTCAATTCTTTGGTCCTTTTCATTTTAATTTATGGACTATGCGGATCGTAAATATTCATTTTGGGGAAACGTGTATTTGTTATAATGCGAGAGTTGGGGTGAGGTGATATGTGACGGTAACACGTGTGATATGTGTCGTATGTGGGTAATATAATGTGCGGTGAATAGAACTAGTGATGAATAGTACTAGTGGAAATATTCGTGGTAAATACTACTTATGGTTAATAGCATTCGTGGTGAATTTTACTCATGGTGATAGTACTCGTGGTAAATAGCACTTGTGAGTAGTAGTAGAAGTGAATAGTGAACGTGGTGAATACTACTCGTGGTGAATAGTCTTTGGGGTGAATTCTACTCATGGTGAATAGCACTCGTGAAGAATTTTACTCATGGTGAATACTACCCGTGGTGAATAGCACTTGTGGTGTATACTATTCGTGATGAATTCTACTCATGGTGAATAGCATTCGTGGTGAATACTACTCATAGTAAATAGCACTCATGGTGAATACTACTCATGGTAAATACTACTCGTGGTAAATAGCATTCGTGGTGAATACTACACGTGGTGAATAGCACTCATGGTCAATATTACTCATGATGAATAGCATTCGTGGTGAATTCTACTCATGGTGAATAGTATTAATGGTCAATAGCATTCGTAGTAAATTCTACTCGTGGTGAATACTACTCGTGGTAAATAGCACTCGTGGTGAGTAGTATTAGTAGTGAATAGTGTTCGTGGTGACTACTACTCACAATGAATAGTACTTGACATGAATTCTATTCGTGGTGAATAGTATTAGTGGTGAATTCTACTCGTGGTGAGTAGTGTTAGTAGTTAATAGTGTTCGTGGCGAATACTACTCGTGGTGAATAGTACTTGATATGAATTCTACTCGTGGTGAATAGTATTAGTGGTGAGTTCTACTCGTGGTGAATTCCACTCATGGTGAATAGTACTTGTGGCGAATTCTACTCGTGGTGAATAGTACTAGTGGTGAATACAACTCGTGGTGTATACTACTCATGGTGAATATTACTTGTGGTAAATAGTACTAGTAGTGAATAGTGTTCGTAGTAAATACAACTTGTGATGAATTCTACTCTTGATGAATAGTACATATGGGAAATAATGCTCGTGGTGAACAGTACTCGTACTATTGGTGAATTGCTACTAGTGAACTAGTACTCGTAGTGAATACTGCTCTTAATAAATATTATTTATGGTAAATACCACTCATAGTTTATTCTTGTACCTCTATATTTCTACATCCCTAGATCTCTATATTTCTGTATACATTCTTATGCAGATCTCTGTATGTCTATATGTATATGTAACTCTCTTATCCCTAGATCCCTGTCCCCACATTCTTATATCTCTATATCATTCTTAATCGTTGTATCACTATATAGATATATTCCTATTTCCTCATTATATTACTAAATCTTGATATACTCAATTGCATCATAATTTTCAATATACCTCCGTCTATAAATCCTTAGTAACCAACCCAATAAAAATGATATACCAACTGTACAAATCTAAAATTTTCTTCAATTTCTCAAAAAGTGACTGAGGAAATTAAACGATCGAACAGCTAAAGAAAACAATTCCCGGGACAAGATAATATTTTTTTTCTCCCCGTTTTCCGATTTCACGCCCGGACAAATGCATATTCGTTCCAACGACCCGGCGCGTATAAAAATAGATGAACAAAAAAAAATAGTAAAAAAATAAAAGAAGAAAGTGAAACGAACAAACGGAAGTTTTATTGTTTTCTCGTCGCGTTGCATGGATACGGGTAATTTCCACGGCAAATACCAATCGACGGTCGTTAACTTAAATAACGACGCTTCCGGTTGCAGGAGGCGAGACAGCAGGCCGCCAATAACGAATCGGCTTGGTTCGCCGGCGAAAATTTTTACGGGACACCTTGGATACATAAATCCACGCGGAATGGATGTTAAATTATTTCTCAGCGTGAAATTGCACTTTGGGGCACGGTTGAATTCCGACGCGTTTATTGGACGATCACCAATTCTTTCCTACGCCGCCGAGTTTCATCGTTATTGCTGATCAAACAACCATCAAATCGATACGTTTATCGGATAGAAAGATTTAAAACACTTTTAATAGTTCAACAGAGATATCGCGACCACTCTCAGGCTAAACTCGATTTTTTTTTACTAACTTCGCCGTTTTTTAGTCTCTACATCTGGGGTTTATCTAGCAATGTGATCAAGGTTTCGCTTTTTGATACGAAGTTTGTTGTTCATTAAAATTAATATATTAGTGTTTTAATTTATTATAGGGAAATTTACGGTGTTGGTAGTATTGTTGGAGATATTGTATCGCGTTAAAACACAGGTTAAATTTTATGGCAGTCTAATTTTCAAATTTTCAAATTATTTAATCCAGTTTCCAGATTTTCGAGCTTTTCAGGTTCCAACTTTAAAAAGGAGGTTCCAAATTTTCAAATTTAGAAAATAGCTAAATTCGTACATGTTCAAAAGTAGTATATAAAATTCGAGTTTAGATGTTTAATATTTAAAATTCAATTTTAGACATTCATATGTGAATTTCTAAATTTTTAACTTCTAGAATTTGAGAATCGAAATCTTGGAAAGCTCGAAAATTATAGAATCCGATATCAGTTTCTCTCCCAAACACAAGAAGGATGTCTCATTAATATTTACGAAAAGCATAACATCGCTTTGGGGGTGGTAGTTCCAGGACATACGTAATTTCACGTAATTTTATGCCACGAGATATTCCGCTCTTTCTGTTTTTCTCCTCTCCGCCATTTTCCTTCCTTTTTTCCTCCCGGTTCTTTACGAGCGGTCGTAAAACCGCGTTTGACCGAAGAAGATTCTTTCTCATGCAAATTGAATTCCTTTTGATTTCCACGAATATGAAGAGAGAAACGAGCAGGTGTACGAAAAAGTTTGGTCCGCTGGGAGTCCTGGAATTTGATGTTTTTGCGGGACGTAGATCGATTAACTCTCGAATGTTGGGGTCATTTTGGACCATCCATTCTGTCGAATATTAAACTTCCTTAATATCTATATAACCTCTCCATGGAAAACGATACAATTATTTTTATTTTAAAATTTTAATATTCATCACAGGTCACATATGTGGACAATATGTTGGGGTCATTTTGGACCATCCATTCGGTCGAATATTAAACTTCTTTAATATCTATATAACCTCTCCATGGAAAACGGTACAATTATTTTTATTTTAAAGTTTTAATATTCATCACAGGTCACATATGTGGACAATATGTTGGGGTCATTTTGGTCCATCCATTCTATCAAATATATTTAAACTTCTTTAATCACGATATATTAATCTCTTCATGGAAAACGATGCAATTATTTTTATTTTAAATTTGTTTTAATATCCATCACAGATCACATATGTGGACATATGTGGACAATCATTTTTGTATTTTATAAACACTTCTAAAATTTATTTATATATTGCAACAAATTTATAACGAGTAAAATGACATCAAAGTAAAATATAATTACACCAGAAAATTATAAGTTGTTAATAAACAACTCGAATGTGAATGGCAAAGATTTTAGCGCACAAGTGGAAATACTTCACAATATTCATGGAACAAAGTATCACATTCTAATTAATTTCGCAAATACTTGAAACTACCCATAATTTTCCCGCGAATTCCACCAAGAAGTTGTTAATTAACTTCTCAATTATGAACATAACTTCGAACAAATAAAAGTGCAGAAAGCGCAGGAGCTCAAAAGAATCGGAGCAATGTTTACCCTGAGAAAAAGGGGAAGTTCTTTCAAAGAATATTTAAACAAGTAAAGAATTCTCTGTAGAACGGAGATAATCGTTCCAGGAATGTTGAAAAATTAAACGACGAATCAAAGGATTCGCGAAAGCTTACAGGAAAAAAAATTGAACCAAAAAACACCCTTAAGTAATTTTGTACCATGAAATTTATAAGACAGTGCTAATTAAACGTTGTACGATTAAAACTATTGTAAAAATACTTAGAGAGTTTAAAAACACAAAAGAATCCGAAAAAGGCGAGTACCGTCAGTAATTTTTTGCAGCGGAATTTTTTGCAGTTGAAGCTTTTAAAATTCACGAGACCGGCGTAATGAAGCGGTTACACGTGGTAGCTGCAATAAAATACGAGGGAAAAGGACAGTATCTTCTTTTTCGGCGGCAATGTAAATTTGATAATCCTCGCGCGGAGATACATGCGTATTTTTTAATTCAACAGATGCCTCTCTGTCGCCTCCGCGACGTAGTTTAAAACTTTTTTCGCGATCCAATGGAAACCGTTACAGCAAAGCCCCCGCCATCGCGTTTCAAACATTTATGGCGATGAAACAATGCTTTGTACCGTCGAAAAGAAACCATTTCGGCGACTTTCCACGACACAAAGGAACACACGAGTTTCTAAAAAGCATTCCGCTGGGAAACTTTCGAACCTGTTTCAAAGAGAAAAGCCAACAGAAGAAGTTGAAGCCATCGGTAATACCTCGACAAAAGATACGTACCTTCGGATTCTGTAATTTTTCGATAATACCACTTTCACGGAGAACTCTCTTTATATTGCAGCGTTTAGGTGATACGTTCTAATGAATTGCATAGTATTGTATACAAAATTGAAATGAGATTTTTTTCTCAAGTCATGAATATTATCTACAGAAAAGATACATATATAGTTTATATATGTAGAAAAATATGTGGAGATGTATAAATATAATTTATATATTTTTTAATATGTATAAGAGTATAAGAATGTAATTTCAAATTACATTCTTATTATTCTTGTATACAATTGTAATGTGTAAAAGTATATAAAAATGTATCTATGTTTTAGTTACTTTGACAAGATTGAATTAAAAATTAAAGTATGGAGAGCATGGAATCGATGTGACAGGAATTTAACGCGTGGGAATTTAACTCGTGGAGATCTAACGAGTAGGAATTTAATGCATGGAGACTTAACTAGTAGGAATTTAACGCAGAGAGACTTAATTAGTAGGAATTTAACACATAGAGACTTAACTAGTAGGAATTTAACGCATTAGTACTTAACGAACAGGTATTTAATGCATAGAGACTTAACGAGTAGGTATTTAACGCGTGGTAATTTAACACGTGGAAATTTTAATTGTTCCGTGATCTCACGCGTTGCAATATAACGCGTGGTAACTTAAATTGCGTGGTGATATAACGCGTGGTAATCTAAATAGCGTGGTGATGGAACGCGTAGCAATATAACTCGTGGTGAACTAACGTTGCAATTTTAACGCGTTGTAATTTAAATTATTTAGCGATCTAACGCGAGGTAATTTAACGCGTGGTAAATTTCGTGGTGATCTAACACGTGATAATTTAATACATGGTGAATTAACTTGTTGCAATTTAACGCGAGTTAATCTAAATTTCGCGGTGATTTAGCACGTGATAATTTAATACGTGGTAATTGACCGCTTGGTCAATTAACTTGTTGCAATTTACCGCGAGTTAATCTTTTCGTAATTAAAATTGTGTGATAATGTAACGAGTAGTAATTTAGCATGAAATTATCTAACATGTAGTAATCCACCTTGTAATAATCTGGCATGCGACGTGGCAATATAACGAGAATATTCCTCAACCAATAAAAGACTATTTATACAAAACGATCCTAAAACCCCCATGAAAACATCTAATATTTAACAAAATTAAATTAAAAGCGAATATTTTATATTTGAAAGTACAATCAATTATTATCATAATCCCAAGATATTAAACCAAGAATAACTGAAAATCCTGCTTGAGAAGAGGATCTTCGTTCCATGCAAATTTCACGCTAAGTCACAAGGCAAACAGTGACGTTGGCGGTCATGGTGTCCCGTTGAATTTATTTCCACATTCTGCCCAGTCGGGCGTTAATTAAGCTCTGAAAGCACAGCAAATATAACGACAGAGTCTCCTGAGAACGCCAGGGACGAGAAAGGGGGTAGAATCCGGATGGATCGAGTTTATTAAGAGTTTCGTATTTATTCGCTTTAACTACTGATCAAGCTTTTCGTGAATCATTGCAACACGATTAATAAAGCTCCACTAACAATAAGTTCAACGAGGGTACACGAAGTTACGGAGCTGTTGGTTGAATTGCGAATGGCGTGACTACACCCTTCAGTCGTTATGTGGTTGTTACTTGTTTCGGGGCTGAGATACCACGTCTTGATAATGGGGAAATGGGGGAAGTTGGGGAAAATGAGTTCCGCTGCTGGAATTTTATTATTAACTCGGGAGGGTTGCAGCTTTAATTATTTTAAATTATTTGGGGGTTGCTGGTGGAAGACTGCTTGCAAGTTATTTAGCCGTTCAAAAATTACTAAATTTCTGGGTCTTCAAATTTTCAAATTTTATTTCTGAAATTCTGCGTTTTTAGGTTTCTGAATTTTTACATTTTTTTAATTCTGGATTACTAAATTTTGAAATCTCCAAATTCTCAAATTCTCAAATTTCTAAATTTCTAAATTTCTAAATTCACAAAATTCTAAATTTCCAAATTCCTGCATCTCCAAATTCCCAAATCCCCAAATTCCCAAATTCTCAAATTCTCAAATTCCCAAATTCCCAAATCCCCAAATCCCGAAATTCCCAAATCCCTAAATCTCCAAACCCCCAAACTTCCTAAAACTCGAAATTTCAAATTTCCTAAAATTCCTAAAATCCAAATTTCCTAAAGTCCAAATCCCTATATCCCTAAATTTCCAAATCCCTTAAAATCCAAATTCCCAAATCCCTAAATCTTCAAATTCCCTATAGTCCAAATTACCAAGTCCCTAACTCCCCAAATTCTCAAATTCCTAAATTCCCAAACCACCCTAAAAAATTCCTAAATTCCCTAAATCATCCCCATAAGTTCCTAAATCCCCAAAATTAGTGTAATAAAATAATGTGGATTCCAGCAAGCATAATAGAAAAAGTGGTTGCGATTCGCAATTAAAACGACCTGGCATGCGTTTAAAGACGAGCCTCGAACACGTAGAATATTGTTCCTCGTATTTTTTAAAAATCCACTTGACACGAGTTAATCCGAACCAGCTGCGTCCCAATTAGTAGAAAATTCTGATTAAGCGTTGCTGTAGCTTCAGTGGCTATTCTCTCCGCGCACACCACTTGAATTTATTTTAATTTCAAGCTTTAAGACCACAATTTATTCAAGTGCAAATTGTTGATTATCTCGTAAAACTCTTGCATTATAAAACCTAATTGCAAGTCAAAAATCCAATATATTCAGAAATCTTTCTGTCAACTCATTCTGTGCACCATGTTATGGGGTCTGATAGGTCTTGTACAAAATGGCGGAAGACTTCCTTGTACAAAAGGGATTTAGGGATGCAGGTGATGTGTTTGGGTATGTAAGGATTTTGAAATCCTTAATTAAACACATCTCTCACAGACTCTTCTGTTCACAAAAAAATCACCCCAAAAGTGCAAAACACCCCACTAATTTTTAGAACCCTCCTCCCCCAATTACCTTCTCCCTACAATTTACCTAATCGACCATAACCTAATGAAAATCCCAATACAAAATTTATCATCCCCCTCAGGCATAAAAATCTGAACAACTCCCGAAGCAAAAGTTCTCGGTGATTCGAGGCATTTCCTTTCCGTCAGTGGCTCCATTGTGATCCCCATAGTCCAACACGATAATTCAATGGCAGACAGGATTCTTTGTTCGCGAACAGGCTGAATTTTTCAGTCGTTTTCGCGGTTCGAATTCATCGGTATTCGCGCGTCCTATCGTGGCGGTTCTTTTAAATAAATGAAGCCGGGTGTCGTCGTCCAGAGCGAATGTACGAGTGGTGTAAATGGGACGGCTTATCGGCCGTTCCAGGGCAAACAGACCCTTTCTGATCCCTCTTCTCAGCAGGGAACGTCGATGAATGATTTATGCCCGGCTAGGTGTAGCTGGGCATTCCAAGTGTCGACGAGAGGGAAATTTGTCGTCCTCTGGATACCCGACGCTGGAAAAAGACCAGGAGAAACTGCCAAGGCCTTTTATTTGCCCGATGTTATTTCTGGATGAAGAAAAGATCTCGTGCAAACCTACCGAACGTAGAACCACACTGGGTCAGATGGACTTTTCGAGACTTTTGTTCGGGTCTCTTCAACACTCCTCGAGTGGAAAATCACGGTACCTTGCTATGAATGACTCTTTGAGATAATGTCAACTTATAGTCGTTTCAAGTGTTTAAGTGATTCGGCTGATGCTGTACTTTGTTCGGTACTTAATGATTTTAATAGATGGTATTGTTCCCTGGAGCTGTCTATCAGATACACCTGCTTTTTTACGTGATACAATTTTGTTGCTTTTGTCAAAGTTTGTCATATTTTGTTGAGAGATGTAAACCTAACGAATAACTTTGTTCGGTACCTGATAATGATTTTAATATATTCTTCTCTGATGCTGGAGCTACCAATCAGAATCACCTGTTTCACATTTTATATGACAGTATTTTGTTGTCGGGCTGTTGTCCAAGTGTTTGCACATCACTCCTCAACAAAATGTGACAAACATCGAAAGATGTACTTTGTTCAGTACTTAATGATTTTAATAGATGGTATTGTTCCCTGGAGCTATCTATCAGATACACCTGGTTTTTTATGTGATGCAATTTTGTTGCTTTTGTCAAAGTTGGTCATATTTTGTTGAGAGAAACTTAGCGAATGATGAACTTTGTTAGTTGTGAATGATGAACGGTAGTTGATAATGATCCTAATCGATCGGTATTGTTCTCTGAGGACACGTCCTCATGTCTGGTGCTAGTAATTGCTGCTAGTGACATTGCCAATAAATAGTCCAACTTTTGCATTTCTTGCTTTGCCTCTACCAAGTATGTTGTTGCAAACAGAAGAGAAAAAGAAATTTTCTTTCAAACTTTCCAAATTCGTATAGACTACAATTCCTACATCCCCAAATCATTAGACCCCCACATTGCTAAATTTCCAAGTTCTTATATCTCCAAATCTCCAAATCCCCAAATCCTTAAATTCCTAAATTCCTAAATTCCCACCTTCTCAAATCCCCAAATCCCTAAATTCCCCAAATTCCCACCTTCTCAAATCCCCAAATCCCTAAACTCCCAAATTCTCAAATCCCCAAATCCTCAAATCCCTAAATTTCCAAATTCTCAAATCTCCAAATTCCCAAATTCCCAAATACCCCAATTCCTAAATTCCCAAATTCTCAAATCCCCAAATCCCTAAATTCCCAAATTCCCACCTTTTCAAATCCCCAAATCCCCAAATCTTTAAATTGTCAAATTCTCAAATCCTCTAATCTCCAAATCCCAAAATCCCTAAATATCCAAATTTTCAAATCTCCAAATCCCCAAATCCTCAAATCCCCAAATTCCCAAACCCCCAAATCCCCAAATTCCTAAATTCCCAAATTCCCAAATCCCCAAATCCCTAATTTCCCAAATTCCCACCTTCTCAAATTCCCAAATTCCCAAAATTCCCAAAATTCCCAAAATTCCTAAAATTCCCAAATCCCCAAATTCCAAAATCCCCCAAAAATGTCCCAGTTCCTAAATTTCCAAAACAGTCAAATTTGCAAAAATACCTGCATGATGAATGTCGATGAAGCTAATTGCTTCTAATCTAAGGTAAATTCTTTATCTAAATGGAACGATCGGGGACGTCACATGCGCAGTACGAGCGCGTGTAACAGTGTCGATTTATTGGATAATCGATTTGCCATAATTCGACTGATTTTATGGTGATGGGGTTGTAAATTCGCTGGTGCAATTAAGGCGTTGAGAGACGGATATTTGCGTGAAGATGAATACACGTGCAAGCGGATGAAACATGATACACTTGCTGTTCAAACTAATTTGTGTTGTTGAAATTTATCCGATATTGCAGAGCTATTTTTGTTTCAATGGCGACTTCAAGCTAAAATTACTCTAAATTCTACGAAAGTTCTAGTCTTTGTTTAACAATTTTGTAAAAGGAAACAAACATGTATGAAAAGAAAATTTATCGAGAAAAATTGATAATTATTTCATTTTCGAACAACGAACGCAATAAGAGCAGCATGTTTTAATTCAAAATTAGAAGAATAAACGTACAGCCAATTGCTACGTGTTTTGGTATAAAAAATCAATTGCTCGCTAAATCATTTCTGTTAATTACTCGGTTCACTCTGCATCGCTGACTTTTATTCATTAATCGATATACACGTACAATTTCATTATTCCCGGGGACGATTATTGCAATAAATTGAATTTATTATGCAACTATTAAACCACAAATCGTTATATAACGTGGTTATAATGAATACCATAATTACATTACACTAAATGCTTCAAATTCCAGATTCATTAATTATACATTTGTTTAAATTATTATATCATTAATAAGATTAGTTATACGTTTGTTAGTAATAATAATATGTACATTTTAATAAATACTTATGAAACCTTGTAATTTGCAAATCAACAAATTCGTAAATTTCTGAATATGTAAAATTACTCGGAAATTATTCAATTTTCACCTAAAAAATTTGCCAATATTTCAGAATTTCAATTTTCACCAAATCTCAAATTAAACTAAAATTGTTATATTTTATATTTAGTACGAAATTTATAACAGAATGTTAAGCATGGATAAAAAAAACCGTGTCGTACTCTCTTCAACCGTATCATACAGTACTATACAACAAGCATTAAAAAAATAATTGCCGTCAACAGTTTAATCGAATGCGATCTTATCGCGAGCCCCTGAAGAAAGGGTCATAAGAAATTTTACAACCCCGACAATTAATAAAAAGGAAAAATGGTACGGTAATTAACGATTCGGCACGCAATCGTGGAAATTGAATCAGATTAGGGAAAGTTACGATTTGAATATTTGACTGCAAATAAAGTTGAACGACGCGGTTAACCTTTTAGGCACGGTTGAACTTTACGCACTGTTTCCCTGCAGAGTTCGAATAACGTAAACAGCACAATGTGTGACAATTCTAGCGAGTACATTGGAACGAAGTTTCGATGATTAAATTTTTCCCAAAGATTTAACTTTGATCATTTTTTTAGATTCACAAAATTTCCAAATGTTTCCAATATCGTGTATTAGTGCTCCCATGGTGCCTAAA
Organism: Megachile lagopoda; assembly: GCA_036983795.1. Classification (NCBI taxonomy): domain Eukaryota; kingdom Metazoa; phylum Arthropoda; class Insecta; order Hymenoptera; family Megachilidae; genus Megachile; species Megachile lagopoda. Next base: position 4,459,658 of record CM072794.1, read on the forward strand.
CTTACCTTTTATTTACATGTAACGTACTTTTGTGGGATTTGTGTACTCTTATAGAACGTGGTGAAGAAAGTGCGAATCAAAACATGTGAAAAGATCATTCGATTGGAACGGTGAGCGAGTGAACCGGTAGGGTGCGCCACTAAGGTTATTATAGTCGGGCCTAAGAGGTTAAGGTTAGGGTTAGGGAATAGTGAATTCTAAAATTTGTTGGTAAGAGTACATGATTAGTATTTTCATTTTTTAGTGTAGATTGTTCATGCTTCAATTTGTAAGATTGTTCATTCTTCAAATTTCCACCTTCCCAAATCCCTAAATTGCAAAATTTCCAAACTGTCAAATTTCCACCTTCCCACATTCCGAAATTGCTAAATTTGCATCAACCCAAATCTCTAAATTTCCAAATTTCCACCTCCCCAAATCCCTAAATTACCAAATTTCTAAGCTCCCAAATTTCCACCTTCCCAAATCCCTAAATTGCCAAATTTCTACCTCCCCAAATCTCTAAATTTTCAAATTTCCATCTCCCCAAATCCCGAAATTGCCAAATTTCTATACTCCCAAATTTCCACCTTCCCAAATCCCTAAATTGCCAAATTTCTACCTCCCCAAATCTCTAAATTGCCAAATTTCCACCTTCCCAAATCCCTAAATTGCCAAATTTCTACCTCCCCAAATCTCTAAATTGCCAAATTTCCACTTCCCCAAATCTCTAAATTTTCAAATTTCCATCTCCCCAAATCCCTAAATTGCCAAATTTCTATACTCCCAAATTTCCACCTTCCCAAATCCCTAAATTGCCAAATTTCTACCTCCCCAAATCTCTAAATTGCCAAATTTCCACTTCCCCAAATCTCTAAATTTTCAAATTTCCACCTCCCCAAATCTCTAAATTGCCAAATTTCCACTTCCCCAAATCTCTAAATTTTTAAATTTCCACCTTCCCAAATCCCTAAATTGCCAAATTTCACCTCCCCAAATCCCCAAATTGTCCAATTTCCACCTCCCCAAATTCCTAAATTCTTCCAACCTTCGAAAATCTTCCAACCTGAAACCCAGTATGAAAATTCCCAATTCTAGGTACTCGACGCAATAATTCGGTATATGACACATCAAAGGCTCTCAAATCGTACGATTTTCAAAGAGCGAGCTTTCCAGAGATTCGCATCAATCGCAATGATAGACCGTTTAATCACGGCGTGACGGATATCTTTCGTTCTGCTTTGCTTCCGGCGAAATTTACTACAGTCATTCCGGATGTAATTCTCACTAGCTGTCTCTATCTCTGTCAGCCACCAGAAGGACGCAAAGCCAAAGACATATAACCAAAATTTGTTCGAAATTTCTAGCAGAAATTCGTCAGCCATATTTCAGTGGCTAACATCTAGAGTGTCACGACAAGCTTTTATCTCAAGCACCCCATCGTTTGAACCTTCCGTCATTCTACAAATCCTTCAAAGATGTACACACGTATGAACTTATAATTAACATATAAATTGTTAGGATAAAATAAAATTATCGTAAATAATTATATATAACAATTAATAGGAAATAATTATTATAACAATAAAATATAAAATTATTTTTAAATATAAATTAATTTTGAGTTATGATATTAATCGTTCATTGCACGTGTTTATGCAGGTATTTATTATACAGATTAATGCTAAACTTATTAAAACTGTAAACAAGTTTCTCATCTTAAATTACAAAGTTTGTTGAAGGTGCTCTTGAAATCTCCAGTGTCATGAAGGTAAATCAGTCATCACCAATAATTACCAATAAACAGTCCCGCAACTAACCAAGAAAATCAATAAATTTCCTATGTTCACCCAAAAATTCGATAAAGAAACGTGTCAAAAGAAGCACGTATGGGTGCACGTAACTTAACACGCAAACCGGAAGTGGTGTTTCTCATAGAGAAGCCCTGTACCAGTTAATCAGTTATTTTAGAGGATCGGAAGCACTTAACTCGTGGCATAGTGAGAGGTTAGGTATACTATAACCTAGGGGGAATTTTCACGGTGTGTTTTAGAGAACGATACTCGAGCTTCGAGTCATTATGAACAAAGCCGGTTGAAATATCGGTGGTGGCTTTTATCGGTGACAGCCAAGCGGAATGTTTTGGTTTGCTGAAAAGACTATACATGTGCGCGTGTTTGTCGTGAATCGCGAGATTCGACGTTTAATCCGCGTGATTGCACGCGTTCGACCCTTTGCGAGGCTCTTTGCACGGTGACACTTGTGCATTTGTAGAAACGATGCGTAAAAATGGTATGCTCCGGTTTTGTAGAATAATTAGTCGACAAGTTGCTCATCGAGTCACAAAATTGGCGGGAAATATGAAATAGTTTCTGTATTTTATTTACTGTAATTCAAGTTTGTTCATTTTTATACTTAATTTTGAAGTTGCTTGTTAAGTTGATATACTTAATTTGAAGTTGATTTGAAGGAGGTATATAGGTGTAGAATATTGTTATAGAATCTCTGTAAATGTTAAGTGGATTCGAAGAATAAGTGGAGAAGTTGTTGGGCGGTCGATGAAATTGGCGGGAAATATGAAATTCAAGTTTTTGTACTTTGTTGTGATACTACTCGAGTTTGTTATTTTTTCTACCTAATTTTGAAGTCGATTGCTTGCTAAAAGTTTCCAAAATATTTCTAATATTTCTGAAATTTCCAAAGTAGCGTTCCAAAAATGTCCCAAACTAATTCCAAAATAATTCTATTTCCAAATGTTCTATCTGTAAAATTCCCAAAATAAAGTGTTCCAAACTAAATAATTCCCAACCTGACGTTCCCACTATTTCCGAAACGTCCAAGACAACGAAAAATCAGGAAAATTTGTAAAATCTCTAAAAGAATAAGAAGTAAAACGATCGAAGGAGAAATCCGTAGACGACGATAAAAAGTAAAAAGCACAAGGGTGACGTGTCACGACGACAAAACGCTTTGCCGTTTGATAGAGTGGGAGGTTTGCGTCAACCCTTTCGCACGCTTCGATTCTCGAGCCAGTGCACCCTGAAGAGGGCAGTCGGTTAGCGCGTCAAAGCTCGCCTTGAAATTCCTCTCCGCTCGCACCCGCTTCGAACAGCCACGAATCGCGTGTATTTCTACGGGGAGACACGTGTCGGGTTGCCGGCTTGTTAGGCCACCCTCGTCAACTAAGGGTGCGTACCGGCTAGACACGAGCGTGCGTACACGCTCTCGAAAACGCGTACGGAGACGTTGACGAAAGACGTCGAACGAACACGGGACAATGAAAACGATGGAGACTGCAGCATTAATGGGCGATGCTGTCACATGGAAATGCAACTGGGAATTTAAGCTCCTGGTTAAATAACCTGGCTAATACAACTCTATGATAAATTCACATGAATTTGATCATTTACAAAATTTCAAATTTTTACCTTCTCAAGTGTTGAAATTTTTTGGATCGCAAATTTAGGAACTTTTAAATTCACTGATTTAAAAAAAATTACCAAAAATTATTCAATAATTTTGTAATTAAAATTCAAGTTATTTATTGTTACTTTCTTAGGGGAATTCTTATTAATATCTTATATAAATATGAGTCATACAAGTATTTTTATTAATCACCTATTGTCATTATCATTCAATAATATTAATATTGTAAGTACTTTTATTAATTACCTATTTGTAATATAATTTACTAATATTAATAATGGAAGTATTTTTATTGATTACCTATTATCAATATCATTTACTAATATTAATAATGTAAGTACTTTTATTGATTACCTATTAGCAATATCATTTATTAATATTAATAATGTAAGTACTTATATTAATTATCTTTCACCAACAGCATTATCCCTCATCATCCATTAAAAACAATAATGTAAGTACTCTTATAAATTACCTTTCATCAACAAAATTATCTTTCATCATTCATAAAGAACAATAATGTAAGTACCTTTATAATTCTCTTCCACAGTTATTAAAAAAAGTTGAAAGATGTATACTGTTTTGAAAGTTGCAACGTGAGGTTTTTCTTCCTAAAAAATAGCGTATTATACAATAAAAAGATGGTAGTAATTCCAAGAGAATTTTATTCGAGATAAATAATCGTGGAAAGATTGTACAAAAATGACACGTACGTGCCAGCACCAGGGAGCAACTAAACCGAATGAAACGAAATGCACGGTGTATGAGCAGGATGACTTTGATCTACCGTCCAATTTTTTATTCCCTGACGTTCTTTTGAGGTCAAACTTTCCACCCTCTCGTGTTCATTTCGCCGTGGCTCGAAATCGCCGCGGCTTTAACCCAATTAATTCAAATGACACGCTAACTGCCTTCACGAGGATTATTAATTTCGTGAATCATAGAAATTTGCTCGGAAAGACCGTACACGCGATCATCGCTTTTATTACATAACCTATAAAATATCGGGACGGGAGAAAATTTAGATCGGGGTTGATTCGTTTGAGAAATCGTAATCGTCGCTCGTGGAAATTTTTGTTACATCTTTTCTCGATATCTCTTATAAATTGTATCACACAGTAATACATATAATTTATTCTGCAATGACATAGGTTAGGTTGATATAGGTTATGATATAATGTGATAATAAAATTAGTACGATTATTATATAACAATGCAACAATTATTACTATGCAATTATTGTATTTTAACAATAATTGGTAAAACATTGATATACAATGTTAATAATATAATAATGATAATAAAAATGATAAAAGTGACGAAGTAAAAATGGAGCTAGAAACAAAATTTGGACGTGCAAGAAAATACGAGGATAAGTGTTGCCTTTCGAATTTGTTTAACCAGTTTCCACGGGATAAGGCAGCACGTTATCCAGAGGAGAAATATGAGCTTATAATAACAGCATAAACGCGATATCCTGCTTTTCCGCCAAAATTACAGTTCAGTCGGGCTCGGATACAGCCACGTCAGTGTATAATGCCCACGGCCTGGGTGTCACCACCCCCATAATGTATTGTCAACATTTTTCCGAGAATAGTCCGTGAAAACAGCGGGTCAGAAATTGTTGTGCGTGTAAAGAGAGGGCTTGAAGGGATCGTAAATCAAACGTTCGCCCATTCTTTCCTCGTTTCTGCTACAGAATTGCCTATAAAGTGTATTTAAGAATCGCCGCGACGTTTCACGAAAAGAGGAAGTTCGTGTTTCGAACGGCGAAATACATCGCTGGAACGGGTTTCATCGTGCTCGTCGTATAAAGCAGTGGAACAGCTCGCGATATGATCGGACGTTCGAGATATCGCTGCTATTTCTCATTCGGATATTAACTCGATGATCGGGTAATCACCGGTATAAATGTACTTTGTGAAACTTCTTTGTAAAGAAATGCATAATTGTGGAAGCTAGTTTATAATCATTTTTAATACATGATTTAAATTATTAATATATTGATATGGTACAGGTATGTTGGTTTGTACAAGTTCTGTTGGCTTTGGGAGGAATTATAGTAAATTACTATAGCTGACTCTTATACATGCATACCACACATGCATACTATACATGCACATTATACATGCATGTTACTATACATGTATATTATACACGCATATTATACATGCATATTGCTATACATGCATACTATACATGCATATTACACATGCATATTGCTATACATGCATACTGTACATGCATACTATACATGCATACTGTATATGCATACTATACATGCATGTTACACATGCATGTTACACATGCATATTACACATGCATATTACACATGCATATTGCTATACATGCATACTGTACATGCATACTATACATGCATGTTACACATGCATATTGCTATACATGCATACTATATATGCATACCATACATGCATACTATACATGCATATTACACATGCATACTGTACATGCATATTGCTATACATGCATACTATACATGCATACTATACATGCATATTACACATGCATATTACACATGCATACTATACATGCATGCTATACATGCGTATTATACATACATATAATTATACATGAATACTATACATGAACACCATATATGCATATGATACATGAATACCATACATGAAAAATGCAGCAAATTTCTGTCTAACCCAACCTGAAAATTTCACCGCTATATAATAAATATGTATCTAGTATATGTATCAATATTTTAACCATAACTTATCAGAAGTATCATTTCCATCCCGATAAATTCCTACGATACCGTAAATTTTTATATTTCCCCTCATTAAGGCGAGGTGTTCGAGAGCTCGTCACGATCGTTTTATTGATCGACGATAGATCACCTCGCTTCATGTTGGACGTCCATAAATCGTCGGGATATCGGGCCTATCTTGAAGACCGGTCGCCGTAATAGAAAAGTGAATCAGCGGCCGAAGTAGAACGTTGTAGAAAGAAATGCCTTCGAGCGGAGAAAAGCTTCTGGAAGCGTGCAGAAGCGTACGGATGCATCATCGTGCACCAGCCGGACTGGCTGAGAGAGTAATTGCTTGAAATTTATTACCTCATCGCGGCTGCTACGCGATATATAGCCGAGTAGCCTCTCGACCAGGTGGCATGCCTCGCTACGGTGATTAATAAAATGTACAACCAGCCGTTTTAGCTGCTGCTTTTGGTAATCGCGTGCGCGACGATGACCGATCGTGTTGCAACATGTTATGGCCTTTCGACAATGCTACTGATTATTGTGACTTTTCTCATGCGTTTGCGAATCTTGGACTTTGGTGTTTTTTGAATTTTTTGCGAGTTTTTGGTGTGAAGTGTTTTTAGGAATTTTTGTTGATGGAATGTTGGGATGTTTGGATTGTGAGGTGAGTGCTGGGGATTTTGGGAGTTGGGGGTTTAGGGGTTATTTAGTTTTGGTACTCTGGAAAATATTTTAACTTTTGTACTTAAGAACAAGAAATGCACTAAAAATTTATCTCATTATTTCAGTTTGCAATTTCAAAAATGCACACTTTATTATACTTCATTCTGCAAAGAACCTCCTAAAAGATTTAATCTCAAAAAATGTGTACACGTAACGAAACAACAGGTTAACAATCAAGTTCCAAATCAGCAATTTGTGTTACACGTCGCACAATATGGAAAATTGTAAGATTCAAAGGACGTACTTCAACGAGGCTGTTCTATATTCATTTCATTATGAACAACTTTAATAATCGTACCTCTCGAAAAATAATTGAAACACGAATGAAAATATTGGAATATTTCGAGAATTAAACTGACACACTTTCAAACTGGTTATCGCGGTGATATTTTTACTGCTGTGAGAAGCTTTACATAATTAACCGAACGTTTCATATTTAAATTCGTCCTGCATATTTATATCTCCGAATTTGTATGCGCATATGGGTGATTGTTAATTAACTGTTGAATTGTTCAAGGACTTTCTACAATTCAAATTGTAATATCAACTAAAAATACATACCGATGGCAACCCACGAAGTGGCGCGTGAAGCTGAGGTGTTTACAATAGGTCAGAATAGAAAATGTCTCACGTATTTTCGGCGGTATAGGCTCGAGCGGTCAATTAGGCCAAAAGTGACAGGCAAACGTCTCGAGAGTGAGATAGAATTGCGTTCAGCAATTATTGTCATTATTATTCTTATTTGTCGAAATGTAACTGGAAGCGTTCACGGTGGAGCTTCTTTTACTTTGAGTCGATCACGCGTCAACTCGTGGGTTGACATCGGTATACGGGTCGGAAGACAGGTTAGCAACGCTAATCTCGAATTAGTTGTTGCTAACTGCAACTTGAAGGCACGTGGCCATAAACTGCGATTAAGGAACTAACGACCAAAAACCGCGGTGATATCTCGACGATGGGCATTTTTACGTGTTTCCTTCTCGCTGACTGCGAGGCTAGGTAAAATTTAAAGCTTCGAGTAATCTAACAGATGTACGAGAAATACTTCAGATACTCAAGATTCGAGAATTAACAATCGCAGAAAACAAGATGGAGTAAGCCGAGACTGTCTGCAGCTTCTTTTACTTTGGGTCTCAACTCGTGGGTTGACATCAGTACTATCTAATAATAATTATTGGTTGATTGTAAATAAATAACTATCAATTATGCATCATTTTTCTTTTTCCTGCTCGTTCGCCGAGTGAACGATTAATTTTCAAGACCCCATTGAATCTGCAGGGCTAATTTATTTCCGATATTTTAGTAATTAGTCTCGACGCAGCTTTTGCAATTAGAATAACAAAACATGGCATCGATTGGGCTCGGTATCTTCGAGCATACTCTGGCTCTATTATTGTTAAATCAATGTTGCACATTGTGTAAACGATAATTCTCAAAAACAAATTACTATGGTGCTTGAATTCGTTTGCGAAGATCGTTCGCGATAATTGCGGTATTTTCTTTCCGCGTACTCGTTCGACTCATTAACGATAATTAACACTGAACACCGTCCATTCGTTATCGATTAAATTTATTATCGTTATGATATTACGAATGAACCTCTTTTTGAAACAATCTCCTATGTGTGATTGTGCCGCTGACAGTTTGTTAAATAAGTGAAATTTAATCGTGCACGTGTTTGTGAAATACTATGGTCAGTGATTGACACCTTGAATTTAGTGTAATTCAATAACTGATTAAAGCACAGCAAGTTTTGTGATCTATCTATTTAATACGAAAGTGTTAAATATTTTAACTTTTTTATTTTTGTAGGCAGTGTCTCAAATTAATGCACGTGGTACAAAAATATATTATAAATTTAATATCACGAATAAATTGTAATCAAATTTTAATTATGAAGTATAATTACTGTCGGTGTAAGAACATTAATAATTTAAATTATTATTGATGTTGTAATATATTATATAAATTTATATTATACTATACTGTCATATTATACTAAATTATACTGCAGTACATATAAAACATTATATTGTTGTTATATTGTCTAATATTATTTATAATATTACATTGTTATATTGTCGTTATATATAATATTATACATTATGTGTTAAATAATAATATATATAATGTTATATAGATTTTTATAAGTTGTTATTGAATATTGTTTTGAAAAAATATTAACTTGAATAGTTATAAATAATTGTCACAACAATTACGTACAATTATGTCACAAAGCATCCAGTGATTTTTACAGAGACGTTAATACTTTTCTTCATAAAATTCTATCGAAAGAAGGGTAGTTTTTGCTATAGGTATTTCCGTGGAAATAAAGAAAGGAAAAACGGAGAAAACGACCGTTCGAGATTGATATTTCGTGTCGATGTTTCTTGTTCCCTGGCTTTTAATGAATCTTTCCTGTCCCAGTGAGCTGGGTGTGAATGAAAAATTGCGGAATATAAAAAGAAGCTACTTTGAAATCTCCTGGAACCTGTGCTGACTTATAAACATAAAAATATTCTCCATTCTGATCATTGTTTTTAATCTTTTAATTCTTTATTGGAGACAATGTTTTTTTAAAGTGAGCCACATTGTTTTATACAGGTTTATTAAAAAACTGTAAATGTTGCACTTTAATTTATCAACAAATTCTATATTTATAAAGATGTTAATATATTAAAACTTTACATTTGGTGTTCTCTAAAATTTCAAATAAATTTTTATTGTTTTTAAACAGAATTCTATATTGTTTCTTGATTTTCCGAAACATTCTACGCGAAACGCACTGGAATGCAATGTTGGAAAAATAAATAGACCCTGAGATCAATTTTTCTATGAAATATCTTACTGTTTACATTTTCCCGAAACATTTCGCTCGAAAATTTCAAATATCTCTCGAACTATCGATTTTATTAATATCGTAACATAATACTTTTTTCGATCTACGCAAAGCAAGAAACACAAATGGGAAATTTTTCTTGAAAAAACAGAGCTTGTTACCAAATTTCAACGACGTATTCACGTAACGAAAATTCAAAAGTTATCAAAATCCAATAATTTATTAATTACCAACTGTAATTGTAGAGTCTTAAAAATTGTAGAAGTACTTTTCAAAGTTCTATAAGGTTCATATACAGAATTTGAAGAAGTAGAGGTTAGATGACATTTCTGAGGTTAGGGAAAGAAATACTTCAATCTTGAGTATAATTATATTTTACTAATTTTTAATCTGTAACAATAATTATAAACAAATCATAGGAAGTATAATATATAAAAGCAGTAATAATATCCACACATATTGACGAATTTCAAAACCAAACCACATATGTATCTTACGTGTAAGCAACGTATGACCGCCATGATATGTGAACATCATACGTGAGTACAGTAAGTTCACTTAAATTAATTATTTACAGAAAAAGCAATCGAAAGGACCTTTCAAGGATTCTTAGTCTTGAGACAATAATATACTCTAACAGTAATATACAAAATAATACAATATACTTGAACTAAGACAATTAATACATTATTTTTAATAATCTGTATCATAGCATGTTTTCACTGTGTCAACACGTTACTTCGAAACTTACATGTGCCTTATATTTTCAAATTCATCAAGTGAAAATTACATATCACTGCTTCTGTGTATTATAAGTTCCATGATTTGCTTACATGATGCATAATTATGATTACAACGAGTGCTCTATCATATAAGGTCGCTTATTCACTGCTGCAATGCAAGTTAACCTCGTGTATACACGCGTAAATTCCTTACAAGTGGAAGGCAATATCCCTCGACTTTAAGGAACAATATCGAGGTTAAATATTGGAGCATCTGTGTGCCACCTGTGGCGCATCTATTCAAGGATACGTTATGTCCTATAATCGGCTGCTTCCCGTATCCGATATCCAACTTCTACTCGTGAAAACAGTCTTTCTAACTTTCGCGTGCCAGCTTACCAATTTATGCGTTCTTTGTGATTGCGTCCTAAAATATCGCCGTTATCCTCCAAATTTTATTTATCACGCGAGAAGAGGTAACCTCAAAAGTTAATAACCTCAATTGATGCCTCAAGGTAATCAATTAAAAATGTATTAAATTACACGAAGCGTAATATCGCGGAGAAAAGGGCAAAGTGAAGAACACGTATTTTGAAGGCAGAATTAAGGGATTAGTAATGGACCATTCTTTTTTCGTTTCAAATGAAAAGCAGAAAGCGAAGCATGAAAGAATTACTACGCCGAGTTCAAAGAACATCGTATTACCTCGTAAAAGTGCAAGATCGTAAAGCTAGCTGAAGGATTCAGCGGAGAAATTAAAGAATTTAAGTAAATGTAATGCCATCAAAGAAGAAGAAAAATCAGGTTTGATGTGCACGGAACGAAGATATGAACTTTTTACGAGAGAAGCATCCTATAGACATATTTACTAAACGTTCTGTATTTCAATTCGAATTGCAGGGTAATACTACAGGATACTTATTGTAAACGCTTTTTAATTTATTATTCGTTAAAATTACGTTTACGTCAGATATCGATCAATTATCTAACAGTCATCTAACGAGCTTCTATTAAAGTATACTATTCTGCATTATATTCGTTCAGTGTTCAGTCCCGTAGAACAATTGTAACTATTTATACTATGGCGATAATGAAATTGTCATAGACTGCTCTAACAAAATCATATATCTAACGGTCAATTACCTAACAGTCATGTAACGAGCTACTAAAGTATACTAGACTAGCACACTATATTCGCTCAGTGTTCAATTCTATAGAATAGTACCAACTATTTAGACTACAGCAATAATAGAATTGTCATAAACTACTCCAGAAAAATAGTCAGATATCTACGGTTAATTACCTAACAGTCATCTAACAAGTGTCTACTAAAGTATACTGTACTACAGTTGCATATTTGTTCAGTGCTCAGTCCTATAGGACAGTCCCAACTATTTATACTATATCAACAATATAATCGTCATAAACTACTCCAACAAAATATATACGATCAATTATCTAACGGTCATCTAACAAGTGTCTATTAAAGTATACTAGACTACAACACTATATTCGTTCAGTGCTATGGAGCAGCCCCAACTGTTTATACTATAGCAGCAATATAATTGTCATAAACTACTCGAGCAAAATAGTCATATACCTAACGGTCAATTACCTAACAGTCATGTAACGAGTGTCTACTAAAGTATGCTATACAACAGTATATTCAGTGTTCAGTCCTATAGCGTAATCCCAAATATTTATACCATAGCAACAATATAATTGTTGGTAAACTATTCCAACAAAATACTTAAATATCTACGATCAATTATCTAGCAGTCATCTAATGAGTCTCTACTAAAGTATATTCGCGTAGTTAACCTGGAACAGTTAGTGACTGTCTAAATTAATTACAGATAGCCTCATGGACCAAAGAAAAGAAAAATGGAACACGTTCTGTGAGAAACATCCGTTATTATCATTTCTCGCTGAACATTGATAAAGTTCAGGTAGAAAGGTCATCATCGTCCGATTGATCGCCGATGCAATTTCCTCGATCGATCGCGTTTTATATCGCCGGTGCAGGATCGAGAAGGAAGCCTGCGAACGGAGTTTCCATTCGAACGCGAATTTCCCTGTTATTCGAAAAATCGCACGGCGAGGAGAGAGAACCACGAGCGAAATAAATGTAAGCCATCGAGCCAGACGACGGGAATAGAGCCGGGAAATCGATGTGCAGACAGTGGCTCGTTATCGAACCTTTCCTCGACGTCTGACCGTTCGTTCGTTCGTTCGATAGTTGGATGTTCCTTGGCAAAGTATCTTTCGCCGGACGTATCCGCCACCTAATACGATCGAGTGTTTGGCGGCTGGTTGTAAGCGAACGAATTGATAAATCGACGGGTATAAGATGGACTCGAACGGCGAAAAGAAATTGCCGACCGAGAGAAAATCGAACCACCGGGGTCTTTGACCGACACGGAATCCTTCGGATCGACATCTGTACGTGTATCGAGCTTTGCATGTTACAGCCACTGCGAATTACAACCTTTCAAATGACCTATGTATTTCGCGATAAGGCGTATCGAATTATTTTTACAACCATTTCGTTTACCACGACAGGAAAGATACACTTTTAACGAGAATCACTGGGTTTATTAAATATTTTTGGTGGAATTTTTAATTTTTAAGGGAATCATTTAGTGCTGCAGAATATTTCGATTTCTAGAGAAAATTGTGCATTTCTAGGGAACTTGTTTACCTCTACGAAAATTTTCAGGTTTCAAGGACATTTTCAATTTCTAGGGAAATTTTTAACTTCCGGACAACTTTTCGACTTTTAACCAAATTTTCAAGCGAAACAGTTTCTCAACGAAACGGCAATATAATAAATTGTCCATATAAGAACATCATTTTGAAGCAACTATCATTCTCGAATTTCGAGCACATAAATAATAACGAAAGTAATAATAAAATTCACGATTCAAAATATTTATCAGACTTCATATCGAGTTTCCCCGAATTCGTTAAAAATTTATGCGTCCAGTTTCCACGTGCACCGTAATCAAACCTCAATGAAATATCTTCATAATCCGTATCCAACGCGAGGAAACGAACACAAAAATGAATAAAAAAAAAAAAAGGATAGCTTCCCATCAGTGCCAGTCGCTCGACTCCCTAGTTTGAAATGTAAATAATCCACAGCACAATATTTCCAAGCGTCGCCCGGTTTCCGATACAGTGGAGTCTGGTCTGTTCCCAGAAACGTGTTTCATCCACCCTGAAATTACCATAGACCGGCAAAAAGGCCGACCCTGAACGTTATCTGCTTTTCAGAAGCGGTTACGGTGGCCTGTTTTAAATCAATTGTGCATCCAGCTTCCGTATCCGGTGCCAAAAGTTCATCCGTTCATTCATTCGAATTGATAATACAATAATTTCTAGGTAATAGAAACACAAGTACGAACAAGACGCTTCAATGACAAAGTCTGTTGATGTTCATTGGCGCCAAATTTAAATGTAGACGCGACGCGTTGCATGAATAATGCGGAGTGTTCAGATTATGCGGTGTTTGTTTAAGTGATTCGAGTTAGACAACGCACATTTGTCAATTCAAGCACTGCTCGATCGTCAATGTTTATCAGCTGATTAATAAATTCATCTAAACGTGACGTTGTCAACTAATTTGGGGTTGTTTACAATCGTCAAATAATCAACACGTTGGAAATTCAAATGGCGTAGACATTCTACGATGGAAACTAGCTTTATGCCTTTGGATGTGTGTGCAATTTCGTATAAGTGAAGGTACAATCATTTTCAGTTCAATAATTAATCCATTGTCAAATTGTCAGATTCTCAAGTTTTCAAATCCTCAATATCCAAAAGTCTAAATTCACAAGTTAAAAGTCCCTCATCAATAAAATACAAGTAAAAAATATTCCACAAGAATTCTTCCACTATTTCAGAGACATAAAATCATCTACAAAATCCATAATTTCAACACGTTGAAAATTAGTAACAAAATCCTTTAAGCATCTAAAAACGTGTCGTTAAACCATACAATTTCCAGGTCAAAACCTCTCTGTACCCAACCCTAAGATATTAAATATTTAAATTCTGAACGATAGCAATAAGCAAGAAACTGTAGAGCTAATAAGTCCCGGGGTACTCGTTCGATGGATGATTGTTCGGTATGTCGATAAACCGTTAAGCCGAATGATAATCGTTAAAAGATAAAAGATAATCGGAAGAAGGGGTGTGTCCCAGGGGTTGAACCGTCGAACAGCCGCAAAATTGGTACGCATCGCGTTTAACGAGCGAAATGAAAGATTTCATGGGGCGATAGGATCGTCTGATCCCCATAGCCTCGGAGTAATTACCCTCCGCGTAACTTGAACGGGGAGATTTCAGATATTCACGGGCATATTCTTTAACGTCGGCCATTAGATCGTCAGAAAATTATCTATTAAGCGACGAAGAAAAAAGAACCCTCGAAGAAAGTTTGAATCTCAATTTTGCGGCCAATGAGATTGGTTGTTAAATAATCGTCTTACTCTATAAAATTATTACGGCCGGTTTCATTAAACTTCCTCCTCTGGTTTCCGGTTAAGTTTTTCGAACGTAACGGTCGGAAGTTCTCGTGACAGCTATTTATGACTGCGTCAATAATTATCAAACTTTCATAACTTCAGAAATCTCGAAGGAGATTCAGATATATTTGACACTCATCCGTTTCATTGGTCCACATTTGAATGTTTAATTTGCAGCTGGCTGAACATGAATTTAATACGAGTTATTTGAAAATGGAAGTTTAATTTTGTAACTCTGTTCATTGTTAACATTCTCAAGTTATTGTTATCCTCAAGTTAAAATATTAAGTCATCGAATTATAGAATTGTTCTTCTGAACTGAGGAAAGACATTCCAAGATGAACGGATATTAACCCCTTGTCCATATCGTGACGCACTCGTGACACACTAGACTCGTATCTTCACTGAACTTGTTCTTTGGTTTGAATTTTAATCATAATCTATATAATCAAAGATCACTGAAGGCAAAATAACATTGTAACCTAACCTCCCTTAATCACCTGTTGTAGCAAAACCCAGCGTCCAAAAAATGATAGGTCAAGAATTTAAACGATATTTCTATAATTAAAACATTTCAAGAATCTCCCAAGTATAAAATTACTTAACCGCAAATATTTACATACTACTGAATAAAAGATCACCGAGGAAATGGCGTTAGTAAATACGGGTCGAAAGGTGAGTACAAAAATATTTATATCTTCTAACCTTTCGACCCGCGTTCGATACATAATGCATCGCATGAATATCGAACATCCATTTCTTCAGTACCCAAGTGTCTCAAATAATTTTAAAATCACTCACCGCTCAGGTAAAAATGGCTGGTGCTGTTGTACAGGTTGGTGACGATAGGTTTCACGTTGTCGAAGGTGATGGTCTTCAGAAGATTGTCCCTGAGATCCAGGAAATAAACGCCGGGTGCTCCAGCAAGGAAGTCCGCTTCCAGGGTGACCAACTTGTTCTCACTGAGACGCAGCTTCTTCAGGTTCCTCATGCCGTCCAAAGCTTTCTCCGAAATGTAAACGATCTCGTTCTGATCGAGCTCCAACTCCCTCAGCGACGGCATCTCGATGAACGTGCGATCGCCGATCATGGCGATCGAATTGTTGCGCAGGTCCAATCGGATCAAGCTCCGCAGACCGTGAAAACTGTCCGCTGTTATCACTTTAATCTGATTGCCGAACAGCTCGAGCTCCTCTAGCGAGGTTAAATGCTTGAACGCCTTGTCGTGCAGGGTGCTGATGTTGTTCTCGTTCAGGTAGAGGATCTTCAACGAGGGCAGATTGACGAAGGTGTCCCTGCGAAATTCAATGGCGACAAACAATTTAGCTGAAAGGGTATTAGCTGACGGTCATTTAGAGGGTTACAATTTGGAAGGGGACAGCTTTTGAAATTGACGAACTGTGTCGGGTTTTTTGCTCTTTGCATTTGGAACAGTTACTCGTACACTTATTTGCGGTTGATGAATCAACGTATTTCAGGTTTGGTATAACCTCTTGAAATGATGAAGCTAAGTGATTGAACAAGAAGCAAAGATCTTTCAAATTCCATAATTTCACGTTTCCAGATTTGGACTTCTAGTTCAAATATTCAGGTTCGAAATTCAGGTTTGGAATAACTTCTTGAAATGGTGCAGCGAAAGACACATGAACGAGAAGCAAGCAGTGTCACATATAACAAATCTTGCCAAATAGTTTCATGATATATGGTCTCTATTATTTATAGTCCTAAGTAGTTAATTTTCAATGAGTTATATAACGAATAGTTAATAATATAGATTCGTATGAAGACGTAAGTGTCACATATAACAAATCTGACCGAATATTTTCACGCTATATGATCTCTATTATTCATAGTCCTAAGTAGGTAATATATTTTCAACGAGTTATGTAAATGAATTGTTAATAATACACATTGGTATGAAAATGAGTCACATACGTGTAAAATGCAAGTGTCACATATAACAAATCTTATCAAATATTTTCACAATTTATATGTATTCATAGTCCCAAATAGGTAATATATTTTCAATGAATTTTGTAAACGAACAGTTAATAATATAGATTGGTATGAAAATGTACGTGTCACGTATGAGTGACGTGGCAGTTAAAGTGCTAAAAAGGTGAGGGTGCGCGTACACATTACGGGTTAAAAATCACCCTCGTCGGTTGAAAGCTCCTTATCAACGTAGCCGGAGGGTGTTGGCGATCGCTCTATCTCGATTGCTCGAAGCTGGTAATCTCGGTTGCTGCTCGTAGCGACACCATAAATAAACGCGGAGATCGTTGACGGTTCGATATGAATCCAGTCACGCGATTGAAACGCGAACAATGCTGCACGGTGGAATCCGCGATTGTGTCACGCTCGACTTTTGCGGGCTTAAAAGCTTCGAGCCTGGATGGTAAACGCGTGAATGAGCGACAAAAGGTAGGCGATTCTTCTCAATGAATCGTTCGACGGGAAGAAAAAAAAAGATGTGAATTTTCAATGAAACTTGGTCGATTTATGCGATGAATAGCTTCGAGTAACCGCCAGTTCATGGACGCTCTCGTGCTCTCAACAATTATTGTTGTAACGTCTTTGATTCATTCGATTACGCTCTTCAATAACGTACTTTTATTTATTTATAATATTCCTTTCTCTGACATATTTATTAATAATATTGATCTTCGTGCTATTTTATATTTCCTGAATTTTTCTACTTCGCTATTTTCATCGCCTGTTTGGAGATTTATAATTAACAAGTTACACATCTCGCAGCTTTATTTTCTAAATTACCCAAATCTGCAAACAAGATGTATTAACAGAATTTGTGGAATGTTCCCACATATGTTCGAGTATTATTTTTACATTCGAATGTCAAGAAACTCTGTTCATGACACACCCCGAGCAACTCCGGCTGATTCTTTCAATTATGTCCAATTACGAAGTCAGGCCGGTCTCGAGCGAAACTGAAAACGTTTATGGCCGAGCATACGTATATGCACATACGCGAGAAGTGTTTTAACTGCAGGAATTCCGAGACACATGAATTACCATGGAATTCCACGAGTTCACGATGCTCGAGGAATTTCGTGGCGTGAAATCGTTTCGGTGAATTGTACGAGCTTCGCTGATAATCGAATAGACACGCCTCGTTCGACGACTAAGCACCGAGATCCGAGGCTCTTGAGATCCGGATAATCGGCTGTTTGGCTAATCGATCGAGAACGATCCACGGATGGATGTGCACGGATAATACGGTTATGATTATTCGAATACACGCGTACGATTAATGTTCGATCGATGTATCGAGCCAGAAATTGGGCCGCGAGGACCGCAGTTAATTTCCAACATACGGGGCAAACAAGAGAAATTGGATAATTTTACACGGTTCTCAAATTTCGGATTTTTATGTCTCTGAAACGTTCGATTTGAAGGTATTATTATTTATTTGAAGATACTATTTTTATTCTTCAAAGGATCGTGTAATTTTGGAGTTGATTTAATGTAAACACTTGAAAGTAGGGGATACAGAGAGGGTAGAAAGTAGTAAAAATTTGCAAATAAAGAATATGTAAAACTTTAAAATTTTTAATTATAGTTTGGGGATGTAGAAACAAGAGGGCAGAAAATAGTAAAAATTTGCAAATGAAGAATATGTAAAACTTTAAAATTTTTAAATGTAATTTGGGGATGTAGAAATTAGAGAACGTAGAAAATTGTAAAAATTCATAAATGTAGAATATTACTTCAAAACCTAAAAATATAGGAATTTGGGAATGAAGAAATTAGACAGTGTAGAAAATATTAAAAATTTGCAAACCTGGAATAATTAAAATTAAAAAAATCTAAGAGATGTAAAAATTAGGGAAAACAGAAAACAGTAAAAATTCCAAAATTAGTAATATTTAAAACTGAAATGTCTGAAAATTGATAATTATGAAGATGTAGAAATTAAATAGAATAATATTATTTAAACCTGAAATATTTGAAATATTTATAACAAATGAGAGAGTAGAAAACAAATTCCCAAATATGAAAAATGTAAAACATCAAAATCTGAAAATCTAGAAACTTGTCACAGAAATAAGAAAGTAAAGCAAGCAATTTCAGCAGTAAAAACGTGGAGACCGAACTAACCAGAGAAAAATGTAATTTTCCTTGGGTCGGATCAAACATTTATAATTGCTTGAAACGATCAAAGGTAATGAAAAGCAAACACCGATCGATTTCGTTGAAATTTACGTGCATGTAATATTAACAAATGAAACGTACAGTTCATCGATTATTCGAGCGGAGCGTAATCGCGCGTAATCTGCGAATTATCGCGCGGGAAAATGGCCGGCGTATCGGGGAAAGATGAAATGGTACTCTGCAGACTTTCGTGTGTGCTTTCCATTTCGAGCTTTGTACATATTTTCTTTCTGTATAATTATTTTAACAAGATGCTCGTTAAACATCGGACCAGGTAACAAGCGGTTCGATGTTCAAACGCACAAATAATTGGGAAACACGATTATAGGCAGCGATCAGCAAACGAGCGATGAAAGTAAACCTTTTTATCCATTCAGAAAATTTATTTATTTATTGTAATTGGGACGAATCGTCTGCTCGATCGTTCTATATTTATTTTGCAGCTAACAAGTTGCTCTAACAACTCTAATTACTATTTGCTGAAACCGATACTGGATTAATTTGAAAAATAGATTGGACTGTTCGTAGTAATACTTTAAACATGAACTAATATTTCTCAGCTGTGGAATAAAAATGATTTGGCAGAAGTCCAGGACTTAAATAAAAATTTTAATTTTAAATTCGATATATAATTGATCAATATGGAGGATAACTATTTATAAATGACTAAAATTTTGTAAATTTTTAAATTGCTCTCAGCCACTTCTCAAATGAAAAAGCTTCCAGAAGATTTTATTACACCAAAATTTTGACCCCACCCAATCGTGTTCTTAAAAATGAAATAAAATTTCAAATAATTAAACGTACCTGTTAATTTCAGTGATCTCGTTATCGTCCAAATTGATGACAGACAAGTTCTTCATGTTCTCGAACGCGTGCATCCTCAAAGTAGCGATCGAATTCTTGCTCAAATTGATCTCCCCGATCGTAGGCAGATTCGAGAAAGCGTATTCAGTCAATTCCTCGATGTTAGCGTCTTGGAACGTGATGACGTGCAAGTTTTTCAACTGTCTGAACACTTGAACGGGTATATAATCGAGCCAGTTAGGCGCTCGCACGATGAACTTCAATTTCTGCAGATAAATCTGCGAGCTGAAGTAGTTCCACGTTGGATCATTTGTACTAAAAGGACTGAGAACGAGGCAAGTAGCGTCGGTAGCGTTTTTAATGGCTTTGTTGTCGCAGTAACAGAAAATGGGTGCTTGTCTGCCTTCGATCGCGCAAATGTTAGGTTCCTTCGTCTCCTTGGCGAACTTCTTCTTCCCTCGGGACCTTGTTGACGCCGACAGACCCGGGGTGAATAACGAGGTCAGCAGAAGCAGTTGAAGAAAGCACGAGGTCCACGGTAATTGTCTCATGTCGAGCACCGGACGAATCTGTAAATCAGATTTTTTCTGTTGAATTATATTTTACTCTCTTTTATATTTAAGACTCATATTTAACACTAATTATGCAGTTTTTGATGCATAACTTGCACTATTTTGACACGTTTATGACCACACAAATATATTACATATTTATATATTACATACACATTATGTGTAATTATAATTATTACAAAACTCTTTATTATTATTATTTTAATTTGAGGACCCATTTGTCATAATTTGGCCATACATGTGTCAAAATAGTGCAAGGGGTTAATCATGCATTTAAATGTAACTATAACCATATGTGTCTGTAATACACTACATATGTGTATGTAATATATGTATATGTAATTATAATGATTTAAAAAACTGTTTATTATCATTTTAATTTGAGGAGTGATTTGTCCATTATTGTGTCAAAATAGTGCCAGGAGTTAATTATGCATTTCAGTTAAACTATAACCATATGTGCATGTACATATGTGTATGCAATTATAATTATTTAAAGCTATTTATTATCATGTTAATTTGAGGAGCCATTTGCCATCATTTGGCCATAAGGGTGTCAAAATAATACAAGAGTATGCATTTAAAAGTAACTATAACCATATGTGTATCTAATACATCACATATGTGTATGTAATATATATAATTACAATTATTTAAAACTGCGTATCATCTTTTTGATTATATTCTAATATTTGCTTAAATGAAATTTTCCATTCAGAAATCTTGCCAATTCACATGTGATAAAAATATACAGAAACTGGTTATTAATAAGAGGAGACGACGTTATTGACGTGTTAAGGTGTCGATGATAGCGTCGTTAACTCAGGTGATAAAATGAAGCGGAATACGAGGTGATTTGCACGGATAGATTGGATGTGGTGTGTTGCAATTAATTAAATGACACTCGTGTCTGGAGTTATGGGTATATATCGGGGTTATGGGTTCGAGGTATGTGGATGATATGGCAGGGAATTGAATGGCGCAAAAAATGAGAATGGATTCTGGGGTGCAAATATGTGGTATATCGTGTGCGATTTAATGGATCAATGTTTTGTTTATGACTTGATTTATGTGAGGCATCAGACGGTTGTATATGTTATTGTTATGGATCTTCACTATTTGAGATCTTCACTGTGGAGTATCTTCACTATTTAAGATAATTTTCTCTATGAACTATCTTCACTGTCTGAAGTATGCTAATTTCTTATGAATAATGTAGTAGTTTACAGGTAAACATAAGCAAGTTTCAACTTAAGTTATTTGTACTGGATGTTGATATAGGAATTAGTGATATGTCAGATAATTATACGTAGATGCAAATAATTGAAGGATATTTTTGATAAGTGAAACACCAGATATTTTATGAAATTAGATATTTGGTTGTTAGGAAGGTTTTATTAAGGTCAATCAAGTCACTCGAGATCAATATTGGAAATTAATAAGAGAAGATTCCATAATTAAGATTGATCAGAAAGGTTGTTGAGATTGATACTTGTAAGTTGAACTAGAATAGGAAGATCGAAGGTCTAAAATAGAATTTGAAGTTTGGTGAATTAAATATTGAGAGTTTGAAAAGAAAGGAATTAAAAATTAAGAGGTTTAAACTTAGAGATCAGAAAATAGGGAACATTAAAAATGAATATATTGAAAATGAAGGAAGTTGAAAGCTGGAAAATTAAAAATTGAGGATCAAACAACAGAAAGATTTAGAAATGAAAGAATTGAAAGGTGTTTGGAAAGTGGAGAATTCAAAATGAACAATTCGAAAATTGAAGATCAGACAGTAGACGAACTTACAAATAATTAAACAAAAACTAACAAACCGTGGAAACTGAAATTGAAAATTCGGGAAACCGAAAGTTAGAGAACTACGAACATCAAAACCCCGAAATGTTCATCTCCCGGAAAGCAGCCCTCTGAATGAACTACCTTGCACCAAAGGCATCGTTTCCCAAGGTCCATATATCACCGTATCCCCCCGACCCGTCCGCCCATAAACTGCATTTACAAGTTACGTTGTTTGCACCGAAAACCCCGTCCACGTTAACAACAGAGCACTCTGCGAGTCCATAAAAATACATGGGTATACAAGAGGCTACAAGTGGTTCGCACCTTTCGACCGTGTTTCAAAGGATATCGAACGTGTCGCGTTTCTTTGCGAGTTTCCTAGAATCCCCCTAGCGCGTTGGTGGCTCATGCTTCATCGGCCCAGAAAAATCTTGTCTCGGTTGAAAAAAAGAAGCGGAAGTAAAGGCCGTGAAGGATATAAAAAAAAGGTAAACGAAAGACGGGGGATGAAGGTAAGCTTGTGGATGCGGGGTTCACGGACGCGTGGCCAGGTGTGGGGAACGCAGGCCTTTCAGCAGGCCTAGTCTTTTTTCTTTTCTTGACACGAAGACGAGCCGAAAAGGGACAGCTCGCGAACTCCCTTTGAAAAATTATCCTTCCGAGTGGAAGCTCTCGCACAATACCGAGCGAGTACAGTCGAGAAAAAATCTGGCTTTCCTAGGGAAACATCAATGGTATCTAATAAGAAAGATCACTTACCACGAGTTTTCTAGGGATTTTCAACGATTCAAAAGATACGGAGTCGGTTGAGTATTTGGGGATCTTGTGCAGATCTAGGGATATTGGAATATAGGGATTTGGTGGTATAGGAATTTTGGGGAATTTAGAAAGTTGATGATACAGGAATTTGGGGATCTAGGGATATGGGATCTAGGAATTTGGGGATCTAGCGATATAGGAACTTAGGAGTTTGGGGATCTAGGGATACGGGATTTAGGAATTTAGGGATCTAGAGATATAGGAACTTAGGAATTTGGGGATCTAGGGATATGGGATTGAGGAATTTGGGGATCTAGGGATATGGGATTTAGGAATTTGGGGATCTAGGGATATGGGAACTTAGGAATTTGGGGATCTAGGGATATTGGAACTTAGGAATTTGGGGATCTAGGAATATGGGATTTAGGAATTTGGGGATCTAGGGATATAGGAACTTAGGAATTGGGGGATCTAGGGATATGGGACTTAGGAATTTGGGGATCTAGGGATATGAAATTTGGGAATTTGGGGATCTAGGGATATGAAATTTGGGAATTTGGGGACCTAGGGATATGGAAATTTAGAAATTTGGGGGTCTAGGGATATGGGAATTCAGAAATTTGATGATACAGGAAATTAGGTGGTATAGGGATATAAAAATTTAGCAAATTGATTATACAGGGATTTGGTAATTTAGGGATTTGGGAATTTTAAATTTAGGATATTGTAATAGAAATACTTGGAAATGTTAGAAATTGAGAATTTAGGAATATAAGAATTTAAGGGTTTGGGAATCTAGAATGTTGAGAATCTAGGGATTTGGGGAATATAGGAACCTTAGAATTTGGGGATTTGAGAAGAGTAGAATTAAGATTTTCCCTTAGCAACAACCAGAGCATAAATATTTCGAAATCTAGTGAGAAAATAATTTGGTAGTTAGAAAATGCTCAAGTGTGCATGTAATAGTAGTCTAGAAGCATCATTGCACCCGAGTGTACGTCTCGTTTGCCTTTATTTGTCAACCGGCGCTCGAGGACGCTCGGCGTCGCGTAGCACGCGTGCTTAACCCCCGCGCGTGCTCCATTGCGGTCATCCCTGTTTTATGAGCGCAGGAAAATGCTCGCGAATTTTCCAGCTTCCTTCGAGCTGTCCAAAGGGTTATATCCAGCCCTTTCTTCTCGCCTTCCGTGACCGTCGTTGTTTCCCGCCGCGAGCCGAGCGAGAAACATGACGGTTTTTCGCGACGGAAACGAGATCCGCGAAAGTAAACGCGCCACTTAACGCTCGTTTTTCTTCTGCTTTCCGTAAACGCGGAGTCGTTTAACGAATGGGGATGAAAGAAATTGCTTTAATAGACCTCGGGGTCAGGAATTGCGTACGGATGGTACGGAGAATAAGTTTTGTTTTCAGTACTTTTGGAGGAGGGATAATGAGAGTTAGCAGAAGGTACAGACTGTGGTTTTTAGGGGTATTCTGGAAATTGGGGTTAGTGCGTTTTATTGCTGTTTATGTGGTGAAGAAGTAGGTAGTACTTGGTACTCAATTTACTATTATTTCTAGTAGTGGTGAAGTTTGCTACTACTTCACTAGTAGTGAATAGTATTGAGTAGTAAGCATTCACAT
The DNA here is from genome assembly GCA_036983795.1 of Megachile lagopoda. Lineage (NCBI taxonomy): Eukaryota > Metazoa > Arthropoda > Insecta > Hymenoptera > Megachilidae > Megachile > Megachile lagopoda. The sequence goes on from CM072794.1 coordinate 4,484,326, forward strand.
ATTTTAAAGGGGATGTTAAATATGAAGTAGCAAATATTCATGATTAGTGTCAACTACAGAATAGCAAATATAGAGTTTCAAGTATAGAGTATCCAGTATAGAGTATGAAGAGTACAACATCAAGTATAAGGTACCAAGTAGTAAGTACCAAGTATCTAGTATAAAGTATTAGGTATGGACTATCAAGTATGGCTCGTCAAGTACATAGCAGCTAATGTGGAGTATCAAGTATGGAGTATCCAATATAGTGTATCAAATATGGAGTATCAAGTATAAAGTATCGAGAGTATAGTATTAAGTGTAATGTATCAAAAACATAGTATCAAGTATAGGGTATCAAATATAGAGTACCAGGTATAGAGTATCACATATAGAATACCAAGTACAGAGCATCATTATGTATCATCATGTGTAGAGTATTAGATATTGAATATCGAGTATCAAATATCAAGTGCCAGGTGTCATCTAGTATTACCTAGTATCACTTATCTGCTATTAACTTCCAAGTACTAGTAGGTCTCAGCATGTAGTATAAAGTATAACCACATATCAAGTGTCAGGTATCAGATATCAAACCCAAGATATCAAATAACAAGAACTCTCACGTGTCAAGTATCAAATATCAAGTACCAGGCGTCATCTAGTATTACCTGGTATCACTTATCTACTACTAACTTCCAAGTTAATATTTCTGGTAAATCCCAGTACTTATTAAGTATCAAATAACAGTATCACCACATATTAAATATCAAACTCAAAGTATCAAATATCAAATAACCAAGACTCTCACGTATCGTATACTAAATACCAAGTACCATCTGGTATCAAAAGTAACTGGTATACCTAGTATTACCTAGCATGAACCAACAACCTAGTATGAAGAATGAAACATCTACCAACAGTTGGCCATCATCTTGATGGTTGACTACTATCATCTCAACCTATAATCATCTGCAAAAGTATCCACCAAAATTTCTGCTACCAAATGTCATCTAACAACAAATCATCCCCACAAACCACTCACTCAACAGTATCAGCAGTACTCAACATCAATTTCTCTTCACAAACAATCCCACCCCCGTCGTACAACTCAATCGACAGTAGTTTAATAACTTAATCAACGTGTTTCCCATTTCCTCAAACAGCAAGCATAAAAAGAAGACGTAAAACACGTCCAGTTACATGTACTTCGCAGTTTTATTCCATCAAACAGTTCCAGTCCCGTAAGGTGTGTCGCATGTATCGGCCAGTGGAGGGTCGACTTATCAGGGCGGGTTTTCATTTCTCTTTTTACATCACGCGAGGTAACGCGCGCCCCCGGTGTGTATTTCATAATTGAAAATTCGCGTTGAATACCTGCGGCTTCCGTACACACCTACACGGTGCACGAGCATGAAAATAAAAATATCCGCGCGCCGTCATACGTTACACAAGACGGTCCATTAAACAGAATCGTAAGCGAGGTAGCCCAGCCATTTTCGTGCGATATTTTCCTACGTATTTGCATGCGTTGACAACGCACAACGAACGACAACCGTGAAACTGTCGTGTGTACAGTCCGGCAAAAATCTTGTTTCCCCAGAGAAAATGTGACAACTTAGAAAGAACACATTTCTGGGGATTGGAAATTTGAAGATGTAAGAATAGGTTAAGAATTCGAGGTTATAAGTATATGAGGATTTACAGATTTGATGGGGTAGGAATATTTAGGGTTAGAAGTTTGAGGATTTGAGAGAAATTTAGGGATATGTGGGTCTAGGGATAAAAGAACTTAGGAATTTTAGAATGTCGGGACGTGAGAGTTTGGAAATTTAGAGAATTGGGAATCTTGGGATTTGGGAATCTAGGGAATTAAGAATCTTGGGAATTGGGGATCTAGGGAGTTGGGAATTTTGGGAATTGGGGATCTAGGGAGTTGGGAACCTTGAGATTTGGGAATCTAGGGAATTGAGAATCTTGAGAATTGGGTATCTAGGAAGTTGGGGGTCTAGAGAATTGGGAATCTTGGGATTTGGGAATCTAGGGAATTAAGAATCTTGTAGATCGGGAATCTAGGGAATTGGGGATCTAGGGAGTTGAGAATCCAGAGAATTGGGAATCTACGGAATCAGTAATCTAGGGAATTGGCGTCTGAGTGTTTGGGATTTAGTGGCATGGACATTTGAAAATTTGCAAGTTTAAAAAATAACAAAATTTTATAACTTGCAAGAGCTGAAATTGGAACATTCAAAAATAGAAAAATTGAATAATTGGAGAATTGAAGAATTGAAGAATTGAAAAATGGAAAAATTGAAAACTTGAAAAATTGAAGAATTGAAGAATTGAAGAATTGAAGAATTGAAGAATTGAAAAATGGAAAAATTGAAAACTTGAGAAATTGAAGAATTGAAAAATGGAAAAATTTAAGAATTAAAAAATTGAAGAATTGAAAAATTGAAAAATTGAAGAATTGAAAAATTAAAGAATTGAAGAATTGAAGAATTGAAAAATTGAACATTCCGTAAATAAAATAGCGTTCGGCTTCAAAAATTGCTACATTTACGCACGTAAAGATCCTAATCCAAAGAAGACCTACACCCGAGTGTACACGTATAATCCCTTCCACCCCATAAATCTGTAATGCCTTAAACTATCTGTACAAATTGATCCCATATTGTCCGATCGCTCGAAACGTTGGCTGACACCGATACAGAATAAAAGGTAGAACGAGTACACCATGATCGTAAAGCCATATAGCAAGTTTAATTTTTGATCTCGCTATCAGCCGTCATTAAGCATGCACACCGTATCCGTAAAAGCCTGTCGTCCGTTCGAACGAACGCTTCCGTGCTTTCAATTAACACGCGATACGCGTTCGTTCGTCTATTTCCGTCCGTACAATTGAACATTTTCGTTTTTTATCCCAGGAGATACGGTATCCATAATCTTTCCAATCAATTGATTAATTTCGTTGGCTATGAATGTTTAACTTTAATTTTAAACCGATGTTATTCGTTCATTCCGGTTTAATTTTGTTACTTTCGTTGTCGGTGAATTAATTTGTGATCCAATAATTAAATCGTTTTAATTCGTAAATCAATAATTTCAATTCCAACTCATGCATCAATGATCCATGGCCATAATACCCCTAACATTTGATCACACATTGTCTTAACAATACAGCAATCATTAAATCCTATCTGACACACTTGCTGAATAAATGATTAAGGGATTAATACATCGCAATGACATATTAATTTTAATTAGAAGTACTATTTTATTGTATCTGTATTTTATTGAACAGCTATCAAATAAATGTTCATACAAACTACATTTAGTAAATATTTGTCTAATATACGCAGTTGATATTCGAGCATCAAATTCATTTTTCCAATCAATCGTCCACCTCTTACAATACGTCCCACTTTAAAATCACACACGGATCGATCAGCGCCGTGTCTCTCTGCAGATATCATATACACTCGATGAACGTTAACGAAGTGACCGATGGAACGTCGAAATTAAAAGCGATCCTCTCCAATGACAAAGCTAACGATTCGTTAAACAAAAATATTCCCGATGACAAGCAGCTTTATTTTCGCTTGTTTTCGACATGAAGGCACTCGGAATTCCTCGTGGCGCTCACGCACCGTGTATCGCTAATACGATTTATTAATTTTCGAGGGTCTCCCTTTTTCACCGATATATCCGTGTATGTAATTTCGCGGTTGTTCGCGGTGGCAAAAAAATCCAGGGGCTCAAAAGAGACACGGACCCTCGGGCGGGTTCGAGCTATCTTCGACGTTAATCGCGTTTTCGCTGCCGTGCAATATGGACACGCGATTGAGAGGTCGGGTAGCGACCGGAAGTCGGAAGAAATCCGTCTTTGCAACCGACCGACCGGAAAACCGCTACTTCGATTAACGTTAACGAGCTTTCGAGTGGATTAAATTCTGCTTCTTGCTCTCGTTATTAAATCGCTTGCGTTCTGCCTTTATTGATACTCTCGTTTTATTATTTACGGTGGCTGACTATGTACCAGAAATATAGAAGAATATTTCAGTGTACCAGTGGAAATGTACAAGATAATATACAAGAGGGGCAATGTAGAGTGATAATATACAAGGATGATACATACAGTTGATTCAAGTTTGACTTTGGCAATATAGATCTCGAATAATATTAATATTATAGAATGACCTTGAATGACCTTGACAATGTAGACCTTAAACAATCTTGACTGCATCATCTCTCCAATAATCTTGATAACATCCTACTTCAACAACCTTGGCAATATCATAGACCTAACTGCCTTGGCAATGTCATAGACCTTCAACTACCTTGGCAATATCATAGACCTTGAACAACCTCGACATTGTCATAGACCTTCAACAACCTTGACAATACCATAGAACTCTCATAACCATGACGATTATCATAGATGTTGAATAATCTTGACAAGACCATAGACCTCCAACAACCTTGGCAATATCATAGACCTTCAATAGCCTTGGTAATATCATGGACCTTCAACTACCTTGGCAATATCATAGACCTTGAACAACCTCGACATTGTCATAGACCTTCAACAACCTTGACAATACCAGAGAACTCTCATAACCATGACAATTATCATAGATGTTGAATAAACTTGATAAGTCCATACACCTCCAACAACCTTGGCAAAATCATAGACCTTGAAGAACCTTGACATCGTCATAGACCTCCAATAACCTTGACAATACTATAAATCTCAAACTACTCTGACAGTAAACCTTGACAATGTCACATACCTTTTGTCACATGCAATTATGAGATATCACATCAAACAACAGCTCCTCCACCTATCAAAGCTCTCACCCAAATATAACCAAATTACCTTAATCAGAAAGCTACAAATATCCTACATATGTCATCAAAACAGTCATAGAAAAGATGTTTGCCCCCAGTGACCAAACTGCATGCCCAAAAACAGCTATATCCCCAAAAGCAACTAGTGCCAAAACACGAGACTGGTACACAAAATTTCGTTTAAGATTAACGCAAGACTACAGCCCCAAATAATAGAAACTTGCAACAAGATTTCCATTTCAAGTTCCTGCGCCCGTGACGCTACACTTCTCGCTGAAGCAGCAACAAAGTTGCGAGGAAAAGCGAAAGACAGGCTTTATTTTCCGCGGCGTGGAACGAGGAACAAAGCAAGCGGTAAGAAGATTTATTCGCGAGTAACGTAAACGTAAAGACGCGGAGCAGAAAGGAGACCTTAGGAACGCGTCGTCCTTGGTGAAAGTTTTAAATGAAATTCCTCGGAGAATAAGCAGAACGCGTTCATCCCTTTATATCGCAGTGTGGCAGGGTGTCTGCGTACCGATTTCGCCGATGCACGCACGCATGAGTGCAGCCTGATCCAACCGTCCAACAGAAGGATTCCTGTGAATGCGAACCAGAGTTCAACCGTGAGAACCTCGCTTCAATAACTTGGAAATGTGTCTGTGGAATGTTAAGACCAGTAAGATGGAGAACATCGAAGAAACGTTCGTTGTAATAATACTTCTTGCACTGCTTAACGAGATATCAAAGCCGAAATTAGAATTGTCGGAGAGAAAAGTTACAAGTTATCCAAAGTACCGGTCAGGACCACGTAAATTTCACTTTTACGGGAATATCACATATGGAAGATTGTCTTGAGTCATGCAGAATTATGTTAACATGTGTTAATGTACAGTAGTAGTATCATGTGTAGCAAATTATATGGTTCGTACAGGTAATTTTGAAAACATGAAAGATGCTGAAAATTCATAGTGGTCCTAAAATTCGAAGAAAGTATACAAATTTTGCTCACGAAGATCATTTCCGTTGGCAAATAATGTTCCGCCATTATAATAGTCAGATCACACTCATTCCGCATAAGTCACGATGTCAGCATCCGGTTAAAAGATCGATACAGAGGCTGCATTTCTGGATGAAAAACTCAGCGAGTTCCTTAACGGAATAGGAAATCGGCCTTAGACGTTGAACGAGCACAGGATATTCGTGGAGCAGCCGTAGGGTCGCAGACGACCCGCCAATAAGTCTCCTTAATTAGAATCTTATCGGGACGCGGGGCAGACGCGCAGGATACCGGGTGTCCCGGAAACGATCTCTCCTTGTCAAGATGGCCGCCGCGTGCCAGTAATCCGGACGCTTAACTTATTAGCAGTCGCTGGATGTCCCTTAAGCCGTTTAGATAAAACGAATCGTTTGGTCACGTTCACGAGAAGCGTCGCGTTTTTTCACTTTAATCCTCGGTAATCCGAATTCTCTATGTACGCGAGAACAAATGCGAGAGCATCGTTGCCGGCAGCTACTTTATATCATCGCGATTCGGATAAACGGCGTGTTCTTTGGCTGTAAATGTTTTTTTACCTTATCCGGGATATGGATGTTCTCCGGGTTGTATGGAGGCTGGGAATTTGGGATTTTGGGATTTGGAAGGCTAGGAATTTGGGGATTTAGGGATTTGGGACTTTTAGGGGTTGGAAATTTAGGGATTTGGGAGTTTAGGGATTTGGGAATTTAAGGGTTTGGGGATTAATCGATTTGGGACTTTTAGGGGTTGGAAATTTAGGGATTTGGGAATTTAGGGATTTGGGAGTTTAGGGATTTGGAAATTTAGGGGTTTGGGGATTAATCGATTTAGGACTTTTAGGGGTCGCAAATTTAGGGATTTGGGAGTATAGAAATTTGGAAATCTAGGGAATTGGGATTATGGGGAGTTAGGAGTCTAGGGAATTGGGAATATAGGTATGTGGAAATTTAGAGATTTGGCGTTGTAAGGATTTGCGAATTTAGAGATTTCTGAATTTAGGGATTTGGGGTTGTAGGAATTTGGGAATATAGGGATTTGGGGTTGTAGGGATTTGAGAATTTAAGAATTTGGAAATATAGGGATTTCAGGACTTAACTAGAAAATTTAGATATTTGAGAAAATTAGGAACTTGAGAAATTCAGTATTTAGAAGTTTAGGAATATGGCACTTTAGGAATTTCGAAATTTTATAATTTTTAAATTTGGGATCTGGAAATTTGGAGATTCTGTTGTTTGGAACACTAGAAATTCAGAAATTCAGAAACTTGTAAATGATGAAACTTGAGAAATTCAGAAATTCAGAAACTTATAAATGATGAAACTTGAGAAATGTCTGAAGCCAAAAAATGAACAAAATTCCAAATGAACTCAAAAACCCTAAATACATGAAATTTACGAACACGAAATTCTAAAAATTTGCAAATGTTGAAATTTTCAAATTCCCAAGAGCATAAATGGAAAAATCCATTAACACCATCCAGCGCAGCCTCCACTTACGGTTTTAGTCTCTCCTTAATGCATCATCCTCGAGCTTAGCGTTAACATAAACCCAAAGTTCCTCAGCATCCCTCACCTGACTACATCTCGTCAGTGAAGTTTCGTCGAGCCGCGTGTCTCACCTGTTCGTTTACATTCCACTCGAGCGACGTTTCCAACTTGGCCACGAGGCAACACCGCTAAAATGTCGAGCATGGGCCCACAACACCGTGTACCTCGCGGCAAATTGGATTACTAGGCTGCCGGAAAAGTAAGCTATTAACGCGTCAAGAATAAAAAAAAAAAAAAAAAGAAAAAAACGAAAGAAGCGATTTACCTAACCGTAACGGAGCGTTAATTATTCGCAGCCGGCGTCGCAACGGTGATTAACAAGCGGCTCTGGTCGACGAACCAACTTCGCGGAACAAAAGCGGCACGTAATTAATAGCCATAAAAAGCGCGGGAACGTCTTGACAAACCGAGCCCCTTTGGAAAATCACTCGAAAGCCAAGTTAAACGCGACAGGATGCATAATTAATTGAAGAAAGCTTCCTTAACAATTTCTGACAAATTAAAGGCACCCTCTCTGGTCCTTCTTTATCCTCGGTCGGTAACGTGTAAGGCTTCGCTGTTAATTATTAATTATACAGTTTCGTGCTACGTGACGTTTGAAGGACTTTGGGTGATTATTCTGGTGGTGGTTGTGGGGAATTTTTATTTGGAAGTTAGGGGGATGGTGATGAGGATAGGTTAGGTTAGGGAATTGTGATTTGCAGTAGGTGACAATTTGGGGATTTCGGTGGTGGGAGAATTGGAAATTAAGAGATTTGGGAGTTTATAGATTGGGAAATGGAATTGGAAATGAAGAAATTTGGTAATTTAGAGATTTGGGGAATTGGATGTTTAGAAATTTGGTAATGTAGAAATTTGGCAATTCTGAGATTTGGAAATTTAGGGATTTGAAAGCGTAGAAATTTGGTAATGTAGGTGTTTGGCAATGTAAAGATTTGGAAATTCAGGAATTTGAAAGCGCAGGAATTTGGAAATATAGAAATTTGAAAATTTAGAAATTTAGTAATGTAGGTATTTGGCAATTTGGAGATTTGGAAATTTAGGGATTTGACAGCATAGAAATTTGGAGACTTTGAAATTGGGAAATTTAGACATTTGGAAGTTTAGAAATTTGACAATGCAGAAATTTGGTAATGTAGAGATTTGGAAATTTACAGATTTAAAAGCTTAGAAATTTGAAAATACAGAAGTTTGGCAGTTTTGAGACTTGCATCCTCAGCTAATTACGTCCCTGGATTGTTAATTATAAAATATCAGAAGACATTCCGTAATGACGTTTTAATTACAGATATATTTAAACGAGCTCCCCGAACTTCCAGAGCATCACCGATAACAAGATTATGTTGAATGGAAAAATTTAAAGAACCCAATTATTTAAATGAAAAGTGATACATCGAACGGAGTGACGTTGTTTCATTAGAATTTAAACGTTCAGTTCGGTTTACCAACCGGAAAGAGTATTATTAAAAATTGAGAAGAACACGTCCAGACACAGAATACTCAGACATTTTTTATCCTATTTTATCGAATTAATTTTGTATTTGTACATTGACCGAATAAAAACTTGCTTCTATCAAATATTTAAGAGAACATTATTATCGATGTTAATCCACGAGTTGGTGAGGGGCTATTTAGAAGAGATTGGTTAGAATAGAAAATGCCTCACGTATTTTCGGCGGTATAGGCTCGAACGAATTAGGCCAAAAGTGACAGGCAAACGTCTCGAGAGTGAGATAGAATTGCGTTCAGCAGTTATTGTCATTATTATTCTTATTTGTCGAAATGTAACTGGAAGTGTTCACGGTGGAGCTTCTTTTACTTTGAGTCGATCGCGCGTCAACTCGTGGGTCGACATCGGTATACGGGTCGGAAGACAGGTTAGCAACGCTAATCTCGAATTAGTTGTTGCTAACTGCAACTTGAAGGCACGTGGCCATAAACTGCGATTAAGGAACTAACGACCAAAAACCGTGGTGATATCTCGACGATGAGCATTTTTACGTGTTTCCTTCTCGCTGACTGCGAGGCTAGGTAAAATTTAAAGCTTCGAGTAATCTAACAGATGTACGAGAAATACTTCAGATACTCAAGATTCGAGAATTAACAATCGCAGAAAACAAGATGGAGTAAGCCGAGACAAAAGGTGTCTGCAGGCGTAACAAAGCGTACGGTTCTTGCAGCGTTGAACTATCGTCACGTAAATTGTAGCATCGTCGTCCGCGTTTACATGTAGCGGGGTCCTGCGACAAAAACTGACAAACGGTCGGGCAAGTGCAGAAGACGCGTTCGAACTACCCGGGCAAAACGTGGCCGGAAACTCGGTGCTTTCTCGCGCCGGCGAAAAGTGTAGCATCAAAGGTAACCTCGGCTTAATTAACGCGATTAACGACGCACAGTTCACTAATTAACGCGTTATCGAGTGTTCCCGTTGGTCGGATGCGGTGACTGAATCGATTCGTTTAATTAGCACGATTAATCGTTTCATTATCAAACGAAATGTCTTCTTGAATCGCGGAGGGAGGGGACGGAACGGGAGACAGGGGAAAAAATTTGCAATATCGTGGTAGGAGGACGGATATTGAAAGGGAGGAAATGAAATTCGAGGTGTTTCCTTTTTTGACGGCATCCGACAGATTAATCCGGCCGACGATTTTCGGGTAAATTAACGGCACGCCGAAAGATAACTCGATTTTCCCGCTTGTTCGTTCCGAAACATTCGATCGCGCCAGATTATTTCTGAATAATGAAAGAAAATTGGGATCAATTGGTTTAATGAGGCAATTAGAGGATCTATTAATTAATTAGTACTACGATTGCTTAATAACGATAGGATGATGCGTGTGAAATTTCGAGATGTTCGATGTTTAATATTTGCAGTAGCACTTGAAGGTACTTCATTTCTGAGACACACATGTCCATGCATTTTAATCTTTCAATTTACGAACTCTCTGATTTTTCATGTTACGTTTATCGAATATCTGTGTATTTTAATATTTGGACTCTCAACTTTGAATTTCTGAATTAAAATGATTTAAGTTCTAAGTTCTGAAGTTTTCAAATCCCCAAATTTCCTAAATTTTCAAATCTTCAAATGTCCTCAACTTTCCAACCTCTAAATTTCAAAATTCTCCAGTCCCCAAATGTCCTGATTTTCCAACTAAATAAATTCCCGTACCGCGGTATCCCTAAATGACCCAATAAACGTCGGACTTCCTCTCCCGTAATCGCTTCATTCGATAACTACGTAACAACGCTTTAATATAATTCGTAATCGCGGTAATGTTAATTGATTGAATTGAATTATCTCTTGATTCGATTGCGTTGCTTCCGTGGTGCAAGTTTATCATTTAGATTCTAAATTGCATGCACAAATCGCATTTCCACGCAAATTACATTGTCCCGTGATGTTATCTCTAGAACAGCTTTCTTGCCATGACAAAATACACGTTCACGCTGTCGGTGCCCCGGGCAAAACACCGCGTATAATTTATGGCCACCATAAGTTAGTTTATAGGTGTTGAAACGCATGAAAAGAGATACGCTGTTTATTTATAACCTTTGTGTACCTACATCACCACATTTATTGCTACTAATATACTTAAATTGCAATATCACTAAATTACAATATCTTTGGTTCGCAATATCCCTAGATTTATTTCGTCACAATATTTTTGGATTCATAGGTACGTTGATTTCTAGATTATTAGGTTATTAGGTCACTAGGTCACTAGATTGCTAGATTTGTGGTTTTCTAGGTCCCTAGATTACTATATTTCTGGATTTCTAGGTCCCTAGACCCCTAGATTATTAGACACCTAGATTCCTATATTCCTAGATTGCAATATTCCCAAATTCCAATCTTCTCAAATTCCAATATTCCCAAATTCCAATATTCCCAAATTCCAATATTCCCAAATTCCAATATTCCCAAATTCCAATATTCCCAAATTCCAATCTTCTCAAATTCCAATATTCCCAAATTCCAATATTCCCAAATTCCAATCTTCTCAAATTCCAATATTCCCAAATTTCAATATTTCCAAATTTCAATATTCCCAAATTCCAATATTCCCAAATTCCAATATTCCCAAATTCCAATATTCCCAAATTCCAATATTCCCAAATTCCAATATTCCCAAATTCCAATATTCCCAAATTCCAATATTCCCAAATTCCAATATTCCCAAATTCCAATCTTCTCAAATTCCAATATTCCCAAATTCCAATATTCCCTAAATCCCAATATTCCAAAATTCCAATCTTCCCAAATCCCAATATTCCCAAATTCCAATATTCCCTAAATCCCAATATTCCAAAATTCCAATATTCCTAAATCCCAGCACCCTTAAATCTTGATATCTCTACATACCAATATCCCTAGATCCTAATATCCTTATCAATATACCCAGATATCTTAATATTCCTAGATACCGATATTCCTAGATCCCAACATTCCTAAATTTCAATACCTCTGAATACCTAGTTCCAATATCCCTAGATCTACTCCCGAGATCCTAGATCTATACCCCGATTTTTCCCTATAACTTAATGGGGCCCACCAGAAAGCATAACTTCATACTCCTCTCAATGCAGCGCTACAAATATTTCTTCACATAAATTCTCCTCGAAGCTTAATATTCATAGAAGAGAAATATCATTTCAAATCGACCAAGTCGCACATAAATTACTTTTATGGCTTTCCCCGTACATTTTATCAAAGCAGACCGAGTTAATCGTCTATCGAGCGAAGGGTATAATTAACAGGGCATCGAGCGGTTTCCTTGCATCTCGAAATGCACGCTCGATGCACCGGATGTTCTCGAGGGTCCGACAAGTAGCGTGGAAGAACTCGTTTCGAGCACCTCCGCAGAGACTGAACGATCCTGGATACAGAAAACTTCGTTTAGATGCTCGTATAAGTTGAAAGATAAAAGAGGGAACAGTAACGTCTGCCTCGTGCTCGGTTTGTCCTGTCTGGGAAACTTTTTTGATTTCCCGTGGATGCTGCGCGGACACTTCACCAACAAGTATTTCTCTTTTTATACACGGACGCGATTCAATCTTATCGTTGCTAAACACACGTTAATCGTTTAGCAGTGGACGAGGTGAAATTGATTCTAGTTTTGGAAGATTGGTACTGGTGGAAGTTGAGGGGGTTGAAATTTAAGGGGTGTTTGGATATTTGGGGATTTGGGAAATTTTGGGAATTTTGGGGATTTGGGATTTAGGGATTTAGGGATTTGGAAATTTTGAGATTTGGAAAAGTTAGAATTTGGGAATTGTGGGATTTGGGGTTTTGGGGTTTTGGGGATTTGAGGAGTTAGGGACTTTGACATTTTGGGATTTGAGAACTTTTGGCATTGTGGAAAAGTTGGAATTTGAGAATTGTGGGATTTAAGAATTTTTGGAATTTTGGGAAAGTTGGGATTTGGAAATTTTGAGAATTTTAGGAATTTTGGGATATGGGAACTTTGAGATTTGTAAATCTTGGGATTTGGGAATATCTTGCTCAAAGGAACATTAAACAACCCCATAGCGAGTTCATAATTCACCCTTGCAAAAATGTCTAAATCGTTATTGTCGTCCGTAAACCTTCCGACTTTCAATTCTCCGTCAAATACCAGAAATGTTCATAAAAGTTCTTCCACCGTATTTCACACGAGACCACGAAAAAAATACCCTAAATTACGATCTCTGAAACTTCGACGACTTTAAATGCGCCTCTCAAAAGGATCGCTCGAAGAATCCGTTTCATCAGACAGAAGTTTTCATTTCTCGTGAAAAATATTTCTGTTGCAAAACATGGACGCGAAAGGGGAAAAAATCGACAGAGTTTGTTGTTAGCGTGATATTCTTCTTTTTTCGTCGATTAGTCGGAGTATTTCTGCGAAAAACCCATCGTCGAGCGAGATTTTTCCGGGAGAAGACGCGAAACCACGCCGTATGAAATACGTTAACCCTTTAACCAGCACTCCCGGAAATTTTCCGGGATAGTGAGTCGATCGTTCTCCGGGGCATAGGCGAAATTTCCGGATATTGCCGGCGATATTTTTCTCGCTTTTGTTCACCGAACGGTACCTTCTCGTTTTCCGAAACCGAGAGGGTAACAACGCCGATCCCGTTTGGGAAAATATTTTTCCCAAATTGATTTGCATCCGAGGGGAATGAATTCCGTGACACGGTCTTTTCGATGGAAGAATTAAATTCTACTGTGTGAAGAAAGCAATAATATGTTCATATGTTCATATGTTAATAGGTTCATATGTTCATATGTTCATATGTTAATAGGTTCATATGTTCATATGTTAATAGGTTCATATGTTCATATGTTCATATATTAATATGTTCATATGTTCACATGTTCATATGTTCATATGTTAATAGGTTCATATGTTCATATGTTCATATATTAATATGTTCATATGTTCACATGTAAATAGGTTCATATATTCATATGTTCACGTGTTCACATGTAAATAGGTTCATATATTCATATGTTCACGTGTTCATATGTTCACATATTCATATGTTCATATGTTAATAATAATAAATGAAGAGGTGGTAACAACCTAATGTTAGGCCACGGCCGCACAAAGACATAATTCATAAATTTGAAAACATTTTTTATGACCGCGTTTTATGGCAGTCTATCTGCACCTGCTACCCCGGCATCGAACGCGTTAAGAAATGAAACCACTAGGCAAGCTTGATATACAGATGTCAACCCAAGAGTTGGCGTGTGAGAGCCAAAGTAAAAGAAGCCTATCTCCATCGTGAATACTTTTAATTAAATTTCGGCAAATAAGAGTAGTGACAATATATGTGACACTATATGTGACAATATATGACAATATAAATTATATTTCTACAAATTCTTTTGTTCGAACATATACAAATTTGAGAATTTGAAAATTTGTGAATTTGCAAAAATACGTAAGTGAATTTTTATGCTGTGGATTTGTAAAAATTTGTAAAAGCCTAGTTGTGGATTTGTAAAAATTTGTAAAAAAGTGCCAGGAATTTGTAAAAATTTGTAAAACCATGCTGTGAATTTGTAAAAATTAGTAAAAACATGTTATGAATTTGTAAAAATTTCTAAAAGCACATCACGATTTTGTAAAAATTTTGTAAAATAGAAATAATAATTGTTAATAATTTTGACGTGAGCGATATGCTTGTGTTTAATTGCTAGAATATAAGGGGAATCATTGATCGATTGTTCCTTGATTAGAGATAGTTTGAATTCTGAGCTGGAACTAGTTGAAGTATTTCTTATCGTCGTTCCAGTATCCACAACAGCTTCGTCCAAGGCATCTCATGCTCGTGAGAGCACGTAATCTGAGGCGACCATAATTAACGCGAGATTATACGCTGTTCGTAACACGTGGTCTGCTTCTTCTTCTTATACACTATCTTCGAATCAATAATTTTACCAAGCACTCCTATCAGTTATATATAGCTACATTTTTACTCGCAGTCACTGATATACAAAATTATTGTTTCATTCCTTTTGGGTCTTTTCATTCGTAATTCTTTTTAATATTTATTTCGTTGTTTCTTTCAATATTCAATTGTGTATTTGATGCAGTACTTCATTCATGTATTCTGTATATAATTTAATCTTTAATTCGGTATTTTTAAGTCGCACTAAATTCGGACATTTTGTTACATCTACAAATTTGACTACTATAACGATAACAAACATGAACAATATAAATTATGAATAAAGTATAAATTTTTTTAATAGCAAGATGAAAGAAACAGTCATTAAAGTTAGAACCTCAAGTAAACTACTAAATTGTTGCGAAACATAACCTATAAATCGCCCTAACCTTTATATAATTATTTTAGTCATACTTATTTTTGGTTATAGTCATCTCTACCAGATCTCCCAAAGAAAGAAAGAAATGGAAGTAGGAATTTAAATATGAGCAGGGTAGCAAGGAATTTCATTTTGTCTTATAGTAATAATGGTCACCAGTGAACCGGTGAATTCACATTGTTGCGAACAAAGAGGGAAGCGTTCGTAATTACGCGAAAATTATGCGCCATGGTCCTTGCGACGCATTAATTTCACCGCATGCTCTAAATTTTTACCAGTTAATCAGCGCTGCGTTAAACTTTCTGAGAAAACACGGTAATTTATGCGACACCCATTCGTTGACAGAAATTTCAAAAAATAAGCAAAGCAAATTTCATGTGCACAATTCTTCGACTCAAACAATTAGCAATTAAAAATTTAGTTACCACAGAAACTTTTTAATTAACTTCGTAACATAAAACCTTCTCAATGAATCACTGAAAATATACTTCAAGTTTAAAAAAATCATTCAATAATTAATTGATGTCTCAAATAAAAGAAATGATCGACGAGGATTCATTTTGATTAATTTGATTGAAGAAATAGTGCTAACTTCTCTTCGTTTGAAATTCAGAAACCAAAGATACCGGGATATAAAACAAACGTTAGCAGACGGAAAACATTGTGAAACCTCTTCAAACTTTATCCGAAAAGAATAAAGAAAGCACTTTCCGCTTTCTATCCTGAATCCGGGGAGTTATTAAGTTCGCTTCCGTAACAATTACTCGGTTGTGCCATAAGTAACCCAATGTTGGAAAGCCAACAGGCGAATCTCGTTACCACGCTTATGTAATATTTCGCAGCTATTTTCCCCGTCATAGAAGGCCGTCCTTCTATTCAGCCGCCGTACTGCGTCTGCCATTCTTTTTTAGTTTTCATCAAAATCGATGTGCAAAATGAAAAAATCAATCTTACACTGTCTACTGGTTTTCTTTAATCCTCGTTCGGAAACTTCGATAAGGGTGCATGTGTAGAATTAGGAATTTACAAGTCTTGTATATTTTTCAAAGATAACTGGATAGATCAATTTTATAGATCTGTATAAGATTCGTATTAATTTGATTTTAAATATTTATTTGCAACTTTTCAATTTTTCAACTTTTCAAGTACTTCATCTTTTAATTTTTCAATTTTTCAATGTTTAGTTTTCAATTCTTTGATTTTTCAATTTTTCAATTCTTCGAGTTTTCAATTCTTCAATTCTTCAATTCTTCAATTCTTCATCACTTCCATTTGCAATTCTTTAACTTCCAGTTTATCAAATTTTTGCACTCCTTAATTTCTTTTACCTACCAGCTCTTTACAAAATAGATCAAGAAAGGGTTTCTCAATTGCAAGTGTTGTAAATTGCAACAGTGCGAGTATGTGACAAATACATTCTTCATTTGTTACAAGTAGTAAATAAATGAAAATACGTGAACTATTTATCTGATTTATCCAAAAGAAATGTCGAGCCACACTCGACACAGGAGTGCAAAGGGTTAAAATTTTTCAGATCTTCGCAAAGTCAAGAACAGCCAAATGTTACCAAGAAAAAGTACTCAAATTCCAAATTTCTCGAATTAATTTCTCCTAGCGTAATCAAAACTAAGAACGTACTTAAGCCAAAGAGCGTACTCGAACCCGTCATCTGCCAACAATCGTCAAAAGTAAGTGAAATCTCGTAACGCGTGCCGCGAACGGTAATGGATTGAACGTCCCGCGCAGTAGAGTCTGATTATCGAAACACAGGGCGTGCAGTATCCGGCGATTAATAAACCGCGACAGAAACCGTTGCAGACAATATCTATCGCGTGCACGTTATTACACAGCCACATATTGATTCTGACGAGTTGCTAATTATGCACGCC
The DNA here is from genome assembly GCA_036983795.1 of Megachile lagopoda. NCBI lineage: Eukaryota > Metazoa > Arthropoda > Insecta > Hymenoptera > Megachilidae > Megachile > Megachile lagopoda. Next base: position 4,501,411 of record CM072794.1, read on the forward strand.
TAGACGCCTACCGCTACTCTTCGCTCTCCTCTTCAGCCTCTCCCCCGTACTCGATTCCAGCTTCTCCAGCTGTTCGTTTATGAATATACATTACATCGAGCGATGAATTTTCCGGCGAGATACCGGGCACGCGTCTAATTATGCGCCTCGCCCTATCGTACCCTAGCCCTGGCCACCGACTAATTATGATTAACATTTGCATAATTAGCAAGCCTTGTAAAACCTGCGTCTCAAACCCTTCTCCCCTCTTTAAACGCGGCTGCTTTTTCTCGGATTTATCCTTTTACTCTGGTTATAACCTACCTATTGTTTCGAGTGATGGTTTCATTTTGTGTTACGACTTTTTTGATTGGTAATTTGAATTTAGGACTTTCACTTAGCTCAGCTGGATATTTTGTATTATATTTAGTGAATTTTGTGAACACGTGATGAGAAATTTGGAAATTTTTAAGGTAAGCATTTTTTGTAATTGTCATTTTGGAAATTTTAGTTTGGAGGTCTCACATTTTCAAGTTGAAAGATTTGGAAATTGTCAAGGTACTTCGTGTGAATTCATTTTGACTTCTGAAATCCCCTAGGTTGCACCTAAGAATTCCCTAACTATTTCTTGGTATTTCCCTAGAACCTGATGTTCTCCTTTGGATCTAAAAATTTCCTAAAATATCACTTGAGTATCCATTAAAAAATTTCCCCATATTCTACCTTAGATCTGAAGGAGTCCTAACATCCCCTAGATTATATCTAAGAATTCCCTAATTTTCCCTTGGTATTTCCCTAGAACCTCATGTTCTCCTTTCGACCTAAAAATTCCCTAAAATATCTCTTGAGTATCCCTTCAAAAATTTCCCCATATTCTACCTTAGATCTGAAGGACTCCTAACATCCCTTAACCTAAAATCTCCAATTTCGCTTCATATTTCCCTAAAATCTGCATATCCCTCAAAAATTCCCCTAGGTTCCGTTTCAGATACCGAAATCTGCCCAAATTCTTCCTAAACTTTTCCCAACGAAGACAAACGTGTTAATTAAAAATGAAAGAATTGAACGTTCTCATATCACGAAAATCGATGAAAACAAAGATTGCGGAGCGCATGAAGTTTTCCGGGCACGTTTAGTTCCAATTACCCGCAACGATTCGATGAATCGACGAGCAATCGATCCGGTTCCTAGCGCCGATTCATAGCGGAGGGCCACTCGAATGAAACGTTTCGCGCTCCGGATCGGAGCGCGGGCACTTTTAGCCGGCCGGTTTCCAACAGATGCAAATTCCTGCACAAGAGCTCGAGACCGAGCCCCGGGAAATAGAATGGGAGTTAAACGCATAATCCGCGAACACTCGAGCGATATGCAAATCTTTCGAGCCACTTCATAAACAGGTACATCACTTAAACATTGTACGGTGTACAGTTATCGAGGATAATCTTACCGTCCCATTTCGCTAAACAATACGATTACATCCGCGTCTGTTCGCGGTTCTGATGCTTCAAATCATTTTCTATATTCGCATTTATTCCTGGTCGTTGTTAGAATTATATATACAGGGTGATCCAAGAAAAAAATTTGATGTTACACATGTGTGACAAATTTTATATGCTTGTTACACATGTGTGTGCAAATATTTGTGACTATTATTGTGTTTATTTCTGTATTTTTGTTTCTATGTCAAAATTATATATACAGACTGAAACATTTTTTAGTTATCACACGTGTGTGTGAAACTTTATATGGCTGTTACACATATACATATGTGTAAAAGTTTATATGGTTGTTATACATGTATGTAAACATTTAAATCGTTACTACGATAGTGTTCTTCCTCTGTCAGAATTATATATACTGGGTATCCCAACAAACATTTTTGGCTATTACACACATATGTCTTACATATACACATATGTAAAACATATGTCTTGACTGACAAAAGGTGAAATTTTTTACCTACATCTGAATGATGAATTCAGAAAAAAAAAATAGCACCGATTGCAAACGATCTCGAGCACGACAGCAGGTAATTATAAGAACACCGATATGTAAGAAAATTGATTGCAAAAAATTTGCATTGAAACGTATGTGCACACGTGGAGACATCAATCCGCATGTTTGGTAAATGCACGGTTACGATTCGCCGCGAGTTATTCATTGGTAAAGATAGATGCGGGGGTGGATAATTTAAGTGGTTCGAGCTTATCGCGTGGCGGACTTCTTATAGTGTTTCTCATGACTTATGTGTGCACATATCGGCCGGTGATCCAGCATTTTCGCGCCGCGTGTCTGTAAACCGTGCTATCGTGGACGGCAAGTTTATGAAATATCGTCGCAAACTTTTCGTGGATATTTGTGCACCTCTGCAACGATTTAAGGGAATTAATCGTTTAATAAAATTGATGGCCCGTTACCGAACGAACGGGCTCAAGAATTTTCTACAGAAATCACTGTTACGATCCACTGTGCGCTCGTTGCATTGATAAATCGATTTTAGATAAAAGCACGATCGGGAGTCTACACGATTTTGAGTGAGGATGGGGTTGTATAATTCAGGGGAAACCGAAGAAATGGATGCTAGTTCTATCCTGAAAATAATGAATGCATCCCTGATTTTTGGGGAACTTCATTAAAATGTCTGTCACTGAATTGTGAGAGAATTGAATTTTATTTGATATTGAAGAAATCGTTTGAATATATTGTGTTACACTTTGTGGGCAGTGAAGATTTTATATAAATTGACATTATATAATTTTTATGTAAGTTGATGGAAAATCATTTTTACATAAATTGTTAGAAAATAATTTTGACGGAGATCAACACAAATTTGGTATATTTTGTGTAAGACAAGTTTGATATAAATTTAGTTGTGTTTCGCCAGACTTACCTTACTTTGAGACGATGACTATCTGCCAAAAATATCCGATCACTTGCAGCTGTGGTATCTGTAAAAATAGAATACTTATTAATTTTTATAAGTTCGATAAGGAATCTTGATTTAATAGTATAATGAAAATATGAAGTACGAAAATGATGAAGTGATATTTCAAATTTAGACGTTTGTAAAACTAATAATTGAATGGTACATATTAATGGAAGTACGCAAGATCTTACTAAAACAGAAATCGTAATTTTGACGAACGTCAGAGCAATCAAAGTGCAATCAATATAATACTGCATTGAATGAACTTGAATTCGCTATAGACGTTAGAAACGGGAGCTACAAGGGACATTTGTACTTTAATCTCCTACAAAGTACGGATTTCAATTTGCCTGTCTGAGAAAGCGCATCGATGCAATACTATTCTTAATTGGTTTCGATCGATCCGATCCCCGTACTAATTAGTAACGACGACCTGTTAATGAGGTTTCTCGAGTCACAGCTGGCTGGAAGGTTAGGGACGAAGGAAATACGTTTATACCGAGTATCCTTGTACAGGAAAACTACGGCATGTTCCCGCAATCCATTTTAGTGCAAATGGGAATACGATTGTGGGAGAGGAAAAATTAATTTAAGAAGCTTTCGTGTACTAATGTATTCGAATTATTTGATTATTCAAATCATTCAAATTATTCAAATTGTTCTAATTGTTCAATTATTCAATTATTCAATTATTCAATTATTCCATTATTCAATTATCGAATTGTTAGATTATTCGATTACTCGATTACTTGATTGCTCGATTACTGGATTGTTCAATCGTTCAACTAAACGATTGTTCAATCGTTCGATTGTTCGATTACTCGATTACTTGATTGTTCGACTATTTGATTATTCAATTATGCAATTATTCAATTATACAATTATTCAAATATATTCAATTATTCAATTATGCAATTATTCAATTATACAATTATGCAATTATACAGTTATTCAATTATATTCAATTATTCAATTATATTCAATTATTCAATTATATTCAATTATTCAATTATGCAATAATTCAAATATACAATTATGCAATTGTACAATTATTCAATTATATTCAATTATTCAATTATTCAATTATTCAATTATTCAATTATTCGATTGTTCGAACTGTTAAACGTAATTAATCATTCAAATTACTTCAATTATTGTAATTAACCAAATAACTCGCTTATTCTCTTCATTCAAATAAATTGAATTATACTCGAATATTAGAATACCCGCATAACAAAATGTCGAAACAAAATGTTAGAATAATTTGTACATCTTAATTTAAAGTTTGAAACCAGCACTATACAATGAAGCACAGAACAATTAACAGGATGTTTAATTTATTCACTGAATCGTCCACTAAAAAGTCATCGAGTCGAGTCTCGGAGGTCGGAGTTCGAGACACTTGAGGCAAAAACGTGTCCGTTGTTTGACACGGCTGTTTGTTTCGCTAATTGCGAGCAAGTAATTACTAGTCAAGTCCACACTTGCCGGAATAATTCGAGAGGGAACTCGTTGTCCGTTTAATGCTAGCAAATGCGATCAGCCGTTTCAATTATCGAGGCGAAAAAGCCTGGTGAGCGGCTTTCTGCACATTAACGCTGGTGGAGAATTAATTATCCGATAGAACATAAACCGATTAACCGGCCGCTGACAAATAAAAAAACGCGACTTCTTGTTACGTTCGGTTTCATCTTTTACCGACAAATTCATCGAGCTGTTAACTTTCTCGACGGTAAAAAGAGAAGAACCTGCGTGCGTCACCGTGTCGCCATTTTCTACTATGTAATTTACGAGCATCAAAAATTTTACTCCATTTTCTCGCACTGCTATATTCAATTCATTTAACTGTTACGGCGTTCGTTTGGTTTTACCTAATTTTTAGGTTCTTCCAATTTTAATTAATTTTCAGGATTATTTACTTCATCTTTAAATTTACTCAATTTTATTTTCTTGTCAGAATTTTTGTTTACGCAATTGTCAAGATTATTTCGTATCACTTGATTTTCAAGTTTATTTAATTTTTCTCCATCTATTTAATTTTTATCAAATATTTTTGTTAATGAAAAGAAGTAACATTCGCTGCTATATTTTTTAAATTCATTTAACAAAATATTTATTTCAAGAAATAAATACACGTACATACAAAAAATTGTCAACAAACTCCAGATATTTTTAACATCCTTTATTATAAAAATAAGCTGTGTTATTTATCAGAGATTTTGTGACCAGAATATTGTTACCAGATTTACGATTAACATAAAAGTAGGTTAAGTAAAGAAAAGGTGCAGAATGAAAAGTGTTTCGAATTTACAGGAGAATAAAAATAGAAAGTAATAAATCAGAATTAACAAACCGGTGGAAAATTTTCTAGGGTTCTTTCGAGCCATAACAGGAACGATACTCAATTGAAAAGTTTCGACAACTATTTGGCTTCGGCGCCGCTGTAACTTCGAGCACGATCGTGATTTCTCTTTTCTGAAAGCCACGGTCTGGCTTTGCGACCGTTGCCAAAGGGTCGTTTATTCTCTCAATTTTTTTTTCTTTCTCCTGTTTTCGTTCTTTTTCGTCGGAAGTAAACGAAACACGTAATAAGAAGCTTTCCTCGTGCAGCTTAACGCCCTCACACGTTGCAAGCTTTTCCACGCTGAACTACACTGGCGTAGTTACTCGGGGATCTCGCTAATTAACCAAAAAAGCATTCCGAATCGACATTACGCAACCAGAAGAAAACTACTAATTCTGCGTTAAATCACTAATTCCTCAATAATCGAACATTCGAATTTGCTTCCACGAAAATTTTATTTACATACTATACAATTTAAATACATTACTATACAGGATGATTATTTATGGGTACCAGTTGAATTTAAATACTTGGTAACATTTATATCCCCGATATTTCAATATTTATTGTCAGTCGTGTGTTACAGACATTTAAATAGTAATGTTATTTTATTTTTATCCATTAAATACTTAGGAACATGATGCACGTCAAAGATCTTTAAAGATATAGCAATTATTTATGTTACAGATGTTTAAATTCATTGTAACATAATTTGTATTGCAGACATTTGAACACATAATAATTTATGTTAAAAATTATCAAATACATAGTACCATTATTTATATTAGCAATATACATTAATAACAAATTTTTAAATTACAAATATTCGATAAATGCAGTATGCAAATATTTGATGGTCTTTAATGTACAGGCCCTTTAATTTTACAGAAAACGTAAAAAATGTTGAAAATTTTTAGTGGTCTCACAAGTTGCTACACATCACATGTACAACAAAACCTACTTTAAATTATGGTAAACCCAATGGTCAGTTTTAAGACCAAGAGTCGCCCTATGAAATTGTATCATACAGCCCTGACGCGGTGACAAAAGCGTTTCTGTCGGCTTTTTTCCTTTTATCGGGTACATAGGGGATCCGTAATTGTTGGAAAGTTTGATTGCTTCGAATCAACGGAGAAATTGATCGGACAGATCATCTGGGAGTCGCCGGATCCGGGTTGCAACGACGTCGGCTTTCTTCCAGACTTTCAAACTTAATAAGCTACATGATAGCCCTAGGACTCTGACTAGTTCACGATGACTCATTTTCAGCGAACGACTCCTCAATGTATTGTGGACATTCTTCTTCGCTGGCGTAACACGTGGCGGCGTAGAAAGCTCTGTCTAATGTAGTCATCGGTGACCCTTGCATCAATTTAATTACTCGATTAACATGGTGACGCAGCTGAAAATTTCATTAGGACATTAGGACATTTTTCAATTTTTTGGACAAATTTTACAAAACACTTTTACAGTATTTTGGATTTGGTGGTGATATAATGGTTGTTCTATAAAGAAAATTTCCAAGTTGTCCTCTAATGAAGTTTCCCAAATTGTCCTACAATGAAATTTTCCAAATTTGTTATTATTGTCCTTTAATAAAATTTCCCAAGTTGTCCTCTAATAAAATTTCCCAAATTGTCCTCTAATAAAATTTCCCAAATTGTCCTCTAATAAAATTTCCCAAATTGTCCTCTAACAAAATTTCCCAAATTGTCGTCTAATAAAATTTCCCAAATTGTCCCCTAACAAAATTTCCCAAATTGTCCCCTAACAAAATTTCCCAAGTTGTCCTCTAATAAAATTTCCCAAATTGTCCCCTAATAAAATGTCCCACACCGAAATTCTGAAATTCCGAGATTCACAGAAATTTCGAAACTGTCCAGTTATCACCGAACCGGTTTATGAAGTGCCTCATGGTGCCATTTTACGCGATCATGTAACCTGCGTGTAATGCGAGCCATTAAAGTCGCTTCAAGAGCTGCTCGACCTTAATTGCAACCATTTCGACGAGATATAGTTTAACATCGCGCCCCTTTTACTTGACAGCAATTATCCTCGAGGCTGATGAATGATCATCCACGGGAATGGAAATGGTTACTCTTCGAATCGAATTCGTTATACACACAATCGAGTCATGCTCTATTTTTGTGCCTGACTATCGCACGACTTTTCACCTACGCGGATTAAGATTAACTTAATCGCAGCTGTTTTCTGTTGTTTCTTACATTCATTTCTCTTCGTTTATTTGGAGATGTGTTTCTGTAATTCTCATCTTTCTTTTTTGTTCTGATTGTGTTGTTAAGATGTTGAGTGCATTTTTTCTATTTTTTTGTTGTTAAAGTGATGGATATGTGCAAGTATGGAAGTTTTGATTTGATCATTTAGTGATGTATTGAATAATTTGGTAATTTAGAGATTTACAAATTTAGAAGTGTGGAAATTCAGAAATTTAATACGGGTAGAAATTTGGTAATCTGCGAACACGATGACAAGGTAATAACTTAATTTACTAATTCAGGAACTTCCTACCTGAATAATTGAGAAATTTCAAGATCGATCAACCTAAAATTTCCCAGACCCAAAAATACATAAATCCCGCAATTTATTAATGTAACTTGATAAATTGCTCCCTTAATAATTTAGCAATAATTCCGACTCAGAAATTTTAAATCTCTTCTCTAATAAATTCCCTACGGATAAATTTACTGATCAGAATATATAAATGGCAAACCGAAAATAAAAAGTGAAATCCTTGATCGAAAAAATTAATTACTTTCCATCATTTAAGTCCTTCAAGCAATCTTTCAAGCCCGGAAAATATTCCGTCAAAATTTCATGGGAAATTGTAACGAGCCAGCGGAATGCCCTAATCGCTAAGATGTCGATAAACGGATTAATCTCTGGCAAAGATTCGTGTTACCACGAGTATCCGAAGCAGAGTTGAACAGCTTTTAATCGTTAAAACGTCGATGAGCGGGTAAACCGCTTCGGAAATGGGCAAACAAGCCTGATGGCTGGAACCAGGCAAAGTTTCACGAACGTACAAGGATAGACAGAGGCTGTCTGCTTCGATGACCGACGAAAACGAACGGAAATGTTTTGTGTAAATAGAAAAGAACGATGCTTAAACAATGGCACACAATGGCACATTTTGAGATATCGAAAGTCGAATTTCGTAACATAAGTAGCACTTGTTGTATGTTAAAATAAAGCTGAAAGCATCGTGAATAACATTTTGTAAGTGGTTTCTTAATACAAAATGGCCGATGAGCAAATACAGTAAAAACAGTGGTCTATTTTGAAGTATATGAAGTCTCATATCGTTTGATGACATAAAAGTGTCACAAAGTAGCACTTATGATACATCAAAATAAAACTGAAAGTATAACGAAAATACCTGTGTAAACGTATCGTCGATATTCTTAATACAAAATGGCTGACGAGCAGTTATACTAAACAGTGGTCTATTTTGAAACATACAAAGTCTCATGAAAATTGATGACATAAAATTATTGTAAAATATCAAGTGTACTACATCAATTTAAAGCTGAAAGTCTGCTAAAAATTAGTATGTAAGCGTTTTATCGATGGGGTGAACACAAAATGGCTGACGATTAAAGAACCGACTTGATGTCAATTAGTGTATCTCAGTACACAAGATGATTCTTTGACATGTAGTTGATTTATGTAACAAAATATGAATGAAGCACTTATGTTGTACTTTTAAGTAGACGATAACCTTTAAATTGATGTAATATAAGTGCCACTTTTCAATAATTTTAAGTCATGAATTTATGTGAGACTGGATACATGGAAAAATTGGTTACTGTTTGCTATCTTTGTTTGTCAGCCATTTTGTGTTGCAAATCTTGACAAAACAACGATGCAGCTAATTTCAGTACACCATCACCTTTAAATTGATGTAATATAAGTGTCACATTTCGACAATTTTAAGTCATGAATTTCTATTAGACTTTATACACTTCAAAATTTGCTATCGTTCGCTATATTTGACTGTCAGCCATTTTGTGTTTCAAATCTTGACAAAGCAACGATGCAGCTAATTTCAGTACACCATCACCTTTAAGTTGATGTAATATAAGTGTCACATTTCGACAATTTTAAGTCATGAATTCCTATCAGACTTCACACATTTCAAAAATGGTCATCGTCCGCCATATTTGAAAGTCAGCCATTTTGTATCACGACTGACAAACAAAGATGCAGTAGTTTTCAATAAACTTCAAACTTCAACCGATACAACATAACCAGATAACACTTTCATCCTCTCAAATCGCATCAGACTTCCGATATTTGAAGTCGGCCATTAAACATGTAGCACAACCGACTCCCGCGATATAAAAAGGAACAGAGATCTCGGTTTTTGATCGACCCGCCCCGTTTCCCGCGGAAAAATGAGAATTTAATGAACAGAGCGTGGAAACGTGCGCAAGAAGGAACGATACCGGGGAATTTACGAACTTCCAACGTAACTTTTTAACGTTTCGTTGGCGTGTTCAAAGAAACGCGGCCGATGGACTTGAAGAGTAAACACGGAGAAGAAAAGTAGAAAGAAAGCTCGAAACGAAACGTTGAAGGAGATTAAAGGAGATAAGAAAGCATCTGGAAGTCTGACTTTAGACTCCCAATCCTACTAATTACTCGGACCTTTAACCCACACGTTTTATGCGCCTCGTGCAAAAAACTTCTTGCTGAATATAAGATAAATTGAAAATTCTGAGAGTGGAATCTGGGGACTAGGGGGAGAACATATAGGAATTTTTAGGTTAGGAAATTTGGAAGTTGGGACATTTAGATATTTAAATATTTGAACTCTTACATATTTAGATGTTTAGATATCTAGATATTAAGAAATTCAGACATTCAGACATTTAATCATTTACAGATTGAGACATTTAGACACTTAGACATGTAGAAGTTAAACATTGAAGAACGTTCAAATTTAAAAACCTAAAAATGTGAGTACTACTTGAAACACTAAAAATGATACTCTATAAAAACACAAATCTACCAAGTTTGCAGAAAAGAGTAGAAATATTGCTCTAGACAGCAACTTCTAAACTATGATACAAAGTCTCGCAAGTCATATCGTAAACATGAAAAGCAATAGGGTATTCAGACGGGGAAGTTGATTTTATTGGCCCGAAACGATTGAGTTGTGGGAGGTTAACGAGAAGTAACCAAGCGTTTCGTGAGGAAATTTCTGAAAGTCGATTCTCATGGCAGCGTCGCGACGCCGAAGTGCAGAAACGTTTCCTGGATCCGCGAACGATCACCGAAACGAGCTACTATTCTGAGTTCTGTTTGTCGGATCCGTTAGAAGCTTCCGTCGATTTTGTCCCTCGATGCTTTCACGTAATTCCGAAGCATTTCTAGCTTTGTTTGGCAAGTTCCCGCGCAGTTTACGTCTTAATAGCTCTTCACCTGAAGTATAACGTCATTTTGACGATTTGCTCGAACGATTGTTCCTCGAAGAACGGTACATTCTCGGCTAACAGGTATTTTAATTGGACCAATAATGTACCAACCATCAAACTTCACTTTTTCCAATATTTTATTGGGACTGGATTTAAAAATTTATACATAATTTTATTGTCGATGTTGCATTATTGTTTAAATTTTATGTATATAGTAGATATATTGAATTTGTTATGTGGTGTATCATGTATGTATTAAATTCATCATATGTTGCATGTATGACATATGTGTAGAATCTACTATATGATGTCTGTATGACGTATGTATAGAATTCATCATATGTTATGCGTATGACATATGTGTTAAATCTACTACATGATGTGTGTAAGACATGTATTGACTTCATCGTATGTTATGTGTACGACATATGTATTGAATTTATTATATCACACGTGTACAACATATGCCCTGAATTAATTATATGTACGTTATGTGTACCACTTACCTACTGAATTTCTAATACGCTGTATGTATGATAAATGTAATGAAATTACTATATGACGTGTACATGATAAATGTACCGAATTCCTTGTACAATGATTAAATGATAAATGAATTAAACTTATTATGCGACGTGTGTGTGATAAATGTACTGAAATCACTATATGTTGCGTGTACGATATCTGCATCGATTTCATTATATATTGTCTCTACGATATATCTATTGAATTTATAATATGATATGTGTGCGATAATGTAATGGATTTATTTTAAGACGCGTGCATGATAAATGTACTGAACTCATTATGCCACATTTGAATAATAAACGAATTAAAATTATACAACGTATGTACGATAAAGATATCGAATTCACTGTATGTTGTGTGTACGATGCCTTTATTGATTTAATTATATATTGCGGGCATCGTATGTACATTGAATTCATCATGCAATGTGTGTATCATATGTGTGTTGAATTTATCATGCAACTGATGTATCATATGTATGTTAAATTTATCCTGCAACTTGTGTATCATATGTACATTAAATATGTCATACATCATATGTATCATATGTACATTAAATTTGTCATACACCATATGTATCATATGTACATTAAACTTGTCATACACCATGTGCATCATACATACATTAAATTTATCATATCCATATGTATCACATATGCAATAAATGTGTCATACACCATATGTAACATGTGTGTCATACATTAAGTTCATTATACGATGTGTGTATCATATGTACATTAAATTCATCATACAACTTGTCTATCGCATGTACATTAAATTTGCCATACAACGTGTGTATCACATATAAACTGACCTCATTACATAATGCATTTTAAATTACCCACCAAAGAAGTTATATGAAATTTATGATAAAAAGAACGTTCATTATTTCTAATTTACGAGACAAAGAAAGTTTATTCCTTGACTAATTCATCATGTACCTAGGCAAGGCAGTAAATTCGGAGTCCTTTGATGGTTTCTGACAAAGTGTCCCTGCAAAGAACAAACGAGGTCCTTTCAAAATTTGGATCTACGACCCCCCCCTTTCACCCCCTGCTCTTACTTTCGCCACGTTCCGGCCACGTACGTACTTAGGGACATGGTTGCGTCGCACCGCTGGAAAACGGAAGCAGGAAGAAGCAGGGGGACGACAATAATTTACCACAAAGGCGAAACGTGGGGCAACGAGCACGAGGCCGGAGAACGGAAAGAAATAAATAACAGAGAGTGGGCGAACGCTCCAAGAATCGCAACTGTGCTAAAAGGACGTTCGCGCGTTTCCACTAAGGCCAACTTTCTTCTTTTCATGGCGAGAATGCCAGTACAAGGTGGGAAGCCGACATATTTTCTAATTTATGAAGTGGTATCGCGTTTCTTTCGTAGACTAATGGACACTCGGCTATTTCGGCGTTTAGAAATTTTAGAGGCTCGGTGTTTGCGACATTGAGGGTTGAGGGAACTTGGAAGATTTGGAAATGGGAGTTTAGGAATTTGAAGATTTAGGTATTCGGAAGAGCAGAAAAGAAATGTAGAAATTTGGGAATTTAGGAATTTGAAGATTTGGACATTCGAAAGAGCAGAAATTCTCGAATTTAGGAATTCGAAAATTTAAAAATTGAAGAATGTAGAAATTAGAAAATATAGAATTTGGAAGAGTGAAAATTTGAGTATGTAGAAATATGAGTCTAGAAATTTGGGAATGTTGAATATTGCAAATTTAGAAATTTAAAAATATAGAAATCTGAGAATGTAGAACTACCAAAAATATAGATGTCCAAACGTAAAAATTTGAGAATGTACAAAATTGCAAATGTACCAAATTTAGAATACAAAAATTTGTAAATATTTGGTTTACAAATTAGAGAATTTATGAACGTGGAAGTTTGAAAGCCGGAATTTAGATGAGGAAATATGGCACTAATACCATAGTTGCAGATGTTCGGTTCCCGAAAGACAAACAACAAGGTATGTTTCTGTACAAGGATCAAAGTATTAAGGAAGGATCTAAGAAGGAGGAAATGGCGTGTAGTTCGAAAGAAAGTTTATCCAATACAAGGATTCGAAGAAGATTATAATTAGAAAATGTGTAACATGTTTATGAAGCATTCGGGAGGAAACTTTTAAGACAATCTTTATTTAATGAACGTTCGATGAGGATGGTATTACGCTTTAATCGAACTGAACAGTTTAAATATTCTGATGGAGACACGTGTACAAAGGTAAAAATTAGAGTTAAAAGAGGAACTATACATTAGAAGTATGCATTCAATTATAATTTCTATTCGTGAAAAGTTGCAAGAATCTATTTACAATTTCAGGTTGTACATCATGTATTTTAAAAAAAAACGTACACTGGGCTAAACCATGACTTAAACTCCTATTAATTTGGTCTAAATTAGGTTATCTGTAAGTTTCATCGAAATCGGTGACCATCTTATGGGGTGCCATTGGATTCACACTGTCAGTGTCAACAGTAATTTCTTCGTCGAGAATTTATTCGCACTTTCAGATTGTATATCTTTCGAAAAAATTGAAATTTGTCAAAATGATGACTTAAACCCCTACTAATTTAACCTAATTTACATTGTCTGTAAGTTTTATAGAAATCCATAAACATCTTATGGGGTGCCAACACTCTTTGTCCCATCTATACTTTATTTTAGTATATTTACAAGTGCAGTTTGCATATTTCTTAAACAAATTAAAAATTAGGAAAGTGATGACTTAAACCCCTGCTAATTTAGCCTAAATTATATTATAGTCAAGTTTCAGTGAAATCCATAAACACCTCATGGGATGCCAACACTCTTTGTCCCCCCTGTACCTGATTTCAGTCTACTCGCAACTCCAATTCATGTAGTTCTTAAATAAATTCGAAATTGGCAAAGTGATGACTTAAACCCCCACTAATTTAACCTAAATTATACTATAATTAAGTTTCACTATTATCCATAACCGTTTTATACAATGCACCCTTCTACACACCCCATAAACGTTCAAACAACTCACCTATCAATAACCTATCTTCCTCTTCGTACAAATTTAAAATAAATGAACTGACATAAAGCAACCTTCTATAAATCAAATGCCCATCAAACAAAAACTTGCTGATCAGCAATTCATTCGAAACTTAATAAATAATTCCCGTCGAAAGAGAAGACCAGTCGAGGAGACAAAAGAAGACAAGGAACAATATGGGAAGTTTATCGATACTCTGCGAGGTGAAGGAAGTTCGAATACAACGAAGAGGCAAGAATAACTGCTCGAAACTTCTCATCTCACGGGTTGCCAGCATATTTGTTTAGAGACGCGTTCGCGTATCGTTCCCATCCGCTTGTCCGGCGGCGCTCGTTTCGCTCGTCGCTTCGTCATCTCGCGTTCCGCCTCGACTGTTCGAGATTTATCCCGCGAGCAAACTCGCCCGGAAATGCTTCTTACGCTTTTGTTGCCGCAGCCGGCTCTTTCTGCAAAACTTGTGCATTAGACTTCTTCTTTCTTCTTCTTCTTCGCGAGAACGCTTGCTTGACCCGCGGATCCAACTTTCAAGATCTCAACCATTGAAATATTGAAATTATTCGCACGTCAGTTGTGGAAATCGAAACAGTTTCTCTTTGAAACGTTGAATAATTTCGGATGATTCGTTTTTTATTGATGAAGTCACGCTTTGGTCATGGTAGATTGGAGGTGTTGGCACCCAATAACGCGCCACTGGAGATCGAAGATACTTGAATACTTTATAAGTTAGGTTAAATTAGGGGGAGTTTAAGTCATCATTTTACGGGGTTTCAATTTATTGGGCAAGTACGTGATATGGAATTATGAGTAGACAGAAATGAAGTAGGTATAAGAGTGGGTCAATGACAGCTGGTCTTCCATAACCCGTCCATGGATTTTGTTAGAACTTGACTATGTTATAAATTAGGGTAAATTAGGGGTAGTTTAAGTCATCACTTTAGTGCTCTTCAATTAATTTCAGAAATACATGATTAGGAATAGTGAGTAAAAATGAAGTACAGTGAAGTAAAGTACGTATAATAGTGGGATAATGATAGCTGGTACTCCATAACGCGTCCATATATTTTGTTAGAACTTGACTATGTTATAAATTAGGATAAATTAAGGGTAGTTTAAGTCATCACTTTAGTGCTTTTCAATTAGTTTCAGAAATACATGATTTGGAATTGCGAGTAAAAATGAAGTACAGTGAAGTACATATAATAGTGGGTCAACAAGTGTTGGCACCCCATAACGCGTTTATGGATTTTGCTGTACCTTGAATATGTTGTATATTAGATCAAATTAGGGGGAGTTTAAGTCATCACTTTACTGGATTTCAATTATTTTAAGAATTATGCGATCTAGAATTGTAACTGGACAGGAATGAAGTACGTACACGAGTGGGTCAATGAGGGCTGGAACCCTATAAGGGATTCATGGATTTTGTTGCAACTTGAATATGTTATAAACTAGATTAAATTAAGGGGAGTTTAAGTCATCATTCTGCTAATTTAGAACTATTTCCAGAAATACGCAACTTGAAACTATCCACCCCATTTAACAAACTTTCATATCTTGCACATAAAAGGGGGTAGTTTTTCCTCGAACAAAAAAAAATTGCACTCCACAACAAAAATGACTAAAATCCCTAAAACAAGTTCCTAGAGACCTAGTATTATTAAAAGAATTCATAAACACTTCGTATCATTAAATAACATGAAAAGAATTCATAACGTCGAAGAATCCAGGTCTAAAAAGCTGCAAATAGCGGATATTCACGAGCGCAGGCAATCGCAATCCATTTTCCGGGGACTTTTCGATTAAGCCGGGCATTTTTGTACCGGTGTCAGGGATATACGGAAGAAACGGGACGTCGGTTATGAAGTTGCCACCCCGAATGAGCGCAGGGTTACGACGAAAGGCGGAAAAAGAGAGAAGATTGTTCCGCACGTTTGTGCGCGGCAAACCCTGACTCGTATTGGCTTGGAACTCGTTTGCGGGACACGAAGTTTCCGCGCCGGTTGCCCGCGATAGAAGGAGGTCGAAATATAAAAAGAGTAAGGAGCCCGTTGGGCTTACGGTGGCGGGGGGGGGGGGGGGGGGGTGGTGAAAATTAAATGGGTCTGACCTCAAGAAGAAGCGGCTGACGTGGGACCCACGCCATCTGGCACACCCGTTAGCAACACCCACACCTATTATGCGCCCGTCGATGACCCCTGCCGGCCACCCACTCCCCCAACCCGACAACTCCGGTACAATTAAACCCACTAACACCCCCCCAGAACCAAAAAAAAAATCCTAACCTGACCACTCACACAAGCATCACATACACAAAACTCCCCAAACCACACACCCCACAGACCCCAAAAACCCCAAGACAAAACCAACCCCCTAAGACCATATGCCACCCACCTACCCCACCCATCCCCCTCCATCACCAAAAAAGCCCCGATCCCAAAAATAGACGCCACCTACTACGCCCCTTGCCCAAACCCAACCCACCGCAACATAACACCTCAACTTCCCGCACCGGAATCCCCCGCACCCAAGTTCCCGAGATTACCCTGCTCCCCCCCGTGCGCACGTCTTAAATATAGAAGCCACCAACGCCGCTACCCACCACCTCTCCCAATACAATATCCCCGAACCAAAACTACTCCGGGCACCGCCGCTCGCCTTCATGTGACCCACCCACGCCCCCACGCTCGTTCGCCCCCGAACCCCCCCCCCCAGCATCGCCGCCTAAAGACGCGCCATACCCAGAATCCAACCAACTGAACCTCCCCGTTCGCCCGGACTTTTAAAACTCTTGGGCGATTTAATTACCTACGAAATCGTGGCAAAATATTCGGAGTGGGGATACTCGACCCCCTTTTTTCCGATTGTATCTAATTTAACGGTTTGCCTAAAGTTCGACGGTGGAATTAATAAAAATTGCTTCGAGTTTGAACGCGTTTGACCTGAACCCTTGACCAATCTCTTCTTCGATTCTTTTGTAATATCGTTCAAATTTCTCGGGAAATTCTACTCACGGTCAAACTTTAATCCCTTTAACGCTCGGAGTACGGACAACGAGATGACTAGGTCAGACGTGATCCACGGTAACACGTTTAGGGGGGATGATACATAAAATTGGGAAATTCCGGCGTGGAACTTTCTGTGGTGCTCTGTGGTGCCCCATTATTTTTACGTATAGGACATGTGTGACGTTCAGTCATTTTTACATGTGATACACGTATGATATTATATGCAACTGTTTGTACACGTGGTACATGTATAATACATTCTTATTTTTACATATGTAGTACATGTATGATATACAATTATTTTCACATGTAGTACATGTGTGATATACAACTATTCTTGCATATGTTACATGTATGATATGCAATTATTTCTACATATAGCACATGTGTGACATACAGTTATTTTTACATATATTATATGTATGTTATGCTATTATTTGTCCATATGTGACATGTATGATGCACAATTATTTATCCACATATACGTATGACATGAAATTATTTATTCATACATCACTTACATGGTATGCAATTATTCCTGGATGTATTACATGTATAATAAATCCGTGTGTCATATATGTGGTATACAATTATTTTCACACACATGACACATCACTAAGAACATAAAGTGAGATATTTCATGGTATTGATGCGAGAAATGTTGAATTTAGAAAGTAAAGCACGATCGGAAAAAGCTAATTCGTTTATTTCATCACATTTACGCCATAGCGAGGTTGCAGGAGCATAACTCATCGCGGCGAGGCAAGTAAATCCTATATTCGCGTAACGTACTCGGGCCGTCATGCACACAAACCAAGCAGCCGACAGGTGATCGTGGCAACGGCAAGTAACAAGACGGAGCCCATTTACCGAAGAAAATTCTCAAACGCATCCCGTATACAAAGCACGTCAATCACAAGAATCCTGGTCGTAACCAGTGCGATGCCCCCTGCAAGATCCATAGATCATTCTATCCAGATTACCGTGAAACGATTCGATGGATAGGCTGTCGATCAATCCGTCAGCGACCTGCACGACCGGCTTTAATTACACCCCCGTCGTATAATCGGTGGGGTACAAACAGGAGGGGGTTGCGTGGCTTCGGGCATACCACACACGTTCCAACACGCTCACGTATCGTGTCAATGCGGCTCGAATCATCCACACACGACGCACAAATAGATTTCTCCATTAAATCGCGTCTCCCGATTGACCCTGCTCGAAAGCGAGTTAACCCGCTTCACGCTGGACCGGATCGATCGATCGCGATCGATCCACGCGATTGTTTCTACGGATTTTGGGTCAATGAATAACGTCGAAAGGTTTCGGGAACATCGGCTATGTGCGGCTGTTTCTATGAATCTGCGAGCAGCTCTTTGTTTTTGGACCCGAATGCGGTGGTTACGGGGTGAGCTTGCGATGCGATTGTTGAGTGCTTTATGAGCGACGCTAAGGTTCGCGGTGACTTGGAGATATTGGATTGATGGTGGATGCTGAGTGTGCTCGGTATCCGGGATTGTGGAGGGTAATGAATTTGCACGTCTGCAACGTTTCGAATTTCTATATTTTTGAATAGCTGAATAATTGAATAGTTGAGTTCCTGAATTCTTGAGTTCTTGAAATTTGGAATTATCGAACTTTGGAATTTTCGAATTGCCAAGTTATTTCGCAGATATCACCACATTCTTCGTGTGCAAATTTCTGAACCTTCATATTTCCAAATTCTCAAATACTATAAACTTATAAATTTTCATGTCGCTGTATTTTATAAATTTCTGGAAATCTATTTCCATATTTTCCAAAATTTCCTAAATTTCACATATTCTTGAATACCTTAAATTTCCCTAAAAATTCCCTAAACGTAAAACATTGAAGTGTCCAAACGCCATTTTGGACACGAGGTATTTGCCGTCCGGCAGAGGAATAAAAAGCGTTAAGATCAGCAAGTTAAACGTTGCAGTATCCTTTCCGTGCGACAGCCAGTGATAAACACGCGTCCGAATCGAAAACGAAATAGCTTTTTAATGTGTTACAGGAAAGTTGGTCGAGGAAATCGAGGACCAAGTGAATTACACTAGCATTTTATATCGTCTAGCTAGAAGCCGAGTTGGACTCGGACCAATTCTTCCAAAACCCCATTCGTTATTTATAACGGAATAAAACTGATACCAGCAAATAACCGGACGGACACAGTTTTATGGGAAATTTTTGCGACCCCACCTCTATCGACAGATATTTCCCGATATCGTCGAAATGTATCAGCGATATCCGAAAACTCTCTTAATATTTCATTGTATCAACCGTTACGATTCTATAACGCGCGCCATCGTGAAGTTACGTTAACGTTTATAAATTATGGTACACCACTTTACAAACTTACAGAGGTATAAATCTACAAAGTTGAAAAGACCCTGGAGAAATGTTTTGGGGATCCAAGGAATTCTTGGGAGAATCTCTGGAGATACTAGGAAGATTCTAGATACTAGAGTCTAGAATGATTTTATTTACAATTCTAGACAAATTTTATGGAAATTATGGGGGTATTCTAGGAATGAATGCATAGGTATTGTAATTGCAACAAGGACCTAGGGCAATTCTACGGAGACTCTAATGAACTCTGGGGAAATTAGAATTTCAAGAGATTCTAGGAAAATTTTATACCAGATGTAAAAAGATCGTAGGGAGATCTTAGAAAGAATGTCAGGAGATCCTAGGTACACTTTAATGTAATTCATGCCCTTAGGGACATTATAATGAGATTTGTGAAGGATCCTAGGGACATTTTAATGAGATTTGTGAAAGGTCCTAGGGACATTCTAACGAGATTTGTGAAGGTTCCTAGGGACATTCTAATAAGAGTTGTGAAGGATCTCAGGGACATCTAAATGAGATCCTAGGGAGATCCTACAGAGAATATTAGATCCTAATGAGATTCGTGAAGATTCCTAGGGACATTCTAATAAGAGTTGTGAAGGATCTCAGGGACATCTAAATGAGATCCTAGGGAGATCCTACAGAGAATATTAGATCCTAATGAGATTCGTGAAGAATCCTAGGGACATTCTAATTTGAGTTGTGAGATCCTAGGGATATCCTAATAGGATTCTTCAGAAATCCTAGAAAGATCCTATGAAGATTTTTGGAAACCCCTAGGGGTATTTCAGCAAGACGTTCAGGAGATAATAATAAAATCTAGGGATATCAAGAATCTCAGAATATAATAATGTAACCTAGGGATATTTTATCAGATCACAGAGAATCTTAATAGATTGTAGGTGAATTTCAGTGCAAAATTTCCTAGGAATATTTCAAAAATATAATTCCACAAGTACCCTATGGAACTAGGGAATAGTGTTTATAACCTGAGAAACCTATAAAAATGAAAAAGACTAAATTAAATCTTAAATGGTACCCTAAGAAATCGTAAGAATACCCAAGAATCCTAGAAATTTTTTCAGAGGAATCGTGAAAACTCCCTAGATAGATAAAGTAACGTATCCGAAGAATATCTACACCGTATACGAGCATACATCAAGGAAGAACGAAGAGTTCGTTGAAAAAAAGGAAATAAAAGAAATACAGTGGTACATCGAGATGATAGAGGTACGAAGAGGTCGAAGATCAGTCTTGTTCAAGTATAAGAAGAAAATGAAGGTAGAGATAAAAGCATCCGGGACGAAGGTACACGTCGAGGGCAAGTTAGCGTCGTAAAATCGCGAAGTTTCGACATATTCTGGAAACGGAGCTGCGGGGCTCGAAAAGGTGTATTGCGAGTGGCAGTGATCCCGTGTTCGCCGGTTACCGTGTCTAAATCATATGTCACGGCTTGGAAATACGCATATCAGGAAACGTAAACTTGATTCCCGGTAATGCTTCCGGCGGTGCGAGTTAACTCGCCGCTATACGTATAGCCGGCTGCTTACAAACCTACGTTCCCGATATCCGCCTCCTATGGACGCGGAATAGTATCTATACATGATGCATGCGAGCTACACACGCGGACTATATGTTCCATAGGGATCGATATGCCGACTCGAAAATTTACACTTTCTCAAATTTGCGAGTGACGTTTTCTGAGCGATAAGTTTTTCTTTGGGAATTTTCAACTTTTGCAATTTTCAAATTGCCTCAATTTGATTTAGTTACGGATTTTATGAATGGTGGATTTTTTATGGATTTTCTGAATGGATTTCTTGTTCCCATGTTTCAAATTTTCCAACCGCCTAAATTCCATATTTCAGATTTCCATATTTCCAATATTTCTAAATTTGCAAATCGGTAATTATCAAATTTCGCAAGGTTCTAAATTCTCAAGCCCCTAAATTCCATGTGTGAATATTTCTACATATGAATAAGCCTATGCTGGAATATACCTAAATACAAATATTTCTACTAAAAAAAGTAAAAACTTGTCACTACTAATTTTATCATCCCACTCGTTATTTATTCAAAAATGGTTAATAATTGAGAGTAATCTTTCTTCGAGTAATCAATCGAATTATCTCTCCTCGAAACCTGAGATCGATAATTCTAGAGTCTATTATCATTCGACCGAAACCTGATATCAGGGATGAATACCTTTGAATTTGTAATCCTAATTCTGGTAGAGTTAAATCAAATTAACGAGTGATTATACGATCAATATTTAACCCTCTACCCTACAATATCGTGTCATACTCGTGACGCACTACAGTTCCAATGTGATAAGCCATACTCGTATATCCACTGCAATTGAATATTGCCTTCAATTCCAATTATAATCTCCACAATGAATCGTTGAAAATAAAACGTGCCTAACTTTCTTTATTAGAGTAGCAGTTAATGACGCAACTGCCCAGAAAATTGAAGATAAGAGTAAGTTAAAGGGTTGAAGTTAAAGGGGTTGTGTCAGAAGCTTTACATAATTAACGACATATTTAAATTCGTCCTGCATATTTATATCTCTTTGTATGCGCATATGGGATAGTTAATTAAATATTCAATAGTTCATTTTCTACAATTCGTACTGTAACTAAAAATACGTACCAATGTCAACCCACGAGGTGGCGCGTGAGGCTGCGGTGTTTACAATTGGTCAGAATAGAAAATGCCTCACGTATTTTCGGCGGTATAGACTCGAACGAATTAGGCCAAAAGTGACAGGCAAACGTCTCGAGAGTGAGATAGAATTGCGTTCAGCAGTTATTGTCATTATTATTCTTATTTGCCGAAATGTAACTGGAAGTGTTCACGGTGGAGCTTCTTTTACTTTGAGTCGATCGCGCGTCAACTCGTGGGTTGACATCGGTATACGGGTCGGAAGACAGGTTAGCAACGCTAATCTCGAATTAGTTGTTGCTAACTGCAACTTGAAAGCACGTGAGCATAAACTGCGATTAAGGAACTAACGACCAAAAACCGCGGTGATATCTCGACGAAGGGCATTTTTACGTGTTTCCTTCTCGCTGACTGCGAGGCTAGGTAAAATTTAAAGCTTCGAGTAATCTAACAGATGTACGAGAAATACTTCAGATACTCAAGATTCGAGAATTAACAATCGCAGAAAACAAGATGGAGTAAGCCGAGACAAAAGGTGTCTACAGCTTCTTTTACTTTGGGTCTCCAACTCGTGGGTGACATCTGTACTTTGTTCGAAATCACGCGTCATCCCTTAGGATCATTGTCCATATCCAGCATTCGGACGTTTAAATTTGATATCTTGAAAGTTTTTACTGCACCGAGATGCTTAAAACGGACTAACCAAATAGCTTCCCTGCACCCAGCAGATAAGAAGCGTTACAGATAAAAGTTTCATAACATCGAGGAAGAAACCAGGAATGAAAACAAGATATTAACTTCATTACTCTTTTCTATTTTGTTTTTCGTTCATATCTCGGAGTTCCTTTATAACCGCAAGATTCTCTAACGAACCACTCTGCTGTACCTGCGTAGTCGTAAAGACCCTGTTATGTACATATACATAAATATGCTCACTTCTAGATAACTATGATTCTATAGCTCCACATTTCACTGCACTAACGTAGAAATGAACGAAGTCCGAAATATTGTAATTTCAGTGATACGTAGCTAATATTAGGGTAAAAATTAATTTCAGTTAAATATCGATATGATAAAGAATAAATACACTGATAAATTCTATAGGACATTGCTGTAAAATAAAAATTAACAAAGTCTGAAATATTGTAATTCCTGTGATTGCATACAAGTGTATATTAGGGTGGTTCAAATTATTGGTTATAAGTCGATATGATAGGAAATCAATATACCGACAGAAAATTGCTTGGGGTGATATATTGAAACAAAATTTAACTCGAATTTTTTTCACATCACTAATTTGTTACAGGATGAGCGAAATTTTGTTTGCACCACCCGAACAGGAAGACACTCACATCTATATGAACACGTTCCATTTTAAGGTAGCTTTAATGAACATATGTGTACACAAGTATAGGCTCACATATATTTCTATACTTCTATAGAGTCCACATTAAAATTAGTACAAAATAAAAATTGATACACAATCTTTATTAGTTTCCAGGAATGTACAGACACATTTCTATACAAGAACTGCATATTTTAAAATTGCTGCAAAATTGATATACAAGGTTTGAACTATAGCTCCAATAAATGTCCATACCGAGCCGTACATTCACATATCAATGTAAAATAAAAACTGATGTACAAACCCTGAAATATTAGTGTCAATGACTGTACAGAATATATAGCGCATATCTGTACATATGCAGATGCACATTTCAATATTGCAAAATGGAAATTGATATACGAAGTTTGAAAC
This sequence comes from Megachile lagopoda, assembly GCA_036983795.1. Taxonomy (NCBI): domain Eukaryota; kingdom Metazoa; phylum Arthropoda; class Insecta; order Hymenoptera; family Megachilidae; genus Megachile; species Megachile lagopoda. The sequence goes on from CM072794.1 coordinate 4,525,445, forward strand.
ATTCCAGTTTCATTGAACGTACGGGAGTAGCTGACACAGAAATCAACAAATATAATCAATTATTTCATCCGGCAAGCGTAGCACGTATTTCGCGAATAATCTGGGGGATTATTTCGAGTCAAAACGCAACAACGTAATAATTTTGCATTACTATTCGGCACGTTGCACCACGCAGCGACGAAAGGGGCGTCATTCGAGTGCATTTCGTTAGCGATCTCGCAAATCGTAGATCGTAGATAGATCGTGGTCAGTTCGAGAGTGTTTACGATCCGTCGCACGAATATACATATATTTGACATAGGGGTTGCAAACGCGTATGTACCGCCAACGGGGGTTGAATAGCCAGCGCCGATAGATGGACCATATAGTTTCGTTACACCGACTACCGATATTTACTGGTAGAATCGCAAATTTAACGCACGATTTCCCCTGTTTCACCGCCATGCTACTTCCGATTAAATCGACTTATTCACCGCTGACTTCGCGTCGATAAGATTATTTATCTACCACCATTATTCACCCTCTTTGATATTTTTATAATCTATTTATATCATCTTCCTATTAAATCTATATATAACATCTGTTTATACTCTGCTTGCATTATCTGTTCACAAAATAATATTTATAAAATGAGTTCATAAAATCTAATTGCGAAGTCTACTTATGAAATCTCTGCTAAAAATCTAATTGCAAAATCCTCTTATAAAATCTATTCAGAAAATTTAATCGTGGAATACATCTTTAAAAGTGAAGTTTAAAATCTAATTCTCAAAATTGATTGCAAGATTCATTTGTAAAATGTACTTATAAAATTTAATTGCACAATCCACTCACAAAATCTACTTATGAAATTGAATTACAGAATCCATTTTGAAAATTGAAGTATAAAATTTATTTTTGAAATCTAGTTGCAAAATCAATTTATTACATCTATTTAAAAATTCAATACACAAAATCAACATATAAGATCATTACATAAAATCAATACATAAATTCAATATATAAATTCGGTATATAAAATCAATGTACAAAATCAACATATCAAATGAACGTACAAAATCAATATACAAAATCAAAATATAAAATCGATGTACAAAATCAATATATGAGATCAATAAATAAAATCGATTGCTAAAATCTCAAAAAGTAAATATGTAAAGAAAAGAACGTAACGTGACATCATGCAACGAGAGCATGGCGAAAAAAATTTAGCATAAACGGGAATTTAACCGCGGCGTGATAGTACAATTTAATTTCAACTGCTTGCAAGCCCGGCAATTAGTTTAAAGCAATAAAAGCAGCGAACATGTTTTATTCTTTCTTCCGCTGAACGCAAGAACTCTTTTGATACAACAGCCTTCACATTGCAACAACGCTCCTCATTGTTTATTTTATGAGGAAATTTATTTAAAACTAAAGAGGAAAGCTTTCCGCGCTTTTTCCCGCTAACTGTTTCGTGATAAATGTTCGTGTATTCTTGAAACGAGAAAAAAGTCGAGAGAAAGGGGGCGTAGGAACATTATAATACGCGATGAAAGCTTCCGTGAATTAATTTGGGGAGAATATTCTAACGGGTTTGTTTACACAATTTTTAATCGGAAGTAGGTCGAAGTTTTAGAAAATTGTTAAGTTAGAATTGCGGAGCGGACAGTTTTTAATTCACTGTGATTGGACAATGTGTCGATTAGATAGGGACAAGTTAGAGGGATTATAAAAATTAACCTAACACAAATATGTACTATAAAATATTGATATACACAATATTTTAAAAATAGCATTTTATATTATAAAAGTATCATTATTATAGTAATATTATGTAGTTTATGTCCATAATTGTAATTATAGCAAAAAATAATTTCTAATGTCACATATGCTAATATTTTCTATTTTAAAATATTCAAGAATTACAATATTCTCCATAATTTCCTACCACAGTTTTTTTCCACTATTAAAAGAATTCAGTGTAACATTTTCAATGATTACTATTAATTCAGAACCCCTGCTCATGTATAAAAATTATTTATCAACGTTGTACGCGAAATTTAACAATTTATATTAACACATTCACATATTTAAAATGCAGGTAATATTTAAAAAGTATCACATTTCGTAAGAAAATTTACGTTGATTAAAACTTTTCAAATAAAATCTTGTATAGAAAATTTTAAATATTAAATTTCCAATTACACACGCTGGAAGTAGTGAATTATTCATGTAGGGGTTGAAAACAGCAGTAAATGTATATTATTTGCAATAACTGTAACGTAATATTTATAAAATTCCAATATTACAAATATTTTTAACGAATTTCCATCATTATTTTCTGCTAAATAATTACGAAAGGTTTCGGGATATTTTGTACATTAAATATAAAATATTACAAAATGTGAAAAATGTCTAAGGCGAGTAATACGTGAAATTAAATATTTGCAAAATTGCAATATGTAAAATTAAATGATATTGGAGTATTTAAAATTAAATATCCGATATCGCAATATGTAAAATTAATGAACAATATATAAACTAAAAAATGTAAAATAACAACCCCCAAAAGTAATTACCATAAGATATAAAATATTGCACCGTTAATATTCATGAAATGCCAACAAATTTTTAAACGAAAATTTACACAAATAATATAAATCTAAAAATTTCGTTAAACGCTCGGCAAATTTTCCGAAGGGTTAAAACCGGCAATAAACGTCGACTGTCTAACAAAACGGCGCAATTCGCAGGACAACCATAACATTTATCAAATACCGGAAGATCGATTTGTTCCTGCATATTACAAGCTCCGCAGCGAAAGAGTTAACAGCTCAATTCCTGTGAGAAATCAAGCGGAGATATCGGAAGCAATAGATAAATCGCCTTACCTTTTTCCCGCAGAATTTCGCGTCAGCGCCGGTTCAGACGAGACCCAGGGGTTTCCGAAGGCATCCAAAACACCCTAGCGATAGATCAGCCGACTTCCTCGACCGGTAAAAAAACCCGGAGTCCAAGATCACCACACACAGACAAACGCATACGTGCACAACCCTTGTAAGCACCGTCACGCGTTTCCGTAAATTGTCACCGAACACACCCGGCGAAATAACGAACGGAATAATTCACGAAGGTTGTTCGAGGAAGAGGAATGTCACGGAGGGTTGTACGACAACAGAACGAGCGAGCTCCGACGATGTTGCCCAAGCGAAAGGCAAAGCGCGACTGACTCGTTCCGAACAAAGTACAAAGTCGTCGCCGAGGTCAGGTATAACGAAAATGCCCGCCCCACTCCTTCGATCTCCAGCTGCGTAAACAGGGGGATGATTCTACGAGGGAAAAGTGCGCGATCGAATGATACCCCACTTAAGTCGATGACGAGGTCAGATTCACCCCTTTCGTTTTTTTCACATTTTTTTTCCCTTCAAGTACTCAATTAACTGCGTTCTTCGTAAAATTATGGTTCCTCATTTTTGGAATATTTTGGTGAATTTGGTAAATCTGTTTTACAGATTCACAAATTTGCAGGAAACTTCTATGGTTAATTTTTTGTTCTCTATTACAGTAATTATATTCTTGAAATATTTTCAAGTATAGACATATGTGATTTACTTCGTATGAACATATGTGATTTTCAAGCCCTTATTCATATGGATAATCAATATCTAATATGTATCAATGTTTTAATAGAAAATGGGACGTTCAATATTTCCTGTTACAGTAATTATATTTTAGGAATATTTTATCAAGTATAATCATATGTGATTTACTTCGTATGAACATGTGTGATTTTCAACCCCTGACTCATATGGATAATCAACATCTAATATGTAACAATTAATGTTTTCATACGAGATGAGATGTTCAATATTCTCTGTTACAGTAATTAATTTTTTAAATATTTTATGAAGTATGAACATATGTGATTTACTTCATATGAATTTTCAAGCTCTTATTCGTATGGATAATCAATATCTAATATGTAACAAGCAATGTTTTAATAGAAGATGAGACGGTCAATATTTCCTGTTACAATAATTATATTTTTGGAATATTTTGTCAAGTATAAACATATGTGATTTACTTCATATGAACATATGTGATTTTCAACCCCTTATTCATATAGGCACTCAATGTCTAATGTGTAGCAATCAATATTTTACTAAAAGAAAGACGAAATGTTCAATATTTTTTTGTTACAGTAATTACATTTGTGAAATATTTTAACAAGTATAAACATATGTGATTATCAACCCCTCATATGAATACAGAGTTGCATCCATATGAATGGATAATCAATATCAAACGTTACATACTGTTAATACGTAATTTCTATACCTTCTTACTTCAACAATTTTTCTTAATCAGTACCTACAATCATCACATGTATATTACATACATTCACATGTAAATATTCACACGAGTTATACACATCAGTATACTACAGAAAGGGTTTCAGTTTATCAGGAAAAACCTATAAATCAAAATGATAAGATGTAATAATTCCTTTATCACGTTAAACAATCTACATTTAACACGTTTATCACCTGTACCTCGCCACGTAGAAATAATCTCAATTACGCTTATTAAATCGCATTTCGTTGCCTGTAAAAAAAGCTAATTTCATTCCCCCGTGCCTGACAGCAACTAATTAAAAAAGTTAACGTTCTCACCAGCCTTTTGTGTTTAGCCACGTTTGCAACTTCCAAATGAAAAATTTATTATACAAATTCAAAGGATACCGCCGCGTTCTGTTTACCGTGTTCAACAAAGAGAAAGTCAAATCACAAGTTTGTTTCAGTGAAGTATGTTACCGAGTACACGATTTTATACTTTTGTTTCTGCTTTCTGTGTTTACTGATTTTCGAAGGGGAAAATCAAATTTTAAGTTATCTGCTATGGGTACATAGTTGAATAGTTATACACTTTTTGTGCAATTTTACTGGCAAAATTTTGATTGTGATGTTTTAGTATGAAGTTTAGTTTATATCAAAATTTTGCTACACGTTGACTATATGTATTTTACCACAAAAATAATATTATTAACTTAACAAATTCTACAGCAACATTTTTACAAAAGAATGTTACTATAAAATTATGCAAACAATTAATTGCAATTATACGAGTTACACAAATTAATACTGTTAACAAGGAATACAAAGTTAAATCAAAATTGTTGCAATATGTATGAAGATTTCAGGTATTAACAGAGAGAAGCAAACATCAGATGTGTGTATTTGATCAACTATTTGCACTATTAACAATTACGAGAATTATCACCGCTTGTCGATAAATTTATCGCCGACAAATCGTTGCATTGTCAATATAACATCGAATCGCACACATTGTGTAGTATTATCGCAGACATCTACGAGTTCATTCAAGGTATCGGAAATCAATATCATTCAGCCGATTTATCAAATTGTTTCAAGTTTTTACCAAAGGAGTTATTAAATTTTTGGTATAACCACGGTTGCCAAGAATGAGAAAGATCAATGTTGAACGATGTTTCAGCCAGCATTCTCCTCGGAAGTTGGCATAATCTCAAGCTCTAAGCGAAAGACGTGAAAAGCTATTTTCAGAGCAGAAAGGATCAGAAAGGAATTCATCGATATTCCGTGCATCGATTGATTAGAACGGACGAGTAAACGTTCGAATTTCAATTCGATCATTTTTCTTCCCTTTCGAAACCCTAGAAAAGAAGCGAAAACCCTCTGTTTAACTCTTGTACCTTAATACGAACAAACAGAAATTAATAATTAAGAAATAATAAGTCTCTAAAGAACGAGATAAGGGTGCATTAAAAATACCTTCATTTCTCCTCTACGATCTCATAGGAAAAATCGTCACCACTTTATCCCTTCAAAACGTGTAATTTTTGTTTACAAAATTTTGTTGTATCTCTAATATTTTTGAAGATAAGTGAAATTTTGATGGAACCATTTAATTGCTAGGGATCTTCCCCTACCCCACAGACCTCTTATTAGCCACCTTTAGACACTTCTGACAATTTTCTTAGGGGTTTTGGCCCATTCTAAGAAAGTTTGGTCCTCTGACAAAGTCGTATCTCTCACGGTTTGGCCTGTACGTTCATAGGCATGAGTACTGGGTTCGGTTTTACAGTAATTTGACAAAGCATATTATTTTTTATTTAAATAAAGAAAGAATACGTGTTCTATAATTACTAGGTGATTCAGAAAACATAAATTGATATCACTATTTCTCCATTTAAACAAAGAAACAATAACTTCCAAGGGAATCAAAATGGCAGCCATTTACAAAATGGTAGCCATTTACAAAATGGTAGCCATTTACAAAATGGTAGCCATTTACAAAATGGTAGCTATTTACAAAATAGTATATGCACCCAATTTAATGACTTCATGCAGACCGTTGTTGATTATAATAAAAGACTTCAGAAGTAATTCCGTCTGAGAAACAGCAGAGATATAATTATGAGAGACATAACCTAGAAAATTAACGAGACCCCGCGTTCTCGTGGAACGATATCGTAACTCATAGGAATAATCTTTCTCGCGGACAATGTGGAACGAAGTTTTAAGGGTTCGCCGGATCGTTGAAGATCGATCGACGATTGAAACCGAGGAGGGTAACCTATTATTGGGCCGGCTCAATTATGAGTTATCTCCTCGTAAAGTTCAAGAGTGCAAGGTATGCGTGGCCAGGAGTCCCTGGAACGTTCCTCATGCGCATTTAATGGAGGGCAACGCATGAGTGGCTCCTCAATAACATACGTTATTGAACCATCCGCCACCCTGTCCGTCTGCCTCACCCTGAAATAGAGTTGAATACCGTCGTGGTAAGAAAAGAAAATTGCGATAACGATATCGATTCCGTTCTGGATCATCCACGTTCTTTCACCAACGAATTTAGACCGAGCTTCAAAAATCATGCTCTATTTCAAATAGATGTTATTTCTATTGTTTAAATTGATGTTTATTTTTTAACATTGAGACTTATTTTGAAGCGGTAGGTTATTTTTTTAGCGAATCTCTCTCTCTAATTCTGAACACATAAAAGAGTAATCCAAATAAAGACATCAAGTGAATTATTAACAAATATCCGAAAAAGCTGGAATAAGTGAATAAATCAGATCGAACACCAATATTTGCCCATTAGTTATTGCATTAATTACTCACACAGTTTATAAATTACAAACAAATATTCCACAAAAATAACCAACAACGTGTTCAGCGATCGTACCGACGCTGCAGTGTGTTAGCAAATATCGGAAAAATAAATTAAAACGGGAAGGACGTCGGGGATTATGAAAACGAAAATTAACAAGTTTTGGAATTTGAGGAGAATGGTTTGTAAAGGTAGAAATTTGAAGGGGTTGATTTAGAAAGTTGGAAATTTAAAGGGAATGATTTGGGAAATTATAAATTTGAAGGGGACGATGCACAAAATTAGAAATTTGAATAGAAAGATGTACAAAATTAGAAATTTGAAGAGAAGGATTTCGAAGACCAAAAATTTGAAGACAATCCTTTATAAAATTAGAAGTTTGAAGAGAACGATGTGTAAAATTAGAAATTTGAAGCGAACGATGTGTAAAATTAGAAATTTGAAGGGAACAATTTCGAAGACCAAAAATTCGAAGACAATCCTTTATAAAATTATAAATTTGAAAACTTGAACAGCCCAACTTCAGGAGCTAACCTCAAAAAGTGCAAACTTAACATAAAAGTGAAAAATACAAAACTAGAGAACCTTGTAGATCCCATGTACAGATATCAACCCACGATTCGAAGCACATATTTACTATTTACAGTGTGAAATTTCCCCTAGACCTAATACGTATTAAGAAACAGCCATAAAACCGGAAGTTTGGAGGGTGTCAGTGTAAAGTTCGCTAAACCATGGCGCGATGGCGTGAACCACTCTGCAGCGTCGAAACCGCTTTTGTCTCTCATCTTCGATCGATCACGATCGGCGATCGGTCAATTTGTAACGGCTCGGTCGATTTCCCGGCCATTTTGACAGCGAGAAGGATGGATGAGCGGTAACGAGGTTGTGCTTTTCGCGGCCGATTTTCTAACTCGGTTACGGGGGTACTTTAATCTGATGGGAAGTTACTTCCCGACTGGGTACCCCGTGGTCTCGCCACGATAGTGTTGATTAATTTGTTCCGAAATGGCTTATCTGGCTGCAGCGGCAAACTGTAAATGCAATCGGGACACTGGAACTCTTAGCCGACTCCGTGGAAGTAACTTTTGCATAGTTCCGCGGCTGTTCGGAGCCAGACCACCCCAAGTATTTATCTTGTCGATTGTTGCCGCGGTTCCAGCCCGTAAGAACTTGCCTGCTTCCAGCTTCGTCGAACGAAAACACACCGTGAACGCAACTTTCGTAGAATCACCGGTATTATTTAGCGACGATTAAGCCGTAATGAAGTTGCCCGCTTTGGGGCACCGGGGATTCCGTCGACTTTCTGGGGGCTGGAGGATGGGATTTTGGGCATTTGTTGAAGGGATACGGGGAATTAACGGAGTAAATGCGAGGTGTCTACAGGGATCACCCGGCGAAATATGGGAAGGTTGGAATGAAATGGGGACTTTTTTTAAATGGAGAGGTATGTACTGTGTTCAAATTGGGTCTTGAATCCTTGGATCCCCAAACTTATTCTTTTCTGAATTGTCAGGATCTTGTTACTATTCTCCTCTTTCCCTATTTCCCTATGTACCATCTCTCCTATTTCCCAATTCCCTTATTAATACTCCTTTATTTCCCTATTCCCTTATTTCCCAATTCCCTTATTTCCCTATTCCCTTATTTCCCCATTCCTCTATTTCCCTACTCCATTACATCCCAATTCCCTTATTTCCCTACTCCTTTATTTCCCTATTTCCTTATTTTCCATTTCCCAAATTCCCCATTCTGCTATTTCCCAAATTCTCTATTCCCCCATTCTGCTATTCCTCTATTTCCCACATAAATTCCTAGACTTTGACATCCTCACACCCCAACGTTCCACCCCTAGCTTCCAAATCTCAGTTCTAAAGTTTTTAAATTTCCAAATAACAAACTCCCCGAATCAAATCTCCAAATGCTCAAATTTAAATGTAAAATGAAATTCTCCTCAGGGACCCTAGATCGTCTATTCCGACACAGCAAATATTGCAATATTTCCCTGTCTTCCCTCCACTTTTGTTTTCCCGATAAATGAACGCAGTCGCTGTCGATACGCGTCGTTATCGATATGAAACGTCTCAATTTTTTTCTCACGACATTTTCGCGAACCGCGAATCGGAAGAACGAGGACGCAGGTGGATCGAGGCCCGTGAAACGAGAGATCGATTCGTCGCACTCTTCCCAACCGCCTCGCAACGTGCTGGAAACGAATCCTAAAGGAAAGGCGTACTTCTAACGCGTCCTTATCTGTGAGCTTATGCAAATGCCGAGCAGTTTGCCACGAGGATTTGCATACGCTAGCCTGACGATCTATATGGGATCATGTCTGGGCATAATCTCAAGGAGTCCCGTCAGTTATACACCGTTTTTCCGAGTAGTCACGTTACCAGTCGTCCTTCTTTTTTCTCTCCCTTTTCCAACCCCATATAAAGCAATCCACGGTTTCACATAGTTTAATTATTCGACTGACATACAGGATTTTGACATTTAGAATCACTCCGGTGAGCAATAATTTTATTTTTATCGATGATTAAATAACTGTTGTTACTCTTTAAGGCAGGTAAATAATTAAGTATGAACTTTCAACTAGAAATTATTCAAAAATAATTATAATTTAATTCGTACTTGAAGGAGATTTCTAAAAGAAGCTTCATCTTTTATTTTTAATTAATTATATTTATTATAGTGAGAATTATAATTAACAATTATATTAAGAATTCAATGTTTGCAACAATTTTTATCATATTTTAATTAACATCATCTACGTTCATTTCGAACAGACTGTAAGTAGCATTAAAGTTTGCAACCCCTTATTCCTTCGAGCACATCCTGATCCTCTAATAATCACCATACACAACAGAAAAGGGAACAATGGGTCCATCAAACTCCACATATTACCATTTTCCCATCCACCCTTTCCAAAATCTCTCTTTCAGCCCCCACACTCCACAAACTTCTTTGCAGACGCAAAAGAAACATCATCCAGCATGGACAACACCCCTCGAACCGTGCTCATCTTCTCTAATTCATAACCGCTGGTTTGAGCCAACAATTTTCGACTGGAAACTCTTCCAGTCATTCGCTCTAATCCTGTGAAATCGTCCTTTGCAAACGATCTCTAATTGTTTCTCCCTCGTGTTCGTCTAGATTCCACCCCTTAACGCGTCGCGACGCTTTCAACCCTCTCTTTCATCGCGGTACACAGGTGAAATACAGTGTTCGATGAAAACGAGGGTGACGGGGATTTTCTATGCTGTACAAAAATAACAATATTTTCATATAACTTCATATTTCAATAAATATTCAAGTAACTTCCAAAATTTATTTTATATAATTCGCAAACTTTGATTTTTTATAGGTTTCATAGGTTTGATAGGTTTTCAAGCTCTTTAAGTTTAGATATATCTTTAAATTATTAGATATTTTAATATCTAAATCCCTGTATTAAGGGTTGAAATCCACAAATTCCCTAGGCCTAGAGTTTTCTGTATCGTAATTTTAATTCGTAAGTTACTAGACCCTCAAGTTCTACAATTCTGAAATATCAGATTTGTAAATTCTTGAATTGTCAAATTAAATTCCCTAGTTCTAATCTCCAAATTCCCTAGTCCTATATTCCTAGACCCCAAATTCTCTATACCTTTAGTTTCGAAATTCCCTAGAACCCAAATTTCAAAATCTAACCCTCAAGTTCCAAAATTTCAGATATAGAAATTCGTGAATTGCCAAATCTCAAAATTCCCTAGCCTTCAAATTCCTATACTCCTATTCCCCAAATACTGAAATTCCCTATTCCCTTAATTTAAAAATTCCCTAGAACCCACATCTTCAAATCTTCAAATTTCCAAATCCCTAACCTACAAATTCCTAAATCACCAAATTCCCAGATATCTCAAATCCCAAAATTTTCAAATCTCCAAATCCTCCAATCCTGAAATCCTCAAATTCCCAAATTCCTAAATTACTAAATCCCCAGATGCGTCAAATCCCTAAATCCCCAAAGTTCCAACTACCCATCCTCAAATTTAAAAAATTTAAAAGTGCACACATGCAAATGGAGATAAAAATTGTTTAAATTGAGAAACTAATCCATCAGCATCCCCGAATGTACCCTTGTTACGTCCCCAATTATCGTTCCATCAACAACAGTCTACTGGTCCGTAACGTAAAATTCGAACCTAAGGTCGACATCCCCCGTAACGAAAAAGTCCACCCTTCAGCCTTGACATTGCAGCAGGAAAATTATTTACGAGATCCTCGTCTAACCGGGGATCCGGCTCGCTTCCGTCTTCGGTAGCGTCTTATTCAGCGAGGGCCGTTTAGATTCTCGCGGCTGAAAAGGCCAACCCCATGGCTCGTACATTAACCTAACCCTCTTCCTTCCTGCACCCTTCCCTGCTATCCTGCGCGACGTATCCAGGCCGGGAATGAAATGCGCGAAATTAAATGCATCCCCGTGTCCGTGTGTCGGCGCCGCGAGCCACGACGTCGTTGGAAAACAAGCCGACCGTCGTCGGCAACAGGCCACCCTCGTAATTCTATCCTCCCTGAAAACAAAGACCACCATCCCCGTATCACCCTTCTCTTCCTCCCGGGTTCGTGGCTCACCTGTGCAGCGCCATACAACGGGTTGAAAGCGACGCGACGAGTTCAGGGCTGAATATAGACGGCCACGGAGAAACAATTACAGATTGCTGGAGGTCATTTCGTGGGGTATTTCAAAATCTCGAACTGTGGAATTCGGGAAGAGTCGAGGAATTTCGACAGTTGACAATGGGGATAGGAAGATATGCAAGATTTAAGTATTTTGCTGTTGGGGAATTAAGATATTCGGGAATATGGAAGTTTGGGGTTCGGGGGTTACAACTTGTGAGATTTAGGAATTTAGCGATTTTTAATATTTCCAAACTATATAAGGTTGCCAATGTTCAATTTTGATGATCAAATGTCAGAAAATTGATAAGTCCTATAGTTACCCCATACCTTAAGGGTTGAGGGCAAGTAAATTCCCCTGTACCTAGATCCCCAAATTACTACCCACCCTAAAACTTCCAGACACTTATCCCTGAAACGTCCTGTGTCCACAAATTCCTACATCCAAGTCTTCAGATCCCAAAATATCTACACATCCAAACCCCCGAAATCCCCGAATGATCTCCGGGGACATCTCTCAACTGTTAACCCATCTCCAAGCATTCCACACAAAAATCCCTAAGAATGCAAATAAAAGATCAATTCTAATTTCCCTAGTAAAGTTAGCATCCTTTGCTATCCCCTGCTCCCTAGCCCAGTTTCCCAGGTCCTTAGAAAGGTAAATTTGTCTATAGGCGTCCAAAATTAGATAGGGAGGATCCACTCGAGAAGATATGCGACCACAACGATGATTATCTTCCGATGAACATCGTACCGGAAGTCTTGGTCGGTCAGGTGGATCGTAGGCAGGCGGTATCTTCACGCTTGCACGATCTCGAGAAGGCGTCGGGCCTGCTGACACGAATTATCTTCACAGGCTCACGTGACGACCTGTGCGTGCTATTTATACACAGGCTCGTGACACGAGACGCGAAGCCGTTTGAACGCGGAGCGTCGCGACGCCTCTAATCGACGCCGTATTCCCGAGAACGTTAACAGGCACCAAACCCCTCTCAACCGTTGCTCCGCGTATGCACCGCGATCCCGTGGGAAACCGTAACACGGGATGAAGTTCCTACGTTTCCGGTAATCCGCCGAATTACACGAACAGTCGTTACCGAGAGCTTCCCGGAAATAAACGCCCTCCTGTTCTGCAAATTCTAACGCGTTACACGAAATTCAAGATGGATAGGTCAATTCGGTGGTGTTTGCATTTGGGAGAACGCATGCAATCGATCTGAGAGCAGGCGACCATTTTATGATAATTTGGAGGTTCATGGGAAATGGTAATTTAATGTGCATAGGACCATTTTGTTATTTGCATCAACAGATACTTGCACGCATCCTTTAAGGGGTACCTATGAACTTTTTGAGTTGCATGCATCAATTTTCTGACAATTGGGATGATTATGGTGGTTTCAACTGGACTTTCCAGAGGGACAGGACAACTTTGTACCATTTGGATTAGCAGAGGTACTCGACTTTTAAGGGGTACCTATGAACTTTCTGAGCAGCACACATTAATCTTGTGATAAGTTGGATGATAATGGTGGTTGTAACTGGACTTTCAAGATGAACAAGACAATTTTGTACCATTTGGATTAGCAAAAGTACTTGCACTCGACTTTCAAGGGGTACCTATGAACTTTCTGAGCAGCACACATCAATCTTCTGATGATTTGGATGATTATGGTGGTTGTAACTGGACTTTCAAGATGAACAGGACAATTTTGTACCATTTGGATTAGCAGAAGTACTTGCACTCGACTTTTAAGGGGTACCTATGAACTCCATGAGCATCATATATCAATCTTCTGATAATTTGGATGACTATGCTGGTTATAGCTAGAAATTCCAGATGATGAGGACAATTTGATGTCATATGGATTAGCAGAGGAATTTGCACTCAACTTTCAAGGGATACCTATGAACTCCATGAGCATCATATATCAATCCTCTGATGATTTGGATGATTATGATGGTTGTAGCTAGAAATTCCAGATGATGAGGACAATTTGATGTCATATGGATTAGCAGAAGTATTTGCACTCGACTTTAAAGGGATACCTATGAACTTTCTGGGCATCATACATCAATCCTCTGATGATTTGAATGATTATGGTGGTTGTAACTGGAGATTCCAGGTGTATAAGACAATCTTATGCTATTTGGATCAGCAACAGCGACTTATAGAGACACATATGAACTTTTCGACATTTTGATTGATTATGATTCTTGCAGTTATATATTGAAGATGGATAGGTTTATGGTGTCTGCATTTGGAAGAGCACTATCGATCTTTGAGGAGTAACTTTTTGATACTTTAATGGATATGTAGATGATATGTGATGTAACTTGAAATTGAACGTGGACAGAGAACATTCTTACAGTGTTCAAAAGGATGTACTGTTCCAAACTTACATAATGATTTATTAATTTACTGCAACAGTATAGTTATATAGAAGTATATAACACAGTATCGTAAACTGTTAGAACTTTTTTCGTTCCCTCGTGAAAGGTTTACATTAGCCAGACTGTAAAAAGCGACCCAAGCCACTCAGCATAAAATTACTCGTCCATCGAAGTTTCATAGTAAAATCGATGTTTCACAACACGACGATTACGCAAATTCTCGGAGATTTGAGTTCGGCAAATTCCGTATCCAAAGCGTGACCAAAGAAATACGTGTTCTGCAAGGTGAAAAGTAGTTTTCACTTAGCCGTTCTCGCGGTCGGACTATTTAAAGTTCCGACAAGTTCCCTTTGGACGAGCTCGGTTAAACGGCTCTCTTGAACTTCGCACGCAACACGCCTCCACCTCTGAATATGTTAATTCCACGCTCTTTGAAACTGTACTTTTATACAGCCGAACGATCGCGGGCCCCTCTCTTCCTTACTTTTACGAGCACGTAAAGTTGCCCGGATGAAAAGCAACTTAAGGCAATGTGTACGTACTCTTTCGTTCGGATTCGCCTTAACGCCCATCGTTTAATTGCGAACGTAGCGCGAAATCTCCGTGCTGAGACGGTGTAGAACGTGAATTTAGGCGTTTGAGAATTACCGACGTCCCAATTTGGGGAATTGGAAATTCGAGAGCTGCAGGATTTGTGGCTGGGAAAGGAACTTGACGACTTAGAAACGAGGAGGATGGATATTTTGGGGATTCGGGAATTGGAGATCCTAGAGAATTTACGGGATCTAAATTACGCGTAAACAGCACTATGACAATGCTGTTCGAGTAACTGTAAACTGTATAGTTTCCAGTGTGTAAGTCCTGAGAAACATCAAAGTTTACATATAATTGTAAGCACAAAATATTACATATCGAATTTTACATTAAAGAACACAATACGAGAGGATTAGAGAGGTTAGAAAACGAGAAAGCAAAATGGAGGTACGGATGACAATGTAGGATGAAAAGTTTGTCGAGGTGCATCACACGAGAGAGCATTCGAAGTGAAATACGCAATGAGCGACTATAGCAGGGTACACCTTCGTGATGCTAATTAGAGATTAAACTTCGACAATTTGGTTTCAAGTTAAGCTCGCCATAATCCTGGCTAACTTTCGCCTTAATCTTTGTGCGAATTTAGAGCCTCGATTTTAAACGATCCACTAATTAATGCTTTCGCGTACACAAAAAAAAAGGGCACCCACGGTAAATCCGAGGACTTTTCTGGTGGAACACGAGGAGCTGATTTGCAACGCGTGTAATTGTGGATAAAGCGATTTCGTGGGGATAAACAAGTTGGAGATTTTTTTCAGTGGATGTTGAGATGTCAGGATGTAATTGGAGACATGGGTTCTATGAGGAATATATTTTGGAAAATTTTTAGGATTGTTAGTGGAATTTTGCAATTTTGGAATTTTATTACTCTTAAATTTCTAATTGTCGTAATTTCTAAATTATTAATACTCTACAATTCCCAAGTTCCCAAGTTCCCAAATTCCCAAATTTCTAAATTTCAAAAATTCCAAATTTCCATATCCCAATTTGCCAACCTCCCAAATTTCCAAATCCCTAAATTCCCCAACTGCAAAATCTCCAAATCCCTAATTCCTAAATCCACCAACCCCTAATCTTCAAATCCACAACTCCTCAAATTCCCAACCTCCCAATCATCAAATCCTTAAAACAGTAATCAAACTAAAAATCAGGCAAAATTCATAAAGGTGTACAAAGAATATTTAGAGCAGCATAAAAGCGAGAAGCAGAAGATTCAGTAGCTCACATCTAGCGGTGCAAATCAGGGTAAAAACAAGACACGATGAAACCGAAAAAAGGAGCAGGACGAGAAACGTGAGAGGGTGTTTAAAAAAACGAAGGGTACATAGAGCAAGAGCATAAAAAATTAGGTAAAGCCAACGATAAGAAGAGAGTACGTGCAAAGCAGCGATGAACCGAGACAGAAAGGAAACGAGCGAGAATCCGTGTGAAAAAGGGTGCTTGAGACTGCACGCAAAAAACAGCGTGAAAAGACACGAGAATGGAGGTGTACGACGAAAAAAGTTAAAAAGAAAATCTGAAATTGTACAAACGAGCTGGAGAAACGACCTCGGTGCTGCTGGCTAGCAAATATTACGTGATTAAGTACAAAACGTGACAAATAGAATGAAAAATGTTTCGATTCTACGAGAAACATTTACATATTTCAAAAATTTCAAGATGCAAGTTAGAGATTTTTAATACTTCCAAACTATATAAGGTTAGATTAGGTTCAATTTTGAAATCATGGTCAAATGTCAGAAAATTGATATGTATTATAGTTACCTTATATGTAACACATGGACTGCCACACTGAGACAGCTAAAAATTCCATTAGGTAGTATTTTCATTTTTGACAAACCTTACCAAATATTTTTACAGTATCTTGTATTTATTTTTCATAGTTACATGCAGTTAATTCAAGTATTTAGGAAGAAGACAAATTTTTGATAATATAAGTGGTAGATCTGCATGGTAATTGAAGTGCCACCCACATATGGGTGGCAGTCAAAGTGTTAAGGGTCGAGATTAAGAACCTAAATTCCTCTGTAGATCTCCAAATGGTCTGCAGATTTCTACATCCCCAAATTCTCCCACCCCAAAATTTCCAAATGCAAAACTTTCCCCAAATCTTCCAGTGTCCACAAGTTTCTACGTCCACAAGATTCAAGGTCCCAAAATTTCCACATGTTCAAATCTCCACATTTCCTAGATTCCTAAATGGTCTAGATTCCCACGTCCCCAAATTACCCACCCTAAAACTTTCAAACACATATCCCTGAAACTTCCTGTGTCCACAAATTCCTACGTCCACAAGTCTTCAGATCCAAAAACATCTACACTTCCAAATCCTCACATTTACACTATTTGTAAATCACCAAATGGTCTCAAGATTTCTACATCCCCAAATTGTTGACTTACCTCAAAATTAAAAAATGCAAAAATATTCCTAGAACTTCCAGTGTCAACAAATCCTAAAATTTCTACATGGTCCAATCTCCAAATTCCCCTATCCTCAGATTTCCAAGTGATCATCCAGATTCCCAAGTCCCCAAATTACCCACCCCAAAACTTCCAAATGCAAAAATATCCCTAGAACTTCCAGTGTCTACATGTTATTATTAGTGCCGTTCTTATTGTTACTATAACGTTATCATTATTATTATAATCAGTGTGATTATTATTAATGATTATGCTGATGTGAAAGTTAGAATTCCGATCGTCCATCGAGTTCAGTAAATAAAAGTGCGAACCGAGAAGCGAACGACAGTTTGTCCAGCGTGTACACATTAACAGAAGACACACGAGGAAGTCGTAACCGGACGTTTAACAACGCGAACATAGAGGAACGTTGCCGTACTCCGTTCAACTCGTTTGTCACTGAATTACCGTACTGGTTCGAGCTCGGCTCCAGTCTGCATGTAGTTCTCCAAGTGCGCGATAAAGCCTTCGTAAATCGCGACGCCGACACGCGTGATTTCCTTCTTCCTTCCTTGCTTCCCTCGCTACTTTCTTGTCCCGATTTTCCGTAACCGGATCTACCTAGTTATGCTGGACTAGCTTAGCTTAAAAAACATACCCCCACCCTCTTTTTGCTACACTTTCGTTGCAAATGCACCTTGCTGTGTTGGGAAATCGATTATTCTACTGTAAAAACCATCGATATTATTTGTAAATTTCGATATATGAAATCTTCAAAAGTTCCAAAATTTATTTGTCCCTCAATTTGAACACTAAATTCATAGGATTTGTATATTAAATCATCACTAAAATACTCATTCAGTGTTAAAACGATGAAACATTCCATAAACGCGAAGCGGAGGAGAAAATTGAAAGGTGTAAAAGTAATTGTTTAATTTTCCATCCCATGAAAGTAAATCGACGCTAAAAAGGAATGCGTAATGCATGGAGTATGATATTTGTAGCATTTGGATGTTAGCGAAAAGGAAGCAAAAGAAGTCAGCGATTCGCAATTTCAGGGAGCTGCAACACACGGCACGCGTTACGAGACAGCGTTGCAATTTATTTATTCCCTTACCTCCGAATTATCGATCGCGAAACGAATATTAGATTTACCAAGGAAATATCTACTCAAGGGTCAAAATGGCTCAATTGGTTAGAGCAGTGAGCCGGCAAACGAAAAATCCGGCTTCGAATCACGGTCCGGTAAACCGGCACGACCTTTTCTTCCAACCACGCGACACAAAATAAAAGACTCTTTATATAGTGCCGTTTATTTGCCCGTAAATTCCCTGCCATTTCTGTATCCAACGGTAAGCAACACGCAAATCTTCGTTCTTTTCTACCATGCTTACGGAAATAATCATGTTATTCGTCTTTTCCGTCTCGCAAAGTCATTTCACGGAGTTTCTTTCTTCAGCTGATTTTTCTACCGCCCCTCAAGAGATATTCTCTTCCGCGGATCGGATTGCATTTCGACGTTATGAAATTTTATTGTGCTGCTAAAATTGTGTCGAGTTAAGCGAATGGTTGATATTAAATATTGTGCTGAGATCATTCTTTCATCTAGAACAGTCCTTTCTGCAGTTGAGTGCCATTTTTCCCGATGCGATACATTTTTTTACAGTCACATCGATATGTATTAGAAATAATATAATTATCTGCTGTGAAATTGATTGTGAAATCAAAACATTCCATTTTGCGTAATAACATATAAGTCTTAAGGGTAGAATCCCACAGTATCTGTGTACGCACACTCACACGAGGCATGCACGTATAGACGATTTCGTATTTTTCAACTTGTGCCTTCAGAAAGTGATAAAGTGACCAAAATCGGGTTCAGGGGATATTATACCACTTCAGTAAAACTGTCTGGTCCGTTTCCGGTGAGTAAATCTCTAAATTTTCTGTAAAATGAAAAATTTGTGTAACATACAGACATAGAGGTAAACAATCAAGATGGCGGTCCCTAGACACGTTGCAAGGTTAGCTAAAGCTAGGTTTACCACTTCCAAAATTGCTTTCGATATAAATTAAAATTCTTGCAATATTTTGCGTGATCAGCAACGTGATATTTAATCGTTTTATCAAATAAACATCCAGCGCAAATAATTCATTTAAAAATCCCCCTGAAAGTATAAAATGTACAATTTGCACAATATTGATATTAAAAAATTTCAATAAGAACCAAGTAAATATGAAAGTAAATTAATATTTTTGCTCGTAGCAAATAATTGTTTATTGATCAACATTTGAAAATGTCAACAATCGATTTTCAAAGTAACACAAAATAAATTTGCACGATGAGTACATTATAAAATTTCAATGATCAACAAATAAATATGGTAGCAATTAAATACACTCATGGCAAATAATTCGTCGACTAATATTTAAAAATGTCCACAGTACAATTCCATAGAAGTGTAAAGTACAATTTGCAGGGTATCAACACTATAAAATTGCAATAATTAAGGAATAGAAGCGATCACCTTCAATAATTTATTATCAACCAATATCTAAAAATACCTAGAATTATGTGTCTACAAAATATCTATAATGTAATAATATAGAATGAATTTGCACGATATTAACGTTGCAATAATTAAGGAATAAATATAGGAGCAACCAAACACCTTCCCTCGCAGCAAATAATTCATTATCAACCAAAATTTAAAAATGCCTACATACGCATTTACAAATGCCTTCTACAAAGTATCAATAATGTAACAATATAAAATAAATTTGCACGCTATTAAAGTGATAAAATTTCAGTAATTAAAGAGTAAAGATATACTTTTTGTATCGAACAGTCGAGCAAATTGCGGAGAGTAAAAACAACAATAAAGGAGGAAAGGTCAGGAGAACCTTACTGCGTAATTACGTTGATGGAGCATTCCGGCATCAGGGTTGTTACGTAGTTAAATATTGTACTGTTAACCATGCAAATTTGGATAGCAACGGGAAACGGACGCGACTGGTCCGCCGTTAAATAAGTTTAGCAACGATTCCATCGTGCGGGGCTCGTAGTTCTCGTTGATACAACATAAACACACGCTTTCTGTGACTTCTGAATGATGCACGGCAAAGTTTCGCGTTCAGCTGGATTTAATTCGTCTCATTTCCAACGGTGCGGTCGCGCAAAATTCGATCTCGGACCGGAAACGTTTCCGTCTAACTTCAGAATATTGATCAAATAACGCACGGGACATGCTGAATTTCATATGCGAACGCTTGCGCTCGTATTCTGACAAGCTCCTCTAATTTTACCGCGAATTCGTTTTATTTTATGATACCGTCCCGGGGGGTGGATCGAGGCTGCGTGAAATGTAATAATTTTAGGTGTGAACGTAATTGAATACTGAGAAATAGGATTCTGTTCATAGGAAACTGTGAAATTTGAGGAATTTGGGGGATTCGGCGAATTTTGAGTATGTGGGATGTGGAATTTTGGGGGATGTGGAATCTGGGGAATGTGGAATTCGGGGAATAGGGAATGAGGAATGTGGAATTTGGGGAATAGGAAATGGGGTATGTGGAATGTGGAATTTATAGAATGTGAAGAACGTAGAATTTGGGGGATGTCGAATTTGAGGAATGTAGAATTTGGGGGATGTGGTATTTGGGGGATGTCGAATTTGGGGGATGTGGAATCTGGGGAATAGGGAATGGGGAATGTGGAATTTGGGGAATAGGGAATGGGGAATGTGGAATTTGGGGAATAGGAAATGGGGTATGTGGAATGTGGAATTTATAGAATGTGAAGAACGTAGAATTTGGGGGATGTCGAATTTGAGTAATGTGGAATTTGGGGAATGTGGTATTTGGGGGATGTCGAATTTGGGGGATGTGGAATCTGGGGAATAGGGAATGGGGAATGTGGAATTTGGGGAATAGGGAATAGGATATGTAGAATGTGGAATTTATAGAATGCGAAGAACGTAGAGTTTGGGGAATGTGGAATTTGGGGAACGTGCAATTTGGAAATAAAGAATTCTTGAAATAGGGAATTTGGGTAACCTTGAAATAGAAAATTTGAAGAATATGTGGAATTTATGTAAACTAGAAAACTAGGGAATTGGGAAAGTTCTGAAACTGTGTTATTAGAATTTATGTATCTGTGAATCCGGCGAATCCACAATTTAAACTAATGGACCTCCCGCCAATATTTATTTAATTTCTGTCATTCTTTTTCTTCAACAACCTAACATATCCATAAAAAACAATAAATTCAAAATTCCCCAGTAAAATCTGCAAATCCCAAGAACAGAAGTTCCGGAAAGAAAGCAGTGTAATATCGGCAAGTATACAAGCCACGCTACTTCGCGTGCGGCCAGCTGAATAAATAATTAGTGAAATTATCAGAGGGCCAACAACTAGGAAAAGAGAGGAAAATGGCGTTTGGTAGGGAGGAAGAAATAAAAAGAAAAAAAAAAACTGGGAACAGAGCAGCAGACGGGTATTGTCTGGAAGCAGGGACCGTCCCGGTTTCACCGCTCTTATTTTCTTCTTTCTCATCATGGCGAGCCCATTCACCCGCAATTAGGATTATTTATTTTTCCCCGGTCGACGTCGCGGGGAGGACACACTGTCGAAACCTCCTCCTCTGGAACCGACGTTTTTTTCACCTTGGCAAAGTGGATCTACGCGGTTCGTGCATTTGCCTTTCATTTCCATGCGATAAAAACCCTCTTTCTCTTCGATTCCCGCTGATAAAAAGAGACCTTGGCGGCCGGCTAGAGTAAATGATAATGATATTGATGAATGGAACGTCGCTCGTGCAAATGCATATTCTTAAAGGGAATTCTTAAAGCGATTAAGTGCAAATAGCATGGGTGCTTTCATTGTTCACGGTGTTTCGTATTTGAATATGAAGGTTGTTCATTTCACTTGTAATGAGAGGTTAGGGAGATACGTATTCTGGACACTGTTCTCTGGAGTATTTCTACAACTTCTTCTTGTTCACCAAGATCCCTATACTCTAAATTCCCCATTTCTCAAATTCCATATTCACCAAAATGACTATTCTTCAGATTCCCATTTCGCACATTCCATATTTCTCAAATTGTTACTTCACAATTATTTACATCGCCAAATTCCCTAGATTCCCAAATCCCTATATTCCCAATTCCCTATATTCCCAAATCCCTATATTCCCAATTCCCTATATTCCCAAATCCCTATATTCCCAATTCCCTATATTCCCAATTCCCTATATTCCCAATTCCCTATATTCCCAATTCCCTATATTCCCAATTCCCTATATTCCCAATTCCCTATATTCCCAATTCCCTATATTCCCGATTCCCTATATTCCCAATTCCCTATATTCCCAATTCCCTATATTCCCAATTCCCTATATTCCCAATTCCCTATATTCCCAATTTTCTACATTCCCAATTCCCTATATTCCCAATTCCCTATATTCCCAATTCCTTAGATTCCCAATTCCCTATATTCCCAATTCCCTATATTCCCAATTCCCTATATTCCCAATTCCCTATATTCCCAATTCCCTATATTCCCAATTTCCTATATTCCCAATTCCCTATATTCCCAATTTTCTACATTCCCAATTCCCTATATTCCCAATTCCCTATATTCCCAATTCCCTATATTCCCAATTGCCCTATATTCCCAATTTTCTACATTCCCAATTTCCTAGAATCCCAGTTCCATAGACTTCCAATTCTCTACATTCCAAATCTCCTAGATTCCCAATTCCCTAGATTCCCCATTTCCTAGATTCCCAATTCCTCAGATTCTCAACTCCCCAGCTTCCCAATTTCTCAGATTCCGAATTCCCCAAATTCCCAACTCAACAACTTTTCAGAATTTCTCAAATTCTTCAGATTCCTACAATTTCTCGAAACCCTAAAATTCTTCAAGTTTGTAAAATTCCATAAATTATACAAATTTCACAAATTCCACAAGTCCCTTATCTTCCTCATCTTCTTCAAATTCTACATCTCCAAAAATCTCGAACCGTAAATTTCGAAACTTTCCAAAGAAATAAAATTCAAGAAACCGAAATTAATCGCGTTATTAAAAGTTTCTAAAATTTGTCAACCCTGTATTTGTTGCGGTTCACCCTTATTCAATTGTTCGTCGCGGTTTCATTTCAGACGTTCGTCTCAAAGGGGATTCGACACGCGGCACGTCATATCCCCGTGTCAGAACCTGCTGTAAACTGCAGTTTGCAGCGAAGTCGAAGAAAAATGCCATTTTTGGCTTTAATTAAACTTGAGGGAACTGCACGTCACACGCACGTGTGTCTCGCGGACATGCTCCGCTCTCGTTGTCAAGAAATCTAATTGAAGTGCTTGAAAGCGAGCGAAGGGAGGTGATTATGGAGGGGGTGAAATCCGTACGAAACGTAGGAAAAAACTTCGCGTTCTGATTTTCCATGGGTTTTTTCTAATTAAAAACAATCTCTGCCGACGACTTCCGGGGATTAATCCTGAAATTGACCCTTTGGCGAAAACGGGACATTCGATCTTCTTCCAAGTTAACCTCGGCGATTAAAATTTTTCAATTTAATCCAGCAATTTTATTACCATCGTTTAACGATATTTAATTATAACGTGCATCCAAAGGATTCGTTGTTCGCAATTATAAATTTCCCGTGGTAGAGTTAATTATGAACTTGTCAAGCGAATTTTTCACTCAATTTATTTATCACCGAAAATTAAACTGGGTTTTAAAACTAACTTATTTTTCGTTCGAAGATTGAAACGTTTCCAAATTAGACTTGTATCATTAATTTCAGGAAGAGAAGAATGCAATTCGAGTGCGTATTTAATTACGAGGGAAAACAATCGCGCTCAAGCGATTCAATAACGGGAACAAATTTATAGGCACATTTTGCTCGTTATTTCATTTCATCCATTTTCCGCTCGGCTGAAAATCATCCGCGAGCGGACTGCATCAACTCTGTCGTTCCGAACGCATTTTTCGCTCAATTCAATCTAAGGATCATTTACCAGGTACCAGTTAATCATTTTTTTAACAAATTAAATTTTGGACAAAGATACAATTAGCACTTGTAGCCGCACATGTGTGTGTAGGGGGTTACTTTAATAATCACACAAAGGAAAATATTAAAGTTGTATTAAAAATGTAATCGTTTCGTTTGTTTATGTATCTACGCACCTTGAATTGTTTCCTGAAAGTTTTTTTAAATTAATTAAAAAATATTGTCAACCCCTGGCTCGACTGCGTAGGCCATTAACACTAGGTTTACGGACGTTTGATTTTGAACCAAAGTATAAAAATAAATAAATTGGGGATATGTGAACTGCATTGAGCTTGGCGAAAGTGGACACACATTTTTACAAAAATTTCTTCACAATGTCGTTTAAAATAAGAGATCCATTTTGACGGGTTCCGTAAATCTAGAGTCAAAGTATAAGCTATAAATTTGACACATCTATGAGAAGGCTTGTCTATTGCAATCCAGCGTAGATAATTAACCCGGCAACATAAAACGAGGTATCCAATTAAAACTTTCGGAATCTTGAAATTATAATCAGCTTCAACAAAGTCGTGTCCACTTTTATTCGTACTTGTAGGATTAGAAGTTTTGCGAAGGGAATAATGGAAAACTTACATAGTCAAAGAGGAAACTGATAAGTTGCGAATATCTTGGTAAGTTTTGGAAAAAGAGCTGAGGATATCGAGTGTGGTTAATTAAACAGGAGCATTAAAAGTAGCTGTTTGCATGATCGATAAAAGAACAGAGCCTCTGTGTTCGAGGCTTCTTCCATTAACTTTTTTTCGCAACGGCTTTGCCCGAGGAATCTTGCGAGGTTTGAAATCAGCTTATAAGTTGGCTCGAGTTATTGTACTCGCTCGCAGCGTTGAAAGCTACTCGCAAATAATTGATCGACTTTTCTAATAGTGCCACCGACGATCTAGGGAATAAGACGGATCAGAGCTAAAGCTACTTCTGCGGAATTATGGACATAGGTCGTGGTAGTTTAACGAGCGAAATTGATTAATACCTGCCACTAGTACTTAGGGATAAATATCTGCTTCTAAACTGGGTATTAACGGGTAATCATGTACTAGATACTTCGTGACTGGGTATTGGGGTGCAATTTGCGTCTTAATATCATATTAGGAGGAGTATTTTAGCGTAAGATTATTTCTGGTTTATTTTAGAATTAGACTGTTTCAGATTTATTTTATTTTAAGTTAGGATTATTTCAGATTTATTGTATTTTATATATTGGGGTGGAATTTGGGTCTTAATATGATATTAGGAGGACTAGTTTTGGATAAGATTATTTCAGGTTTCTTTTATTTCAAATTTATTTCATGTTATAATAAGACTGTTCAAGATTTATTTTATTTTAGGTTAGGATTATTTCAGATTTATTCTGTTTTACATATTGAGGTGGAATTTGGGTCTTAATATGATATTAGGAGGACTAGTTTTGGATAAGATTATTTCAGGTTTATTTTATTTTAGGTTAGAATTATTTCAGATTTATTGTGTTTTATATATTGGGGTGGAATTTGGGTCTTAATATAATATTAGGAGGACTAGTTTTGGGTAAGATTATTTCAGGTTTCTTTTATTTCAAATTTATTTCATGTTATAATAAGACTGTTCAAGATTTATTTTATTTTAGGTTAGGATTATTTCAGATTTATTCTGTTTTACATATTGAGGTGGAATTTGGGTCTTAATATGATATTAGGAGGACTAGTTTTGGATAAGATTATTTCAGGTTTATTTTATTTTAGGTTAGAATTATTTCAGATTTATTGTGTTTTATATATTGGGGTGGAATTTGGGTCTTAATATAATATTAGGAGGACTAGTTTTGGGTAAGATTATTTCAGGTTTCTTTTATTTCAAATTTATTTCATGTTATAATAAGACTGTTCAAGATTTATTTTATTTTAGGTTAGGATTATTTCAGATTTATTCTGTTTTACATATTGAGGTGGAATTTGGGTCTTAATATGATATTAGGAGGACTAGTTTTGGATAAGATTATTTCAGGTTTATTTTATTTCAAATTTATTTCATGTTGTAATAAGATTGTTTCAGGTATATTCTATTTTAGGTTAGAATTATTTCAGATGTATTTTATTTTATAATAACACTATTTGAGGTTAGAATTATTTCAGATTTATTTCATTGTATAATAATACTATTTTAGGTTTATTTTATTGTAGAAGATCACTTTTGGACAACCTTGTTTTATAATAAAATTTTTAAACACTTTTTTTGACATTGATTTTGTACCTACCATGAGCTAATTTAAATATCTGTTACCTTAGATTATAGCAGTTAAATTAAAGGGAGTAAATGATAAAGATTTGTATAAATATAAGGATTAATTGTTCCTTGTTTCATTGAGTCGAGAACTTTTCATCAACGCAGATGGAAGAGATGATTTGAACACGCGTTAATCCCGTTTCCGGAGTAACATCCTTCCCAATCTGCCGCTTCGAATAATTAGATGTAATCCTGATAACGTCTCCTCGCAGCATGATAAATAGCTCTTCTACATTGTTCCCTTGTAGCAAGCCAGCGTTGATCGGTGATGGGCTTGTAATCACTTCGAATCACTTCTGATATATGTGTACTCCCGCGAACATGATTCACTTCCCTAGGGAAATTGCCGATGCGGGAGAAATATGATTGGTCATTACTTCGTTTTTGGTTCGTGAACGTACAAACACAGGAGTACTGAACCTTGCAAATTTGAATATTCGAAAATTTGGGAATTTTGGAAGTTGACTGCAGTTGCAAATTTGGGAATTTTGTTAATTTCAAAATTCAAAAATTTAGAAATTCAGAAATTTAAACATAGTAAAAAATTAGAGAAATTATACACTTTAAAATTTGATATTTCTAACAATTAAAAATTGTGTAGGTTTCAAACGAAAATTGTAAGATTGAAAAGTGATTTTCCCTCAAAAGATTGTGAAGTGAAAAATTATAAACTTCATCATTTGGAATTTCAGACTATTAAAAATTGTACATGCTCGAGCAAAAATTGTAAAATGGAAAAATTATAAACTTACAATTTGAAATTTGAAACAATTAAAAATTGTACAATCTTCGAGCAAAGATTGTAAAATTGTAAAATTTCCAAATTTGATTTCCCTAAATTGAGACCTCGAACAGCTTCGAGTTCTTCACCCTAGATTGTCACTCGTATTAGCATCTTGTTTATTTATCAATTCGTTTTATTGTTGCATCTAGCTCGTTACGATTCCCTCCTCCGTTTCCCCTTTATTCCATCTTTACCGGCATTCACCGCGTTTCCGTCGTTCCCCTTTGTTTACACAAATTCAAGTTCCCTCGCGATTCTCACGGGCAGAATGTTTTAGCGTATTCAGGAGAGTAGCACAAGGCAACAGTCGAGAAGATTCGCTCTCCTCGGCTACACACGGATCTGTCGACTTCCTTAATCATGCTGCATGGAAATTCTCAGCTTTATGCAGTTATTGTAATTGCAATGCCTATGAATAATTCCACTTTGACGAGTAAAAACGATTAGCAGTTTGTACGTCAACTTGGAATTAATTGAATTCCAACTGGATCCCTTTGTTACTCGGATACAATCTCCTGGGATGGTATAAACAATCAACAATTTCAATTGACTGTTTCGAGCTAGTTTAATTGTTGCTTTCAACGAGAACCTTGCTTAATTTTAGGTTTGTACGTTCCCAAATAAATCATACCTTTGACATTATGGTTGTGCAAAATTGTTACGCAGGAATCATTCTGTTTTAATTAATTATTAAAGCAGAAATTAATTTATAAGAAATATAATCATAATGTGAATGTTACTATAGAATTATAATTAATTTGGAAATTAATTGATGTGAAAATTAATTAATGCTAATATTATAGGAATATAATTAATACAAGAATTAATTGATAATACAATTGAATCAACACAGAAATTCGTGTGAAATTGAATTAATATAGACATCTAATTGATACAAGAATTAATTGATAATAAAATTGAATCAACACAGAAATTCATGTGAAATTTAATTAATATAGACATCTAATTGATACAAGAATTTATTGATATAGAAACTGAATTAACACAGAAATTAATTAATACATGCACTAACATGTGTATATTTCATAAACCTGTTAATGCAGAAATTAAGACAGAGATACAATTAACATTGAGTATGATTAATAGAGAAATTTAATTAACATAGAAATTAATCAATATAATATACAATTACATAACTACCAATACAATAATTATAATTAACCACTGTATAAAATTACGAATAATTTTCCTTCACTTTTACAACGAAATAACACAAGTGTAAATAATGAAACCCTACATTAATTTTCCACCCCATTTCCAAAACCACCATTCTGCAAATTATACCCCAACAATTTGTTAATTCTCGAATCTTAAGTATCTCAAGGAATTTCCCGTACATCTGTTAGATAATTACTCGAAGCTTTAAATTTTACCTCGCCTCGCAGTCAGCGAGAAGGAAACACGTAAAAATGCCCTTCGTCGAGATATCACCGCGGTTTTTGGTCGTTAGTTCCTTAATCGCAGTTTATGGCCACGTGCCTTCAAGTTGCAGTTAGCAACAACTAATTCGAGATTAGCGTTGCTAACCTGTCTTCCGACCCGTATACCGATGTCGACCCACGAGTTGACGCGTGATCGACTCAAAGTAAAAGAAGCTCCACCGTGAACGCTTCCAGTTACATTTCGGCAAATAAGAATAATAATGACAATAACTGCTGAACGC
Organism: Megachile lagopoda; assembly: GCA_036983795.1. NCBI lineage: Eukaryota > Metazoa > Arthropoda > Insecta > Hymenoptera > Megachilidae > Megachile > Megachile lagopoda. Next base: position 4,554,416 of record CM072794.1, read on the forward strand.
AATTCTATCTCACTCTCGAGACGTTTGCCTGTCACTTTTGGCCTAATTCGCTCGAGCCAATACCGCCGAAAATACGTGAGGCATTTTCTATTCTGACCAATCTCTAAACAGCCTCTCACCAACTCGTGGATTGACATCGATATTTAGTTGATATTTAAATATGAATTGTAGAAAGTCCTTGAACAACAGTTAATTAACAATCATATGCGCATACAAATTCGGAGATATAAATATGCAGGACGAATTTAAATATGAAGTCCAGTTAATTATGTAAAGCTTCTGACAACCCCTTTGACATCGGTAACTCTTGTCCAACGTAAAATCTCAGTATCTCTCTATACAATCTGTTATTTCATTGATAAACACCCAACAATTTTAATTCTCCCTTAATTTCGCTAGAAAAAAATTCGATTCGATAAAATTACTTTACGTGTTATTGACAGGCAAAACAGCACGAAGCTGACATTTTTATTTGACTATTATTCGGATAGCCGTTTGAACAAGTGTTCGACTGATGAAACGACACGGAAAACGATAGGTGTATTTTCGAAACATTGACGGATTATTTTCAACGCGATGTTTGATAATCTAAACGGTAGCTCCAGCTACGCGCATAAACGTTCTCGTAGTTTAAATAAATTTCTCGTAGTTGCAGTCCCGTAGCCCGCGCAAAAAGCGCTCGTAAATCATCGCGCGCACGCGCTAATATCCGACAGATTCAAATATTTTCGTCTGTGTACATTAATCGACAGGTTATTTCGCGCAGTGTTTTATGGCTCTTCTGATCACACGTGTCATCCACCGGCGATATTTCTGCCGTCAGCCGGAATTTTTCACTGTCCTGATGTTTTCCAAATACAACCAGTCGCATTCGATCGTTTCCATTAAACTGGATCATAGTATTATAAGTGGGATTTTCTGTTTGTTGCGTTTGTTCGTTGAATATTCCATTAAAATATTCATCGAGAGTGCCTGATGATGGTAATCCTTTGTTTTGTTATAAATATCGACTATCCTGATCAAATAGTTTATTAAGTTTAATAGCTTCTGTCAGAATTACAGCTACATTAGCCTTTGATTTATCACTCGTTTACAGAATTCAGGTAAAATGTAATTAAATATCAAAAGTTACCAGCGATACCAGTACTGTTACGCAATTATACCAGTAATGTTACACAATTTTACCTACATAAATAGAATTGCAAAACTTTCCAGCAGAATAGTTGCGAAATAGGTTAAAACAGAATGAAATGTTTATTGCTCACCGTGATCAGTGATCCATCGAGTAAACTCGTTCGATAGTTGGCGTGGCACAGAAACAAGGAATGAAAATTCGACACGAAGCGATTCGAGAAAGGTAATCATCGGTCGGTGAACGATTCGATTATTCCACGCGGGAAAAGTTGAACATCCCACTCTTCTTTGCCCGGGGCTTTAAACGTAAGCGGTTTTCAACGTGGAAATCCTCGACAAGGATTCCGGCTGCAGACAGAAGGTAATTCTTGCTTAAACGGAGCAGCCAGGATGAACGGGATAGGGAAAGGGTTGAATTACTTCAGCGCACAAATTAAGAGCGACCCTTAGGCTCTTGTTTAATTTGGCAACCCCTTATATCAAACACGTTCCTTACCAGATACACCATCTTACCATGCTACCGACTCTCTTTGTTGCTTTTCCTTTGTATCAGCTACGCCAGAAATAAACGACTTATGGATAAATTGATACGGGTTAATGATACTTCTTTCGTTTTAGCTGATTAATCCTCGTAAGGTATGAAGTTTACTGTTTAAAATTAATAGGGAGGTTTATTCGTTTTGACATTTACCTATGTTGTCAGAATTAAATTTTATGATGTTTGGTTTGGTAGAAATTATATCAAGTTTTTGAGCTTTTGTACTTTTTAATTATTATATCTCTGATTAATATGATTTTATGGTTCCACATTTTTGAATTTTTGAGTTTTATGATTTGTAAATTTGCAAATTGTTGTATTTCTACATTTTTCAATTATTCAATTGTTCAGTTATTCAATTGTTCAATTATTCAAGTATTCAAGTATTCAAGTATTCAAGTATTCAAGTATTCAAGTATTCAAGTATTCAAGTATTCAATCGTTCAATTATCAAATTACAAAATGACCATCTTTCTAAATTTCTAGAAATGTAAAAATGTGCAGAAACTGTAAAAATAAGAAAGAGGACTTATTTCTTCCACATGTGTCGTATCAATAACAGTTTTATATTAAATAAATTTCCCATTTCGACAGACAATCGTCCCAACGATAAAACAGCACACAAGGAAAAAAATAAAAAATCTTCAAGGAACCACTTCAATGCGACGATCGGGTGAAACGAAAGTGTGAGATGCATCCCTTTCTTGTGGAGGAATGAAATTTTCTGAATCGTAAGGACGAGAGCTATTTTTAAGAGAAAGGTATGAACGAGAAAAGGGAGCATAGTGCGAGCACACTCGCGAAATTTCATAATGCCTCTTTGAAACGGGCTACGGTGCGATTCAAGGAATTTTTCATTCGTTTAAACAACTAACACGATATTAAATTTCATGGAACAGACATGTAATTGCCGTTTCAAAGATCATTCACATAACGCATGTATAAACACTGCAAATTTATGAACTCCATTCTCTTGTCTTCAAATTTTCTTTAATTTTTACATCATGAATTTTACTTATTTATTATATTATCATTTCTAAAAATTCAATATTCTTTTGAAGTTAAAATCATCTGTCAAATAACAAATTGTCAATTATACACAAGTTCTTTAGTTTATATAAAAAATTGTTCTTGGAAAATAAAATATGTATAACCTCTCAGAGTGTAACCTCTAATTCGTTAAAAGTGAATTGCTCGAAATTACTTGTCTCTTGTATTAAATATTAAAATATGTACAACCTCGGAAGATTAATTTATTAAAAATGAATTGCTCAAAATTTCTTGACTGCTGTTTCGGAAAATAAAATATGCACAACCTCTGAAGATTATTTTATTAAAAATGAATCATTTAAAATTTCTATCTGCTGACTCCAAAATTAAAATATATGTAACCTCTAAAGATTAATTTATCAAAAATGAAGTGTCTAAAATTTCTTCACATTTGTATCTCACATTTTCGAAGGATAAAAAATGAGTGCACTTTTTGAAATACGTTCGCAAATACTGAAGGCATCGAAGAGTACGGAGATGGCGGCAGTAACGTAGTTTGGTCGCCTAACGTTCGCTTTCCGTCCATCTTTCGTAATCAGGTCACTTTTGCCGAGGCCGGACTCGTCTTTTCCGTTCGATCGGAAAGTTTTCCCGTCCCTTCGTCGAAATTCCATTTCAGAGTGGCTTTTTCCAACGAGTTACCACCGGTAGCGCCACTTTGAATCTCCGTAGGAAGCTTCTTCGCATAATTTTCGTCGGGTCGGGTCGCGAGCTAACGGAAGCGGAAGTGGATGGCGTGATTCGAGTCACGGAGTACCGTCGCGAAAGAAAAGTTTGCATGTTGGTCCAGGAACGCAAAAACCGCGTAAGCAACCCTAATATGAATTTAGACAGCGTTGCTTTTGTTTCTGGGGTTATCTCGCTCGATTTGCAAAATAGACGCGGGTTTTTGGCACTGCGTCGAAAGTCACGTGCCGGTGCTGCTGCAAGATAACGTGCGTACCTTTGTAAGAACGACAACTGTATCTTTAGTAGTTTATGGGCTTCTGCCGAGTTCTGGCAGGTTTTGCCACTGAATTTATGGCTGGAGACTATCACAAACTGTCAGACAATATTCGAATATTTATAATTTTGTTCATGGTGTGCCATAATGAAAATTAAGGGTTGGAGAACAATTCCACCTATTTATCTTTTTCTAAGCAAGGTAAATATGAAGTCAGTTATTGAAATTCTACATTTTTTAACTTACAACTTTTTCAAATATCATGATCCTGAATGTTGAAATATTATCATATTTTTGTAACGAAGGGTAAATCAACAAAGTGATGACTTAAACTACCCCTCATTTTACCTGATTTATGCAATATTTACGTCAACTTTTTCTATATTAATCTTGATAGTCAATAACTTCAGTAATACTACTTCTTTTGTAGGTTATGTTAGATGTGTTCGTGAACTTCAAGAACGCATATTTTTTAAACAAATCCAAAATTGACGAAGTGATGACTTAAACTACCCCTAATTTTACCTATATTACATAATACTACCATCAACTTTTCCTAAATATTCATTCTGATAGTCAATAATGTCAATAATACCACTCGTACATCACGTTAGAATAATTTACCAAAATCACCATCTTCAAAAACCCATATCTTTTGAAATAATTCTAAAACGATGAAGTGATGACTTAAACTATCCCTAATTTTACCTAAATTACATAATATCTAAATAAACTTTCCTCGTATATTAACCCACGCGTTCAGTAACTTTAATATCAGAACTCCACGTGTCACATGTCAAAATAATTCATAGCAAGCGTCCCCAATGATTCATATGTTCCAAACAAATTATAAATCAGCGAAGTGATGACTTAAACTACCCCTAATTTTACCTAAATTACATAATATCTAAATAAATTTTCCTCGTATATTAACCCACGCGTTCAGTAACTTTAATATCAGAACTCCACGTGTCACATGTCAAAATAATTCATAGCAAGCGTCCCCAAAAATTCATATCTTCCAAACAAATTATAAATCAGCGAAGTGATGGCTTAAACTACCCCTAATTATTCCTAAATTAATACATAAATAAACTTTGTCTATACATTAACCCTAATATTCGAAAACTGCAATAATAGTAGTAATGTAATTATCAAAAACTATGCGTCTTCCCCCTTTTTTTAAACAAATCCCAGCTTATCAGATCACGTAAGTCACCCAGAATTGTCCGAAGATAGCTCGTAACGAATTTTGTGGAGGGCGTATCTTTAGATAAATTTACAGCCTCAATTCCATGCACATTTTCATGGACGTTAACCCCGAACGAGCCATCGATGTCAGTGACAGTAGCGAGGGAAATGTAGGTTAGCAGCCTGGTTAATTTCCTGACGTAGATAGCCGCTGCTGATACGTTGGCCCCGCATTCTGTTTCAGTTATTACGTGAGGAAATTCGAGGTTCAAGCACGCGTGTCATACGCAAAGCTGCCGATCATGGTAACAACACGCTCTCGAGAATTCTGTGACATCGATCCCATCACGGAAATCCAATGAAACCAATTCCTGGACAATCATCCACGATCTCATTACGCGTTCAAAAAGGTCCGCATTATCTGCAAAGAAGTTTGCAAAATATCAGATAAAATCAAAGAAGACGAAGAGCTTTTAAAAGTTGATGAAAATTAATGGTGGCTCTTGATATCATGGTGCTTTCGTGAAGAGGGACATGAAGTCGAGTAGGAACTTTCATTTTAGGCATGAGTGCTATCGAGACCCGCTCCAGCACCTTCCAGGAACCCGAATATCCTTGATACGAGTCTCACCCGGTTATGTAGCAAAGTTTCCCGATATTGCTACTCCCGTGGAAAAAGGGAGCAACTTACAGATCCGGTTTAGGATCCATTTTTGTCTGATATATTCCACCGAATTTCGACGACTAAATATTCCTTGGAAGATCTATTATTCATTTCCTGTTAAAAATTCAGCTCGTTTTGTGCTAGAATATGAGGAATGTGGTTACTTGAACTTTCTTTATCAAATTAAAGTCGTGAGATTTATTTTAGATCTGCAGATTTCATCGGATACTTTGAAAATTATTAAATTTTATAAGTGGTTTCCTGTGGACTATATCCACTTTTCGCATTGATTTTGACAGGTGGAGAGTTCAGAAATACAGCTGCAGTTATAGCATGCGTTTTCAGAGGAAGTTGTGGTCTTCAGGGTCTTTTGAACAAAGAAGATAGTGAAATGATGACTTAAACTACCCTTAATTTTGCATAATTTACACAGTATGTAAGTTTCATAAACGTGTTATACGTTGATGTCATTTTTCTCACTGTTTTAGTTACAGTTTGAGCTACATAAGTTTTCCCGCCAAAAGTAAAAATGATTAATAATAATCAATAATCAGTAAAATGATGACTTAAACTACCCCTTATTTTACTAGAACCACATAACTTTGTAAGTCAATTTTGTCTGTATTAATTAAACTTCTTAATAACTTCAAAAATAAAAACCTCGTTTATTGAATTTATCTTCTGTAAACATCAATAAAAGTTGTGGTCTTCAAAAACGCATATCTTTTAAAAAAATTCGAAACCGACGAAATGATGACTTAAACTACCCCTAATTTCACCTAATTCACAAAATACGTAAGTTTCAAAGACATCCACGTATTTGATATAACTTTCCCGAGTATGAAAACGATATCTCGCCAACAAAAGAAGCAAAATTACCTTGAAAATCCCGTGCAAGGAATTTCCACCCCTTTGATGCACGATCAGTTCCGAAAGGGAAAGATCGTAATGGTATTTAATGAGTTCGTAATTAAAGTTGGAATGTTTGCTGCAAATTACTGGAATATTCATGCACCGGTGATGTTCTGAGTACGGCATGGAAATTTCCTGGCTAGTCGATTACCGAAGTGATTCCCGATGGCCACCGACTCCCATTGGACGGACACGCTCGAACTTAGTAGCGCTAATTAGCATAACAATTAGTCAATTAATTAAACCGGTGTACAGCGATTGTCAGTGCAATTGATTAGCACTTACGACTTGGTCTGCACGATCGTGTCCGATACATTCCTCTGTTTATGCTACTGGAATTTCAATTTACAAGATCACCTTGTTCGACAAATTAAATTTGTTTTTCCACTTTCATGTACTTTTATATAATTTCTTTACTTCATATACAATATTTACAGAATCGTATACAAAATAGTTTGGACAAGTTAAGAAATATGTTTAGAAATATGTATAAAATTAACAAGGTTCTGGTCCAGTGAAAAATAAAATTATAGATGGAAGTAAGTGTACGAGTATCAAATGCAGAATCTCTAATCAGTAGATAAACAGAAATGCATATTCGACCCAATCCGGCAAAACGTTCAAACCGCACAAATCAGGCTCACATTGAATCCTACATTAACTCTATAATTATCAAAGACCCGATTGCGAACCAATTATACGATGCCTGAAGACTATGCCAGCCGTGACTGCGATGTCTCGTATCTCATGAATAGAATTCGCACAATTAGTCTATTTAGCCGGTTAACGAGCCTGCAGCTATCTGGAGGCGGTAATTTCGGCAGTTGTTCAGCACACATTTCGCTGTTTTTCTATTTCCTAAGCTCCATAAGCTAACTTGTAGCCTCGAATTTATCTTATTCCATTTCCGAGGCAAAGAGACCGGACCTTAACCTAACCCGTTTAGCACAAAGGGGCACTGACGTTTCACGACAGATGCACAACAGAAACCACCCGCAATTCTTGTTGCTTGCCCAGGGTAATCCTGGGACAATAAACGTCCGTATTCTCGCCGTCGATTTCACTCGGGACAAAGACCTCAAACTTAATGGCGATACTTTGTTGCTGAACTCGCGACTTTTGCCTGATCACACGGAGCTTTCGTCGCAATTTACGGGATCCTCGGATTTTTGCGGGTTTATCACCTTCTTAGGTCTTTATGGACCCAGATTTTTGATCGCTATATTTTTGCGTTACATTTTTGGACAGACATTTAAATTCATGTTCATACAATAGGTTTAAATTGACAGATTTAAATCTTACTGTGCAAAGCTTCTCATACAGCCCCTTTAATTTCAAGATGTCTCTTAACATCTTTAATTTTCTAGCCAGATGTCATTCATAATAACTGCTAGTGAAGGTGAATAAACAAAGTTAGGCACGTCCAATGAATGTAGATTCAGATGACACTGTACAGGGCATTTATAATACATAGATAATAGTCACGTATTAACTAATATTTTAAATGTTATCCAAAAATGTACAATAAGTTTGTGTTCATAAGTAGCTAGTTTTGCGAGTTATTTTCAGGCAAGATAATAATCGATAATTAGCAAGTAGGCGAAAGAAAGGAATACGTTCGATAAAGGAGCTTTCCAGCATCTTTTGTAACAATGGCCGAACGTTTACTGTTTGCCCTTAAACTAGCTAGTTCTCCGAGGAGTTTCGTTCAAACAGTACCTGCTCAGAGAGGATCGTAACTTCTCTTTGTAAGAGGTCTGGGTTAGGTCTTATTAGGTCATCCTCACCCCATTAAACAATACACGCGTAACTTCAAAAGCTGTACTCTTGCCAGTCAAGTTGCAGTCGGTGTTTAGCTTGTAAACTTCGCCGTATAACCGTGCCGTATCAAGAAATTGCAGATTCGTGTAGTAAAGCAGAATTCCAGCGATATCAACAGCAAACTGCAGTTAATCTTTCAGGTATATACAGTTATACACTGTCTTCGCGTTCGCCTATTTCACGACGACACAGTAGCAGGGTAATTAGCTCTTTGTGGCTGTATTCACTTTCCTACTAGACAGAATTATTTTCTGTCAAAGGTGACTAATTATACATTCATGATAGAGATGCCAGTTAACAATTTCACCTCCGACGTCTCAATTGGCCGTGAACGACGTACTCGCGTTCAAATTTTACTAGGAATATTCGGATTATGTTTATATATTTGGATAATTTGGATTTTGTTTGTGTTTGAAATTGAATTTTATTCAATTATGTTCATGTATGGATTATGTGAATTTTTGAATTTGAATGACTCGAATTTTATTCGTATTTGAGTATGGAAATATTCCGGTTATTCGAATTTTACTCGCAGTCGAATTCTATTCATATCCTATAATATTAGAGCTATTCGAATTCTACTCATATACTAATTCTATTCACATTCGAATTCGACTCATACTCGAATTCTACTCAGAGTAGTATATTTGAGCTATTCGAATTCTACTCATATACTAATTCTATTCACATTCGAATTCCACTCATACTCGAATTCTACTCAGAGTAGTATATTAGAGTTATTCGAATTCTACTCACATTAGAATATTAGAACTATTCGAATTCTACTCACATTATAATATTCGAATTATTCGAATGCTACTCATATCCTAAATCTACTCACATTAATTCGAACTATTTTAATTCTACTCATATTCGGATACTCGAACTATTCGAATTCTACTCGTATTCGAACACTCGAACTACTTAGACTCTACTCGTATTCTAATACTGGAACTATTCCAATTCCCCCGTTCGAAATTAAATTAATTTTCGAATGGTTTAAATTCTACTGACGTACGAATATTACTTGTGTTCGAATACTGCAGCAATTCAAATTGTGTACATATTTGAATATTACTCCAACTCAAATTCTACTTATATTCGAATTTCATGCAAGCTCAAATGTTATGATCAAAGTTCTCCTTATATTTGAATTTCATGCAAGTTTGAATGTTCAAACGATTTAAATTCTCCTCACATTGACACATTTCAATTATTCGAATTATTCAAAATATTAGAATTGTTCGAATTATTCAAAGTACTGAATTTCTTCGAATTATTCAAAGAATTCAAATTATTCTAATTAATTATAGAATTGCAATTATTCGAATTAGTTATAGAATTGCAATTTTTCGAATTATTCAAAGAATTTGAATGGTTCAAACTATTCAAAGTATTGAAATTATTCGAGTCGTTCATCTAACTCGAATACAATCTATCAAACTTCCTTTAATAAAACTAGTTTTATTTTCACAGAGAGTTGGCATACAATAAAGATCCTATAAAGTTTCGAATTCAGTAGTCAATTCGTTATTCAACGAGTTTAATTCTTCGCTCAACGAGCCTTCGAATTGGCTACCTTCAGATTTCGTGTTCGCGAGCGTAGGAACTCGCGTGTTCGCGATTTAATCATAAATTACACAGTTAGGCCGGTACAAAGGTAGTGCTGGTTCTTTCTTAAGAAAAACTGTTAATTTGTCTTCTTCTGTGTATAACGGAACTGGAACCCGTTATTATGTCATCCAAGGGATTGCGGCAAAGATTTTTAACGATCGCTTTGTAACAAACTTGGCTACCTTATTTGGCCGGCTGAAATTTCAATCCCCTGGGCAGATTTTCATTGAATTGTTACTTACGTTAATTTGCTTTCTGTAACGTTCCTTTAGATCAGCTTGCGTCGGGCTTACCTGCGACAGAAAATGGAAATGAAATTAGTATGAGTATGTAGCGGTGTTGATTAAGATCTTGAATTTAAATTAACGACTTGTTATTTTGCTATTTTACTATGTGGCTGTTCAGTTACCTTGCTATCTTGCTATCCTAAAATTTGACCATTTTCCTATATTACTATTTTATCGTTTCATTTTAATATTTCATTAATATATCCATTATACCATTTCATTATTTCATCACTTAATCACTTCAGTATTTCGCCATCTTCTCCCACCTACTTTGTAATTCTACCAGACTTCGACTATTTATTACAACTATACTTCGTAATCAACGAAACGAGGAAACGTTTCAATTAACAAACTAATTAATCACAGATGACAGTGAAGCGAAATCGTGTGATAAATCTCGGTGCAGAAGGTTGAACAACCCCATGCATCGTACACTGTAATAAAGTCGTTATAATAGCGGCAATAATTCGCGGGTGAATTAAATGTCCTCTCCCGGCATCGAGGGGAAACCTCATTTTATCGAATCCGTCGACCTCTTTTTCTAACCGCCGGGACCTTTTTCAACCGTGGCCACAGAGAACCTCTGACTGCTACACACGGCTTCCTGCTTTTTCTTATTGCATTCTTTTCTTATTACCTTCCCACCCTTTTCGCATAAAATCTACTCTCCTCGAATTTTCATGACGCTGCATGCAACTCCCGAGGGATTGAGATTGTTACGCGAAGCAATGGCGTTCCGATAAGCCGTGCGAGCTACGATGACGTCTCGAATTTGCCGTGTCGTTTATCCGCGAATGCTTACAAGCAACTTTTTCACACCTCCGGGGATAAACGTAATAATACGCGAGCAGTAAATTACAGGAACGGAAACGTAATAAATGGACACTATGTTTGCTTCTCGTTGGTCGTTAAATCTTTGCTCCGTTATTTAACTCGCATTTTATGGCAGACTATTGCTGTTTAATGGTATTTCTTTTTAAATTTGTCTCAGAGAAATATATTTTGTATGTACATCGGTATAGTTTCGTAGAAATTAATTTTAAAATAGGAAAACCTAACCTCAGATGCTTATGAGCTGCCGCCATTTTGTTTTGGGGTCAAGATGGCGGGAGATGCGTCGAGTGAAAGCGTATCGATGCACTTGTATTCAGAACTTATTAACAAGTTAACAAATTTTTAAGAAATCATTTTATAACTTGGTTTTGTATATTCTATTAATGCAAGACGGTGCATTGTATCCAATTCACCTAACAGGTACGCATTAATATTTTCTATAAAATAAAATACCCATAACAAAAACTTGTGAACGTCTACTTTGAGGTTAGGTCTCAAAGAATGAGTCATATCATTAATATCGTTGCATCTAACTGTAAACATTAACGTCAACTAACTGTAAACCAAACATTAACCTAAAATAAAAATACTTGTCCTTATTTTTCAGCATCTCCCATTTATATCATTCTATAAATCCACATAAAATTATATGCGAAATCGCAGTCGGTAGTGTCGTCACCCTTATTTAGATAACTACAGGTTCATACGCAAGAAGGGTTAAAATTGACCCGACTGAGAGGGTTAGGTTAAGCGATATCCCCCGAGGCAGGACTCACCGTTCGCAGCGGTGTATTTCGGCCCTCGGAACCGCCCCGCAGTCGCTGCGGGCAACAAATCAGCCCCCGTCGTATCAGTTTCGCGAGTTCGCGAACGCGTCGCACTCCTTTGTTCGTCCGTTCGACTTCCTACGGTAGAACGCGACCCGTTGTCATTTCTACGATTCAATCTCGACGGTGCGCTCTCTCTTTGTCCCGGGTTGGCCGGCTTGTAAATCATGCGGGACGCGAGTGCCATTTCGGATTCCCGGCGTGGCCCTTTGTCGTATAATTCACACTCGGTCACGTATTACACCGGCCGTTACAACGTGCATTACTCTAATGTCAAACAACGCCAACGGCTAGTCGCTTGTTAATCATAGTGATAGCCCGTTCAAGTGTAACGTAACTGATTTTTCCTAACTTGATTGCAGGTTTCGGATGTCCATATGTGGCTCACATGTGGTCTTGGTTGTCGTTTTACTGGAGTAGGTTGAAGGATGGCATGGACATCTACGGTTTTAGGCAGTTCATGTGACTGTACGAGTTATGAAATTCGAAGGTAAGAATACGAGGATTTGAGGATGTGGATTAGGGCTACTGGATTGGGAGATATGGAGATTTGGAGAGTGGGATGTGGAGATGTTGAGGATTGAAAGTATAGGGACTTGGAGATGTAGGGACCTGGGGTACTGGATTTGGAGATATAGGAATTTGGGAAATAGGGATGTGGACATAGGATTTGGAAATATTGCGATTTGGGATGTGGAGATTTGGGGTACTGGATTAGGAGATGTGGAGATTTGGAAAGTGGGGTATGGAGATGTTGAGATTTGGAAATATAACGACTTAGAGATGTGGGGACCTCGTCTACTGGATTTGGAGATATAAGAATTTGGGGAATAGAGCTGTGGAGATAGGATTTGCAAATGTTGAGATTTGGGATATGGTAATCTGGGAAAAGGATGTGGACGTTTGGAGGTATAGACAGGTTTGTATACAGGCATACATCTAGGGATATAGCTATCTGAGGATGTAGGAACCTAGGTCAACAATTTGAGAATTGAGAAACTGAGAGAATTGAGAACTTGCTGTAGAGTGTCGAGAACTGCACAAACTAACTCAGTAACCACATTACTTCAGTATATTGCTACAATCCCATCATTTTCATTATCATTTAATCATTATACCACCAGACTACTTTACCACATTGCACAAAATCAGCTCACCAATAACCAAAATAAAGGAAGTGAATCTTCAGATATGAAATTCGAAAATGGAAGTGTCCAAAGTACCATCAAGCCCAAATCCATAAATTGAGGTTTGGCCCAACTCCACAAATACCTGACAAATTTTTAAGCCGCGCAAGATGACTGATCGCATCAGGAGATTCGCTGGTTGGCCAAGATTCCATAAGCGATAGCACGAAGTCGGACAATAAGTATGTACGACAGGTGTCTTCTAGGTGTGAAACGTGATCCAGGCCAGCTAGACGTACGTGTCAATTGGAATCGATATCACGAAGGTAACGCGTTCTTGGCTCATCGAACGACAGCTTGTACCGGAAGATTGAACGAGCACTTCGGGCTTTTATTGTCCGCGGAACAGGGAAGTTCCAGCAACTCGAGGATCGGCCGAGAAGTTTGAAAAACCCGTCGTGTGTCCTGATAATATAATAGAACTACGGTAGAAAGGGAAAGAAAAGAAGGAAGAGTTGGAATAACCGCGATCGAAATCTTGTAGCTGGGTCAGAACAACCTTCTTCCATTCGAGATATTAATCTTTTGCTCTGGTGAACTTGAGAAATTCGGATGGAGTGAACTCTGTCGTTCTTGGGTTTCATCATGAATGTTGATTAAGTTTTACATTGGGATGAACTTTTTGACTGTTGATTTAGGTGTTCGTCATGTACAGTTTTTGAGTACGTCAAATTTCTTTGACCACATGTCCCAAATATGTTCAGATCATATTCCTAAATGATAATATTGCTCAATTCCTGTATCTACAAATCTTACATTTTTAAATTCTTATGCAAGCAAATCTCTACATCGCCAAATCCTATTTTCCTAGATTTCTACATATCTAGGTTTCTACGTCCCCAAATTCCAGCTTTCTCAAATTCTACCCAAGCTCTGTAACACCAAATCCTCATTTCCCAGATTTCTATGTCCTACACCCCAATATTTCCAATTCCTAATTTCTTAGGTTTCTACTAGACCCAGATCTCTATATTCCTAGATCCATATTTCTGCAAGTACTTGCGTCATCCAGATGTCTACATCCTCAAATCCACTTATGCCTTGATCCCATTACCCAATTCGTAACCCCTCTTTCAACTCCCATATTTGAAGACCTCATAGACCTCTATCTCTAAGTCCCCAAATATCTCCACAAAAGTCTAGAGGAACCAACAAAGCAGAGAAGCGGGAATTATCAGTAAAAATTCCGTAGACGACATAATTATCGGCAGACCGTTGGCACGTAATCGATAATCGTTAGCGGCGGCTCTATCCGTAGGACCGCGTGCGGCCACGCGTTAGATCAGGCGTTAACGCATTCCCCGCCGCCATTTAGCGCAATTTAGTGCTTCACGGCGATTCGTTCGGTGTGGCACGTTCCCGAACGGCAATCGAACGCGACCGCACGCTTCCGGAATGAATGATCAAAGCGAAACCGACCGACCCGTTTATTTATCCCGCACGGTGTACAATCGCGGTCGTTATTCCCGCGCGGGCCACCAAACCGTTGCCCGATTTTCCAGCTACGACACTGCGCTTTTCCGAAATCGCGGTTGCACGCGGATATAACCGACCTTTTTTTTTTTACCCTCCACCATATTTTCCCCTTTTCACGAACGCCGGGTTTGCCCGGCACGCCAGTAAATACACCTGCGGGATAGGGGATGGCGAGTCAAAAAATTCCTATCAGTTTCGGGGATCTATTTTTTACTGGTGAATAATCTGATCAGAGATTCGAACGTATCGATCCGTGGGCAAAGAGTGATCTTGTTATTTGCTGTGGGTCTGATAAAGGTTTCGGTTATGGAAGCTTCTTTGGAGATTGCAAGATCTTGCGGTTGGATGTCCACATGTGTAGCATTATTTTCAAAATATTTATTCCTGATTGTTCATATTATTACTAATAACATATTGACACATTTGTAACATATTAACACTAGCATTATCAACGTCAGATGTACTTACTTTTAAATTAAAGCTAAATAAGCTAATATTTCTGTTGATCATCTACCTATGATGACATTTTACCCTGCTTTTGTCTGAATATTCTTGTAGGGACAAAGGATGGTTGTCATGTTTAGTTGGTAATCTACCTATGATGATTGGTTATTAAAGGATGGTCGTCAAGTACAGTTGGTCATCTACCTATGATGATTGGTCGTCAAAGATGGTCGTCAAGTACAGTTGATAATCTACCTATGATGATTGGTCGTCAAAGGATGGTCGTCATGTAGAGTTGATAATCTACCTATGATGATTGGTCATCATAAGTGATGATTGGTGATCATAGAAGACCAACTGAATATGACGACCATCTTGTCCCTACAATATTCTGACAAAAGCAGTTTAAAATGTAATACAAAATGTGAAACCCATCTTTTGATATTTCTTGCGTTAGAAATATGCTATCAATTACGAGTTTTGGAAGCTGATCTCGAGGTTGATCCTGAATGTGTCCATTTGCTCCTGGATAGTTCCATACGCTAATTCCTGTAATTTCTGACATTAATCGTGGGTACAGAAAATTGCGTCAAAGAAGATGAGAATTACTTTCAGAGAGAATGCATCGTCGATGAAACAAAATTAGCTAACGGGCTTGCAGCGTTATTAACCATTGCAACTTTGTAACTTACAAGCGCAACGTTCGTTACGCACATTCGCTCACCTTGCGGGCGAAATTGTTCGTCTAATAAGCGCCTATGGGATGCAGTCGAGCAAGCCCGAGCAAATTATAAAGCACAAAATTGACGCGACTGTGCAGCGTAACTACCAGTTCAACTCAACGCAACGTCTCGATGTTCAAACGAAACCACAGGGTGCAGCGTTTCGAAGAAGTAGAAAGGGACAGTTGACCGGCGAAATAAGCGGTAGAAATGCGTGATCGAGGTCATAACGCTCGCCCTTCGACATTAAAGGGGAGGGAAACCAAGCGGAAAAAAGGACAAAAATCGAGGACCGTTATCAATGGCGATTCAGGCTCTAAGCAACCCCCAGTTTCGCGTTCCTACGGCATTAATTATGGAGCTAATTAACATTCGAGCTCGCACGGATATCATTTCACGTCGACTCCCCTTTCGCCATCAATCTAAACGCGTCAACCGACCGACACGATGTCGCGACTCGTGTCTGATACGTGCTCGACCACGTACTACTACGTCCTATGACCGGCACGCGGACCCTCAAGAATCATGGCTACCTTTTTGTGGATTTCCATGATTTATTGTTCATAAAATGGACTCTCATATTGTAGGTTTCGTGTGGACTTCAACATATTGCTACACACTATGTTTTTACCATCAAGCGTTTGTGAAATCAATTTGCCTATCTGGTATGGTATCTTCGTGTGCGATTAAGCCGCTGCCACGAGGGGAATTTTAACGCAGGTCTAAGCTTATCTGACTCTCGTTACATTGTTGGTTTACCAAAGTTTCATGTGGACTTCAATATATTGGTACACACTATGTTTTGTACTATCAAACGTTTGCAAAATCAATTTGCCTATCTCGTACGATATTTTCGTGTGCGATTAAGCCGCTGCCACGAGGGGAATTTTAACGCAGACCTCAGCTTATCTGACTCTCGTTACATTGTTGGTTTACCAAAGTTTCATGCGGACTTCAATATATTGGTATGCAGGATGTTTCGTACTATCAAACGTTTGTAAAATAATTTGCCTATGTAATACCATATTTTCATACGCGATTAAGCCGCTGCCACGAGTGAAATGTTTTGGGCAGACCTAAGGTTATCCAGATAGATTTGTTAAGAAGTAGCTAAGTAGAGTTTCATTTGAAACAGTGTTCATGAAGGAGTTATATCCTAGGTACCCCACTTCCTGCAGATGTTCATCATTTATTGTACATAAAATACAATTGAATTTCATCATGAAAGTTTCGAAAGTTTCGTTCATGTGGACCTCAAGATGATACACACCATGTTTTGTATTATGAAACGTTTTAAATTGATCGTATCTACGACGTCATGTGCGATAAAGCCGCAGCCACGAGGGAAATTTCTTGCGCAAGCCTATACTTACCCGGGTTTCTTGAGAAATCTCGAAGCTAAGCAGAGTTTAATTTAGAAACAGTGTCCTGGAAAGGGTTAATGAACTCTGTTGGGATCGAATTTCTACCAGATAATCTTACCACGTGACCCACCAGTACAGGCCACCGCAGATTACTAGACGTTCGACAATGTGCCATGAGAGGTGTGCTTTAAGCCGCAGAGATGGCCTCATGAATATTCACCTGGTCACGTACGTTAGTTGGCCAGGCGTTACCGCGAAACGTGCCGCTGCGATGAGACTATGACGGATCATTGGAGGATTCGAAACTTGGGTGATCTAATGATCGGTTGCGGAAAGAATCCATAAATTCTCGATTTGGGAAAGTTTTGCGCTCAGAAATTTAATGTTATCTCGGTAATGGTTGCTTCTACGAAATAAAGGTATGGAACCTTTCTTGTAGAGAATTTATTTTACTACAAATTTGGTAATAAGCATTTTTGTCGTAGAACCGAAATTTCACATCAAATGAGAGATGAATAGTTAAGTTTGCCCCTTTGACGATTGTGGAGTTTTGCGCTCAGAAATTTAATATTATCTCAGAAATGGTTGGTCGTACGGAATATAGTTATAGGACATTTCTTGTAAAGAATTTCCTGTACTATAAATTTTGTCATAAGCATTTTTATCGTAGAACTAAAATTTGATATCATACGACAGATGAATAGTCAAATATGTCCCTTCGACGATTCTGAAACTTTTTACTTAGACATTTACCGTTATTTCAGAAATGATTGGTTATATGCAATAAGGTTATAGGACCTTTTTTATAGAAAATTTCCTAAGCTACAAATTTTGTAATAACTATTTTTGTCATAGAACTGATAGCTAGCGAGATATTCGAGAAACACCGTTTCCTTTAACACTATACTTTCAACAGCCTCCACATGCATGAGAACTTTTCACACACTGTTTAAAACTAAAGGTCCCCGCAAGAATTTAATATTCCAGGAATTATTTAGCAGATTGGTCATATTACCAACTAATTTCCCTGGACAAATCGTATTAATCAAAACTTCTTCGTCTGTTCATAGGGAACCTGAAGTTTTAATTCAAACGCTGCATAGACACTCATTAATTGAAGACGCTTACGTCGATCTCAAAAAGGATTTTAATCCTCTGACAAGGGTATTCGCGTTGAAACCGCAGTTAATGAGACAAAGTAAACTAATACCTTTCCTTTCAATTTCCCCAGGGGTATAAAAACTTCTTACCGTTAAAACCAGAGAAAACAATGTTCCCATGCCCCAGAAAAATAAATTGCGATATAACCATGTACTTATGTAAACCGCCAGTGCTTGCGAGCTCGCTATACCGGCAAGAAAAATAAAAATTGCAATTAGAATACAAAAGACGTGTTAACGAATTCAAGTCGAACCACAAACGCATGCATAAGTAATCGCACGGGCACGGATTTGAAAGAAAAAACGCGTAATTATCGAGAGAAAGGTGGCGTTAATGAATTCAGAGTGCGATTTGTCCAGGTTCGTTAATGGAGTCCAGCTGACTGCATGTAAAACGATTAAAACCCTCTAAATGTCCTCGGGTGCATGCATGTACGTAATTTTACAGAGCTGATAACTGCTCAAGGCTCCCATAAATAACCACGTTACGGCATGAACCTCTGGTGGGTTTATGAAACTGGGATTTTCCTCTAGCGATTACGGTTTGTGTACTCGAATCACCCTCGTGCAAATATTACCGGGGTATTTCGATGGATAAGTATCGATTTGGGAGATTGCTCTTCGAGGAGTTTACTAAGGTAGAGATTTTTTTTCATATGGGGAGTTCGAATTTTTAAATTGTTAGGTGTGGCAAAATTAAGGTGATTTTTTAATTCTCAAGTGTGGGACATTCAAATTTTGATATTGTCAAATACAGAAAAATTAGGATTTTTTAATTGTGAGTTGGAATTTTCAAATTTCCTCACACACAAGCTTTCAAATTACAAAATTCAAGTTTTAAATCTTCCCACAAAAATTCGCCCAAAAAATTCAAATTCTGAAATTGTGAGACAACCACAGCTGAAGAATATGGCAGCATCGAAGACCCTCGGATCCCTAATTGTCTCACTCTGCCGAGTACCGTTTGAACAGAACAAGGTACATCAACTCCTGCACAAAGAGCGGTGACATCCACATCCCTTCCCCGTGTCGCAACTTCGACATCACTTTCGAGGCTATCGTCGAACGAACAAGTTGAAATGTGCTGCTCGTACGGCTGCCATGATTAAAGTTATCGACGACAATGAGACAATGAGAGCAGCAGAGCTAACAGTGTCTGGCTTCGCGAAACTAACAACTAATTACACACGGTTGCCCCGAGGTATTACATATTCGAGTGTTCCGTCGGCCAGTGTCCACCGGGGATTCGAATTTCATAAAGGGACGCTATTCCATATTCAACAACACGTTGTATCGTATTGTCGCGGCATCCTAATGGACGCGATGAAGAGTCCCTCCGAGCAAGAATGTGTACGTTCTAACTTAATTTCCCTGCGACGACTGAGCCGCGACCACCGCAGGATAATAAGCTGGCGTTAATTGCTTCAGATCCGGCTCTCCGTATTTGTACTGTGGATAGAAAAACTGATATTCTCTAATAAAGCCGAATTTACACCTCTCGTTTTGGACCATCAGGACGTTTGAAGATTGTCCCAACCGGGACAGCTGTTAATAACGACGTGACAGAGCTAAATTGGTATTTGCACGTTTTTGAGGTGTTAAATGAGGAAATATATTTAGGTACAGACTGAGTGGAAGAGTATGACACATCTAGGATAGAAATATTTTTGTAGAAAATCGTGTGACATCTTCTGGTCTTTAGCAAGGATAGAAATTTTCTTGTAGTCATATCTGGGAATAATAGTTTGATTAAAAATCTCAGAATCCACTTTCACCTTACACTTAATGTGGATATACCTAAATTAAAGATGTGACCTGCGTACATCAGATGAGCTAAGATTTTATGTGAAATGCAGTCGTGTGATCTAAGTTTGTGATATTTGGAAGTAGCTAAAGTAGAAATGTGAGCTGTTCACATAGGATGAGCTAATTTCATGTGAAATACAGTTATGTGAGCTAAGTTTGTAAGTGAATATAGCTAAAAAATGTGACCATTAATAAAATGAGCTAAATTTCTATATGAAAGTCATTTATAAATACAAAATAGATTACAAAATAGAAATGAACTAATGAGCTAAGTTTCCACGTGAAGTTTGTATAAGTTAAATTCGTAACCTACGAAACTAGAATTATAAATAAACGTTGCATCAATAAAAACTATAACAACACACAATGTCCGTTTATACATGAATGTAAAAGCTTCGAGTGTATGGATAACGTGTCCGATAGGTTTCAGAGATTGATATAGACGGATTTTATGCTTAGATACAGAAGAATGATTGAATATTTCAGCTTTGTGTCGCGTATCAGAGCAATCGCGACCGATAAATAACTGGTGCTGTTCAAAGTTTGCGCTGTTAAACGTATCTGCATCGATATGAGGCTACGTGGTGGCTCGTCCATTATGATATAGAGGCGACGGCTTCGGGCTTTGTGTACAGCTGAATCGTGTTCAGTCGAAATAATAGGATTCGGTTTCAGTGAGCGGAAATTTCGGATAGTTGGTGGTCACACGAAATTTGCATATGCGGCCAGAAATCCGTGGAATTTATGTTAATAATATAATTCGTTGGATTCGATCAAACGGTTAAGTAAATCGACCTGTATACACTCGATCGTTTGCTAAATTTTCTTTAATATATAGAACTCTCGTGCTAGTGTCGGGTGAGTTGATATAAAATTCGGGATTTTATGGATTTTCGAAAAGATTTATCTTTTTACTATGGAATTTATATTTGTGAAGGTTCTTAGTTGTACATTTCAAGAAATTCCTAAGTTAATTACGACATTCTACATTTCTACGTTTCTAAAACCTCTTCAACCCCTAAATTTCTATATCCTCAAGTACTTATATCTGCAAATTTCTAAATTTATAAACTCCTAGGTTTCCAAATTCCTATGTCGCTAGATTTATAGAGCCCCAAATCCCTAGATTCCCATACCTTTCAATTCCAAAATCCCAAAATTTTCAAATTGCAATTTCCCCAAATTGCAATTTTTCCAAATTTCGATATTTCCCCAAATTGCAATTTTCCCAAATTTCGGTTTTTCCCCAAATTGTAATTTGCCCAAATTTCGATATTTCCCCACACTGTAATTTTCCCACATTTCGATATTTCCCCAAATTTCGATATTTCCCCAAATTGCAATTTTCCCAAATTTCGATATTTCCCCAAATTGCAATTTTCCCAAATTTCGGTTTTTCCCCAAATTGTAATTTGCCCAAATTTCGATATTTCCCCACATTGTAACTTTCCCACATTTCGATATTTCCCCAAATTTCTATATTTCTTCAATTTGCAATTTTCCCAAATTCTATGATTCCCCAAATTTCTATATTTCCCCGAATTGCAATTTTCCCAAATTTCGATATTTCCCCAAATTGCAATTTTCCCAAATTTCGGTATTTTCCCACATTTCGATATTTCCCCAAATTTCTATATTTCTTCAATTTGCAATTTTCCCAAATTCTATGATTCCCCAAATTTCTATATTTCCCCGAATTGCAATTTTCCCAAATTTCGATATTTCCCCAAATTGCAATTTTCCCAAATTTCGGTATTTTCCCACATTTCGATATTTCCCCAAATTTCTATATTTCTCCAATTTGCAATTTTCCCAAATTCTATGATTCCCCAAATTTCGATATTTCCCCAAATTGCAATTTTCCCAAATTTCGATATTTCCCCAAATTGCAATTTTCCCAAATTTCGGTATTTCCCCAAATTGCAATTTTCCCAAATTTCGGTATTTCCCCAAATTTCTATATTTCTCCAATTTGCAATTTTCCCAAATTCTATGATTCTCCAAATTTCTATATTTCCCCAAATTGAAATTTTCCCAAATTTCTATATTTCCCCAAACTCCACCTATCCCAAATTTTCCCAAATCCCTATATTTCCCGAAATTCCACCTATCCCAAATTTTCCCAAATTCCACCAATTCCAATTTTCCCCAATTTTCTACATTCCCAAATACCTAACTCCTCTACAAACATACAGATCCCCAAAAATCCCTAAAAATCAGCCAATGAAGTCTCCTCCCCATTTATCAAACTTTTCTCAAGAAAACCAGATTGATTCTCAATTGATCTACCTCAAATTTTTTGAGATATTCGAATGCTTGAATTATCCGATATCAGGTCCATAAACATGTCGCGAATTTTGGTTAGCTATAACCACGTTATTTCCGTGTTAGGACATAGTCGTAGGATATACGACGTCGTAAATGCGCTTTATGCGCAGACACGGTTGTTGTATCTTCTCGGCTAACTGGTTAATTATGCCCATTACCACGGGTCGACGATGATTTGTTGTTGCTTCGATATTACTGATCCTTGAGAACATCGGTGGGGACTCATAAGATCATCGCATAATTCAGAGACAATTGGAGGATCGAATTATGGAAAACTGTCGTTGGTGATGAGAGGTTATGATAGGAACGTGACTGTATGACATTTTCAAATATTTGCAAATTTTTTATTAATATAGTTTGAAAATTTGTATGATCTTGCATGAATTTGTATATTTAGATTTTGGGCAAATTTGTATAATTTTGTATATTGAAATCTTGCATAAATTTGTATAATTTGGTATATTTAAATTTTCGACAAATTTGTATAATTTTGTGCAAATTTACATAATTTTGTATAAACGAAAGTCCAAATTAATTGACGCAGAGATACTTCAAAAAGATGCAGCAATTTATTGTACGAAATTTCAAAGTGATTCAAGGTATCTTAATTTATTTCCACCATTACTCAAAGTTAAAAATCATAACTGATGAGAATTATTAATAAAATTATTCACCATGAAAAGATTTTGAATCCACATTACTCTTAAAAATTAGATTAAACGAGCTTAACCTAACCCATGAAAAGTTAAGCTTGACATATCAGGCACAAATGAGTTAGTATAAATAATAAATAAGAATTGACTATAATAAATGATTTATTATAATTGAAAAATACGTTTGCGAAAGTATTGCATAGATGTTTGAGCACGTGAAGTATCGAAAAAGTAAGGTTATGGCACAAAATCGATCAGAAAGGGTGGTTAAACACCGGGGTTGAATAGAAACATCCTGAGACGGGTTTCCAGAGTCGTTAACCGCGTTATAGCAACCCATAGAATGTGTATATGCAGCCACGGAAGACATTTTGAGCCACCTTTATGGTTAACCATCGTCGTTTGAACCGATGGACCTGCACGATTTCCATTGGGTTCAATTTTCTTAATGCGATGTGCTGCATCCTCCTATATATACGCCATTTTGTGTACATAAATAGTATGTCGGTAATTGATATTTAACCTTCGGACAAACATTCGGGTCTCTTGTGAGTTGCGTTTCTATTCACTTATTTACAACCGAATGCAGTTGTGGATCATGATAAAATTTATTGCAAATTAACATGTTTGTTATTCTTTTACTTGAGAACAAGGCTTGTTTAAAAATGTGAAGTTGAGGCTTGAAGAGGAGGGGCTCTTCAAATACTAAATATTGGTCCTATTAATTATCGTATATAATTACGTAATTATAAATATAATAATTCACAATAATATAACAATACATAAATTTATTATTATTATTCATGATATATAAATCTATAAATTTTGAACATATTTCCCTTTACACACAAATTGAAATAAATTCAGAAATTAAATTGAGGAACAATTATTTACTAATTGCCATATCTGATACAAATTTATAGAGTAACAGATGTTAAAAAAATGTTGAACAATTAAACTAAAATTTGGAACAGAAAGAGAATTTGTTTGAAATAGACGAGTATATCAGCTGATAATTTTAATAAACAAGAAGTAGCGATACTATCAGCAGTAGTAGAGACGTTAGCTCGAAATTATTTGCAGCATGATTTCAAGCTACACCGATTGATTGAACGATCTCCCATAGGGTTTAGAGTTTGCAGTTTCAGTTAAGTCGAGACATCACGGGCAAGAACATTAATTAAACAGAATTGATGAAGTTATACCGAACCTGTTTCATTCGTATTCCATCATGAACGTCTCGTTGATTTCTTGCAAATAAATATTACCTCCATCGAAGCACTACGATTTTCAGGACGATGGTTATAGTTGGAATAGAATTTATTTGGGGATTATGTGAAAGGTGTTGATGTACCTAGGACTTTCATATAGGGTGTATTAAATGTCTTTGGAAAATTTGGAATTTGGGAGTTTGGGAATTTGGGAAATTAGGAATTTGGGAGATTTAGTAATTTAGGGGATTAGCAATTTGGGGAATTCAGAATTTGGGGGATTGGGAATTTGGAGAGTTGAGTTAGGGGATTTGAAGATTTGGGGAATTAGGAATTTGGGAATTTGGGGATTTGGAGAATTACCAATTGTGGGGAAATAAGAATTTGGAGATTAAGAATTTGGGGATTTGGGAATTTGGGAAATTTGAAATTTAGAAGATTGAGAATTCGGGAAATGTAGATTTAGGGGGGGAAGTGGGAATTTAGAAAATTGAGAATTTGGGGAACTGGGAATTTGGGAAATTGGAAACCTCAGATTTGAGAATTCGGGAAATTGGAAATTTGGAAATTTCCCAACTCAAAACGTTGAAGATCTAAGAATCCCCTGAGTATCTTCAGAACCCAAAAATCTTAACAATCCAGAATTTGCAAATTTATAATCTTGTAAATTTCTCTCCCACCTCCTTCAAACCCCCATAAAATTATCCCTCGTCGAGTAATTACCCTCCGAATAATTTTCCCGAAAGCCGAATCTTTTCATCAACTTCAGTTCTAGCGTGAAACGTGATCGTCTTATAGGAAAACTTTCAAGAAGAGGGTTTATTTACACGAAACACGATTAAGAAAATATCAAACTTCAATGGACGGTTCAATCGCGATCCTCTTAGGGGTCCTTTCAAATGACGTCGAGCCGTGAAATAAATTTCTCCACCGATGCGTTCATGAGAAAATGAAACTGAAAAAAAATCTCCAACCTTCTACGAACAATAAACTTAGTTTCGGTTCGACGTAGACAGCTGTTTCTAACAAAAATGAATGCATCGTTGACGTTAAAATATGTTTACCGCGTATGTGTGTGTGTACCGGTGTAATGTGATCGATGTAGGATACAGATCACTGGAAATTTTATCCAATCTGTCGTATGCGATCGGTTCTCGCTGAAAGTATCGATTTCGTGAAAGAGGATGCAAGAAATGGATTTTCTGAAACAGTAACGTTAGATGTTACAGCTAACATTTTATCTGGAACGAATCTCCTGTATCACATTTTCCATCGTATTTAAATTCAAAGGAAATTTTCTGGGAATCGTGCAATTTTCAAGTATTATAATACTTAATTAAATAAGGTATAAATTCTATAATTTGTTAACCAAATTCTGGTATTTCAATTTGACTATTCAGATTAAACATGTAGATACTTAATATTTTATATTTGGATTTGATATTCTCTGTTAAATAACATATTCGGTGCTCAATTTTAGATTTTACCTAAATTTTAAATTGCATATTATACTTCAAATTATTTATTTGCAGGGGAACAACGTTAAATCATTTTTTATTTTTAGAATAAAGGTACTTGGACAAAATTGGTGTGGATACAGAAATATACTTAATAATATCTCAAATAACTTTACTTAATCTAATACTGTAGCAGTGAACAGTCTGACTCGTGACGCACCCACGGTTCAATTATGTATTTGATAATATGAAGCTGTCAATAGTCACATTTTTCAGACCTTCATTGATGTATTTGCTAATATCAGACAGTCAATTGTGAACCTTTCCTCAGATCATCATTGATGAATTTGATAATATGAAGCTGTTGATAGTCAAATTGTCCTCAGACCTCCATTGATGTATTTGACATGAAGCAGTCAATAGTCAAATTGTCCCTCAGATCTTCATTAATGTATTTGCTAATATCAAACAGTCAATAGTGAACCTTCTCTCAGACCTTCATTAATGTACCTGATAATATCAAACAGTCAATAGTGAACCTTTCCTCAGATCATCATTGATGAATTTGATAATATGAAGCTGTTGATAGTCAAATTGTCCTCAGACCTCCATTGATGTATTTAACATGAAGCAGTCAATAGTCAAATTGTCCCTCAGATCTTCATTAATGTATTTGCTAATATCAAACAGTCAATAGTGAACCTTCTCTCAGACCTTCATTAATGTACCTGATAATATCAAACAGTCAATAGTGAACCTTTCCTCAGATCATCATTGATGAATTCGATAATATGAAGCTGTTGATAGTCAAATTGTCCTCAGACCTCCATTGATGTATTTGACATGAAGCAGTCAATAGTCAAATTATCCCTCAGATCTTCATTAATGTATTTGCTAATATCAAACAGTCAATAGTGAACCTTCTCTCAGACCTTCATTAATGTACCTGATAATATCAAACAGTCAATAGTGAACCTTTCCTCAGATCTTCATCTATGTATCTGATTAAGTCAGTCACTAGTCATATTGTCTCTCAGACCTTCGTACACGTATTCGATAACATCGACCAATCAATCAGTCCCTCCTACCCTCATCAACGTATCAGCTAATATGAATCAGTGAACTCTTGCGTCGGTTGAAACATCTGACCGAAAAGATAAATATGATATACGGCAGAAATTGCTTTGAAACTCCAGCATCCTCAGATCCGTTTCAATATCCTCTGGTCCACATCGTCCGTTCCGTCAAATTGGCCGTGTAGTCGGGACTTTTGATCGGATCGAAGAAGAAAAAGAACCGGTGCCGATTTGCCAGCCCGTGAAGATGATCTCAGAAACGCGTCTCTCTCGGAGGAACATCAAAGGACCCACACGTCCGTCCTCGAACGAGAGAGAGGTGGAGCATCGAGAGAAGGACGGATCTCGAATAATTTACTTTTCGCTCGAAAGGATTTCAATGGTATCGGAAATCTAGGTATCCCCGCGCCCCTCTGCAACCGGCTGACGTCTGCCGGCGGTAATGACGTGGATCCACAAAGGCACGAAATTAGTTTCGAACGAGATTCGATTGTACGCGAAACGACGGGGAAAAAGACGCGTGGTGAACTCCCCGGAGGGGTGGAGCCCCGGAAACCAACCCCCGTTCAACACTCGGCATTCAACGAAAACCGGCAACCAACCTGATCGGAGATGACGGAATAAGGAGAACGAAGTTATTTGGATTGACGTTAAAGAGAAACAACCTTGACTCCACCCCCTCGGCGTGCCTTCTCTTCGAGCAACCGTGATGTCTCGCGGCTTTTTCCAGACAGCTAAATATTTGAACGCCGCTGGACTTTGAAGCTGATGAAGACGGACAGCCTTCTGGCAGGTAATGGACAGCGGCTGTTTTTGAGGCGACCCGTTTAGATTTTTTCGATGGGTCATCTTTTGGGGACGATGAACCGGTTACAGATAATTCGGATAATTTTTTGAGTAATGGACAGTGAGATTGACGCTCTCAAGCTGTCTGTTTTGATTTTAGCTTTGACACGATTTCGCAGGTTGTTTGATTACGATTCTAATATTACTTGTTTAAGAAAATTTTTGTGAGGTAGTGTGGGAATTTGAGAATTTGTAGTTAAGTAATTAGGTGTTAATTTTGCAAGTAACTGCAATTGTACACAATAAGTATTTGTGGCAAATAGCAAAACTAGATTACAATAATTTGTATTAATTATGTGTAGAAATTAAGTGCTTATTTGCACCCAATTGAACGTGATAATTATTTGTAATTTTTCGGAGATAGCAATGAAGAGTTGCATAAATTATTATGATAATAGATTGCAGTAATGAGGATTAATATGTAGTCATTAAATAGTATCAATTATATGTAACAATTACATGAGCAATTTATATAATGTAATTACAGGGTAATTAATTAGACGGAACGTGACGTTTACAGATTTGATACCGTAATAGAAACTTGTAACAATTCGCAATTAATTAAACGTATTATTTGATTAATTTACATATTGTAACGTTTGAAACTTCATATGACAGAGAACTGATTAAATTTGCAACTAATTTAATTTTATTGCTGTACACAACAATTAATTGCAATTAATTACACAAAGGAGACAGTGACAGTTAATTACACAGCAGCAATTCAATCGAATTAATTATACATATTACAAAACGATTAATTATAGAAATGGAAGCACGTTATACTAATTGTAACTATAACGAAAAACTTGTCAGTTGAAGATTAAAAAGCTGGAGTGAAGGATTAGTCGATTTGGAAAACGATTTTCGTGCAAAAATATTAACACTTTTACGTGTTTTCGGCACAAAGGAAAATTGAAAATTTGGTTGAAAATGAAATTCTGAAGCAATTTTTCGACCGTGGATTTAATTGACTCTTTGACAAACGTTTTTATGAAGGTATTAACGTGTTTCGATATTTTTTCTCTGTGACGGACAGCTGACTCTTTCCAATCAATAAGTTTGGGATTTGAAATGGATATATAAAAATGTATAGATACAAGTACTTAGGAAAATAAAAAATAAATTGAAAATTTAAAAACTTGAAAACTTGAAAGCTCAAAGACTTGAAAATTTGAAAACTTGAAAGCTCAAAGACTTGAAAATTTGAAAACTTGAAAGCTCAAAGACTTGAAAATTTGAAAACTTAAAAACTTGAAAACTTGAAAATTCGAAAAATTGAAAACTTGAAAGATTAAAAATTTTAAAATCAGAAAATATACAGATATAAAAAAGAATTTGCTGAATCTACAAAAATAATTTAAAAAATGTTTGTTCAGTTTGTAAAGAATTAATCTCTCCGCAGTGACGACAGTAAATACCATAACTTGTCAGATCCCGACATATCTCTGGTGAAAAAGATTATTGCGACGTAGATCTGTTATTTTATACTCGTTTGAAAACGTACCCATACATTTGTTGAAATCCAAAAGTTACGATCGTGAGAATCTGTATTTTGTGTAACGATAAAACCTGAAATGCTTCTTTCAATTTGCTCACGTCAACATAAAGTAGCATAAGCAATGCAATTTCGCAAACGGGACAAAATTATAACTTGCAATATTTTGGATTGCAATTTTATTCATATAATGTACATTTTCATCAATGTTTTATTTAAAATGTACTAAAGAGTCCAATGCTACATACATTTATAAATTAAAAAATTTGTAAATATAATTTAAAAAAATTCATATTTGAACATATTTTACACTTACCCTTAAAAACACTAATATTTATTTGTCACCGACTTAATCTAAATAAAATACAATTACATTAAACGAATTACATCATTTTTCTTAAAAAGAAAGAATCATCCCTGAAATATTTAAAACAGCATAATTCAGTCTTCCTACAATTATTTTTATTTATCATTGATTTAAAAAAAAATACAATATTATATTATTCTTTGTTAAACCGAAAGAAAGTCTCCCTGAAGAGTAATAAATCAGCATGATTCGATAATAACCGGTTCGTACAAGAGGTCACTCGATGATCACCGTGATTGGTCAGCGTGGGTCAGGATTTAAGGTCGATTTGCAAATGATGCACGTGTTAGAGAGGGTACTGGTGCTTACGGGGACGAGCATAACCCAATATTTATACAATTAAGCCGGTGGCTGGTTGCCAGAGTGGGGTGAGAAAATTTCGTTAGGGCAATCGTAGCGTGAAACTGTTGCGTGGGTTAACCCTCCGTCAAAATGGCCCCCGACAGATCAAAGATGGCGAACCCTCGACGTCTGGCTAATTTTTGCGACAATTACGCCCAGACACGAAACATCCTCCCCGTTTCAAGAGATGGAAAGAGACTTCTGCGTAATATGCAAACTTGATTTCGGAATCTTCAGATTTTTACATTTAATAAAATTTACGATTGTTTGATTAAAGTTCAAGTGCTCAAGTTTTCGACTTTTGTAATTTTCTGACTTCCTAATGATTAAATTTTCAAATTTTCAAATTTTCAAATTAAGAAGTTTACGAATTTTCAAGTTCACAAATTCTTAAATTATATTACAAATTCTCAAGGTTGCAAACTGGGAAGTTTTTAAATGAATGATTTGCAATGTCTCTAAATTCCTAAACCTACAAATTGTGTCCCAATATTGCTAGACCTTAAAGAACATAGGTGGCTAAATCAGTCTCTAAACATTACTAAATACCCACGTCCACAAATTTCTAATCTCAAATATCCCTAGATCTCCAAATTCCTAATCTCCCATATTCTCAGATCCGTTCTTTGTTCCCAATTTTCCTGATCTTCAAATTTCTATATCCTCAACATCCCCCAACTCTAATGTTCCCAAATCCACCTTCAAATTTCAAACTTCTCAAATTCTAATGTCCCCAAAGCCTCAAACTGTCAGATTTCAAATTCCCCAAATTCCCAATACAGCCAGATTCGAAATTCCCCAAATTCGAATGTCCCCAAATCTCTACATCTCCAAATTCTAGTGTTCCCAAATCCCCAAACCCCCAAATTCCAAGATTCTCAAATTCTAATGTCTCCAAATCCTCAAATTGTCAGATTCCAAATTCCCCAAATTCCTACATCTCCAAATTGCAAACTCCCTAAATTCTAATTTCCCCAAATCCTCAAATCCCCAAATTCCAAATTCCCCAAACCACCAAATTCCAAACTCCCCAAATTCGAATTACCCCCAATACCCAACTCCCCAATTCTAGTGTTCCCAAATCCACAAACCCCTAAATTCCAAGATCCTCCAATTCTAATGTTCCCAAATCCCTAAATCTCCAAATTCCAAATTCCCCAAATCCCGAAACCACCAGATTCCAAACTCCCCAAATCCCCAAACCACCAGAATCCAAACTCCCCAAATTCTAATGTCCCCAAATCTCCAAATCCCAAAATTCCAAATTCCCCAAATCCCAACTCCCCAAATTCTAATGTCCCTAAATCCCCAAATCCCCAAATTTCAACCTCTCCAAACCTCAAAAATCCCCAAATTCCAAAATCCCCAAATTTTTGACCCAGCACAAAAGTGCAAAAATTCCCAGAATTCCCTAGAAACGAGCAACTGTGAAACCTTGTCCTCTCAACAAGCAGTATAGATTTTCCTCAGTTGCATCGCTCGGTTTTCAAACGAGCGTTCATTTAACTTTAATTCGCAATATCGAAACATTTATAAAATAAATGAATGCGAAATGAACAAAATACGAACAACCTTCATTTCGTACATGCGAAATACCGATCAAAAGTGAATAAAAATGAACGGTATAATTGAATGTTACAAAACGTACATCGATTTTATATAGATAAAGCGCGTTAATTTAAATTTGATTGGTAGAGCAATATCACTTGTAGAGAGAACGAAATTCGACAGTAATTCGGCGATGAATATTCCTTTCAATTTGTAGAGAAAAATTAAACGAATGATTGCGCCATCCTGGTTTCCCGTTCCATCTTTTACTTAATACTCGCAATTCTTCGATATTTCACGTAAAATTGCCCTCATGACCGAGCACGATTCAACGAGTATTTCTGAACGCAGGAAATCCGATTTAAACTGTCGTTTGTAAAGCAAATGAAGCATTCGGAAAATTGTGGCACGCAATTACTATGTTCAAAATTGCGAACGATTTTTAAAATGTATTCACAGTTCCAATGTTCCCCACAATATTCCGAAGGTTACCAAAACCGCGAACACCAAATCTCAGAAGAAGAATGGTTAATTCAGCGTCATTCGCCGAAATACACAACTTCCTGAATTTTCATAATTCACAGGCACAGAAACTTCTTCATATTCTCCCGAGTTTCACGTAAATTTTCAAACTTCCTCTTGATAAATATCTCACACGCGCCAAATATAGAACTATCGTATTAAAAAATCAGTTTGTGATCCTTGTAATAGCAAACTTTCTCTAGCGAACTCTGCACGCAAATTCTCGATTATGAGGTAACAAATCAAGCTTAAATTTCAACATTTACTTATGTATATTCATCATTTTATTGTACTTTTAATGACAAAGTGTGTTAAGTTCTAATTGACACGTGTGTAAGGTTATGTAACATTTCTTCGAACATTTATTTTTTAACATAATAAAAATTATTTAAACTAGAATAATTATTTAGGCTAGAGCAACAATGATTATGTTACTGTTAATATTAAAAATAATCATAAGTCACTCATAAGGTAAACAATATATAAGTGTGTAAAGTTATGTAACATTTCTTCGAACATTTATTTTTTAACATAATAAAAATTATTTAGAATAGAATAATTATTTAGACTAGAGCAACAACGATCACAGTTAATATTAGAAATAAAAGTAACTCATAAGGTAACATATGACAGCACAACAACATATCATTTGAAAGTTTGTAACAATAATTGTTCTTATGAGACTGCAGATGTCAACACTAGATTTAGTTAAAAATACCATACCAATTTCAAATCGTACAAAATTGCATTTGTCAACGAAACAAAATAAATTGCGAGACAAGGGTAGAAAAATTGAATAAAACCGCTTTGTCATTTCCCAAGTGCAAACTGTTAAATGTTAACAAAATAACAAGTACACAAAATTATCTACAAAACAGAAGAGTTGGAAGGGTTGTAAAACATGAACAGTCATCTGTCGAGCGTAGAATGTTAACAAAACACCGCGAGCAAATGTACAAAACATAAATTATTATTTACGAAACGAAAGAATTGAAAGAGCGAACTCGGGGGTGTAAAAGGTAAGCAGAGTGATGCGAGCGGTTCTATTTGTTCATTTGGTAGGACGGGAACACGGGTCATCGGTGACACCTGTTCCTGCAAGTAAATCACAGGACAGGTGGTGGACACACTCTCGTCTCTTTTATAAACGAGCAGGGGCGCAGAGGGTCGGGGGATGACGAAAATAGTGGCGTTGAATAGAGCCGCAACTCCACCCACCTGTTCCATCGGTCAACGAGAACTGGTAGCGGGTTCACCAAGTCCCTCGGCCACGGATTTCAGAGCGAGTTAAACGCCCCATGGAGCCACAATCGAAGGATTAAAGGCTATTCCTTTGCATTCGCGGAACATCTACCTTCCCCGACGATGGATACCTTCGTCACACCAAAATGGCCGCTCAACAAGTGGCTACCTGCCGATATTCTTTTTTCCCCGCGATTTTTAATCAAATTTTACTTTCACGACGTACGAATTTTTACTTGAACCTTCGGTGAAAATCATTTTTAAAGAATATAAATAATTTAATATGTGAAACATTGTGCACTGTTATTTATCGAAAAACTTGCCACTCAAAGTGGTAACAAAATATTTTCTTTAACTTGTACTTTCTTGGTAATGGTTTTGATACTAGTGACTTCTTGATATCACTTTGTAAAATATTTTTTGATATACTTTCTTAATATAAAATTTTGTCTGTTTTGGGATTATGAATACAATCAGGGAACTGAACATTAATTTTGCTAAATAATTTACATTTGGTTATGATAGATGGAGAGGATAAGAGAATATTGTTGTTTTTGTGATAAAGAAATTATTTTGTAAAAAATAGTACATTTTGTTAATGCAAATAAAAATGGGGTGACTAATGTGGATGTAGGAAGTGGAGGACCATGATTGATAATTGTTAACAATTTTGTTGGATTATTTATATGTTTTTAGTATGTGTGCAAGTTTAATGAATTTATTAATTAACATTGATAATTTACTTTAGCTGCAAATTACTGAATTTGCTATTAAAATTTGAAGGGCTGTGAATTATGCGTGTAGACTGTAAATTGATAAAGTATGATTAAAATATTATAATAATAAATAATACTTTATAACTGGAAAAGTAAGGTATTAAAAAATAATGTTTACTACCCTCGAATTCAGAAAGTGTTTGTCAAAACTTATCAAGCTAAAAATAAAAAAGAATTGTAAAACGAAAAAAGTAACTGAAAGCTAATATTAAAGAATGTAATCATGAGAGACCATTTTTTAATAATAATAAAACAGATTAAACAAGACATACGAATAATGAAAGCGAGAGAGTGTCAATAAATGTGTTCAGAGGCGAGAATCGATACCGAAACAATTTATTAAATAAGCAGTTAAATAAACAAGCAATGATTGACAGGAACAGAAGCCATCAAATTATATAGCTTTATCAAAGTCTCTGGCGAACGTTTCCCTTTTCGCGACAGGCTCACGGCAGCGAGCAAAGTTGCGCGAGCAGAAATTAACAATTTAGCTGGCTGTGAACGTCGGACCAGGGGTGGTTTCGATTTATCCTTTGACGCCGTTCCCGCTGCTTCCACGGCAAAACGGTTCCCGTAATTTCGAACTTTAAGCCTTTCTCGTCCGATATACAGGCGGTTCCCAACGAGTCTGCAAACAGTCATTCGACGACAACCGACATTTACACCTGGCTTTCGGCTACTCTCATTTTGTGCACGCTTTCAGTGCGTACGGACGCATTTCATTAATCTCGCTCGATTCACTGCGGGTCACGTTTGATCCGCGCTTTCAATCACGAAAAAGTTCAATGGATGAATAGAGGGTTGCTATAATTAAAGTTTTATGGCTCGGATTTATTATTTACTGGATATTACAATTTTTTGTTTCTGGGCTTTTTAATTTTTGGAAGATTTGGGAGTTCTTCAAATATGGAATGTTTGGAATTGAAATTTTGAAAATTCTTGAAATTGGAAATTCGGAAATTTGTCAAGTTTCAAAATTCTGACGTTTCCAAATTGCTAATATTCCAAATTTTCCAAGTTTCAAATTTCCAAATTCCCAAATTTCCCAATTTCAAAATGTACCAATCTCCAAATTTCCCAATTCCCAATTCCCAATTTCCCCAATTCCTAATTTCCCCAATTCCCAATTTCCCCAATTCCCAATTTCCCCAATTCCCAATTTCCCCAATTCCTAATTTCCCCAATTCCCAATTTCCCCAATTCCCAATTTCCCCAATTCCCACTTTCCTCAATTCCCACTTTCCCCAATTCCCAATTTCCCCAATTCCCAATTTCCGTAATTCCCAATTTCCCCAATTCCCAATTTCCCCAATTCCCAATTTCCCCAATTCCCAATTTCCCCAGTTCCCAATTTCCCTAATTCCCAATTTCCCCAATTCCCAATTTCCCCAATTCCCAATTTCCACCAATTCCCAATTTCCCCAATTCCCAATTTCCCCAATTCCCAAATTTCCCAATTCCAAAATTTCCAAATCCCCAAATCCCCAAATCCTCAAATTCCCAAATTCCCAAATTCCAAAAATTCCAGAATACAAAATCCGTGAACCGCAAAATTTCGGTGGCTGAGAAATGCTCCCTGATCCATATTAATCACCCTCGATCGGAATAATTTAAAAGTTTCCATTGCTCAAAGGGAATCGAGCTCATTAACCGGGTAGATCCACATTTTACCTTTGCACGGTCTTTGTACGAGCAAGAAAGAACGGAAAGTTTAATCGTCAAGTAAATCCACCCCTAACGGTGAACGTCTCGTGAGCTGAGAATCCTCGAAGGGCAACTTTTCCCGAGAGGGTAAAAAACGCAGTAGCCGGTGTATTTTATACGGTGAACCCGGTACGATGTCTTACACGAGGAACTTGTGTTACATTCTTGCCCGAAGAAAGGATTTTCGGCTGACAAATGGCGGTCGAAGTAATGTATTCATTGCGTTCACTGAGGATCAAAGGATCGTGTTACGTTTTCTTGCACTTTTTGCACCGGGGTACTTTAACACGTTCGTTATCGTCGATATTTTAATTCATTTAACATTCTATTTTGTGGTTCTTTTAGTATATTGCATTATTCTTTTATTGTATATTGTAGAGGATGTTAAATTATTTTTATGTTGGCATGTTGACTTTTGCAATTTTTAGAAAATTTTCAATTTAGGTATTTTAGGATTTGCGGATTTGGCGATAGAGGGATTTAGGGAGATGGGGGTTTAGGCAACGGGGATTTAGGGAGACGGGGATTTACGGAGATGGGGGTTTAGGGAGACGGGGATTTCGACAGACGGGGATTTACGGATACAGAGTTAAGGAGACGGGGATTTACGGAACGAGGATTTAGGCATACGAGAATTTAGGGAGAAGAGGATTTCGGGAGACGGGGATTTAGGGATACAGGGATTTAAGGATACAGGGATTTAGGGATATAGGGATTTAGAATACAGGGATTTAGGGATACAGGGATTTAAGAATACAGAGATTTGAAAATTTGGGGATTTAGGGATTTGGGTATTTGGGGATTTTGGAATTAGAAAATTGTAAGAATTGAAAACTTAGAATTCGAAAAATGAAAACTGTAATAATTCGAAAATACCTAAATTAAAAAATCCAGAAACAGATTTCCTATCTTGAAACATAAGAAATAAAAAAATGTCAAACTTCGAAGCCCGCAAATTAAAAAATCATTGAATTATCTCCCCGTCTCTGAATCACGTGACGCACTGGGTCAACGACGCCCCCATTCAGCCGTAAAAACGGTAAAGTACGTCTAAGATATTTCATGTTGCCCACCAGAGTATCATTTCTCTTTATTAGAAGGCTCTAGTTTCTTAAATAAAAAGAATTAATTTCCACATGTAGCCAACTTGCACGGAGGGGAAAAGTTTCCGGCTCTTTCGAAAGCAGTTTCAGTTACCATCTGCTGGCCGGTTCAAGCGGAATTAAAATGAAATTTTAATACGGATATTTACAGGTTTCCACCAACTGTACTGTACCTGGGACGCGTTTTATCCCCACAGGTATCTTTTCTTCTTGCTTTCGTTCCTTTTTTTTATTTCTACGGCATAATGAACTGGTAAATTTACTTCCATTAAGAGGTTCAGTACTTCTGCTCCTTTTATTTCACTTTCAGATGTTCAAGTTTTAACCTCTGTTTTCATCTTTCCGGCAATGAGTATCTACGAAGTAAACAGGTAATTATGAAACGTAATATTTTGTATCGGTTTTTGTTGCTGTTTATTCATTTTCACTTGTCGAGTATTATTAACCTGATAAACAAGTAACTTTTGTAATAAGAAACGAAATTGAGGGATGTTATAATAAGGTACATTTCTGTGTATTATTTTAATGAGTATATTATTTATTTTAATAAAGTACAATTCTCCTCAAGAACAAATGCTTTGAAACAAAACATGTTTTTTAATTTTGATCAAACTTTTCACTGTTGTCTCGTATTAACCTAATAATTTTGCAAGTGAAATAAGTATATTTCCCTACTGTTACAAAATGTTTGAGTGTTCAATCTCCTCCATTAATTTAAAACAATTTTATATTTATTTCATTCTTAATATTCCGTTTGAAAGAATTTATTCAAGTATACAACTTCATCAAATTATAAAAAATAGTATTAGAAATACTTAATGTTTGTGTGTATTTAAAGATTAAAGTAGAAATGAATTGTATGCATTTACAAACAGATGTGTAACATACGTTTCTGCAACAAACGAAACACATGCCACAAAACCATAGTGAGGTAAAACGTGCAACAAAGTTGATATGGTAGCAGTAGAAACAAAGTTAAATAAGGTATTCAGGTATTCCATTCGTCTGGAGATATCCGTTATTTCCAGCACGATGGGCGAGTAACAACGTCTCTCGGAACATGGAAGAGCCCTTGAACGATCGCTCCGAGGAAAAGCTTCGTGCGAGTTGGAACTAGAATCCGCAGGAACTTGCACGCCATCGATAACAACAGCAACCCTCCTATTTCTCTTTTGCATAAGTAGACGTAGCCGTTGGGTTTTGATTATTGTTCTAGCCTACATCTGGAGAGCATCCAATCTCGAATCTCTCGAATATCAATTGTCTCTTTCGCTCTGTTCGCTTTTCGATGCGTTCCATCTGGATCGCTTTGATAACGCTTGAAACATCGTTCGGTTGTTTGCCGAACGCTGTTACGCTCATCTTGATCGATGCACACCTGTCTTATCGTACTCGGATACTACTAAATGCTCTACCTGATTCTGGCCGATTTCTGCACTAAAATATTTAGCTCCCCAAATTTATTAGGTTACGAAGGTATACATTTTCAAATTTATAAGCTTTCAAGTGCTTAGGCTCTCAAGTTTCCAAGTTCCTACGTTTCAAAGTTCTCACATTTTCAAGGTTTCGAATATTCAAGTTATAAGGCTTCATCGTGTTGTAAAGTTTGGTACAGCAACACATTCCCAATTTCAAACTAAATGAAAATCACGATAAAAATCGGAGGTATTGCGATAGGTCTCATACTACTTGTCTGACTACTTCAACCTTGTACTTATTCTGTCACCTATACATATTAATTGTGCAACAATAAATACTATTTGTGTGATCAGTTGGCTGAGCTACTTGTCTGACTACCTGTCACATACTACTTGTCTGACAACTCGCCTATACTACTTGTCTGATCACCTGCGAATACTACTTGTCTGGCTACCTGACACATTCTACTTGTCTGACCACCTGAATATACTACTTGTCTGGTTACTTGCTTATACTACTTGTCTGACTATCTGACAAATACTACTAGTCTGACCACTTACCTATACTACTTGTCTGGCTACTTGCCGATACTACTTGTCTGACTATCTGACAGATACTAGTTGTCTGACTATCTGACACATTTTAATTGTCTGGCCAATTACGTATACTACTTGTGTGATCACCTATAAATGCTATTGACTATGCTTGTCTGACTACATGACACATTCTACTCGTCCGACTACTTGCCTGTACTTATCTGATCATCTGCATATACTTGTCTGATTACTTCTGTACTCTACTTGCCTGGTTACTTATCTATGCAATGTGTCTGACTACGTCCCTTTATTACTTGTCTGGCTACTTACCTATACTACTTGTCTGACTGCTTATGTATATTTGTTTGGAATTTTATACTATTTGTCTGGGTACCTATACTACCTGGCTCATCTGTACTAATTATCTATCTACTCATTTCATCACCAATAACCTGTCTGACTGAAAACTATATATGTCTGATCTCACACTGTTTATATGACTATATACTTGTGCTATCTAATTACCTGTCTAATAACTTCTAATTCTAATAAATAACACTAACTAGTTAACATCAAATAAAGATCGTTAAACGAGTCAGTTATTCAAAGAGAAAGAGAACCACTGAAGGTTAGATGTGTTTTGTCAGAGAACATCTGACGGCGATCGAGCAGCTGATAAACAAAGAGGATCCGAACGAGCGAACGCGACACACCTGGCGTCTCGACAACGAAAAATCTTCGAACCACTCGTAAGATTATTTTCCTTGGTGCTCGTTTTCGCCCGGATTTATGCCCGTGAGCAGTTGCCAAGATATCCATCCGGTGCAACTCGCTTACTGGACAAACACTTGGCTCGGCTTAAGGGAAGCTCAGCGTCCGAGAACCGCTGCTTCGTGTGCACCGAAATAACTTTCGCAAACAATGGACAGCGATTCTTCACGGGCACGAAACAAAATTGAGCTCGTTGGAGACTGTTTTCGAAACGGCGACTTACATTGCCTTCCATAAGTATTAAGCAACTGCTGCTTCCGACGGTGTAAACGCTTCCGTACGAAAGATTTTAGAGTATATTCATAAATTAATCTGAGAATAATATGAGATGATATAGTTCACGATTTCTTTACTAAAATATTGCGAAATAATTTCAATATCAAAAATTAAGAATAATAAAATAAAAGACGGGAGACATGAATTTCTAACAATCTGAAAATCTGTAAATTTAGAAATAAAAAATTTGGAAGCTCAAGAGTGGAATACAAATACGTGTTCCCTTGAGAGCTTGTTAAAACAAACTAGCCTGCGCAGAGACCCTTAATTACCATCCGGCACTTAGTTGGACGTTCTAAAAGGGTGTCCTCGGTGATCATCCTCCGGCGAAGTTAACAAATAATGAAGAAGTAACGAAGCATTAAGCGTCAGATCGAAAAGCACGAACGCAATGTTCTGGCCGGTGTATAATGACTTCCGAGCGTATTTCGTGCAAGCC
The DNA here is from genome assembly GCA_036983795.1 of Megachile lagopoda. NCBI lineage: Eukaryota > Metazoa > Arthropoda > Insecta > Hymenoptera > Megachilidae > Megachile > Megachile lagopoda. Next base: position 4,594,504 of record CM072794.1, read on the forward strand.
AATATTTGCACGTGCTCCGCTCGACGAGGGGGTAATTAATAACCTGTACGAAGACAAATACACGAAACGTGTGACAAATGAATCGCCGCCGTGCAAACCGGCGTTCGTTCCCGCGTCTCTGAATGGACCTTGGTATTTGCTTTTTACAGGGCTGAATTTTCGGTTGTCGCGTGCGAGCCGAGTGTTGAGCGTCAAAAACTCCCAAACGCCGCTGTTATCGCCCGTTGAAAATAGTTTATCGCGCCGACGACCGAACACACGCACACGTACGCATCAATCGCGACAATTTGCATCTGAAATGAGATTCGTATGGTCGGTTGTTGCAAACGTGCCGTAACGCGAATTCCTGTTACTCGGTCTGCTCGTTGACCAAACGGTGGTCGACGTGCAGGAAGCTGATTTCAGGAAGTGGACACTCGATTTTGCGTGAGAAACGCTCTCAGCTTTTTTACGCCTCACTTGTTGTGGCAATTTTTGGTCCACGAAGTTTTTATTGAAACGCGCAAATTATTTTGTTTTATTTCAATATGTCACAGCTGAGTGTTTTCATATTTCAGTTAACTTTGTGGGTTTTTGGAATTTATGAATCGTGTTTGGCTAATTTTTATTCGCACTTTGTGTTCGAAAATTATTTCATTTATACTTATTAATTTTTATGTCAAAAACTTGCCTGATACATTACTGACATTTATCTGTATTTCAACACATAAATTAGGAAACTAGTTTCAATTTTTTAAATATTCCTTTATTCTAACATAAAAATAAAAAAAATTGATTTCACGTATTAATAGAGGTCACTCGAGTTTTAACACAAAATTTATTCAATTTCTTTATACAGCTCTGAGTTGTTTATCAAAAAGAAGCCTTTGTATTTGTTAGCAGTGCTTTCACGTATTTTAACACAAAAACTGCAAAATTTTATTCATTCTTTAGCTTTCCAATTGAACACAAGTAACAAAAATAACTATTGAAAATTTGTCTACCTTTCAAAAATTTAATTCTATAACACAGCATATCCAGTTACATTTCAACGCAAAAGTTAAACGAATAGCGAGATTTTTTAACTAGATCCCATCAGTGTTCTGAAGCATTTATAACAATGTTTCGAAACATTCACAACAGCGTATTGTTAACACCTGTACCAACAGCGGCAGTCGAAAAAAATAGACTGGTGAACAATGTTCTGTAAACGTGGATGCATGTATAATAGTTTTCAAATATTTAGAGGAAAAGTATGGAGCCTGTTGTTACGTATGTAGAAGTTCATTTCTGGCATGAGAGTTTTCGACCACAATTCGTAGGGCAACCTCAAAATCACACGCTTTGGGTGCCCAATCGCAGTTCCGCTTCTATTTTTTACAGTCCTTTTTCAGGATGGTAGTTGCATGAGTGATGGATCCATGTCGCGTGTGTACACGTTGGTGTAAATCACGGGAAACGCCGGGAAAAAAAAGAAATAAACGGAACGATAAACTCAAAGCGTTCGTATTTGTCACACCTGATACGCAAACCCAGTGTGCAGCTACACAACGCAAGGAAACGATCGATCGATTTAGCGGCGATATCGTAAATCGGTTGATTTCGTTCAGAAATTGTTTCAAATAAAATCCAAGCATAGAACAAATCTTTACTATGTATATAAGCTAACAGGAGTTTGCAGAATAAATAAGAAGAAAGTAAATATATTTGATAATTAATTGAAAGTAATATTTATACAATGCATGTTTATAATGGATATGACAAATATAACGTTATTTATAACAAATAATTTTCATTCGAATGAATATGAGAGACAATGATGACACAAACTGGGAGAAAAGCAGCACCCCATCGGAGAACATAATTACCACAAAAACGGAAATGACTGCACCGTTGCTGGCTACTTAGAATGAAGATCGATCGTGTACACGCTCGTAATCGGTTAAAGGAAAGGTTATTTCCCTTGCAACGGAATTCATCAAACCCACGCCTTAAGGTCGACTCGAGTTTCCGCGTTAATGCTGCATCGACCCGACGGAAATTTGAACACCCTTCGTGTTGTGGTTCCAGGAAAAATAAAAAAACTGCAGCTAACAGAGGGAAAGCATGATCGAAGTTTATGGGTAATCATTAACTCAGGATGAGTTGGCAAATGATGTTTAGATAGGAACAAAAAATTGCTACTTTTATTAGGGGATTGTTTGGATAACATGTAACACTCACATTGTGATAACAGATGCTTGACACATTAATGTGTAATCGAAAACGTGATAAAAAATTATAGATGATGAGGTAAGTAGTATGAGCAGGTAGTCAGACAAGTAGTAGTAGCAGAGAGTAAGACAAGTAGTGCACAGAAGTAGTCAGACAAGTGGTATTAACTGGTAGCCAGACGAGTAGTATAAACAAGTAGTCAGACAAGTAGTATGAGGAGGTAACCAGACAAGTAGTATAAGCATATGATCAGAAAAGTAGTCTTAGCAGGTAGTCAGACAAGTAGTAAAGGTACATGATCAGTCCAGTAGTATAAGCAACTAGTCAGACAAGTACTATAAACCAGTTGTCAGACAAATAACGTAGATAGATTCGCAGCCAAGTAACATAACAAGATACATAATTCAAACTTGAAGTGATAGACTGCTAATCAACTGGTATTGGTAAATGGTCAAACGAATAGTTTGAATGAGTGGCTAGATAAGTAGTATCAGTCAGTCAGACAAGTAGATTGAGTGTGTGATTAGCCAAGTAGTGTGAGTTAGTCAGACAAGTAATATGGATTAGTGGTCAGACAAGTAGAATGGGCGAGTGGTCAGACAAGTAGTATGAGTTAATCAGACAAGTAGTATGAGTGTGTGGTTAGGCAAGTAGTGTGAGTTGGTCAGACGAGTAGTATGAATGAGTAGTCAGACAAGTAGAATGGGTGAGTGGTCAGACAAGTAGTATGTGTTAATCAGACAAGTAGTATGAATGAGTGGTCAGATGAGTAGTATGCGTTAACAAGAAAATTAGTATCAGTGAACAGGAGAAGTAGTATAACTAGTACTCAAACAAGCAGTATATATCGAATAACATGTTCCGCTGCCCCCAAACACTAAAAATTTCATTTCCGCGGACAACCACATGCCACGAGCGTTTGATTCAACGGCCATAACACCCAACATACTCAAAAGTTCCCAAAACGCGAGCATGTACCCAGATGGAGTTCCCCACAAGTTAAACATGCCGAATGTTACCACCGAAAAGTTTCACCGATTTAAACTTCTAAAACTAGTATTAGCCTAAAACGTAGATACCCCAGTAACGTTCTCAGATTACGTAACCAGGTTTCGGCGCGACGGCTTAAGCAAGGGTGGATTTTTTTAAGAGAATCTCATTCCGTGGAAAGCAACCCTTAATCCAGCCTAGTCGAATTCATTATAGATCAAGCCCAATTGAGAGCAGCAAGACATTCCAACGCTTCTTAGCTCTAATTAGAATCGTGAATTTTCCCGCGGATAAGACGGAGCACACCAGGAAACTCTTAATCCCGATGGGTAACGAAGTAGTCAAAGTCGTCGGGTGGTCCTTAACAAAACCGACGGGACGAGGGATCGCTGACAATCACGGGGCCATCTAATTAACATATCATCGCAGCGATTTTAATTATCTCGTTCGTGGACGGGATGGGGAACAATGGAGCCACGGAATCGGAAGAGATGGAACAGGTACCGGTCGGTAATTAATTTCGCGACTTAGTCAAGCGGCCAGGTAAGTTAAGTGCTCGGTAATTAATCACCGCTTCGCCTCTACTCGTGGTTCTTTCGCGCTGGTTATTTCGAGTATCAGGCGTCGGGCTAGCAGGCTTTTTCCTTTCTTCCTCGGCGTCTGATAGCGATCCATTCCGTGAGAATTCGCTCGCGTTCCGTCGAGCATGCGTCTAATCGTCACGCTGCGAAATTACAACGAATTTCCCGGGGCCCAGCCATAATTTACGCCCGCCCCTGAACACGACATTCCGACCCTTTATGGCCAGCTACATCCATTGAATGTCAAATGAGAACGGGTCACTCACCCGGAAACAGCCTCCACTTTTCTGATCCTCGGGCAACGACATTCGTTCCTACTCGTGAAATTGCAGTTTAGCAACTTTTCCCCAACTGTTTTCCTTCGATTTCGGTCCACTAATTTTATTTCATCGATTAATCAAGAAATCACACAGGGATTTGGACCCAGTACTTTTATTTTTTAGGAATTCTGAAATTAAAACATTATGCACATACAAGCACTCTATATTTTCAAATATTGAATTGTATAATTATACCATTACGTTTATAATAATTATATGAGACATACATGTATTTATGTTTATATTAATGATACATGAAGGAAATATAATTGCGACCATATTAATTTTATATGAAGAGTATGTACAAAGACAATAGAGTAGTTAAGCATAGATGTTCACAATTTTAAAATCGATCGAATTTTCAATGATATCAAAAAGAGCTGATTGAACAAGGTAATAGAAAGTGTTCGATCGAATAATAAAAGGAAAAGAAAGGATCCTCCGATGCTACTAATCAGTCTATCGAGATGACCAAAGGATCCTTTCATCTCGAGTCAGCGGTGGCCTAAAGAAACGCGAGCGGAAATTAATGAGCCGTTGCTACACACCGCATCGATTTCTATTAATTCCCGCGTTATCGGAAACGCGTTTATGACGAAGGAAAAATAGTAAACGAGTTCGAACGCCGATGCATCGATCGGATGCGCGACCTCGCGTGTAATTTATCGCCGTGCCTGTCTGTTCCTTCTCGACGGGCATCTGTCCGCGCGATTCATCATCGTGCGTCGAACCGGCGGGAAAATTTGTTTCTTCGAAATTTTCACGGTCCATTATGCATCACGGATCCGTTCTTCAGAAACAATGTTGCCGGAACTTCGAAATTTACATTCGAACATTTGTTTTCCTTAACGTGCAAGAAAAGAAATCGTACATACGCGCATAAATCACGGTATTCTTTGAGGAAAATTTAAATAATCTTGCAATATGAAACGCATGCGCAGTCGGTACTGATAAACTATACTTATGCGCAGTCATGTTACCATATACTATTTTAGTTTATTTTGGTATGTCAATTTTACTGCGCATGTTTACTGCTTTCAATTATTTACTGCGCATTGGATTACTGTTCTAGGTTACGGTCATTTAGATTTCGAGATTACTGACAGTTTTTAATTGAAGCTATAGTTACTTATAGGAGGTTCTGTAATATATTAGGACATTATTAAGGCATGATATGCAAGAATGAAGTACATTATGTTGATGTACTGAGAAGGTACACTTTTAATCGAATATAATAACAAAAGTATGAGATTCACGTAGGAACTCATGTAGGCGGCCATCTTGAATATCTGCCATATCAAGGCAGCCAACGTAGCATCAATTTAACTCTGCCTAATTATTATATTATGTGATAAACAGTGTGTATATATTTTAGCAAAGTAGTGTACATACATGTTACTGAAACTACTGTGTATATGATGTTTCAGTAATATGTATGCACATATACATATGTATACAGAGTAACATATGCAACATATACAGGGTGGTCCATCTCTACTGTTATTTAAAAATATACAAGAAAGTGTGCCAACAAAAAGTTAAAATACTTCAAATAAGACGACCCAAACCAAGCTATCAAGGTCACTTCCAAAGTGACATTGTTTTAAACTAACATCTCGAGGTGAACACTGTTAAATAAAAGTATAGTATAAATTTAGTTCATTTTCTATGGAAGATTCATCAGGGATACAGACCGAGGGCAGACCTCGTCGAGCGTTACGCGATAAATCACCAACGCACCGCTGTCGTGTCGTAATTACGTGGCAGCTAATTACGAACTGGCCACGAGGCTCTTTTCTCGTGCACAATCCACTGTTTTCCGACCGAACGACCCCTGGAATCTTGATATTTCGCTGGCCGTTGCGTCGAGTTGTTTTCAGACGGGGTAACGCGACGAAACAACGTTGGGATCCGCGTAAAAAGCGGTTTCGAGTAGAGCCGTAGGCAGCGAGTCGAGTGCAAGCTGCGAGCGCTATGTACATCGGTGAGCAAGCATTTTTCCCTGTTCTTGTCAGACAGGGTCGATGTCCCGAATTCCCCCGGGACTCCAGCCGATCCGACAGATGCTGCGATCTACCTACATGACCGTGAGAAAAACTTGCCAAATAGAACTTCCGATTCCTGCCACCCGACGAGCTTAAATTGACAATTGCATACTTATTTGATTTCCTCTTCGAAAATATGTGGGAACTCACCGGGGGAAATCGTGGTGCATGCTACGGAAATAACTGATACGCTTTATTCATATTTGTTGGTTATGCAACACGATTTTTGTTACGTTTATGATTATTTGAACTATGATATTTTTTTGGAAGATTTGAGTCGCATTAATATCATGGGTTAGCGACTGTCTAAAGTAAGTGTACGTGGATCGAAAGGACAAGAAATAAGGTGAAAATTGGGAGTTTTAAATTGTGAATTTTGTTTATATAAAAATTCTACAATTTCGAAGTTACAACATAGAAAAATTACAAAATTCGAAAATCTCCCCAGAAACACATGCATTCTAAAAGCAAAGCGACATGCATCGTGCAGAGAATCACGCGAGGAATTTCGTAGAAATTCCAAAATAGCCCGAATCTTGTCTCCCTTTTTCTGCGGGACGCAGAAAAGTCTGAGGTAGAAAAAGAAGAAGCTCGGAATGCGGGCAACATATTTTCATTTCAGCGTCCTCGTTCGTTTTTCTCGATCAGCTGCGACAGAACGTCCGAGCTTTTCGCGAGTGGTTTCCCCTGGAAGTGGAGTTGGCCAAGCATAAATCGGCCAGCACAGAAAACTCTAAGTCCGCCGAGGAGTCTGCTTAAAAATGGAGAAAGTTAAATACAATTTCCAACTGGTAATTCGGGCGGGTGGCGAGGAAAATCCTCGCGGACTTCGTTAATTTTCTCTCGGTCAAACGATTGCGTCTTTTCGACGAAGGAAAAAGTTTCGCCACTTCCCGTGACATCGGCGATTATTCGACTAACAAACCACTTTGCGAGCTATTTACCTTCTGTGTTGACGGTAAGTGTTAAAATTAATGTATTTCATGCTGAATGTTTATCGTATAATACATTACCTCTTCATGAACTACCGCTTCTCTGGAGTTCGAATTACACAGCACAATGTGTGACAATTCATGTGTGACAATCAGCAAATATCTCAACTTGTCAGTACATATAGTTAATCCTTAAACTTCTCAGGACATTTAATTAATTTGTCCAATTTCTCAGTGCACGTACTTAATTCTTTAATTTATACTTCCACATAAAGTTAATATTCGCACAAATGTATTTCTTCAACTTCTCCATTAAATAATTAATTCAACTAAATGTATAAATTCAGTGAATGCATAAATTCACCTCAGCAGGAACGAAATGAAATTTGAATACGTTGAACCAGAAAGTAGGTACGATTTAACAAATTTTATTACCGTATTACTTCGTGAGCTGAGTTTACGACGATTATTCGTAGTATTTGCGAACGAAGCCAAGATTTTAGAGTACGTACCAAATGGATGATGAAACGTTGTTAATATGTTTGCTCGGTAGGATTCAATTTGGAATTTTGCATACCAGATAGGTGGATTGGGATTTGGAACTCGAAACTCGAGAATTACAGCTTCGCATTTCGAAGTTGGAAATGGTTCCTTCAATCCTGAGATTTGGGATTTAAAGTTTGTTGCCTGGGACGTGAAATCGTTCCACATATCTGCACGTCACTTTTTACGTTCTCGTTACATCAAATAATATTAAATAGAAATCACAAGAACGATACGATTCCTTAACTCCGTTGCATTTTATTTGGAAAATGGCCAAGTTTCAGTTTAAGACACGTTTAAGACAAAATGTTAAATTATTAAATTATTAAGAAATTGTTAAATTGTTCACAAGATGTTCATTTATTTGAACTTCTTCATTCAAATATATAAAACGATCCATTAAAAACACCCTTAAGGTCCCATAAAATGCTTTGAAACCCGAAGAAAGCCATTTTCTTTTCCTTCGCCATGAAAGATCTCCAGCAACGAGTTTTCATATATTCTCGATGAATTTCCATTCGCATGCATTCAGCAGCCAATGGAGAACCGAACCGTCTGATGGCCTCTTTTTTTAAGTACAAACAATCAGCCATTCCCTGTTATAGCATCACGACCCAACAAGATGGATACCAGCTTCTCCAGCCTCTATTTCCGGTTGGAATACAACGGAAGACCGATTGAAATAATATGAGAATCAATTTCGCTCTCCGCGCAGCGTCTACGTGGTTCTCGCTCGGTGTATTGAAAATCAATTTAGTCGTCGTTGATTTTACTTCGTTGATTTATTTCGCATTCTCCTATCTGTCTTTGTCTCTAGACCTTTTTTAGACGGGTAAAATGTGCTTGGAAATTTATGAAATTGAACATTATAAAATTGAAGAATTTGCAAGTACTGAAATTTAGAATGTGAAGACTTAAAAATTATATTCCTAGATCCCGAAATCTCTAGATAGTGAAATCTCTACATTCCGAAATTCCCATATTCCTAAATCCCCAGACTCCGAAATACTTATATCCGGTAATCCCTAGAATCCGAAATCCCTAGATCCGAAAATCCCTAGATCCAAAAATCCCTAGATCCCGAAATCTCTACGTTCCGAAATCCCTAGATTGCTAATTCCACGGATCCCGAAATCCCTAGATCTCAAAATCCCTAGATGCAGAAATCCCTAGATCTCGAAATCTGTACATCCCAAAATCCATAGAGCCGAAATCCCTAGATCCCGAAATCTTTACATTCCGAAATCCCTAAGCCCCGAAATCCATAGATCTCTAGATCCCTAGGTCCCTAGATCGCAAGATCCCGAAATCGCTATACATCAGATATCCCTAGACCCCACATCCTCACATTTATATCCTTAGATACTAAAACCCGAGATCCCCTAATTCGAAAATCGTCAGTAAATTCAACACATAAGATCTCCCTAATTAAACCTAAAATATCTTCCCAATTAAAATTGCTAATGACGTAAATAACTTAATTCGCAATTCACGTCCGATACGTTCGAGCACTGTTTCTATGCAAGAGTTAATTAAAACGAAGAGAAAAATCGGTAAAAGCGACAGTCCCGTAGGTATGCAAGTAGCGAGATTTCGCAAGCACAGCTTCATTTGGGAAACGCGAACTGCAACTTCGATAGTGGCACTGTAACGAAGCTCCTTCTCATTATGTTGCGGCAGGGAACGGTGTGTAATCGTGATGCAGTTCGGTTATCCGTGTGGGTGGTTCATTATTGGATATTGCTCGTGTTCGTCCTTCATTAGCCGGACTCGAACGTAAATCGTTTTTACGATCTCTTTCGCTGACCCTACGATCAGAATAGGCTCGATTATTGAATCATCAAAATGTTTCTGTAACTCCAATCGCTGCGCTTTCACTGGAATTAATTAATTATTTAAAGCGCACGATAACGAGGAAAATTCGTACCCCGGTGTAATCCCGAGTATTATTAACGTTGGATTAACATTGTATTATGCACACTTTGTGCGATTATACGACTGGAAACGGCATATGTTAAAGTTCCTTAATAATTGAATCGTTTTACGATGCATGTTCCATTTCGGGGAATACAAAAGTTAGCAATTACAAGGGAAGAGTCGAAGGGGGTTCGATGTGATTGTTTTTGGATATGGTAATTGGTAATTGATTATGGGATGATAGGGGTAATTAAGGGATTAGGGGTGAGAGTAAATTTTTGTGAATTGTGGTGTCAGGATTTTTTAAGTGGAGTTTTGGGATTTTCAGAGTTTTGGACATTTGGAAAGTTTGAAATTTTGAAATTTAGGAATTTAGAAATTTGGGAAAATGGAAAATTGGGATATTGGGAAGTTGGAAAGTTGAGAATTTGGGGATTTGAGAAGTTGTAAACTTAAGAATTTAAAAATTTTTTAATTTTTTAATTTTTAATCTTGGCAATTTCTAAGGTTAAAACTTTGAAAATACTGTAACTCTAAAATATGAAATTCTACTCCTCCTAAACAAATTCCATATTGATTACAACTACTAATTTCCTGTTACCATTCAAATTATCCACATGCACCTACTTATCGATTGACAGAGGTACAAAATCTGCGTTGCGAGATTCAATTCTGAATTGACTGGAACGGAGATGAAATCCAAAAGGGCCAACCAGAGCCGATGATCAAAGACTAGATGTCCACGATCCGCAGTTCCGACGACAGGAAACATCCGTGAAGCCCTCGAACGGACGATGCTCGAGAACGTCTCATTATCGGCACGCTGGATAGCGATGCTCGTCACATAACGTCACGGTATCCATTTAATTAGCGCGACTGATACGACGGTTCTCGTTGCATCATCGAGCGGGTTTCGATTTCGAATCTCGAGCACGTGGACGAGCAATCTCGCACGACCAATTTGTCAGGATTAATTCTGCGTTGATAGTCCGGCGCCGACGACGAGCGTCGCCGTGTTATTACGCGCAGACGACGGTCTACCGTCGCGAAGAACGACGCGTGCTTCGCCTGATTACCTATGCCAACGATCTCATATATTTCAACGCGAAATTCAACGCGTTTATCGAATTTTTTTACGAATTCCAATTTTCTTGACAAAAATTTAAAAATTTATCGCTGCACCTGGTATTTTTGCAAATCTTTTCACGATATCTTATATTTATTTGCAAGTACTATTAGTTACAAGTACTGTGAGTATTTTCAGTTAGGAAAGAACAAATTTTTAATGTTATAGGTCTGTACAGAAATTTAAACCTTTACCCTGCAATATCGTGACGCACTCGTGACGCACTCATGACCCACTTGTGTCGCACTAGTGACCCACTCGTAACGCACTCGAGACGCACTCATGACCCACACGTGACCCACTCTTGACCCACTCGTGACGCACTCATGACCCACTCGTGACGCACTCCAGACGCACTCATGACCCACTCGTGCCACATTACAGTTCAAACGCAATAAGCCACACTCGTATTTTCATCGCAATTTGGGTTCACTTCTAATTATAATTTTCATTATCAAGGTTTTAACTCTATTCGTATTGTATTTAATATTTCTTCTCGTAGAAGTATTGAATTATTTGTACATGACGCAAATGCCTAGAGAATGCTAGGTTAAGTGTCCCAATTTTTATTGAAGTTTGAACCAAAAGAATTATTATTATCTGTACGAGAAGAAATTAGAAGTATCAGGAGAAACCGACGAAAATATTTGCTATGAAATAGTTTTCTCAACGCGTTGACGGTGCATGTTTCGGGTCTTAACGAAGAGAGACTTTTTGTGAAATCCACTGTATACACGCCTTTCACAGCTACTCGGTTAATTATCAGCCTTATCGCATTTTGCCTCCTTTCTCTGTCTGCTCCTCTCTTTCCCGCCGGTTCTGAAACTTCCTTGAGATCAACTGCTTTCCAGGGAATCTCGCCCGCTTCGAGTTAATCGCGCTCCGATCTAATTAGCGAACTCGTCGACGACCACGTCCAACCAGACGTCGACTAGTCGACGTTTCACGTGTGGTCGGGATGTGGCCAAACAGACACGAATGCGGTTAACTGGTGTTTCTAGAAACTTCAGTCGGAAGAATGCCGGTTTAAAGGAGAGCAGGTGTTAATTCGTTACGAGCCTTTTATTGCGTATTGTCTGTTAAGTTTGAGATGGTGTTACGAGCTCGTTACGTTTTTAACTTGGAGTTCTATTAGGTTTGCATTGGGATTTCCATTATTGCTATAATTGCTTCATGCAGGAGAATATTATTATTTCTTCCACAGTTTTCAAATTCTCTATATGTGCGTCACAGCAGTATTAAGTGACGATTAAACAACGTGTGGAATCATTAGATTTCCAATAAGTTATAAGTGGACAATACGAATGTATGAAGTGGGACTGCTTCCTCAAAGTGACCTAAGCAAGTAATGAAACCAAACAGTACCTCGACACGAAGATAGAAAACTGCAAACAATACGTTTAAGGTTAAGGGTTTACAACTAGATGTGACTAACAATAAAAAAATACTCGCTAAAATGATTTGGGTCTTATTGCTGCTACGGGTAAAAACTACAAATGTGAAGGAACCGTTGAACTATTCTATCGCTAAAAACTTGCTAAAAATTCTAATCCTCTCCCTGTAATATACATCCTAAAATTTATGTATGACAAAAGTAACCGCTAGATTTGATCCACAGTTGATGCAGTATCATGCTTCGATAAATTCCAAATTGAATCGCAGTAATTTGGCAAATGATGAGTCCACAATACACCCAGCCAGAAACGTTAACCATCTAAACACGATTTCGAGTATTCAAACGTAAAGTCGACACGATTTCAAGGTTCAACGAAACAACGCAATTATAATACATCCGAGCGCAGTACAGTTTACGCGAAGCAAACAACAGCAGGTAAACCACTGCTCAGAGCTGGAGAGGAGTTTCCTGCATAGCACGGAATCGATGTTTTTGCATAATTCAGACTTAATGCATGCTCTCGTGTCCTTTGCGTGTCCCGTTTCGTCTGAGAAGCTCGAAAACTCTCGTGCAACCGAGCTTTTAAACATTCAGTCGTTCGAAACTCGGCTTTTACAAAACGATCCCTGGAAGAGAGCATTTTTTTTCAGCCGGAATTTGTGTGACCGCGATTTTCCGAGGGTGCTGCGTCGACTACTTCGTTCGATTTTTAACGAAATGTGGAAACAGGGCATTTTCAAGTGGTCAGATATTAAATTTCGAAATTTTAGAATTTTAGGATTTCACGATCTCACGATTTAAAATTGCCAACTTTCAAGCTTAAAAAACTTCAATATTAATTTTCTTGTTATTCATAAAATATAATCTCCGCTTTTACATAAGACCAGATGCGTCATCAATATAAAGCATACAATTTGTTTCGTTTACAGAATATATCAGTCATCTTAAAAGACACACCGGGTGCGTCATCGGTGTAAAATATAATTTCTTCTATCATTCATAAAGTATATCAATTTTCATATAGGACGCACAGGGTGCGTCATCAATATGTAACTTGTATATAAACCTATATGAAAGACGCACCATGTGCGTCGTCGGTATAAAATATTTTTCGTCCTATTATTCGCAAAATATATCAATTCTCGTATAATACGGACAGGGTACGTCATCGATATAAAATATATAGCCTCCTATTAGTCCCAGAATAAATTTTTATATAAGACGCACGTGGTGCGTCATCAATGATATATGCAACTTATCATTCTTGCGTTGTTATTCAAATGTTATACGTGTATCAAAGAATGATATTAAAAAATGTATATTCTGTGGCAATAAACAAGAAATATTCGAAATTGTTCAATTTGAATGATTGGAAATAAAAAGTGGATCTCTAAAGTACTATAACGTGATCGGATAGCAATGACAGTCCGCAGGTAAGAGGGACGCGAAAGGAAAAGTTTGCGGAGTCGGAATGGCGCCAGTTCAAGGAGTTTTCAACTTCTGCGAGGGAAAATAAAGAGCGGTTACCGCGAATAAAAAACGCGAAAGTTGCAGGAACGTAATTTCGATTGCTGATGAGTCATCTGATCGAGGCAGGAGCAGCTTTCCACTTCGAGAACCGCGATAATTGCAAGCTCGATTCCCGATAAGACAACTTTTCGAAATTAATAATTTCGCAAGGTTGCGGCCGACCTAATTGGATTTGAGAATAGGAGATGTCTGAACAAAATTCGTAAGGGTCATATCAACTTCATAAGACATAGATACACAAACAAATTTGAAGAAAAGTTGACATCGAATAAAATTTAAAACAGTTAAAAAATTTTGTATATCAATATTATAAAATAATATTAAGAATGTAATATGAAGTGACTGAGTTATAAAAATGAATGTGATTTGTATAAACTGACATCTTTGTAAAAATTAAACGACCTACAATCTTGCCTTCAAACAGCACATTATCAAAATTATTAAAAAACAAAAAATGAAAATGTACTTGAAAAGGTGCAATATGTCTCCTTTAAGATTGTCTCTCCTGTTTTAACCACATGCTATATCAACTCTATCCACAAAACGACGGTACAGAATTATTGGTATGTCTGACTACATAGGAACCTATACTACTTATCCGAGAACGCGGTTAGTTTACACCTCTTGCCCGACTACATTCTAGTTTATACTACTTATTTGCGAACGGCTCGAGTTTATATCACTTGTCTGACTACCGGAGAACGCCATTAGTTCACACCTCTTGTCCGACCATACACGGCTCTATTCTACTTGTCTGACAGCGAACGAGCCAATGATACTTGTGAACGAACGTCTTGTATAACGGCATATATCACTTTTCCGGTTATGTATGCTCCTATTCTACTTGTCTGATTGTTATGCTATTCACTGACATCTAAATATTTATGTAGACATGCATACGATATTTATTTGACATTTGTATTATTTGTCTGGTTATGGTCCTGTACTACTTGTCTGACCACTATGCAAATTTTTGATGTATACAAATATTTTTGCCAAATTTATAATATATGTGTTAATTCTCTGGTATTGAATGGTCCTTTTGTACTTCACTGTGGTGAGGTTTACTGCATTTAAATATTTATGCTCATTTGAGTCATAAAACTTGTCTGATTGGGGTCCTCTTCTACTTGTCTGACCACTATACATTTTTTCCTATATACGTATACATTTATCAAACTTGTAATATTCTTGTTACGAATCTCATTCTACTTGTCTGACCGTTATGCAATTTTTTTATGTATGTACAGTTGTCAAACTTGCAATATTAATATTAATACTCTTGTTACGAATGATCCTGTTCTACTTGTCTGACAATCATAAATATTTTTCGACATATAAACATTTATCAAATTTGTAATATTTTTATTAATAGTCTGGTTACGAATGATCCTACTCTACTTGTCTGTCCATAATTCCTTCTACTGTACTGAACATATCTAAAAAGCTGAAATTTACTTATCCACCCAATACAAAACATTTTCAACAAACCAAACTACTAAACTCCCTAAATTATAACAAAGTATCAGCAAACAAATTCATCGAGCTATGGGTAAATTTAGTTTCTCCAAAAAATGTTCATGGAGATCGATAACCACCGACATCGAATCGTTACGAGCTCAGAATGAAGTACAAAAGCGAACAAAACAGATGATGGACAAGCAGCTACTCAGAAACTTAGCATCCATTGAAAAGGGGAATAATAAACCAAAACAATCGTGGTGTTCCCTGATGGTACAGCCTTTGTATCACTTCTTGGCGATATTTTAAATATCTAATAAGCATCGATTATTACCGGAGGCTGTTCGCGAACAAAGGAGAGTGCAGAATTCTTGACAGCTATTCTCAAACTTCTTTTATTACCGAATAAAAAAGGAGCATAACGGTGCTTTATAACCAACGTTGATTATTCGTTATCACACGATGACGTTAAAATATGACTCGGCGATATATCAATACATCACATTATATCAATAAATATTTTCTCAAGTTTTTATTAAAAATTTTAGTACAGAATATTTGTATGAAAATATTGATGGGTACGTTTACCCGCACGGGTCACAATTGACCCTATCACCAAGGGTTAACTCCGATGATACGGTTGGCTGCGTGACGCACACCTCGATTGCGTGTCCCGTTCATGCAATAAACACAAGGATTAAGGGTGGCTACAAAAGGGGTGAAAGGATAACGAAAGCATAATTCCTTTTCCGTCCATTAGCCATTAAAAATGGCGACTCCGCCCTCTGGCCATGGGGACAGCTGCGTTTCTTTTTATTATTCACGATGGAATTTTGATGCTGACCCTATTTTCTCTCGCGCTTTCCGAATAATGCAGCGCCATCCTGACTAGCATATATTGTTTAGGTTTATGGGTCTAGCCAATGAAGATTGTTGCGATTGTTACCCCACTCTTTGGGGTAGTTCTATGGGGATCGTATCTACCTGGGGTGATTCATTAAGGCTACGATAGTGTTTCACGAAACGAGTAAAAATGAATGAAAATCGTGCGTGGCATAATTAAAAATCCCCTGTAGTATGTTCAAGTGGAAAATTCTGTTAGATACTTTTACCTCTAAATCTCATTTTTATAATATTTTATTATATTTAGAATTCAAGTTCACTTGCACTATTTTGACTATTGTGACGCACTCTTTGCGTCACAGCTGTGATCAATTTTACTCGAATTTTTAATTTGGAATTCAAGAAACTTCTACTGAAATCTTCTCACTGTAATAGTCTCATGACGAAAGTCTCATGATGCACCCTTTGCGTCACTTACAGCTGTGATCAATTTTACTCAAATTTTTAATTTGGAGTTCGAGAAACTTGTTGTGAGATCCTCTCACTGTAATAGTCTCATGACGCACCCTGTGCGTCACTTACAGCTGTGATC
Source organism: Megachile lagopoda (assembly GCA_036983795.1). NCBI lineage: Eukaryota > Metazoa > Arthropoda > Insecta > Hymenoptera > Megachilidae > Megachile > Megachile lagopoda. The sequence goes on from CM072794.1 coordinate 4,610,973, forward strand.
GATTTTAGTCAAATTTTTAATTTGGAGTTCAAGAAACTTATTGTGAGATCCTCTCACTGTAATAGTCTCATGACGCACCCTGTACGTCACTTACAGCTGTGATCAATTTTACTCAAATTTTTAATTTGGAGTTCGAGAAACTTGTTGTGAGATCCTCTCACTGTAATAGTCTCATGAAGCACCCTGTGCGTCACTTACAGCTGTGATCGATTTTAGTCAAATTTTTAATTCGAAGTTCAAGAAACTTGTTGTGAGATCCTCTCACTGTAATAGTCTCACGACGCACCCTGTGCGTCACTTACAGCTGTGATCAATTTTAGTAAAATTTTTAATTTGGAGTTCAAGAAACTTGTACTGAGATCCTCTCACTGTAATACGACCTAAAAATATGAATCTAAACAAGCTAAATTGACCTGAATCGAATAGCTCTAAACATTGATCTAATTTTGTAATAAATTTTGCAATAACCCATATCTTTTAAACTGTTGTTCGCTATTGAGTAAATTATTTTTCCACTTCTGACAACATTTTCGGTAGAAAAAATCGCTGTACAAATTGTGCAAAATGTGAAAACGATGGGTTTGTGTGGGGACATGAAAGTGCAAATGTCCAGAGCGTCACAATGACCGGTATGAAGTTTGAAATTGTAACGAGCACAGAAGGAACAATATGGAGGCGAATCGAGCGTGCAATCGTTGGTTCGTCCTCGTGTTCCGGTTGTTTCCGGTCTCGAATTTTTGAATCCGCGTTGTCGATGAATGGCGGTCGCAATCCAGTCGGGAACAATGAAGGGAACGCAAAAGGGGCGTTTGATAAGACCACGTACCGGTTAATTACCAACTTCAGAGACACGACCGACACCGTGCAGCCAACGTTACACATACGACAACGATTTTCAGGGAGCCCCGGCTAATCCACTTTGTCCGGTTCCTGAATAAGCCAGACCCGGGTAATTAACTTGCCATGCTCGTTACAACGAATAAACAACTGCAACGAGCTGCTGCCATTTCATCGGTTTACGTCCATTCAAATCTGCCCTGACAATCCCGATTGAACACCTTTGATTCGACCACGAATGCGTTAAACGCGCCGATATTTTGGGAAAAAACTGGATTTTGTACGAAAGCATGTGCTGTAATTTTTGGGGCAAAAGAGGTCCATAGATTATTCCTGTAATTTATATTATTTATTTAGTATCTCATGTTGCTTAAAATGGCGGACGAAGGAAAGTTCACGTTGATATGAGAAATTATTTTACAAAACAGGATTGTATACTACAAAAGTTATAAATAGCATAATGTATTAAGTTTTCAACTCGAATCTCACTGGATGTTGACATAAAATTAATTGGAGTACATGTAAAGAACTCACAAAGTCATAAGTGCATCAGAATAAAGATACATGGTAGCAAAATAAAATTACACATCAAAGGAGACAAAGGAAATACATCATGTAACAGAAGAATAAATCAAATGAATTATACATCACATAAACGTAGCAGAATAAAGAACTATCTAGATACATGTGGAACAGAGGGAGTATGTTACAAAAGTGATATAAAATGTGTAGAACTTAAAAATTCATATCTGATCGACTGTCACGTGATTTCCGTCTGTATCTGATTCTCGAAATTACGTATAGCGTTTCGAACGGGAAGATAAATCATATTCGTATTTTGCAAGTAGACTAATGATTACTAGGATTATGTGTGCGATTGAATTTCTTGCAAAATGAATTGCTTGCATCATTTATCACTATTATGCCGTTTTCTAGTAGCGTTGAATAGGTTTATAATGGTTCGTTGATACCATCTGAACATGTACCATTGCCCTATGAATAAAAAATTGTAACGTGCCATTTGAAAGAACGCAGATTATCTTCTGATCTACGATGTACTCCACCGACTCGGGAAAAAATACTGCTGGTGTATTACGACCTAGTTGATAATAGACACCTGATATGGACAATATTGTGACTTCCGGTGGTTCGCAAATAACAAACGTATTTTAATGTTACTTCGAGAGAACTTGTCAAGAGACGTTCTTTTGGTGTAGGAACCATTCTAGTAAAATGGGGACCATTTTCAGTTAGACACTGAAAATTTGACAATTTTTGAATTTTTATATTTTCAAATCTTTAAGTTGAGTTCGTGATGGCTCGATTTTCAAGTTTGAACGTTTTGAAACATTTTTTACTAACATTTTTTGAATTTCTAATTTCTAAACTGGATTTGCAAGTTGTCAAGTTTTCTTATAATACAAATGTTCAAATCTGTAATTCTCACATCTCCAATTTCCACAGTGACAAACTTCTCAAATTCCCGATTTCCAGACCTCTCAATCTCCAAATTGCAAAAATTCTCAAACACCAAATTCCCAAATTGCCAATTTCCAGATCCCACAACTTTCAAATTGCCAAATTTCTCAAAACCCAAATTCCCAAATACCCAAATTCCAACTCTCTCAATTTCCAAATTATCAAACTTCTCACAGCCCAAATTCCAGCTCCCCCAATTTCTAAATTATCAAACTTCTCAAAGCCCCAATTCCCAAATCTCCAAATTCCAGCTCCCCCAATTTCTAAATTCTCAAATTTCCAAGTCCCCAAATTCCAGCTCTCCCAATTTCCAAATCCCCAAATTTCAACTCCCCCAATTTCCAAATCATCAAACTTCTCAAAGCCCAAATTCCCAAATCCCCAAATTCCAGCTCTCCCAATTTCTAAATTATCAAATTTCTCAAAGTCCAAATATCCAAATCCCCAATTACCAAGTTATCAAATTTCTTGCACCCCAAGTTTCCACCCCCTAATCTCCCCCCCCCCCCCCCGAAATCTTGAAATCATCCACCTCCCAAGACCCAAAATCTAAACCCCCCCTCCACAAATACCTCAATGTAATTTCTCCCTTCCCAACCAAGCTCCCACTTCCCACCTCTACAACTTTTAAAACTTTGCACACCCCAAATCCCAAAACTAAAATAAATCAAGCAACTCCATAAAACACAGTGCCAATCACAGTACACTTGACCGTATAAACCTACTAGGATATTCGCAAGGGAAATTTCCGAAGACTTATTAACGATCACCATAAATTTTCCAAGATACTGTTATCCGTTGAGCAATTAAACGATCACCGGATATGTACGGATCGCTTCTCGTTCGACGGCAGATTCGCGAATCGTATGCGACTGAGCACGAAGGGTTTAACTTCCGGACGTTCGCTTAAACAGGCCCTTTACTCTATCCTCCACGGCCATTCAATCTTCTCTCCTTCTCTCTGTGTCTCTCTCTTTCACTCTCGCTGACCCGTTCTCTACGCATCGTTCGTCGATCAGCATAAATAGGATCAATGAATTAATTGATCCTGGCTCAACCCTTCGTTGGTTGTTGCCGTGACACACGCCGGCTAATCGCTGATTTAAGCTTCCATTTAAAGAGGATGTTCGAGCTTCGTGACGCGCACTTCTTCGAGCTTCTAACCTTAAAATACCTTGTTTGTTAAATTATTTAGGGACAGATGTCACTTTTCATTAGCTTTTTTAATTTCTTGTTAGTTCTCTTATTTCTTTTACTAGGTTTTTTTGGTATTTGTTTCTTTATTTTTGTATTAATTTTCTTATTTCGTTGTTAGTTTTCTTCTTGACCATCCTCAGTTGGTCTTATTAATTTTATTATTAATTTATAACGGTGACAGCAATAACTTGTTCAAGTATTTGTCTATTAATTTTTGTTGTAAAAAATGTATCATCCCGTAATAAAATGTAGTAAAATATTCATCATGTGTATACATACACATGTATACATATATCATGTGTGTAATGATGGCAGCAATAACTTGTTCATGTATCTATATATTAGTTATCCTGAAAAGTACATTAATATCATTGTCAGTCTAATATATCAAAATACTATAATACTATAATACTAAAAAATAAAATACTATAATACTATAATATTATACCCCACGACCACTCATGTACGTATACAGATGTACAAACCCTGCTACGACATTTTGTCAGAGAATGAAATTTTTCTAAAATAGTCCAAAACCTTCAGAGAAATTGTGAAAAAGCCAAAAAGTGGCTAAGGGGTGTCTGGAGGGTTGAGCACCCCAGTGAGCAGAAAGCTAGTGTGATTAGTATTCACAATGACATACTATTTAGTTCATCCATGTAATAATAGTTATTTATCTGCCTATTTATTATCATGTTAAATAGTATCATATTAAACTTGCAGGTTTATTTGAAACGAAAGTAATACGAAAACTGATCGCGCATCGAGGTACATCGCGATATCAACGATAGCGAGAAGGGGACGTTAATGAATAACAGCGGTAATTAATGTTTATTGGGTAATCAGGCATTACGGATTGCTCGAATAATATCTCGTTCACGAATCTGTTCTACTAATTACAAATGCGACGTTCGACCGCGATAACTGATATCGAGGACGATGTAATTAGTGGTTCTGGATCGTCGTTAATCCCTAACGTTCATTCCAGACGTCCATTTTCATCAAGGTTCCAAGAAATTTTTACAACTTTTCAACACTTTAATACAGATTATTAGTAACAAAGGTAGTAGCTTTCGTTTTTAATTTGTTAGTGTATATCATTGTCAATAGTAAGAGATACACTTTTGTTCAATTTTCTTGTAAATAATTAATTTGACTGAATTTCCAGCGCCAGTCACATATGTCACATATGAGGTAATGACAAGGATGCTTAATCTTTCAATCTCATCTTTTGATCTGCTAGTATATATCATTGTCAGCAGTAAGAGACATTAAACTTTCGTTACATTTTCCTATAAATAATATAACTGAATTTGCAGTGCCAGTCACATATGTCACATATGAGGTAAGAACAAGAATACATCTTTCAATCTCATCTACTAATTCATCTATTAATGTTAAAAATGTTACCATGTAACAAAGCCTAGTAAACCTAGTGAACCTAGTATAACTCTACTATTACGAAAAATAAAAATTTCCAATTCTATGATGCAACTTGAATCTCTTAAAGCATAACCGAAGAAGCGCAGAAGAGTAAGTTCCGAACATTTCGCCGAAGAATAAATTAAAAGGAAATTTGTTAAGAAGTTGGTACGGCTTCGGGTCATAAAACACCGAGGCTCCGTAATTACTTTCATGATTTATTGTATCGATATAGACGCGGTCCGGTTATTAACCGCGTTTTAAATAAACGCGGTCCCCGCGTGGTCGACGGCCACGAGGCAACGAAACGAGAGCAAATAAACCGCGTTTATCCAGTCGATCCGTGCCCAGATATCGACGACTTGCGATCTCTCGACACGTTGTCGGTGAGCCGGGTTAATTAAACGTAATTACGATCCATTTTCCGGCGATCCGGTCGACGTTAACGAAAATTGGCTTCCTAGGGCGAGGCTCCTCCGTCTTCGTTACACCCGATACGTGTCAGTCGCCTCCATCCGGCACATTCTCCTTATTTTTACTCTACATAGTTCTTTCCTTCCTCTTCAATGCCAAAATTTACTATACTTTACCAACATCACTTTTTCCATTTTTTCTACGAATTTTTAATAGCGATATGTAATATGAATGTGTGACATGAATCTTTAATATGAATTTTTAATAGCAATTTATAATATCAATTTACAATATCAATTTTTAATATCAACTTATAATATCAGTTTGTAATATGAATGTGTGACACGAATTTTTAATATGAATTTTTACTATCAATATGTGATATGAATGTGTGATGCGAATCTTTAATATGAATTTTTAATAGAAATTTTTAATATGAATTTATAATAACAATTTACAATATCAATTTTTAATATCAACTTATAATATCAGTTTGTAATATGAATGTGTGACACGAATTTTTAATATGAATTTTTACTAGCAATTTTTACTATCAATATGTGATATGAATGTGTGATGTGAATTTTTAATATGAATTTATAATCTCAACGTTTACTATTCATTTTTTAATATCAATTTATGATATCAATTTTTGACATCACTTTGTAAAATCAATTTGTAAAATCACTTTAAAACATCGCTTCACGAAATGAATATGTTTTCAGCAGAATCAATTAAATCAATTTAATTTCTGACATTTACCCCAGCATTTCTCGGCGAAGGTTGCAGAAAGCGGTGAAGAAAAACATTATAAATAAGCTCGAGAGGGAAAGTTGCAAAGGCGTTGGAGAATCTGAGACAGGTCTCGATGGAGAGAGGCACTTTCCCATGAGCCGGTCAGTTGGTAGCAAAGATAGTCTCGTTTCGGACGCTAAACGCCCCTCGGTCGACCACGATCGAATGAAACTTTCATAATTCGACATCGACCCTCGCAACTTCGCTCGTGCGTTCAAAGTTTCATAGGTTCTTCGCCGACGACAGGTCTGTCATCGTCGTCGACGTCGGGAAATGCTGCCGGCAATCACGCAATCGCGATCCGCAAACGATTGTCCCTCTTTTCCTAACGTGTTATTTTGCTGTGGGTACGTCTCGGTACTCGGTATTCTTATCATTATGTCGACAATTTACTTATGCGTTTATTAACCATTTCTGCAAATTCTATCTTCCGTTTCCTGATATTCTATAATATTTAAAATTTGCTGATATTCATTTGCGGAAATTCTACCTTAAATTTGCTGATATTCTGTAACATTTTAAATTTGCTGAAATTTTACCTTAAATTTGCTGATATTCTATAATATTTTAAATTTGCTGAAATTCCATTTTAAATTTGCTGATATTTTCATATTCACCATTATGCAGAATAAGTGCGAACGAATTTTCTTTGACATGATAATTTTATGCAAAATTAAAGTATAAAATTGTTCAGATGAGTGCTGTGTACGACATGCATTTGGTGAATTGTATTTGGATGCATTGCAGGTTGATGAGTTGTATATTTATGCATTATATAGTGACGTGGTTATGTATACAGATTTATTTTATACTGATACGCAGTGTATAGGTATATTGTACAATGAAGCGTTGTACTGTATATCGATGCGTTGTGCATCAATGTATTGTTCATTATTGTGTTGTGTGTCAACTTATTGAATGCGTTGTGTACCATTTTATAGTATATTGGTGCGTTGGGTATCAATTTATAGCATATTATTGCGTTGTGTATAGGTATCTTGTATATAGAAGCGCTGTGTATGGATATATTGCATGTGGATGCGTTGTGTATGTATATATTGTATATGGATGCGTTGTGTATCAATTTATTGTATGTTATTGCGTTGTGTATAGGTACATTGTATATAGATGCGTTGTGTATCAATTTATTTTATGTTATTGCGTTGTGTATAGGTACATCGTATATGCATGCGTTGTGTATCAATTTATTGTATGTTGTTGCGTTGTGTATAGGTACATTGTATATGCATGCGTTGTGTATCAATTTATTGTATGTTATTGCGTTGTTTATAGGTATATTGTATATAGATGCGTTGTGTATCAATTTATTGTATGTTATTGCGTTGTGTATAGGTACATTGTATATGCATGCGTTGTGTATCAATTTATTGTATGTTATTGCGTTGTGTATAGGTACATTGTATATAGATGCGTTGTGTATCAATTTATTTTATGTTATTGCGTTGTGTATAGATACATTGTACATACATGCGTTGTGTATCAATCTATTGTATATTATTGCGTTGTGTATCGATATATTGTGTATTGATACGTTGTGTGTTGATGCATTACAACACCGATGCGTTGTGTATCGACTTGTTGTATACTGACGCATTATGTGTCAACGTATTGTACACTTATGCGTTGTGTATCAACGTTTACTATATCACTGCGCTGTGTATCGATGCGAACGGTAACAATATATTGTATACTAATACGTTCTGTACCTACAGTGCATACTAATACATTGCCTATTGACCTAATACATATCAGCACATGTACCGACATATCACATACCTCAAAAGTTTGTGGATTTTTCTACCCATTTTTAGAGGGATGAAAATTAAATTATTTTGATGTGAAACATTGCTTATTATGGCAGGCTGAATTGTATGTTAATTGTACATCGGATACAATATATTAAGAGGAGTTGTTATTGTATCCTAATAGATGTCGAATTATAGGAGGATAAATATGTTCTTTTTCATGAAATTTTGCTCAAGATAAAATCTGAACCGAATCTTGCACAGATGAAAATCCTCCTCTAAGAACAGCCCTTGCCGGATGATAAATTTGAAGGAAAACTTGCAAATGTCGTGTCAAAGTTGAAATTAAAATTGAAAGGAAGTTTGGAAACCTCGCACCGAAATATCAAGCAGAAATTGGGATCTTTGAAGTAAAGGTTGAAAGCAAAGTTAAGAGGGAAACTTAGAAATCTTAGATGAAAATTTAAAGGCAACCTACTTTGTAAGCTGTGGTTCGAACAATTTTAAAGAACACTCTTTTTTATCTACTTTTATTATTTCCTTCCTTTTACCATCCTACTTATTCTACGGTTAAGCTCTTCCTTTCTTTTATATTCGCGTACTATGATCTTCCTTTTCTGCGAGTTTCAAGCACGCTTTTTGGGACATGTAACTTTTTATTATTTCCTCGTTAAGATTTACTAACAACTATATTATATTCTTTTTGTTAGGTTTAAAATATGGGATTTATATTGGAGGAGAGTTTTTGAACGCTTTTGTAAATTGTGCTTGGAAATTTGTGGTTTTTGCAATTTTATGCTTGCAGGTTTTTCTATTTTTAGATTTATATTCAATTCTCAAATTCTCAAATTATCAAATTTGAGAATTCTCAAATTTTTAAACTCAACTTTCCAAATTTGCAGATTCTCAAATTTTTAAATTACTTTCCCAAGTTTTCAAGTTTCAAAATTGTCAAGTCCCCAAATTCTCAAATCTTCAGATTCTCAACTTTTCAACTTCTCGAATCCCCCAATTCTCAAATCTCCAAATATTCAAATCTCCAAATACTCAAATCTCCAAATTCTCAAATCTTCAAAATCTCAAATCCCCCAATTCTCCAATCCTCAAAATCTTAAATCTCCAAATACTCAAATTCCCAAATTGTCAAATCTCCAAAATCTCAAATTTCCAAATTCTCAAATTCTCGAATTCTCAAATCCCCAAATTCTCAAATCTCCAAATACTCAACGTTCCAACTCCCAAAATCCCCAAATTTCCACGTGACCCAAATTCCCAAATCATCTCCCAAAATCCTCAGATTTCCAACTCAGCCAAATTCTCATCCCCCAAACTCTAATCCAAAAAGATCTAAACCCCTAATTCCAAAATTGCAAATGTCAACAAATGACATAAGAGATTCTTGCCCTAACTCCCCAATATCCCTAAGGAAGTCTACCGTACCAATACGTGCATCCAAATGGTCGCATCACCTATTTAAATCATTAAATCTTTGATGCATTTAAACGACCTGCATTCGTCTTTCATAACACGTTTAGTTACACAGGTCCATGACTCGACAGGGGTCTCGTGAATTTTTCACGCCGCTTTAAATGCTGCTCGATGAAATATCGACGACCTTTGAGTGCCCTTTTGGCGAATGCACCGTGAGCTCTCGAGTGTCGACCTTTAAGGACCCTTTTCCAATTTCCAGCCCGGCCATTCGTACGACCAAAAGAAACAACCACGAAAACATCTAGTAACTTTGAGAATAAAAAAAAATTGTTGACGTTAGACGTTCCTCCACTCGTCTGGATAATTAAATGAACCGGAAGCATGCACCCGGGGAAATGAACGGACCAAGGGATGTCTACTGCTCTCGAAAGTCAACGAGCAAAACACTGTGTAGAATGCTTTCAAACTCGGTTACTGAAGTGCAAGTACTTATTCTACTTATTTTAAGGGTGGAGATGAAAATGGGGTATAAAGAAATGTAATTCGACTTTCGCTGACGGAAGATTTTATACTTGGGTGGATGCTAAATGATACGTCGTCTGCTAATATGCAGTGATAATTATTCTATGAAGCTGCATTAATAACTACTCTTAATATATTGCATCCGGTGCGTCACAATGAACATAAATTGTATTCTGACATAGCAACGTTCGACATCAAAGTAATTTAATTCACTTGTTCGATTTCACCCCTTTAGAAATGTCTAAAAAAACTTGTTGTGCCACACCTTTACCTCATAAAATTAATCGACACCTGTCAAGCTACAATAACTACTCTATATTGCATCTGAAGCTCTCAGAATTAACATAAATTCTTCCATAAGCAACATTTGACACCAAACTTAATTCACCCGTTCGACGTCACTTAAAAATTTCTTCTTAAAAAATGTAGAGAAGAGCAACCCCCGACACAGCGACCGAAATTTGATAGGAGCACGCAGAGGACAGTGGTTTCTTCCCCTGAATAACGTACGAGCGACGGTAAAACAGGGGAGGAAGAAGTTTGAAGGATGGCTACAAAGTACACAGCCGGTGAACACCGCGAGAAGAGCAACGTGCAATTGTCTCTGATGCGTACAAGCTACGATCTTGCCACCCTTATGTAACGTGCAATTACCTGGAACGGTGTGGACGCGTATAAATACTGGAGAGGGATAGAACCGTGGGTGTACGATGATTCCATATTTAAACCGATTTAAATTCCGCCGTCACGCGAAGATATGCCGTGGCTGTACAGTCGGGAACAAATCTGAATTCCCTAGGAAAAATATGGCTGCGAGGGGTGAAGAGATTTAATGGTCGTATATTTTTAAGGACTTTTGAAGATATTTAGGGTTGGTTGGGAATTTGGGAAAATAGATATTTAGGAAATTTGTGTGTGGGGGTTTGAAATAGGGATTTGGGAATTTAGGGATTTTCGAGGGTAAGAATTTGAGGACATAGGTGTTCGGGTGGTTTGGGATTTTGGGATTTAGAAAATTAGGGGAGTAGAAATATTGGGAATCTAAGAATTTGAGAATCTTGGAATTTGGAAATTGAAAATTTTGAGTTGAGTTAACAATTTGGGGATCCACTAATATGGGGATCTAGGGATTTGCAAGTGTAGAAATTTGGAGATCTGACAATTTGATGATCGTGGGATTTGGGGACTTAGGGATTTGACATCTTGAAATTTGGGAAATCTAGAAATTTGCTAACTTGGTTACAGTCGAAATTGCTAGACTCCCAAATCTTTAGTCCCCAAATCCCAAAACTGAGATTCCTAAATCCAAAATCCAAAATTCAAAGATTCCCAAATGCCGAGTTTTCAAATCTGAAAATTCCTAGATCCACAAATCCCAACTCCCCCAATCTGAAATTCCTAGATTCATAAATCTCCAAATTCTAAATCTCCAAATCCTCAAATCCCCAAATCCTCAATCCTAAATCCCCAAACCCCAAATTCCCAAATCCCCAAATCCCCAAATCCCCAAATCCCCAAATCTTGAATCCCCAAGTCCTGAATCCCCAAATTCTAAATCTCCAAATCCTAAATCTCCAAATCTGAAATCCCCAAATCTTGAATCCCCATATCCCCAAATCCCCAAATCCCAAATCCTAAATCTCTAGATCGCAAGTGTCCAAATTCCTCGTCCCTAAATTTACAAATCCCAAAATTCCCAAAACCCGATTAACAATTGTCGTCGTTCTCCTTGCTCGCGTATATTCCCTAGGGATGTTAGATTTGCAGAAAGACTGTACAACGAGGGTATGGGTAGTTACGCGTCGGCTTTTATTTCCGAGGACTGAGTGCGGCAAAAATAGCGAAGGGTGAATGACGGTAGAAGCCGACGCGTATCGACGAGGTTATATTTACCATGTACGTACATACGTCGCGTCGTTCTGACGATACACGGAAATACTGCGTGCAAATGAAACCAATGTGTGATAATAATATATCGATGTCAACCCATGAGTTGGCACGTGAGAGGCTGAGGTGTTTAGAAGAGATTGATCAGAATAGAAAATGTCTCACGTATTTTCGGCGGTATTGGCTCGAGCGGTCAATTAGGCCAAAAGTGACAGGCAAACGTCTCGAGAGTGAGATAGAATTGCGTTCAGCAGTTATTGTCATTATTATTCTTATTTGTCGAAATGTAACTGGAAGTGTTCACGGTGGAGCTTCTTTTACTTTGAGTCGATCACGCGTCAACTCGTGGGTTGACATCGGTATACGGGTCGGAAGACAGGTTAGCAACGCTAATCTCGAATTAGTTGTTGCTAACTGCAACTTGAAGGCACGTGGCCATAAACTGCGATTAAGGAACTAACGACCAAAAACTGTGGTGATATCTCGACGAAGGGCATTTTTACGTGTTTCCTTCTCGCTGACTGCGAGGCTAGGTAAAATTTAAAGCTTCGAGTAATCTAACAGATGTACGAGAAATACTTCAGATACTCAAGATTCGAGAATTAACAATTGCAGAAAACAAGATGGAGTAAGCCGAGACAAAAGGTGTCTGCAGCTTCTTTTACTTTGGGTCGCCAACTCGTGGGTTGACATCTGTATACTAGCGCTCGAAATATTATTAGCACATGTACATCATTTGTCGCATAAAAATTCAGGTCACCATCATCAATCACGTCCCTAATTAACACTACATTTACGGTACCCGTCAAAATGACGTACTCCTAGGAAGCTTTCGTCAAGATATTAACCAAGATGTTAAAGCATGTTAACCTTCTTACCCTTCTTAGATAATCTAGTAATCTAGAAGGTGTATTTAAGATAAGGAATCTATAAACAAGTTTAGGTATTATCCATCCCTTATTTATTTTTATAGTTTCGTTTTAGTTTGAATATAAGTAGCCATTAATCGCCCATAAATCTAGGGTTAAACACGGTTTTCACGAGCCAAAACGATAAACAGTGATAAGGATCACCAGGAGGTTCGAGATCTTTATTCGCGTTTCGGAAAGCAGCCTCGTCTGGTGATACGAGCAGCACCGATTACTCTTCCTGACAACTTAGAACTGTTAATCACTCGAGATACTCATCGGATCGCGATTTCAGCTACGTTTTTCGACTGATATCGATCCTGTACACTCAACAGCGATGAGAATGTCGGACGAATTATTAAATTCTACGTTCATTAATCACTCGAACTTATTTTGCGATTATTTAAACTTTCTCTTCAAGCAGAAAGTGATACGAATACCTGAGGACAACTATATACTTCATTTTATTTGTAGAATTATTTATGAACAATATTTACTGACAATGTTTATTAACAATATTTATTATCAATATTGGTTAAGAATATTTATTAACAATAATTCTTATGAATATTCATTAAAGACATTTGCTAGCAACATTATCCGACAATTATATAAATATTATCCAACCATCATTTTAACATAACCTATCTGCTACATAAATACTATCTATCCGTCAACTAAGCATAACCTAACTGCTACATGAATGTTATCTAACCATCATCTAAACATTATCTAACTACTACACCATCGACGACCACATAGATTAACCATTATCTAAAAATTATCTAACCAACATTATAAAAAGCTTGAAGAGCAAGTTAATTATCAAGAAAGTACACCTAGTAAGTAATTATACCTAAAATAATAATTGCACAGCTAAAATAATGAAATGAAGGAACATTCTAAGAAATTTGTGACAGTATCGAGTTTATCTGACCAACCTAAATCGTCCACGGAGCGTAACCGTATTTTCCCTCGGTTCACTGCGAGCAGGCTATCTAAAATAATCTTGGGTACAAAATGGCCGGGCAGCCAGATTGGTAGCAATCGCCATGTTTGGAAACGCGCACCGAACATCGAAAGCGGATGGCCCATTTCACGGGTTTTAAACACCCTGCCACCCTAGGAGAGGAAAAAACGCTAGATCTGATTTCTCCTTCCGATCCTTCTTCGACGATTTCCTCGTTGCCGCAACATCTCGACCGAGATGTGCTCCGGTGCTCACCCTTATTCTTCCTTCCGCAACTTCCTTGCTCCCGGTGCCATTATTCTATTTTTATAGTCTCTGGAGTACGATGGAGATATTGGATGTATTAGTATTGTGAGGATTTCGATAATTTTCGAATTTCCTAATTTCTTAGTTTTTCAATTTATTAATTTTCTAATTTACAAATGTCAACATTTCTATGTCCCTAAATCCTCAAGTCCCACAATCTTGAAATTCAAAGATACTCAAAGTACTAAATTCTTCAGTTCCCGAATAGATTCCTAAATTCTCATTATCCTAAATTCTCAAATTTGCAAATTCCCACATTCCCCAATTTCCACATTTGCCAATTCTCACATTTGCCAATTCCCACATTCCCCAATTTCCACATTTCCCAATTCCTACATTTGCCAATTCCCACATTCCCCAATTTCCACATTTGCCAATTCCCACATTTGCCAATTCCCACATTCCCCAATTCCTACATTTGCCAATTCCTACATTTGCCAATTCCCACATTCCCCAATTTCCACATTCCCCAATTCCTACATTCCCCAATTCCCACATTCCCCAATTCCCACATTCCCCAATTCCCACATTCCCCAATTCCCACATTCCCCAATTCCCACATTCCCCAATTCCCACATTCCCCAATTCCCACATTCCCCAATTCCTACATTTGCCAATTCCCACATTCCCCAATTCCCACATTCCCCAATTCCCACATTCCCCAATTTCCACATTCCCCAATTCCTACATTTGCCAATTCCCACATTCCCCAATTCCCACATTCCCCAATTCCCACATTCCCCAATTCCCACATTTCACAATTCCCACATTGCCCAATTCCTCGAATTCCCTAATTTCCTAATTTCCTTATCTTCCAATTTCCATAAGTATCCAATTTATCAAATCTTCCTCCTTTGCTAAATTTTCTTTTCCATCAAAACCCAGTTCTAGTATCGATGTTTGCATTTGTGCAACGCGTGCAGGCATTTCCCCTGTCTTCGGTTTACGCTCCACCCCTCCGGTTTCGTGAAATCGAGACACCCTTGCGTACCTTCGGGCTGCAACCCTATAGCAAGCCTTTCCGCTCGTGTACGCACGGGCCTGACACTTACACGCTCGCGAAAGGAAGAACGTTTTCCCGGTTCAGAGAGGCAACGAATTCCGGGATTCTGGCCTCAGGCTAAAGGAATCGGCTATCCTTGCTGGAATGTTGAACGAACCCGGGGTGGAATGGGATGCGTGGTAGGCAGGCGTCCCATGGCCGTGGGAAAACAGGGTGGTTGCTGGATAACGTGGAATTCCACCGTCCATGGACAAATATTTTGCCGAATTTTTTACGTTTACTGAATTTAATGATGCAGATTACATTTGGGGGTAGATTTCTGATTTTTCAACTACTGTAACTTTTCTTGGAAAAAAATTAAATTGTGATAACAAAACTTTATTTTCTTTATGTACTAGTAAATGAATAACTAAAATTGTTCTTTAGTGGTTTGTTAATTTTGTTTTGAAGTATTCTTGTAATGATTAACATTAAGGGTTGTTACTTTATTATTGTATTATATTATGCTAGATTATTTATATTGTATTTATGTTCTATAATGTTGTATTATATTGTACTGTATTATTTATATTGCATTTATTTTGTATAACATTTTATTATATTGCATTATATTGTACGACATTATTTACATTATTTTTCTGTTGTATTACATTGCACTATATTGATGTCGTATTTATGTTACATTATTGTATAATAAAATATGTGTTATATGTATGTAATATAAAATACTTTAAAATAGGGGATGAAAAGTATCTAATGTAAAAATAATAGCCACTATTTACCTACATAATTAACAAACTCAAAGTCAATTAAATTGTAATAATACATAGAAGATCAGTATCAAATGTTATCCTCTGAAATACAGTAAATAGCCTGGGGGTGTATCGCAGGGTAGTGACGCAGCGGCGAAGTACGAAAGTTCCGTAGGGATGCGTCAGCACCCTGCTATAAACCTGGAGGGCTGTGTTGGAGTCTTCAAAGGGCGATTTGTCGACAGTCAACACGACAAAGACATTAGTCGGTAGTAGACTACCCCTCATCTTTCCTTCAGCCTGAAACCAACGGCACCCTCTTTCCGCGGGCCATTAACGAACAAGGGGGTAGAACAGGGGTAGCGCGGTTGCACCACTGCAGGGGATTTAACTGTCTTGCGAAATTTCTGCTGAACGATCTCAAAGGATGTCACGTTAGGATAAATTGATTTTTTTTCCGCTGTTGACCCCTGAATCGTCTCGCTCTCAACCCCTGGTATTCGTCCGATGTAGACAAATAAGATTGTCAACTGTCGCCACGTGTCTTCGCCGATGTTTGCTAACTGTTTTGGGGAAAAATTTGTTTGCACGTGTCGTCTACTTATTGGGCTAGGGGAATTAGGGATTTGGGGGAAAAAGTAGGGGGATTATCGGTGAAATTGTGCTCGATTGGGAAGATTTGAGCTGGCGAATTTGGGGATTTGGGGATTTGGGGTTTGAGTATTTAGAAATTTGGGGATTTGGGGATTTAGGGAGTTGGGGATTCAGGGATTTAGGGATTTAGGGATTTGGAGATTTGGAGATTTAGAGATTTGGAGATTTGGGGATTTGGAGATATGAGGATTTGGGGATTTGGGGATTTGGGGATTTGGGGATTTGGGGATTTGGGGTTTGAGTATTTAGGAATTTCGGGATTTGGGGATTTAGGGAGTTGGAGATTCGGAGATTTAGGGATTTAGGGATTTAGAGATTTGGAGATTTGGGGATTTGAGGATTTGTGGATTTGGGGATTTAGGGAATTGGGGATTTGGGGATTTGGAGATTTGGGCGATTTGGAGGATTTTTGGGTATTTGGAGGTTTGGGGATTTGGAGATTTGGACAATTGGAGATTTAGAGATTTGGGGATTTGGAGATTTAGGAATTTGGAGATTTAGGGAGTTGGGGGTTTGGGGATTTGGAGATTTGGGCGATTTGGAGGACTTTTGGGTATTTGAAGGTTTGGGGATTTGGAGATTTGAACAATTGAAGGTTTAGAGATTTGGGGATTTGGGGATTTGGAGATTTGGAGAATTGAAGATTTGGAAATTTAGAAATTTGGAAACTTGAGGATTTCAGAAATTAGGGAAATTGGAAATTTGGAGATTTGGAGATTTGAGAATTTAGGGAGAATTTAGGGAGTTTTATGGATTTGGAGATTTGGAGATTCTGAAATTTAAAACTTTTGAAAATATATGCATTTGAATATTTGCAAATGAGAATTTACAAATGTAGGATTTTCTGAATTCAAAAATTTAATAATTCAGATATTTGAAGATATAAGGATTTGGAAATTTGATATCTAGGGAATTTGAGAATCTATAAATTCCATTCGAAACTATGAATTTGATGATTTGAAATCCATGAAATAACTGATAATGTGTATACGACAATTAAAAATATTACAATCTCTTGATATATCAAGAATACAATAAACGGCGATACAACAGATAGTCGTCTAACCTACCTTAACATGTGTCACTTTTTCCAGCACAGCGCCGAGCATAATTTAAGTTTCATTAAAGAAGAAAAAAGCGTTTATTAATCCACGAAATACTTTAATCTTCCCTAAGTATAGTAACGAGCAGAATAAAAGTTTCTGTCTCGTCACGACGAAAAACAAGATAAAATAATTCCCCAGTTGCGAGGTGAACGGGTAGTAATAGCTAATAAATTTTACCTTGTACGCGCGTTTTATTCCCTGACCGACCATCGCGACGTTTATTTTCAGGGATAAAGTCATTCCGAGTGAAGTTGTTCGTTGAAAAGCTCGCTGAGTGACTGCCTTCTGGTGACATCCCGAGCTCTCGAAATGTCTAATTACTCGGTCAAGAATTAATCGAGTAAATTATAATTGGTAATTAAATACTCCTTGACTAATGAATAGGCCACTAATTTTCGGTAATCGAATAGTAATTAAATTTAATTAAATTAAATTTGAAACTTCAGTTTTTAACCTTACCTTATCAAATTATAGACTAACAATTTATTTTAATTAGTCACTTTTTAATTATCAATTTCTCATAAAAACTTCTTGAGTCAAAGTCAAAAATCTCAAAAGATTACAAATTTTCAAAGATTAAAATTTCTTTTCACATAGTTCATAATTTGAATGTTAGACTCAAACTAAAAATAAAATTGAACTAAAATAAAAAATAAAATTTTCTCAGACAAAATTGAATAATTTTAAATAATTGCGGTAATCATACAATAAACAATTACAATTTATTTCGTAGTTAAATATTTCGTTAAAAATTAATCTAGAATTGTTAAATAGTTCATGAAAATTTAGTGGAATATTTGAAACCCTAGTTACGTCATCATAGTCCAGATTTTATGTCGCAAAGTTTCGAGAAGTACTTGATGGTTTATGCATTATTAGTCTAGAAATTCCTCGTCATAATTGGCCATTAATTGTGTCCAACAACGCGAACAACAACGATTCAGACGATATCAGAAATTTCGAGATTCGACGATGATATTACAAATTTTGATTGGACGCATTAGAACAGCGTTCCGCGATTCGGCGTGTAGAAACTTTTTGATGGCTATCGGAATTGGGGAATTGTAGTCGCATATCGTTCGCTTGTTCACATTCGTTTTAATTTTAGAACTTTCACACGGTTCAGGTAATTTTCATGAATTCATCCCGTACGTTTCATAACAGATATTTTAATTAACACTTTTGCAAAAATTGCGGTAACAGAATGGTGATTGCGAACAAGTTGTAAATGAAAGTTCGTCAGTTTTTCAACGGGAAATGAATTGCTACTGAAAGCATTAAACTGCGCTCGCCACCATTTTTTCGATTGCAGAAACACATCGATCATTCATTTAATTAATTATCAACAATTTCGTTGTTTTACTAAGCGTTACGTTTCGTAAATATTCGAGGTTTCAATTTTTGGAGTTTTCATATTTATAATTTTACAAATTTCAAAATTACTAATTCTCTCAATTTTTATTTTTCTAATTGTTTCCTGTCTAATTGTTTAATTGCCGAATTGTCTACTTTTCGGATTGAATGACTTCCTAATTTCCTGGTTTACTAATTTCCTGATTTTCTAATTTCCTGGTTTACTAATTTCCTGATTTCCTAATTTCCTGATTTCCTATTTTCCTGATTCCCTAATTTCGTAAATTCTCAAATTTCCAAATTCTCAAATTCCTAAATTCCTAAATTCCCAAATTCCCAAATTCCCAAATCTCCAAATCCCCAAATTACTAAATTCATAAACTTGTAATTACCCAAATTCCCAAATTACTAAATTCCAAAACTCATAATCCCCTAAATCCCCAAACCCCTACATCCCCAAATTCCCAAACCCCACCCTCACCTTAGCAAACCTACCCTTCACATTTTCATCTCAAAATAATCCACCTAATTTTCCCTAACCACCCCATCAACCCACTTCCAAATTAACCCTCGAAATCTCTCACTATGATCACATACTATTCCTCTATGCTTCGAAGTTTCCACACCTCAGCAATATTGCGCAGCAAATATCGAGACATTCCATCGAAGGAATTTTTCTGCCAATCGATTGACTTTCCGCCTTAAAATTTCAAGCATCCTGTTTCAGTGTCAGACCGCAAATTCCTCCCGAAAACTGCAGCTCGTAATGAACCTAATAGAAAGCGCTTTCGCGCAAACTTTGGATAGCTCGAGGTGTATCCCCGCATTTCACGGGGATGTTTATCTCCGTCGATCGTAAAGACAGGTTTACTCAACGGTGTCTGGGAATTGACATAAAATCTATGTTATAGTCGGCGACACACTGACTCCGCAACGCGTCCTGGCGCGGTTAATGCGACGTTATAGAGTGGCTGTCCCGGCAAAAATATAGTAATGGGTCAGTAACGACAGGGTGATACGCTAATGGCCGACGAGAACGCTTCCACGTGTCAGCAACGCGTTATAAAGCAGGGTAAAAGGCATCGAGAGCCGGCTTCGGGTCGCTTGAGCGTCCTTGAAGCACGTTGCAATTCAAATAACTGAGCAGGGTGGTCGTGAAGGGATGACAGAAGACGAAGGTATTCCTCTTGTTGCATACCTCGTCTGTCGGATGACGTTAAAGCGTGTAAACGGACGATAAAGTCGCTCGATAGTTCAGTCTTCGTTACGGTAATTGACGGCTACTTATCAGGACTTCAGCTATCAAGACCGCCCGCGTTTACGTTTGTTTGACAAATTTGTACGCAGGAAAATTTCTTTTGTTTCTGCAAGTTTTGGAAAATTTGGAACTTTTAAATTTCCTAGATTCTATCGTTGTCTCAATTTTGAAATTTCCCCAATACACAATTTTCCTATTTCCCAATATCCCCAACTTCCAATTTTCCAATTTCCCTACTTCCCCATTTCCCAATTTTCTCATTTCGTAATTTCCCCATTTCCCCATTTCCTAATTTCCTAATTTCCTAATTTCCCAATTTCCCCATTCCCCATTCCACATTTCCCCAATTCCCAAGTTCCCCATCTCCCAATTTCCCAATTTCCGAATTTCCCAATTTCCCAATTTCCTAATTTCCCCATTTCCTAATTTCCCCATTTCCCAAGTTCCCCATTTCCCAGGTTCCCCATTTCCCAAGTTCCCCATCTCCCAATTTCCCATCTCCCAATTTCCCAATTTCCCAATTTCCCAATTTCCCAATTTCCTAATTTCCCCATTTCCCAAGTTCCCCATTTCCCAAGTTCCCCATTTCCCAATTTCCCATCTCCCAATTTCCCATCTCCCAATTTCCCATCTCCCAATTTCCCATCTCCCAATTTCCCAATTTCCCAATTTCCCAGTTTCCCCATTTACCAAGTTCCCCATTTCCCAATTTCCCATCTCCCAATTTCCCATTTCCCAATTTCCCATCTCCCAATTTCCCATCTCCCAATTTCCTACCTCCCAATTTCCCATCTCCCAATTTCCCATCTCCCAATTTCCCATCTCCCAATTTCCTATCTCCCAATTTCCCATCTCCCAATTTCCCATCTCCCAATTTCCCGATTTTCTCATTTCCTAATTTCTCCATTTACCAATTTCCCCATTTCCCAAGTACCCCATCTCCCTATTACCCAATTTCCCCATTTCACAATGTTCCCATTTCCTAATTTCCCAATTTCCTAGCATGGATCCCCCGATTCGCGTTAATGAATTATCGGCGCTGTCAGAAAGTTTCATCGTTTTTCGTGCCGGTAATTACAGAGATAATAAAATGCATCTAGCTTAATCTCGGTGAGCGTAGCGATTTGTTTTAGTCTACTTTCCGCCACGATTTTTCATCTTTCTGACGGCTTAGCGGTGGCTCTGCTAGATCTTCTTGTTTGCGGTTTACAAATTCGGTAAATGACTGATCGGACAATTTTCTCTTTCTTCGTTGCTTACTTAGCGTGATGGATTTATCGCGTATCGTTACTAGTTAAATCAGCTTTAAACAGAAAATTATACAGACATATCTAGAACTTGCTTTCAGTTCAACAGCGATTAATAGATTTGTGATAAATTCTTGCTTGCTCGTCCCAGAAAGGATACCCCCCGTGACACGTTTTCGATTACACCGGTGTTGAACGATAACGACACACGCAGCCAACGAAATTGCTCGATTTCTCGAATCGATTCACTGTCGATATTGTTTCCTGGTCGGACGACACAACGGAAAAGCGGTCGCAATCATGGAAAAGGAACGGGACGAAACATCTGGCGTCCGAGGAAATCAAATTTCTAAGCTTTCGCCTAGCAGCCGCGTTAATTTCTCTTTTTGTAACTCGATAGAAATCGACTCACGAAAAATCCTCAGACCGATTCTCCCCTACGTGACACTCCGCTGATTTTTATCTCTGGAAACTTTTGTTCTGTTTCCACCGCTTACGTCCGGACATTTGGTCGCGATGATTCAGACGTTCGATCGATTAAATTCATTTGTTACACCCTTAACGTATAAGTTTTCAGTTGCGTCAGAGTTACCGATGTCACGAGTTGGCGCGTGAGAGGTTAATACGATTAATAGCGTTTGAAACTAGTGAATTTGATGATTGTTCAGACTTTTAATATTACTTGCTGTACCACCTCTAATATCAATTTTTTACAATATAGCTACATATATTCCTAGCCCTGAATTTCCCCAAAATCTCATATCCCTAAATATTAATACATCGCAATCCCAATATCCCTAAATTCCATTATCCCCAAATTCCAATATCTCTAAATCTCAATACACTAAATGCCACTACCCCAACATCTCATCATCTCCACATTTCAATATTCTCAAATTCCAATATCCCTAAATTTCAATATCTCTAAATGCCAATATTCCTAGCCTTCAATTTCCCCAAATTCTGACATACCTAAATGCCAATATCCCTAAATGTCAACATCCTTCAATCCCAATATCCCTATATCCCATCATCCTACAATCCCAATATCCTAAATCCCATCATCCCCAAATTCCAATACCCCTAAATCTCACCATCCCTAAATCCAAATTTCCCTAAATTCCAATTTTGCCACAATAACAACGCTAATCTTTTCAATTCAAAAATTTGAGTATCTCCTCTATCACAATTTATCATATTGTCCGATTATTAATAACCGTTTCGCACCGTTAAATTAAACCACTGCATTCGAAGATTGCACATACTCAATAATATACCGTACACGGTAATATAACATAGCCTCGCTACAGCAATTAATTACTAATCATAACGCTAATGAACACGCTTAATCAATTACGCGGTAATAGAATCAATTGTGAAATGTCACTTACCGAATATTTACTGGCCGTCGAATCACCCCCGAAGCGTTACACCGTTTCGTTCCCCTGCGAATCAGAATACAAAAAGCAATAATAAAATATGCCGAGACGATAATTTATGGAAAAAGTTTGCTCAACCCGCCTGAGAGTCCCCCATTTTCTCACTCTAGTTCTCGCATCAGATCGAACTTTGCCCCGACTAATTATCGACTAACATCGAACCAGCTGTAAAAATATGCGGACTTTCCGATCGTTATCTTCGACAAGCACGCCTCGAAAGTTTCAGTGTTTTTCGAACATTATTAAACGTATTTAAATTACGTACGTTCTGGAGAAATCTTATGATATTTTATTATTGAAATGTAATTTATTGTTAATTGGTTTTAATGAATTTTTGTGAGGATTCGTGGTTGAAATTTTAGAAGGGGTGTACAACCCCTTTGAGGGTGTATCTGGATTCTTGTTACTAGCTTCTGAAGTTGAGTGCGATTGATTGAAATCAATTTAGGTACTATTATGGTAATTGGAACTATTGATTAAAGTAGCTTAAATTGGATTATATTAATTGTGCAGTGAAGGCGTTGACTGCTGATTAACAACCTGTCTGCATTATTTTAGGGGAATTTTATGTGATCAATATTGACAGTTTTATTTGTAAAGTAAGTTTAGAATCTTTGAATTATTTCATTTTTAAACTGTCAAAATTTTGCAATTTCCAAATTTCGGAAAAATAAAATTTCTATGTGTACGAATTTGTAGGTGACAAATTTCTGTAATCCAAATACCTACATGACAAATCTCTAAGTTTTCAAATTTCTATGTCCCCAAATTCCTAGATGACAAATCCCTAAATTTTCAAATTTCTATGTCCCTAAATTTCTATGTGACAAAATCCTAAATTTCCGAATTTCTATGTCCTCGTATTCCTACGTCCCCAAATTCCTAGATGACAAATTCCTAATTTTCGAATTTCTATGCCCCAAATTCCTAGATGACAAATTTCTAAATTTCCAAATTCCTACGTCCCCAAATTCCTAAATGACAAATTCCTAAATTTCCAAATTCCTACGTCCCCAAATTCCTAAATTTCCAAATTTCTACGTCCCCAAATTCCTAAATTACAAATTCCTAAATTTCCAAATTTCTATGTCCCCCAATTCCCGAATTTCCGAATTTCTATATCCCCAAATTCCTAAATGACAAATTCCTAAAGTTCCAAATCCCCAAATCCCCAAATCCCCAAATCCCCAAATCCCCAAATCTCCAAATCTCCAAATCCCCAAACTCCAAATTCCCCAAATTCCCCAAATTCTCAAATTCCCTAAATTTCCAAATCTCCGAATTCTCAAAATCTCAACCCACACAAATAATTTCCAACTTACAGAATTCACCACCCAAAACTCAGCAAATGACATATCCCTCTTCCCATAAGTTATAAATTCCCCTAGAAAAATCTACTAACGCAACTGCATTTGCTAATTCCCACATCCAATCAAGTACCATAGAATTAATAACATATTATTTGTGTATGCACATAAAGGTGAATAATATTAGAATATTTTTTATGCCTTGTTTATCTTGAGCAGTGTCCAGTATTGTAAATTACATTTGCAATTTTAATTAACAGCTTGATTGTTCCGCCAGAACGACTTATTTTAAAGGCAGGTACGATTTACATAGTCCGTGACAAGAATGTAATTGTACGTTGTAAGTCTTGGGATCAACACGTATAATTATTATGGTGAAGAGGGTGGAGTTTATTATGGGTTACTCTTAACCCACTTTCATTATTTTAATATGCCTCAAAGGCATATATACACCCTCATTCATAAAAATAAATATTAAAAGTAATATAATTTACAAATGTATAATAAATACAATTTTAGCGTACAATATATATCACATAATAAATTGAATTTTTGTTAAATTTTTATTCAAAATGAATGATTGCTTAAATTCACCAAATGATTAGAATTTTTAACGAACTCTAAATATTTCTAATTTAAAACGGGAGACCATTTTCATCTCTAGTTTTAATTATAAAACTTCGTTTTAATTACAAGAATTAATCAGTGAATGGACTTAAGGGTTGAATTAATCGATTCGAATTCTCGATGTTCTCAATTAATAACAATGGTAACTAGATATCACGTTAGAAGCTACACCCAATGTATTTTTCACAAAAAAAAACCGTTATCCCGTGCCGTTTCCATTTGTCCCTGACTCGATGTCATTTATCAACGAAGCCTTCCCTCATTTCGCGTGACTCGAAGACACGCGATCGTCGCGCTGTGTGTGTCGCACTCTAACGATCGTTAAAATTAATGACTCGCGATGCTGAAGAGGCACAGGACCACGCGTCGCGACGCCACTAAAGGAACCGATGAAACACCCCAGACCCGATCAAGGAGAACCATTTTGTAACCCAGACCCCATTCTACGTTTCTGTAACTTCACTCGACTCTGGGAGAATGGGTTAAACGAAAAGTGACATGGTACAGTGACAGAATCTCGTTCTAGCTTTCTATAACTGTAGTAGAATCTGGGAGGAAGGGTAGAGTTACAGGAAAAGTTATATGGTGGAGTGACATAACCTAATTCTACAGTTTTATAGCTTTATTTCACTTTAAGTTTAAATGGAAAGTAATATGGTACAGTGACAGAATCTCATTCTAGCTTTCTATAACTGTAGTAGAATTTGGAGAAAGGTTAGAGTTAAAGAAAAACATGGTGGAGTGTCATAACCTCATTCCACATTTTTATAGCTTTTGACTCTAGGAGAAGGGGTAGGTTAAACGAAAAGTAATATGGTACGTTGACATAACCTCATACTAGGTTTCCATAACTTTACTAAAATTTCGGAGAAAGGTTAGAGTTAAAGAAAAACATGGTGGAGTGACATAACCTCATCCACATTTTTATAGCTTTCGACTCTAGGAGAGAGGGTAAACTTCGACAAAAGTAACATGGTACATTGTCAAGACCAAATTCTAGGTTTCTACATTACTAGAATCTAAAAGAAAGGATAGACTTGAAAAGTAACACATTGACAACACATTCTATGTTTCTATTGTGAGTCTATGCTTCTATGTGTCTATTAGCTCAATAGCTAACCTTTCGTAATCGACCGTCTGATAATTGATCATCATCAAACATTTCGTTCCGTTCATCGCAATGAATTTATGTCAACAGCTCTGAGTTTAATATCTGCTTAAGAACTAGCTTTATCAAATTTGAATCTAGTAATCGCAACATACCCTCAACAGATGAAAAGATACTCTCGACACATCAGAAGATACTCATCAGATCAAAAGATCTTATCTGGCCACAGTATCAGTCTATATATCATTCCTATCGACTCCTGGCTCCAGAATCTAGAGGATGTACACGTAGATATACTGTTTCCTCGTGTGCCGGTTATTTAGTCATGCATGACAAGGCTGTCCGAATTTCATCGGTATCCTGAGCACCATCTTCATCAAACGTATGACAGCAACATTTCCCAGCGTTCATGTATACTTGATTTTAGTATATTTAACCGATTTTGAAGGTAGAAATATATCTGTACTGCAAGAAAATGTCATTGTCAAGGTGTACTTTCACTTGGTTATAAAATATCCTCTTCAGGTCAGATGATGTACTCATTGGAGGTATACTCTCATCGTATTACAAGATATACCTCATCAGATCACAGGATGCTCTCATTAGGTCAAATATTCTCGTCAGATCACAAGGTATACTCATCAGGTCAAATATTCTCATCAGATTACAAGATGCACTCATCAGATCAGAAGATATACTCTCATCAGATCACAGGATATATTCTCATCAGCTCATAAGATATTCTCGTCAGATATACTCTCACCCAATTAAAAGATGTACCCTCAACAAATGAGAAGAAACTCACAACACGTCAGAAGACACTCACCATATCAAAAGATACTCTCGAAGGATCAAAAGATCATTCATCAGGCAACAATATGAGTCCATAAATCACTCGTATCGACTCCAGCAGGCTCTAGAAGGCAGGATCTAGAGGATGTTGAACACGCAGCTATCCCGTTTCCCCGTTTGCCGGTTATTTAGTCGTGCGTGACGAGTCTGTCCGAATTTCATCGGTATCCTGAGCACGAAGCAGCGTACAATAGAACCGGCAACGGAAGGGTCACCCCCGTGGCCATTATTAGGAGTTAACAAAATGTGAATCGATCGGAGATTTATGATCGCCGGGTACCGGAGTGCCGCTTTTGCAAGTCGTTTCTGGATGGTTTGCTTCGACAATGGGGGCGGAGTCGATTGTGGCAGCTCGAACGTTAAATCGGCTAACGTTAATCGATTTACGAGGATGACTTTTCGTTGGACGAGGAAACGATCTGGTGGACAAGGACTTTTTGTTCGGCAGGAAGTTCAGGGATGTAGATTTATCGGGGTTACTTTTGGAACGGGAACAGAGTGTCTGGTTAGGTTTCGAGTGTCGTGATGGATGCATTGTTGAAATTATTCGGGACGGCCCGGAATTTATCATTCGTCTTCGATTATGGATCATTATTTCGGGATTTGGGGAGGTTCTGCGGAGGTAGGGATTTGGGAAAATTAGAATTTGATTATTTAGTGATTGGGGATTTAGGGATCAGGGATTTAGGGATTGGGAATTTACGGATTGGGGATTTAGGGATTCGGGATTTAATGACTGAGAATTTAGGAATTTGGATAACCATCAACCATAGCCAAAAATCGGAGCATATAATTACTAAAATCGCATCGAGAAATTCTCGCGCATCTCATCGCAGAAAACAGTCACCGAAAAGTTCCATGTTCGAATCAGGACGAACGGAAGCTTTTAATTAAATGAACGGCACGAGAGGCATGATCATAGCCGGGATTCGTCCAAGCCACCGGAAATGCCGCTGCGTAATGTTGCCAAATTCCCGTTAATTGCAAATTCGCGAGCTGCCGGCTGCGTCACGTGGCACGTGCCAAAAATCCTTTCTGCTCCACCTTTTTTTATTCCTACTCTCGACGATCTATTGATTTTGGCACTTGACCGGTCGCTACGGCCATCACCAACAGCCGGCTCCAATAAAATTCGCTCCCCTTTGTACGCTTCTTTTCGAGGCTCAATTATAAGCGGCCTCGAGGATGCTCTTGTATCGCGTGTTTCTTGCACACGTAAGCACGTGCGTGATCCTCGAGAGTCTCGCAATTATTCCTGGGGTTATGGTAAAACCGGAATACTTCGGGATTAATTGCACGACGAACGCGGGTCATTTCGCGGCAGTTTTTAAACTCTGTTAAGGAGACTTTAGATGGAGAGGTTTATTAGGTTGGCGATTATGTTTTGTTGAAAAATTTATATTAGGTTTTTAATGGAAGATGTGGTAATTTGATTTATGACGATTCTAAGATTAGGGGTACGTGTGGTGAATTTGATAGGTAAGGTTACAGTGAGAATAGCACGCATGGTGATATAACGCATGGAATTACAGCGCAATGCAAATTTAACGCGTGAGAATACTACGCATGGAGTTACAGCGCGCGACAATACTACGAATGGAGTTATAGCGCGCGACGATACTACGAATGGAGTTATAGCGCGTGACGATACTACGCGTGGAGTTACAGCGCGTTGCAATACTACGCGTGGAATTACAGCGCGTGACGATACAACGCGTAGTGTTACAGAACGTGACGATACTACACATGGAGTTACAGGACGTGACGATACTACGCGCGGAGTTACTGGACGTGACGATACTACGCATGGAGTTACAGCACGTAATAATACTACATGTGGAGGTGCAACGTGAATTGTATGTATGGACAGTTACATTATATATATTGTATAATTTGATAAATATTATATATACATTATATATATATATATATATATATATATATATATATATATTCAAGAAACTATGATGTTTACGTTAAACGTTAAAGTACATAATAAACGTTAAATACATTAATACGTTAAAGTATGTACAGTAATAAAATTCATGCAAATGGAGACATAAAAGGGTCCATCAAAGTAGCTCGAACAATAAGTACCATAGTTCATGAACAATAATTGGTGGAAATGCAGTATTCACAGTATCATTCATATAGTTTGAAGGTAGTTCATTGGGAAATTCGTATTCAAACGAGAGACTCGTTAATCTCTTGAAAATTTGCCGGCTCATTTGAAAGGGGGTAGCGGAATGAACTGAGTGATCCATAAACTCGTCGTTAGGACGTAAATATTGAAGTTAATGCCAGGAACAAAGTTATCGAGTGAAGATGATACGATCCGACGCAACGGGAACTGGAGACAGTCGGAGTTTTGCTAAAATTAATAACCGCCCGGCCAATACGATCGAATTATAGTGCACGGAACTTCCCGCTGACGGAAATAGTTCCACGTGGTTTCAATGGCGGATAAGGGATGATTGAAATTCGACGGAGATACTCCGACCGGACGGTTAATTAAGTTCGAGTTGCCGAGTGGTGACGGCGAATCTCGATCAAACGAGTTATCGTAAAATTTCCACATCTGTTCACGCCATTTCCAAAAATAATTCTGAGGATCTTGCGCTTTTGGGTTCGTTCATATTCCACTGAACTCGGATTCTTGAATTTTCAATACAACTCCTATTGATACTTTGATAAGAACTATAACAAACTATTGCGGTGAGCATGGACTCTTCATTTCGATAATTTGGACAATTCGAACTATTCGAAGAATTTGTACGATTTGAATAGGTTGAATAATTCACGTAGTTTGAACCATTCGAACAGTTCGGTCAATTCGAACAATTCAAATAATTTGAACAATTCAGATAACTCGAACAATTCAAATAAGTCAAATAATTCATATAACTCAAACAATTCGAACAGTTCAAATAAATCGAACAATTCAAATAATTCAAATAATTCATATAAGTTAAACAATTCATTCAACTCGAACAGTTCTAATAATTCAAACAATTCAAACAGTTCAAAGAATTCAAGCAATTCAAATAATTTATATAATTCAAAGAATTCAAAGAGTTCGAAGAATTCAAACAATTCAAAGAATTCGAAGAATTCAAACAATTCAAACAATTCAAACAATTCAAAAAATTCAAATAATTCAAATAATTCAAACAATTCAAACAATTCAAACAATTTATACGATTCGAACAAGAAGACAAATATGTAAAATATAGAAGTGCAAGTACTATTACTAGAATATCACTTTCCTGCAAGATACAAGAAAAAGACACAAGAAGAAGATAAAAAGATAAAGAAGATCTCGCATGAAACCGATAACAAAAATCCCACGAAGCAAAAATCAAAGGTTCTCCAGAAACCTCTGCAACTTCCTCGAATCACAGAAAAAGCTAGAAACGGTTTCTCTGTTTATACGACCATTTTATTCTCGCCCTTTGGCCAATGGTTAGAATCGTGGAAAGATCTTGCTGAATCTTAACGGCCAACGAGAGACGTGGAATTTTAAGCAGCCTCTTAAATTTACTCGCCATCTCGCAGCTAAGAGAAGGGTTATCGAGTTATCGAGTTTCTCTATGGAATATAACGTTCACAACGAAATGCTAGACTGCATAAAATGGCAATTCTCAGAGGTGAACGCGGATAATTTACTCTTAGATTTGAAATATTGTAAACAAACTGAATTAAAATGGGGTAAAAAGGGACTGGGTATATCTTTTGATAGCGTTACTAGATTCACGTGTTACTAGGACTCCAATTCCTAGAACTATGCGTTGCTAGGGTTATTTGTTATATATAATGAACCTAATGAATCAACCTATAATTTATCTAATTACCGAATTAACTGTAGTGACCATAATTTAAAGTTAGCAACTAAAAAAAAATGTTCATAAGTCACTTATCAAATTAAGAGTAAAAGTAATAAAAATGTAAATATCTTCCCCTTTCTCAGTGTCGAATAAACACGTTTAACGGATCGAATAAAAGTTCTATCAAAACCTCGACGAAAGACATCCAACTAATTACGAAGTCATGCTCTTTGCTTAGGCAACCAGCAATAATATTAATTGCAAAAGTTGACCCCGTCGCCGGAGCTTTAAGCCTCCAGGCTTATTTCATTAATTAAAGTCAACCATTTTTATTTTCCTACCGACGAACAGATTGCAAGATTAAAAATCTTCTCAACGATACCCGATGAACAATTTATGTACATGGATAAAAGGATCCTGTCGTGTTTATCGTCCCGACGGCGATAAATCATTTGAATCCTGGCTTCATCGTTCCTCGTCAACGTCGAGTGTGTCCTTTCAAAATTCAGAGATACCCTCTCAACGTCCGTCACGCGAATTTTTGAAATTTTCGTCGAGGTTTTTTACCTCGAAGACTGCGTTGTTTGGGTGTTCTATTACGAAATTATTTATTTTTAAATTATTATGATTTAGTTAGATATCTTAAATCAATCGCAGACATTTTCAAGGGTCGCAGTTCTATTTTTGATGCGAGAAAAGTGAACTTTGTTGAAGACGCTTTCAATTGGAAATGAATCTAAAAATTTAATAAACCCTTCACCGTTACAGAGAGTTGTAATTGCACTTCTATTTTGCCGAAATTGAAATAAATTGGCAATAAAGTCAGGTTGCTATTTTGAAACAGATATTGCAAAGGGAGATTCAATTTGTGAGTTCATGGTGGTTGAATTGCTTTTAGTCACTCAATTTGAACATTTGACAAATTTTTTAGTTGAATGAGAAACAGAATTAAATTAAATGGTATATTGTATGCAATAAATAAACAATGTACAAAGTAATTAAGTCGTATACAATTTGTAATTAAATGATATAAAAAATAACTGAGGAGCAAATAAGCAAATTAAGATAAAAATAATAGACAATTATTAAATGATATACAAATTCTAATTAAGAGATGTAATTAGATGTGAATAATCACATTAAAAAATGAATTAAAATAAAATATTCAAAAATTATATTATAAAAATTATTAACAAATTCTAATAAAATTTCTGAATCTCCAACTTTCTAAATTTGCAAATCTCCAATTGTCCGAATCTCTAATTGTGCAAATCTCCAATTGCCCGATTCTCCAATTGTCCAATTCTCCCATTGTCCGATTCTCCAATTGTCCGATTCTCCAATTGTCCAAATTTCCAATTGTCCAAATCTCCAAATCTCTAAATCCCTATACCTCCAAATCTTCAAATTACTAAATTTCCCAATTTCCAAATTTCCAAATCCTCAAATCCCAAATTTCCAAATCCTCAAATCCCAAGTTCCCAAATCTCCAAAATCCCGATTTCCCAAGTACCCAAATTTCCAAATTCTCAAATCTCCAAATTCTCAAATTGACCCATCTACATCCCTCACCTAAACCAACTTTCAAAATCGCAAAAAGTAACATCCACTTTCACCCCAGGCCCGTGAACCTCTAACTCCAGCGCTGCATCCACCGTTGCACTCTCTGTTGAACATTGAATCGATCCTGAAATTGCTCCCTATGAAAGATGAGCACCCAAAGGTTCCCCGAATCAATGTTTGACTAATTGCTAAAAAATATGTCGCCACCCTTCATACGAATAACACGCAACAGAATTAGGGATCATAAATCAAGTAACAAAGGGAAGAGGTCGGTGGCTCAAGATTACTGTCCGAAGATCATCCATTTTGAACGTCGAGACACGGCGACAGTAAACTTCCGCTAGAGAAAGGGTATTTTCCCCGCAGAAATTTTATCCTGTAAACTTCGGTACATCTTCTCTGTGTCCCGGTTTTTCGGCACCTGTAAGTTCAGCTGTTATAACAGAACTTTCGAAAGGCATGAATCTTTTCGACGTGGCCAAATAGATGTATCCAGTCGGTTTTTGCGAGAGGTGTCCATAAAGGACCGATAGAAGATCCGTTTTATAATATCACCATCCATATTTAGAGCGTATACGATATCTTCTTTGCCAAGATTTTCTTCGGCCATTTTGCACTTTCGAGAATGATGGACGAGCCTCGCTCTGTATCTTATCGTTCTTTTAACTCTGATCTTCCACATTTTTATTTCCTTTCAGGGGGTTGGCAACTGAGAAATTAAGATCTGACACTCGATGAGGGGAGACTAGGGAGAGGAACTAGGGTATACGGTGATTCTAGAGTAACAATCATTTTTATATGAAGATGTGACTTTACTATTTAGGTTTATGTTTATGAAGCTGATAGTGCAGGTTAATAGAGATATATACCTCAACTGCGTGAATTTTTTATGAGAGACATTTGACCGGTCAGTTAACGAGACACGTGTGCTATGACGCACGAAAAAATTGCATTTGGGACTTTATGTCTGGGGACCTTAAAACAAGATTACTTGTAAAAGTGCGTCAAGGACCCCAGAATATAATGTTGTTCCTAACAAGTCACAAAATTTAATAATTCATAAGGGTTTCAAATTATGCTACCTGTCCAATTTGTCCAGGTAGTAGTGTACCTGTTAGAATTTTAAGTCTAGCTACTCTAGAATGAATAAAATTGCTTATAGAAGAGTGTACATTCTCTAGAATATGCTACAAGTAATGTTGTTTCTAACAAATGACAAATTATTTCGTCAGTTTTAATAAACGAAAGAAACTTAGCAAACATACGTCGTAAACAGTGATCGCTGTATTTCACCGTGTTCCATCTTCGTCCCCGGGAACACGCGGATAAATGTCTCTTTTATTGCCATGTGCAGTCGACGGAACACGCAGAATAAAGAAAGAGACAAAAAAAAGAGAGAAAAGCAGAGAAGATACAAGGAGACATCGTAACGTGATATTTCGGTTGAATTTTTCAACCAGGCTTTTACGACTCACTCCGGTGCTCCGCGATACAGGCCGGTATCGTGGCGAGCTTGAAAGCCGTGCTTGATGTATTAAAACATGGAGAACGTTGATTTATCACGGCGTCGATGATCAACCGGATACATTGGTCGGTCGGATGCGAGCGTTAAAATGAAAAGCGGTGATCTTAAATGGAGCGGCCGATCGATGAAGCGTGGCGAGAGATGTGGCTGGCTCATTGAAAACGGCGCTTTCAGTCGTTCCTGACGAAATATTCTGCTAAAGCACCGTTCTGTATCGAAATGTCGATTTGGAGAGTTTTGGGAGTACTGGGAATTTGGGACCTGTCGATATTTCACTTTTGGAGAATTTGGTGATTTTTGGGGTTTGAGGTTTTAGAGATTTGAGGTTGGGATTTGGAAGTTTGAGGTGGATCTTGGGGATTTGGAAGAGTTAGACTGGAACTTGGGTTTTGGGATCTAGAGATTTAGGGATTTGACTACTTGGAACTTTAGGTATCTAGAGATTTAGGGATTTGGAAGGTTGGGGTGGACCTTGGGGATTGGATATCTAGAAATTTAAGGATTTGAAGAAGTTAGGGTGGAACTTGGGTTTTGGGATGTAGAAATTTAGAGATTTGACTACTTGGGAACTTTGTATCTAGCAATTTAGGGATTTGGAAGAGTTGAGCTGGAACTTGGATTTTGGGATCTAGAAGTTTAGGGATTCGACTACTTGAAACTTGAGGTACCTAAAAATTTAGGGATTTGGAAGCTCAGGCTGGATTTTGGGGACTGGGTATCTGGAGACTTAAGAATTTCAGTACTTGGAGTGGAACTTAGGGACTTGGTCTATAAATTTAGGGATTTAAAACCTTGAAGTGGGACTTGATGCCTTGATACCTACAAATTTAAGGATTTGAAAACTTGGAAGAGGATTTGGAGACATGGTATCACCAAATTTAGGGATTTGAGTACTTGGCACGTTAGGTACCAAGAAAATTAGGGATCTGAAAACTTGGAGTGGAACTTGGGGACTTGGTATCTAGAAATTTGGGTAATTGAACGCTTGAAGTGGAGCTTGAAGACTTGGTATCTCGAAATTTAGGGATTTGAGTACCTACAGATTTGGAAGTTTAAGACTTCCACACGTGACCTTGAAGATTTTGAGACCTCTCAAAGTTTGGGACTGAAGATCGTAGGATTTTCAGAAGTTTGGATCTTGAGCACTTGACAACATGCTTTGAAAATCTGAAACTGAAGATTTGGGAACTTGTGGCCTTGGTAATTTAGCTCATTCCAATCACTGAGATATTTGGAACCTAGCAAACTGAAGACTTCCAGACTTGAGACCTAGAAAACTGTAGACCTAGAAATCACAAATCATTAATTCCAAAAAAAGAACATTCCAAATTCAAGATTTCCACCAGAAGACTCAAAAGGTGCACCATACTCGAAATATTAAAAAATCCCTAAACTACCACGAAGTTAATAAATTTGAAGCGACTCGTAGAACGTAAAAGATGAAGCGGCCATAAATTCCGAGGTCGCGCAATTTGCCCGAGTAGCTAATCTTCCGTCAGGAATCGTTGTTGGTCGTAACGTAAATAGAAGTCGTATCGTTGGAGTCGATAGTCGAGTAACCGGCGATCATCGAAGCCCCGAAGTGGGCCACGTTCCGCGCGTTTCGAGCGGAGGGGATGAAACGTGCGAGCGTATCCTCGCGAGGGATGAAACGCTAGCTGGCGCGTATCCGCGGACACATACATAAATGCATTATTCAGGCAGCCGGCACAGGCTAGCTTGCCACTATGTGGCTGCTGCATTTGCGTTACTTCCACAAGATTAAACTTGCATGCGACACGAGGCTATGAAGTATAGTCGCAGACGGCACGCTCGACATGCGACTTGCTCTCGGACAAAGCCAACACCGGTTCGCTGCCAGCCACCCTGTGTCCTTCGAACCGTCCTACCTTCCACTGTCCTTACAATTCACACTTTTTTACACCCTTTCCGCCACGGACAAATTTTGTTATATTCGAAGCTTGCTCGTTTATCAGCCACGGTCAGGTGGCTCTGACAGTCGGTTCTGAAGATGGGTTGAAGGATTTGTCAATTTTGGATGATTTTGTATTCATATTTTTAAATTCGTACTCTTTCACACTTTTTAATTTTGACGACTTTATATTACAAATAACTGAATTACATTTGTGATGGAGCCTTTGTTTTGTGGAGTTGGGATTTGAGATGTTAGACTTTCAAGCTTAAGGATTTCAAGAAATATGGATCTATGGAGGTGTCAGACTTGCAAAGGCTCCACAAATCCCTAAACTTGAAAGTCTAACGTCTCCATAAATCTCCAACTCCTCAAATCCCTAATCTTGAAAATCTGAAATCTGCTCACATCCCAACTGCTCAAGTCCCCAAACTCAAAAACCTGAACTCTCCACAAATCCTAGCTCCTCAAATCCCTGAACTTGAGTGTCTAACATCTCCACAAATCCCCAACTCCTCAAATCCATATACTAAAAGATCTGAAATCTCCACAAATAGCTAAACTTGAAAGTCCAAAACACCCACAAATCCCAATCCTCAAATCTCTAAACTTGAAAACCCAAAACCTCCTCAAATGCCCAAACTTCAAAACCTGAAACCTGCACAACTCTCCAAACTCAAAAATGTCCACACATCCCACCACATCTCTACACACATCACACAGCAATGTCCATAAACTCGTCGGACATTCGATCCGGTCATCAACGTGACATACGAAACGTAACAGCTACATAATAACGATCATAGAAAGGATCTTCCCAGAAAGAAGCTAAGAAGACAAAGAAACGACATACTGGAGAACAATTTCGACGATGATAAAAATTTGTAGATCAGTCCCTCACGGACGATGTCGATATTTGAATTTACTGCGGCTTCCGGATGGGAGCGGCATCCATTATTTGCGAATCGATGTTCCCGCACCTCGGATATCTCTATGCGGATGTTATCCGTAACAATAAACGTGGGTACAAATATGGGTTTCATGGAACGAGGATACACGGTTCTTTCTCCGCAGTACATACCGCATATCGATGTCCTATAACGATCAATTTAACTTGAAATCGTATTTCATTCGAACGTCTCATTTCGTTTGAGGAGAGGATGTGGTTGGGCTGCTTATAAATTATTTATTGAGCAGTGATTGCATTTGGAATATTTGGGGAATTATATTTGAAGAGGCTCGATGTGAGGGGAGAGTTGAAGATGGCTGTTGGAGGAGGTAGTTGGGGATATTTAATTGTTGGAAGATATTCGAGTGGGAGTTTAAGAATGTGGGGATTTAGAAGTTTTAGAGATTTGGAATAATGTTAGGAATTTTGGAGTTATGGGTACATTTTGGAATTTGGAGAGTTGGAAATTTAGAAATTTGGGGATTGGGGGATTGGGAAATTGGAAAATTTGCAATATTCAAATTTGGGAAATTGGGGACTTGAGAATATAGAACACTGGAAAAATTGGGATTTGAGAATTTGGGAAATTAGAAAAATGGGAAATTGGGAAATTTGGAAAATGGGAGATGGGAAATTGGGAAAATGGGAAATTTGCAATATTAAAATTTGGGAAATTGGGGGCTTGAGAATATGGAACACTGGAAAAATTGGGATTTGAGAATTTGGGAAATTAGGAAAATGGGAAATTGGGAAATTGGGAAATTGGGAATTTGGAAAATTAAAAATGTGGAAAAATTAGGAAATGAACTTGAGATTTGATAATTTTGATAACTGAGAATTTACAAAGCCTGTTACACCTTAGCCAATTCACAAATACACCTTAATAATTTCAAGACTTCAAAACGCAGTGTTCTAAAATTTCCAAAATTCCAAAATGTCCCCATCTAAAAATTCCCCACAAAAAAATTTCAAAACAATTATAAACTAATTTATAAATCACCTTTCCCATCTATACCCACCCTCCTGGCATTCTTTCAGAGCCTTCTTTCACAAATGAAATTTTGCGAAATAGACGGTAATCATCCCTCAAGCTTAACTATCGAAGGTGAAGTACAACAAGTCCAGGGACATGAATCAATGGAACAAACAGCGTCGGTTCTCGAGGAAGAAAACGGCATTAATAATTAGATCGAACACGGCGGAGCGTGTGGAGGGTATCAATTTTCCAAAGAAAAGGGGTCGGGGTAGGGCAGCCGGTATAATTGAGATATACTGTGTACACAAGCACCAATCACTAGCAGAGTAGGGAGTCTCTCGTAGGCTAATAAATCGTGCATAATTCAAGCCCCTTACGTAGCCCTGCAATGCGCCGATACTTTTGAATAATGCAACCTGCACCGAATAGGGTGGTCGTGCATTGTAGCATGCGCTTAAATACCCGGCCCCGGTTTGTATTTCTGACAGCGAGACTCTCCTCTTACAAAACTGGCCGAATCGATTCTCCACGCTTTACGCCGATTTATCCCGATTTTCCTCTCTCTGTATTTCGCACGAGCCACGCTTTAACGTCTCGAACATCGGGAACGATCGAATCGTGAGAACATCTAGCCGGGGAATTTTAACTCGGGACAAAACGATTCTCCGAGATTATCCTTGGAGCTCTTTATCCTTCGGTTACGATTATGGCTCGTACATTTTCGAATAACATCTGACGGATTTGATGGATGATGCAGAGTGGGCAAAGGGAGAGAAATTATTTTTGTTTAGGTATTTAATTGGGGGGTTTTAACCCCTTGTACTATTTGGTCGAATCTCGTGACGCACTCCTGACACACTCCTGACGCACTCCTGACGCACTCTTGACACACTCCTGACACACTCCTGACGCACTCGTGACGCACTCGACTGTGATCAATTTTACTCGAATTTTTAATAATAAATTTTTAAATTACCAAACTCCCAACTTTCCAAATTCCTAGTTCCCCAAATCTAGTTCTCCAAATCTAGTTCCCCGAATCCCTAGTTCCCCAAATCCCTAATTCCCCAAATTCCAAAGTTGCCAAACCCCAAAAATTCCAAATTTTCAAATTCCCAACAACAAAACCGAAAATGAAATACCTCAAAGTACCTAAAAATACCTAAGAACCTCTAAAAATCCCTAAAAATTCCTAAGAACCCCTAAAAATCTCTAAAAATACTTGAAAATACCTAAAAGTGAAACCGTGTAACGACGAAGTAGTGAATTGAAAGTTCTACAGTCACTTGGCAAAGGTGTAGGGAAATAACGTTTGAAAATAATTCCGGTATTCATCAGGGTTGTAAAACCTTTGAGAAGAATTGAATATGCGTGCAACGTACTTTTCAATTTTGCCTAAGACGCTATTAACTTTCGCCGTTTCCGTCTTTCGAGGCACGCCCGGTGCCTTTATCATTGCCCGCACGTTTCATTTAATCCGCTCTCTCGTTACATCCTTTTCCACGGGCGTTTTCCTTGCCGTGGAATTCCTAGGAAAGCACCGAGGCAACAGCAAAATTTATGGCGGGCTACATTGCAACGGGACACGTGTCTTTGATTCGCGAATATATTGGGGCTGTAACGCATGAAACGTTCGCTCGCAAAGCGGCCTGCATTGTGCGGACGAAGCCACTATTTGCCTAAAACGTTATATTCTACTGCTGCTGTAGCGAACAACCGGCTTTGCATAACAGAAATTATCTCATTCTCCATCCTGGTAAATGCATTTACTACTCACCTTTGTGTAATCCGATTTATAAATTGCTTCTTTGTTTCTTCGGAAACCAATGTCAATCCACGAGTTGGTGAGAGGCTGTTTGGAAGAGATTGGTCAGAATGCCTCATGTATTTTCGGCGGTATTGGCTCGAGCGGTCAATTAGGCCAAAAGTGACAGGCAAACGTCTCGAGAGTGAGATAGAATTGCGTTCAGCAGTTATTGTCATTATTATTCTTATTTGCCGAAATGTAACTGGAAGTGTTCACGGTGGAGCTTCTTTTACTTTGAGTCGATCACGCGTCAACTCGTGGGTTGACATCGGTATACGGGTCGGAAGACAGGTTAGCAACGCAAATCTCGAATTAGTTGTTGCTAACTGCAACTTGAAGGCACGTGGCCATAAACTGCGATTAAGGAACTAACGACCAAAAACTGTGGTGATATCTCGACGAAGGGCATTTTTACGTGTTTCCTTCTCGCTGACTGCGAGGCTAGGTAAAATTTAAAGCTTCGAGTAATCTAACAGATGTACGAGAAATACTTCAGATACTCAAGATTCGAGAATTAACAATTGCAGAAAACAAGATGGAGTAAGCCGAGACAAAAGGTGTCTGCATCTTCTTTTACTTTGGGTCGCCAACTCGTGGGTTGACATCTGTATACTAGCGCTCGAAATATTATTAGCACATGTACATCATTTGTCGCATAAAAATTCGATTTTATCAAATCCTTGTATGAAAAGAAAATTTACGAATTTATATGGTTGTTGAAGGAACAAAGAGGAAAATCGTGTTAAATTAGAGAGATAGGTACGAGGAGAAAATCGTTGAAAACATGAATCGCCTTTTATTCGATGAAAGATGTGAGCCTCGTATGTTCCGAATATCCTTTGCGTACACTGTAGCTGTGCAGTTCGCGAGATTTCTCGAAGAAGATTAGATTTTTTCATTTCTGCTTTGACATTCGTTCGTAGGTCGTCGCTATGCCAAGAGACAAAGTGCACATTCTGCATTCTCTGTGATTATACCTTCCGACTGCACGAATGCCACGCGAAAGAGATCACTTCAGGGTTCGATGACCATGCTTTCATTGCCCATTATGCTATCCTACTTATATGTTTCATGCTTACTTTCACTATGACATATTCAGTGAACTATAGTGCTCCTAACGATCGTAGAAACCGATAGTCGTTAACCTAATTGGGTTTATTAAGTTTTCAATTACGATCTCTGGTTTGGGAATTTGGGAATTTGTGGGTGTGAAAGTTTCGACGTTTGGGAATTTAGGGAGTTGCGAAATTAGGAATTTGGCGAGTCGGGAATTTAGAGATTTGGGAAATTACGAATTTTGTTATCTAGAAGTTTCGGAATTTAGGGACTTGAGAATGTAGGAATTTGGGAATTTAGAGAATTAGGGATTTAGGTATTGGGACTTTAGAAAATGGGAAATTAAAGAACTTGGAAATTTCAAGATCTGAGAATTTGAGAACTCTGGAAATTTGAGATTTTTTCTGAGAATGTAAGAATTTGAAAATTTACAAATTCGAGAAATTTGGAACTTTAGATTCTTGAGAACTTAAATATTCAAGAACTCAATAATTCAAAATGAATTCCAATATTCAAAAGAATGTTCAAACTTTCCAATTCAGAACTTCAAAACACGAACCTAACTTAAAAGATAATAAATTTGAAAATATAGAAACTAGAGTACGTTGTTTATCAACATACGAGTACCACGTAACAAACGAAATGAAATATTTTACCGTGAAAATGTGTCGATCGGTCAGTACGTAACAGCGACGAAGGAATGGCCGGGTAGGAGATCGCGGGTATCCATGAAAATGGCACAAAAAGTGAAATGGCAGAACCGTGGCGACTATTTTTCATTTCTTGCAAAGTCAGAGTTCACGCGTTTGCAACATTTTAACCGACAAAACAGAAAAAAAATGGCAGAGTGATCGACGCCGAAGTTTTCGTTTCGGAGGATGTTTCATTCGGACTTGACGGATAAAACTGTCGCCGTCTGACAGACAAAACGAAACACGTAGCGAACGTTTGGCATCCAGGGATATATGTTTCACCAAGACTCTCCCATGGCTTTTTACCGTTCTCACGTAGTATTTCCTGTCTTTACGATCCGTATACATCTGCGTCTTTAAATGCGAAAGTGTTTGCGACATTTTTTGTCACCGTAATATACTCGTGTCGCCATATATTACTAAAGAAATTACAAATTTTTCCTAATGCATCAGAGAATGGTTTCCATCGCACACAATCACGGATAATACTCCGGATAATGCACCCATACTCGGCAACGCGATGTAACAATATGGAAAGCTTGTTTGTCGAAGGTCGAGAGCGAAGTTTCGAGGCTGTGAGATATAGAAGTGAAATTCTATCTGAAACAGGGACTCGACTTATAGCAGAGGGTTCCTGTGCCGCGAAATTCGCCGGTTCCATCAGGATCGATCCAGAGAACGACCGGTTACCCGCTTCCGCAGGCATCCAGCCACTCTACGGAATTACCAGTGCCGCTACCATCAGATT
This sequence comes from Megachile lagopoda, assembly GCA_036983795.1. Classification (NCBI taxonomy): domain Eukaryota; kingdom Metazoa; phylum Arthropoda; class Insecta; order Hymenoptera; family Megachilidae; genus Megachile; species Megachile lagopoda. The sequence continues at coordinate 4,652,665 of CM072794.1, forward strand.
ATGCACCGAATTCCCTAACTTATGCCAGGAATTAGATATAGAAGATTGAACGATTTCGTAAGCTAACGACGCTTCTACGACTGAAATACGCCGCATAGTTCTCGTCGTCTTCAAACGCACCATTTCATCGAGATAATCATAAGCAACAAGAACGAATACGTTCGATTCTGAATGCATAACTCCTTCCATAAATTCGGACTCATAAAGAGGCTAAATTGTACGATTAACATCTCTATGGCAAACTGTCAAGTTTATATACTCGTCTTCTCTCGCTGAGGACTCTACGATCCCTAGACCCTCTCTTAGCCACCTTTTGGCACTTTTGACCATTTTTCTAGGGGTTTTGGCCCATTCTAAGAAAGTTTGCTCCTCTGACAAAATGTCCTATCTCGCACGGTTTGGCCTGGACGTACATAGGCGGGATCTAAAGGTATTTCAACATATGTGTTAAATTTCGTGACAATTGTCACTTCTGACAATTTTTCTAGGGGTTTTGGCACATTTTAAAGAAGTTTGGTTCTCTGACAAAATGTCGTATCTAGCACGGTTTGGTCTGAACGTACATAGGCGGGATTTAGAGGTATTTTAACATATGTGTTAAATTTCGTGACAATTGTCCCTTCTGACAATTTTTCTAGGGGTTTTGGCCCATTTTAAAGAAGTTTGGTTCTCTGACAAAATGTCGTATCTAGCACGGTTTGGTCTGAACGTACATAGGCGGGATCTAAAGATATTTTTGTATACATGCAAAATTAATTTTCTCGAAATCGGCTGATTTAGCACCCATAGTTTATTAAGCAATATTGATCCCTTCAGTAAATACCACACGATACGATTGAGAACGAGTTTGACCTTGAACTTTACGATCAAGGTCGAAAGCAATTTCTGTCTACGGATGTAAAGAAGTATAACTCGCAGTGATGGTGATGTATGAGCAATTTTCAAACGCTCTTAAATTTGCATTTGCGCCAGTAACCAGCCGAAATCAATTCCAGGCATTGTTTCAAACCGTGTTGAACATCGAAACGAAAAATGTGGATACGCGTGTAGGTGTTCGGCGGTCGATGACGCGTCGAAAAAACGCGAGTAAAGTTAACGAAGTGAACGAAAATATCTCGCTCGTTACAAATGGAAATTGGACCATCGACGATACACAACAATGCCGTTCCATTTCTCGTAAATCGAACGTACACGCTGTTATCCGCGATATTTACTGTCGGCCGCTTGTTTTGCGCCAATAATTTCGCGACTTCATATCCACCAGGGAAAATTATTTTGAACGATGTCCGAGACGCGCTTATATTTGTAATGGCGTTCGCGTGTCCGGGATAAAATCATTTCGCAATAACGGGACACGGTCTAATGTGCATGACGAGAACAAAAAAAAAAATATCTCCGTTGACAATTCACGAGCGGATCACGTGAGCCGACAATCGATCGTGCGCCCACGTTCGATCGAATTAAAATATAATTAACCGCGAAACCTCGTTAATTGGATGGACAAATTCGGTTTTTCAGACCGACGATCGCTTGTACCATCATTAATTGACTAACGATGACGATTTAATTCGTGGTACGAAATAATCTGAATGGTTCCCTGCAGCTCGTATGAAAGCATCCAATTTTTGACTTCTAAGTTCGTTTGCATATTTGTTTCATAAAATTGGAAATTTTAAACGTAACTAATTTCCTAATAATGAATTCTAAGGTTTCAGAGATGATTTTTAAATACTGACGTTTGCAGATCCTTAAATTCTCCAGGTTTTCAAATTCCAAAAATCTGTGAATTTCCAAATTTCAAATCCATAGATTCTCTAACTTCTTTATTTTCGAGTACTTAATTTCACAGACACCTGAATCCTTAAATCCTTAAATTTATAGGTACCTAAGTACCTATATCCCCAAATTCACATATCCCTAGAGTCGCAGATATCACGTTCCCACCTAGATTCCCAAATTCTCAAACCCCCAAATTCCTAGATTCCTAAATTCTCAAATCCTCAAATACCTAAATTCCCAAATTCTCAAACCCCCAAATCTCTAGATTCCCCAATTCTCAAATCCCCAAATCCCTAGATGCCCTAATTCTCAAATCCCCAAATACCTAAATTCCGAAATTTTCAAACCCCCAAATCCCTAGATTCCCCAATTCTCAAACCCCCATATCCCTAGATTTCCAAATTCTCAAATCCCCAAACTTCCGAACCTCCAAATTCTCAAATATCCCCCAAATCCCCCAAATCCTCCAAATCCTCCAAATTGTCCAAATTCCCAAACCCCCAAACCTCCAAATACCCAAAAATCCTCTAAATCGCCCAAATCCCCAAGCTCTCAAATTACTGAACGCCTAAATTCCCAAGTGTCAAGGCTCCCAACTTCTAAAACTCCGAATCTGCATAAAAATCGAGAGAATATATAACTCATCAGCGACGCGGTATACAAAAGGGATTCAACGCGAGAAATCTTCGGCAGCTCGATTTTTTCCACCGTTTGTGTAATTCGATTCTCAGACTCGACAAGAAAGATCTGTTGTCGCCGGATGTCAAGGGAATAAAACTCCCGCTGAAAGGAGGACACGTGAACCGTGCTCTGGCCCGGTGTTTGTGTATCGATGCATCACGAGAGAGCAGAGCGAAAGATGGAATTGGAAATACGAGAAAATGTCAGCCAGCGCAGGCTTCGATGCACGTATCTCTTCGACCAGCTACGACAACTCTTTCGTCGAACAGCCGGGGAAAGATTATGCTACCATTGAGACAGGAAAATCAGATCCGGCTTATCTTAATTCCTGTTCTCCCTATGGGATCACGTGAAACTGCCGATCTATTTTACACTTCCCTTTGTTCATCATTCGACTTCGAGTCGGAAGCTTGATACAATCTCTGTTCTCTGAGGAGTTCAAGTTACGAGAGAAATTTTAAGTCACTTTTTAAATTGTGAGGTGTAAAAACATCAAATTGTGAATCAATAGAGTAATGAAGTTAGCAGAATGTTAGCTAATAACAAGTCTAACAAGTCCAACTCAAATTTCTTTATTTGAAAAAAGCACCATAAAGTTAGCTACCAAAGTACACTTTGAAGTCCTCTGTTTAAAAAAAGTTAGGTACCTAAGTCCAACTTGAGCTACTGTCTTTGAAAAAGTTAGCTAATAAAGTCCACCTGGAATTCACCTAATTGAAAAAGTTAGCACCACAAAGTTAGCTACTAAAGTCCACCTGGAATTCACCTAATTGAAAAAGTTAGCTTCTGAAGTCCACAATTAGTTACCAAAGTCCACCTCAAAGTCCTCTATCTAAAAAGGTAGCTACCACTGATCAAATCGAACTCTTGTATCAGAAAGAGTTACCAAAGTGCCCCTCGAATTACCCTATTTAAAAAAGTTAGCTACCAAGGTCTAACTCAAAGTCTTCTATGTGACAAAATTAGTTACCAAAGTCCACCTCCACAAATCCCAGTGATTGCATCAGACATTTCATCAGACAGCTCTTAAGTTGCAATAGCACCTAAAGAATTCGAAATCTTGCATAGGGAAACAATCCAGCACCGGCAATAAACTCCCATTCAATTTTCCCTTTCAGTAACACGCTGTAACGATAAGGGAACTCTTAACTCCAACAGAGCTGCGTTTAGTATTACAGTCTCGAGAATCAGACGAGTTAATTCAAGCCCGGCGACAATTATTGCCTCTCTCCGTACGAGACTCCATTAAAGCTAGCGTGCAATCCAGGTAGAATATCGATGTACACTGCACGCGGTGTGTTAAATCCGCCTTAAGGAGGCAGCAATAAAGGAGGTCTCGGTGTCTCAATAGAATTTATCGCGGAGTTGGATGCAGACGGTCAGAAAATTCCCTTTCCCACTTTAGACCCGCTGCAATTCTACCGCGTGCTTGATTACGAATTCTGCAAAGTTATTCGCTAAGCTTGCTGCAGTTTGCACTTTCGGCTACGGCGTATATGCTGGAAATAGTCAAAAGATACTTTAATACAGTTTACCCTTGCTCATCTACCGCCACTCGTGCTAATTTATGCGGTTCCCTCTGATGCTGATGCACCCATGAACTTATGGGACACTTGTGGGCTCTGTTGCCTAACTTTGAATACGAATATTTTATACTGACAGGGATTACACACTTTGATCGAATTTTTACTGAATACTATTTGGGGAGATGTTTAAAATTGTGATGATTGTAACTGTGACATCCTGTGGCAATACATGATCATACTCTGATCATAGTTCTGCTAAAAACAGGAGTCCACATGTGATCAAATAATAGTCACTATTTGGGAGACATTCAAAATTGTCATGATTGTAACTGTGACATCTTGTGGGGATGAATGATCATACTCTGATCATGATTTAGCTAAAATAATAAGTCCACATGTGATCAAATAATAGTCACTATTTGGGAGACATTCAAAATTGTGATGATTGTAACTGTGACATCTTATGTCAATGCATGACCATATTCTGATCATAGTTTAGCTAAAGTAATGAGTCCACATGTGGCCAAATAATGGTCACTATTTGGGAGACATTCAGAACTATGATGATTGTAACTGTGACATCTTATGTCAATGCATGACCATATTCTGATCATAGTTTAGCTAAAATAATGAGTCCACATATGATCAAATGATACTCACCATTTGGTAGATATTCAGAATTGTGATGATAGTAGCTATGACATCTTGTGGGGCAAAAATGAAGCTTGCTAATGTTACCAGTCACAAGGAACAAGATACATACACGAAATACGATCATGAACTGCGTTGTACCTGTCAAGTGCTACCCTAAGTCCCTGCTCCCCTAATCTAGCAAATCACTCGGTTCCAACACAGTGATTTCGTGATACATGGAGTTGAAATGAACCCCACGAGAGAACGAATAATGTATGAAGAAGGATTAGTAAAATTAAGGAAATATGAAGGGTTAAAATTTCAAAATTTTAATAAAAACTTCGACCTTAACCTTATAGCTTCAAATTTCAATGGATTACCAAATTAAAGCAGCTAACAAAACAAACATTTTGGAGTTTATAAAACACGGTCCTTTATATTCAGCCTCGTACTACATTTGAACCTTATGTCGTATAATACAGTCACATGTATTCTATCGTATAATAAAGTCACATGTGTTCTATCGCATAATAAAATCTCATGTGTCTTTTATGTATTATTGTATCGATTTATAACAGAAAGGAACAGATGTGGAATCCCTTTGGAGACGATACTGGGTGGAAATTGTAATACTCGTGTAACAAAACCTTCATAGGTTTCTTCAGAACGGAACTCGGTTTCTGAGATATTTTGATCTTTGACTTAAGTGAGTCATCTACCGCCATTTTGAAGTCAGTTAAAATGGCGCATGCGGTAGAGTGCAAATCTGATGGTTCAAAAATACAGAAATACTTGTTTTTAATATTTGGTAAGATTGAAAGTAGATAAACTTTTCACATCTTTTAATATTTCATAATTTGGAGTATAATGAAAGACTAGCCATCATCCAGAAGAGTATCGCAGCCCGTTTTGATTAATGAACGTCACAGGGTAACGAAATTATCGCATTTTCTGCTATCAACCGGTAAAAACCGAAGTTTCCAGATAACCCGACACGAAAGGTACAGAACAGAAGATGCAAAGTTATCTAGTATTATTAATTCTGAGAAGGGTGCTGGAATTTCGACAGGCAGAGCCGGTTACCGAGTCGGATCTCTGTGCATAGCTGCGTTTCAACGATAACGAACCGACGGTAATGCCATTAGACGTTTGCACGGTGGTTCTTCCGTTCCCCGAAGGTCCTCGAAAATCCCTGAAACGACTTTTGAGAGAGCCCGAGGTATATTCACCTTGGTGGAGCATCGATCGGAGGTCCGCCGAAGAAAAAGTGGGAAAGAACAAACAAACGTCTTCGGTCGAAAGAAGGACAAACGTATCTGTTGAATGGTATTCAAACCGAACGAACCCGAAGAGTGGCTCCATTAATTAGCACGGAATTGAATTAATGCACGGATCACGCTCGTAGCGACCGAATGACGCTCAAATTAACCATTCACTCGCTCGAAATGGAACTTTACGTACCGGAGGACGTCGATTTAACTCAATGAACCGGCAGATAAAAGGGGGAGAGATAAACGCGTTAAAAAAAGACCGACCTAGAAGAGACGGTAACTGTGTCACAAAATAAAAAGAGAGTCAAGTACGCGGGAACACTCGTGGTACACTGGACGAGACCATTGTTGCGTCAACACAGATGTCCTGAAGAGTCGAGTCCATCGACGTCCATATGGTCGATAGTGCCACTGGATGAACTCACCAGTATCATCTTCGACTATTAAATACAGCAGGGAGCATTTTAGGGGACGCGGATTCATCGAGGGAAAATTATTTGATCGAGAGTATTTAACTTCGAGATCTCGGTTTTTTTATTACTGGGGGGCCAAGATGGAGATGGAGGTTAGGAATGCTCCATATATTAATTTCATCTGGGGTTAGGTTCAGTTAGGGTTTTACGTATGGAAGTTCTGGTTAGTTCCGTGTATTAACTTCATCAACGAAGATGGGTTTAGAGGTTAGGTTAAGTTGACTTATGGAAGTGGAGTTTTGGTTAGGCAGGTTCCATATATTAATTTCATCTACGGAGATGGGTTTATAGGTTATGTTGCGTTAGGACAAGTATCACTTATGGAAGAGTTTTGGTTAGGAATATTCCATATATTAATTTCATGAACGAGGATGGACTAATCGGTTAAATTATACTAAGTTACAGATTACAGTACAAAAATATTGTGTATATGACACAGTTACAAACTCTAAAATTGTGAAAGCGATAAGAAAATTTAAAAAAATTTGTCCTTCCCTTTGGATTCGATCCTACGACTGTCAGATTTGTAGATAAACACTCTACCCCCATAACCATTATAATTTCTCAAAAATTTGTCTATATAATTGATGACTTTTATTCGTAAGAACATTGAAATTAAAATATCTCCAAAATTATAACCCATTCTGAAGAAATTTATAAACATTTTATATCAGATACAAAGTACACCTTCAGTCTAATATCGTTCCAAATTCGATTTCCACATCTTTTTCTAACAAATCGTCACAAAGTATAATCGCATAAAGGTTACAGAATATAACATAGCCTATAGTTCCCGAGCGAACTTTTTCAGTTAATAATAATAGAATGAGATTAAAAAATTCTTGAACATCGGATATGTTCGGTGTTAAAGTTTCGCAGGAATTCGAACAAACATTTTCTAGTACATTTTTGCAGTGGGAAACGGGTGGATGTAGTTTTCTCGGAGTTTACTGGCTCGAACTGCACAAAAGAGGGGAGGAGAAGGGATAATCGGGTAAATGCAAAAGAGAAACGTGGCACGGAGTACACGGTACGGGAAGAGGCGGACCGAGAGGGAAATAAAAAGGCGAATAGACGAAGGGTTAACTGTCCAGCCTTTGAAGCAGTGTGGATAATCCTGCGCCACGTTAGGAATACACTGATACCGGTGTAAAGTTGCCTTGGGATTATACCCCGTGACAAAAGAACCGAAGGTATCCGACTTCTTACGATAAAACTGCGCGGAAAAGATGGTGGAACTTGCGGGACAAAATTTTACGATGGATATTTAAGATATTTTAAATATTTAAAAGATCTGAAATTTAGAATATTTTCGGAAAATCTTACAAGTTCTTTTAAAGTAAATATTACACATTTTTAAACAATGCAATAATACAATAATAATAGCAGAATACAAAAAATAATATAAATTTCAAAAATATTTTTATGCATCATGTTGCAGCATTATGTGGTTTCAGAAATTCTAGAGAATTTATTCAAACAAATGCTAAATACAATATTGATAATAAATAGTAAATATGTTACTAAATAAAATTACTTATTAGAATAAATACCAAATAAGCTGTAAATGAAAATAACTAATAATTAAACAAACCAAATGAACTACACAATAATTAAAATTTGCCTAACCAAATAATAATAAATAAAATAGAAAGTACAAGGAATAATATAGTGTAAAGTTGCAACCCTTAATTTAAGCCCATAGTTGCAAACCTTGAATAAAAAATTCCCTGTATCGAATTAAATAAAGTAACGCAGAATACGATAAATAAAGTAGTAATTAATTTTAAAAAATTTGCGAAATATGTAGAAATTTAAAAGAATTACGCCATAAAGTAACTAGGTTACCGAACCACCCTTGTAAAGGTGGAAGTACAGTAGCGTCGGACACTAGGAATTTATGATTACACTTTGGATTAGTTTTAATCTACATTTTTAATTCGCATTTTTTTTCAACGAAGAAGCAATCCCCGTGTGGTCACAGGGGTTGTCTCGCAATAGCTGGAAACAACGTTTCCTCCCTCGGTCATTTGTTCCACCATTCAGCGTGCATTTTTTATGGCCGCAACCGGCCACGGTTTTATTAGAACACGAACAGCAAATCGGATCGCGATGTAACGAATCAAAAATGTTCCATCTACGTGAAATATTAATCCGTACTTCGGATTACGTACCTGCAAAATTTTCCTTTCTGCTCATCGCGTGAATAATGAACTTTGACAACTCGACGTGCAAGATGAATCAGTATTACGTTGTAGAACGTTCAGAATTATCTGATGAAATTATTCTCGTCGAAATGTTCGTACAACCATAAGATTCATCGGTTTAATACCTTGGTAATCCGTTCGTTTCGTTGTACGGACGTATATATACGTCAGTGGAAATCGAGAGTAAGTGGCAAATATGTCTTTGTTACGTTTCCAAATGTTTTATAGTTACGTAATTTATAATTAGTTCTTACCTGCGTTAATAATTACGTTACGACGTATATATACGTCAGTGAAAATCGAGAATAAAGTGCAAAAATCTTTTCATTGCGTTCTAACGTGATTTTAAATTATCTGGTTAATAATTGTTCAGATGGAAATATTTCTACAGCTTTGATATTCATTTTTTTATCTACTTTCATCCATAGGTGATTTGTGACGTATATATACGCGAACAATAATGAAAATCGTTAAGAATGAAAATTAAGGCCCTGTAGGATAAAATATTATATTATTGAAATTACTATCGAATTTCTTGTACAAGCAGAAAACTTGTAATTTTAATCTTTATTAATTACGTTTCACATGCGTATATATACGTAGTAAAAATTAAATGCAAAATATCGAAAATAACCTTAATAAAATTACTCTAGTGCGAATATAACTACAACCATCAAATTTGTCATTCTCACCTCACTTAACCATAAGGATACATATGACGTATATATACGTCAACACCAAAATAGTCAAAATTTTTATTAAAAAAAAACCTGTGGTAAAAACTTGTCATTTTCACCTGAATTATCCCTAACAATACGTACGACCTATATATACGTCAGCACTAAAATAATAGTCCGAAAGTCATTTCTTAAAACTTTCATCAACAAATTACAATTGCATATCTAGTACAATAAAAATAAATCTTGTATGGCGTTTAACTAAAATTATATCCTCTTCAAATATGCATTTTCCTTCAACACCGAAATCCCAATTACCACGCCAATCACTCTGCCAATTACAGTCAGACAATTAATTGATATCCATTAAGAAAACACAATCTCTTGACAGAACGTAATAAATTCGATTTGCAAAGCGCAAATCCTGCCACCGAAAACCTTCACACGTACTCAAACGAAACATGTGCTTACACTGACAGATTAAAAGTTCCACTCCTCGGATCCTCTCCCGTTGAATAACTAAATCTCCATCGTTCGTTTTCGAAACGAAGCCCGCTGAATCATTCAGCTACACGCGTCGGTTGCCATACATCATTTCATTTGACTGACGTCCAAGGTAAAACGTGGTCAATTAAAGTCACGAGAACAGTGACGTCGTTTTGGACCAACACTTTCTTTCGTGAAATCCCATTTAATTTCACTCCCAGGAGAGAAAGTTCGGACCACAAGTTTTGCATGCGAAAGGATGTTGAAATGTTTCACTTTGTGCAAGATATTCTGGCTGCTTAGTTTTTCGAGTCGCTCGTTTTGAGAGATTTGCTTTATGAATAAAGATACACTGGTCAAACTTTCCGCGGAAACTGGACAAATTACGAATACGCGCACTGTATTGACTCGCAAACTTGCACAAACGGAAATTTTGAACTGATGAGCTTTTATAGTAAGGATGTACGGTTAAAGAAATTGTATTTTGAATAATTTTCAAATTTTCAAATCTTTAATTCTTTAAATTTTCAAGTATTCAAATAGATACATTTCTAAATTCCCACTTTCTCAGTTTCATATTTCTCAATTTTCCCATTAGCTAATTTCCCAATTTCCCAATTTCCCAATTTTCCCATTTCCCGCATTTCACAATTTCCCCAAATTTCCAATTTCCCCAATTTCCAATTTCCCCAATTTCTAATTTCCCCAAATTCTAATTTCCCCAATTTCCAATTTCCCAAATTTCTAATTTCCCCAATTTCTAATTTCCCCAAATTTTCAATTTCCCCAATTTCCAATTTCCCCAATTTCTAATTTTCCCAATTTCCAATTTCCCCAATTTCTAATTTCCCCAATTTCTAATTTCCCCAAATTCTAATTTCCCCAATTTCCAATTTCCCCAATTTCTAATTTCTCCAAATTCTAATTTCGCCAATTTCCAATTTCCCAATTTCCCAATTTCCCATTTCCCTATTTCCCAATTTTCCAATATCTCGACTCCCTATTCCCCCATTTTCCAAATTTTCCCATTACCCAATTTCCCCATTTTTCCATTTCCCAATTTCCCCATTCCCCCATCCCCCAACCCTTCATTTCCCAATTTCCCAATTGTCCCATTTCCTATTTCCCAAATTTCCCAAATTTCTTAATTTTCCCAAATTTCCCAATTTGATACTAAAAAAAATATCGATAATTTCCCTTAAACAAATTACCTAAAATTGCAACCCACACTTGTACCCAGCAATATAACCTCCAATAACATACAAAATATTTCTAAAAATTCCGAATATTTCTTAAACAATTCCAACAGAAGCTAGTAACGTGTCACCCCTAAATAAAATTGTAAAGTTAGATTCGGAAAAAAAAGTTGCACGTATGTTTCGCACAGTTCGTTTGCGATCGCATTTTACAGTCGAGAGACGTGGCTGCGAAGCCGGTCAAAAGGATCGATTTGCCCGCCTTAGAGGGCACATTGTAGAAACTCATACGCGTCGAACATAATGCGAAATCAAATTGGTCAATCATGATCCTTGCGTAGTCTGCATAATTTACTCTCTGCTCGCTCGATTGCTTGATTCGATTATTCGTATCACATTGGTCGCTTGCGTATGTAGCTTCAATTTCGAGCCAGTCTGCCATAGTAATATTACAGGACTCACTCGTTAAGCTAATTTCTACACAATCAGCTGTTTGTTTTTTGGGATCATTCGATTTTATCCTGTTCAATTATTTATTTCGTTATTTTATACCGGGACGTTTGTTACTCACTGTGTTAGCCGTACAATTGTTTACGAACATTTTGTTGCTTTTTGTTTTGGTGTCTGGGGTTTTGGGATTTCTCAGTGATTTTCCAGAAACTTTATTTATGGAAGACTATGGAGATTGCATATAATGAGCAATTTTATAATTATGATTTAGCAATTTTACAATTATGATTTACTCATTCTTGAAGTTCATGTTCATGTCTCTTCATATCTAACCTGTCTTCATAATTTTACAGTTCAATCACAATTCTTTATTGAAGGTAATCTCAAGCTCACTCAGTGATAATGTAAACGATAATGCATCGACTTTCGATTTGAGTTCGGAGCTTGATAAAATTGTGTAGATCAGATTTTATCGAACGAGGTTATGTTCGAAGTTCCAACAAAAAATTTCGATAATAAAATTATTTGTCTTCCTACGTTTTCGACTTTAAACGAAAGTAAATAGAATGATCAAATGTGCAGTAAATTCATATTAAACATGTGTCAATAACTAGTTCACTTTCGCTCGTTCTTCGAGTTCCGGCGGCCATCTTTGACGCAACTGAATAACCTGTTTGGTATCTCATTGTTCTGATTTCTTGAAACAAAATATTTTTGAATTGTTACAATTAAACCACACTTTGTATTACAAAAATGTCTGACCACACGACAAATTACGACACCGTGGATATTTGCAGCCCACTCGCTTTATTGCATCGAAAAATATTCCATTATCGTTCTCTTTATTCGGTGCACACGCAACCATCCGTAGTTTGATTCATGACCGTATTCGAAGCTCATGATACATTTTTAAAAGAGAAATCTCCTTAATACCGAGACAGCGTATGTACACCTGTTCCAGGGGGAATTTTACGAGTGCCAGGACAGCAATGGAAGGTAAATTCACCCAAAGACAGACAAGATTTACGAGCCGTGATATGTAAACTGCACCGTGACCGTGCATCTACCTGTCCGCGCGAGCTTTTCCGGTGCAAACGGGCGTTTTCCGAAATTTCGCTCAAAGCCAGGTGCTAAAACGCAGCCAGGTACATACATCTTTCACCGCGATCTACCTAGCTGCTCGGTGACTGAATGAAATTCCCAGAATTTTTGCTGGGATACAAAAATTTCAGCGTCGATGCTTCGAAGCGGAGGGAAAACTGTTCGGAGGTATTCACCGAAACCAAATATAGAGTATCAAAGCCATTCGATATTTATGGGACATAGTCAAGAGCAAATCTATCTTTTCTAAAGAAAATATGACAGCCAAACTCTATCGGTCTACGTATTTGGAGATCTGAGGATTTGTAGGGGTGAGAGTCGATGGACGATGGTGGAATTTGGACACGAAATGTGGTGAAATGGAAATTTGGATTCAGGGAGGTGGAGATAGAGGAATTTGGAGTATTGAGATTTGGAGATGTTGAGATTTGGGGATCTAAACAATTTTGGGACATTGGAATTTGGGGATGTAGAAATTTTGGGACATAGGAATTTGGGGATATATGGACTTGGGGATGTAGAAATTTTGAGACATAGAAATTTCAGGATATATAGATTTGGGGATGTAGAAATTTTGGGACATAGGAATTTGGAGATCTAAAAATTTTGGGACAAAGTAATTTGGGGTGGTAACATATTTGAAAACCTACAACTCTGGAAGCTAGAGATTTTGGGACCAGAATTTGGTGACATATGAATTAGGGGATGTAGAAATTTTGGGACATAGGAATTTGGGGATCCAGAAATTTCAGAACAGAGGAATTTAGAGACTTAGGGATTTTAGAACATTTAAATTTGGTAATTTAGGAATTTTGGAAGACAGAAGAGGAACATAAATCAGCCATGATGTGAACATACACAAATGTTATTGATAAACCTTTCAGCCCATATTCGCTAAGGTCATTTTGCAGTGGTCCCACACACCATAATGTGCCATAGTTCCTTTTGACCACCCTATATACGTCTTGTCTGACCCATCCTACTCGCACTTATTAGCTGTAGGCGGTAGCTATTTGACTCTCATGAGTTTGAAGAGAATTGGGGCTATTTCGTTGATGGTTTCGATAGCTTAATAGGTGAAACAGTTGTCGACAAGTGAATGATCCAGGTTCAGACATTTGGGACATCTACCAAATCCTAAAGATTCAAAACCTAATCAAAATTATTAGCAAACTCACACCTGTACCTCCTCTGAGCAACCATGATCACAACCTATATACAATGCCTCTGTACCTTTATATATTTTGTGCATACAAAGTTACTAGATATTTATAATACAACTACATATTTACCTTAAACAATGTTGTCATATAATATTAAATATTATTGTTCATATAAAATTAATATCAGGCACTGATATTTTGATAAATGTGTACAAAATAACAAAGTCCGTTTTGACAGAAATTTAACTAGATTTTGATCGATGAAGGACAACGAACGGCCTCCAGAAACGTACACAGTTGACCAAATATTTTTCCCCGTGCAATTATGCGGCACACACACGCAAGAATGTAATTTTATTATAATATGTGGTTTCAATATGTCGGCTTGAAGTAACATTTCCTTGGGAAATATTCGTGGTACGTGCACCGCGATTCCGAGTGGACGAGCTGAGGTTTGATCGCGTGCCTTCCAGCATTCCTGAACTTCTAAGACTTTTAAATCGAGAGTACGAAATGGCTGAGGGCTTCGACTTGAACTGCCTGCCTCCGCATAAAATCGTTTCCTTGCAATTTCCATGGATTTATGGACGGCGCAGGGAACACCGCTGCTCGTACACCACGTTAAACAATTATGTACGTTTTTATTAGATATCCGAACATTATACAGGGTGAACAGTTAGTACAAAGAACTACAGTAACTACAAAGAACCGTTGACAAAATCATAGTACATCAAATATGTGCAGGACCTTGAACTTACTTTCAAGGTCAAATGTTTTTATTGCAGTATCGTATGGTACACATCGAGAGATCAAAAAATCTCAAATGATCTGTGTAAAAACCGTTCTCAAGGAAAATGTTGAAGTACAATTATTCATTGATAATACAAGGATAACAGTTATGGTGACTATATTCTAGAAGGGATTCTATATAAACAATTTGATGTGAAATTTTGAGGAGTATCTTAGGTTTTGAGTATAAGTAATAGTTTCTATATCAGAATTTTTATAACGAATCACACGTGTAAAGTGACAAAATAAGGGGAGACGAAACGAGGGAAGTTTGATGTAGTCGCCCAGAAAGTAGGAGGCAAGGAAAACTTTCTTACTCTTCTTCTTTTTAGTTATACACAATTTCAACTGCTTCGGATCAGCAAATTTCGCAACGAATTCCGAGATCCACGCGGGAAGTTTGCATGATAGAAGATTGGAACGAGCCAGGGCATCGACAAGGAAATAATCAGTCGCACAGAAAGTTGCAGACAAGTTTGAAGGCAATATATCAAGCTTTACGTTTCGCGAAAACTGGACGATTCATTCGTATTTATGGTCACCGGTTATAACAAACGATTGAAACGCGATTTCATGACATAGTACTTCAAAATGCTACTTGCGCTACATCAAATTGAAGCTTGATTCACCGAAAATGACTACCTAAACGTTTCGTTAGTGTTCTTTGTACGAAATGGCTGCCTGGAAATTTTACCAAAATGGCTGCAGTTATGATAAACAATTAGTAAGAAGTCAATAATTTCATGACATAAAAGTATTACAAAATGATACTTATGATACATCAAATTAAAGCTTAGGATCTAATAAAAATGACTGTCTAAACGTTTCGTCAAGATTCTTAACACAAAATGGCTGACTGTAAGTTACAGCAGAAGAAGACTGATTTTGGAAGATGTAGAGTACTACAGAATTTCATGACATAAAAGTATTACAAAATGATACTTATGATACATCAAATTAAAGCTTAGGATCTAATAAAAATGACTGTCTAAACGTTTCGTCAAGATTCTTAACACAAAATGGCTGACTGTAAGTTACAGCAGAAGATGACTGATTTTGGAAGTTGTGAAGTCTAATAAAAATTCATGACATAAAAGTATTACAAAATGGTACTTATGATACATGGATTTAGAGATTAAGACTTGCTGAAGATAGCTGTATCAATGCCTAATCGATATTGTTGATACTATTGAGGTGGTCTTTTATTGAAGCGAAGACTAAACTAACATAAGTACAAGTTGGATGAACTTTGACAATAATAATTAACCAGCCATTTTATATTGAAAACCCCGATGAAAACTGTACGTAGTCATTTTCTACAAGCTTCAAGCTTTAAATTGATGTATCACAAGTGGCATTTTGTAATACTTTTATGTCATCAAATTACGTTCAGTCTCAAACCGATATGCAACAAAACTGAGAGTCAGCCATTTTGTATTAAAGCCCTGAATAAACTTACGTAGTTACTTTCGGAGGACTGCGGGTAACTTGACACACCGTAAGCGTCACCCCGTTACTTCTACGTCAGCGTATCTTTGAAAACACGGGACTAGCTAAGCCAGTAAAATTTCTCGATATCGAGGCACAAGATCAAAGCTATCCGTTCGTTCTAAGGCAGCCGAGTTCCGTCCCTTTCCCTTTTTTGCCGTCAAAGTATTCCACGGTCTCCCAATGAATCACCGCTTAAAGCGTCGCGTGCGTCAGCGCAGAAATCATTTTTCATGTCGTCGGTTGATTGATACAAACGCGAGGTAACCGTGGCGAAAGCGGGGAAACGAGGCATCGAGGAGAACGAAAGAGCCGGACAACAAAAAGGGGTTGGAAAGAGAGGAGGGATTAAGAAGGACGACGCTTGTCCGGCCGGTTTTTACGCCTCGTTTTCCGCGAACTCGAACCGGCAGATCCGCCGGAATGAAAACGTCACTGCGACACCGGCGACAAGCTGGACCTAATTAACCTCTTAGGTAGATGCCATCTCTCTGTGCGACCACTAATAGTGGCTTTCGTGAATGTCATCGTAGACACAGCGCCACTATAGTGGCTCACCCTACCAGCTCACTCGCTCACCGTTTCAATCGAATGATCTTTTCATATATTTTGATTCGCACTTTCTTCACCGCGTTCTATAAGAGTACACAAATCCCACAAAAGTACGTTACATGTAAATAAAAGGTAAGTTTAGGCACCATGGGAGCACTAATACACGATATTGGAGACATTTGGAAATTTTGTGAATCTAAAAAAATGATCAAAGTTAAATCTTTGGGAAAAATTTAATCGTCAAAACTTCGTTCCAATGTACTCGCTAGAGCATGGCCACACATTGTAGTGCTGTAGAACCTGTGCCTAAAGTTCAGCTGTGCCTAAGAGGTTAAGATTGCAAATTCCTGATCCCTGTATATTTGAGGCATTCATTAAACGCTTCATTGTGTTAGAGAGCGTGGCCGGGACTTTTAAAGGGATCAGGAAACGTCAAAGTTACACGGTGACCAGGAGAGGTGTACGCTCGTTCGTTCCGCGTTCTGCTTCGCTGAAGAACGCTTTAACGTGGATGCTTCCTCGAGAACCCGGCAATCTTTGTCATTGGACGCGATCAAATGATAATTGAGACTTGGAATGATGCGTCTCCTGGAAATATCTTGAGTCTGAAATTCTTAGGTGGACTCAGGGTGCACAACACCGTGACATGAATTGTCTTGGTGAAAAATTGGGTTGGTATTTAGAGATTTTCTGGAGGATCCGGCAATCTTAGTATCATTTGGTATGATCAAATGATGATTGAGAATAATGCATGTCCTGGAAAAATACCTGGTCTTCGAGATTTTTAGGACTTAGGGTGCACACCGTGTCTTGGTAAAAAATTGAGTGATCATTTTATGTGATAAATTATTTATTAGTAAAGAAAATCATGTTGCCAGGTGTTGGTCAAGGCAAACACGTATCTAGACAACTATTAATAATCGAACGTTGAACAAATTATAATCGCATTCGGGTGGAACGCAATCGTTCCCGATTCGACGATCGATAAATACAATTATTACAGAGTTTATCACGATATTTCCATCGTTCGATCGAATTATTGGCAATCGAACTGCTAATTCCAGGGGCAACGAAAATCAGATCACGATATTCTATTATCAGGGCGCTTTCCGAATTCACCGAACGGCGATCGCATCCGGCCAATTAAAAATTAACGAGTCCATCGATGTCTCCCAAAATATGTGTGCGAATCATTCATTTATTCATTTAAACGATTAATTATACACGATTAAACGGGGGCAATTGATTTATACGCAAGCACATGTATTTTAGATAGGAACTCAGATAGGGAGATAGGTAGATCTAGAAAGGTACGAATCTAGAGAGATATGGAAATAGATTGGGACTTAGGGTGATAGGAAACTAGGGAAATTTCGAAATAGATGAGGGCTTAGGGTGACTGGAATATAAAGAGCAAATTTCCAAATTTCCCATTTCCCCCATTTCTAATTTCCCCAATTTCCCATTTCCCAATTTCCCATTTTCCCAATTTCCAATTTCCTCCATTTCTATTTTTCCCAAATTCTAATTTCCCCAATTTCCAATTTCCCAATTTCCCAATTTCCGATTTTCCCATTTTCCCAATTTCCTAACATCCAAATTTCCAATTTCCCAAATATTTAAACTCCCAAATTTGTCTACATCCAAATTGCCCAATTTCCATATCTTCATATATCGAAATTACCAAACTACTACACTTACAATTTCCCAACATCCCAAATGCCCAAGCTACCAAATTTCTAAATCCTTAATTTTCCCAAAACTAAATTTCTAAACCCTTAATTTTCCCAAAAGCAAGAATTCTACATGCACCAACCCCCAAACCGATTTCACCAGCCTTCAATATTTCCTTCCTCGCGTGATTGCGCACTCGTAAAGAAGTTGCTCGCAAATTACAACGTCGAATTGCATCAGGATCTTGTCTTCCTGTCGTCGGCTGCATCGACGGGGTTCGAATCGCGAGGGGGTGCAAATTAGCGAGGGAGACGAACGGAGAAAAACGTGGAACGAGTGGCTTTTCGGGGTGACGCGTTTTCCAGCCCGGCATTTTCGCACCCTAACGAGATTTCAACGGCCACTTTAGGGTGTCGTGAAAATCCTTTCAATGGGGCGTACAGCGTATTGTTAGGCGATGTCTCGCTGTATCTCTGCGTCGCTGCTTCGCGAACATAGATTCGATTTGTTCCCCTCTATTTCCCTTCGTTCTTCTTCTTCTTTGATTTTCCTCCTTTTTTCGAGAGATTTTAGAGTACCCGGCCCGATCGATACCTGATCGAATTTCGATTCGTGTTCTCTACACGGAATTTACAAAAATTTCGACTTTCCGCCGTGCGACTTTGCGAAATTCGATTCTTTTTAAACGTGTTTCGAATTTTCCCTGGACAAGATGGAGAATCAAAAAATTACTGAAAGGTTACAGTCTACGGACCGTATTTTTAGGGTAGCTTTTATGGAGATGGTATAAACTTTAGGGTGCTTGGAAAATTGCTGAGTTGGAAACGGAGAGAACGACAGATAATTGATGACATAAAAGTGTCGTAAATTAGTGATTATGATACGTCAAATTAAAGCTTAAGGATTCAAGGAAAGGTCTACATAAATGCCCCCTCAATATTTTCAATACAAAGTTGCTGGTTTCTAATTGTAGCAGCTAACGATGTACATTGCTTTTCATTTTCTATTCGTTTATGAAGTAAATCTTCCATATAAATTTCATGACATAAAAGTGTCACCAAATAACACTTATGATACATCAAATTAAAGGGTGAAACTTAAAGAAAAGGACTACATAAATGCCCCCACAACATTTTCAATACAAAGTTGTTGATTTCTAATTGTAGCAACTAATGAATTACAACGAAATTCATTTTGTGTTCATTTATGAAGTAAATCTTCCACATAAATTTCATGACATAAAAGTGTTACCAAATAACACTTATGATACATCAAATTAAAGTTTGAGACTTGAAGAAAAGGACTGCATAAATGCTCCTTCAATATTCTTAAAATTAATCAAAAATTGCATCCATGTTAATGATGAATACTAAACTTCAAATCAACTCTATCATTCTTCGCTTTAATGAGTAACCCGCCATTTTGTGTTATGAATATTAAAGAAGCGCCTGCACAGTCATCTTCCTTAAATCTTGAGCTTTAAATTGATGTATCACAAGTACCATTTTGCAAAACTTTTATGTCATGAAATTCTATGCAAAGTTTAAACACTTGCAAATTCATCGTTCGCTATGATAGACCACTTTGTGTTAAGAATACCAACAAAACGTGTGTAGTGCAATTTTTCTGGAGCTTCAAGCTTCAAATCGATATACTATCGCTATTTGGTGGTACTTTTATGTGATGAAATTCTATGAGTAGTTCAATCCATGTAACTTCACCGAGTGAATCAAACTCGAAGAATTATGAAGGTCACCGAAATACCCGACATAATGGATGTGCCGTTAATAAACGAAAGGCAAGAAGATTTATTGCGTCGAGCATTTGAATACAGGCGATTAAATTACGAGGCAAGCCCCTATAAAAGAAGGAAAGTTTTAGCCGGTCCCCGTTTCAACCCCATCCTCGAGTGGCGTTCGATGACCAACTTTCGAAATTGTTCGAACATGAGTGCGCACATTTATTTGCTCGTTGAATGTCCTTGGAACGGGCAACCGCCGGAGCGGTGTCGCAGATGGCCGATATAGTTAATTCTGATCCGTAACCAAACTTCAATCGCGATATTTGCGCGGATTTCAAATCGCCGGACAAAATTTCATTAAAACAAACACGGAATGTTGGCACAACTTTCGTAATCGCGCGAACAGTGCTGATCAAATAAACCATTTTATTCGCGCAAATATCAGTCAAAACGATGTATGAACTTTGCTAAACTCGATGCCCGGTTTTTGGGGAAATAGAGTTTGTTTAGGGAGTTTATATAGGGAAATAGAGACGTTGGGAGATGGGGATGTGAGAAGGTTCGGAGATAGGGTGATAGGGAAATTGGAGGGTGGGTATTTAGATGTTTAGGTGTTTAGATATATTTAGGGTCTAGGTAGTTAGGTATCTAGCAACTCAGGTTAATATCTAGGTAGCTAGAGATCTAGATTTCTAGGCATCTAGGTGGGTATCTAGGTAGGTGTGGAAGTAGGAGGTGTCAAGGTAGGTACGTAGATAACTATGTACTTAGGTATTTAGATATCCAGGTATCCACGTATGTAGGTATCTAGGTACCTAGATATGTAGATGACTAGGTATCCAGGTGACTAGGTATGTAAGTATCCAGGTATCTAGGTATCTAAGTATCTGGATATCTAGGTGTCTAGGTGACTAGCTGACTAGGTGACTATGTATCTAGGTGACTAAGTATCTAGGTGACTAGGTATTTAAGTATTTGAATATTTAGGTGTGTAGATGACTAAATGTATAGGTGACTAGGTGTGTAGGTGACTAGATGACTAGGTATCTAGGTGACTAGGTATCTAGGTGACAAGGTATCTAGTTGACTAGGTATCTAGGTGACTAGGTGTCTAGGCATCCAGGTATCTAAGATTCTATCTAGGTATTATATCTACATATCTACAAATCCAAGAGTCTAAGAATCCACCTATCTAGGTACCTAATATCCAAGCATCTAGACATCTACAAATCTAGTCCCATAATATAGAATCTAGCAATACAAGGATACAGACAATATACAGAACAATCAAACTTCAGCTAACCACATTTTCGTAGCCAATAAAAGACACAAATCAATTGAATCTCCCAAACAGTATGATCATGTTACTCGTCCTATATCTCCCTAGCTACACTTTCACATAAAATAGAATTTCCAAATAAATTCTCTAAAGGAATTAATCAAACTATCAACAAAAGTGTGGAAATATATCGAAGTATCCTTTCACATAACCGAGCGTACATATCCGATTCGAAAATCTACCGATTGACAAGCGTTAAACCATAGCACGTTGTTTCGCGAACGTCGGTTATCCCGTTTCATGGTGGACGGCATTCTGCCATAGGATTAACCCATCGGTGTATCCGTCAGTCATGAAAACAACAACCGTGCACAAGCTGTTTCGTAGCGAATGCACTCGGTCCAACGGTTCCACTCGCGACCCGTGCTCGTCGAAACGCGACGAACGAACCCGTCCATTTTGTCGGGTTCATCCTCTCGGATGATTTCACCTGATCGTCGTCGAAAGAAACGTGATTCGCCTGTCTGCGAGACAGACGGAGATAGAATCGAGCGCACGCGACCCCAAACTGAACCATTTTACTCGTCGACCATTTGTATTCACACCTCCGCTTTTCATCGACGACGATTGCCACCGTATAAAGAACGCGACTCGTACGAAACATGGATTCGGGAAAAGACCAGCTTGGGAGAAGTCTCGATAGAGAACAGTGGAAAGATTCAATTTTTATTTTGGAGGAAAGAGTTTGAAGGATTTAAGGTGAGGGAATTTTGTGGAGGTTGGGAAAGAGGATGGTGGGTTATTTTGGGTTGGGGAGGGTTTGGGGTTTTTAGCATGGGGACATGTTCGGTGTTTGAGTTTGGAAATTTGGAGATTTCTACGTTTCAAAATTTCAAAATTTTCAAATTCCCATGTTCCCAAATTCCTAAGTTCCCAAAATTTCCAAGCACCCAAATCTCTAAATTTTCAAATTCCTATGTTCCCAAATTTCTGAACTCCCAAATCTCTAAATTTCCAAATTCCTATGCTCCCAAATTCCTGTGTTCCCAAATTTCTAAGCTCCCAAATCTCTAAATTTCCAAATTCCTAAGTTCCCAAATTTCTAAGCTCCCGAATCTCTAAATTTCCAAATTCCTAATTTCCCAAATCTCTAAATTTCCAAATTCGCATGTTTCTCTATTTGTCCTGTACCCTTTATTGTCCCATATCCCTGAATGTCCCACACTCAGGGAAATGCCCCAAATCCATGATTGCACACAGATGTCCCAGACCCGATTACCCTAGAACAGTGTCCCCAAATGCATCCCTCGCTGACCCGGATTCTTCCCTAACATTTTACACCAGCCCCAATAAACCACTAGATCAACTTGCAACTAACAAATATAGTCCAAATTATATCATGTTTGGTCTCATTTTAATCAGAAAAATATAAAAACTATTGGTACAAGTTTAATAATATAAGAATATAAAATAGAAAAGTTTTATATTTATTGTCTCCACTAATAGGGATAATTATTTCGCTTATATCGAGACTCGTACCAAGAGAACCGTCTATAAAATATAAAATAGTTCCACAAATCACGAACATTGTTACGTATATCTAGCCCGATCGCTAATTATCGCCTCCGGCGACATTAAATAAGTATTCGTATTCTATTCGTTTCTCGCATAATTCAACGGGGTAGGGGTGGCTTTTCGCATGTACGTGGGCAAACACGATATCAGTTAATAACACCGTAGAATAGAACGCATTGGTCAACATTAGATACACACAGCTCTCGTATTCCCGTCGACAATGGCGGCCAACCTTACGCTGGCACAGGTCGTTGTTCCATGAAAACGGTATTGTGTTATGGTTTCCAAATAAATCGCGGCATCGATGGCGACCGGTAATGCCGCCGCTATAGTCGAATCAATTGGAATGGTAATTTAGTGTCGATGTTACTCGGATTATATGGGTCGAATAGCATTTTGGATTTCTAGTTGCGTATATTGCCTAATCTCTGTTCGATAAAATTCGCAGCACACAAAATTATCTCAGAAATGCTTTAGGTATTCAACCATAGACTACAAAAATTATATATACGAATTGATACAAAAATTGATAAAGGAAATAATAAAAAAATGATATACATTAAACATAAATATAATTTATTAATTTGTAGTCAAATTAAATAATCAACGTAATGTAATATATTAATTATATCAAAATAATTCAGTAATATGTAAACAGTTATGTAAAATTGTTAAACAATTAAATGAATATTACAAATTCAGTACAGATAATATAAATTTTGTACGAGTGATATTTATATAAACGTTGATATAGCTGTATTTGCACAATGAATTACGGGTAAAATAAACATTCATTTATGATATAAATGATTGAAGACACGCGTTGAGGCATCCTGTTTGTTTTAATAAATATTAAATGCTCGTGAAGTTTAAGCTCAACTTTGTAAAACAGCCTGGCATGTACGTGTAAATGTACTCGCGAGTTCCAACGGAAGATAAAACGTAGGACACAAAGTAGTTCGTCCTTTAATTTTTCCCAGCGTGAAAACTTTCTCGTTAAGCAGCCTTAATAGGATCGTGTCTTGCACCAGCATCACGCGAACAGTTAACACGTGCCCTCCCTTTAAACTTCTGGCGAACTTTTCGTCGCTAAAACAATTTAGCCGAAGAGGTTAAGGCGAGCGGATAAACCTGGACGAACTTTTAGATGCGGTGCCACAGTTCCGCTAGTGTAATACCTTTCGCAATTCGATCGTTTGATAACACGTGATCGTTCGTGTTCATCTTTTTTAAGCAGGGACATGATTCTGTTCGGGGCAATTCGATTTGACACGTCTCGATTCGCGGTAATTTCATTTGGAACGATTCAATTCGGGGTGGTTCAATTCGACGTGTTATGGTCAATTCAATTCGACATGGTTCAATTAAGGCCAATTCAACTCGACGTGATTCAATTAGGGTCAATTCAATTCTTCACAATTCAATTACAGACAATTCAATTCAAAAAGATTCAATTCCGCATAATTCGACTACATGGAATTCAATTTAATGAAATTCAATTTGACCCAATTCAATTATGGTCAATTCAATTCGACACGGTTCAATTAGGGTCAATTCAATTCTTCACAATTCAATTACAGTCAATTCAATTCAAAAAGATTCAATTCCACATAATTCGACTACATGGAATTCAATTTAATGAAATTCAATTTGACCCAATTCAATTATGGTCAATTCAATTCGACACGGTTCAATTAGGGTCAATTCAATTCTTCACAATTCAATTACAGTCAATTCAATTCAAAAAGATTCAATTCCACATAATTCGACTACATGGAATTCAATTGAATGAAATTCAATTTGACCCAATTCAATTATGGTCAATTCAATTCGACACGGTTCAATTAGGGTCAATTCAATTCTTCACAATTCAATTACAGTCAATTCGATTCAAAAAGATTCAATTCCACATAATTCAACTGCGTGAAATTCAATTCAATTCAATGAAATTCAATTTGACTCAACTCAATTTGACACAATTCAATTCGACACGATTCAATTACGGTCAATTCAATTCGACCCGATTCAATTAAGGTCAATTCAATTCTTCACGATTCAATTACGGTCAATTCAATTCAAAGAGATTCAATTCCACACGATTAAACTTGACGGAATTCAATTCAATTCTATGGAATTCAATTTGACACAATTCAATTCAACCGGTTCAATTAGGGTCAATTCAACTTGACACCATTCAATTAGAGTCAATACAGTTTAAAGAGATTCAATTCCACATAATTAAACTGCATGAAATTCAATTCAGTTCGATGAAATTCAATTCGACACGATTCAATTCTGAATAATTGAATACATTGAATTTCAATTGAATTCAATTCAACATGATTTGACCAAATTCGATTGGACTTAATTTAATTGAACTCTTAATTCAATATATAATTGAATTTAATATAAATCAATTTTTTAATATTAATAATTTCACCTTGCACGAGTTAATTCAGAATAATTCAGTACAATAAAATTCAACAGAACATTTTAATTCGAATCGATTTTAATATATTTTAATTCAAGATGATTCGACCCAGAATATTTTCACCAACTTCCCTATATTTCCCCGTAGATATCAAGAATTCCGAACAGTTAGCGCGGTGTTTAAACTTACGGCCCCAAAGTTGTCACGCATTCGCAACTTTACCACGTAACTTCCTACATAAATCTTCTTCAGTTCATTTCCATTTGCCGTATTGTGTACTAATTACAGTTCGAAAACTAATAACTGTGCGCCATACATTGCATACATCCCCCTAACGAAGTATTATAATTCAGAAAATCGCAAGAGCCACATAAAATTGACTTAACAAAGCCGACATGCTCGAAATACATTTTATACGTCGTTCCGGTGAACAGGAATGTCATGTACGAGGGTCACGTGACACAAACAAGCGCGCTACACAAGCGAAGTGTATTCGAGCGCTTCCGTTAACGCAGGAAAGTTAACGTTCGCTCGAATTACGTACGATTTGTCTCGATTTAGAGCAATCATGCACCGCCGGACGCAATTTGTCTCCGTATTTCACCTCCACGTGCGATCTGACGCGACCACGTAACGAACGAAAGTACGGTAATTTCAACTTTTCAACAGCGTATACGTGACACTGTACGAAATCGTTGAGAGGAAATTCAAACGCGCGGCCGGCATACCGGTCGTCGATTTTGCAATTTTTCGCGCTAACGAAAGTGAAAAGTTTAACGGCGAAAAAACTTACCGAATTCTCGTTCGCCGGAGTCCACACCGAGACACCACGATCCGCACAACTCGTATTATTCGTGAAATTAACCGAGATTCACTTAATTCATGACCACTAACCGAAAACGATGTGCGTTCGCTCGCATCTAAAATGCAACTTGAACCTTAGCCCGCGCTTTGCTGACTGCCGAACGATCGAGAGTGGGGAGACTCTTTCTCGAGCAGCCACGTTTATCTCAAACAAACACCAGAGGACAGCACGTGATTGATAGACTTATCTTATAGAGGACATCAAAGTCGTCTTCTGCAATTACGTTATATCGGTGTACGATATTCTAGAGAACGATTGGTATAATCGAAAATCATTCGTGTCATTACTGTTCATGTCACATTTGACAGAAATTGTTGAAACCTAATTTTCTTATGCTTATTTCTACGCTTAACTTTTGTATACTTATTTGCATTACAGAAAAATGATTATCAGAGATCAATATACCAGTTGCGCTGACGACTCCAATGCGATTATATTTGGAGAATGTTTGCGTATGTTGCTATGGCGAATAGAGAAGTGTATATGGCCTACAAAGGAGATAACCCTTAATATAATTAGTGTAGCCTTGGAAGACATTTTCAAAAATAAATATCGATTTTATTC
The DNA here is from genome assembly GCA_036983795.1 of Megachile lagopoda. Classification (NCBI taxonomy): domain Eukaryota; kingdom Metazoa; phylum Arthropoda; class Insecta; order Hymenoptera; family Megachilidae; genus Megachile; species Megachile lagopoda. The sequence continues at coordinate 4,679,266 of CM072794.1, forward strand.
GAGTTTTGTTGGGTCTGGTTTTTTGAAAATTCAAATTTTTTCATGGGCTGGCCGGAAACGGTACATGTGGCGCCATCTAGCGGCGAAACAGATGAACTAATCGAAAAAAATGCATATCCGAACACGCATATAAGGAAATTATAAAAAGTCATACTTCGAAACTTTCACCACATAGTATGCTTCCTGAGACATTTTAGAGCAAATTTCTATTAACATTTCATGTATTTTATTGCTGATTAAGGCCAGAAAATGGATATTTATTGAACTAGGTCCAAAATGGTACAGGTGGCGCCACCTAGCGCTAGAAGATGAGAACTAATTAAACTACAGTTTCAAAAGTGGGTAGTTCACCCTGTTCGCCGAAGAGATGGCGCCACCTGTTCTATTTTCGTAAAAATTTAATTAACATTGATTTTATTGATTAATATGCTATATATTTATTAATATCGATTTTATGCCGTTTGCAATATATTCCGTGGGTCTAAAGATGCGGATTATGTGTTCAGAACAATTCACACAGTACACAGACTGTACTTCGTGGATGATGTAGGGAATGACATAAGAATGACAAAAAGTTTTCTTCGGATTCATCAAAAACCATTCTCACTCTAACTTACTGTAAAGTCATTTTCCTGACTCTATCGTGATTATAGATCAATTTGCAGGCATTAACAAAATGTACAAATGTCTCATTTTGTGGAAAAATGCAATTTTATATTATAACAGCTCCACTTCTGACGGTTAGATGGTGCTGATAGTATTGTTTTCCGATAGCGCATACTTAAATGTAAATTTAAAAAAACTAATTGTGAGGTTTTCAGAATACATTTAACTATCTAAATTATACCAATTTACAGTATTTAGTGCTTTTTCTAACCAAATTGATTAAAAAGCATATTTCACTGCTTATAAAGGAAAAATCTGTAGCAGCAGCTTCCCATTACAGAAAGTAAACGTGGGAACAAAAATATGAAGTCAGCCATCTCCATGTTAGGCAGACAAGTATACTTTCATGCTATATAAGTTATATGATAATAATGGAAATGAAAGGATTGAATTTCCCGCGTATCTCGAATAATGCTACAGGTAGACACAGGATGGCGCCAATAAAGGCGACAAAAGCGCCATCCCACTTGCCGTAGGATGATCGGCACGGCAAGAGGCAGGGCGGGGTATCACTGACGTCACTTTCGGCAATGTCCGTGGACATTCGAGTGGCCCGATCTATCCCGAACGGGTCAATGTCTGAGGAGGCTTCGAAAAATTCGTAGCTGGTGTGGTGTTCGTGTGCACGGCGAGGAAGAGAAAACGTCGTTGATCGTCGAGGATTGATTTTGCCGCGTAAGTCAAGCCCGCGCCATTATCTCTTTCCCGCCGCCAGGCCCGAGGCGTCGTTTACTGGTACAGTGGTTTCACGATTAACGAAAGGCAGAGAGGCGAGCAACGACGACGGTGACGACGACCTCCCCTTAAGCAACGTCGACACGGACGACGACGAAGACGTCCACGTCGGCGTCATCGTTTTCCGGCTGTTCAACGAGCGAAATATCCGCGAGCAGAAGCACGGCAAGTCGATAGTCGGGCCTGACAAGCGAACGAGCGCAGGAAAGAGTGACAAGATTCAAAGTATATCGGAGCGAGAAAGCAGCGCTTCCCCCGCGAGAAGAAAGGAAGGAAAGTGGGAGAGCGAGAGAGACGGAGCGACATAATTGACGACTACGCCGTTAGGTCGAAAAAGAGTAGAGGCAAGCGGAAAAGTACGATGTAACGCCGAGTATAGCGGAGGAAAATCGAAATTCATCGCGTTGCCGATCCCGCGAGAAGGTGTATAGAAACGGCGAAGAAATCCGAGCCGTCAACCGGATCATCGTGGAGCGGCGCTATATAGGAAAGCTACCGAGTGCGGCGGTGTGCCTCCACTGGCGAGTGTGTACGAACCGTTCCGAAAACGTCAACCCCTGCCTCCCCTCGCGGCATAGCTCCCCGCAACGCTCCGCGCCCTCGTCAGGTTATTAGGCAGTAGAACCGCACTTCTCGGTGCGCGATACTCCCTGACAGGCGGTGAGATCGGTGTCGATCGTCGATGCGGTGCGTCGTAAACGTAGTGTCGCAAGGAAAGAAGAGCGTCGCGTGAAGTTGGTCTCGTCCGAGCGACGGGAATAAAAGATTCGGTGCGCGGCGTTGAACGAACGCTTCATAGTCGCCAAGTAACGTGTCGGCCGTTTAACGGGAGTGCGAAAATTTTGACGGCCACCACTTTCCCTTTTCACCCGCGTTGCTGGGTTAACCATCGTCGACCACGATTCTTCGCCGTAGTTTGTTGCGCGCGCTTTGCTCGCTCGTAGCTCTTCCCTACTCTCCCTCCTGCCCTTCCTTCGTTCTTCTTTCTCTGTCGCTCTGTCCGAGCGTCGTGCCGTCTCGCTCTCTTTCTCTCCCTCCATCCATCGATCGAGCGCGGCCGTGGCGTAACATAGAAGAACCGAACCGTGCGGACGTGCATGCGTGCGTGCGATGTAATTATCGTTCGTGCTGTCATTGATGTCCGAGGTGGTGTCAACGACGACGACAACGGCGACAGCGACGACGACGACGACGACGCGTTGCTGGCTATCTTCGCGTGAGGAAGCGGCACGGCCAGCCGAGGCGGCGACCAGCGGAAACAGAAGCGGCGTATTCTAAACCGTAGTGTCAGGTGGCGGCGGAGAAGCGGGTCAACTAGATTTCAGAATGAGCTCCCGACCGAGGACCACCTCCTTCGCAGATTGTACCATCGCGCCCTCGAATCCGCCCCTGGGTGGCTTGAGAGTCAGCAGTGAGTACCGTAGGACGTACCTTAACCTATAGCGATCAGATTATCGGGTGCTCGCGGTTCGGACTCACGGGCACCCGATACGCAGCTGGAAGACAAAGAGAATGATAATGACTGACAGTTTATCAGTGCTGACAATTGGATCAAGTGGCTTCAGGGTGGTACGATGGACTCTCGGTATATTGCCGGTTGAACGAGGTTAACCTCGCATGAGCTTTTATGTTACTGGTGGCGCTATCTTGCTGCCGTAGTGCGCCGAGGTGCACGGAGATTAAAATTCTGACATTTATCAATTTTTTAACTGCGAATTTACGGAGTATCGAGTTTGTTTATTTCCAACTTTCAAATTTAGGAGTTTTGAAATTGAGTTGAGGAAAGTTCAAATTTAGATATTTTGAAATTGTAAATTGTCATGTTCAGTCATTTTTGAAAGTTTAAATTTAGAAATTAACGGAGTTACGATTGTACAAGTTTTAAAATTCGAAAATAGTGTATGAAAAGATCACTTTCTTTATTGTTAATTGAGATAATTGCAACGATGGCTTATATGGTCCTGTTCGTGGCGATATAACGAGAGTCTACTCATAGATGCCCTCAAGTGCACACACCGCGCCCTTGCGAGGGCAGATATGTATTATAGATGTGCAGGTACTAGAATTTATGGATTCAGATTCGGATAAATTCGGATGAGGTGGCACTCCAAAAGAATTTTCCTAAATACGAATATTCAAGATCTAGAAACATTTTGATTCCAAGATATTTGGTATACAATCTCATATTACCACAATTACAAACTTTCAAGTTTTCTAAATTCCCAAATTTCCAGTTCTACCATTTTCAAATTCCCTAGACATCAAAGCCCTTAATTTCCTAGTACCCAAATTGGGGTACTAGTTTTCTAGTACTGCTTTTGAAATCCCCATATTCTCCACTTTTCGAATCTACAAATTCCGTAGTTTTTGAAATCCTAATCCCTTGTGTCCAAGTCCCCAGATTCCTATTTCTCAAAGCGCCAACTTTTGAATTCTAGATTTCTTAAGTTCTTAAGTTCAACATTTGAAAGCCTCACGTTCCAAATTCCCTACTGTTAATTGTCAAGTTTCTAAATCTTGAGATTTCCAAGTTTAGTTGATTTCAGGGTTGTAAGAATTTGTATATAGGAAAATACTTTCAAGCTCCCGCCCGAATTTTCCCGAACCCGAGTTCGGACACCCTCCAGATCGGGATACCCACACATCCCTAGAAGTTACCCATCACTGGTTCTATCGTAGCTTTTACTCAGCTCTCTCGGGCTTCTCCCCTCTAGTTTTTCCCCTGCTCCTGTTCCCTCTCCACCGATTTTCCCCACCATCGATATCCCACTCCTTCCTCACTTGTTGCCCCTCTTACCGCGCTCTTTCTCTCGCCGCTTCGCTCGCTCGCCTGTCCGTCTCCGAATGCAGAACTGTGCGTCTGCGTGCGAGTGGCTGGGTTACTCTTGGGAAAGCGATGGAGCGGGTGCCCGAGGAAGAGGGTAGGGGGGATTCTTTTTACCGATGCTGTTTAGATCTTCCTTCACGTACCTTCGTAATTCTCCGTTTTGGCGGCTTCTGCTGAATCCGATGTTTACGCGGCACGCGTATCGCGCTTGTGTTCATCGCGTTCCGGACAGTGCGAGAAAACCAGACAATCCGCGGGTGTCGTCCACGGGAACGCGATCGTTCTCGGCCGATTCCGTCAGAAATCGCTGTTACGTATACTCTTCAACACTTTTCTGTTGTGAATCTCGTTAAAAAATTGTGCATTATGTTGTTACAGTGCGTAGAGTTGACGGTAAACATTGTATTCGGCTGATACCGCTGCACGGACAGAGTTCTTTTTAACAATTTTAGATGTTTCAACGTGATAGTACCGTTTTTTTTCTTTCTGAATGTTGTACGAGGTTGATAAGTGACAAGTGAGATTAGCTCTATGGTCCTAACCCGTCTCCATTGGCATGCTGATTGTGTTAATTGCATGATTGTGGATTTTATACTGTGATTATTGAAGATTCTATGGGTAATTTTTTATGAATCTTTGATACCTTAAAGATGTTAAGATTTTAGTGATCGCAAGAAGAGTCAGTGGTAAATTTTAACACTACGCAGTTATTTTACTGTGACGCAATGGTTTTACTGCTGGTAATTCTTAGAAATTTAATTGAATTATACAGTTCTGTTCTGATATATGATAACTGCAAGAATGCATTAGTTTCCAGTATGAAAACCATTTAAATTCTTTTATGTACTTTGCAATACATATTTATGAAGTAATCATTGCTCTATAATGAGCATAAAGTGAATGCGATAGTAATGCTTTATACCTCGTAAAATACACGTTCTTGAATATTAAGGGGAACAGAAACTAAACTCATCAATATAGATTCGAGAAATTAATTAAAATTTAAAATCATGCACTTTAATCTTTCCTCCATTTATATATTTAATTTCTTTATGCAAGAACATGAACAGTAATGAAAGACGCTAAGAAACATGGTCTTTTTTTGTAGACAATTCTTGTGCAAGTATTGCTGTTAAAAATAGCCTATAATTATATGACAATGAGCTGCCAATTGAAGGTTCGTGCACTTTTTCAATGACTTTGATCAATAATTATTAATATTTTTCTATGTAAGCACTTTTTACCTCTGTGATACACAGAGGTTTCTCAAATATTGATATTGTACTTGTATCCTTTATATTTATAATGAAGGTTTAACGTGTTTGCTAATCAGCACTTGATTGCAAGTTTTACCAAACACTTTCTTCATTATAAAATAACATAGGATATAATAATATAATTCTAGATAATCGTAAAATGATCTGTATTACACAGAACCTGACTTTTCTCCATTTCAAAGCATACAAAACAGCTGTGACCTCGTATAAAAATGGGAGGTGTCATGCGGCACTGGTGAATGTATTAAGCTCACGGAGACAGTGGACATTATTCCAAATACAATTGCTGAATTGTGATCTAATCAAAATTCAAGCGAGATTATCATCAATGATGTCTGCTCACAGTTTGAGGACTGCTATTTATAAACTTCTGACCACCAAGCATAATCTCTGTTGGTAGAGATATAATAGCTATTCGGAGACCAAATTTCTTTATCTTTCTAACGCAGACGTAGGATTTCTTTCTTTATCTTTCTATATCATGTTTGAAGAGCGATTCTTGTAGGAACACTGGGAGCACTAATTATTGTTTGTAGATTTCTGTGTTGATTGTTGCGTGGGGGTTCATGAGAATGTAGGGATATGGGCTCAAGGAATTTATGCATATAGGGTTTAAGAATTTAGGGATATAGAGATTTAAGAATTTAGGGATATAGAGATTCAAGGATTTAGGGATCTAGAAATATGGAGATTTAAGGATTTAGGAAATCTGGGGATTTAGGGATCTAGAAATATAGAGATTTAAGAATTTAGAGAATCTGGGGATGTAGGGATCTAGAGATGTAGAGATTTAGGGAATCTATAGACTTAGAGATATAGAGACCTAAAAATATTGGGATCTAGGGATATTTGGATTTAGAGATATGACACACGAAGTGACACATGAATCTACAAGTATAGATAATTGTCAATTCGTGAAACTAGTAATTTATGAATGCTGGATTCGAATGTTTTGCGTTTATGGAACAAATATTGAACCATAATTTTTGAAGAACGTATTACCGCCGATGGTGTCATGGCGCTGAACAATCGAAGGTATCATCTGACCGATATTTGGGCTACGCCCTTCCAGTCCCTTTCAAAATTCAGGTGTGCCTCTCATTCTCACCACAAAATGAAAAGTTCTATAACACTAAATCCTTTCTCATAAAAACTTGCAATATTCGTTTCACTAAAATGAAAACACTTTATCATTATTGAAGCAACTCCCTTACGCAAATATTTTTGAGGACGTTATTGATTTTATATTTTATGCTCGTTTTTCAAATTGAGAAATGGGAACAATTATAGTTTCATAAAACGATGTCCCGATGTGTTATTGCTGTAATAAAAGCTAATAATCGTTGATATACGATCGTCATTAACGCTGTCATTAATATACTGTCGGTATTGTTCAATGTCGCACTCGAAAAAGAAACGGTTGACAATGAGGAGGAGGGTTGCCAAAGTCGTAACCGGTCACATTCTTAATACCTCATCAATTTCTTTCGTACTATTGTATATAAAAGACTTCTGACGATAATTATAATGATTAAACGAGTATCGAGGAGCTTGGTACAAAGATTTTATAAATCATGTTTAATGTTGACCGCATTATGAATATTTCATAGCCATGTTTAATTCATGTTCTGATCATCACTTGAGCTGATAATTATTTATAGTCTGATAATACTCTATTAAATTAATGATGTTCATTAAATTGTATCGTCATAGCGTTTAAATTGTATCATCTTGTATAAATATTGCACAGTATTTTGAAAGAAGAATTAACACTGACAAAATAAAAATTGAAATTTAATCAAATTGTTTAAAGAAGCTTATGGTTGGCACACCAATTAAATCTGCAACAAAAGTTCCCAAACACCTCGAGGCTACGTTGCAGAAAACTTTTAAAATAAGCTAAAGAAAGCTTCGTTAAAAATCTTCGATAACTCCTGTAAAAGGTATCATTAAACGTGGAACAGAACATGAAATCTAATGAAAAAACGGCGTACTATAACAAAGAAGCCTTGCTGGTATTTCTAATATTAACTTACGTAGATATTCGATGAGAAATATAACATGGAACGTCGTGAAAAAGCTCCGTAATAAAGCAGACAAGAGAACGAAATGAAACGTATATTATAAAAATGGCTCGCAGCGGGGAAAAAGCTCATTACGATTTGTAATATTAACTCGCGTTGAAAGTATCTGGTAAAAATATAAAACGTTGCGAGAAAGCTTCGTGACAAAGCATAAACTCGTTACGATCTGTAATATTAATTCGCGTGGAGAACTGTATCAGATAAAAAATACAAGAAGGTTTATTATAAAAAAGCTTTATGACGGAACAAAGCTTCGTCGATATTGAAAGCACTGTTAAATCGAATGGAAACAGGGATTTCGTATGAAAACGTTAGATCGATTATCTTCGATTTGAGAATTGCAATTGATAAAATTAAACGTGAAATTTTATGAAAAAGTTTTTCGCATTAACTCACATGGAGATTAATATAAAAAGTATGAGAGGAAGAAATATAAAATATAGAAATTCTATAACAAAATTAAAAAGTATTTTTCGTGGTACAAATTTACGGTATTATTTAGAGAGAAAAAATATTAATCGAGTGTAAAACTTGCAAAGAAATGGTTCACTAGGGTCTAACCCATATAGGGTTTAGACCTATGTTAGTATGTACTAACATGGGGGTTAGAGGGGAATAATATATGTTAAAGGAATGTATTATAACATAAAACATTTTAAGTGACACGATTTTGGCAAGTCTCTAATTTTTAAAAGAGTACGTCCATCAATATACGTACGTATAGTGTGTGATGCGCGCATCGAGATGACCGAAATAACGAGCTTTCGTTCGAGTTCGTGTCAATCGCCGTGGTTCATATCGATATCGAGCCTTCTCTCGTGCATCGTGTATTTTTGGCGAACGTATTCGCGATTAGCCTCCGAGCGCATTCGAGCGGATCGCTCGCGTGATTCTATATTATGGCCCGATGATTTTCTTCTTTTATTTGGAATTTTTCGCTCTTGTGGATTTGGGGATTGTGGGAAGTGTAGAAGTTTGGGGAATTTTTGGATTTGGGAGTTTGGAAGTTTGGGGAATTTTGGATTTGGGAGTTTAGGGATTTAGGGATATGAGGACTTGGAATTTGGAAGTTTCGGGAATTTTGGATTTGGGTGTTTAGGAATTTGGGGACTTTTGGATTTAGGTGTTTAGGAATTTGGGGAATTTTGGATCTGGGAGTTTAGGGATTTGGAAGTTTAGAAATTTGGGGAATTTTGAACTTGGGAGTTTAGGAATTTGGGAATTTAGAATTTTGGGGATTTTTGAATTTGGGAGTTTAGGGATTTGGGGATTTTTGTATTTGAGTGTTTAGGAATTTGGAAATTTGAAGGTTTGGGGTTTTGGTATTGGGAAATTTAGAAATTTGGGGATTTTAGAAATCAGAAATTTTAGAAATTTGGGGATTTTGGAATTGGGAAATTTTGGTATTTGGAATTTTAGAAATTAGAGATTTTGGAATTGGAAAATTTGAGAAATTCTGAAATTTATAGATTTGGTAATTTTTGGATTTGACATTTGAAAATTTGTGAATTTTGGAATTAGGAATACACCATTGATATATAAAAAGATGTTGAAAGAAGTTTAACCAGTTGAAAATCCTCTGCTCATAAAGAGAATAGCTTCGATCTTCCTCGGCTGTACATAGCTTCGTTATCTAATCAATTTACATGGTTGCATAAATGAAACAACCGCAACTGGCGATTATCTAGTATCTATCGTCCAACGTTTGTGCCGCGGATTACAAATTAACGATACCGATCATCGTTGCTAATAATTTCGCATCCTGTATACTCGGGTGGGATTCATTTTAGACGGTTCTTTCTTTCTTTAAACATGGCGCGATTGAGCAAGTGTTATCGTTATTAATTAATCTCTGCTCGATAGAACAGCGGGTCAGTTTGACGTTGATAAAACGAAAATATCGTGGAATGGACAGATAATAGTCTCTCGATATCTTGATGGCGAATTTCAAATTCCTAGAAATTAGTTAGGGAAATTGTTAACAGAGAAATAAATGTTTCAAATAAAAAAATTGAATTAGGAGAGACAATAAAAATATATGGACACGAGGATCTAGAAGTACTATATAGTGATATGTGGGTTTACAAATTTGGAGATTTATAGATCTAGGAATATAGGGACATTGGAATTTTGGGATATAATGATACTAGGATTCAGGGATCTAGGGATATAGTGACATTAGACTGTTGTAATCTAGGGATATAGTAATATTGAGATGTAGGGATATAGTGACATTAGGCTGTTGTAATCTAGTGATATAGTGATATTAGGATTTAGGGATCTAGGGATATAATGACATTGGGATTCTGTACTCCAGGGATATAGTGACATTGAGATATTGTAACCTAGTGATATAGTGACATTTAGATATTTGGTGACAAAAAAATTTGATAATGTAAGAATCTAGAGATATAGTGATATAAGAATTTGTGAATCTGGAGATATGAGAATTTAGGGATATAATATAAGATCTGGAGATACAGAAATCTAGGAATATAGTGATACTAAAATTTATATATCTAGTGGTAATGTGTAAATCTAGGGACAGTAGGACAGTACTATGAATCTAACTAGGATTTTTTTCTGAATTTCCATATCAGTTGCCAAATGTCGAAATTATTAAAAATCGTTTCGAAAAAAAAGATGTACGAGATGTTAGGCAATTACCCGCATAAGGATTAAGATTAAGATACGTGGAAAGTTTGATTGGACGTGGGTTCGCAAACCTTCCACAATTTCAGATAACACCGCACACGATTACATCAGAAGTAGGTGTTCGACGGTGGCAGTATTAGTCATGCGACGGATACATATTATCATATACTTCCTTTCACAATCCTCGATGGAAGACACCGAACGGCCAGACAATCCTTATTCTCGCAACTTACCACGTAATCGTCGACACCTCTATAGATCCTTTGTTGTAAACCGTTCAAAGGCAACGATCTGCTAATAGCCACAGGAGAAAACTCTTCCCCTCTTTTTTCCTCCTCTTCTTCCTCCCTTCTTTCGTCATCCATCTTGTTCCGATCTCTTGTAACCTTGAAAGAAGTGATAATGACGGAGCTGGGGAGATTGCACGTGTCCGGGCTGCGCTGATGATCCTCGTCAAATTTTCGGACATATCTCAGGGACACAATATTCAACCCTTCAGAAGCTGTCCAAATATCAATCATCTTCATCATTTTTATATCTTACATAATAACCATTTTTATATTTGCAATATTTATATGCAGTTGGACAATTAATTAATTAGAACAATTTTTATATTTGCAATATATTTTGAGCACTTGGACGACAAATTAATAATAACAATTTTTATGTTTGCAATATTTATATGCAGTTATACAATGAATTAATAATAACAATTTTTACGTTTGCAATATTTATATACAGCTATACAATTAATGAAATAGCAACAATTTTTATATTTGCAATATTCAAATGCACTTGGAGAATAAATTTACATTAACAATTTTTATATTTGCAATATTTATATACACGTGGAGAATAAATTAATAATAATAGCTTTTATATTAGCATTATTTAAATGAAGTTGTAAGATAAATCATTTTAGAAGGATTAATAATATGCAATATAGGAAGTGATAGTGTATTCGTGTGTAATTTTCACATGTGGTTGTTGAATTAGAAAAATTAAATGTACAACGTAAACGTGTAGTAAATGTATAATAGATATATATATATTTTGCTTATAATTATGTGCATATACAGTGTGTTCACATGTGTGTATGTATATTATTATATAATATAACATATGTATACTATGTGTGATACATATGACTACATGTACTATACAATAGTAATATATTAATAATATTATATAATATATGTATATATATGTTTGTATATATTTTTAATTAACGACTAATAAAATTATTAGTAATTAATTAAAAGTACACATGTACAGTACTGTCACCTGATAATTAATATCCAAAAGGCATAACAATTTTTGCATCTCCCTAAATAATTTTAATAAATACCTGAAAGTATATACAACTGAGAAAGCTAAAAATCCCTAGATGAAAATGAAATTTACTATAAGTGATTAGTACACGTATTTCGTGTAAAATATAGGGTGTTAATCAGAGTGTTAACGATTGCAGTGATAATACCGGCAGTGTCAACTTGAAGGCAGGCCAAAAATAAGCGTCCAGTTTTGTCAGGGAATGATTTTTTTCCCCCCATCTGAAGTAATTCCGGGGGCTATGGATCGACCCAGTTCCGCCTCTTTTCTTCCGTTTGAAAAACCCCTGTCCGCTTATCTTTTTCCACGATGACGACACATCCACGTCAAAAAGTTCGTACTTACACGCAGCGAGGTCGATCGTGTTACCCGCTCACATGTCCCTTTCATCTGGGTCAATATGCCCCCATGGTATTAAGCCGTTCGCGACACGCGAGTTTCGCAATCGCGAATTTCCTCCGCAGACTCCTCCTGCGTAAGCGAACTTCTTGTTCGTTGCGATTAACATTCTGTGACCCCTCATATCCATATATGTTCATTTGTGAAACTGCTAATTATGGTAACGATTCGATATAAGCGAATCTCTCGGGGCCTTTAAATTGTATCGTAGGTTTTACGTTTTGTTGTACGTAGAAAAGAATAGCGAGAGAAGCACATTCCCTTATATCGAATAGGTAATCGTCACTTATATCGAATCTTCGATTATATCGGGTGAGAATGTTGGAATTTGGGGAGTTGGGAATTTCAAAATTTCGAAATTTGGGTGAGTGAGAATTTTGAAATTTCCAATCTTGGGGGAGTGAGAATTTCAAAATTTGGAAAGCTGAAAATTTTATCTTTGAAAGTGGAAAATTTGGAGACGCGAGAATTTAGGAATTTAAAATTCTGAAAACTGGAATTTGTAAATTTGAGAACTTGAAAATTCAGGAATTCAAAATTTTGGTAATTTGGAAATTCTTCAACATAGAAATTTATAAATCTATAAACTTGAAAACCTAACAATTTGAAAATTTAAATAAGAATTTAGAAAATTTCAGAATTTCGACTAGTAAAATCGTAACCCGAAGCATAAAAATAAGAATATTAAAATTTCAGAAGAATTTTAAATTGATTTAGTGAAAATTTTGTGAGCGCGTAGCACGTGATCGTGCGATCAGCTCGTTAAATAATAATTAGCCCGTAAAGGCGTTCCGATAACCGATCGATAATTTTGCCGGGCGTTGTTCGACAAGAATAACGACGTCCGATCGGATTTATAAATAATCACGCGTGATGGTCGATTAAGTAATTACGTGTCGATATCTCGCGGTTGCCAGGTGGAACGGAGACGGTGCTGGTACCAGTCTTCGCCGGCCAAGTATCGATTATCCTTACGCTCTGCACCAACTTGCTCTGACCCCGAATTAAGTTCATCCTGAGAACAGAAAAGGGGCGTTGTTCCTTTCATTTTTTAATATTTTTCAATTTTCAAATTTTTAACTCTTCGAATTTATCAATTTGGCAATTTGGAAGTTTCGAATAATCCCTAGATTTGTATATTACCTATGTCTAAATCCCTATACTCAGATAGTTATATTACAGAGAATTGTAGAACTAAAAAATTCGATTGTTTCTAAATTTTCAAGTTTAGAAATTTGGAAATATAGTAATTTCAAATTTAGAAATTGATAAGTTGGAAGTCTGAAAAGTCCCTAGATAACACTTATCAAATTTCTCCAAGGATTCCTATAAGTTTGCACAGATATCTCTTCAAATATCCCTAGAAATCCTAGATATACTCTAGAACCGTTGATCTCTAAAAATCCCTAGAACCCTAAATATCTCCAATAATCTCTGTAATTGCAGAATGATTATATCTTTAGGAGTCCCAAAAATGTAATTAAAGAGTTAACGAACACGTGACTTTAGCTTGAAGTTGACAGAGATTACGTAGTTTAAGAAACGTAAGGTATTGTTGAAAGTAAGGAGCCAAATGTGATTCTAAGAATGCTCGGCGCACTTCATTAGTCATTCTTGCGATGAAAGCAATTAGCAGCTGCCCTGATGCACCGAAAGCTTTTCATCTTAATTACTTACTGGACTTGTATTCTCGTTCGTTTCGCAAACAGCATTCTAGTTTATCTTGCATTAAATTTTCAAGTTTCCTTTGTTCTCAAATTTATATTTTCTAATTCGTCAACTTACAAATTTTTACTTTTTCACGTTCAATTTTCTCTCTCAGTTTATGCTGTCAAGATTTTGGATGTCAGGATTTTAGCTGTCGGGATTATTGGTGTTAGGATTTTACCTGTTGGGATTGTAGGTATTGGGGTTTTACCTGTCGGGACTTTGACTGTCAGGTTTTTGTCTGTCGGGATTATAGATATCGGGGTTTTACTTGTTGGAATTATAGGTTTTAGGATTTTACCTGTCGGGATTATAGGTATCGAGATTTTACTTGTCGGGATTATAGGTGTTTGGATTTTACCCATCGGGTTTTTGGCTGTCAGGTGTTTACCTAACGGGACTATAGATATCGGGATTTTACCTGTCGGGATTATAGGTATCGGGGTTTTAGCTATCGGGACGTTACTTGTTGGAATTTTAGGATAAACCCTTCGAAAACACCCCATATTTTCTCGGTTCGCGATCGAAGCAAATCAATTCAATTTGCTCAGAACTGAAGCCATCTACTATGAAGTCATTCCGTGTGTACCTCATAAAAAAATTAAATAAATCGTTTCATATGCAACAAATAATTAATATTCAGTAGTTAAAAAAGTACTAGTTGCAATCGCTATATGATAATTATTGTTAAGAACACGCATAGCCATGCGCCGATTATTTGGATAAAAAGTAATCTGCCTAACAGCAGCGCGGAAAAGACGGTCGTTTGAACGACAATTATTGTACGGTCATAAATTCCCTTGATCGTTCGTTCAATTTTAATAAAGTGATATTGACGTTGTTGTCGACGTTTTTTCAAACGATACACGTATAATGCTCGTGACAAAACCCGCACCGCAATTGAAAAGAATTAATCGGGAAATAGTTTTTGTCCCCTCGATACTTTTATTTGGATGATCGAGCAATTTATTCGAGTGACCGAGTGAAATTACTGCTATTAAAGAGTAATTAGTTCTGGTAATGGATTTTAAATCGCAAACTAATTTCGTTCGTTAGCTTTCTTTCGTGTTCCGCGCGACAAATGTGGCTTCTTGCGAAGGAACATTGGGAATTTTGAGATTTGGAACTTTTAGAATTTTTTTAGTGTACAAATTTTGAAATATGGTGTTTGAAAAATTGGAACTTTTAGAGCTTTTTGAGGAGACTTTTAAATTTAGAAAATTTTCGTTTGGGGATTTGACAATTTGGAAATCTAGGGATTTCGGGGTTTGAGAATTTGGGAATTTAGGGATTTGGGGGGTTGAGAATTTGGGAATCTAGGGATTTGAGAATTGGGGAATCTAGGAATTTGGGGATTTGAGAATTGGGGAATCTAGGGATTTGGGGTTTGAGAATGTGGAAATCTAGGGATTTGGGTATTTGAGAAGGTGGGAATCTAGGGATTTGGGGGTTTGAGAATTGGGGAATCTAGGGATTTGGGTATTTGAGAAGGTGGGAATCTAGGGAATTGGGGGTTTGAGAATTTGGGAATCTAGGGATTTGGGGTTTGAGAATTTGGGGATTTCAGAATTTGGAAATCTAGGGATTTGGGTATTTGAAAAGGTGGGAATCTAAGGATTTGGGGGTTTGAGAATTTGGGAATCTAGGGATTTGGGGGTTTGAGAATTTGGGAATCTAGGGATTTGGGGTTTGAGAATTTGGGGATTTCAGAATTTGTATATCTAGGGATTTGGGGTTTTGAGAATTTCGGAATCTAGGAATTAGTAAATTTATGAATTTGGGGATACAAGAATTTGGAAATCTAGTTATTTTGACGATTGATAACTTGAGAATCTAGGGATTTCTCTATTGAAAATTTGGAGTATTGCAAATTTAAGAATTGATAAATTTAGTGATTTAATAATTTAGAAATTGTTTCATTTCTAAACCTGTAAATTTGAAAATTTCATAATTGAAAGCACCAAACTTGAAATTTCAAAATGCAGAAATTCGAGTGTTCAAAAGTTTCAAGATTTCGTCATTCGCAAATTTAGAAATGGAAAAACCTTGAAGATTATATATGTTCTCCTCCAAAACCATTTTCTACGCATGAACGACGCAGAAATACATGATACATTAAGTTCACACGAGTTAAGACCAAATGGAGGCTGATTCAAACGGGAATACTAATTCGTAAATGGTTCGTGGACGATTTAGAAAGTTTCTAATTTACTCTGGCTAATTTCCTCCGTTTCCAAAGAGGTGCAGAGAGGATCTTAACTGTTCTAGCCAAAACTCTACCGGCGACTGTGCCAACTCGTTACTACGAGAATTTGGAAATTCGTCTTGTTCGTCGGTGGACTTCCCAGTTTTCTAAATTTAAAGATCAATATTTCAGAATCAGATTATTCATTTTTCTTTCGCGTTCCTACATCTACAAATTCTGATATTCATATTTTATACAAATTTCCTGCTACGACCATTAATCGATTGATTCAAATTGAATTATTTATTCAACACATCTGTGCCTTCACATCGCATAATTTTTGTCAAATTATTCTTGTAATAATCATTTATTCTATGGAGAAGATTTATGTCAAAAACTAATCAAGTACTTCATATTTATTTATAAATTTAAAATACAAAATATTTTATTAGTTCGTTAAAATGAATTTTTGTGTAAAGAATAAAATATTAAGTTGTTTAAAAATTGACATAAATAGGTATAAGTAAATACAAGTATATCTATTTATTTATACATAAAACACTTGATATTTTGTTTCATACGTACAAATTAATTTTAATGAAGTAACCAAACATTTCATATTTATAATTTAATATATATTTGATATCTTAGTTCTGACAAACAAATTAATTTTTGTTTCACTAGATCTTACAAAAAATAATTATGGAATTAAATGGCTAATTCAGTATACGTACAGTAGTCAACCCACGAGTTGGCGTGTGGGTGGTTCCTCTAAACACCTGGGTCAGCCCCTCACGCGCCAACTCATGGGTTGACAACGGTACATACTACTTGAACATTTCATAAAATTTCAAAATTCGGGTAATTAAACACTCTATGATACACATCGTGATTCGATCAAAGTTCAAAATCCAAAGATTAGTATTTTCACAAAGAAATCGAACGAGTTCGAAGCACGTGACAATTTTGCGAATTTCAAGACGCAGTTTCACGAGTTTTTTCTCTCTCTCGACTATCAAAACTCGCAGATAATCGTTTTCTTTCGCTCGTCGAAAGGTCATCGCGTGGTTGTACAAGCAACGAGAGGAAGAACGCGTAATAACGAGCCGTGATATCGTTAATGTGATTTTTATCCGAACCGAAAATCTCGATTCGTTTCGGTGAAACACGCGATCATCCGCGAACGCCGTCGATAACTTCATTATCGTGATTTTAATTCGAACTGTTCGATCGAGTTCCGATTGCTTTTACTTTCCACGTGCACCGTTTCAATCTCCTTACTCGGAGAATTACTTTTTTATTCCGTCGTTTTTCGCCGCGAAAAAATTACTCGTTTCTGGGTTATTTCTTTCGGTACGTTTTGTCCTTGCGAGAAAGTCGAGAAATCGGTAGGTAATTAGCGATTTTTATTCTTTCGAGAGTTACTGTGAATTTTTTTTTCTTTTATTTTTTTGTCGTGTTGTACAGTAGTGTATTTACAGTGGATTATGTTTGGTTATTGGTTAGGGGGAATTTGAGAATTTTTGGGGAAATTTGGGGATTTATAGGTTTGAGAATTATTTTACTAAGAAATTTGAGAATTTCCAAATTTTTGGATTTGCAAATTTTGAGAATTTGGGAATCTAGGGATTTGGCGATTTTAGGAGTTTTGAATCTAGGGATTTGGAGGTGTGAGAATTTGGGAATCTAGAGATTTGGGGATTTGAGAATTTGTAAATCTAGGGATTTTGCGATTTTAGGATTTGTAAATCTAGGGATTAGTAGGTGTGAGAATTTGGTAATCTAGGGACTTGGAAGGTCTGAATTTCTATATTTCAAAATTTCCAACCCCTAAATTTCCACCCCCAAATTTCTCTAACTCTAAATCCGAAAATTCCAAAACTGCTATACATCTAAATTTGAATATTATAAATTTCTCTAATAAAATTATGAAAAATGGAATTATCACATAATTTATTCGAATCGTAATCTATTCAGCGTATGTGCAGGATCGAATTTGAAATTCCAAGACTCTGAAAGGGTTAAGGTCGGATAGAGACGACCAATAAAGTGGTATTAAAGTTTTACGGTGCTCGTAAAATATCTGTTTCTCGTATTGGCTGTCCGAGTCTGAATAAGCAAATATTTCTGAGTATATTAAATTAAAGGAATCCAAGATTTCGTTCTGGGATGCACTAAAATAAACTACTGAACAAGATCAAATTTATCAGATCCATGTAATGCAATCTTTAATTTTTCATTATCATAAAAAAAATTGCAAAATATTAATCAAGGATGAAATATTTATTTTGTACACACTTGCAGATACAAATATATCAAGTTTATATATAAATTGTTAAAAACACAAAATTGAAATTGAAATAGGAATAAAAATTTATATTTAAAATTCTCAAAATAGTTCCAGACAAAATAAATAAAATATAGTACATTGAAAAAAAAATTGTGTTTGGTATAATTATAAATTGTGTATCATACATATTTATAACATATTAAATTATATATCATATCATAAATCAAATCATAAATTATATGTACTATAAAGTTACATACTTAAAATTATATACTATATAATTTATGTAGTAATAAATTTATGATAATGGCTGTAGTTTTAATTAAAAATTACTGAATGTTAATTATAAGCTTATAACAATTATATTTAAAATTGCAAATTATATCATTTATTTAATTACAAGCTTATAACAATTATATTTAAAATTGTAAATCACACAATTTACTTAATTACAAGCTTATAACAATTATATTCAAAATTGCACCTCACATAAATTATTTAATTACAAGCTTATGGCAATTATATTCAAAATTGCACCTCACATAATTCACTTAATTACAAGTTTATAAAATTTGAATTAAAAATTGTGCATAACATAATTTACTTAATTACGAGTTTATAAAATTTGAATTAAAAATTGTGCATAACATAATTTACTTAATTCTAAGCTTATACCACTTACATTCAAGATTATAAATCGCCTAATTTAGGTTGAACTAGTGATCCTCTATAATGAGCCAGTAGGTGAAATGAAGTTGCTGTAGCAAGTTAAAGGAGCAAATCAGAGAACAAATACTAGTAATTGAATCGAATTGAACGCAGAATACAAAGTTGAAAATTTAGATAGACAATTGGAAGCTGATATCTTGAAAGCGGATAGAGAGGTTCATCCAGAGTTAAATCGGTGTAATTGGAATCTCGTTGAAGGCTGACTGGAGATGTTCGCGTTTCACTTCATTTCGCTGGTTATGGAGCACAAATTGTATTCATTTCGAAGCTTTTACGGGTAAAAAATGAAACGGTGCCGGCCATAAAGAAGCTTAATTTACTGCGATATTTCATTACCCGAATATGAAATATAACGGTGTGCTTTGCACCGCTGCTACGAACACTTTGCTAACTAAATTGAAATAAAAAATTCCTTAAATGTATTATCCTTTGAAACTGAAATCCGGAAAATCTGTGTTCTCGAAAAAGAATTTCGTGGTGTGAATTTTTTAAATACAAGTGGGATTATTTTTTAAAATATGTTGACGTTGAATATTCGTGAATTGAAGACGTTTAATGAACTTATAAGGAATTGAAAATTAAATGAAAATAAAAAGTCCAAAACTAGTACAAGAACTTACTATTCAAAAGCTTCAAATATCCATGAATAAAAATTGCATCAGTTTATTATATAACAAAAGCAGTGAACATTAATTAAAAATATCAATTCTGAAAATAAGATAAGAAAATCGATACCTAACTTTTCCTATCACCAATTGTTTCTAAATAAAAATTGTACCAACTTGCTTTATGATCAAAGAAGTGAAAATTAACTAAAAATACAAATTCTGAAAATAAAATAAGAAAATCAATATTTAACTTTTTCTATAATCAATTGTTCCTAAATAAAAATTATATCGACTTACTCTACAAAGAAGTGAAAATTAGCTAAAAATATAAATTTCAAAAATAAAATAAGAAAATCGATATCTAACTTCTCCCATAATCAATTCCTAAATAAAAATTGAAATTGTGTAATCAAAGAAGTGAGAATCGTACAAAAATAAAAGATCTGAAAATAAAGGAAGAAAAATCAATACACATCTATCTTAAACCATACAGGAAACACAAATACTAGGAACTTTACTAAAGAACCCCTATAAATTACTTACCAAGAGTAGGTCTGAATTAGAGGCACAGGAATGGATACGAATTTACGGATAATTCGAATAATTCCGTCGGAATTAATGCGCCGACGATTCATCGTGCTCGATGCATTAAACATAACCTCTGACGTGTCTTTACTTATCCACCGAAGGCAACTTCCGGTGAAACGGCGTCTCAATCTTCTCCAATTTTCTCAATTCAAAGCACTCGTCGAGGCACGTTCGTTTGCATACTCGAAACGAGGCACCCTGTTGTGTACGATTCTTTAACCAGTCGACTACGTTCGACGTATATATACGTCGATTCAAAACTTTAATTCGGTGTGGTTCACGTTCACGAATTAGGATTCTATTTACTTAGATTTTTATATTCCTGGATTCCTGGGTCTTTACATCCCTAGGTCCCTACATCACGAGGTCCCTATACAACTTGATCTCTACATGCCTAGATCCCTACACGTCTAGATTCCTACATATTTAGGTCCCTACACCCCCAGATTCCTACATCCCTAGATCCCTACACCCACAGATCTCTACACCCACAGATCCCTACACCCACAGATCCCTACCCCCCAATTCTCCACACTCCCAGATCTCTACACCCCTAGTTCCCTACACCCCCAGATCCCCACACTCCCAAATCCCTACATCCCCAAATCCCTACATCCCCAAATCTCTACATCCCCAAATCCCTACATCCCCAAATCCCTACACCCCCAATTCCCTACACTCATAGGTCCCTACACCCCCAGATCCCCACACTCCCAAATCCCTACATCCCCAAATCCCTACACCCCCAATTCCCTACACCCCCAGATCCCCACACTCCCAAATCTCTACATCCCCAAATACCTAAATCCCCAATTCCCTACACCCTCAAATCCCTACATCCCCAGATTCCTACATCCCCAATTCCCTACACTCCTAGGTCCCTGCATCCCTAGATTCCTATATTTCTAACCTCTTCTAACCCTAAATTTCTACATCCCTATATCCCTTGGTCCCCATATCTCTATGTCCCCAAAATCTACTAAAGCCAAAATTATTGAAATAACAATCAGAAAAAATTATGAACTGCATTGTACTTTCTATAACTTGAATTGTAGATTACATAATAACAACAGTGGTTACAAAATGGCGGACGTCTCTGATACTTCTCAAAGCTCGTTTCATAAGCATCGCAATGTTCAAAGTGAAAAAAGCGTCCTTTGGTTTCATAAATTGCAATCTTATCAAGAATGCAGAATATTTTCGATATCACGCTACGTTCTGATTTGCAACGAAAGCGGAGGTCAACTTATCTTAACAATAATCGAGACGCGTGACCAACAACTGCGTGCTCCATTAACGCTTTAACTTCGATGTTTTTAAATATTCATGTCGTTTAACATATATCCAACATTAATCGTTTGATAATTGCAATATTTATACGGTTTCGTAGAAATATATGCAAATGTATATAGTGTGAGTTTTCTCCTTTTCGTGGAACGAAACGATTTTATAGAGAAACCACGTGAGTACAAATAAAGAGGGGGAAAAAAGTCACGTTTATCTGCCGCGATATACAAGTGTCGCATTCGTGTTATATAATGGAGGTTCACACGCAATCGTCGCTGCATTTGATAAACTAATTAACGGCAAGATAAAATGCTACGAAAGTGTGGATGAAAGGGGAATTAGTCGATTTATACTCGATGTTGGCGGAAGGAGATTTAAAACATTTATAAGCTTCATTTTGAAATATTTTTATTTTGATATTTATTGATTTATTGATTTGTTGGAGTAATTTTTGTGCTGAGAAATTCATTTATTTTCAAGTTTTAAATTTATACTAATTTTTAGAGATTTAAAATTTTTGTTAATTTCCAATTTTTATATTTGCTAATTTGTAAAATTTCAAGTTTGCAAATTTTTATATTTTCAAGGTTAGAAGTTCACAAACTTTCACATTTACAAATTTGGAAATTAAAATTCTTCAAGTTAAAGAACTTTCATATTTTTAAATTAAGAAGTTTTCAATCCTTTGCATTTGCAAATTTACAAATTAATATTCTTCAAGTTACTACATTTTCACATGTTTAAACAAAGAAATTCAAGAATTGAAAGTCTTCGAATTACAAACTTTTCATATTTTCAACCCAAAAAATTTCCAACCCCCTGCATTTATAAATTCACATTTTAAGATCCTCTAAATTAGCCAAATTTCATATCTGCGCACCAAATTTTACAGAATTTTTCATATCATCAAGTTTTCTTAGGACAGGTAGTTTAGCAACGAAATAACGAGCATGCCTTATAATAAACATGAGTCAGCGACAATTATCCACCACGGAAAAGTATAATCGCGATAAACAAGTGCACAGCGTCAGTGCACTCTGTCGCACCTGGTTTCGCGTTTCAGCGAATATTTCGGTACCGACTAAATTTATCCCCGTAAATCATTCGGCGATGATACTGGCATTTGAACTTGCAACGTGATCATCGTAAACTGCCAATTACAAAGAAACACGTACCTGGCCATCGACCACTATAAATTTTCAACCTTTTTTTAAAATTAAAATATAATTTATCAGGTATAATACTACTGTACATAACATTAACACATATTAATATCTTTCCACCCTTCGTAGCATCCACATGTTCCGACATTGATATGCTTTATATCTTCATTTCCCCAAATATCTGTAATTCTTTCAACTCGGATAATGTGGAGAGTAAGTAGGCTCCATTTTCTATGACGTTCACCAAATTTCGCCTGACTATCGATACTCGAGCCTGACGCTCCACCCTTAACTCTTTCCCGTGCCATTTATTTATCAGATGCGTCAAAGACTAACTATTCAGGGCTATAATTAAAACGAACAAAGAAAATTAAAATGTTGTGAGTATTTTATATTCAGGGATCCTTGATAATACAACTTATAGTTGGACCTAAATTTCAAGTTGAAGAGTATTCAAAATTTGAGTAAGGTTTGTTACATTTGAGCTGTAAGTGCGTCACGAGTGGGACTCGCCGAAGCACGGGCAGGGGTTAATCGCTCATCACACAATTTATCACGATAGTACATTGTTATGTGTCATCAATGTATTCAGTAATAATTTGCATGACCCAAGACAATTTTCCATATACGATAATGTTGTAGCCATTAAAGCGACATTTTCGACGTGGTCCTAAGATTGCCAGGGACCGTATGCACCCATGTGAGACCACCAAGAGACCAAACTAACTTAACCAAGAGACCAACCTAACCTAACCAAGAGACCAAACTAACCTAATCAAGATATCGATAAAACCCTGCAGGATAACGAGATGATATCGAGCGGTATTTTTGGATTTATTAATAACGCGAAATTCTGGTAACAGGCCAACTCTAGCTGCGGCTTGTTTTTCTGCTCTATCAAGGTCAGTCGCGTTGCATTCAGAGAATCGAGGAGAAACGAGCTCGTTGACTTCTTCGTCTTTCTCTGTTCTTTAATGTCGGTCTTCGTCGTCGAAGAAGAATCGCGTCCTCGAAGAACCACCCTGTGAAAAGCGTTCGAAGAGCAGCGGCCTCATCGTGACCCCGGAAACGCGAGCTCTAGCTAAGCGATAGAGCCGTGAGAGGACAAAGGCTTGCGTGGACAAGAATGGAGAAGCTTGCTCGAGATAAAGGGATACTTGCTTTCGAAGCGTGACACTACAGCGGGTCTTACGGCTCGTACGGCGAATTTCGCGCTGATATCGGGGAACGTTAACCTCTTCCTATATGGCACTTTTCGGAGATGCGTTTTCGGCACGGATTTTTTGGGTTCTGTTGGATAGATTTGGAATTTTGGGAGTTTGTATTGTCGAATATTTCAATTTTGGGATTTTGCAATTTTTTAATTTTGGTGGTTTTAGATTTTTGGTGCTTGGAATTTGGAAATATTCGAATTTGGGAATTTTGGAATTTTAGTATCGTCGAATATTTCTATTTTAGAATTTCGGTATTCAAATTTGAGTTTCCTTAGTATTCAAATTTGAGTTTCCTTAGTATTTAAATTTTCGAATTTCGAAGCGTCCAAAATCCAAATTTTATTAGTATTGGAATATGCAATCTTCCGTGCTTTGTAGCAGCGACATTATCGGTATCGCGGAATGTTTGAAAATCGTCGGCGTTTGTCTAGAACAAAGATAACTGCATACAATGTTTGGATATAGTTAAGGTCTTTATCTGCTTCTTTAACAATAGAACTGGTCATTGTTGCAAGGTTGACAAATGAGTGTTTTTTCTTGCTGATAAAATTGTTACTCCTTAGTTTTGTCGATAAGCGTGCTTGTCTTGGTTGATTAAAGCAACGTGATAGAAATTGGGGACGACGATAGAAATCACTAAATAATTTCTATTCAAATATCGGTGATTAAGACTTCTATCTGTACTCTTGTAAATGTGATATGTCTTATATGGCAATGTTTATTCGTACATTCTTAGATCTATACATTCGATTCCTATATAGGGATTTTTATATTTTTGCATCGCTAGAACTTTAAATATGTAATTCATAAAATTCCTAAATTACTAGAACTTTAAATTACAATTCATTTCAATTTAAATTACAAAAAGTCCCTAGGTTACCGGAATATTTATATATTTAAATAAAAAAATTCCTAAATTAAATACACAAATGTCCCCAGATTCTCAAATATGTAGATCATTAGCAGATTTTATAATCTTGAAATACCCAATTCTCTAGGTTCTGTTATTTGAAAATATCTAGTAACATACCGTTATTAGAATGTAAATATGATTTGAAACTAGAAGTAGCATACATCTTGTAGATGCGGAGCAAATTGGGTGTGGCAGAGCAGCTCCCATGCTCGCCACCAGAGGACTTTCAATCAATCCTTTTGCTTACAAGGTTTCTCGCTAGTATCGATTCTTTTCTCTAGATCCTTGCCATAAATCTACTCGATATCCCTAGATATCTAAACTCGTTTCTAGATAACTGCTGCTTCACCTTAACATCCAAATTTAGGAATTTAGAAACTTTTAATTCGTACATTTATATATTTTTACATGTTTATATCTTTAAACTTACTGAATTTCTAATTTTTAAACTTTTAATTTTTGTAGTTTATTGATTTTATAATTTATACACTTTAAAATTTTGTAATTTACAAACTTTAAAATTTTCAAATTTATTAAGTCATAAATTTTATAGATGCAAATTTAGAAATTTCAAATTTTACATTTTACATATTTTATTTTACAGAAATGTTCAAAACTGAAATCTTTATATTATCAAATTTTCAGACTCTCAAATTTTCAAGTTCACTAAATAATAAATTTCATACATGCAAATTTAGATATTTCAAGTTTTGCATTTTCCATATTTTATTTTACAAAAATGTTCAAATCTGAAATCTTTATATTATCAAATTGTCAGACACACAAACTCTCAAATTTTCAAGTTCACTAAATAATAAATTTCATGCATGCAAACTTAAAAATCTCAAATTTTACATTTGACATATTTTACCCTATAAAAATGTTCAAATCTGAAATTTTCATACTATCACAAATCTTCATAAATTCTCAAATACAAAAATATTCATATTTCCACTCCATGAAAACAATTAGATCCAAACCCCAAGCAAGGCCATATATCGAGACTCCCCCGTATCGACAAATACCAAGAGCGTCATAAAAACGTCATTCCTAATTATTCGCCCCCGAACTGTCCTAAATCTCCCTAGCATCAATCTTCCGCAGTACTTGGCATAATTACACAAAGATCTGTTTAAAGGCGTATGCCGAAGGTCACGGCGAATCGCCATGCGAGATTAGAGAAATCGAGGACTCGATCTGAATCGTATTACCGTTCTAAATGACCGCCATTAAAGTTCCGCGATCAATTTCCCGAGCCCGTTGCACATAGAGGGGTCTTTACAGGCCGCGGAATTCGATTCGGCAAAGTAGCGGAAGTTCTATCGCTGCAGCTGCTCGGCAACTATTGTTCCGTGTACTTGGTCTTCTATTTCTGACAGCAGGTGCCGGGATGCCGACCTTGACTGTAACTCTTTGAAAGTTAAAGTTGAGCGAACTATCTGTCGTTCGCATCGACTGGAAAACTGAAAATCAATCACGGTTGCGATATAACGCGAGTTAGAGTCGTGGTGTCTGTTCGGCGATGAGGGATCTAGGTTTCTTTATCGGTGTCGCTTTTGTTCGGATCGTTATGGTCGCCGGGGAGAGGTGTATCGTTCCTAAGAAGGAGCGGTTGATTGTTCCTCTCGTGACGCCATTTTGCGCCCACACTAAACGCTTGATTAAACGACTGGCGGTCGAAAGTGGCGCCACTTGACACCAAGAAGGTGGCGCCCTCTGGCTTCCGATAACTGTGATTCTCGGTTAGTAAAGCAGAACAAGAGTTTGCGAATGACGAGAAATTTCTTCTGCACCCTCTTTCTGTCGGAATCACCCCTGCGTGTGTGTCTGTACGCGTGTGGGTGTATTTCGAGGGCAATCGATAACTCGATTTTCCGTTGATGCTAATTTTATGAGTGGACTTAAGCCTTTGTGCACGATTTATTTATACAATTATGAATGCGATTTGCTGGAATTTTTTAGACAATTGGCAATTTTTTTTTAGTAATTAATGTCAGCGTTTAGGTGCTCGTTGGTTCTTTCGTAATGTTCCAGTATTATTGGAGTAGGTTATCGGTACAGTGTATTGTAGATTAGTGATGAGTGAATTGCGTAGTAAACTGAATTTCGACATTTGAAAGTGTAGAAATTTTCTGCGCTGTTTGGAATTTTATAAGTTTTCTAATTATTACATTCTTTAGTTTTTAAGTCATCTTTTAGTAGATTCTCAAAGATGGGGAGGTCTTTATATTAGAAAGTCCCTAGATCACTACATCAAGTTTTTAAACCTAGGATGCCTAGATACTAAAAAAAATCATTTCCAAATTTGTAGATTCCTAAATCTTTAAATCTTCAAATTTATCGATTCTGAGTTTCTAGAATTTCTACATTCCTAGATCCTAAAATCCCTAGATTCAGATATACTCAAGTCCTGTATATCCAAAGCATAATTCCTAGACCCATAGATGCAAAAGTTCCTAGTTATCCAAGTCTGTAGATCTAAAAATCCCTAAATTCCCTGATCTGTAGTATACAAAATCCCTAGATGAGTATACCCAAGTTCCTATACATCCACACTTACAACCCAAAAATTCCCATATCTGTAGATTCGAAAATCCCTAGATTCTCAAATCTGTAGATCCCAAAATCCCTATATTGGTAGAACTCTAACCTCCAAATAAATAACAAATCCCAACTAGCTATAAATCTGAAATTTCTAAGTTTATAACTTAAAAAAGTTTGGAATCTTTCACGTACATTCGTGTAGTACTATAATTTCGATCTTTTCACTATGATAAGGATGATAAACAACTTGCGAGAACAAGTTGTTGTGCCTACAGTCATCTGGTGGCAATTACTGGAAACATGAACGCGAGAACAAACTATATTACCGATATTTTACGACAAAGAAGCTGATCAGCTTGGAACTAAACAAAGTTCGATCTAATTTAAAAGTCAAAGTTAGAGAGCTATGTTTCATCAGAGTTCATCGAATTTTATAAAATATGCAGTTAATCAAATATGAAATTGTTTTTAATTAATGTCTTCTTGTGGGATGTACAAAGATTTCCACGACTGTAGGTATCACTGTTTGTTTCGATCTCCCAAACAAAATTCTTCTCTGGCTTACCCGCAGGGATCTTCAGAAGAATCTCTATTTTAAGAAGGTTACCGCGATTACGATGCATCCAGATGTGGAGCACGTGTCGTCGATGATTTTCTAAACAGCGTTGGAAAATAGATTGACTCTAAAGATGTATTCAAGTTTAGGATGTGTGAGATGCTTTAATAACATTCTACAAATATCGCAATGTAAATATATAATTTTACATGCATTATGATACAAATATCATTGCGCTATATATTTTTAGCATTTTATTCCTTTGGATCAATGTTAGTGTTTGCTATCAATCATCAGTGTATTATCAATATACTGTTAGTGTATCATCGCTATATTCATAATCAGTTGCAGAATAAATTCTTTATGTAGTTGTACTTCTTTCAACATCGGTAAAATGAAATTCTCGCTCAAATCATTTATGGAACATTTTAATATTTTATGGTTATCAACGTCAATATTTATCGATACCTCGTGAAGATTTTATTATTATAATATTTATGATGCAGAATTAGTTCTTAAACCAAATTGCATCATCAAAGTCTGATCCCAAAGGGATAACCGGAAGTAATGTCTTCTTTCACAGAGAAAAGAATATCGTGAGAGAATTGTAGCGTAAGCAGCAGCACAGTCAGTTCTCTGCGAACCATCTGGTCCACGTTTCATTGATTTGTCATCGTCGACAAGGAATCAGCTGTTCACTCGGCTGCCCTTGACGAACACGCGTTCACCTTTCTCCATTCATGCAACGTCAAGTGGTACCGAGCTACGGCAATACCATTATTCTCCTCGATCTATTACCCTTCAGGTGATTTCGAATTAATTTAGCTGGCGACCTCGTTCTTATTGATCGTTCTTATTGGTCAATTCGTTAACACTCGACCGCGTGGGAAAACCTGTTGTCGATCGAACGATTTCTGTCTGTGGATTCCTTTACACTTTCATACATTGTATCGATCAGTTTTGATTCATCGATTGATTAGTTACGATTAATATTTGTTTCTATGTAGGGGTATTTCCTAAATTATTTCGAATTTTACTTTCACGCGTTATATCGCTGCGCCTTAATATTGTTTCGTGTTATATTGCCACGAGTTAGTATTGTTTCGCGTTATATCGCCACGTGTTGATATTATTTCGCGTTATATCGCCATGTGTTGGTATTGTTTCGCGTTATATCGCCACGCGTTAGTATCGACTCGCATTATATCGCCACGCGTTGGTATCAACTCGCATTACATCACCACGCGTTATATCGACTCGCATTATATCGCCACGCGTTGGTATCAACTCGCATTACATCACCACGCGTTATATCGCCATGTGTTGGTATTGTTTCGCGTTATATCGCCACGCGTTAGTGTCGACTCGCATTATATCGCCACGCGTTGGTATCGACTCGTATTATATCGCCACGCGTTATATCGCCATGTGTGAGTATTGTTTCGCGTTATATCGCCACACGTTAATATCGACTCTCATTATATCGCCACGCGTTGGTATCGACTCGCATTATATCGCCACGCGTTGGTATCGACTCGCAATATATCGCCACGCGTTGGTATCGACTCGCATTATATCGCCACGCGTTACTATCACTACGTGTAGTACTTTCACGAGCTATATTGCATCGCGTTATATTGCCACCTGTGATATTTTCTCCCCGCTATATCGCAGTGTTAATAACACTGCGCATTAGTCTTGTTCCGCGTGAATACCTACATTTCAATCAACCATAAATTAAATTAAGAAATTGCTTTAACAATGGTTTGTACAGGTGTAACAGCACATCATGTTATTCCGTGTTTCAGAAACATGAAGAAGTCTAGAGATAATTTTAGCTGCGGGTTAATGTACTTGGTAATTTTTTTCTTTCACGGACAGATCGTGTATAGATACCGTGATAAGCTTATCCTCGTGACGAGACGAAAAAACTTGAAATAAATTCATACCCTCGGATAACTGTGATTGATTCCGATAATATTCGATAACACTATCAGACGTTTGTGATAGAAACGAAACGAAAAATTGATTCGTTTGCCTGGATGTACGCTGAAGAAGTAAATATATACTCGTCTGATGTTGCATGTCTAGACGGTCGAAACGTGACTCTAAATTAAGCATAATTAACACGTTATTAACTGTGCCAGAAATGACTGGCACAACGTGTTTAATTTAATCAAGTAATTAAAAAACAACAGGGAAGAGATAATCTTAAATATGCAGACAGAAGAT
Source organism: Megachile lagopoda (assembly GCA_036983795.1). NCBI lineage: Eukaryota > Metazoa > Arthropoda > Insecta > Hymenoptera > Megachilidae > Megachile > Megachile lagopoda. The sequence continues at coordinate 4,709,257 of CM072794.1, forward strand.
TCGGTAATTAAATTATCGAATCGTTATTAATCAACTCGACGACGGTTACTTATATTAATAATTATTACTAATTAACTTGATACTAGTTGATTAATCAAATTTATTTTAAACTTATTTTAATTCAAAACTTTTATCACAATTTGCACTGTGCTGTTACTAAACGTGCAAAGTAAAGCGGATGAAAACCACGGATGCGAATTCGACACGGTCACGTGTAACATTTCGGCTGATTATTAGCAACCCGATTTCGAAAGGAACATGAGCTATTTTTGTGAACATAGCCTCGAGGAAAACAACTGGTTTGTTCTATTAATACCTATGGCGTTATCGCCATTTTTGCTAGTCTTCTGCCGTTGCCCAACGTACGATCTAGAGAAAGGATAAATCACCAACTCACGATCCCGCTTTGTTCTGCCCGTCTGAATCCGTTACAAATCGCCGTTCCAACTTTTCTAGTTTACCAGCACAATTTTTCTGATATTTAAAACTCACTTTGCAGTTTTTAATCACTTCATGTAACGTGGCAGTGCTAACGTGTTGTCATATTAACGCGTGGCAATATAACGCGATGCAGTACTAACACGTGGCAACATAACGCGATGTAATACTAACGCGTGGCAATATAACGTAGTGTAATACTAACGCGTGGCAATATAACGTGATGTAATACTAACGCGTGGTAATATAAAACGTAACAATATTGACGCGTGGCAATATAACACGTGGTAATATAACGTGATGCAATACAACTCGTAGTAGTATCAACACATAGTGACAGTAACGCGATGCAATATAACACACAGCAATATAACAGAATGCAATATCGACTCGTGGCAGTATTAACACGTGGCAATATAACGCGATGCAACAATATGTGGCAATAAAACACAGTATATAACACGTGGTATCTACCGTATATGAAACACGTAACGATACAAAAATATACCACGCAAAGATTCTAACATTAATACAATGTCACCCGCAGTGGGCGTTTCTCAGAATCAGTTAAATTTATGGCCGTAATACGAATCCGATGTTAATGATCAAATTTTACATTTACCACCTGTCGGCCGCAAGACGAACGTTTGAAAGAGCGTTAGCTCGTCACCGAATTGGCAGAAGGCTCGACTATCACGTCATCGTTATGCACGGAGAATTATTATTACCATCGGTTCGGGAACGTCACCGATGACGTATCTAACCACATTTGACCCGCGTCCAAACTCGTCAGAGTGGACAGACATTTTTCCGGACGGCCAGACACCGAAACATCGCCAAGGAATGTGTCGCAACGCCTTCGTCTTCGCGAATGATTCAGCTGTCGGTCTTTTTCTCTTCCTCCAAATTTCCGAACCCCATCGAAAGAAATTATTACAATCTAACGCGACAATTTTTCATGCAAATGCATCGTGATGCAAGCTGCACGAATTATGTGACGCACGTAGTCCACTGTTTGGCTCGAACAAATCAAAATTCAAAGTGCAGCGTGAATCATACTGGAACAAGTTGGCTAACAGATGAATCAGAATCGTATCAAAGTTGCGCTCTGAAGTTACTGCGACAAGGTCCGAAAGGTAGTATTTTGCAGTAATGTTCTTTCGACGAACAAAGAATGGTCGAGTGTTTGGAGAAGTTGGAAAAATTCGAAGGAAAAGGCGGCGTTTCCGGTGTTGTGTTGTTTGCACCATTGTGCTTCTTTTGGGCGGAGATCAAAGGAAGAAGGTTGCTGGCCGCCCTGTTTATAGAAGTCCGATCTCACCTCGCCATTGCGGATGGGAAAATTGCCAGCTATCTTCTGGGGCCATCTTTTTACTGGAATTTATGTGTTTTGTTTGTACTTTTGGAGTTGCGCTTTTTCGATGAAATTGTCAAAGGTAGATGTATGTCATCTGTTGTAGATTCATTGTTGGATCTTTAGATCTCTATAGTCCTAGATGTCTACGTTGCTAGATCCCTATATCCCTAGATTTCTATATTTCTAGGTCTCTATATCCCTAGATTTGTATATTTCGAAGTATATATGTTGCTAAATCTCTATATTCCTAGGTCTCTACATCCCTAGATTTCTACATCCCTAGATGTCTACTTTCCTAGGTCTCTACATCCCTAGATTTCTACATCCCTAGGTCTCTACGTCCCTAGATCTCTACACTCTCAGATTTCTGTATTTCTAGATACCTACGTCCCAAGATCACTATATTTCTAGATCCCTATATCCCTAGATCTCTACATCGGCAGATCCATATATTCCTAGATCCCTATCCCCTAGGTTTCTGTATTTTTGGATACCTATATTTCCAAATGGATCCCTTTATCTCCAAATTCCCATATCTTGAGATTCCTATATTCCCTAGATTCTTACATTCCTAGTTCTCTATATGTCTAGATCCCCATAGGTTTACATCCCCATTTCCCTAGATCTCCACATCTTCAAATCCTCATATCGCTAAATCCACATATGTAATATCTCTAATACATATTTAATACTTCCACATATGTAATATCTCTACTACGTATTAAATACCGCCACATATGTAATATCTCCAATTCTCATATCTCTAGATCCCCATATCACCACATCCTCATATCCCTAGATCTCCAAATCTTCATATGCCTAAATCTCCATATCAAATCCTCATATCCCTAAATACACACATCATCAAATCCTCACATCCTTTTATCTCCACATCCCCATCCTCAGTCCCGAAATCCCTAGACTCCCCATTGGCCAATAAATGAAACCTTGACAAACTGTTCTATGTGGAAATTCGTCTTGTCATCGGTATATGACAAAGTGTCGAGAGGAAAGAATAGAACAAGTAGCCTGTAAACAGTAGTTAAACAATGGTCGTAAATTTTCCATTCGCGTGGATCTTCGTGACTAGCAGTCTCGCGAATTGGCAGGAATTCCATCCGAGCCTCGTCATGTAACGTTTATTCGTTCGTTTAATCGCTCGCCTTACGCCGAAGCGTTTTCTCGTTCCTGGAACATCGGCATCGGTTTCTTTGTTTCGTCGTCCAGCGTCTACGATTAATCGTGCTACGTTTTCCGTCCAACGCGTTCATGCTTTTACGACTCGAATGTTGACACGGTTCTTCGAAACATTTCGGAGTAGTTATATTCTTATTTCGGAATTTAAGCTCGCAAATTTGCGGATTATTGGGAGGAGATGGGGATTTGGGAAAGTATATTGAGTTAGGGATTTTAGAAGCGTAGAAGAATTTTGGAGATTCAGGAAGGCAGACAGGAATGAGATTTGAAGGATTTCGTAAAGTAAACGAGGAAGGGATTTTAAGATAAGAGATTTTTTCGAAGATTAATGCTGTAATTCTTAGAATAAAGCGGGAGCTTTGTAGGGTTAATTTCATGGGATATTAAGCAAGCTAGTAAAATTGATGAGCATCTATACGCCGTGGGGTTAAAGGTGAAGGAATTTGTCTTGCTGGTCACATAACGGAGTGATTACTCATGGAATTCCATGGGGTGTACGCGTAGCTAAGTTCACCGTTGACCACTTTCCATTGTTAACACGTTGATAACTATGCTGTAAATGCGGGATGATATATGCTGTTGGTACGCCGCGATGTGATATGCTGTTCTATATTACACGCCTTTGTATACTGAGATATACTGTCCTATTTTACTTTCAGTGTACTATGTTACTTTTTCAGTGTTCTATTTTATGTTTTTCACTATTCTGTTTTACTGCATTATAGTGCAATATGTACGGTATGTTGTCTTATTGTACGATATAGTATACTATTTTTATGGTGCGATATGCTAACATTAATCTTGTACATGACACATTTATTTTACGCTAACTCTTTACTATAGTTATGACGCGATATGGTACATGCTAGCACTGCTATACTATGATATGATATGCTAGTATACTACTTGTATTATGCTAGATGTGTACTACAATACTAATTGCTGTGATATGCTAGTAGTATTATACACTACGATATGTTAGTACCACTATATACAACACTGAATATGCTTTTCTATGCAACCCTATTTTATGATAATCGAATACTATTGCTACATTATTCTGATATGCGAAACACTATAGATAATAACTATTTTACTAACACTATATGCTATGCTACTAGCATTTGTGATATGTTACTACCCTATTCTATTTTGTATTCTGATACATACTATGATATGCAACAAATTCTATATTATGCTATATTATGCTACTATTTTATTTTACGCTATGATATAGTATCTTACACTACTAATACTATATATGATTTTATCCCTAATACTACAGTATGATATGATAGTAAAAACCCTTGAAAAAAATGCTCTTATCTTCACCGGGATTTGAACTCTGGCCCTCGCGATTAGCTGTCCACCTCACTACCCCCTACGCTAAAACGTCCGCCACTATTTTTAATCTCGTAATTGTTATTAACAATCCCATCACTATTAATACTTATATGATAGTCATCTTAATACACTATTACACTAATAGTAGAGGATACTATTGCACTAATACTAATGCTAGCAAGTATAATGAGACTAATACTACAAAATAGTATATATAATAGTATATAATAGTACAAAATAGTAATAGTATAAAAAAATACTAATACTATAAAATACTATTTCAGGAATACTAATCATTAGTCCCCTCATTAGATCAAGTATACTCGACGCGAAGCATACTTCACACCGGTAAAACCCGAGGAATTAACGAACATAAATTATGAAAATGAAAGACAGCGAGCGAGTCACGTAGTCAGAATATCAGCCAAGTGGTCGTTGGTGCATCTTGCGTCAATAGAGACTTCCGTTGACGCGAGTTTCCTGCCGCGTTGTATCTGAAAACGTTCACGAATTTTAATGCGAAGCTCGAAACGTTCTACCGCGGCGAAGTACGAACAATGTTTCTCCACCTTGTCCCCTTGTTGGACGAAAAGAATGCGGTAGAGATTGCATAAAACGGGGCCAAGAACGAGGCAGAGGCAGGGCTCTCTTTGATTTTCTATGCGCCTCGTTCCTGCTCGATGACCTAACCTCATTGACGTCACAATGGTCATCGTGCTTGATCGAGAGGAACACCGTTTCCTTGTTACAGCGGGGTAACGTCATCGATTTTATCAAATATTGATCCAACGTTAATTATTAGAAAATTTTCTCTACGTTTAATATTTATTAAATGTCAGTTCAAGTATGGTAAATTGAATTAGGTTCCATCGTTTCAATATAATTTTAGTTGCTATGCTTTGAGTTATTCTGAGTACTCTTCAGGAGGATGTAGGGACTTTCATTTGGCGACTTTTCATTCTCATTTGTTATTAATAATTGTTGGGTAGAGTTATGTTGTATTCAGATCTATAGATTTCTAAATCACTAGATTCATGGATATCTGGGTCTCTAAATCCCTAGATCCACAGATTCTTAGGTCTCTAAATCCCCAGATCCACAGATGCCTAGATCTCCACGTCTCTAGATCCTTATATTTCTAGATATTCACATTCCTAGATCCCTATATTCCCAAATCTCCACATTCCTAAATCTCTATATCCTCAAATCTCCATATTCCTGGATACTTATATCTCAAAACACCATATTCCTAGATTCTCATATCAAGGTCCTAAAATTCACAAATTCTAAAATTCTAATAGTCCCAAATTTCCAAAATCTAAAATCCCCAAAATGTCCACTAGTCCCAAACTTCCAAAATTTAAAATCCCTTAAATTTCCACTAGTTCCAAACTTCCAGAGTTCAGAATTCCAACGATTCCACCGTTCCCCTTGCCCCCGCAGCATTTAGCGCCACGAAACCAGATCAAAGATAGATCGGCCATAAAGCGAATTAAGATCTCGGCGCGTGCAACGAGCTGAAAGATTCAATCTCAGCCTCGATTGTGTGGATGTTCCCAAGATGGCTCACAGATGCATGCTTAATAATAATAGGCTGTTACGGGTAAGAGTAAAGGCGAAATTACGGTGTTTGCATATAATCAATAACTCGGACTGGCTCAGGGTCATCGACGAGCCTGTGTACATGAATATTACCGCAACCACGCGTTGCATCTTTCTTCGTGTTAAAACTGATTGATATGACGTGGACATGACTGTGCAACTGATTGAAAAACTTGCATAAACTGATATCTTATTTAAAGGTTCGAAGTTGCATTCGGTCAAAGATGAACTTGACAAGTACATTTCTTTATACTGTACGAACATTTGTGATAAAACACTTATCAAGGAACTTGATATATTGGTTTATGTAACCTTTAATATATTGAACATTCAAGGTTTATACACATTCAAGATATAATATATGAATTTAATATATTTTATATTTGTGTAAAATGACTTCAACTGAATATTATAGCAAGTTGTATTTTTAATCCACGATTGAGCTCTCAAATTTTGGAGTTCTTTGATCAGATTTTAATATACTAATATATGCTTGTTAGAAGTCTGAGCTACCTCAGTAAACATCCTCTTACGCAAAACAAACGACTATTCCCGAATATTAATTCGCCTGTATATTGATTATGATAACGTTATGTTTGAAGATCATAAAAGTCTGAAGCTGTTCGAATATATTTCCCAAAAGCACCCCGGTAAATATTTGCCTGAAGTTTGCCAAACGTCTTACAACTTCAAACAAGCGATACGCACGTGATCACTTGATCAGCCACACCGCCATATTTTACGGCATCGTGCAATTTACAGCAGGGTGCAAACAAATAATTCTTGGTGAACAATCGTGCATCAAATTTTTATACTCTTAGATTTCTGTATTTCTAGATACCTACATCCCAAGATCTCTATATTTCTAGATCTCCACATCTTCAAATCCTCATATTACTAAATCCACATATGTAATATCTTTAATACATATTTAATACCGCTACATATGTAATCTCTCCAATTCTCATATCCCTACGTCTCCATATCACCACATCCTCATATCCCTAGATCTCCAAATCCTCATATCCCTAAATCTCCATATCATCAAATCCTCATATCCCTAAATCTCCATATCATCAAATCCTCATATCTCTAAATCCACACATCATCAAATCCTCACATCCTCATGTCTCCACATCCCCATCCTCAGTTTGGTTTCTTGGTTAGGTTAAGTTGGTCTCTTGGTTAGATAGGTCTACTGGTTAGGTTAGGTCTCTCGGTGGTCTCACATGGGTGCATATACAGTCCCTGGCCATCTTAGGACCACGTCGAAAATGTCACTTTAATGGCTACAACATTATCGTACATGGAAAATTGTCTTGGGTCATGCAAATTATTACTGAATACATTGATGACACATAGCAATGTACTATCGTGATAAATTGTGTGATGAGCGATTAACCCCTTCCCGTGCTTCGGCGAGTCCCACTCGTGACGCACTTACAGCTCAAATGTGACAAACCTTACTCAAATTTTGAATACTCTTCAACTTGAAATTTAGGTCCAACTATAAGTTGCATTATCAAGGATCCCTGAATATAAAATACTCACAACATTTTAATTTTTTTTGTTCGTTTTAATTATAGCCCTGAATAGTTAGTCTTTGACGCATCTGATAAATAAATGGCACGGGAAAGAGTTAAGGGTGGAGCGACAGGCTCGAGTATCGATAGTCAGGTGAAATTTGGTGAACGTCATAGAAAATGGAGCCTACTTACTCTCCACATTATCCGAGTTGAAAGAATTACAGATATTTGGGGAAATGAAGATATAAAGCATATCAATGTCGGAGTATGTGGATGCTATGAAGGGTGGAAAATTAACATGTTATTATGTACAGTATACATAACATGTTATTTGAAAATTTGTAGTGCTAGAACTTAATTCGATGTACAGGGACTGTAAGTGGACGATAGCGTGCGATGTAATATTTTGTAAAAGCATCGGGAAATCGAGGGAAAAATACGTATAACAAGAGATAAACGACGGATCGTTAGACGGTCTTGCGTCAGATCGTTTTACGCGTTCTGGCCGGTCGAAGTGTATCACTCTTCAGCGAGAATAAACCGTTCAATGTGCGGTCGATCTATTTATAATATGCAGTCGATCAGCTGCATCGGTTGCTCGTAATTCACTCCTATATGACTCGGTGGGTGTTCAACATTCCGCCTGATGGAAAGGTACCTTAAAGTCGATACTCATCGACGGTTATCGATGCAATTGAGAATGCATCGTCATCTAGTAACTTTCCGTTTCGAGCGATGAAATTCGACGAACAGGTAGACGCTCAGTAATCTGGCTTCTAATCTGTAAACAGGTGATAATGCAAATTTTTAAATGATATTGTTTAATGAAACGGAGTTTTGAGAAATCTTCATAATTATTTTTTAGTATTTTCTTTTGAGATCTGGTAAATTAAGGATATAGAAATGCATTAAGTTTAGTGATTAAAAAATTTCTTAATTATTTTTTAGTATTTTCTTGGGGATCTGGTAAATTGCATAGAAATGCATAAAGTTTAGTGATACGGGAGTACCGGTTACCTCGCATTATATGGCCTCGTTCACTTATTACGTTTTTATAAAAATTATAGAAATTCATCAAAATTCGTCAGAAAAATTTCCGAAGAATCATCCGAAAATTGACCAAAAATCCACATCTCTAAAATTTCATAAAAATAATAAATATTTGAACAACTGAAGTGAAATTACAAATAGAAGTGAATTTTGCAATGTTCCTATAATAAATGAGTTATGTCTGTTTATCCATCTCAGACACAATAAAAGTATTACATTTTATGGACTTCTACATATAAGTAGACCGTGTTTGTTCACTTCTATCTTTCGAAATAAACACTTAAAAAATGAAAATCACCTCGTACGATATCGAGCACATGTTTCTATATCTCCCTTATCGCCGCTACCTTCCATTTCTTTTCCGCAATTAAAATAATGTGGTTCCACAATGCTCCTCGAGTGTTTCCAATGGATTCCATTTGTAACAAATTCTTGGTATTATTGTCCCGACCTATTTCTCAGACTTTGAACTTTATTTCTAAATGCCTCGACGAGTACCACTCGACGAATTGAACTCGATAAGCATCTTGAAAGCTGCATGGAATCGATCGGATATCGAAGGAAATTGTAATATTTTTCTTTTAGGTGAAGACACGAAGGTATTTCTGTTCGGGAGATGAAGTATTGTACACGTTCTTTTCTTTGAATGATTGATCTTGCACGAATTTAGAACTCGAGGTGAACTCGAAATTCCGAGAAACGCCGTTTCGTGAGAAAATTTAAATATAATTATCAATCGTTGGGAATTTTTGCTGCACACTGTTCGTTGTTTTATGAAAAATGATACTTCGAATTCCATTGATATTACAGGATGTTATGTGAGCTTTTTATTGTATTCAATGTTTTGTAATTAATTTTGAGGCTTCATTTAGAAATATTTTATTTGCATAAAGTTGGGAAATTTGGAGTTGCAAGGATTTGGAGATCTGACGATTTTAGAAATTTTGGAAATTTCGGAATTTGAAAATTTAGGGATCTAGGAATTTAAGGATTCACAGATTTGAATATTTTGGGAATTTGGGGATTTAAGTTAGGAATTTGAATATTTTGGAATTTTAGGAATTTGGAGATTTGGGGATTTAAATTGGGAATTTGAATATTTTGGAATTTTAGGAATTTGGGGATTTAGAAATTCAAGAATTCAGAGATTTGAATATTTAGGAATTTGTAGATTTTAGAATTTGGGGAATTTGTCAATTGGGATGTTTGAAAATTTTTTAACTTAGATGTCTGAAAACTCACAAATTTCAAGACTTTGGGGTTTCAGAAATTTGAGAATTTGGAGATTTAAAAAATTAAAATTCAGAATTTAAAAATCTGGGGATATGCAAGTTTGAGAGATTGAAAATGTGGGAATGTGCAAATTAGCACAATTAAAAATTTAAATTTATACAAATTAGCAAAATAAAAAATTTTAAATTATGCAAATTAGCAAAATAAATTTTAAATTATGCAAATCAGCAAAATAAATAATTAATGATTACACAAACGATCAAACTTAAAAATGTAAGAATTCACCAATTTGTCCGCGCAAAATTTAAGACTAAAATATTTGACAACATGAAATAAGATTCGAACGATACGTAATCGTTTATACAAGATAAGAATCGGCACGAATGCTCTAAAATTAACCATCGAATCATTACGCCGCGATTACGAGCGTTTCTCGATACATGACCTCGAACGTGTTTCCCCGAAGCAACAACAAATCGTTGTTCAACAAAATCTCAAAGTATCGTCATTTTCCGGTAAAAGACACTTCCGTGGAAGAGGTTCGACGTTAATTTCGGAACGTTTCGAGAGATCCTCGTGAATGCATCGATATGTCGCTCGTGTTTGAACGGCGGTTAGAGTACTCGCTATATTTAGCCGTAACGAGGTGATAACAGCCTCGGGACCTGTGAACACCGTGTGTGTATGTAAACAATGCGATGGTAGTTGAAAAAACAGAGCGAGAAATGCGAATAACACGTTAATAATCTAACAACGGGGGTTTATCGTGTTTGCACAGAGCAATTGTTAAAGGTACACACCGTAATGTTGATAATGTTTCATCGGTTCATAAATTTTTGACGCATTTTACAAGGTTGCAAAATATTTTCGAGCTTATTTTTACGTCTCGAATTTTTACGAGACATTTGTCTGGTAATATAAATTTCCAATTTCGGTATTTATTGTGAAATATCGATAGTGTAATGATAATCGAGTACAGCAGCGGACGATGACACACGAAGAAAGCAGAGAATTTATAACCCACATAAAAGTCAGCGACACGTGAACAAACAAAGCGAATAACGTAATAAATACTCGTAGGGGCAAACAACTCGTAAGAACTTGGCGGGAAAACCTCTAAGAAGTTCAAACACGCGTATGAACTTGGCGGGAAAGTTGAGGTTAATCTTCCGTGAGAATTTGGCGGGAAAACTTCGAGGTTTAAATTCCCGTAAGAATTTGGCGGGAAAAATAGTTTCAACAACTCATAGTGAACTGACGGAAAAATTAAGATAATCCGTAAGGATTTGAAAACTATTCAAACGTTTCAACAACTCGTAAGAATTTGGCGGGAAAACTAGGAGGTTTGAACAACCTGTAAGAATCTGGCGGGAAAACTAAGAAATTTGAACAACTCATAAGAATTTGGCGGGAAAAGTAAGAAAGAAAAGATTGTGTTACTTGTTTTATGTACAAGAAACAATTGAATGAATAATATACGTAAAAGTGATAAAATAATGCTGCTCATATGTACGTTGAAAGGTATAAGGTTAATTTTTAACCTCTTGCCTGCATCGTGAACGAACGTTGCACGAATCGAGACGTAATCAGCGAGAGGTCGAGGAGCTATCATTATTTTGGAGCATGGTGATCAGCTTTATCCGCGGTTTCACCTCGAGCAATGTTTTAATTTGATCGTTCTATTAATAGCAGCCTCTGTGCTCTATTTAAATCTTTCGTATCGCGATCGACGCAGCGAAAGTTCGTTTCCGCTCGAGATATCTGTGCAGAATGTGTGTCTTCGTCAGATGTACCGAGTGTAGCGGAAAACGGCAATATAGGAGATGCGTATTGGTTGCAATAGACGGCGATATCGGAGGAGGAAAACCATTACTAGGGCTTTTAGTTGCAAATTTGGGATTTTGAGAAATTTGGAAAAAGATTTCGGAAATTTGAAAATAGAAAAATTTGAGAATTCAGAAATTTTTAAATATAAAAGTTAGAGAATTTGGAAATTTGTAAGAATTTGAAAGTTACCTTTTGTGTTTTAATTTTGAAACTTAATGAATAAATGTGTGTATAATATTCAGTAGACTCTCGTTATATTGCCATTACGAATTCACGATTTTATCGCGTGCATTGCGGAGTTAAAACGCAAACTTGTTTCGAGGTTTTATGTTACGGACAGACTCCTCGAAAGCAACGAAGTCGATCATTGAGAGACATTTCTCGGTGAACGGCGTTCAGAAGAGTATATTTCATTTGCATGCAGTAACAAACACGACACGAGCCTGCGCGACACGAGAGGATTATTCATGATAAAATCTATTTATAGTAGATCGTGTCGTCAATGACGGACGTTACGTCGGATTAAGTAGAACGTGCCAGTTTTGTCAAGTAGAATTTTGCGGTGAACCACCGACTCCGCGAACTAGGACTTTGTCAGAATTTCGGTATAAATTTTTTATCTCCATTTTCTAATACCTTCACACGATTCAACTATCTGAGTCATCCAGTAGATCTCTATTAACTATTTTACAAAATTTCTAATTATTGCAATTTCAAGCAATTAGTTCCTTGATTAATGGCTCGGTTTTATGATTGTGATATACGAGTTGAACAATTTAGAAACACCTTACATATTTATAAAAAAAAAGAAATCGACGTGTTGAAAAATCGAGCCATTGCTGTTGTAAAAATATCAAAGTTCATTTCGTCAATGAACAACAACCGATTTCCAGTGATCCTTTTAGCAACGGTTGAAAGGTTTCTGCCAGTGATCGTCTGGCTTTGCAGTCGCTCAAAGAAATATGGGTCACGGTGGGATCCGTGTAATTGAGATGTAAATAATGTTAATGAGAGGTTGTGAAGCTTTAATTACAGCGAGATGAAGTAATCTCTGGTAATTAACAGCGATTCCGGTTACATGGAAACGTTTTGACGAAGGAATCTTCAATCATCAAACTTTTATCACATTCGTACATTTCTCAGCTTTTACGTATTAGTGATTGCAATTGTTTTTCATTGAGGATCAATACGAAGTATTAATTTTATTCATTTATTGAATTTTTTTTATATTTGTGTCGCGTTTTGTTACCACATGTTATATTATCTGGTACTTGATTGCTATGCGTTTTATTACAGTTGCTACGTGTTATATTACCACGCGTTATATTGCCACTCGCTGTAATACTACCTATTCTATCACCACGCGTTATATTGCAGCACGTTGTAGTACTACCTATGGCGTTACTCGCGTTATATCGCCACGCGTTCTAATATTATCTCTTACACCACTCGCGCTATATTGCCGTACGCTGTAATACTACTTATACCACTCGGGTTATATTGCCGCAAGTTGTAATACTATCTGTATCACTTGCGTTATATCGCCATGCATTCTAATACTACCTATTGTAATACTCGCGTTATATTGCCGCAAGTTGTAATACTATCTATTATATCACTCGTGTTATATCACCATGCATTGAAATACTACCTGCTGTATTACTCGCGTTATATTGCCACATATTGAAATACTACTTGTTATATCGCAACGTGAGGAATTACTACGCGTTGAATTCCACCATACACAATTACTACTCATTACATTGCCACTTATTATATTACCACACGTTATATAACCACATGTGAAACTACCATGTGTTATATTACCACTTCTTATATCGCCTCACGTAAAGTATGGCGGTTCATTCTAATCAATTAGTGGATTAATTACGCGCGTTTAAAATAATATAAAAATGTATGACATCTGAAAGTCAAACTTATATAATTTTTTTTTTAAACAAAGATTGAATTTTATTCTATATATAAATCTGTCGTGATATGTTGTTCGCGAAGTGGATACTTTACGAGATATTTCGATTTAGCAACACCAGTGTTGCGCATATAACGTCGATTATTGCCACGAGTTTGCGTACATGGGCAAACGTAAACTATAAAAAAAACAGCCGACGATAAGAACATTTCTTTGTGGTTGTGATAATAAAAACTAAACGATTATCGTTCGGGAATTTTTACGGTATATGTTAATTCGCAGTGTTTGCGAATTTGGAAATTTTTAGAGTTCGAGTATTTAAGAATCTAGAAATTTATGTTTCTAGACATTTTTTAATCTCGGAACTTTGGAATTTTGGAATTCGAAGAATTTGGAATTGTACACATTTATAATTTTGAATGTTTTGGAAATGTTGAGAATCTTTGAAATTTGAAAATTTGGGTGCGTTGAGAATTTTCGAAAACTTGAGGATTTTGAAAATTTGAGTATTTTGATAATTGAAAATTTAAGAATTTGAGAGTCTTTTGAAAATTTTAGAATTTTAGAATTCAGAAATTTTTTAATATAAAAGTGGTAATTTGAAAATATTGAAAATTTTCAAATTGTAAAATATGGAAGTTTGAAAATTCACAAAGTATACTTACAAAAATGTAGAAATTGAAAAAGCAGAAAAGTAAAAGAATGAAAAGATTTTTTCGAGGAATAACACGAGTTAAGATAAAAATAAGAAAAGCTTCACAGAAACTCGCTGAAAGGTTGTCCGTTTCACCTTTCCAGGAGTGAAGAGCGAGTTCCAGAAAAGTGTTTTAAAATATCGGAGCAAAAATCGATTTCGTAGCGTTCGTTGCTCGCTTTCTCGATTCAAGCATCCGCGATAGATCCTCCCTCCTTCAACGCTCGCTCGCTCCCCTCTTGCGAGCGATTCTTCCGCGAGGATTGGCGGCGCGTTCGGTTTAGTCGCGTGCCGAGACGCCGTGGAACAAGAACGTTTCTGTCGAGGTGTCCCGTCGGACAATCTCGTCAATCTTCGAACCTAAACGATTTCGACACGTATTTCCAAAGTGAATCTTACATCCCATATCTTTGTGCTTAATTTTCAAAAATATTGAAAATTTCATGTTGTGGAATCTTCCTGTGATATAAAAAGTTCCATCCTTGATGTCGACTTCAGCGTTGATAAGCATATTTATGAGGTGTGGATTATTAAACGAATGTTTAATGTTTGATATTTAACAGTGATCTCAGTGTATCTGTGATATGGGTGTTTATCGAATCAGATCTTGTGACATGTTCACATTTTGTAATCGAGCAGGTCTCTAGAGCGGAACTGTTTTATATGCAAGACTTCTTAATGGAGAGCTTCTCCCCTACAGGGACTCTAAATCGTGCTTAAGCTCGATCGACCAGGGAAACCTGCTTCAGCCTTTCAAATAAAAACTCCACACCGCGAGATTGAAATTTCTTAATCGATCAGAAGAGCCTCTCTCCATTAACTTGAAATCGAACGAACTTGAACTTACAGCCTGTGAAACCTGCTTCGGAATTTATGAACGGCCTCTTTGATCGAGGAAATCGTTTCAGATCAATGTCCCGCCGCAGGAAAATACTTTGAGCGATTGTTGGATACAATTCTTGAAATGGGATGACTGTAAAATTGTTTCAAGAATTCTACGAGTACAGGAAGAGAAATTCAGACACAAGTACATCTGAGTACATCTTAATTTATTTTGGACTAAATTCAAAATATTGATCAGGAAGACTGGAAATGCTGAAGCTGTTCTGCATGTTACCTGCTAAATGAACTGGAACTCCGACTGAACTAGAACATCCAAGTTTTCGAAGAAGCAGTTCTAGATCAAACTCTTCCTCAAATTCACGGACCACTTCTCTGAACAACCATAACTTCAATATCACTTGTCTGAGCAACATATTCTTTGTAGCATATCACTAGCTCTAAACAGTTACTTATTGTCCAAATTTTATCCACATTTATGAACAGTTGTATATTGTTCAAATCTTATCCACATTTATGAACAATTGTATATTGGTCAAATTTTATCCACATCTCTGAGCAATTGTATATTGGCCAAACCATATCTACATATCTGAACAATTATACATTGTTGAAATTTTGTTCACTTTTATGATCAATTATATATTGTCCACATCTCTGAACAAGTACATACTGTTTAGACCACATCCACATCTCTGAACAAGTACATATTGTTCAGACTACATCCACATCTTTGGGCAACTACATACTGACCAACCTACATCCACATCTCTGAACAAGTACATATTGTTCAGACTACATCCACATCTCTGAACAAGTAACATACTGTTTAGACCACATCCAAGTCTCTGAACAAGTACATACTGTTCAAACTATATCCACATCTCTGAACAGCTACATGTTCAGACTACATCCACATCTTTGGACAACTACATTCAGACGATATCCACATCTTTGAACAATTACATACAGTCCAAACTAAATCTGAACCATAACCAAAGTATATCAAATACCTAACTTCTGAAGTTGTACTTTCTGAATCAGCAGAAAATCCATTTGAATCCACATCTGAAGGCTGATACCTGGATTCTTGGCTCAAATAGTCGACAGTATTGAACTATAATTGTTGCTCTTGAAAACTATTCAGAAGTGAGACGTTCAGAGTCGGTGTCATCAAGAATGAGAGAGGAACAATGGTCGCGTGATGGTCGATCGCGGCACGTAAGCTGCGGTATCCGCGGCGTGTCGGAGCGTATTCGAGGCGGGAAAAGGTGATTAACGATTCGTGGCACGTGGGAATTCGTGTACGACCGATGTTTGTCGGTCCGCGTGTTTCGACGAACGCGTGGTTTCGCATGGAAACGAGTCCTGTTGTCGACGAGAAAAAATTGACTGAAAAACCGAATCCGTGTAAACGTTCCCAAACTCACGTACTCTGTGTGCGCGTGTACGTATGCACGCTCCTTGACACGGTGTTAATATTAGTTAGTTGGTGACCTTCCAAATAGCGAGTATTTGTAAACTGCCACTGAACTGGCTACAGGAGTTTGACTCGAGCGAGGTGAACGTTATCTGGTGAACACTGATCCAGATTTGTTTGTGGAGTTTCTGGACGATTTACGTTCGCTGTCATGGCACCTGCCGTCACTCTGGACTGGTCAGAGCCACGCCAGCATTGGCGTTACCCGAAACTCTGCCCGGCCGGGCAGCAGAAACACGAGAGGGCCAAGAGCGCCATGGAACTCAGCAGCAAAGAGGCGAACTCCGCGTACAAAAAGTTTTGCAAGTTCGTCAGACGACTGAGGAGCAAGAAACGTAAGTCTGGAGGATGAAAGATGATCTTTTGGGGGAGACTCGGAGCTACGATATGCTGAGACTCGTTCCGTTTAAAGGAGAACATCATCCACCTTTTACAATTTTCATGCGAAATACAAGCCCCGAATATTTACATTTGAATAGGAATAAAAATTCTCTTCCTATGCATACAAATGTACTTGACCAACAATTTCATTTCCGTATGCTAAAATCCTGTTTCGATACGTTTAACAATTTATGAGTGACGACACACCAGGTGCGTCCTCCACTATTCCTTTGATAATTCATAGATTATACTTCTAATTCTTTGAAATCTTCTTGGAGACAACCTTTGAAAACATGCTTAAGAAAACAATGATCTCGTTCGAACTGACACTGAATTATTACGTTCAAAAGTGATGACACACCAGGTGCGTCCTCCACTATTCCCTTGATAATTCATGAATTATACTTCTAATTCTCTGAAATCTTCTTGGAGACAACCTTTGAACGCATGCTTTAAAAAAACAATGATCTCGTTCAAACTGACAATTATTACGTTTAAAAGTGATGACACACCTGGTGCGTCCTATACTGTTCTTACACTTACACGAATTTCTCCAGTCAAAAGCTGCTAATTTTTGTATACAAATCTTTCTGAGGGAATCCTCGAAAACATACTTCAATTAGAAAAAGTAAAATCCGGCTTGAATTCATCTGGGAGTGTATTATTCGGTTTGAAATCGAGAACGCACCATGTGCGTCCTACGTCAATTTCTCCATTTATGAAACTGTTGTTTTCGTAATTAAATTTTGCACCTCCTACGGTGTACACATAATTAATTTAACACCTAAACAAGCGATAAGCAGGAAATTGACATCGTGCGTTTATACGAAATTGAAATTTGTTTTCGATTCGATAGAATAGTTCCCTAATGAAAGTTTCATGTACAAGTTATCGGATCGTCGAGAACAACAATTCTGCTCGTTCTCCTTGAATTCTTCATTCATCACACTACTTTGATACTTGGATTCAGAATGTTTTCGTACGCGTTTCCGCCATACTCTTTTAATAACTTTTAATTTCGGCCCGCACAGCCGGAATATTTTAAAGTCTAATGAACTCGGATACCATCGTCGAATTATTCAGCAGCAACCGTTTATTTTCTGTCATTCGTGTTATCCAATATCTGTGCGTACTTTTTGTGCTCGATGGCTCGACAAAAACAAACTATTTATATTGCGAAGTTAAAAAAGTTTTTAGAAAAGTTAAACAAAATTTCAAGGCAACTAGAAAGTTCGATAAATTTCAGGAACGCCAAAAATCGAGTTATGTAAATATCGGCGAGGGAAAAATGAATTTGACTGAAGAAAAATTAATTAACGTTTGAGAACTGTAGAAGAGATTAACATTTGCGAAGAGTGGGATGAAAGGGTGTTGATAATTAAATTGTTTATGAAATATTTTCATTCTCTGCCATTTTGCAAATGTTAACAATGCAAAAACAGGGAAGAAAGAATTGTTCAACAGGAATTAATACACCGACCCACTGACATTTGTCCGTTGTTATTCATATTTATTTTTGTTATGTGCATCTACCCACGCGAATTTATTTTTCCATCCGTTAAGAATGGACTGCGTCAACTTGACACCATGCAGAAAGGGAAAAAGAGGAATCGTGAAAAGAAAGCTAAAAACAGTCAAGGAGTTTAAATTTGCCCGCCTCTCAGGTGTACTCGATTAATCTTTATCCACTTGGCACGTGTGCAGTGGTTCTCAGTCATCCTGACACGGATTTTTATCTTTATATATCGAATGACATAGTTTCGTTATCTTAAATGAATCTTCAAACTGTTTTTTTAGTGATTAATTGCTTCCTGGTGATATTTACTCTACCAATCTTTTTCCTGGCAATGTTACTTTAGTGATAAAGAGATTAGTAGTTTCATTTGACTTTTTATCGACAGTGTGGACATATCGTGACGAGATTTTTTTGTAAATTGTTAGTTTTATCGAAATTATAAATTTTACTAGTTTCAATCTTATAGAAATTTACGTTTTGGAAATTTAGGAATGTAGAAATTTAAAGTGGTCAAGTTAAGGTTTTGAACTATTAAATTTTACAAACTTGTAAGTTTGCAGGTAAGGAAATTAAAAATTTACAAATTTTTTAATGTAGATATCGGTTGGTCTGCAAATTTAGGAATCTAGTTATTAAATAATTACAAAATTTAGTTATTAAATCATTTTAAAATAGAGTAATTTAATAAAATTCAACATTTAGTAATCAAATGATTAAAGAATGTACTAATTCAATAATTGCAAAATTTAGTAATTCAATAATCTTAAAATTCAGTAATTAAACAATCCCGAACTTCAATAAATTAAATAATCCCAAACTTCAATAAATGAAATAGGTTCGTCTACAAACGTAGACGAAACTTAAGAATTTCAAATTTTCGCGCGCAAAGTAGCCCTAGTGCACCCTAGAATATAAAAGAAATAAGCAGATTCCGAATCAATGAAACGTTCCGATGTAAAAACTGTAATGAATGTTCGATCTAGATGGTGTTGCAACGTTTATTCATATCCGGTGTTCCGAAGGCAGAACTTTCCGCGAAGATTACGCCATTGAAGTTCTTTACCAACTGTTCAAATATGCATGCCCGTTCGAAAGAGCGTTCTTCGTGGTGCATACTCGACCCGTATATCCATCGTAGCTCGAGAACACCGGTTATTGCGAAAGTATTCGCGTAATGTCATTTAAATATTATACGGCTGCTAAGACGAAGAATGGAATTGGATGTCGCGAGGACGAAGATCAAGAATCGATGAAACGCGTTCTTTCAAACGAATCGGGGTTAATCCGAGAACCACTTCGACATACGTCAATGACATTATTTTCGATTTCTCGCGATCGTGGTTCTCAAAGGTTGGCTTCGAACCCTTTAGACAATTTTTCAATTCTCGATAACGTTCCTTTTTTTTCTTGTTAATAACGATACATACATATTTTCTGTTTGAAGAGATTTATTCAAAGAAAAATTACATATGTCACATAAATGTGTTTGATAGTTATTTGATTCTGAACTGATGACACACCAGGTGCGTCTTACGATCTCTCAGCAACGTAAATTTTCTAGTAAATTCTTCTAGGGAGAATTCCTGATAATTTACACTATTCAGAATAAGGAGAATCCCATTTGAAATCGTCTGGTAGTGAATTATTACATCTAACATCAATGACGCACCAGGTGCGTCCTACATATCTTCATTTACATGAACTTCTTCAGTCAGGAACTTCTACTCTTCTAGTGAACCCTTCTAGGGATGACTCTTAATAATGTATATTATTTACAGAAAGAAAAATCCGATTTGAATTTGTCTGATAATTACTGTATTTAAACTAATGACGCACCCGGTGCGTCCTACGTTATTTTTCTCTGAAATCTGAATCTAATCTATAATAACGAATCTGAATGCATAATTCAAGTACGTAAATCTCGTATAAATACTGGACGTACATGAATTTCACAACACTCACTGTTCAAGTAGCCACAGAAAAAAATGATGCCTCAACTCGAGCGTATTTGTTTATCGCCCGTTACATAACAGCCAGTTACATTCGATGCGATATAATTAATGTCGAATCGATAAATCGGTAACGTACGTGCACGTCCATGCAATAAACACCATGGCGCTATTATGGAGCGGGTATTATGGAAGGCAGTTGGCCGCAAAATGTCAGCCGGTTAACACGTTGTGTGTCGCGCTGTTAGAAAAAAAAGGTCGAAGATCCTCTGAGGCGCGCGTAACGCGGCAAAAGGTAGCCGGTTAACGTGCATCCGGATCCTCGGTTCACCGATGCGCTTTTTCTTGCACG
Organism: Megachile lagopoda; assembly: GCA_036983795.1. Lineage (NCBI taxonomy): Eukaryota > Metazoa > Arthropoda > Insecta > Hymenoptera > Megachilidae > Megachile > Megachile lagopoda. Next base: position 4,729,973 of record CM072794.1, read on the forward strand.
CTGAATTTAGCCGGCGCCGATCCAAGCAAACCCGACGCTCTTGCCAGAGATCGCCGTCGTTTGACCCACTTATTCTCGACGCTCTCGTGCCTAAGGACCTCCTATCAGACCAACAGTCAACAGCAAATCTGCCTTCCGTACAGAAAATATTACTAACCCCGAAAGAACAGGCCAACCACTTCTTCATATTTCGATGTTCCTCGACATTTCAGCATTTGGGTTACAGTTATTACTTCGGGGGTATAGGGATCTGGGGATTTGGAGATATAGGGATTTGGAAATTTCAGGATTTGAAAATTTAGGGATTTGGACTTACAAGGATTTGAGGATCTAGGGATCTGCAGATTTCAGGATTTGAGAAATTAGGGATTTGGGGATCTAGGGATTTACAGATTTCAGAATTTGGGGAACTAAGGATTTAGAGGTTGAAGGGTTTAGAAATCTAGGGATTTCGACGTTCAGGAATTTGGGAAATTAAGGATTTAGGGATGTACAGATTTCAGTATTTAGGGAACTAGGGATTTAGAGGTTGAAGGGTTTAGGAATCTAGGGATTTGGAGGTTCAAGAATTTGAGAAATTAGGGATTTGGAGATTAAAAGATTTAGGGATCTAGGGATTTACAGATTTCAGGATTTGGGGAACTAGGGATTTAGAGGTTGAAGTGTTTAGGAATCTAGGGATTTGGAGGTTCAAGAATCTGGAAAATTAGGGATTTGGAGATTCAAGGATTTAGGGATCTAGGGATCTGCAGATTTCAGGATCTGGGGAACTAGGGATTTTGTGATTCAAGGGTTTAATGATGTAGGGATTTGGAGATTCAAGGATTTGCATCTAGGAACTTGGAGATTTCAATATTTGGAGATACAAGCATTTGGGGACCTAGGGAATTGGAGGTTGAAGAACTTGGGAATCTAGTGATTTGGAAATACAAGGATTTGAAGATCTAGGGATATGGGAATCTGGAGATTTGGAGGTCCAGAACTTTTGAAGATTCATGAACTTGAGAATTTTGTAACATAGAAATCTAGGCATCTAGGGATTTGAAGATCTAACGATTTCAGAATTTAGAAGTTGGGAAGTTCAAGGATTTGGGGATCTAGGGATATTGAAATCTAGGGATTTCAAGGTTCAGAGATTTGAGAGTCCAAAGTTGTTATGATCTTTGGATATTGAATTCTAGGGATGTGGATGTACGATTCGAGAATTTAGGGATTTGAAGGCCCAAAGGTACTAGAGCCTAGAAATTGAGAGATCTAGGGATTTAGATATGGGGAAATTTAAGAATTTGAACATCTAGAAATTTAGGAATTTAGGCATTTGGAGATATATAAAATTGAAAACAGGAAAATGTAAATTGTCAACTTTCAATTTTTATATCTAAAATTCCTAGATTCTCTAGTTCTATGCCATCGCGTTATATCGCCACTCATTATATGGCACCACGTCACATTATTGTACATTATACGACGGTGTATCGCGTTACGCTGTATCGCCACGCATTATACGGCATCAAATTGTATTACACGCGTTACAAACTACCGCGTCGTATCGCCACGCGTCGTATGGCCTCGCACTATATCGCCATTATCAACAATCGGCAATAACCCAAAACTGAAAAAACAGTGCTTTGCAAGGCGATCCAAGTGCCGAGCACGTTTCCTGTTTTGCGCGATAACCTAACACGTCATCCTTTGAATTTTCGTTCTCGATGGATCTCGGCTCGATGCAGCGAAATGCTTCACGATGCCTGGCTATTTTCAGCCACGGTTCAACGAGAAGAAAACCGGTCCGTGTAAACACGGACCTCCTGTTAATCCAACGTTGCATCTTATCAAGGTTATCCTTGTTGCACGATGGCTAGCAATAACCTAATAGCGTTTCATCTCTCGCAACTTTCTCACCGAGCCGCCATAACTTTGCTCGCCATATTTACTTACTTCTCGCAATTACAGAAAATATCGAAATCAATCATTGTAGAAAATTACACCTTGCGCTTGTAACCCGTTATTACCGTCTCAACATTTATTAATATCTCGTTAAGTGTTTATCTTGCGTAAAAGTTTTATGCATTTATTATGGCCACGCGTTCGTGTGACCCGGGTAGCATGATTTTAAATTAGTATGATAGAATTACTGATGAAGTTGCTACGATTAAGTAATAAACCATGGAACTATTTCAATTTCAGGGTCTAAGATCCTTTATTCAAATTTATTATAATTTTAATTAACATGTTACTTAGGTTTTCAGCTAATTACGAAAGTGGTTTAATTCCTAATTTTATCTTCTACAAATTTAAATTTTCCTCCACAATAATTTTTAAGAATGTTATACATATTTCGTATTCGTATACGAGTCTCTCGGAATCCTTATCTGATTTTATTTTATTTATGATTGACTATGATATTAATTATTCTGAGAGGCTCGTAAAGATTACGAAAATGAATAGCAAAATATAGGTTAATATAGAAATAAATGACTAGTATATTTATAGAGTTATATATGCATAATTAATAATTTACCCCAACGACGTCTTCTTACTTTCATCGTACTTTACCATGATGGTTTTCGATTGTTTCTATGGGCGGTGTGATGTATAATGCAGATAGAGATGGCAACAAAGTCACAACAGTGGTGGCTACACCTGGTGCTGGCCCAGACCGCCCCCAAGAAATTTCCTATACAGACACTAAAGTAATCGGTAATGGAAGTTTTGGTGTCGTGTACCTAGCAAAACTATGTGACACGGAAGAACTTGTCGCCATCAAGAAAGTTCTCCAAGACAAACGATTTAAGGTACGAGATATTAACACTTTTCTTCTTTCTCTTTCTTTCTTGCATTTTTCTTCGACATTTTGATTTGTGCGAGCATCACCTTCCAAGTTATCTAGAAATTCCCTAGATTTTTCATTCCCTGATTATCAGAACTCGAGGTCCTTAAATTTACAAATTTTTCAATTACTAACTTATTGAGTTACCGAGTCCCTAGATTTTTGAATCCCGGAATTTTCTAGATTTCAAATTACCAAATTTTCTAGTTTTTAGATTACTAGATTTCTCAGTTCCTACATTACCAAATTTCCTAGTTTCCAAATTACCAGATTATCAAATTCCCTAGTTTTCAAATTACCATATTACCAAATTCCCTGGTTTCCAAATTATCACATTACCAAATTCCCTAGTATCCAAATTACCGCATTACCAAATTCCCTAGTTCCTAAATTCTCAGATTGCCAAACTTTCCACGTTACCAGATTTCCACATTCTTAGATTACCAAATTCCCTAGTATCTACACTCTCAAATTTCCTAGTTCCTAATTTACCAAATTCTCTAGTCGTTAAATTCCCAAATTCCCTAGTTCCCAAATTTCTGATTTTCCAGATTCCCTAGTTACTAAATTCCTAAGTTCCCATATTCTAAAATCCCCTATTTCCCGAACTCCCTAGTTCCTAAATTCCCAAATTCTCAATTTCTGGAATCCGTCAATTTCCAAATTTGACAATTATCCAAGTCTTACAGTTACCAAACTACCAAATTCCCTATTTCCGAAATTCCCAAATTCCTTAGTCCCCAAATTCCTAAGTTCCCACATTCTCAGATCCCAAAATCCCTAAATTTCCCAATTCACAATTTTCGAATCCCTAAATTTGTCAAAAACTCAAATTTTTATATTCCCAAATTTCCAAATCCCCAAATTTCTAACTTTACCTACCATTCTACCGCAATCTTCCCTAGGGAATTTAAAAAACCACCGCTTTTCATGTCATTTCACAAAAAAAAAAATTACAGATTTTCATTTTTCTCTACCAAACGAAATCATCTTTTAGTCCCACTTATTTTTATCTGATAAGATTATTCTATTTGACGAACGATAGTAGCCTCGAAAAAAAAACACAACCGACTTTCTATCAACGATGAACTAAATACCATCATCGTTTCACAATCGTATTCGATTTTCTGTTTGCAGAATAGAGAATTACAAATAATGCGACGTCTGGAGCACTGCAACATCGTGAAACTGAAATACTTCTTTTATTCCAGCGGTGATAAGGTAAATATTTCTATTCTTCTACGTATATGTCCGTCAGTGGCGCACCCAGAGGGGGCGCCTTGGCGTCCTGAAATTATACTAGAAAAAAAATTACTAGAAAATTTTACTCAAATCTTCCTTAATTTAAACTCGTTTCTTCTATTCATGTCGTATATTCTGGTTCTATACCATTTATAAGGTAGTTTTTTATGAAACAGTTATTTATAAAGCAGTTATTTATGGAGCAGTCGTTTATAAAGCAGTTACTTATGAAGCAGTTATTTATGAAATTTGAATGAGAATTTTGTTAAAAGGAAAATAATTTAATTTCCTTTCTTTAAGTAAAATTTTATGATCACGTTCTTTTGTATATTTCAATTCATTGATGAATTTATTAATTACTTATTACGTATATGCACACAGTCAGTTTCCACTAAAACATTTGACTAACGATTAATATATATACCATTTCTAATGTTTTATTTATATTACGTTTAGATATTATTACGTTAATTGTATTATTTATTATCTATAATCAATACAATTAACCAAGGGAAAATGACACCATATGTGGATTTAATTCAAAGTGAAATTCTCGGTAACAATTTACAATTCAATTCTTCTTAACTATTTCTAATTTTTATCCTATCAATTTTTTTTAATAAACTCGGTTAATACAACTTCACAATCATCTCGTTAATTATTATTACAAACAATAATTAACATTAACGAAGATGTTTTATGACATTCAAGCTGTAACAATGATTTCTATATAAAATAATAAATCTGTACAATTTCCATATAGAATTGAAATTGTTTCCACATGTAATTGAAATTATTTCTATATAAAATTCTGTGTGCGCCATTGAGGTTCACCAAAATCGTTCGAAATTAATCGCAATCGCAATCCGTGCAACGTAATTGGTCGATAAACGTTCGCTCTGCCATAATCGCGCAGGATTAATTCTCCTGTCCGAAAAATCCACACGTTTACGGGTAGCAATGTCGATGTATGTTGTTACACGTGTAAACGGCCCAACATATTCGTGTTAGTTTTAATGCATGCTACGTTGTTGTGTTATTTTGTAGAACATCTTAAACGCGACTAATCCAGTATTTCACGTGGACGTAAGTGAAAACAAGAAGCGAACCCAGTAGTTTGACGGAGAGTCCTTTACTATCCTAACGAATATTAGGCATTATCGCTTGCACATGGACGGATGAACGACAGGAAACGATGCTCACTGTCTCTCGTTTTCTCGTCTTGAATCGTCGATGTACACGAACGTAGAACACTATGTCCGACAGTCTACATGTATAGTCATCGCCGAAGATTTTGATCGTTACTGGTCGTTTTACAGTGATGGGCACATCATGTTCTTTATTTTTATTTTTATGTGTATAGAACGTGCTGTATCTAGGGACTTTCTTTTTCTTGCTACTGCCATTTTGTAGAATTATTACGTTTACGTCTTTTTTTTTTATTAAAGCTGTATTGGCATGCTCACTATATTTTTACGTAATTTTTCAGTCATTTTCATGTCCTCTGATGTTCCTGAATCCTTCAATTTGGAAGCTACTTATTAAAATAATGCTGTCCGAAAATCCCAACATTTCAAAAATCCAAATTTCCATGGCCTTGAAGTTTAAAAAATTCCAATCTTCCAAGGTCCAACACCTCGAAATTTTTTAATCTCAAAATCCTGAAATTTCAAAATCCACACCTCCAATATTCCAAAGTCTGAAGATTCCGAAATTCTACAGTTTCAGACTCTGAATGTCCCAAAGTCCAAATCCCAAAATCCTAAAGTCTTCGAAATCCGAAAGATCCAATGTCCCAAAGTACATAAATCCCCAAATCCAGAAGATTTAATTTCCCAAAGTGCAAAAATCCCAAAATCCCTAAAATTCCAAAGCTCTAATCCTAAAAACTTCTCCAAATCCCAACCAAAAGTTCTAACCTTCCAAAGTCCCAAATAAAAATTCAAAAATTTGCAAATTGTTCTCCGACTTTTTCTTACGATAAGAAATGTTCCATGATTTCAAAAGGGTTGAAAACAGATCTACGTTATATCTAAAAAAAATCTAGTAGACATTTGAGGGAACCTAGGGAGAGTTGCCCATCACTGTTCTAACGTTGCAACCCTTTCGTGATCGAATTAATCCTTTTCTTTCTTAAGACTGTGTAGTTGATCTACCTTTCGTCGACTTTTTCCATTGGCCGTGCAAATATATGTGCGTCGCTACAACCTTCACCGTTTCTGGAATACATTGATACACTACGTACATGGAACCTGTTCAAAAGTGGATGATGAGAGAGTGGGAGAAAAAAATAGCGAAAAAATAGAACAGGATAATCGAAGTTGTGCACGTACGATTCTTTTCGTACGGCGATGGGTTAACATGTATAGAGAATGCTTTACTTTGCTAATAAAATTATTAGGGGTCGCAATCTTCGACTCAATAATTTTACGTCCCTTTTTCAAGGTTACTCAATAAATCAATATTATCTTAATATCCCCTTTAAGAAGAAGAAATCAATATAATCTTTTCTTTAAGAAATCTTAATGACCTGAATATTTTTTATTTTCACCACATTTTTCTTCCAAAGCAAATTGTCAGATAAAATATTAAATTTCTCAAATCTAAAACAGTGATTAACCATATGATATTTAACTCCACGATAAAAGAAGTATTTAAATTGTTACACAAATAGAAAATAAATTGTCAGTATTAATTGAAAGTGAAACATAAGTTAGTATATTGCCTTTGAATGAAGCTAAATGATCACCCCAGATACAATAAATTTTGCAGGAGGCCATAATAGATCCATTATCTGACATAACTGAATTCTAAATTCTCCGTGTCCTCATTACAAAGTCAAAGTACCTTGCGAAGTTATTGAGCCAAAATCTTCGGCCTCGACTATACTAGCTAACGCAGCTTCGCTAGTTATAGAAGATAATCTTGTGAAGTTGTGTGTTTGCGATTCAAAGGTACCTCACACGTATATCTTGCATACGTAATCCGCGCTAAAATCCACCGTACGTGTTCGAACTAGAGAGAGACATAATAATTTTGCTTGCGGATCGTGCGCCTTTGATGAACGCACACTTTGCACGAGGATCGAGACTAATGCGACGTTCATTAATTATCGTAATTACAAATTTCTTTTAGAAGGACGAGGTTTATCTGAACCTAGTGTTGGAGTACATACCCGAGACCGTGTACAAAGTCGCTCGGCATTATAACAAAAGCAAGCAAACCATACCGATCAATTTCATCAAGGTAAGACAATTCTTAGATTTCTCTAACCGAGGATGTGATTCGCTGGTTCAAAGATGAACGTTTGATGTGGCCTTTCAACTACTGATTTATGAAATTCGCACTTGTTACACACACGTTTTGCTTTATTGAGCTCGTTTATACTGTTAATTAACTTTGTTTTGTACCGTGCGCTACTTGATTCGTTGCGTAAGTGCTGAGTACACTGAAACTGGTTAAATTGCTTTTATAAACAGTATTTGTTGCATCGAATAAGCCTTGTCAATGTGAGAAAATGTTGAGTGTCTCTGTCAAGGTAGTCTTTGATCCGAATCACTCCTTTTTATGCCATATTGTAGATTATATTCACTGTTCTTTCATTTTTAAATCTCTAATTTCCCAAATTATTAACATTCTATATTCCCATATTTCCTAAATCACTTACTCCCCAAATGATCAAATCCTCAATTTCCCAACTCTTCCAATTCCCAAATCTCTAAACTCTCAAATTCCCAAATTTCAAAACTGCTAAACCTAATAATTTACCACCCATAAGTCAACAAACAATGTGTTTTCCTTCATTTCATTAATTTTTCCTACAGAACTTACCATACTCAAAATGCAACAAGCTCAACGTTAATACATATCTTCATTTCTGTTTCAGTTGTACATGTACCAACTGTTCCGCTCTCTGGCATACATCCACTCGTTGGGTATCTGCCACAGGGACATCAAACCACAGAATCTACTGTTGGATCCAGAATCTGGTGTCCTGAAGCTCTGTGATTTTGGTTCGGCCAAGCACCTGGTCAAAGGCGAACCCAATGTGTCTTACATTTGCAGTCGTTACTATCGTGCGCCTGAGCTCATCTTTGGTGCCATTGATTACACCACAAAAATTGGTACGTTGATATTTAGACAAACTTTTGCAAGTCTAACCTGGACCGTCACTCCAGTGCACAAGTTTAAATATCCTTACCTCTGATAGAAGTAAGAAGATCTATTTTTGCTCTCCTTCCTCCTGTTTATAACTATATTATTATAATTGACATGGTCTGAAGCTTAGATTATATTAATAACATAAAGCATAAAGCATCTTACTAGTTACTCTGCTGAATAAAGTTATTTTGTAGTACTAAACTACTCTATTCTGTTAACTACTAGGTTTAGTTTTATGATACATTGATAGATTATATTAGGAAAATTAGTTATTTTAATATTGATTAGCTGTAAGGTTAGGTTAGATTACACTGGAAATATATTGGTAGCATAGTCAGTTGCCCAGCTTCTCTATTAACTTGCTCTATGCTTCACACTCTAGTAAACTAGTTTTTCCTACCCATAGCGATACTTACTCTATTAATATAAACTAGCCTTAACGACAAAATACTCTCTGTTCGCAGACGTATGGAGCGCAGGTTGCGTGGTGGCAGAATTACTGCTTGGTCAACCGATTTTCCCCGGGGACAGTGGCGTGGATCAGTTGGTGGAAATCATCAAGGTCCTTGGTACACCAACCCGCGACCAGATACGCGAGATGAACCCCAACTACACAGAATTCAAGTTCCCACAAATCAAGGCGCATCCGTGGCAAAAGGTAGCCCATCGATGTGAACAATATTGTGTACACGTTAGATTTTTCTGAAGGATTATATCTTCTAATCTGTAACTACGTATACGTTGTTCGTGATAAATCTCCTCTTCGTGACTAACGGGTCAAACGCGTGGGACTATGTGCCCTGATCTGACTTAATCTATCGCAGATAGACTGATAAGTAGATTTTAATAGGAAAAAGAAATGTACGTAAATGCAAATGAAAGTCTAAAGTAGGTTCAGTTCAATATTAGATAGATTTTATACCTGAAATAGACTTACTTTGACCTTGAAATAGAGTAGTATATGTTGAATTAATTTGGAGAGAGCGAGGTACATGATTTGAACAAACGTCCCATTTGTGAATGAAGGATCAGATCCGGGTATATCTCGTGTAATCCCTTGTGAACCCATGTCAGAATTGTGAGGGTAACCCGTAACCTTGGTACCGCGTAAATTGAAGGATGTCTGAGGGGTAAGGTTCTGTACAGTCTCGTTCCTTCTAACTGAACGGTTTAGCTATACCAATCGGCTTTGGCCACTTTCATCAACACATGTACTCGTGGTTACAGTTTATGCTTCAGCGAATGAGTGGACTAAAGTGTTCCACGGAGCACCAAAAGATTAGAGTAAGTGGTCCCTGTTGAAACACGATGTTTATTACATTACTTACTGGCAGATGTTCCTATTTTTTTACATATACCATGATTATACTAACCAACGTAACCGGCTGAACAGGATTATCACACGATCTCAAAATAAGAAGAGCCATTGGTTTCACTCGGATCACCTCTGCCTTGTTCCATAAATCCACATGTTCTTTCTAGCGTCATCATTGTCATTTTCATTCCTCATCCTAATTGTCACTAACCGACGAAACTTTGACCAAGTTGTGATTACTCAAAACTATCACTTACTCTAATGTTCTGGTGACGATCGAACACGCTATACGATATTGTTCTTGTTTTTGATAATTGCAAAGGATTCCCCGAAACTGTATGACTGTTTTCGCGACCTATGTTAGCACTTCGAGACCTAAGTTTATTGTTTCTTCCACGTATTTATGTTTTTCGTGCGCTCTAAATAGATGTACCAAGTCATTTTTCGTTGATCGTACAACTCTGCGATTCTGTTGTTCAAATAAACGTGATTGTTATTGAAGGAAAGCGGTACACAACGGACGAGTCTGGCTCGCCGTCAGACGCGATCGATGATCAACCTCGCACCGGAATAAGTTTCAGAATCGAGCATCTCATAGTACTAATACTACAGTAATACATCTAATGCATTTCTCTTGTATAAACTACAAAGATACTATTTGCGGAACGTGTTGCTCTGTCACTTTATCGCTTTTTCAAAGGATTTCATACAGTCTGCGTTGCAGTGCGAGTTCCCGTAACTGAGACAAATGATTCTGACTACCTCACATAGACACAATCTAATCTATTATTAGAATTTTTATCTTCTTGGTAGTGAATAGCCAAAATCGTTTGTCCTCGCTAGAGTCTCCCTTCAGAAGAACAACGAGTGCTTTTTTCATGATATCAGATGATAAACATAAGACAGGATGTACTGTGCAGAGCTGGAAAGAAGTCTGATGGAAATATGTCTTAGATTTGATTATCGTGTAATAGATATACTTTGTGCATTGGGTTCAGCTTAGGGTTCTTTAGTTAACAAAAAGCTAGGAACAAAGTAGAGATCTTTCCAGCTCCACACATTAAAATTCCATAAGAATACGAACGTTTTGAAATCTGTTCATGTTATTTTAATAAAAAAACGCTCGTTCCGGTTTCAGCTTTCTTCTATGTAGGTTTGTTATATGATAAAGGTTGCTAAAGGTGTGATCATGATGGTTTCAGGTGTTCAGGGCACGCACGCCTCCAGAAGCGATGGAGTTGGTGGCAGGTCTTCTGGAATACACACCGTCCGGACGGATCACACCGTTGGAAGCGTGTGCCCATCCGTTCTTCGACGAGCTGCGAGAGCAGGGCACCCGGTTGCCCAACGGCCGAGATCTTCCTCCGTTGTTTAACTTTACAGAATACGAGCTGCGAATTCAGCCGTCGTTGAACTCGATCCTAAAGCCGAAGTACATGCAGACTTCGGAAAATCCTGGAGGCCAGTCGGAACCGGTCGCGGGGTGTAGCGGTAACTCTAGTGATAATAACGTGAGCACCAACACGCTGTCCACCTCAAAGAACACAGATCCCGGCCAGTCGAACATGGCTTAAGCTGCTTTCTATTTTTACCATTATTCAGAGAAAACACACACACACGTACATACATACACAGACACGAAAGAAAAATAAAAACGGAGAATTCACGTGTTAGATACTAGCCTTAAACGTACGGTAGAGAGCGAGAACCGAGAGGATGATAATGATCTTCTGAGGAGGATGTCCCGCGTTTACACTTATATACATACATACACGAAGACACATTACACACGTACACACACACGTAATCCCAGATTGTAAATTGAACTCGATGCAAATGGCGATACCGTGTGGTCTTTCAGCTTTGTTCGCTTGATACACGAATGACGAATGGTGGTCCCCTTTTGTAACGGGTTCACCGTCGACAACACGACTCTCACAGTGGCGTGCGAACGCTTGATTGCCACCTTATTGCCAAAAAAAAATTCAATTCAGTGTATATATAATATTATAGGAACTGGCCCGTAACTTCTTTAAACGATAATTGCTATATATATATAAATATATATATATATTATATATATATAAAGAAACAAACAAAAAAAAATTATATGCGAAGTTTTTTCTAGTTGAGAAGATGATGTGTAATCTACACTGTGTCTATAGTAGCGCGTCAACGTCGCTTGCGTCGTCATTTTCATCATCGAATACCCACACCGCGCGATCAAAAGAGATGAAGCCAGCTTGACACGGGTGACCGACCGAGGAGAACAGAAATCGGCTCGCAAGAACGTTTCATTCGGCCAGTCAAAAAAATAATTGGAAACTCGTCGTTTACAGATTGTGTACAACGTAGAATGACAATTATTTGGCTCGGGTACATACTGGTCCGTGTTCCGTTCGAACAATCTGTACACGAAACACGCGTCGTGTAATATTTTTATTGTGTTCAAGAGGGACGAAGGTAGCAAACGCGTTGATTGATCTTTACAAGATGAAAAAGGAGAGGGAGACACGCACGTTTCACGAGGAGAATCTCAATCGGACACTCGAGTGCAACGTAGACTTCCTTTGGATTAGGGCTGATTTGGGAGTTTAGTCAAATCTGTTTTAGAACTTTGGGTGATTCTAGGAGGTGTTAGGAGATCTTAGAACCTTTGGGTCACAGGGAGAGCCTTGGGAGGTCTCAAAAGAGGTCCTATAGATACAAAGAGCCTTAAAATATCTTAAGATTCTAGAGAAAATCATTGGAAGTTAGGGAAAGTTTTGGAAAACCTTGATCCTTAAAAGATTCTATGATAGTCCTCGAATTCTAAGACAATTGAATCCATGCAGATCCTAGAAGTCAAGGAGGATCCTAAGGAACCTTGAAAGACGCCAAGGACAAACTAATTTAGATAGCTAAAGGGAATCAAACTCAATTAAAGTTAACTTAATCTCATCACAACTGAAGTTCAGTGAATGTAACTTGAGAAGTTAACACGACCTTAATTGAAGTTATCCTAATCTAACCTCAACTGAAATTTACCCAACCTAGAGAAAATTATCTTAATCTAACCTAGATGAAAATTATCTTAACCTAACTTTCGTTGAAATTGATCAACCTCAACCGAAGTTGTCTTAACAGCCAAGTGGAATTCAATCTAATTTCTATTGAAATTTACCTAACCTAAACCAAAGGAAGCCTAAGCTGCGCGGCTATACATACACGCGCGTACACAGCGAGAACACACATTAGTATTTGCGTGCACAATCTCTATTTATCGTAAGGCGAATAATCTCGAAACACGCAAACTGAGCGACTGTTAGCAAAAAAGAACCCGTTGGTGATTCAAAAAAGAAAGAATCCACGCGGACACGCGTTCTTCGTGCTGGGACGATTTTGATCGCTATCTGTATTCACCGATATTATCCTTGCTAGTAATACTCTATTCTCATTAATATGTCACGCAATCGTTATACACTGTATCTTTGAAATTGTTCACATACACTATTTGTTTTTGAAATTATTGATCGTCGAAAGCACGTTTCAAGCGTTGTGTCGGCGTGAAAGAAAATTTGCGCAACATCGTGCATTGTGTAAGCAGAGTCGTGTAGGTCTTCAGAGATTCGACTGGCAAATGTTGCATAGGGAAATAAAAAAAAAGAGGGTTTTTGTCCCTAGGACACGTTGTGTAATAGAATGAAGTGTATAATGTACGAGGAGATTTGTACATTTGTAAACGGACGTGACAGTCCCTTAACCTGTGCAGCTGGAGCTTCGATGCATGTCGCGTGACTTAGCCGCCATTATTACCATTTCTACATATCATTGCGTCGCAAGAAATATAAAAGAAAAAAGGCAGGCTGCCAATGGAACACGACAGTCCGAACGGTTTATTTCGGTTCCATTTTTTCTTTTCTTTTTTTTTTTTAACGAAAGGACGAACGTTGACGGGGAAAAACGAGAATAGAAAAATGATAGACCAGAAAGAGAGAGAGAGTGCGTGTGTGAAACAGAGTGTGAATGGAAGATGTAAAAGCGAGATAAATCTTGACATTCGTTTCAGAGTTTTATGAATGTTGATAACGATGTAAATTAAGTTTTTAATCGATTAACCAACCCCATTCTTCTTTTTTTTTTTTTGGTAAATGTACTTCGTTGTTAGACGAAATTAGCCGAATTCACGATTTCCTTTCTTCCCTCTAGTCCGTCGAAGAAAACGCGTTTAATTTTTGATATTTCATATTCGAAACAAAAGAGAAGTGCGCTCCGACGACGAGAAGAAAACTTGTCATTCTCTTCTTTTCTTCTTTTTTTTTTTATATATGTGTTATTATTTTAACGAAAAGACAAACTGGGTGTTCGCTGAACTGTCGATCATGGAGCTGGAAATTCGAAGAAGTTGTTTGTTACTTTCTCGCGGAAAATAATGGTCGTTTTATGTTACAATCGTGAAATTTAAATATTTTCGATTTACGATCACGCGAGTTTTAGATGCGAATTTTCTTGGGAGAACGACGGCCATTATTTTTTACTTGCGATCGGAAATGAATTATTCGCAGATTGATGTGATCGTCGATCGACAAAGGGAAAGCGATCGACCAGAGAATAAAAAAAGAGAAAACTGCGCGGCGCTGCTTCCGATATTTCAGGCGGACGGAAACGGTGGACTCAGCGGTAGAGAAAACCGGAAGTCCCGGGTCTGGCCGTCGAAGAGAACGAGTTTTCGAGCGCATGAACGATAAAACGTGAAACGATAACGCACGGCTTGAATATAGATTGTTGGTTATTTGTCGTAATTATTCTATTAATAAAGAAATTCATCGATTTGATTTGATTCAGTCTTTCTCATCTCTGTCTCGCTTGTGACGTGTGTGTCGCTTGTCGCGCTGGCTACCCGTGTGTGCTTGGAACACTTTTCAGAAAGAACGAAGATAAACGATGCGTTATTGAAAGGAGGAAAATCAATGGTCGGACGAACCGAGTCCCCGATGCATTGATTTCATCGTTAGTTTTGCTTTTAAGGCTTCGGCATACACGATACACACTGACATATACATTTATCGAGTATACAGGGTGTTTCATAATACGTGGAATCTATTTTTAATTACTGGACATGATAAAAAAAATATGTTTGTGAAGTGGTCGAGTTTTAACATTTTGACTGTCACGTGTTTTATAGAAATTACTGTACTTGGCAATTATTACATCTCTTTACACTTTTAATTTCAAATACTTTGTACGCGATTAGGGTGATATATGGAAAGTCTCGGTTCACAGATTTTGAAACGCCCTGTGTAACTGAACGAGAAACGATGTGGCGAGGCACCCGTGTAAAATACTGAAAATTTATATATATATGTATAAATAATTTGTATTCATATGTATGTATATGTGTATACCTATAAATGTATACATACATATAATTGAATTGCGTACGTATAAATATATATATAAATATGCAGACTAATTTTTAGAGTTGCTATTGTAAAGAGAGAAGAAGGATGATGAAAGAGGAGAGAAAAAAAAAACTACAAAACACTCGTCATCGTTTCACCGACATTTTCATCGCTGTTACCACTGCAACATCTTACTCTGTTTCTTTTTCTTTTTTTATTTCGTCCTCTTACTTAATCGCATCATGTCGCGCCGTTTCGAATCATCTAGTAAATAAATTGTAATAATTGTGTAAAGAAAGATTAATAAAGTAATTTAATATGTATATATATGCATATATGTATGTATGTGTGTGTGAGTGTGTGTATGTGTGTGTCATGTGCAAATGTATATAACGTGAAACTCGGGCGGAAGAGCGTTTTCCGATCGATGTAACCGATTAGAAAGGTTTGGAGACCACGAATCGGTTTTAAACGATAACAAAAGATCAAGAATATTCGGGGATCTTTGTAGAATAGTGCTAATCTTTTTTCCTTTTGGAAGTTTATTGAGAAGCCTTTCTCAAGCCATGGTGCAGAGCGTGATGCTCTGATAGCTTAGTATAGTCGGGTTTGGAAGTGAGCTAAATTTATTATTTCATTCTGAGGACCATATTGTAAATCTTTTCTAAGTTCTCAGCTTCAAGATTCTGAACTAATAAACTTGAAAATCAGAAATTTCTATATTTCTTCATTTCCAGATCACCGAACAAAAATTTAGTTAGCAAAATAAATTGTAAATTTGCGTTGTATGAATTTTGATTTTCAGACTCTTTATTTCTGAACCCAACTATACTCCTCGTTAGAAAGAAAAGCTACTTCTAAGATGGACCACTAACTGTTTGTACTATTTACGATAGATACTAGACAATTCTTCCGTTCAGATTGCACGTTGAACGATTGCGACAGAATAAAACGAGCAAAGGGAAAAGAAGTAGAATAAGCGCTGTATGTTCGTTGTTGTATGCTTGAGGAAGAAACAGCTCGAATCGCGATAATTCTATAGTTTATCGTTACGAGGATTTTTCATTTTGTATATCACGTTTGGTTCTTCGTATCGTAGAACTATTAGCGATGAATAATTTAGCAGATAATAACGATTATGCTACACGTTCGTATGTAAACACGTTTTGTTGCGAGCATTTTTGTGGCGCGTAATTTAAATGATAAGAGTGATTCATTTAATACGAAATTTGTCGATAAAGAGAAAAGGTTATCAATAAAAGTTGCTCGATTGGTTCGAGCAATTGTAGAGAATAAAATGTGTTTATTTCCTTTTTTTGTATCTATTTTTTTTTTCTCTTTTTTTTATAGTTTTCGCATGTAACGTTCGAAGAAAGAAGAGAGACGCAATAAAATTTCGTATTAAACTTCACCGTGCACAGGCTTGTATCGTTTGTACAATTGTTTCTACAGTTGATCTCGTTTTGTATCGTCCCCTGTGTTCGTCTTTTCGTTGTAATTAGAAGAATCGTAACGATGTAAATTTTGATCCTCGAACGACGATTATTCGAATTTTCGCGCCATTTTCTTTGTTTCTATTTGCGTAGATATTCTGTAACATTTAAATTTATCGTAGGTAGTTCATTTAAATATTTAATCCGGTGTACTCTTTCCGTGAATTCAGGGTCATGAATGACCCCCAGTTACGTCGTGCGAGGATTAATTAACGATTTCACCGACAGGCGCGACACTATCGTACGTTCGGGGATCTTTTGCCGATTTGTAAGTAAGGAAATCGATTTCTAGGAAACTTGCTGAACATCTTTTCCCAGCTTCGGTGTTTTTCGACGATACGAGTCAATTGTGTCGCTTTTTTGATACGGTTAACCTAAAAATCGAAGCTCCTCTTTGATACACGTGACTTTTTTCCATCGTAGACTTTTGACCGGACGTTTATGACTAAAAGACACCATTTTGAAAACGCACCTGGTCCATCTTTAAAATTCGCGCGCAATTCTTGTCACGTGTGTGCATTTGACTCGAGTTGTAGGCTTAATCTTTTACACTCTGTAACTTTAAATTCTGATCTCTTTTTTTAATCATAAAATACCGTAATATTTCAACTCCTAAATTATTCAATTTTTTAAATTATAATCTCTATACTTCAAGCATGGAATTTCCAAATAAGTTTGAAATTTCTAAATTTATTTCTTTTCAGAAATTTTAACTCAGAAAGTGGAACTTTGAAGTTTAATTTAGATTTATTAATAGTTTCCGAGACCAAAAAACAGGATTGTCGCAAAAATGGAGTGCAAAGGGTTAAGAAAACACCCTTTTCCGATCTTCACGAAATGTATAAATCTATGTATATGAGAAAAAAAAGGATAGTCTGTTTTTATGCCGTTCAACGTTTCTGAACCGAGCGAATTTAAGGGAAACCGAGGGAGATTTTTAGAGGAGAATTTTAGCGACAGATACCACGACACACGGTCGAATTTTGATAAGCTTTTTACTTTTGCACCACTAGCAATTCTGTCCGTAACCGTTTTCTCACGTTTACACGTACTTTACCTCCGCATAAAGGTAAGAGGGCAAAATCGCAGCGACGACAGGTCGAAAGGGTAACCATCGATATTTAAGACACCTTTCCTCGCGGTATTAGACCATTTCGACGAATCTAGGTAAGAAACTAGGCAAATTACTGCGAAATATAGTGGCAATACAAGCAGTTCACCCGTTGATATAACAAACTATCTTGGTTAGAACAAAGTTGAAAACAGAGGCTCTTGAATCCGGCGAAAATTTATTTTTTATCAACGGCGATAACTGTACACGGTCGTTTCACTTCGCTGTAAAAAAACTGGCAGTTGTAGTGAAATTTTACTATAGTCAAGTATGGTGATTTTGTACAGGTCTTCGTTTTAACCCTGGAAAGACGTTCCTTCGTTTCAGTTGTGAGGAAATTTTTTGGAAATTTTCTAGGCGAGAAATATTCAATATTTTTGAAGCGATTGTCTTTCCAGGGTTAATTTAATCCCTTCGCTGTAAAAATTTGCAACCGGTCCTAACGGCCCTGAAAAGTTAAGGGGTTCATTTAATTTCAAATTTTAGATTTAGAAATTTAGAAGCTTCAAATCATAAATATCTAAATTTATAAATCTACGAAGTGATCTAATTATTCCGAAGTTTGTAAATTTCTAAATTTGAAAATTTATTTGAAACTTGTCCTTCGGGTGTTTAATTTGCTCGACTCTGAATTTCAAAATATAATATAATACAATTAAAACTAGAAATAACCTGAAGAATATTCTTCGAGGAAAATTATTTGACTTGTGTTTATAAAATTAGGGGCTATAGCGAAGGGGTTGAAAACCAGGACATCCTCTTCAGAAGCGTTCTTCGCCAACTTGTCCGACAGAGTCATTACTTTTTCATATTTCATAAATAAAGAATAAAACACGCTGTTCACCTTAATACTCACGTTCCGCGACGTTCTGGGACATCCGTTATTCGATTTTTCCGAATACGAGTGCAAAAATCGCGTGGTATTCACGCGGCGAATCCCTTCGGAAGAGCAACACCTGATCGTTCATTTCCTGTTCTTGAACCGGTCACGAAGGCAGAGGATGAAGAGGACAACAAGGGACAAGTGAACGCTTAAGAGAGACTATACAGCCACTTAAGCGCGATAACTATAGCAATTTAAGAACATCGATTTCTCGGTACGTCGAGAAACGGCACTATCATCTTATAGAACGAGTGTTTGTTCCTTATGGTGTGGACATCGATTATGGTCGTTTGCTCGAGATTAGTCGAGTATGGTCGATGGACGTGATGTGGCGAATGTGATTGTCGTTTGGCGGTGACTATACTGTGGGTTGACTGTAGTTCGCATTTAGTGATTTATAAGTTCCCAGATTTCTAAATTTTCAAATCTCAAAATTACCAAATTTCCAAATTTCTAATTTCCCAAATTTCTAAATTACCAAACCCCAAATCCCCAGATCCCCAAATTAGCAAATTACCGAATTCCCAAACTTCTAAATTACCAAATCCCAAATCCCCAAATTCCCAAAATTCCGAATTCCCAAATCCCCAAATTTCTAAATTACCAAACCCCAGATCCCCAAATTAGCAAATTACCGAATTCCCAAATTTCTAAATTACCAAATCCCAAATCCCCAAATTAGCAAATTACCAAATTCACAAATTTCTAAATTACCAAACCCCAAATCCCCAGATCCCCAAATTAGTAAATTACCGAATTCCCAAATTTCTAAATTACCAAATCCCAAATCCTCAAATTCCCAAATCCCCAAAATTCCGAATTCCCCAATTCCCAAATCCCCAAATTTCCAAATTCCCAAATTTCTAAATTACCAAACCCCAAATCCCCAAATTTCCAAATTCCCACATCACGAATAACATACAAATCAACTACAGTCAGTTGAAACTGATCACAGAACTCATGACTATACCAACGTGACTATAGTCTAATGCTGACTATACATCGGGCAATATCGCGGTCATTCATGTCCAATTATAGTCACTCATTCACAACTATAGTCAGTTGTGTATAACTATTTGAGAGCTTATCGAATTAACCATAGTTACTCTCGTTAACTATAGCCAACACATTCATAATGCGCACATCATAAGTCGGTTATAGTCAACTATATAGTCTAACTATATAGTCAGTTGCGTACAATAACTGTACATTCGAGAAGAGTTCTTTTGTTAACTATAGTCATATCCGTTTACTATAGTCATCGTTCGAGCGCTATGCAGTCTATAAGACTATAGTCAACGTTCAAACGCTACACAGACTATAAGACTATAGTCACTCAATAACTTCATACTCCATGGGATCTATAACTGTATGGTCTATCTCGACTGTGGGTATATAGTCCATGTGATGTATAATTATGTAGTCCTTTTGGACTGTGAGTGTATAGTCCATGTGATCTATAACTGTATAGTCCTCCTGGATTGCTTGTATATAGTCCTTGTGATCTATAACTGTATAGTCCCTCTGGACTGTGAGTATATAGTCCATGTGATCTATAATTGTATAGTCCTTTTGGACTGTGAGTATATAGTCTATGTGATCTATAACTATATAGTCTATCTCGACTGTAACTGTATAGTTTATATAAACTATAACTATAGTCCATATCGACTGTTACTACATAGTCCATGTAAACTATAACTGCATTTGGACTACAACTGTATAGTCCATGTGAACTACAAGCTACAACTGTGCAGTCAACTTCGTGTGACAGTATACTCGAAAACTGTAGTCAACTATAGTCATACCCACGAACTATAGTCACACTCGTAAACTATAGTCACTCGCTACGTAGACCACAAGACTATAGTCGAGCCCAACTATCCGCTTACTAAAGCTACCGTATAGTCAGCGACGAAATCGACTATAATCAAGTCTCAATGCTTATCTAAGCCCGCGAACCGGCTATAGTCATCGCGTCTCTCCGCTCAGCGACTATATTCGATGGCCACATCGACGCGTACACCTGTTTAGCGAGTTCAACTATGGTAATTCGAAGTTGAGTTGTAACAAGCCTCTCGTTTTTACTTGTACATGTTATTTAACGTAAAGCGGAGAAAAGAAAACGTCCATGATCCACGATTTAATCATCGTCAGTACTATACACACCGGGAGAAAAAAAGAAAACTGTACGCCGTAACGTGACAGGGCTACCGTTACTCACAACTATATTGTATTAGGGAAAAGAAATTGTGTTTATATATACATAATTATATACATAGGTACTACGCGAATAAGCAGTTGGACAATGACTTAAAATAAAAGGAAATGAGGAGAGAGACGCGGAGAAAGGAAGGATTCATTTCGTGTGGCTGTGCGAGCGAGAACAAAATGGAGTGCCTGATGCGTGCGAGATGAAGACAGTGCTTTGCCGGGAAAGAGAACGAATTAACGGTTGGTTAAGTGTTAAGGGTGGATTTTCAAGGAATCTCAAGCGTGTACATACATATATATGTATGTAATGTATATATACAGAGCGCGTGTACAGTGTGTCACATCCGAAACGATCTCTTCGGGTATCTCCGGAACTATTCGTGGCACTAGTTTCTAACAGAAGCTCAATGATTTCAAACAGGAAATGTGTGGATGTTGATCGTTTCTAGACTAGCTTCTTCTCTGTATAAAATCAACCATTTGTGTTCAATTACCATTAATCATTTATATTAAAATCATTATTGGTTACATATGGTGTCTAGTTTGTTTTAGATGTTTGATATTTACGAGATATTTTTAATTAGAATTTAATATAAGAATGGACTACTTTTTCAGATCAGTGTTGATATAAGCAAAATAATTATACAATTTTTTAAATAGTGATATATTCAATCATTTTGTGTTCCAGAGTAATTTCAGAGATGTTTGTAGAGACTGCTTGAAATGTGACACCCTGTATATGAATATGCATATGTATGTATAGGTAATTAACGCGGCGACACTATATGCGTTATTAAAGCAAAGAAAATACAAAAAAAAAAAGAATACAAATAATAATAGCTCTTGCTACGATTGCTATATTCACGAGATTGTCACCTGACCTCTACGAGTTATTGAAAAACGATGTTCTATGCAATCTTTGAAAAAAAAAAAAAACAAATGACAACCGACGAACAAAGAACGAGCAACATCGTTCGCTTCGCTATCGTTCACTTGTCGGATGTGTTTTCAGTTTTACACGGTTCGCATTGAGAACCAGCCAGATATCGGTAACTGTAGAAATATCAATGGATGTGTTTTATGCGAGGATCGAATACCTCCGTTTGTACGGGGGATCTTTATGATATTATTATTATTATTATGATTCTTATTATTATTATTATTAATTATTATTATTGTAGATTTTGTGGTTTATTTAAGAAATAAAACGATAACGTTAACAGACTACGAGTTCATTCATCTACAAGGACGAAAGCAGTTTCAACTCAACAACATGTTTATTTCGTGAAATACAAAAGGCTGGTCGAGAGATTCTTATTTTAGACGCAGGTAGCAGTTCTTTGTAAAAATTTATGCGTTCGAAGGTGCTATTCTGTGTGTTGGCGTAACTTGGCTGTGTGGTGGAGCTGGAGCTTTCTGGGTGAAGTTAGAGATGTGGGATGTGGGACTTTAGATATTCAATATTAGAAACTTAGACATTTGCAAGCTACTGATTTTCAAATTAACATATAACTAGGTTACCAAATTGGTAAATTTCCAAATACACTATCCAAGTTCCTAAATTTCCAAATCCTCAACACCCACATCTTAAATGTAGAAATTCTCAAATTTCCAATTTCCAATTGTTTAAATTTCTACATCCATAATTTTTAATTTTTTAAATTTCTAAATCCCTAATTTTCAAACTCCCAAATTTCCAAATCTCTAACTCCTCAAATCCCCAAATTCATAAATTCCTAACTTTCCACCCATCCCACACAAGAATCCTAGTTACGCCAATGATCCCAGATGACTAAACCACCTGCAGCGATACAAAAACTGATTTCCAATTCCATTTCAAGTATCGTACAACTAACGTAACTAGTTTTTGCGCTAGCTCCAGTCGACGCAACTAGCGATGGCAGCGCGCTCCGAATACCGAATTCGAAGAAAAGAATTTGTAGACGATTGATACATATTCTAAATCCTATATACTTCAGCAGTTGATTGCGACAACGAAACCTAACCTCGAACCCCCAGTAATGATCCTCTTCATTCGTTTTTCAAACGCGTGATCATATGACGAAAGGAACTAAATAGCAGTAACAGCTTCGTCAACCTAGCAGTACTTTTCTTATCATTGCGCCGCTGACCACTTCGTCGCCGTCACGTGACTCTACGCACTTCCTGCTGCAGAGGTATTGTAACAGTGGTAGACGGTATTTGCCGCAGAAGTCCACGAACTTGACGTGTTCTACTCTGTTGTTGAAGAATACACCTGTAAGAGAAATTAAAGTCAATATGTATTGAAATGTGATGAGGTAGCTAGTCTAGAGATAAGAAACTGATGAAGAAACATTGGTTTTATGATAGTAGAGAATGTAATATACAAGTGACCATGTAAGGTTAATGTCTATAACCCTTTTTAAACCTCCATGACCCCAAATTTCTAAATTTCCCAAAATTTCGAATCACTGACTCTTCAGCAACACCACATAATCAAGTTTCTAAATGCTCAAATCTGAAAACTGAGTTAATCTACAATATGAGCAGTAACAAGAGTGACAATATAACAAGGTTGGCAATACAACACTATACTATCAGCACATGCAATTTCTTAAGCATCAAAGACCAAGAGTGAGCAAACTCCTGTCACTGCGCGATCTCGTCAGCCATCTTGTTAGCTGCACGCAGTACAAACGATAACCGTGACCGCAGCGTTTCAGGAAATAACAAATAATAATGCAGCCCGAACGAATGCTTATCTCGTGAACTTTTTCTCGTTACTTGGCACGCGTAAAAATAGTCAGCGAGAAAAACGCGGTGACCGATACAATGTGGTGGTCGAACAATGATGCACGCGGTCGCATTGGCGCCGCGATTGTTGCCGAATAGACCTTTGAACTTTGAACGCGACTAGCCGCTGACCTTTGCACTTTGGATTGACGCAACGATGCCCGCTGTTTAGATACTCCACTAGGTTTCTTGGTAAATTCTCCTCGTCGTACTGGATGTCGATGGTCTTGATTACTCGGGCGGCCAACTCCAGCAAGGATGGCGGATTGTGCGTCATGTCGGACACGAACCTTACTACTAGCGGATTATCCCTCAACGATAACTGAATTCACAGAAAAAGCAATAGGTTATATATTATACATATAAATAATCAACGACGGTGATTTATGATGAACAGCTAACAATTTCTTGCTGGATTTGATGCTTTAGTCAAATTCTAGTAAACTTATCCACCTTTATTTTTATCTTTAATAGAACTTTAGATACTTTTGACGCGCCTTGTGTGTCATATGCTGTACATATGATGCAGGGAACGACGCACCTGGTGCGTATTGTTCTGTCTAATATAACATATACTAATGACGCACCGGGTGTGTCATATACTCTCAATACGATGCAAGGCACGACGCATCAGATGTGTCATATATTGCTCATATGATGTATGAACGACGCACCGGGTGTGTCATATACGATGCAAGGCTCGACGCACCAGGTGTGTCATATATTGCTCATATGATGCTTTAGATGACACACCTGGTGCGTCACTTATCTATACGATGTTAGAGACGACGCATCAGGTGCGTTCTACTTTGTCCAATGTAATAGAAATTGAGGACGCACCCTGTATGTCATATACTACTTACACAATGCAATTGGTGACGCAACTGGTGCGTCATATGTACCTATACTGTAAATACAATACAATGACTTATCAACTATGTAGTACTATACGTAATCTAATACAGTACAGTTTGATGACTCACCCTGTGCGTCACATACTACATACGTGATATAATCCAGGACGCACCAGGTGAGTCTCCTATGTGATACAACACTGTTTAATGACGCACCCGGTGCGTTCTAAGCTATATAAAGTAATTTGAAGATGCACCATGTATGTTTTATCGACGTAAAATGATAGGAGAAGATTTTAAGGTGGAACAGGTACCTCAGTTAAACACCTCAAGGTGATAATTTCAGTCGGCAGTGTCCTCAGTCTGTTTTTATGAAGCAATAACGATTTCAGATTCGTCAACTTTGCTATGGAGCTAGGTAAGTTCTCCAGCATATTATCGCATAATACCAACGCTTGGAGGGACTTCAGCTCCCCTAATGTTGATGGCACTTCCGTTAGCCTGTTGCCTCCCATCGATAACACGTGCAACCTGAAAGAAACCATGAAATTGTTATGTAAATTTTTAATATTGAAAACTCTTAAATTGTCCAATTTTTTATTTACAAATTGTAGAATGCTTAAACTTGCAAAGACACTATATCCTCAAGTCCTCTAGTTACCAAATTCTCAAATTACTGACTCACTGAATCTCAAAATTCTTAAGTTCCAGAATTGTCAAATCCCTCAATTTTTAAATCTTCAAATGCTCAAGTTTTTAAATTCCTGTATTTCCAAAATTTCTACATTCCTCAAACTCCCTAAACTCCCAAAGCTCTACATCTCCAAATTCTCAAGTTCCCAAACTCTGAAATTAAATCCCTAAATCTCCAAATCCTCAAACTTCGAAATTACCAAAACCTAAATCCTCAAATTCTGAAGTTCCTAAATTCCCCAAATTCTACAAATCTCCGATTTCTCAAACTCCCAAATTTCCCAACCCCCTAAATTCTCCAACAGCCCAAATTTCCCAACCCCCTAAATTCCCCATACAAACAGCGCCAAAACCAATACCTCTGCAGTTTCCAAACATCCTTGCTGATCTCCGTGATGTAATTACCGCCCAGATACAGATACTTGAGCTCCGTCAGATCGAGAATCTGATCAGGGAAATCCGTCAACCTATTCCCGCTGAGATTCAACTCCCTAAGACCCGACAGGTTCTCGAAACACTTGGGTAGCGAATCGTTTGTCAGATTGTTGTGTTTGGCCACCAGACAGGACAACGGACAGTCCCCGAGGAAATCTGGCAGCTCGTTCAAACCGCAGTTCGATATATCCAAGGAGTTTAAGTTTGTAAACCTGACGATGTTCTGTGGAACACTAGGCAATCGGTTTTGATGGAGCAACAGAGTGTCTACTTGTTCTGGACATTTTGCGTTCATAAAATGGTCGTTCAGGACTTGAGGATCCAACATCAAGTAGGATAAGTCCAGAGTCTTGGCGCTGGAGTCTGAGTCGCTGGAGTCTGACGTGTAGTTCTCCATGAATATCTGCAAAAGTAATTAATCGTAAATACAATGGTTCAGTTGGAGGATTTAATAAATAGTTTAGTAAGTAATACTAAATAATTTATATTATGAGAGAGTTAGGTTACTTAGGTTATTTAGGTTTTTTTTATATACTTATCAGTTGATCAATTAAGAGATTTTTAAATTTGAGAAGGTGAAATTTTTACGTTTAGGGGATGGAAATTTGTAAATTTGAGAAGGTGAAAATTTCAAAATTTGCAACCTGAAAATTTCTACTTTTGCAAACTTGAAAATTTGTAAATTTGAGAAGGTGAAAATTTGTAAATTTGAGGTAAAAATTTGTAAATTTGAGAAGTTGAAAATTTCCAAATTTGAGAAGTTGAAAATTTCTAATTTTGCAAACTTGAAAATTTGTAAATTTGAGAAGGTGAAAATTTCTAAATTTGAGAAGTTGAAAATTTCCAAATTTGAGAAGTTGAAAATTTCTAATTTTGCAAACTTAAAAATTTGTAAATATTTGAACTTGAAAATTTCCAAATTTGAGACTTGAAAACTCCCAAATTTGAGAACTTGAAAATTTCCAAATTTGAGAACTTAAAATCTTAAAAATTTCTAAATTTTCCCACCACAACAATGCAAAAAAAATATCCTCCTGCAATTAAATACAGCAATCGTAAATATAACAAAACAGCTCCAAAAGAAGAACAGAATCTTACTTCGAAGAAACCACAAGGAAGTGCAGCCGTCCCAACAAGGAAAAGCAAAGCGACTCGATCAAAAAAGAGCAAGTAACTGTATAATGTTTGTGCGATAAAACAAAGAATTTGTTCAACGTATGCTGGTGTTTTTAGCTTATCATTTGCACGCATAAACACTGTGTGCAAAATGAAATCGTGATATTTCAGTCTCATTTTAATATATGATTTATCCGATATCTCCTCCCACGTGTTGATTTATGTTAAAGGTGGGGGAAGTAAGGAAATTTTTTAATCGATACTCAAAATGATAAGCGAGATCAAGTAAAGAGATAAAAATTTCTGAAATTCGAATAATTATTTTCGAAATTGTTGCAATATGCTAATTCACTTAACTGTGGATATTTAAGTATGTCAGATATAATTAAATGATGTATTTTACATAGACGTATTTTAAATAATATAATTTTTACATAGACTTATTGCTTATTTTAGTGAAAATTAGACATAGTGGGAAGAAATGATTACAGTATATAAATAAATGATCACATTAATTATAATACAGTAAAATATAATATTTTACATATAACATATAATATTGTACATATAATATTGTCAAATGAACGTCCAATAAAAAGGGACAAGATGTCACAAAGATTGAATACACAAGAAAAATAAAATGACCAACAACATTTTTCATGTGTTCGATGTGAGGATTAATAGGTCATGGTAAATTTATTTATCGTTCGTAACAGACATTTTTAGATGAATATTTCAAAACATCGTGACTAAGCAGGTCAATATGTAACTTTCATTAACTTGTTTGTGAACGAAAATTTGACATTTCGTTTGAACTATGAAATAGAAGGAAAGAGAGAGATGGACACATTTATCTGCAATGTCTATCAACGTCTTGTCAGATATGATTGATTTTAAAAATGCGTAAATATTGATATTATCGTTATTTAACATTTCTGAAAATTATTGTAACCTCTGCTCCGCCATTTTGAAAAACAATTCTGTTTAACAAGAACATGTTTGTCAATACGTCTAATATTTAATAAATATTGTCAGTACATCCAATATTTAATAGATATTATCTAAACTTTAATAAAAATTAATGTTTAATGTTCTGTTAATGTTTACAACTCATCTCTGATGTTACCTAACTTTTCCTTGTATTGCAGATGCAAAATTTATTTATCTCTATAGTTTTCACATCCAATTAACTTTCAGCTGTTACATAAACGCGATAAATCTTTACGATGTTGATAAAAACAGTCAAATTAATATTAATTTCGTGATTGGTAATCGAAGTTGATTAACGAAAATAGTACCGTTTAAATGCGATCTAATCGACTCGTATTTAATTTAGTTGCAAGAAATTTCAAGATCATTTTCGTTGTTAGCCACGAAGTGTTTTTAATGTTGCAGCTGTGTTTGTAATATCGTGATAAGTCAACCGCGTGTGCATTATAATGTATACAATTACACGCAGTAGTTTTGCACACATTAAACGAATTATCGATCATCGAGAATTCACTATATTACGTAAAATTGCGTCGATAAATCTGCCTTTTTTTCAATTTTTCTATCATGTTACTGTCAATGATGCTTAACGTCATTAATATGGTAATCGTGTTGCGACATAAAGAAAAGTTTTACATTTTTTCAATTATACTGATAAAAATCTTCGTCGTAAATTTTTGTATTAATTTCTAGTTTTTCACAATGGAAATTTAGAATTTTTTAAATTTACCATCTTGCATTTAGAAATTTTAGAATGTCAGTTTAATTGCAGTAGATCCCAAAACTGGAAAAAATTAGATAAAAAAAATAATCGTTTCCAGAAATAAATTTTGGGAATAAAATAGTAAAGTTAAATAATAATTGTAGAAATAATTTACCTAATAAATAAAGGGGATATAAAAATAATAATGGTAAAGGATATCGCATAAAATAAATGTAATAAATTTATAAACAAAATAAGTGTATAAAATCTGGCAAGAAAATGTTCCGTTCGCAACGAGCCACTCTGTAGGTAAATGTTTTTCAGATAACGCTAATAATTCAGACAGATAATTCTTCAGCTCTCCACAAAGGCTGTCGTGTTATCAGGGACTTAACACGCACAAAAGAGTTCGTGTCCGAGGATCTTGAACCTAGGGGTTCTCACGTGACTTCCGCCATTATCACGAGGTCATCGCCGAAACAATGTTACAAATTGATTAAAATCAATGGTCAACGTTATACCGTTTAATTCCACCTTGGCCAAGTGTTATCCGTCGTATAACAATTCCAGGAGGATCTTACCTGAATTTTATTTCACTTTCCCTCGATTATAAATTGCTTCCCCCCTTTTTGTCCTTCGAGAAAATCGTTCAGAATTTCGCGGCACATTCGCTCACAGATCAAAGTGAAACTGGGGCGCACGATCTGCTCGAGATGACGTACGAGACTGAACTATATCTTGTGCTATCAGTTCCCTTTATAAGTCGTCTCGGAAAACACTTGTCATCGCGAACGAGATCACCCAATGCTGATGCAATAAAGCGAGAGACACGTCCGGAGAAAATTCGGATCGTTGGTCCGGAGAATAATGTTTACATTATGCCGTTGCATTCGACACAACCTAACCTGAAATTTACCGAAGCAACTTTCTACAGTTGCACACGTCTACAAAAAAATATATTGCCAAGGAATGGTTATATTGCAGAATTGTGTTGGAAATATAATAAATATATTTGCGTTCAATTGCCCATCCGTTGTCTTTCAATTTATCGCATGCTGCTTTAAAGTGAGGGATGTGTGCTGCAATTTAAATCGATTCTCTGCATATCGGGTGGGATAATAATTAGGATCATCCAAATTATTTTCCTTATTTTCAAAGACACGGAGAATGTTTTTACGTCATTTTTTTACCTTCATCGATTCTTCGAGGCATTTTGTGTTGTTTTAAAATATCGTTAACATGTTACATTATATACCTTTGATGAAAAATAAACATATTCTAATAATCTAAGTGCTGTTAGTTACTCTATGAATTTAGTTCCTTGTTGTACTTTGCGCGTAAATTAAAAATTTAACGAATACCATCTAGCAGTGTGAATCCCGAACTAAAAATGATGTAACAGCATAACATGAAAGTAAAAGGAATATTCACTGGGAATGTATACTAAAATTTTCGAGCCCTGGTCTTACATAAAAAAAAAGCAAAAGTAAACAAGAATGAAACAAAAATGAAACTGACATTAGGAAAACCACAATATATAAAGTTGTATTAATTCATGTAATAGTTTGAGGTTACAAAATAATATAAAATAGAAGGACAGTAGATATTAAAGTGTTTTTAGAAACTAAAAGTTTTTGATTTAATATTTGTAAATTTATTCATAATATTCTGGCATCAAAGAGTTTTTAAAAACAAGTAATGAATTTACTTTGAATGGGTTTTAGTAATGTGTTTAGTTCTTATGTACTTATTTTGCTTAGCTCTAAATGCGGTCCTGTGATTTATGAGATATTGCTCTACATGATGAACCACGTGTAGTTTGTGTTATTTCTAACCTATGCATAAGTAGATTCGTCGTGTTACTGCGAATAACGAAATTGCAAATTTTTTATTCATATTTTAATTGTTTTCTGGAAGAAAGTTATTAGAATAAGTGTATAAATAAAAAATACAATCAGAACGGAGTACAATTCGGTTACGGAATTATTTCTGTAAGTTCATGTAATATAAATATAAGAGTTGAAATATTGAAATGAACAATTACTATTTTTAAATAGTAATTAAAGAACAGTAAAATGTCCTTTTGAATGTCCTTTTATTTCAACGAAATTTAATATCTTTTAAATGGCGTTTTTTAAGAAACTGTCATGTTTATTCCAAGTCCAGTATTTAAACATAAGCTGCAAAAGATTTTACGCGCCCTATAAAATAAGAAGATTAGCGCAATTCAGGAATACTTGGATGGAAAAGTTTTCAAATATACTAATAGAACCAAATAATGTATCAAAAGAAACATGGGAAAGTATGAGAAATATAATGCAGTTGGATAACGAGTGTCAGAATACTGTTGACTCATTAGTTTTTGCATTATTCGAGAATAAGAAGTCTGTGGAAGCAGCAAGAAATTATTATGAATTTTTAAAAGCTAATAACTATAATATTCCTGTATCTGTTTTATCAGACTATCTGTCATTGTATCTTTCGAAAAAAACATTTACAGATGAGGAAAAAGTACATATTTTAAGCATTTGCAAGAAAATTATGGACGAGTGTAAACTTTTATCAAATAATGTAGCTAACTGTCTTGTTAACTGTTTCTGTAAACTAGATGAATTGGAGAAAGCCATTATGGTCATAAAAGATTTTGAATCTCATGACTCTAGAATTCTTTTACGTGCTTATCAGGCAATAATTAGTTATTTACTGGAAAAGGGTAATTTTACAATGGCACATGAATATTTAGATATTTCACTGCGAAAGCGTGCATACCTTAAACACAATATATATAATACTTATTTAAAAGCCTGTTTACGGGACAAAAATACGTTTACTGAAAACATTGAGAAGTTGTTTTTATTCTGGAGAAAATATGGTGTAAAACCAATAGAGCATAATATAAAAGAATATATGAATAGTTGTAATGAATTAGGCTGGTCTGCAGAATTAACGACCATATCAAAGTAAGTCTGGAGTTTTCACACATATATTTTTACAAGTTCTTTTTGTTTTCACTTTCATTTTTCCTGTTTTATTTCACTTAGTTCACAGTGCAACAGGTGCCATCAAATACTAGAGGAGATAAAGCTTTCTGAAGAGGAGTTTGAACGTCTACATGATGTAATTGTAAAGAATGTAATCACTAATGATGCATATAGAATATCAGATCCAAAAGAATTGGAAGCCTTTACAAAGTTTATAAAGAATCGCAAATATGACTTTGTTATTGATGGATTAAATGTTATGTGTGGCATTTTAAATTCCAAGGAGCAGGTAAGAACTAAATTTATTCAGAGAAACATGTTTTACTATAGTATAAATTGATCTGTTTATTTCAGCTTATATTACTTC
Source organism: Megachile lagopoda (assembly GCA_036983795.1). Taxonomy (NCBI): domain Eukaryota; kingdom Metazoa; phylum Arthropoda; class Insecta; order Hymenoptera; family Megachilidae; genus Megachile; species Megachile lagopoda. Next base: position 4,761,517 of record CM072794.1, read on the forward strand.
TTCATAATTTAAAAGAAAAAGGTAAAAAGACACTTGTTATTGGCAGATATCATCTTAAGAAAACCATCAGGAAATTGGATTTGATGAATGTTGCAGATTATTTCTTCGTGAATAATTTGTATGTGCTTTAATGTACCACATTAATGTTTGTTGCATAAAGGTACTTATTTTGTTTTCTTGTTTCAGATCAAATGATGATGCATTTGTATTATATGCTACATTTTCAAGTGGAAATGGTACTAATATCATCTCCAAAGACTTAATGCGCCAACATCAATTTACCTTTAATAATCTTGAATTGGAAGTTCTTTTTAAGAGGTGGCAACTACTGCATCAGTACACTTTGCGTAAAAATTCAATCATATTATACAAATTACATAAAGATATGCCTGTAGATTCATATCTTCTGAAGCAAAATAATTGTTGGCATATTCCATATCATACTAAATCTACCCCATATTTAAAGAAATCACACACGTGTAACGCGTGGGCATGTTTTAAAATGCCTACATGAAACGTATATATTCTTAGACAGATTTATATTTGTTCTTTACTGTATAAATAAATTTAATAATAATTTAACGATTGCATCTTTATTATCTGTAATACTTTTTATATTAAAAATGTAATATAATATTTATTATCATGAATAAGTTACGCTGTAGCGTAATTTCAATCTCGGCTGATAAAGTAGGTTGTGACATGAAAATTAAAGGATTCCCCGAGGTGCAAGACAAAAAATACCATTGAATGATGGATCTACTCTACACATATTTTGTCTATGGTAAAACTCGGGACAATTTTTCGCGTAAACTTTTTGTCCAAGAAATCCGTTGTGATTGGCGAATGAAAATTCGCCGGTATGGAAATAAGGGATACAGTATGAGCCAGGATTTAACATTTTATCTCGTCCTGTAACGGATATCGCGAATTCTTCGATTTTGAACGTATCTCTCAGAGCAACGAACTCGCATACCGGCTGAAATCTCTAGAGTGCGGTTGTAGTCGTTTGTTAATTCCTTTGACAGACGCGTAGAGAAATTGTTGTTGCTACGTGGTTAGCCGCACGGAACAGCTTTATCGGGTACGCGGTAAAAATAGATGCTTTATAAGAAAACGTGAAAAAAGAAGTATCTTTGCGAGTATCGTAGGATCTTTTTGGTCAAATCTAGTGCGGTACATGTGCATCGTCCAATCATTGTCGAAGGAACCGTTAGAAGTTTCCGTTGTGTGCGCATTTGAACGATCTAGTTACACATTTGTCATCTGCGTGCGGGAACCACTCCCGATTGGTGTTACGGTGTTTCCGCGATATTCGGTAAGTTTTTCCACGGGTATTTTGAGGATTAAAAATATTTGAAAAATACTTTAATGCGTTTTTAAGCTCGGAACCAGTGGCTAGTGTTACGTCTTGAGAAAATATCCGTGTATCGAAGTCATGGCACGTCGAAGAAAGAACCCCGAATATGTCGACGGCCCAATGTTTCGAGCCAAAAAAGCAAACGGAATGTGATTCCTTTTAAGTCCGCTTTGAGATCGACCGTTTAAGGAATATCAGTGACCATTTTCTGATTAACCCATTGATTTCTTATAACTAAGCCACTGAGTTTAACCGCGGGCTTTTGAACCCTTTCTATATGTAACATACATATCTTTTCACAGTATCAGCATGTTGATAACGTATACTTCATTTGTATGTATTATCATTTATGAATCATTTTGTTTTAGCCACTGACTGAAAAGAGGATAACAACATGGCTGTTAATGTCTATGCGACAAATGTGACAACTGAGAACTTAAGCCGACATGATATGCTAGCTTGGGTAAATGATTGCTTGCAATCGTCGTTCACCAAAATAGAAGAGCTATGCACTGGAGCGGTTTATTGTCAGTTCATGGATATGCTTTTTCCTGGGAGTGTACCATTGAAGAGGGTCAAATTCAAGACCAACCTTGAGCATGAATATATACAAAATTTTAAAATTTTGCAAGGGGGTTTTAAAAAGATGAATGTAGATAAGGTAAGCGATTGAAATGTTTGTAATTCTTAGATGAGAGAACTAAGGATTATAATCATTAACATATTGTACTTCATAAAAAATTAGTTTTAATTAGAAAATGTTGGATTGGCACAAATTTAGAAAATCTTTATTTTTGATATTGGTTCTTTAGTACAGTTGAGAGAAAAAATAATTTAAAATTAAAATAATGAAACAGTTTGTTTCATTATAACATGGGCTCACATTACACGATAGAAAAGTATTGCATTAAATGCGATAAGCACAAAAATGTAATCCTACTGTTATGAAAATGGTTCAGGTAATACCAGTGGACAAATTAGTAAAAGGCCGCTTTCAAGACAATTTTGAGTTTTTACAATGGTTCAAAAAATTCTTTGATGCGAATTATGATGGCCGCGAGTACGATGCTTATGAGGCTCGTGGCTGTGTACCATTGGGTTCTGGTGTTGATGGGACGCATAATTTGTCAAATCCTCAATTGGTACCTTTACCTCCTCAATCAAAGCAGATGCAAATGCAGCAAAAGCATATTCAACAACGTAATATTGTCCCCCGCCAACAGCAGGGTATAGCAACATCGTGTCAGTTCATTAGTGTTGCTTTTGCATGTCTTATATCGTTGTCTTTATAGTTCAAGAAAGTATTATGCGTTGCATAGAAAGTTACTCTGGCTGTGCGTAATTGAACCAATAAAGCATTTCATATCTACAGTAAAGTAGGAAGCACTTTATGCTTTTGCGATTTTAATCACGTTTAAATGTACAGATACACAAATTGAAATTATAGCACAGTATTTCTTAGTATATTGTTTGTTTATTTCAAGTGTAAGTAGAATATTTTTGTTTTATCGTCATCTTTAATTTTGCGTTAACACACATATCTCTTGCATTTAATTGCAGGAAATATAAACACATTTATTTATTACACCAATTTATAAATACACTCAAATAGGGGACAAAATATCGTGTAGAGGATGTAATATAAACTGGATTTACTTGCTAGATATAATCTTTATATATTTAGAACACCATGATTACTTAATCCCTGTAACTTGATATCTTTATTTACTGTATCGATTTTTGTTATTTTTATATAATTCAATAAGAAAGTTGTTGACATTTACTGCTAAACAATGTTTTAATAGATCAGTTTTTGACTTTACTCCATTTTCTGTAACTTATTAAGGTTTCAGTTTCGTTTTTCTTTTGTTCCACATGCTTTTTTGCTAATCATTTGCAGATTGTTCCAATTGATAGGCTGGTGAAAGGCAGGTTCCAAGATAACTTTGAATTTTTACAATGGTTCAAGAAATTCTTTGATGCAAACTACTCCAGAACAGAGCCATACGATGCACTTGCTATGCGAGGAGGAGAACCTATGGGTAGTGGTGGAAACAATGCACCGCATGGCACTAATGCAAAACGCACGACACCACGTGATGTAAATTCGTCTAAACCAGCTGGTCGTATTGGTATATTACTTCACATTCTTTTTTCTTTTGTACAATTTGAAATTGTGTCATTAAACGTGATGCAGAATCAAGATATAATTACAAAATTAACAATGGTTTCTTTCTAATCTGTGAACAGTTTGTTCAGGTTTTGCTTATATACTAATGATCTTTAATACTATGAACAGAGTTATTAAAGATCATGATAAATCATTAACTTGCTTTGCTTTATTTAAATCCTCTTAAGTGATATTATACATTATATATAAAAAATATAACAGATTTATTGTGACCTAATGAAATAAGAAATAGAATTTTACTTCAGGTCAAGGATCTTCACTTCCTGCACCTGCAGCTAACAACACGACTAGTAATTACTTTTTTTTATAATCTCATATTTGTATTTTTATTTTTCAATTTCTTTTTGTTTTATTATTGAAGAGTTTAAAGGAAGGTATTCGTAAAGAGAGTATTTGTTAAGGTGTTGGTATTTCTTACTGAAACAATGAGTAAACCAGTTTAGACCTTTTAGAACAATTCGGTTGTCCATCCTTCATTTAACTATTCAAAAAATTGTATTTTGTATTTTATTAATGTTATAAATCAGTAAATCAGTTAACTATTGCATGAAGTATAATAATTCATAAATATTAATATGTTCTTCACAAAATATTTTGACCGTAACTTCAGAAGATTTAAATACATAGTTTATTTTATTTATCGTGCATAACCGTATTCGATACCTGCTTTATTCCCGTTGTACAGTTCTCGGTACAAATTGTTATGCTTTTCATCAGAATATATACACTGCTTGCATAAATGTTTACACAGCATTGTTTTCGTGTCAAAGTAGATTTATTGTTAAGTAATCTTGTCTTTTTTTTTTAATGTATATATAGTAGAAATAATCATAAATAAGATATATAAGAGATAATAATATGCTAAACTTTCGAATATAGTTAACAAAGCACCACCCCATCGTCCACAAGTGAAAACAGGAGGAATTGGAAATCGTGCAGATACTGGTAAAGTGGAGGAGCTTAGTGCGCAGGTATAATAAGTTCCAAAAATGTTTGCGATAATAGTTTGATACGTCCTCGGTAAAAATGATGGTAATTTATTATAGTTGATGGAAATGAAAATGACGCTTGACGGGTTGGAGAAGGAAAGAGATTTCTATTTTGGAAAATTGCGTGATATTGAAGTTATGTGCCAGGATTATGACAATAATGGAGACCCTCGATCAATAGTACAGAAAATCTTAGAAGTCCTTTACGCAACGGAGGTATATAAATTTTAAGAAATTTTAAATGTCTAAATTTTAGAATTCGGTGATGTGTTTTTTATGTATAAAGCAATTATTTGTAATTTAATCAAAAAGTCTCTGAATTATGTTGTACAGGAAGGATTTGCGCCACCCGAAGAATTGGAAGGCGATGGTCTCGCGCCGGATGAAGAGGAGGAATACTAACTTTACCTTTTTGTACAATCATTCAAACGAAAGAACAACAGCAAATTGTCCAAGTGCGTTTCAGTTTATTATGTTTAGCGAGCCAGTATAAGTACCGGCATAATTAATAAACTACAGTATCAGTTGCATAATTATTAAACTACTTTGTATAGCTATTTAAGCATTTTTGCGCCTGCATTTTGTTACGAAGTTCATTGAGATCAGCACGTGATTAGGATAGGAAGTACGAGGAAATAATGCACTTGAATAACTTGTATCCTATGACGAGTAATTATTATTAAGAAAGGAGCAAAGTTAGCGGTTCACGTATTGTCATAGTTCTTTATCGTAATACGAAATAACGGTAGAGTTCTGAACATCGACAAGTCATTAAAAATATGAAAAAAAGAAAAAAAAAGAAGAATGTTTGGACACTATCCGAGTCCACTTTGTTATACAGTGAAGTTACGTTAACTATGTTCATTAATGTGTGAATGTTTTTTCGTTTATAAATGCACCGTTTTATTGCCGATAGCTCAATCATGTTGTACTTTCGTACCTCGTTGTAGTTTTCTCAGAAATTATGAACATAATTAAATATGCGTTCAAACCATTTTATCTTGTGCAATCGTGAAACAAAGCGAATGATATGTCACAAAACACTGATTTTCCCCGTTGCAGAATGATGTTGTATGCCAAGTATATCTTAAAACAAGATTAAATTGAATTTTACAAGTTTTATATTCATCTTTTATTTTTATTTTATCTTAACTGTCGACTCTGCGCGAGAATACACTGTACGATTTTTGTCGCATAATTGTACATTCGTAGACGCGGTTGTGGTTTTGAGATTGAACCGAGGCGGCGATACGCAGAATTATTATTCGACGACTTCTGTTTCACACAATCGCATGAATTCTGGAGATGCGAAGGATCGCTCGATTTTGGTCTTTGATTGCTTCAAGCACGTTTTCAGGTCTTCGCATCTCCATGATCTGTCTTTCAGAAACAAGAATGGCCTTAAAACAGCGATATGAACTTGAGACGAAAACAGAGGATTGCTCGAATTGCTTAGCGAACAAAACGCAAAGTGTATCTCCAAGCGCTACGTGTTTGTTAGTCACGTTGTAAGCAAAAGCAACGCGAAAGGAGAGAATTTGTAAAATTGTATGGACGAGAGTGAATGAGAGACAACGAATGAAAGAGGGTCTAACACGTAAGCAATAATTGTACGCTTATAATTTGCTGCGTGTTTGTGACTATAATAATGCGTGTTCTTTGAAATAATCGATTCTCAATCATCATGAATAAATTATGTATCAATTTTTTTTTCTTTAGATTCTCAAGAGTAAATAGAGTATGAATATTACGGCAATTATTGTTGTTGTTAATTTACCTGTATTCCACTCTTTTATGCAATAGGGTTTAGATTTAAAAGTTTTTTAATATTTTCGAAGATTATTTGTTAAATGTTTTTCTAAATTCATATTTAGATTATATTCTATAAGACTTTTTTATGTCATGTTGATGTTTACGAATTGTTCTACGATCACAACAAAGTCAGAAAGCATTAAATTCGATAATTAAAAAAAACTAATAAAACTAAATAAGCTCTTTTGCGAAAAAAAGGGCCTATTATCCCCTTTTAGGCTAATTAGGATTAACTGAAGGATGGTTTAAAATTGATAATAGTTTGGTTGGGTAAAATAAGGTGTTCGAGTTATGAATGATGCAATTATGGTTCTGCAGAACCTGAAGGAGTTTCCCTCAGAGCTAGGAGTTAGAATTGCAATTCCAGGACTCGTGGTAATGGATGGACTATGGACTAAAAAATTGCCGTCCATCTCGCGGTGAAAGGTGGAACTACAAAAATATAAAATTGCAATTTTTTACATTAGCGAATTTTGAGTATTTCTGAGGCTTGTATACTGTTATATGATCAAATTAGAAGTGAAATAATATCATGAAAGCTTCCTGAAAGCTCTGGAAAAAGAAATAAAAAAAAGATCATTTTACGGACAAAAAGTGCAGCGCCATCTAGCGGCGAAACAGACGAACTAATCGAAAAAAATGCATGTCCGTATACGCATATAAGGAAATTATAAAAAGTCATATTTCGTAACTTTGACCACATATTATGCTTCCTGAGACATTTTTAAGCAAATTTCTATCAGGATATGATGCATTTTATTGCCGATTAAGCCTAAAAAATCAATTTTTATTGAATTAGGTCCAAAACGGTACAGGTGGCGCCATCTAGCGGTGAGCGGCGGAACTACAAAATCACAAAATTGCGATTTTCTGCAAAATTAGCGCATTTTACGCATTTTTGAGGTTCACATATCACTCTGTGATCTCTTTAGAATCTAATTAAAGCCGCAAGAACTTCCTCAGAACGCTAGGAACGAAAATAAAAAAATAGGCCAATCCATGGACTAAAAAATTGGCGTCCATCTAGCGGTGAAACGTAGGAACTAATCGAGGCAAATTCGAAATAATACCCCTTCGGAAATATTGATTTTCTGGGCTTAATCGGCAATAATATGTATTAAGTATTAGTAATAATCTACTCCAGAATGTCTCAGGAAACATAATATGTCCAGAAAGTCATGAAATTTGTGTTTTTATATTTTTCCAATATGCGTATTCGGACATACGATTTTTTCGATTAGTTCACCGGTTCCGCCGCTAGATGGCGCTGCACTTTTTGTCCATAAAATGACCTTTTTTTTATTTTCGTTTCTAGCGCTCTAAGGAAGTTCTTGTGGCATTATTTCAGTTCTATAGAGATAATGGAGTGATATGTGACCCTCAAATATACGTAAAATGCCCTAATTTTGGAGAAAATCGCAATTTTGTGATTTTGTAGTTCCGCCGCTCACCGCTAGATGGCGCCACCTGTACCGTTTTGAACCTAATTCTATAAAAATTGATTTTTTAGACTTAATCGGCAATAAAATCCATCAAATGTTAATAGGAATTTGCTTCAAAATGTCTCAGGAAGCATCATATGTGGTCAAAATTACGAAATATGACTTTTTATAATTTCCTTATATGCGTATACGGACATGCATTTTTTTCTATTAGTTCGTCTGTTTCGCCGCTAGATGGCGCCACATGTTCCGTTTTCATCAGCACATGAAAAAATATGAATTTTCAGAAAACCAAACCCAACAAAACTCGATCAAAATTAATATTTATTTAAAAAAATATCTTCTGAAGCTATTCGAATTATATTAACACAAACAGAACTTTATTGCTTCACGACGCGACTGTATTCTTCCACTCTTTTCACGAAAGTGGACGCATCGCACGCTTTTTAGCGCGCCTTCTTTATAAAGCAGTCTTACCAACTATATATGTACGGCTTAACCTAACAACTAAAAATAACTAACCTAGTAACTTCTCAGAGGGCGTGTGTGTTAGTCGCCACACCAATTTTATGTACAGTCGGTACTTTAATACATGAGACACAGAATTCCATAAGATGACAAATCTGTTATTTATCCCGTCTATGGTCATACACACATGAAATCGACGCGAATCGTATATACAGTTAAATGCGTACACAAACGTATCGTCTAGCCTGCAAACATCGGGTCAGTCAGTCAGTGGCAAGAAAAAATGGCGGATGTCGAGTTGAACGTCGACAACCTGATACAAAGATTGTTGGAAGGTACGTGATAAAAAAGGAAGCCTCTGTGAAAAGAAAGTGCGATATTGTTCTCGGTAATATCATCTTCGATTTGGTGTACAGTTGAACGATACTTATTTTTTCCAAAACACCCACTGAAGATCGTTCGTAAGCGAAGTCGCGCCGCGTACATCGAGTATATACATATATTTTCTATTCCAGCCAAAGCAAGATTAAATCGTGCGCGGTCTATTTTATTACATCCGATGTCTGTGCTTTACGAATCCGTGTATGGTTTTTATCGTGGCTCTTTGTTTGTCGAAAGTTTTCGTTTCTGTAAATCGAAAAGTCAAAAAGAAAAAAAATAACAAAAGATATTGATCTGTGTGTTGCAGTCGTTGTTTAATTCTTACGTGCCAGACGTCTTCGGATTTGTTCCGTAATTTTTTTGATTTCTCTCAGAAAGGCAAAACTATTTTCTTTCGTTTGTTTTCTTTCTCATGCTACATGTCGGAACTGTTTGCGGTAAAGTATACCACACGCAGAAAGACCAGGTTCAGAAGAAAGCCAAGCTTAAAGATATTTTCTCGTCGGATTTCGTTGGTACGCAATAAGGAATCCACCCCCATGTAGTTCTTTTCTTTCTTTCGTTTTTTAGTTGCGTCTTTTACTTGTCTCAACGTCGTACGTGAACGCTCGCCATCGTTTGCTTATGATCTACTATGTAAACCGAACGTAGAAGCTAGATATAGTATCGTGGCACCTGCAACGTTCAATTTCTCCCAAGATATCATCTTCGTTCTCAGTCAGTTCATCATATCGTTAAGTGTCCCATTAGCTTTTCTGATTTTATCACATTCTTGTTCACGCCAAATACAACTTGCAATATTTCTTTGTATTATACTTGTAAGTGCAACATATTTAACTTTTAGAGTACAGAGCCTATTTTCTGAAACAGATAATGAAATCACTCTAAATACCTGCTAAAAATTCATTAAAACAGCTCTCAGTCTGTATTTTCTGGTATTTTAATTCATCTGCAATGGATGCATACTGGTAAGTAAAAACTGTATTGGCCATTCACATGAATAACAGACTGGTATATCAAAGATGTACAGTACTTCTGTATACGATGCGTATCTATGTATATTCATTGAATAGTACTATTCAAGCTAAAACTTATTTTCAAGAACTCTTCTTTATCTCTTCTCACCAGAACTTATAACGTGAGAGCATCTTTTGAAGATGTTTCATATTTTGAATAGAATCAATTAAAGAGTTTTATAACTCTTCAGATCCCCAGTTATAACTCTATATTAATATTCATAAAATTTATTTCTACAAACAAAAATCTTGGAATATCTAAAGTCCTTTGCTTCATACTCTAAAGGTTAATATTATTGAAATTGAAACTTGAATATATTCAAGCATAAATCTTTTGGGACCATTTACTCAACAGCAACATTGAACTTATATCACGTTCTTTAAATAAAAGATCATAGTTACATGAAAGATACAACTTGTAACAATGCAATTTGCACGTAAATTATTGCTTGAATGCAAATTAGTTAACTTGCATGCTTGATATGATATTTGTCAGTGTTGATTGACCAAGCTTTTATGAGGACAATACGTGTATATCTCTCTCTCATCTCTCAATGAGTCGGCTATCTTTTGTGAAGATAATATCGTGTTCTCTTTGGGGATCTTACAGCACAATTTGATGTACCTTTATATAAACATATTGTTAGTGTTAATGTTTTTTATCCTGGCACATGTTTTCTTAATGTATTTAAGTAATAAATGTATGTTACAACACTGGCTACTGAATATATTTAGAATAAGTGTTTTATTTGGCATATACGTACTACAAATTGAATGTAAACTTGTCATTATCTTTTTGCAGAGATTAATGTATTCGTTATATACACATTTTTCTTTGATAAGACACCTCTTTTTCACAAGAGTTATTTTGAAATTTATTACAATCAGAATGAAGATGTTAATGCTTGGCGAAGAATAATCTTTTTTTTTAATCTTTCCTGCGTGATCTACAGTGGTATCTTTTATTTGTTTGTTTTTTTTTTACAAAATATACGAAAATTTACAATGAGCTATAATATGTTTGAAGAGTTAATTCAAGCTATCGCGTCCGATCAAATATAACTATGACGATGACTAAATTTTTTCTATCGTCGGCTCCGTTTCCGTAAATAACCGCAAATATTAATAGATATTGTTTCCGACATTTTGCTGTTTTAGGATATATTCTATCATTAATTCATTTCTAATTTTTTCCTCGGATTTTTGTTTATTAATCATGATGCTTAGATACTCTGGTTGATGTGACCTTGCTGATATGCAGTTTTCCAATAACCATCATCGGCCCAGTTTAGCCGCATCGTGAATTCCTTTATAGCTATAAATAATCTAGTGACACTGATACAAGGTTCTGAAGAGCAATCTGGGAAACGAAATTTCTCATTTCTTGCTCGTACTATATACCACGTTCGTATTGTACGGCCTATATTCATATATCACGATCAGTGATTACACACGTGACTAACCGGCCCCGGGCTTTTGTTTTCGTGTCCCACAAGTTTATATACCCGTACAGTTGTATTATTCGAACTCATATAACCACTTAATCCCGTCGAAGCATTATAACTACAATGTGTGCGACAACCTTTTGTGTTCTCGGTTATTGCATCAAAAGAAAACCTATATCGCGTTGCTTGATGTTTTTACAATCGATCTTCTAACGTAATGCTTCCGTGTCATCGAACACTATTTAACCTGTGCTTTACGCGTAATCATTGCATCATTCGAAAAATAATTTTTTTTCTCACGTAATATTTTTGTTAAAACGAGAAAACAGTTTTAACTTATTAGTATTCAGAGATCGAAAATTATTTTTACGAATGATTACTTAATGCTTTTACAGCTGCCGCTCATTCGATATCGTGTGCTCGATCTCCGACTGGAGATGCTGGTATCGATTATTATCGACACATTATCCGTACCTTATTGATACATAATGATATATCGATCATATCGTTAATGTAATGCGCAATTTTGTCGTTCATATTTGTTAAACTTGAAACTTAATGTAATCTGATTTGAACAGATTTAAACTTCAAATATCTAATCTAATTTCAAACAAGAATAATTAAATTTGAACGATAAAAGTAGGAATTACATTTGCATTCAGATCAGTTCGCCACAACGATGCTATCGATACATCAGATTATGGATATCGATATTGATCGGTAACTGCAGCTGTAACAATAAACGAGATGTGATATATGAATAATGACGTCGTTCGGTTGCTTTTCCGAGTGGAATGGAAATCGTAAGCTAATAAACACGTCAGGACCGTATATATTCATCGCGAATCCGAACGATAGGCGAATACAATCGAATCCGTGTAATCGTATTACCCTTGTTCCCCTTTGAAATCGGTTCTCGGCAGTCAGACACCTTCATGCTCCAGCGTAGACTTATGCTCGATGTACCTGTGAAAACGAATCTTTGATGCCTCGCGTCGATACACGAGGGAAACTAGCGAGAAGAAAAGGCGTTTAAAACGTGCAAATTTTCTGGCCACAGTCAGAGGATGCCGACCAGGAAAAACCGTTGTTATGTCCGAGAGCGAGGTGCGCGGCCTTTGCCTGAAGTCGCGGGAGATCTTTCTTCAACAGCCGATCCTGCTCGAGCTGGAGGCGCCACTTAAGATCTGCGGCGACATTCACGGTCAATACACCGATTTACTACGATTGTTCGAATACGGGGGTTTCCCGCCGGAAGCGAACTATTTGTTTCTCGGTGACTACGTGGACCGGGGTAAGCAGTCGTTGGAAACGATATGCTTGCTGCTCGCGTACAAAATCAAATACCCAGAAAACTTCTTCCTGTTGCGTGGTAATCACGAGTGCGCCAGCATAAACAGGATATACGGATTCTACGACGAATGCAAGAGACGGTACAACATCAAACTATGGAAGACGTTCACCGATTGCTTCAACTGTTTACCGATCGCCGCGATCATCGACGAGAAGATATTCTGTTGCCACGGCGGGCTCAGTCCGGATCTTCAGGTGATTCGATTTCGTCATTTCAGGAGGATCGCTTTGCGACGCTTTCGCAACGAAATATGATTTATTTTTATCGCAGGACAGCATTATGATGTACACGCGTCGTGTAATTTATCGAGATTTCAAACTTCTCCAAACGACCCGCGCCAAATTTATATTTGCTCGAAGGTTTATCTCATGACGATATTCTAAAAGCGTTTTTGGTATCGCATGCGTCACATTTTAATGCGATATTAAATTTTAATATACTCCGGTTAAATATACTTCACGTTGAATTTATAGTTTGCCTTGAAATTTTGGAATATCGTCGTGTGGTGGCTTGTGGCAGGAAATTGAAAAATAAACCGGCTAATCGATTTTTTTTTATTTATATTGTATGTAGGGTGGAGAATAATGAAACTTTAATCTCTGTTCCTTGTCAACATGCTTAAAATTAATTTTTTTCACATTATTGCCATTTGGGTGCAACATTGACTTCTTTTGGTTGAAGAGAAAAGTGGTAAGAGGAATCTCCCAACTATCTATTTTTCAGGCTTGAGGAAGAATCTTGTAAGAAATTAGGAAGAGTCCTAAAATTTAAGAACTAATTTTGGAATTTCTGAATATTTCTTCACCTACTCTCCTCAGCTAAGAGAAGCCTAAGTTGTACAGTACCATGCAACAGATGTTTGAATACAGTTTTTATTTAACAGAATATGGAGCAAATAAGAAGAATTATGCGCCCAACGGATGTACCTGATACTGGCCTTCTCTGTGACCTGCTGTGGTCAGATCCAGACAAAGAGGTCCAGGTATGAAGGTCTTATAATTATATTATTTGTATTAAATATTGAACTACATCTATAATTTTGTTTCAGGGATGGGGTGAAAATGATAGAGGTGTATCTTTCACATTTGGTCCGGATGTAGTATCCAAATTTTTAAATCGTCACGATATGGACTTGATATGCAGGGCACATCAAGTGGTCGAAGATGGTTATGAATTTTTCGCGAAGCGTCAATTGGTTACCTTATTTTCTGCTCCTAATTACTGTGGAGAGTTCGACAACGCCGGCGGAATGATGAGCGTCGATGAAACACTAATGTGCAGTTTTCAGGTTAGGTTTCGGCTACAAGTAACCTTGAAAATATATTTGCATTTTTATTTAATTATAACACATTGTTGGCTATGTCTGTGTGCAGATCTTGAAACCTTCAGAGAAGAAAGCAAAATACCAGTACTTAAGTTTGAATACGGGTCAAGCAACAAGACCATCTACACCACAAAGGAATCCAGCCAAAAAGAAATGACAGCCTTGTGCTCATCTTTTGACATCAACACCATTAGCGGATGCTCTTGTGTTAGGTAAACTGATTTTATGTTTAAGGAAATTTTCCCTATTAATGTTCTAAAGCGAACATCGATAGGCGTTAATGAATTAACATTAAAGAGCGTAACACCAGAAAATGAATAACAGAGCAAGGAGGTGAGACACGTAGTGGTGTTTGGTTGTCCATAATTATTTGTGATCGCGGAAGACTTTAAGGTGCAATTTTAATTTTCTTCTTCGCATATGATTTAAATCTTAGCATTTTAAGTACATTTATTACGTTGACTGATTAGCAATTAAAACGTTACACGTTGTATTAATAGAACCTGTTCAAGTGCGTTTGTCATGGAAGGTTTAGAAACGAAAAAAAAAAAAAAAGAAAAAAAAACAACAAAAAGATAAGATCTAACTTTGCTAATACTTTTCATGAGTATTACTTTTCATGTTTCAGCATGAAGACGTCAAGAGAAGTGTGTAACATTACCTCTTCCTTGATTACATCTTAATAAGATAAGTAATATAATTAAAAGCGATACGTTTTTCAATTTCAAGTAAGGATCATTTCCGCATTGTCTGGTAAAATTATTAACACGTATCTTCCAGATGCGGCGTGGTCCTTGATATGCCATTAGCGTTTAATGAAATTTCCACATTCTCATTTGATTATTTATTGCTTCCATCGTTAAATGTTCAGTGTAATTATTAGATTTGCTGACTATTCCTGATACTTCTCTTACTATTATTGCCATCGCTTCGCAGCTGATTTAAATTACATGTAATCATTTAACAACGCGCTGCGCGTTATGTACATAGATATTCATTTCTTTCGCTCCATGTGTTACTTCTTTTTTGTCATCTCATGTTCATACGATCTTCGATATTTTACTTTTTAATGTTCTATAAATATTGACAGCACGTTCCAACATACGTTGTAGAAATACTAAACCGTTTATTCTCTAAGAATGAAAAATCAGAGAGGAACAGAGAACCAGTATTTTTAAGATAATGATTCTATGCAGATTACATTATTGTCTTTTTATTCGAACGGGCATATTCGCTCGTAAGGAGAGGATTCGAATAATTATTTCAAATGCAGAATATACTCATTAAGAGGTTGTCTTAAATGATATAAAAGATACAATGCACTCAAATGATTGTCACTTCTAAGAACTTACTATTTCACTTTCAGATTCGTTTTTCATTTGCGAACATCATTTTATCATCCACTTAAACATCAAGCATTGTGCAGCATTTAATTTTTAATACACGCTTTAGTAACATGGCAATGTTTCGTTTACATTTTGCAAAGCATTTATTTTTATTCGAGATCGTTTAAAGGGAAACATTCTCTGTGCTGAATACTTATTCTTTCTAATAAATTGTGCAAAGTAGTTGGCATAATTAAAAAGTAACGCGTACTAGAAAGTATCAAAAACAAAACTTGAATACTGACCTGTATAGAAGATAAGGACTTAAGAGAATTTACAAAGAACATATATGTATATATATACGTATATCCATATATACCCGTATATATACATATATATTAAAAAGACAAAAAAAAGAAACAATACATGATTAAAACAGAAAAAAAGAATTACCTTAGATCGCACTGTATCGTCAAGAGTAAATTTACTATTAGTTCGAGAAGCGAGAGAGCATCAACACGAGTATTATCTGAAAGTGAAATAATCAACTTCAGCGTATCGTTAAACGATTAAAAAAAGAAATGACCAGTGATTAAATGTTTGTAATTTATGTTTCCCAAGGAAATTGTTAATTTAACATTGAATGCGAACCATTGTCAATTTTTGTTTACATCCGTATTTAAATTGTTAATTGATAGACTACGAGTGTATTCGACGAATTAACGATAATTTGTTCTTCCGTGTTTAAGTAATCTCTGCAAAGAAGGTTGTTAGAAAAAAACGGCCACATTCTCTTCCCGCCATTTTTCATCCCCTGTTCCTTCTTCCCTCTGATATAAGTTTAATCGTAAAAAAAGAAGCGGTTGTGATCCCTCGATATGCGTTTTGTCCGAAACTCGTAAATTATATACACAGATATTATATTTGTAAATGACGGGTCAGTCGTGATTCGACGATGTTCATAAAAGGTGAATATAAAACGTAGGGGTCATAATTGGCTAAATTTGTCTATCGTTACATCGATCGAATCTCGACGGAACACGGCAATGCAATGACATCCTAAAGATGTAAAACTTTCAGATAATAAACATGCATATTGTTGTACAAACCTGTTCATTTCCGACACCGTCAGTGAGATAAGAAGAAAAACATCTTGTAGTAAAATTTGGGCAGTGTTTATTTTATTCGTAGACAGAACGAACGAACAGTACAATAAACCATGGTGACGAGAAACATTATTAATAAATAGAACTCCGTGGACGATGATACGCGCTGCGAGAAAAATAATAGTCAGGCAATAGGTATCGAATAATTGCTTGGGATACGTTGCAAATATTCTTTCATATATTTTTTCGTTTTTCGTGGCTTTATTTGAATTTTTTCATCGGTTTTTTTCGTATCACACGTTCCATGCTGGGTGACACAGTCATCAGTAGGCGGCTGGAAAAAAGATTGATCGATTAGGCACACAAAGTACGATAAATGGACTAAAGGGTGCACAGCTTCGAGAATTCTAATTACGACTCACTTCACTCCCCAATTTTTCAAACTTACAAATTTTGCAATTCTCACATTTTTACATTTGCGAATTTTGCAATTTCCTATACAATTTTTAATTTTTTACATATTCTAGTCTTCCAAATTTTCATAAAATTATAAATTATTTATTTAAATTTATAAATTACCAAACTGCAAATTTTCCAAAATCTTAGGGAACTAGTTGTGCAAATTCTTTAACTACGAAATTTATTTTCAAATAATTAAACTTGGAACGTCTCTCCTTTTTCTGCAGAATTCTCGAGGCTTAATTTGAGTCACAGTAGACACAATAAATATTAGGATATTTTTTTAACAAGGACAGGTGACTTAAAAGAACAAGTCCATCGATATCTTCACATCTAAAGCTTGTGTTAAATTCGAACGTTATCAGCAAACACAAACGAAAGAAACTATTGATTGATCGATAATTCATGGACCACGTTAGAAACAAAATGGCCGCGTTAATTCCAGAAGTTTCTGTTTGCATGATGCGGCTCGATTTTCCGTTCAGATGTGTACACAATATATACATATGTATTAGTGGAATGAAATGTATGTACATAGAGGAGTATATTCCAAATAAACAATAAAAAAACGACCTATTAGAGGGGGCGTAGTAAATCCAGGCACGTAAGTCACGTACAAAATGACAGCTGTGTGACGCTGTTTGATAACAATTGTCCTTTGTTTTAATTAGATGATCACAGTCGTAATTGATTAACGTTTATGATTTTTTACGATGACACGGTTAAAAAGGTCGATAATATTTGTCTTTTTTTCAACAGCCTACGTAACACGGGCTGTCCATGGTTCAGACTATCTTTTTCTTTTCTATTTTTAATTAATGTTTGTTACGTTTAGTTGCGTGTTAATGATCACTATGTTTGTGGTCGTAGCCGGAGATATATACAGCGGTAAATTATTGTAACGTGATCGTCTCTCCTTTCCGGTGATTATTTTGTTCACATAACGAGTAAGGGATAAGAGGGGTGCAAAAACACTTGACCACATTTTATCACAATTTTTATCGCTCACTTTTCTTTCTTAATATGTGGTACGTTTATTGTACCATGGGCGGGTAAAGTGAAATCGTGGAACTGGCTTCGAATAATAGTAGTATAACGACCCTGAAATATAAGACATTCGGGTTCATTTCCGTTTGCTGTGCGAATTTTGTTAATTTTTTTTGTCGAGTGCGACAGGGATGTGTTTGATCAAAGAGTTCTCTCGATAGAGCGGTGAGAAAATAATCTAGCAAATAAATGGCTTCGTGCAGCAGGTGAAGCCTATTTAGAGTAAACAATACCGCAATGTCAGCGACATTGTCATTGAAGTTATTGACCCAAACGAGTAAAAGTTGCAAATCAGATTTTCCACGTTGTTTACTTGCAACGTATTCGCGTAATTAAATAAAACTCATTTATCTGTTTAATTAGGTAAGGTTTAAAAATAGTCTAAGTATTAAATTAATGACTTGATCAAAGATGTTTATGCGCAATTTGTTTTAAAAATCTTTTAAAAAGTGCTTTTTTTCTTGTAAATTGCGGTCGATAATGGTTGAGTTGTTATCGAAGAAAGGTATTAAAGTTAATCCTTTGACATTATGGTGATATTTCAGTCACCGGAAGTGGCACTTTAACGACACTTAAGAATTTTATATAAATTGCATTATCGATCCAAGCTCGTTTTTACAGTTTATCAATGAACATATTTATATACAGAGATATTTATTTTAGTAAATGCAAGACGTTTAGAAGATTCGATCATTTTTTAAGCGTCCAATAAATTTCAGTTATCAAGTTTTAATATTGTTTGAGTAATTTCCAATTTTTTTTATCGAGTTCCTATTATTTTGAGATGTTCCTCCATTTTTGTGTACCGTATAACTCTACAAGATTTTTGTCTGATAAACAAATTATACACAAAATTTCTGACTAATATTATAAAATAAATTATACAAAATGTCCAACTAATATTGCAAAATAAATTACACAAAATTTGTCACGATATATAAAATAAATTATAAAGTGTATTTATAGCATTATCAAATTTGTTTCGTTGTTTGGCTACCAAGAGACTGAAACAATAATTATAAATAAAGCGATAGTCAATTAATTGTATAACGATAGGCTGCCAAGAGGAAGAAATAGTTGGCAGAAGAACGGAAGTTGAGGATCATGTCTCTGGCACGAGCCGTTTCAAGTTTTTCACATCGTTTAAAGAAACAACAATACCTGCACTTGAGCCAAGCGATAAACAATGCCAAATGTAATTTCATCGGCCTTTGTAATATTATGTAATCGTTCGAGGAAGATCTCAAAATAATTATGAAATTTCAAGTACACGTTTTTGTAATGCATTTTGACATTGACTTACGAACTTACAAACTATATTTTATATTCTCCACGGTAGAATTTTTTAGATTTTTTTTATTTTTTATTTTTGAAGTATTTGAATTTTGTGGTAAAAATTGAGAAGGTAAGTTTTGCGCACATTTTTAAACGAATTTGCAAAATTAACGAAATTGAGTAATTGAGGATGTTTTGTAGAGCTTTTTGAGGATGTTTAAAAAGATTACTTTAGATCTTATAGAGATTAATTGAACTTTGATCTATAATCGTATAAAATCGATTAAATTTACAATTATAAAATCCAGTTTATAAACCTATATTATTCAACTGTATTTGCAACTATGAATTCAATTAAATTTGCAACTTTAAAGTCTGTAAACCTATATTATTCAACTGTACTTGCAATTATAAATTCAAGTTTATAAATCTGTGTATATTTATTTCCTAAACAACTTTAAAACTCTGCTGAATTAATTTTAATTTATAATATCATTTAATTATGATTACATATATCAATTTAAAACTTGTCTGTAAAAAGTCAAAAGTTAATTAAAACTGTCCCGCCATCAGTGACAAAACTGCTTCCGGTGATCTTAAAAATCATTCGTTAAAAATATAACATAAACCTTTATCAGTAATTAAAACTTCAATACTTTCACCCTAAATAAAAATGTCTAAAGCCATAATTTTATCTAGTCATATCTTGTTCTGATAAATCAAATAAATCGTGTCGTTCTGATAAATCGATAAGTAAAAATTCCAAAGCGCTCAGTTTTCATTTTTTTAGATAAAGAGTAATTTTAAAAGCGCTCGGATTTTATATTTTCAGTAGATAATCAGATATCTTCTATCAAAGTGTTGGAAAGTAATGAAAAAGGGTTACATACCGAAAGGCCTGATGGGATGTCGGCTCCATAGATAGCTACGTTTTACGGGGCTAAGATAACTGTCCCTCAGGTAGAACGGGGTGCTCCTTTGAGCATAGCTCGGAATATAAGGAGCAAAAGCTGGGTACCACCATGGGTCTCTGGTGAAAGCACTGATGGGTGCCATGGGTGATGGTTCCAGAAGGTCGAACAGCGGTCTCTTGCGTAGCAGCGAATTTAACGAGGGTAAGTAATCCCAGTCGTTCAGCAAATTACCTACACATTAAGAATCCTCTTTTACATTCACCACATTGATTATACCATATTTTATATTCATCATATTTTAATTTTCTAAATTGTATGAATATAACTTTAGTCCAAGTACTACGGAATTAATGGACTACTTATTATTTAATACTTTTATTAGCACTGACAATTGACACTACGAAATTGATTTTTCATTTTTAACACTAAATTCACTGTGATTGATATTAACACTAACTTTGTCACAATCGACTAGTATTCACTAGAGTATTTTGAGGTTCATTATAAAACACTTTGATCACCACTGTTTAGGATCCTAATTCTTACAAGTTTTCCAATTTAACCTATTCAGTTTTCAACAATCTGCAAACCTTGTATTTAAGTATGTTAGAAAACCAATATGGCCGTAGTCTCAGTAAGGGTTTGCAACTCAAAATGTCAAGTCTCTATTAAAATTGACAGTGCTTATTGTCACCAAAATTATTCCAATTTATTTTCGATGATAAAATAACAGTATAATAAATGTAATAAATAGTAATAGTACTTAATCTATTTCCTGTAGAGTTATTTGTTTCTAAAGTTATTCATTCTTAAAGTAAAATAAAGTTATTTGTTGTCAAAGTTATTTGTTCTTAAAGTAAAGTCACCTATTCACAAGTAAAGTGATTTGTTTCTAAAGTAAAGTCCATTGTCTTGTCATTAACTGAAGCTGCGTGTAAGCAAAGTTATCTGAAGAACCCGTAGCTGTCAAAGTGTATTTCCCTAACATTAAAAGTAACAGCAAGAGACAAAGGAGTAACGACGAGAACTCACCGTGGATGTCGAACAATCGTTTCGTACTGAGCGGAGGGCTTATATGCCGAGCGAGCAAAGGAGTTTTGCTCGGATACAGCCTGTCGATGTCTGCCAAGCGGTTCAGATGATCGGTCCAAGCTTTCTCAGGGTCGAACGGTTTCGCTGTATCGTGATACATTTATGGCAATGAAACAAAAATTCGTGGCAATGAAAATTGCATTCCTGCCGGATCGCTCTGCGAATACCAGCTTGCGCGATGCTCGAAATAATTAGAGGATCGGATGCTTTAAATTAAGCTGTCAACATGTCCGACAGTTATCAACATCTTTCGAAATTTATTGTTGTATTCTGTGTATCTGGTAAGTCTTCTCCGATTACGTTCTCTGATTCATTGTTAAGGTACACATGATTTGATATAAATGCAATATATTTAGAACGAGGCTGTTTTTTTGTGCTTTCAGAAATGGCTGTTTGTTCACTTATGTGATTTACACACGTGAGGTTCACTGTGACACTGTGTTTGACAAGGTACACTAGATTTAGAAGATATTTAGATTGAGACTATTTTTGAAATTTGATGAATTGGTGTTTGTTGTCACGTATGTGATTTACATATGTGAGAGCTGTACATATGTGACTCTGTGAGGTTACACTTTCTGATCGATTGACATTTTGATTGACAAGTGAAATACAAATGTAACGTGTTTAAATTGAGTCTATTTCATTTTTGAAATTTGACGAGTTAATGTTTATTGTCACGTATGTGATTTACACATGTGAGGGCTGTACATATGTGACTCTGTGAAGTTACACTTTCTGATCGATTGACAAGTGAAATATAAGTGTAACATATTTAGATTGAGACTACTTCATTTCTGAAGTTTGACGAGTTGATGTTTGTTGTCACATATGTAATTTACACATGTGAGAGCTTCACATATGTGATTTACACGTGTGACAGCTTCACACATGATATCTTAAATATTTTATACGAAATAAATGTTTTTCTGTCAGATACACAGAATTACTATTCTATAATTCATTTTTGAGTGTAAATTATTAATAACAAATACTAGTGTTTTAGTATTTGTTCAATCAATCCGTGCAGGAATACAAGATTGCATTTTTAAACAAACAACACTCAAATCATACCGAGCATCTTTTTTTATAAACAAATCAATATAGTTGCAAATAATTTGTTTAATTTTACTTGATTTGTTGAAGAACAGTAAAAGATACTCTTGCGATTTGAAGTTTTATAATTTCAAATAAGAATCGTGTCGGATATTTTGAATCAGACTCGATACTTTTTATATTCTTTGACGCTTTTGAGTTAAAAAAAATATGTACAATAATTTAAATAACATTCTTAAGTAAGATTTAATAACATTATTTTAACTGCAATTTGGAAATGTTCAAATAATTGCACTTTTCTATCTTCTAATTTTAATTAAATTTAATTTTCAACATAATAAAAATAATTAAATTTCATCGATTAAACGTTGGACACTTAGTAAATCGAACAATTATGTTCTAACAAATATTCATGTACATCTTTGTAAATTATCGATAATTTCTTTTAGCTACAAAAGCGTCAGCGTACATATATACTATAACAAAAAAAACAAAAAATAGAAAAATAACAAGTCCACATTGAAAAACACTAATCTATGAAGAGGCTCGAGATTCTTCTTCTCCGTTTGTCATTTGTCGATGAATCGTTTAATGTGTATGCAACGATCAATCTAAATGAATAATTACGACACCTAATCGTGAAAACCGTGCGTACCATCGGTTTCATTTCATCCCGAATCTGGCCGAAATGTATCACATTTTTTTGCGCTCCATTTTCTCTATTTTAGCGTGTTAGCTTTAAAGCGACTATCTCGCGAGGAAAAATAACGTCTCTCTGTGTTAATTACTACGTTTTCATTAATTATTCGAGGCTGTTCATGCTACATTCATGGACATTTTTAAGAAACAAATATATATAAAAAAATAAGTAACTTAACACGAGTGTAAGAAATTTTTATATACATTTTTCTGAAATCTTTGTGCAATGTTTTAATCATGTATTTATGATGTAATGCTTCACACTTAATTTACAGTGTCTTCATATTTGAGGAATATTCAATTTTGATTATTATAGATGAAGTATGATAGACAAATCAATATTTCTTGATTCGATGTTCAAAATAATTTAAACTATGCAAAATTTCATTTGTTATTTTTCTATAATTATTGTGATACAATTTTATCACTGTACATTAAGAAAAAAAAATTCATTATATAAAAAATGATTGGAAGCCATTCAAGAAAATTGGGGACGTGATTTAAACTCGATTTCTTACACTCGATGTACAAAATAAAAGAAAAAGAATATGTAGAAGATTGTGCAAGGGTGAAACTAGTAGGAAATGCGAGTGTGTTAGATTTGACAAGGGTTCTGTCCTTGTTTCGTGTGATTTTGAAGCCGTGCGTGTTCCTCCTACTCGATACAGAGCGTTCACGTATACACGATTCTTTCCTTCTAAAAGAGAAAAAAAATGTTGGAAAAATTGTTCTCTCTCTCACAAAAAAATAACACGACGCCACGTAACGTGAAAAAGCATACTAACCTGGTGGGAGGATAAAAAATCCCCTGCAAAAAATCGTACTCCCCGGCGATGGAGAGGAAAAAAGCTGCTTTTGCCGAAAAAGAATCGAGAGCAACCCGTCAACTGATTTTTTCTATCCATTTACAAAATTCTTACTTTTCAATCAGAAAATTGCTACTTCATTTAATACAAAGTCGACTAGTTTAACAATCTTCTTTATTTTATTCGATTTTATTTATGCCTAATTTCAATTGACGGGTTAAAATTGAGCTTACACTACGAATCACTTTACGAATTATTTCTTTGTACTCGTAATAATTTGAACATTTCATAACAAATTTTGTTGGGGACATATTTAACCCTCGAGTGATGAGACAGACATTGAGTAACATAACTTAAAAATAATCTAGCTTTAAACACTAAAACTTCTGAACCTAAATTTTCCATATTGGATAAATTTTGAGAGAATAATTTGAAAATGAAATTAGATAAAGTTTAAAATACTATAACTTGAATTCAGATTTAATTTGTATGATGGTATATCAAACTCTTGTAATTCTTTTGATCCACAAAATATTTATAGAATATTTTAGATTACAATTTGAAATGTGTATTAGGGTTCGCCACCCTCAGGGGGTTGAAAAATGCAACTAGTTTCTGAATAAACTAACTAATATAATGCCTAATACTTCTTATTTTCACACATTTGTCTCTAGACATTTCAAAATTTCCCGCCATAATTTCTGCACAATAAAATGGCCACCATATCTTCTACGTAACAAAATGGCCGCCGTATCACGGATTCTATTATCGCTATTGACTCACCGTTCGAGGGTGTATTGTATTACTAATTATTAATAATTATTGTAAACTGCACAATAATCTAGCTCTGTTCATATCCATTTACTTATCAGAAAGCCAGAAATCTACATACGAGTGCAAAGAGTCGATAAACTCGTCCACCAAGTGGCGAATACAAATATCTATTTTCCCGCCACGAAATATAAACGATCCGTCATTGCAACTTTCTGTCGTTCTACTTGTTTTCTGGTGTTTGTTGATTAATACTACAGAAAGGTTCGAAGGAAAGAATTACAGTCGCATAATTGGGGGGGGTATATTATTTAAGCTCAGAGTTTTTACGGGAGAGGGTTGGTTCAAGGGAGAAACAGAAAAAAAAAACGTCATGCCATCTCCTGAAAAAGATAGAAATTTTTGTTGGATCTGGTTGCAATTAATTGCCGCTTGTTAGTCGGAAAAATAATACTCGGACACGCGTGCGGATTAGAGCGAGTATTATCAATATTGTGATTAATATTGTTGATTATCTGTTTGCAATACGTCGTCCTCATCTCCCATGAAGAAAATTAACCCTTTCTCTTTAAATAATTTGTGTAAATAGGGTGAGGCACATATTCGTTAAAATAATATTTTAAAAACGAAAATTCTATATGTGAACATGGTCAGACGGCGTAATATTACACATTTTAACGTAGCTGTGTTATTACCATGTTACTCCGGGCTTGAACATGTTAGTTCACCATTTTTAGCATTCAGTTGAGCCAAATTTTATTTTATGTCCACTATTGCGTCAAATATTGACAAATAAATAATGGTATACGAAAACTCGAAAATCTTGAAAGTCTCTAATACCATTTGCAGATAAAAATGTTTCTCTGTTATCCTAAAAAGTAATAATTTTAAGGTTTAATTTGTTATTAATAAAATATGTGATTCACCCTACGCAACTACAAAAAAGAAATATCGAGACAAGGAACGACGTTAAAAATTAGAACGCGAAAGCGTCGAGAGAAAATTTCCAGCTTTTTCAAGTTTGGCGGCCATATACAGAGTATCCTTTTATATTTCTTCTTATATTCCTTAAACGCCACGACTATAAACTTGGCAACTTCGTTCTTCAACTACAATCATTCTCATCAAGCTCAGTCACGTTGTCCTCCCTCGTATTCTCTTTATTCGTCTTTCTATTATTTTCTTTTTTAGCAAAGATCCATTTTCAAACTGCGACCTCCACCTCAGCTGCAAGAGTTAACGTCTTCTGAATCATTCGACCGCGGTACAAAGTGTTTTTCCTCAAAACGCAAAAATTCCGCGAAAATAAAATACGAAAAATCGTCGGAAAAAATGTTCCTCTCAGCTAACGATTTTTTATTGCAAAAATTTTTATGTATACAGTGTACAGCAGCTTTCTAGTGCCTTATACAAGCAGGTAGTCCGGTTGCGTTGGCCACTGTTTCAAGATGGCTTCCAGCGGAAGTGCTTCCATTTTCCGTGGTTCCTCGAACCGTTAATTCGTTACAGTTCTCTCGACGATCGTCTGAACACATCGATTGAGAGAATACGGACATGTTTGTTCTTTTTGTGTGTGTGACTGTTTCTTTTTTATTAGCGATTTTCTTGTTAGCGATAAGCGTTGGAACGTTAGGTAAAAGTTTTCGAATGACTGATTACTGTATACTTGTGAATGTGTTATTCCGAAGCAAAAGTATGAGATCCGTTATTTTTTTACCCACTTCTAGTGCTGTACATTATTCAATTTTTTATTATTTAATTTGGTAGCTTAGAAGGTCGTGTTTCGATATTTAAACAATCGAAGCACCGTTTAGTAATTCAGAATGTTCTAATATGATCTTGTGATTTGAGTAAATGAAGTGATATAAAATTTTGTACTTTCAGATTTTTCTGCTTGATCTCATACGTTTGATTGTTAGTATAGCGTACACTGCTCAAAATGATGGCAGAAGGTTATTGTTGTTATTTAATAGTCTGTATTAAAGGAAAGTACTTTTTATGTTCAAGTTTGTTCTCTAAGATCAATCTGAGGCTTAATTATTTTGAGCAGTATGTATCAAAAATTGAAGTACTAATCGTATAGCATTTAGAGTAACTGGTTAATTATCTATCAGCAATTAATTTTCTAATATCACAATTAATACCTTGAGCTTTAACTCTTCATACGTTTGTACGAACTCAAACTAGCTCAAACTAACAAAGTCCGCAAAAAGCTACAAAGTATTTGTCTATTACGGGCATGGACACTAAATGGTAAGTAGAACTAGAATCTAGGGACTTGGAGATTTTGGGATTTTACAAGTTTGGTACTTGGAGATTTCGGAATTTTGCAATTTTGGGATTTTTGGACTTTGAGATCTTTCAGATTTGAAATTTTGGAATTTGAGAAATATAAAACTTTCGAATTTTTAGAATTCGGGATCTTGGAATTTTTGATATTTTGGATCTGTGGATTTCAGAATGTTGAATCTTCTGAACTGTGGGACCTCAAAATTTTAGGTTTTTGAAGCTTAGAAAATTTAAAAAAATTTTGAAATTCCAGGGTATCAAGATTTTAGAATTTGTAAATGGAAAATCTGCAAAAAAGGTATCAATAACATTCACCTCAATAAACCTTGAATTTTCATTGAAACCCAACGTCAGGGCTACTCCGCGAGCAATGCCCATGCCCTCTAAAACGATGGAAAAACTACTATAAAATGAGTGTTCCTATTCCGAAGCTCAAGATACTAAAATAAATAAGGGTCGATGAAGAAGTTAATGGACGTTAATCGAAAAAAGAGGGGTGGTCCTTTCTTCGTATGCAATGACGAAGTCGCACTCGGCTCGTAAGCGTATTTCGCTCTTTAAGTTGCCAGTTTCGTTCAATTTGTCGTCGTCTAACGTCGCTCATTTCGATGATACGATTGAGTAAAAGCCACTTGACGGGTTTAATGCCTGGAAAGAAATTAGAATCAGAGCTGCATGCGTTCTGGGGCTCGTCAAAGTTGATTCGTTTATTCTCAGTGCAACAACCAGCGACAGAGGATGATGATTCAGTTTTTTTTCCTGATGGAAGAAGAACGTTAGGATGATCTGTGATCGATGAGCGATGATTCGATGATCCATGATGGCTGCGCACGGTTCGTCTCAGCGGTCGCCATTTTTCAGCCATCGACACTTCCGGTGAGGCGTCCAACGATGTTCGAATCTTTGAGCTTTATTTCTTTTCTTAAAATTAGACGAAATTCATTTCCCTTCCGCATAATAGTTCAAATCCTGAAGTTTCAAATCTCTCAATAAAACTCAAAGTAAAAACTTTCAAACTCTACAAGTCTAAAGATTCAAAATTCTAGCTCCCAAATTCTAAAGCTTCAAATACAAGCTCCAAAATTTAAAACACCTAAAAGCTATCTAATTCTGAAAGTTCAAAAAGATAAATTTTTAGGTTAAATTCTAAAATTCAAGTGAAAAAGGTAGAAAAATTAAAGTCAAAGTTGAAATAAAATATTTAAGTAAAATTCCTAAATGTTATA
Organism: Megachile lagopoda; assembly: GCA_036983795.1. NCBI lineage: Eukaryota > Metazoa > Arthropoda > Insecta > Hymenoptera > Megachilidae > Megachile > Megachile lagopoda. The sequence continues at coordinate 4,789,364 of CM072794.1, forward strand.
ATAACAACTAAAATTTCTAATAGAAGCCCACAAATTCTAGATTTTCAAATGAAATAATCGAAGCTGCCAATAAATTCTCAGAACGTAAATTTTCTTTCGAATCAAGATTCAAAAAGAAATCCAAACTTTCCAAACTCAGTCAATCGGCGATATAATAAAAGTACTAACACAAAGCCTACAGATCAAAACTATGTAAACTCGAAAACAATTCACTCAGAATTCAATAAAAAACATTCCACCAAAAAATTAAATGGAATCCTATTCCATTCAGTGAGAAGAAAAGAATTTCATCTAATTTGAAGTTTTAAATAAACCATGTAAGCCAATGAGATTGAGCCAATTTCCCTAAATTAATGAAATTAATCACTGATCAAATTCCCCCAAACAATAAATTAATTTGACTAAAAATTAAAAGAAAAAGAAATTTTCGCGAGGCGGACAAGTGATGGGCATATTTAACCATAATATTATATATTTGATGTAGATGCATGTTCATATAGCGATATATAAGTATAATAACTTAGATACAAAGTGTAGTAGAGCAATTAGTATTACACATATATGATATGCTGTGTGTGTCTGTGTACGTGTATTTTCGTTTTCGTGTATGAAGATAAAGAGACGATTAACGATAACATGACCCGATTTTTCGCGTGTCCAAGGGTGCGCGTTACACACGTCGGGGGGGATGACACATAACAATAACAAGGTTCTCAGGAGCATCCCATTTTTTCTTTTTTTTTTTTATTTTCTTTTTAGTCACGATCGAGTGCAGGCAAAGGTGGAGGGCTTTGGGGTACGAGACGGATCCTCCGAACGGCGTTTCTGGCTTCTGAGAAATACCCTGGAGGGATAATCTCTTCGGATAAATCCTTAAGATAACAGACAGAGCATTGTCTTTTTGCCTTTTATCTCACCTCTGTCTTTAATAATCTATCGTTCAGTATCGCGTTCTCCCTGCCAGAAGCCAAAAGCACCCGGTTTAACAATTACATTAACAACATGAACTTATCTTAGGAGAAACCCCGAGAACGGTTATCAGAATTAATTAAACGGTACATAGATGTGCGATTTTTTTGCATTCATGTCGTTCTCACTTTAGCTTCCTCGTTTCGTTGGTTTTTTGTTCATTTCGTTATTTAGACTTTCATTCTCTCTTTCTCTCTCTTTCGCTCATTCTCTCTATCTTTCGTTCGTGAACGTTCGAGATTCGTGTGTGTACAACGTTAGGCATTCAAACTTGTTCGTTTCTTTTCGTTTCGCGATTATTCTTTTCTCGATATTCTTTGTTTCTTAGGATGTCGTTCACTCTTTCGGTTTTTTGCTCAGAGTTCTTTAGTACGTACCGGGGGTGAAGCGTTCTACAGGTTTGTATTGATGCGGGTAGATCTGCCTCGGTGAGTAACCGTAGATCTCACGGTGGACGGGCAGGTACCTTAAAAAACAACGTTTCAATTAGTACAAATCACACCGTTAATTAAATTTAAGAACCTTCTTGCAAGTTTTCTTGCAAGTTTGCTTGTAGCTATGCTAGAAGAACAGAAATGTTTCACCCCCCACTGTTTTTATTTTGCTCGTAAAACAAAATGTAAGCGTAAGGACTACTGTCAAAAATATGTTTGACTAATTTTTAACGTTATTAAAATACCTATTTGTTAAAGAATTTTTCTTGTTGTTTCATATATGACATGGTCGTTGTGAAATATAATGCATATATAATATTATTAAATGTATAGATAAATATGTTAGGTTTTTAAGGGGATTTTCTGAGAGTACGATATAGAAAATACCTGTATCCAGGAAGGTTGATGCGATCAGCTGCGTGGAGTGGGTTTTCAAAGATGGATTTTCCAAAAGGCCACGAGGAATGCAGCTCAGGATAATCCGAGCGGAAAATACTGCGGGGTCTGTGCGTGTGTTCCGGAGCTCTGATGTCATCGGTGCCTTTCGTCAAAAAATAAAAATAAAATTATTGCTTCTCCTCGTTAATACAATCACTCCATAACGAAAATCTCAAATACAGGGTGTCCCAATTTTACGTGTAAAATATTTGTCGAAAACGTATAACATATATGTTATTAATATGTGTAATAACATATATATGTGTTGTTTTGTAGTCATTTTGTTTCTAACAAAATTTTCAAATATTATATCAAGTATTTATCATTACCTCAATATGGAGTGTTTATATCAAGCATATTTATCAATTTATATCGCTAACTGTTACGATTGATAATTTATTATGAAAATGTTCAACCTATGTGAGACACCTATGTGTTCAATATATGGCATTCGTTGAAAGTGACGGATTTTATTAGCGTAGATAAGAATTGGTATTTTTGGGAATACCTTTTAAGGCTCGGACATAACTTTGCCAGAATTTGGCCTTCCTTGTGATGGGCTCGTTGCGCCCAATCATGTCGAGATTGCTTCTGAAGCGCGCGTCCATTTTGCCGCTCTACTGAACTGCTAACCACACTCGTTCGCTGAAAGAAATATAATCCATATTAAACTTTAATCTAAACCTTCCTAACACGTTGAATGCCATATCAATTTTGTGTAACTCGTTCTGCGACTTTAACATCAAGTTTCAATCCATTTTTACAATTTTAGTTGTGGAAAATTGTATAAGAATGACTCGTTCAGACACAATTTTGTTAGGACTCTTTTATATGCATTTTTATCTTATCGTACGTCATCAGTGACCCCTTACAGAGTTGCTTAATATTACAATTATTGACAATCATCCTTTTTTTCAAGTTTCTGCAGTTGTTAAAAATTTTACTAGTACTCTATGAACAATATTATACTAAGTAAACTTAATTGATTAATATTGAACACGAACTGCATTTAATAATGTAATTTAACAATACAGAACAGTACTAAAATTTGTACAACTTTAACGATAATCTTGAAGGCATTCAACGTGAAATATCTTTTCAATATTTCTATTTCAGCGAAACTGAAATATTTTATTTAAAACAAACCGAACTGAACTCCGTATCAGAGAGAAGATCCATTGACTTAAATTCTTCCTGTTATTTACAGACTCAAAGCACAAATACGTAATTAAGTTATTGAGGGAAACAGGGAGCTCGAATAGGGTTACAGGAAGTTACAGGAATTCGAAGGCATAATAGCGTAACATCGATTGCATAAGCAACGTTATATTTATAACGTGGAAGTGCTTTTTTAACCTTGCTTCTGTAAACGATAACCCATTTCCGCAATCCATTATCGAGCGAAATTCGTTCCTTTGTTTGCGGCCGTTGTAAACGAAGTCGTGAAGATGGATTCGTAGAAAACTTTCAAAAACGTATCAAACATCTTTCTTGTTCATTTTTGTCCATTTCGCAATTTTGAAAGAACAAAAAATAATTTTATTCGACTACTGTCCAGTTAAAAAATAAATTCGTAACTTAATAACTGTTTAAGAATAATTTTTTGGAATATTTCCGAAAGAGTCTTTCTTTGACCGTTAACATTTATAAAGTTTAGAGTAGTTTATAATAAGTACGATGGCACGAATTCGACAATTTTCCGTTTCGTAATACCAGAGTGAACGGTCTAAGAATACGAGAATTATCGTCGATAATTCGCTAAGCTGCCTTGTTGGCATCGTGTCGCTGTCTAAATATATCCTCTGCATTTTTCACGGTCGATTTCTTCATCATTCTTGCTAAACGCGATTTTGCAATTACGTATCTCTTTACGAGAGTCCAAATGGCTTTCGTTTCGTTCATAAATAACCTGAGTACTGCTTCATATTTCGAGTTCAATGCATCGAACAATTAAAAACTTATCTATAATAACGATTAGGGCCATTAGAATGCACGTATATAAAAATGGCACGTAATAAAAAATTTTAAGTACACATTTTCTATTTCTAAATTTTCAAATATTTGCGTTATCAAATTATAAGTTAGAAAATTAAAGTAATTTACATCTAGAACTCTAAATTTTTTAAATTATGGATCTCAAGAATTTGTAGAATTCTTGTATTTCTACATTTAAATTTCTAAATTTGAAATTTCCTGTTTCGTTGCAATAAACAATTAACTGAATCAGTAACTGAATTTTGCCTTTACCGAACTTTATTTCTGTCCCACTAATAATAGAATGATAAATATGCTAATAATAAAATTTGATGAAAGCGAAGTGCACATTAATTTTGAGTATGGTAGATACCTATCGTGAAATAAAATATCAATGAAAATGTTTGAATGAGTTAAGGAAGTTCGAATTTGGCCGTCGTACGCGAAAATCGCGCCGGTAACGTTGAATACCAAACAGTATTACGTGTACCGCTATTGGTCCCGGCATTCCTGGGATCAGCCAATCGACGGCCGCGACACAAACAGGAGCATCGCCTTTTCTTTTTCTTGACGCAACGTCGTCGCTAATTTTAGTTGCGCGCGTACTTCATACCGTCCTGGATCATCCGAAAGCTGTTTCGCACGTATTCCTGTTTCATTCCCGGCAAGATCGACCGAAGGTCATCGGGAATATATTTGGAGTACGTGATCTAAATCGACCCGTCATCTATTAATGCTTATTTCTAGCCAGCGAATTGATCGTTTACAATTACGACCGCAATAATATTTGCAACTTGATCGATACCATTCTTGCTTTTAAACTATTTTAAACTACCTCTATTTACTTTTATTAAAGTATCATTTATTTTTATTTATTTTCTGCTTTATTTAAATTGCAGTATCTTTTAACATTTTTTTAATCCACTGAATTTAGAGATATTTGGTACACGAAATTTTTTTGGTAAACAATTTATTTTGTGCGATTTGACATATTTTGTTCATTTAATTTTCGAATTTTTCAAATATTACATTCAGTCAAATTTTTTCTGATTTACGTTGGTACCAGTTTTGTTCGTGAAGGTTGACACCCCTCATTTCGAACGACGCCAGTGTTTGCGCTCGAAAAACTGATTTGTTACATATTAATTTGTTAATTAAGTTTTTGACGAATAAATAATGTTAAGACCATCATTCATTAAGCTCAGTAATTTTTAAATGATCACCAATATTATTGTAATTTATACTCGAACAAGAACATGTATTGAATGTCTTCAATTACTACTGATTGATATATAAATACTTGATCTTTTAATAAGAATATTCAATTGTTTATCTTTAAATAAGAATATTCAATGTACTGTCAGAAACCGACGAGGTAAAATGAAACAGTGGATAATATAAATGTATGGTTACCGGTGAGGGTTGCATCAAGAAGCAAATGTTTTCGCGGGAAATTTGAAATGGTTCAAGGCTACATGAAGTTGTATCTAAGAACATAATTGTCCATGTGTCCACGTATGGATCCAAAACAACTTCAACCATTATTATCCAGCAATTGCAATAACAAAACTTGAGTAAACAATTGAAACAGTAACACTTATAAAGCTTCAAATATATAATATGAATTATTCCTTGCTATTATTGCTACTTATAAAATGTCTCTTTTTAAGTGGACCCCTGATTCTTATCCACAGTAAATGATACACATTACTTCTTGCAATTTTTCATTATTATAATTAAGTGATAAAACCCCTGATTCATACCGTCCTAAATACCCGATCCAGATTACTACTTGCAACACTTAAGCTCCAAAATACCTTGAAATGGGCGTGTGACTTTGATCCGATGCACGTGCAGGTGTTAAATTATGTCTCTCGTGGTCGGACCAGCGTCGGGGAAAAAGGGAAAATAAGAAAATGGCTAGGTGGTCGTGGTGGTCGCAAACGATGCGTCGTGACGTAAGAGTCCCGGATTCGCGGTCGCTATATTTAGGCTGCCCGGGCCCCGGTCCGTTTTTAGTCGGAAACAGGTGGACATCCAAGCTGTGCACGAAGGCAGCATTGCCGACGAGTCTGACTTTGACCGATTTTCGCCAACTCCCGTTGGAATGGACTACTTTATGCTCGCGACGCCTTGACGATAATGACCCATTGAACGTCACCCTCGGGTCCATGGAATTCCATGTTCAACCGCCTGAGTCGACTGACTCAGACTTGCCCTACATTCTACAGAGTGTTGAACGGATATGACAGATTCAGTCCTCAAATAAATCACTATTTAATTAGGTGAATATCAGCAGTTTGTCAATTATGTTTGGCAGTTAGTGTTTGAAGGATTAAGCGTTTTGATGACAGGTGGATGAGTATCACAATAGATCAAACTGGTGCTAAACGGTGCTAGGTGGTTCTAGTATGATGGTGGCTGAATGATGGGCAAAATTGTTAGTAAACTTCTTCTAAATAATGCTGGGACTATCTAGCATGTGACAATGCGAGGACTATCTAGCATGTGGCATCAAACAATGCTAGGACTATCTAGAATGGAACCAACTAATCCTAGGACTAGTATGGTACCACCATCTTTTAACCTAGTTGGTACTTTAAACTAGTATGGTACCACCATACTAGCATCTAGTGTCAATTTGGTGATCATTTTGGCTGTTATTTAGCAGCCATCATAAGTAGTTGATGATTACTATGAATCATCTGATGGATATTGTACCTATTATGATAGTAATTTTGTGGTTACCATGAATATCAATATACTAGGTCCATTACCTGACTGTAACATTGCAAATACAATTGTTATTTAACGATGCTGACTATGCATGTAAATATTTTTAACAATTAACATTTAACGCATATTGTAATAGCGACTATGACTAAATTTAGAAATTTTTTAATTTTCACAGATGCTAGTCTACCTTTTCAAATTACTTTCAGTTCTCCATATTTTTATTATGAAGCGATTAAACCCCAAAGTCGCTAATATCAATCGAGAGTATACCTCCAAGCCGATAATTCCAATAACAAAATGATGAATCAGAAGGAATTCGATGGCATAATTTTATGTCCTCGAGGCCATTGCCGTCCGTGTGACGCGTCCGTTTAATTTTAAAGAGTCCGATTTTTGTCACGGAGGAAAAATAGAGTATCGAGAGGGTGGGGATTGAGACGTGATAGGAACACGAACAAGAAAGCGAAGATCTTCATCCGGACTCGCGTGTAATCTAGATGGCTGCTAAAAATACGATCGACTCGAAACGGTCAAGAAAATCATCTGGGGCATAGGTCCAAAAACTGAAATACGCCTCGACCGGCATAGCTTTTGATCCACGTCGGTACGTGGGACGTTAGCATAGTTTTCACCGCGTCATCGAGGCGCACGTTTAAATGGCAGAAGAATTAAATAATCGAGAGACGATTGCCAGACCTTCCGGCAGACACGTGGGTCATAGGTGACGACAGTCGATAGCGATAGGTGCTCTGCCACCTGTTGTTACATTGTTCCTTGCCAAAATATCTTCTGTGCTATGCCACAGAAAGTAGAGACAGTGGGGGACATTTGATACCCTTTTGAATTCATTTTACAATTTGGGTTGAAGAATTTGGAGTTCTATATTCCATGCAAAATATTTGCCTTCACACTGGTGAAATTTGTTAAGGAGATTCAGACACTTACTGATCAGACATTTCAAGGAGATACAATCACTAGTCAGACGTAGTAAGGAGATTCAGTCACTGGTCAGATATGTTAAGGAGATGTAATAACTGGTCAGACATGGAAAGGACATACAGTCACTGGTCAGACATGTTAAGTAGAATTAGACAGTAGCTAGTCAGACTTATTAAGGAGATAGAGTTACTGGCCAGACTCATTAAGGAGATAGTGTCACTGGTCAGACATGTTAAGGAGATAGAGTCACTGCTCAGACATGTTAAGTAGAATTAGACAGTAGCTAGTCAGACTTATTAAGGAGATAAAGTCACTGGTCAGACATGTTAAGGCGGAACAGTCACTGGTCAGACATGTCTATCAACTTTGGAAAATATTTCTACGTCGCTGATTATTGTCCACAATTCTCAATAAATTAATTGTGGTACATAATACTATTTTGTAACTAAATTACAGTACATAATATTTTTTCAATAAGTTATTATAATTCATATTGTTTTGGTAAAACGTATAGTCTATAATATTTTCTCAAAAAGTAATTATAGTTTGTATTATTTCGGTAAATAAAGCATGGTCCATAATATTATATCAGTAAACAAATTACAGTGCCCAATATTATTTTAGTAAATTAGTTATTTTGTCGATACTAAAACGTTATAGAAGTTTCGTAGAGAGATTAATAGGTGTAGTAGACAGATCAGTTTATTACAGTTGTTTTGATTCGAAGTTTTGCCACTGCTAGCCTTTTTGCGGCGTTATATTTAGTCGGATGTGGCCGAAAGTAGTGACGCCTTAATTCGGTCAGACGCGCAGTTAAGCTTGTCAAGCGGCGCCTCTTGGCACTTGTGACGTATTCTCTGATATTAAGAGAATGAGTAATCTGGACCGTGTCACTTTAGCTATTCGTAACTTTGCACTATATTGTCCTCGGAAAAGTTTCATTTTTCCGTATTTCCAAATTTTCAAACACCAAAACTTCCAAATTTTTCAATATACAAATCCTTAGATTTCCAAATCCCTAAATTTTTAAATTCACAACTCCTCAAATCCCTAGATTACCAAATTCCCATTTTTGACGATCTCTAGAATTTCAAATTTTCAAGATACAAAATCCCTAGGTTACCAAATTTTCAAACTTCTAAATTTTAAAGAGTGGAACTTGTTTAAATTTTAATTACATTTTCATTTAGATTTTGAATTCCTTTCTAACATTCACCGATTTCTCGTTCTCACAAATTTCCCTAGTCCCTAGTTCTTACTATACGAGTACCTTTCATTCTAGTGCAAGGTGTCTAAAGAAATGAAATTTATTTCATTCTGTATATTTTCGAAGAAACATAAATCGCTGAGATTTAGGTAGAGGTATGTAGATCACAGGAGATGGCGCTTGGTTCGCTGGCGAAAAAGTGTTTCGCGTTTTAACCACAGAAAAGGGAGCGGCTATAACAGACTACATCAGACTTGGCGGCACTCGAAGGCACCTCACTATTTCTGTCTCGCGTTATATAACTGCCAAAAAAATCCCTGCCAATTATTATAAACAATTCGCCTGATTGTGATTGGCACTAGCTCGACATCACCATTCGTCTTTGTGTATGTGTACAATCGTATGCAACGTAAACTTCTTTTCACTACATTTTTTAACCCTACATTTCCAAACTTTAAATTTTAAATACCTATAAGTCCAAGTTTCCAAAATCCCAAACCTTCAAATTCCTAAATGTTGAAATCCCCAAATACCTAGATTTCTAAATCAATTCCTTGAATTGATGATGTTCAGGTTTTTAGTTCCCTAAATTCTTACTTTTCTTACTTTCCAAATCCCCAAATTTTCAAATCCTTAAATTTATAAAACCCCAAATTTTCCAATCTCTCAAAATTCCAAATCCCCAAATTTTTAAATCCCTGAATTTTCAAAACCCCAAATTTTCAAATCTCCAAATTGTCAAATCCCAAAATTTTTAAATCTCCAAATGTCCAAATCCCTAAATTTTTGAAACCCCAAATTTTCAAATCTCCAAATTGTTAAATCCCCAAATTGTCAAATCCCCAAATTTCCAAATACCTAAATTTTCAAATCCCCAAATTTCCAAATCCCTAAATCTTCAAATTCCCAAATTTTCAAATCCCTAATTCACTAGAATTCCAAATTTCCAAAAAAATCCCTAGATTCCTAAACCTTGAAATCCCTCAATTTCCCAAGTCCACAATTCTCTCCTTAAAAATCGGGCAAATGAAAGTAATCTAGTGAGGAAAATTTCCCTCCGAGCGTCAGATTTTTCTTAGGGGAAACTATATTTGCTGTCGACTGTACGTCAAGCAGTCGAAAGCTTTCGAGCAGAGAACAGGCAGGCCGTCGATCTGCCTCGAATTGGTATGCGATCAAAGCGAAACCGAGAAGCGAGTCGCGCCAACTATTGCGAACGAGCTCTTCCACGAAATTAGAATTTCGTTTCGGGACGATACGTTGTTTCGTGTTTCTCATAAATCGACTATACTTCATAAACCGATCGAAACCTTTCGAAAGAAACAACAGTTAGTTTTACGTTTTATGCGAGCTGTCTCGTGACCACGTTTAATAATACTGCAGAGTTACGAGAGCGATGATGTAACTACACGGTTCTTTCGGTCACACTGTTTTTAAAAGTCCGCTTCTTTGCATCATCTAACCCTCTGATTTTGTGTGCTAGTGATATTCAATTGTTGTTGTAATTTTAAGACAAAGAATGTTCATATGTTAAGAATATTTTGCAGTGGCGATTGGTGGACGAGTTGTAATTAAAATTAAACTCAAGTCGTAGTGAAAATGTGAGCCAAATTTTTGTCGTATTTCAACAATTGTGTGCGTCATGTGTGGACAATATTGTTATTGTCATATTGTAGCAAGGGGTTAATTATTGTACAGTTAACACGTTCCTATGACATACTTTAATATGATTTATTTCAACCGCTGTGGTGGTAAAATTTTGGTCGTGATTTTATTTCGTTTAGATCAAATTTTTCATTTCAGTTTAATCTTGATGTTCAATCACTATACTTGAGTTGCCATTGAGACTTGTATGAAACGTGGTTATTTTCCAAAATTTGACGATTTTCAGAGATTTGGTCGAAACTTCATCTTGCAGGTGAAATTTTTAGTTTAATGTTTTGTTCAGTAATGGGACTTGTACAAAATGAGTCAATAATATTTATTAAAGAACTCTTAAGTGTTTCGAGTTAAATCAATTATGCAGGAAGGTTAAACATCTTCTGAATTTTCAATTCAACCCCCAAATGCAAAGGTGTTCCATAAGTCACAACTGATGTCACTACATAATTGAGCAGCTTTTAAGTTTAGTTATAATTTATTAATTTTTTGTGAAATATAATTATGTATGTATATCAATGTTAACCCTGTAATGTATTAACTCTGTTCAAGGATACTTGAATTCTATGGTATCCATAGTATCCATAAATATTGAGTATAATAGCGTAAGCAGAACTAGTGAATTTCTTCTAATTTTAATAGAAACCGTCCTTGAAGGGGATAAGCTCCCATTTCAGTGATAGTACTACAGTACCGACATACCGGAAACTGGGTCAATTATGACTGAACTCTCTCAAATATATTATTTGCACTTCAATTTCATTTTCTTTATCGCTGAAGTAGGGTCAGTCCACACGACAAACACTCGGTATTAGGATTTAGGTGAAGTGGTTATATAAAATTGGTACTAGTATCATGCACATATTATTATTATACAAATATTGGATACAATTCACAAGGATTATTATTTTTATTAATGAGATTGAAACGATCGTTCACTAGAAATATATGGATTCTATATACTCGTTCTCTAAACAAAACATATACAAAATTATTTTTACGTATAAATTACTTATGAAAAATAGTTCCAAGCTTTAGAATGTTAATGTTATCAAAACATTTGAGAACAAGATTGCTCAAAATTATTCTGATCGTTTCCATCTCGACTTTCGCTGCCTACGATATCGTGTGCTCTTGAATTTACACAATAAATCAACAGCAAAATCTACGAAATCATTTGCATAGTATATCCGTTCACGCGATCGCGCGTGTTATATTAACGCTATCGAAAGATACCGGCACACGGAGACGGTTCAAAACATCTTAGATAGCGAGCGTGTTAATCTACGATTTCCAACAATTGCTGACTAATTAGAGTTAACTAATTATTGCTGCAGTAACACTTAGCCAACCGAATGGATCTCCTTGTGGATAGATCCACAAAACCATAACTTTCAACTTGTTACATGATAATTCCATCTTTTCTATAAACAATATAAAATAGTTAAAAAAGTTACTCAAATAATTTTCACGCTAGTGAATTAGTCCGCGAAAAGTGCACGAAGGACAGCTCCCGCAGTTGGCTAAGTGTAAATAAGGAAAATGTTAGGTATTTCATTTGTAAAACGTTAGATATTTAGTTCCTTGCAATGGGCCCATACGTCCTGATAATTTCGATAGGTCGTATAACGTCAGGAGCGGTACACGATATAAGTGAAAGGGTTAAGCATCGGTCTTCGCTCGATCTAGAGCGGTTAGTAGCGCGAATTAGTCCTAAAAATACACGCGACAGAGCAGAAACGTAGAGATCGAAATTGGGAGCAGCTGTCTAGGTTAATGGAAGAGCGAATTCCTTCGCTAAATATACCCGAAGGATAAGCAGCGTCCAATTATTATTCGTCACACCATCGCACACACGGTCAACAAAATACAATAGCGAACGTGATACAAGGATCCTCGGATCTTCCCTCTTGATACGTCCTCGAAAACTCGCACTCACGATTGTCTAAAAATCTCTGTTCGATTCGCGTTCGATTTCGAGTCGAACCCGTTTTTCGCGCTCAGAAATGGCCGAAGAGTTTCGGTCGAATTCAAACTTGAATGTTCGGTAGTTTTTTCTTTTTTGCGAATTATCTTTTTTTTTACCTAAGTATTTCGGATGACCGTTCGGTTCGGGGATTGGACCTTAGACTGGGCGGCTGCCGCCAAAAATGTGGACTAGTATACCGGACGTCGGTACAGTGGCGCCGACCTGTCGGCGGGTTTCCGTTACTCGCCACGCGACATTTATGGCACAACCCCCGCCAACGGACTGCGATTGGTCGAGCAACAGTCAAGCATCTTCTTCTTCTGCTTCGGTTGCTTCGGTTGATTACAACGCCCGCTTCTTTCAACCTCGTCTCACGGTCGCAGGCTTCGCACGCCCACGCGTGCTTCTTCTTGGTGGGTGTTTTGCATCGATTCGCGAAACTAGGGATGCGGCTGTGACGTCACGAGATACCCTTTTATGGTTGTTGGGAATTTTCGCTTATTTCGTGGGGGATTTTTGGTGGAAATATCGAATTACGTGTTTACTGTTATTTTGCAGCTTGGGTCCAGTTATGGATTGGTTATCGGATACTGCAAATTTAGCTTGCATAAGCTGAATAATGGAAATAATAGTTGAGAATATACAGAAATTATATACGTGTGTGTATACTGTATATTTTCGAACATAATTGGAACGTAGGATTTCTTATGTAAGAATCTAGAGATTTGCGGATTTTGGGACCTGCGGATTTCAGGATCAGAGGATGTGGGAATTAAGGAACCTGCAAATCTTGGGATTTACGAATCTGAAGATGTATTTATAGATCAAAGAATCTGGGAATCTAGGAATATAGGGATGTAACAGCCATGGGATCTAGGGATTTGGGAATCTGACGATGTATTTATAGATCAAAGAATCTGGGAATCTAGGAATATAGGGATGTAACAGCCATGGGATCTAGGGATTTGGGAATCTGGCGATGAAGGCATTTATAGATCAAAGAATCTGGGAATCTAGGAATATAGGGATGTAACAGCCATGGGATCTAGGGATTTGGGAATCTGGCGATGAAGGTATTTATAGATCAAAGAATCTGGGAATCTAGGAATATAGGGATGTAACAGCCTTGTGATCTAGGGATTTAGGAATCTATGAATTTATGAATTTGAGAATCTAGGAATATTAGGATTTAGCAGTCTTGAGATCTAGGGATCTGGGAATCTAGGGATCTGGAACTCGACAGATCTAAGAAGAAATGGAGGAATCTAGGAATATAGGAATCTAGGAATCCAGGAATCTAGGAATCTAGGAATCTAGGAATCTAGAAATCTAGAAATGTAGGAATGCAGGAATGTAGAAATCTAGAAATCTAGGAATTTAGAAATCTAGGATTCTAGGAATCTAGAAACCTGGGAATCTATGGATCTAGGAATCTAGAAATCGAGAAATCTAGGAATCTAGAAATCTAGAAATCTAGGGATATAGAAATCTGAGAATACCAATTGGAATTTGTGATACCTTAAAATCTAGTGATATTTGTTTAGATCTAGGGACGCATACCGAGAGCTATGTATACCTACCGATATTTCTACCCATTTATTTTGATCGAAATATACTTATTGCGACGCGAAAATACTTATCGATATTTCCAAATTTAAAATGCCCTATCAGAATTTGTTTAGCGTGTAAATTAAATCTAAATATAAACTTCAAGCATTTCTCCCTATTTATTCAGTAATTTTCCTACTCCATTTTGCAATACTAAAAATATGTATCGAGAATTGGATCCTGCACGATACTTGAATGACGTCAATCACTGACGCTCTTGATCGAGACGAATTCGAAGTTTGACATTGTTCGATGATCAAGTTTATATTAAGAATTGAATTCTCCGAAAGATTCTGTACGAAATGGTAATAAATAGACGTGGTAAATAAAATACCAGATACCACGAAACTTGTTGTTCTAATGTTTATCCTTTGTATTCGATCAGGCGCCTAGACAGTGATCGATAAATAATTTATACGTTTCACAACGGGGAAAGTATTGAGACGGTAAACAAAAATATTATGCTTGTGGTCATCGATCACAAGGCAATGATTCAATCGTAAACAGTCGTCTGAACATTTGATCGTGAATCATATTCTAATTAAACAACCTTCTTAATTTATCCGTATCTGCGTACGAGGAACCATTAATACCACATTACCATTTTAGGATAAAGTCATCTAATCATTTTTATGTGTAGGTTGAATCATTGTCAGCAGCTACTTGCAAAGGTATATTTTAATTACTTTGTAATTAAATCATTTATGTAACATAATTTAGTCGAACGTAGTTCAAATACCCTAATTGACTATTTGTTAAATAGCAATCGTATATATGGGTTCTGAATAACCAGTCTCTTAACAATGTTGTAACAAATAATTTCATCTTGCTAGTCGTTTTTTCCTTAAATTTATTATGTTATAAATTTTTAAATAGCTTGATGATCTAGTGGTTGAATGATTTTTAGGTTTGCGATTTATTTATTTTGTCAACGCGTTGATAATTAAGCGGAGGAATTAAAGACGGACCCACGGATGAGCGTTAACAAGAGACAAGCCAAAATGACATTGGCAGTATTCGATGTAGTGGGCCTTGAAGAGAGGCCTTCTTCAAGGCTGCCCCCATGTATATTTGTCGTGAAAATGTCATTGCTCGTGCGGGATCTTATGAAATACAGCATTTACCTTGTGTCCAAAAAAATTGTACGCGCATTCTCTTGGTATTTTAAAATAAAAATTGAGGGAACCTTGTGAATCCTCGAAATAGATTCATATTTTTATTGGTAGACTCAGACTTTTCGATTGTTGATTTTATTTGTTGAAAAATGGACTTTGATTCGATTTTGGTTCGGTTTCAATTCGATTTCGATTCGATTTCAATTCGATTCCGATTCGATTTCGATTCGATTTCGATTCGATTTCGATTCGATTTCGATTTCGATTTCGATTTCGATTTCGATTTCGATTTCGATTCGATTTCGATTTAATTTCGATTCGATTTCGATTCGATTGCGATTCGATTTCGATTTCGATTGCAATTCGATTGTGATTCGATGTCGATCCGATTTCCATTCGATTTCGATTCGATTTCGATTCGATTGTGATTCGATTTCGATTCGATTGTGATTTGATTTCGATTCGATTTCGATTCGATTTCGATTTCGATTGCAATTCGATTGTGATTCGATGTCGATCCGATTTCCATTCGATTTCGATTCGATTACAATTCGATTGTGATTCGATGTCGATCCGATTTCCATTCGATTTCGATTCGATTGTGATTTGATTTCAATTCGATTTCCATTCGATTTCGGTTCGATTTCGATTTCGATTCGATTTCGATTCGGTTTCGATTCTATTGCGATTTGATTTCAATTCGATTTCCATTCGATTTCGATTCGATTTCGATTCGGTTTCGATTCAATTTCGATTCGATTTCCATTCGATTTCGATTCGATTTCGATTCAGTTTCGATTCTATTGTGATTTGATTTCAATTCGATTTCGATTCGATTTCTGCCTTCAACAAATTGTCAAATATTTATAACACGTATACCCAATACTTCATAATTATGTCATAATCGTGATACAAACGTTTCCCATTAACTAATCAAATATTCTAAAAATAATTATAACTAGTAAGAAGTAGGTTTTAAACAAGGTGTAGAAACGCGTGCAGCTATATCTAGAGATAGGTTATTTATGAACACAATAGCCACTTGTTTGCCCGTGAAACAATTTCGAGCTAGAAGTCCTTGTTTATTTTTCAAGAAAAACCGAGTGAAGGACCACCGATGCGTTTGACAATAGTTAATTTCGATTTTATTATGTTCACAATGCATCATAGTGTTTAACGAGTATCAAAAAGAACTGTTTTATTAAATAAAAACGAATCTGTTAAACACTATTGCAATTTCAATAAAAAATACTTGTCTTTAACAATTAAAATTCTTATTCATTACAATCTTCGTTTAGAGAATTAATAGAAACATTAACAACCTCTATAGAATTCTTAAAATGCGATATATTTAGAGATTATATAAAATCTTGAGACTGTAACAGTAAGTGCGGAACAGTAGTCAGAAATGTTTGATGTAAATAATCGATTTTGTTCACTTTACAAATTACAATAGCGCGTTTGTTCATAAGAAGCAAGGAGGAAACGTGATCTTTAAAGTTTGGCACTCTTCAGCCATTCGCTACGACCTATTAGCACTTATATACCGGGTGTTCAAAACGCAACTTTAGTTTTGTTTTCTTTTTCATACCGGTTGACCCAGAGGTACACATTCGGATCAGACGCAGTTATTTTCAATTTGGTCACGGTCAATGCGATGCTAATTGACCTCTATAATATAGAAACTAAAAAAGAACTTGGGGAGAACGCAAGGGTCAGAAAATTTAGGGAGGGTCTATTATCTAGGGAAAAAGGAAGGGTCTAAGCACTGGACAACGTAGAAAATCTTTGAAGAGCCTATGTACTTTATGGACAATCTAGGGACTATTTCGGGAGAGCACTCTATGAACAATCTAGGGATTATTAAGAGCCTAAGTAGTCTATGGTGAACCTAGGAGAATCTAAAGATATTTTAGAAGAGACCCATGGGGATCCAGTGACATCCCACGGTCTAGGGGAAATCTAGGAGTTTAGAGAGTCTAGGGAGAACCTAGTGTTCTAGTGTATTGTAAGAAGAACCTAGAGAGGTTAGGAAGAATCTGGTGAGTTTAGGGAGAATACTGTGGACCTGACTAGAATCTAGCTTGTCTAGGGAGAACCTGAAGTATCCACATCTAGTGGAGAATATATCTAGAGAGAATCTACTGGGAGTGCAGAAGAATTCTAGGGAGATTTTACATAGAAATCTCCGCCGTTTTTTCTTTAAAATCACCCTATACCCATTTTAAGTCTCGAAGTTATTGGATCTCCCTAGGTCCTTCATTTCTTGCAAAACGAAACAAATTTCTCGTAAACTGCATGATTTCGTGTTACACAATGCGTAGATAAAGATTTCCTGTTGGCACGCTAATGCCACATGCTGCTCACTAGAACTCGGTAGTCGAAGAAGGACGATTACGAAAGTTACATTTTAGAAAACTTGGTACACAACGATACATCTACTTTCTTACAAAATCTAGCAAGAATTCATTGTTCCAAACGTTTTTTAGAAACATTTGTCACAAACCTTTGTCTTCAATAAAATAGTTATGCACATGTCTGGTAAGTTGATAGCTGGAAGTAATACGGACGCTATTACATCACGTGTCATCTTGTCGGACACGTGGAGTACGCTCATATAATCATTCCTTTAACATTTTATTACTTAAATATTTATTATTATATAACAAGTATTATTATTTAAGTCTATGGATCAGAGTTTTGAACTTGTTAAGGAAATAAATATTAAAATTTTGTTTTTATTACGGATTCTTGGTATTTGCATTATGTAATTTAAGTATAAGTATATTTTAAAGAAATATGGATCTGAGTTTTGAGCTTGTTATAGATAAATAATGATTAAAATCCTGTTTTTATTATGGCTAGTGGTGTTTGCATTATGTAACGTACACGTGGTAGAATATCGAAAACCATAAACGTTCGAGGAGTCTAATTCTTAGCGCTTGACCCAATTCCCAGCTCTTCGCATCAATTCCGTTTCAAATTTAGACGTCCACGTTTCGCAGCACCCACATCCTTGCCATTATGTACAGGGTGGAATATATTCTTCGACCTCTCGCCAATTTTATATGTTTTGTCGCGTGTACTTCGTATTTACATCCGCGACGAGGACACGTTTCTGCTCTCATTCGTAACAGTTCACAAAAATTTATATACAACGTGATTTCAATTTTATGCAAAAAGAGTAACCTTTCCTTTTTTTTCCTATATTTAACCTCTTCAAATTTTTAGGGACTTCTGAGCAACTTTACAATTGTTATTTCATTTTTGTTTCACTTTGTCAAAGTTAAAATTTCTCGACTTCTCAGTTTACTAATTTTGTCTCAATTTTACTTCTTAAGTTTTCAGCTTCCCGATTCCTCAATTCTACAGTTTTCTAACCTCAAAATTCCCCAATTCCATAATATTCCACAATAGTTTGTTATATTTACTATCCATAGTTCCTAGCACCTAATATAACTAACTACAAGTTCTAAATAGAAATAAAGTTGATTCACATGGAAATTTAAACGTCATCCATAAATAGATAACGTGAGAGTCAAAGTTAAAATTATATCTACAAATCCCCAAAATGTCCCGTTATGTTAATATCCCGTCTAGAATTAACCTACTCATACTTCCGTTCCGATGACACACAATTTCGCTAAATTTCGCCTAACGCCCAAAGAATGTGGCGAAGACGGCAAGTCACGCTGGAACCGTTTCCAGTTCAAGATGGTCGTCAAAATTAGATTCTTCGGCCGCCACGTAGCATAACCACTATGCAGAACCGTTTGTTTTGCTGCAGTCACGAGGCGATTCCACGATTCGCGATGCGAACTCCTTCGTCATGAGTTCAATTTTAACTAACTGTCTCATTCATCGGCTTTCGCAATCCAACACCCACGCACCAAATCCTTTCAGGCTAATTTTTAACTCGTCGAGGTACAGCCTTGATCTTCGACAAGATGATCTTACACGATGTTTATTCCAGTTTATTCGATCTTAAATGTATATCTAAACAAACAATTAATCATAAAGAACATTCACTATCTATATAAACTTGCTCATCAAACATGCACGTATATAAATGTACCTAAACATGAACATTGCACATGTTCATATGTAAACTTACATGAACTTGAACATTAAACATGCACTAAAAATGTAACTAAACATCAACATTAAACATGTTCATATGTAAACTTATATGAACTTGAACATTAAACATGCACGTATAAAATGTACCTAAACATGAACGTCAAACATGTTCATATGTGAGCTTATATGAACGTGAACATTAAGCATGTATGTATATAAACGTACATGAACTTGGACCATTGAATATGTACATATATAGTCGTATATTAAATTTGAATATTCAGTATGTGCATATGTGAACTTGTATATTAAACACATATGTGAACGTCCAGAAACTTAATGTATGCACATAAGTGTACATCAACAGGAACGTTCAGTATGTACACATATGAATCTACACATGAACATGAACATTCAGTACGTATATGAACGTCCACATATGAATCTACACATGAACACGAACATTCAGTACGTTTATAAACGTCCACATATAAATTTGCAAGTTTAACACGTATGTACATGAAGGTATATGAATATGAACATCCAGTAAGTATGTATGTGAAGGTACACATATGAGTTTGCACATTAAACATGGACGTATATGTACATGATGTACATAAAGTATGTAGATGAAGTACATACATGGAGTGTGTACATGAAGTGCATACATGAGGTGTGTACATGTATGAGAAGCATATGAACCACTAAATGATGTTATCAGATGAACTTTTTAACAGGAAGTAAAATAGTCAGTAAATAGGAGAAGATTGTTCTCCAAGAAGTGAGAGACTTCCGTTCCGGTAAAATGGTTGAAATGTGTGAAAATCAATATGAGGCACAGAGTCTTTTATCCCGTAAAGCTCGTCGGAGGACGCTGATCCCCGAGTAAATTGAAACTTATGAGTTTTCCGAGCTTCGAGCCCTCGGGGTTCCTCTTCTTACTTCGCTCCGCCATTCTTCTTCACTGTTAAGGAGACCTCGTCTCCTTGGTAACTGATACGCCTTATTAGCTGCTCTCCTCACCTTATGAGCCTCAGGAGGATCATGCGCTCACAGGACTCTGCTCACTGTTCCTGAATTTCCTGCGCAATAACCTAACTCCTACTTTTGCCTTTATATTCTACTCCAAACTTGCCTTTACTGGGAAATATTCGCGTTGGTTACCACTGAACTTTCGGTCTTTTGAGGCAGTGTATGTTCCATACTGAAGACTCACTGTTTCGTTTGTGGCAGGTGATTGTAGGAAACTTCGGTTGTAGCATGATCTAGTTTGGTAATAGGGTTAGTTCACTCGAGGTTGAATGAAGGTTAAATCAAGGTTGAAATGAGACAAGGTTTATTTAATTCAAGGTTAATCTAACTTAAGGGTAATCTAGGTCACAGCTAATCTAACACAAGGTTAATCTGACTCAAGATTAATCTAACTCAAGGTTAATCTAACTTGAGATTAATTTACCTCAAGGTTAATTCAAGTTTAATCTAACTGAAGTTTAATCTAATTTGGAATCCTAACCTAACCCATTCTAGTACCTAGATTAAACCTCCACAATACTCTAAAGCTAACCTAACTTCATAAGATAACCTCAAAATTGAAAGAAGTCCTGCATCCAATAAAAAGCTGCAAATATGGCGATTTAAAAGACGCGTTTTGGTACAGTATCCAGCAGAGAACTGTTAACTATTTGTCAATGTGGACATTCAAAGATATTTAAGCGATTTGGGTGGGCTACCGTTGGGTCGCCACACTCATTCATGAAAATTTTGTGGCCACAGGCCATTCTATGGCACCGTCGGTACCCCGTACACCCATGGCTATCGACAATACCTCGTGTGAACGGACAATACACGAAAAATACAAATATTTTGGGTAGACACGATTTCACGCGACAACGCCCTTTTACACAACTACCACTGAAATCGTTACACATTCACCCTGCAGCATGTCGATTGCAGCTGAAAAAATTCATTCAAGAAGGATCGTGTTATTTTTGTCCTTGTTAGTAGGATTACATGATCCATATATTTTTCTACACCAGATTAGGCTATTTGGAAAGTATATGAACATGATATTTTGAAATCTTCTTGATAGGAGGTAAATATTTCTCGATTCTATATTTTATTAATTTTTTATCGTTGCTTCTTTCACCCTGTAATAGTGTTCACAAGAATAATTAATGTTCATGAATATTGTTTACAAGAATAATAGTTTTCAGTAGAAAATGAAAGAAGTATAAACTTGACTCTAAGAAACTGAGTTAAAGATGCCTTAATTTGAAATAAACATGTAAAAATTATTTTTCTTTCATACTGAAGTGAAAACAGTCCTAGAATATCTCTCAAAAATATCATACATATTAAAATGAAAAATGTGAATTATATTTATCTTAATATATTTAACAAGATTGTCTCTATTTGAAAAAATACTTGCAATCAAAAAATCAAAATATTTGTGCAAATTTTCGAAATGGTAGTACACTTTAACTTTCTGAAAATGTTTGTATACGTACGGAAGAAAATATTTGTAATTTTATTTGCGAAGTATCATCAAAGATATCTTTGACAATAAGAAAGCAAGCTGAGATCCGTGAAGAGTAGAACATTCGTTGGTAGACATAATTTTGGACCAGCTGGTCTTGGACACCATAAAACAGAATTTGTCAACGATCCATTCGTCGTCGACTTTAGGAGCAACAAAGATTCCGGAGATTTCACGCCCATTACCATTGTCAATGGGCAGATGCCACGCAACAAAAGGATGCGAGTCACTCGCACCTTTCTGCGCATTCTTCTGAATCGACCTTAATATGTCAGATACCTTTTTGAAGGAAGGTGTTGCTACATATATACGATCAAGCTATAGCTATTTAGAATGGTACATTAACATATGCATTAATATATAATAAACTGTAAAATAGTAGGATAATAGCAAAGCAGGGATATGATAAAATAATAAAAGCAAAGCAGGGATATGATAAAATAATAACAGCAACGCAGGGACATGATAAGATAATGAAATAGTGAAAGTATACCGAGGTAGAATAGTAAAATAGTAAAATTGTAAAATAGTAAAATGATGAAACCGTAAAATGACAGGGCAGTTAATAGAGAAGAAGGAAGAGAGTCAAGATGGTAGCATAGTATAATGATAAAATGGTACAATAATCTAAATTGAAGAACAGTAACATAATAGAACAGTAATAATTCAAAAGAAATGGTAAAATAGTAACATGTTAGAACAATAGTAGAAAATCTACAATAGTAAAATGTTAGAATGGCAGAATGATAAAACAGTTACATAGCTAAATGAATAGCTAAGTAGTTTAATAGTTGAATAGTATATTGACCGAAAGACAGAATGATAGAATGGTAAAGCGGTAAAATGGTAGACAGATAAAATAGTAGAATGATAGAGTGGTAGAATGCTAGAATACTAGAATAGTCGAATAGTTAAACAGTTGGATAGTCGAGAAGTAGGAAAGTAGAAGAGTAGAATAGCGGAGGAGTAGAATTGTAAAAGGATAGGATGGTGGAAGAGTAGAATAGCAGAGCAGTAGAATAATGGAAGAGTAGAATAGTGGAAGAGTAGAATAGTGGAACAGTAGAACACTGGAAAAGTAGTACTGTACAATTATGAAAGAATAAATTAGTGAAATAGTAGAATAGTGGAACAGTAGAATAGTGGAGGAGTATAACAATAGAATAATAGAAGAGTAGAATAGTGGAACAATAGAACAGTAAAACAGTAGAACAGTGGAAGAGTAGCACTGTAGAATTGTGGAAGAGTAAATTAGTAGAATAGTAGAATAGTGGAACAGTAGAATAGTGAAAGAGTGGAATGGTGGAAGAGTAGAAGAGAAGAATAGTAGAAGACTAGAAGAGTAGAAGAGTAGAAGAGTAGAAGAGTAGAAGAGTAGAAGAGTAGAACAGTGGAAGAGTAGTACTGTAGAATTGTGGAAGAGTAAATTAGTAGAATAGTAGAATAGTGGAACAGTAGAATAGTGAAAGAGTGGAATGGTGGAAGAGTAGAAGAGTAGAAGAGTAGAAGAGTAGAAGAGTAGAAGAGTAGACGAGTAACAGAGTAGAAGAGTACACGAGTAGAAGAATAAAATGATAGAATAGTAGAGTAGTAGAATAGTAGAACAGTAGAGCAATCGAAGCGTAAAATTTTAGATCAGTAAAACAGAAAAATTCTAAAATTGCAAAATAGTAAAATACCAAAATAAACTAGTAAAACCTTAAACGCCCAATGACAACATAATGATCTATCCACACCCATCACTCCTAAATACAGAATCCCGTAAAATTAAAACCGCCAACGGAAATTTGACTGCGAAAAGACAAGGTAAGGATCGTCCCGACTTATAATCAAGTCATGGGCGGCGAATAACGTCGTCAAATAACCCGGACAAGTATCAGCGACAGGATAATCCTCGAGAGACACGAGGAACAGAACGAGGAGAGCGGATATTGTCTTAGGCGAGTTTCGAAGGCTTGACAGGGGGGCTCTAACTCTCCCTTCCCCATAAACGTATTCATGGCTGTTACAGAGGGTGCGATGGGTTGAACGTCACCGAATCGCCGTTGTCGATACGAAGCCTCGTACTCGGCTAATAAAGATTGATGAGCTTTAATTAAATGCTCGATAAAAACGGTGCGTGCCGTGGCGAACACGGGACAATGGTCGGTTAACGAGGCTTTTTAAATCGACCGCTGTCGATTACGAATCGTGACTCGTTCCACGAACGTTCGAACGCCACGTAAATCTTTGTTATGAGAAGGGTAAGAACGGTCTTATGTATGTTCACTTCAATATAGTCTTCTTAATATCACAAGGGGCTGGAACTTGCGATCTTCCCGGTGTAATTTGTGAGATTTAGAAATCTTCAAATTTTTTATGGTACATCTTTAAATTACCAAGTGGTAATTTCTTTGGTTCATAATCTACAAACTAAGTTTCAAACTTTCAAGTTGCAAAATTTCCAGGTAAACTAAATTCTCAAGTTTTTACATTTTCCAAATTATCAACCCCCCAATTTCCACTTTCCCAATTTCCCAAATTTCCAAATTCTCAAACCCCCAAATTTCCACTTTCCCAATTTCCCAAATTTCCAAATTTTCAAACCCTCAAATTCCCGTTTTCCCAATTTCCCAAATTTCCAAATTTTCAACCCCCAAATTTCCAAATGTCCAACTCTCCAAATTACTAAACTTGCAAACGTCCAACTCCCCAACTCCCCAAATTCCCAAATGTCCGAATTCCCAGACTCGAAATTTCTAGTAATGGAAATTTTATAGTATCGATATCGCCAAGGGTGTGTTTCGCTGGCTCTATTGAACGCTCCTGCAAACAGATTCTAACTGTCAACGATATATTTGGCTTAATATCACTTTCAACCCTCTTTTCGTGTCTCATTTATGTTACCGTTGTCGTTTCGCATTATCTCCGATGACTTTGTACATTGTACATCTCTGCTAATCGATGAATCAGTCTTCCAATTATGCTCTCTATTCCACGTCCACACTGTATTTTACGTATCATAACAGTTAATTAATAGTAACAGCAAACGTTGCTAATCATTGCATCAACTTTTAAAATTACTCAAATTTCAAACAATTTCTTAGTCGAAACAGAAATTCACTTTTGTAACTTTTTGTATAATAAAGAAATGCATTTTGTTAATTGCTACATTAATTTGTATCTCGTTAACTGTATTTAAAAAAAAATTATTTATTTATGTAATATATATAAAACCGCCCCTTATACGAAAAATGACTATCTTAAATAAAGCACTTTACACACAATAATATAAATATTTAGCTTATCTAGTCAATTTAACTTTATCAAAATTATTTAACATATTAATATTAATTTTTAGTATGTGGTGAATATATCATTATTTAAAGAACCACCTATTTGAAATAAAATAAAGATTACTTCCTATGAAATAATTATTTGAAATTTCAAGATTTAAGTCTTCTCGAAATTCGTACTGATTTTCTATCAAAATAAATAATTAATGTATATTCGATGATATAAATATTAATAATAAATTGTGTGTGCACTGTACTGCTAAATAAAAAATGTCCAATGGTGGTTCAAGTAATAAAGAATTGAACCCCATGTAAGCATACAAATACGCAGCCACACGCTTTGAATGTATTCATATGTTAATGATGATCGTCCACCATCGGATCTCTGATTCTAATATCGACTAACGTAATCCAGGCTTAGCCTACACTCATTTTCTCTCCCTTTCCCTCCATTTTGGCTAGTTTAGAGCTCGGGTCTCGCCTCTATGACAAGTATATTACTCGCTGCGTTTATATCAATTAGCTTCTGACGTTTCGGGGGTGTGTGCTCGACCCGTCGGCTAAAAGGGTGGCCAAACTGGCTGCACCGATGAACACACCTCGAAAACTAACCTCTTCTTTACTAACCCCCCTCATTTTTCTTATTTTCTTATCTTCTTACGATGTTCAATACAATTAATAACACTCTCCTTCTACAATTTGTAATACTTTTATTTTTTTCGTTATGTCTGAAACAATTTTATTTTTATTTTTCTACAATTTACAATTGCTTTGAAAAGTAGATGTTGCATTTGGATATTACAAATATTGTATTTGAACATTACAAACATTATGAATATTAAAATTAAACATTATAAACATTACGAATGTTAAACTTAATAATGCACCTTGTCAACCCTTGCACCCCTATGTCAACTGTGGCTCGACACCACATTTCTCTTGAATTTTATAAATAATTAAAATAAATAGATTGTTTGATTTACTACTTGTAAACGAAAAATATATTTGCCACATTCTCCCCACTGTTGCAATTTTGACAACCCCTCTTCTGATTTATTTTATAAATTAAGAAATAGGTAAAAGAAATGAAGTGTTAAATATATTTTAGTTAATAACTATATTAATAATACAATTTATTATGTAATAATATCAGGTAAAAGATAAAGCGTACGCTAAAGAAACACGTGAATGACAAGTTGTCAGAGAAGAAATCGAACCATCGATCTCGATTTTCTCGGTGGGAAAGTGGAGGGGTAGTTTTCGAAAAAAAAGGGGGCAGAATAGCACGAGGTCCGGAAAAGTGGCGGAAACACGGGACACGCCTCGTCGTTGTAAAAATCGCCGTATTCTCGCGTGGTCGTAGAAATCGGTGGTCCCGAAAGATCCTCCCTTTTTCTACCCCCTCGTGTCTCGCACCATTACGACGCTTTAAATGGATTTAAACGACCATGCCGGTGACAATGCCGACGACACGCAACCGACGACTCGCAACATTCACCAGCTGGCCGACGATTTTTGATTTATCGTCCGTCCTGACTTTTGCCCCTTCGGGCTTCACCGAAGGGTCCTGAAGAGTGACAGGATCGTCCTGAGTACACAGCTTCCTGTTTCGGAATAGTACTCGATATCGAAGTGGTATCTTGCGAATTTCTCTTCACATTCGAGCATATTTTTTTTCGAAATTATTTGCATTTGTATACATTTGTATGCATTTAGTGGTTGGAACATTTGTGGATGTCGTTGGTTCCAGTTTTTGGGTTGGTAATACAAAATTAGTTGAGAATTTGTATCAATATTTGTTGAGATTAGTTTTAAGAATTTGGAATGTGGGAATTTACACTAAATATTTTGTAAAATAACGTGAAATATTGCTCGATACTTTGTACGAAATAAATTGCAAAATGTTCCCATCATACTTTCATGGTTCCTCTGCCCCGTTACTGCAATATTTCGAAGGGGTTGTTCAAAACAGCCCCCCGTGCGTCTTTGTTTTCTCGGAAGAAGGAGAATCGATCGACGGAAAAGGGAGACATCGATAAAACCCGAGACGACTTTTTCGGGGTGAACGACAAGGGGGTTGCACTTTTCCAAATGAAAACATAAAACTGCTTGTTGTCGATTTGCTGCTCCGTCGGCCACGTGATTCCCTTTGCGAATCCGGCAAATTAACATCGGATCGTACGGAAATCGCGGTGAACCGCTGTTAAAACTCTCCTTTAAAATCCCTCTTTAAAATCGTGTTGCCATCCTGTCACGTTATCGGTTAGCAGGGGTGCATTTTGGGGTGGTCGCGTGCACCCTCTTTTCACGTTCCGTGATTTCCATTGCTAAACTTGAAACTGATACTATTCATGCTTCGTTGATATTTCATCAAGTAGGTATTTTAGAAAGCAGGATAATATTATCGAAATTATTTTAAGGGTTGTTTTCTACTAGGGATATTTTTGTATTCAGTTTCATTTTTAGTCGCTTATGAATTGTTGACAATCGTAGAAATAGAGAGGGCTGTAAGAAATGGAAAATTATTTGTTCATGTATTAAAATTTATTCATTCAATTTTATTGATTAATTATTTATGTTCATGATTAATTGGTTATATTTATTGATTAATGAGCTATTAATGATTAATGTAGTTCATATTTATTGATCGATGAATTATCAATGATTAATTGTCTATATTTATTGATTGATGAATTATCAATGATTAGTTGTGTATATTTATTGATTGATAAATTGTCAATAATTAATTGTCTATGTTTATTGATTGGTGATTTATCAATGATTAATTATCTATATTTATCGATTGGTGAATTATCAATGATTAATTGTCTATATTTATTGATTGATAAATAGTCAATAATTATTGATCGATGAATGATCAATGATTAATTGTTTATATTCATTGCTTGATGAATTATTTATATTTATTCATGTGTTATTGCCTGATTTGAATGTACGTGAAAAATTGTAAAATTATAAAATTGAAAAATGTGCAAGAATAGGAATAGAAGGACCATTCGAAAGCAATTGAATAATATCCCAATTCTACTTATCCAAATGTGAGCCATCGAGTTGTCAATTTTATCAGAGTAGCAACGTAACCGACAATGCGTAAATTTTCCGCGTTTAAATGGCATTTCCTTCGAAAATCACCGCTTTTCAGGATGCACCCTGTCTCTCCCTATAAACCACGGACAATACCATAGGGCATACCGCTGATCACAATGGGAAACATCCGGCCAATTGTCGCGCCTACCATGGACCATAGCTGAACCATGTAATTGTGGTCATGTTAGGGGTCGTTTGTAGCCGTGTGCCAGTGACGTGCACGCCTCTTTCTTCGAAAACGATGTCGAATTTTACCTGACACATCGGGATGTACCAGAAGTCATGCAAGATAAAGTGCACATCCCTTTTTATTATTTTCATCCCTATTTTACCATTTTTATTTTTATTTCAATGGGGACATTCAGAGAACGTTCGCTTAATTTTAAATTTGAAAAATTATTTCGAAAACGTAAATCACTTTGCAAATTATTAAAATCGCGATACAAGTATTAATGTACACATTAAAATTTCTTTTCCCATAAAATACAATATTTACCCGAAAAATTAATTTACCCCCGTATTAAAGTTCGTGGGAGTTCGCGCGAAAGAATATTTGAAGTTCGTTCAATTAATTGATGACTGGAGTTGGAAAAAGTCGAATTTGTCCGAGGAGAGGAAATGATGATTTGCACCACGTCCGCTGGTTTCGAGACAATGGATGGATATAGGACGAACTTCCATGTTGGCTATTACGTAGCTTCCGGTAACATAAACTAGCACTTTACCGGCATAACGCTGACACCGCGTGTTTAGGTTGGATCCTCGTGAAAGAACTCGACTCCAAATATCCGGTTAATATTTTGCTGATTATTCTCTTCCATATTATACAACTGAATTTAATAATAAATGTGCTACTTGCTGTTATTTCATCTAATGTTAAAATTTTGTTAAAATTATTTCATGAATTAGTCGAAGACGGATTATTTAGTCGTTTGATATTCATCGAATATTAAGAAACATCTGATATGTTTATGAATATAATTTTTTTTTAAACATTCTATTAAATACTTCATTTTATAGTTTCATTCATGAAGCATGATTATCGTAAAGAGAATTGATAGGACAGTTTTATTTTGCTTGCGAGTTCGTTTTACGTTTGTCGGAAGTTTTCACCGTCGGCTTCTGAACGAGATCTTAAAACGTTTCACGCTCGATGAAAGCAGCTCCTTAACGTTTAATTAGTTACGACAGGAACTTGCATTCATTCTGTGAAATGCGCCTGTTGCATTCTGCAAACGATTTATAGTCAAAGCACGAAATTTAATGGTGGTTCAAAGTTTCAAATTATTTGTCAAAAGGGGGTTGCAAAAATAAATATTTCAATTAGGAGAAGAAAGTATTTTGAAAATTTCGGAATGAAGATTTTTATTCGTGACAATTTTCTTTTATTCCATCAATTTGATCTTTTGATTTAAAAAAAATAAAATCTTTCTTTTCATCTGCAAGAGACAACTTTTAAAGACACAAATATACACTTCAATTTATAAAATTTCTATTATATTTATAACAATAAATGTGTTATCAAATTAAATATAAGACATTAATATAACTTTCAATTTACAAATGTTTGTGATTATTTTTCAAATAAGATTTCAGAATTCTCCGGAAAGATGTTAAATGTTATAAAAACGATTTAATCGTCGCCGATCTCTATTTTTACCGATACACGAATTTCGTTCGTTTCAAAAATAGTTGTGATCAATGTAGAACCATCGAGGAAACTGGAACGAGAAAATAAAAGACGCGGTTGCAAGAAAATCGTGTCTCGACGGTAATGCTATTAACGATATCACTGTTGGACCGATGCCAATCGATGTGACCGTCACACAAATACGTCACAACAAAATTTCAGTCGATTTTCGTACGTCACACGATATTTTTACCATTTTTGCTTACTCGAAACGACTAGTTTTCTTTCATTGTTGCTTTAAACTTCAAACCAACGCCCAAACAGACATTTCTTATCCCTCTGATTTGAATATATTTTTAAACCTGTCTTTGACTTTATTTTTATTTTATTTATTTATTTTGTTATTTTCTTTTATTACATTTATACTTGATATATATCCACTTAAACTTGTATTTTTTGTTTGAATTCAAGAAAACGTGTGTGGTGCGTTTCATTTTATTTTAGGTTATGAACATTTCATTTTCTTTAAGTTATTCGTTAGAATATAATTACATTGTATATGTGTAGTACAAAATATTATACTGTATAATGAGAATGCAGTATATAAATGTTATAAAATATATAATAATGTATGTGTAAAATGTAAAAAGTAGTACTCTCTAAATTCATAACCTCAAAAGGGGTTGTTTCCTAACATGTTACAACTTTAAATGTATGTTACAAAAATGTTATTGTCAAGAAGAAGAACAATTTTTATATTACAAGATTTTCCAACAAACTTATGTACTTCATTATGACATCATTTGATAAATAAATTGAACACAGCATATTTTCTCTGAATTATTAGAAAGCAACATACCTTAAAATATTAACTTTCAAAACTTCTTTAAGAATTTCTTTAATTATTGCGAACTATAAAAATTTGAAAGCGGCGTATTATGAGAACGAAAAGAAATCCAAGTAAATGTCACAATAAACTAGTAAAAGTGTCAGAAATTGGTGGTCAAAGTGTCGATTACCAAGAGTCCTCAGCCCTTGCTGCTTCCCTCCTGGTTCCGCTGATTCTACCCTTATTTTTTGTGTCCACAACCCCTGAAAAGAGGGGTGTGCTTCGCTGGGTCGTAGCCTCGCTATCGACCACTGTCGCGAAAGCCACGCCTTTGCCCAGGTGAACATTCAGGGCTGTTACCACCCCTCGGTGCACCCCTCGTGCGCACACATGTGCACCCATGTACATCGATGCACGAAGTTGAAACACCGGAGGTAATTTAAGACGATCATCTTCACCGATTTATGTATGTTCACACGTACTCTCTAATCATCTTACAATTCTTTTAATTATTCAATTCTAGCTGTTGGTAAATTTAAAGAGGAGTATTCAATGTTTATGTCTCATTTGAGGAAATAGAGTTTCTTAAATAGAGGGTAGTTTATGTAATTTACTAGGAAAGGGTTGTTATATGAAATAGTATTAAATATTGGGTATTTGCCGTTTTTGTAGGGAATTAGGACATTTTGGGATTTGAGGACTTTTGGGTTTGGGGATTTTAGGACATTAGAATTTGGGGATTTGGAAATTTTTGAATTTGGGAACTTTGAAATTAGGAAACTTTGGGATTTGGGAAATTTGGAATTTGGGACTTTGGGATTTGGGGACTCTGGGACTTTGGGACTTTGAGATTTGGAGACTTTGGAATTTGGGGACTTTGAAATTAGAAAATTTCCGGATTTAGGGAGGTTGGAATTTGGGACTTTGGGATTTGGGGACTCTGGGACTTTGGGACTTTCAGATTTGGAGACTTTGGAATTTGGGAACTTTGAAATTAGAAAATTTCGGGATTTGGGAAGTTTGGGATTTGGGGACTCTGGGACTTTGGGACTTTGAGATTTGGAGACTTTGGAATTTGGGGACTTTGAAATTAGAAAATTTCCCAGATTTGGGACTTTGCGATTTGGGGACAGTGGGATTTGGGGAGTTTGGAATTTAGCAACCTTGGAATTTGGTGATTTGGAGATTTGAGGACTTTGGAATTTGGAGATTTAAGGATTTGATGAGTTTGAGATTCGGGGATTTCAAGTCTTACGTCCTCAGGAATTTGGGGATCTTGGAATTTAGGATTAATAATAATTAAGGACTTTGGAATTTGGGGTACCCAGAATATCAGAATCTAGGAATTTGGGGTCTACAAAGGTTTAAAAATTTGGAAATCTACGAATCTGCAAATGGAAATGTAGAAATTTAGTATGAGAATTTTGGAACTTGGAAATTTGGGAAGTTTAGATATTTCTATTGAAAGTAAGTGCACATAGCATCCGAGTACTTTCATGGGTTTCCACGGAGGTCCTCGCGTTCATACACTGTTTGCGTTTAACAGGCTTATTCATGGAACACCGAGCCCCGCATTGTGTCTCAATTCGGGTAAACGTTGGCTTACGAACAGCCATGGTGTTCGTCGGGTACCCAAAGCCCCGTTCGAGAAATGTTTGGACGAAATTGAGCGGCAAATCAATGCATGCACTAACGCCCGACTTGAATGTCGTGTTTTCACGAATTTCCAGCGCATTGCAATCCCGTAGGATAATCTCGACTAACCTCTATGAGCTTTACGACAGTTTTAATTCTCTGCCATGATCCTTTTCCCTTCGGCTTTTACGGAATTCTATTATACCTTCAGGGAAAATATGCAACTCTCCTTCCTACTGTTTGTTGTGCACAATCATTTACATCTTTTATTGTTCATTTAATATTGGAGATAAGATTGCATTTAAATATGTACATTATAGGTTTGTATTACCTTTGAAAATATATTGCAACATGTGTTTAGAAAATCATTTCTAGTAATACCTTTTAACCTGTTCACAACGTTGCAAATATTGTTTATGAACAATATAAATTAATAACTATTTATGAAATTGTTTGTAGTAATTCTTTTTATCTTGTTCAATTAATAACATTGAAAAATATATTATAAATGAATTATAACCATTTTATAAAATTGTTTGTAATACTGCCTTACACCTTGATGAATAAATACCGTTGAAAATATATTGTAAATATATTACAAATTATTTATAAAATTGTTTAGAATAATATCTCTTGTCTTATTCAATTAACAACATTGCACAGGTATCATGAATATATTAAATTCTTTTTAAAAAATTGTTTACAATAATATCTCTAATTTTATTCAATTAACAACATTGCAAATGTATCATGAATATATTAAATTCTTTTTAAAAAGTTGTTTATAATAATATCTCTAATTTTATTCAATTAACAATATTGTTAATGTAACATGAATATATTAAATTCTTTTTAAAAAATTGTTTACAATAATATCTCTAATTTTATTCAATTAACAATATTGTTAATGTAACATGAATATATTAAATTCTTTTTAAAAAATTGTTTACAATAATATCTCTAATTTTATTCAATTAACAACATTGCAAATGTATCATGAATATATTAAATTCTTTTTAAAAAGTTGTTTATAATAATATCTCTAATTTTATTCAATTAACAATATTGTTAATGTAACATGAATATATTAAATTCTTTTTAAAAAATTGTTTACAATAATATCTCTAATTTTATTCAATTAACAATATTGTTAATGTAACATGAATATATTAAATTCTCTTTGTGCAAAATTCTTTATGGAGTCTGTTTTTAATAACATGTCCTATCATAAATTTTCAGTAACATCAAATAAAAGAAGGAAAGGGAGAGAATAGATAGGGAAACAGGAAACGGGATAAAATCGCGGGAAAAAGGAGCTCGTCACCGATTCCCAAACATTTTGGTGATCGACATTGGTGTTGTATCGGCGTAACTATCGGTTAATGGGTGGAACGCGTGTGCGTCCCATTGTCACGGGACTAAATAACCCCCAAAGGGCGTGGGAGGGTTGGTGGCCGCGAAATTAGGGTGTTCCGACTGCTGATCGGTCGCGTACCGCTCGACATAGCCTTTTAATCGTGATTACCGGTAGCCTTAAATCACACGCGATCCTGATACTCTTATTAGGGACCATTTACAAGTGTATCCTTAGAATACTGAATGTCTTTATCTTGTAAAATTTTTGTTTCCATATT
Source organism: Megachile lagopoda (assembly GCA_036983795.1). Lineage (NCBI taxonomy): Eukaryota > Metazoa > Arthropoda > Insecta > Hymenoptera > Megachilidae > Megachile > Megachile lagopoda. The sequence goes on from CM072794.1 coordinate 4,823,139, forward strand.
TCGGAATTTAGATTTCTGGCCTTTTGATTTTTGAATTTAGTTTACTAGTTTATTTATGAATTGGGGAGTTTCTGTATGAATGTGTTTGTAAATTTGTAGATTGTAAGATTTGTAGATTGTGAGATTTGTAAATTTGTAGGTTATGACATTTGTAAATTTGTGAATTTGTAGGTTATGGCATTTGTAAATTTATAAATTTGTAAATTCTGAAACTTGTAAATTGTGAAATTTGTAAATTATTAAATTTTCAAATTTGCTAACTAGCAATTTCCCAAAATATACATTATATATTGTATCATATAATCCATATAGTATTGATGTACTGTATTATATATCAGTATTAAAGTGTAAAAAAACAGATAGGTGTACCAGAAAAATATATCGATTTTCCCGTCTTAGGATCAAATAAGAGCAAGCTGCAAAACGTTTTCCTTTTCACTCGAGATCAAGAGGGAAAAATTGTATCAGATCCTACTAAAAGAGATACGTTTTTTCAGTCCTTTAATCTCGACTACTTTACACCATGGAAGAAGGGTCCTCACCCTCTTAAACGTTTCCTGGTTTCGCGACTAAATCTGCTTAAACGGGACAGAAAGAAGCTGTTACAACTTTTTTCCGTTCTTTCTCCTATCTTTTTCTATCTTTGCTCACTGTGATTTATATGACCATTTTCTATGGGGGTTGATTGGACGATGGTGAAATTTTACATTTTTATATTTTTATAATTTGAAACATTTTTGAAGTTCTAGATCTTTCAAATTTTTGGAGCTGTCAAATTTTCGAATTTTTAGGTTTCGAATTATTCAATTTGTTAGATTTCCAAATTTTCAAGTTCCTAAATTTAAAAATTCCAAATTTCTATGTTATCAAATCTCTAAATCATCAAATTTCTACGCTCTCACATTTCCAAATTTCGAAATTATTTAGAAATTTACAAATTATTTAATTTCTATATCTCCAAATTCCCAAATTATCAAATTTCGATATGTCCAAATTTCCAAATGATCAAATTTCTAAAGGTCCTAATTTCCAAATGATCAAAGTCAAAGTCCAAATTCCTAAATCTGCTAATTTTACAACTTCATATTTCGCAAATAATCAAATTTCAACATTTCTCCATTTTCCCTTTCCATGTCTTTAATTCCCATATCGATATTTATGATCGAACAAACGCTCCTTCTTTTCGGAAGCAAAAGACCAACATGTTTGCCAGAGACGCGTGCACGAAATGGTTAAACACGCGTTAAACAAACAAAAGTTCGTTTAAACGGCAGTTAACAGGCTGTTAGTCACAGTTAAGTGATCAAACACCGACACCTAATATCTGTGGTCACCCTCTCTCGATTATTATATGACGGGGGTTGAAGTTCACAAGCAACGTTTCACTTACCACATTATAAATTCATTTGTCTTTAACTTCAATTTTATTTAAACCTTCATAAATGTAACTTTAGTCTACATTAATTATGTAGGTTTAAATAATTATTTCAATTTTATTTAAACCTTGATAACTCCATTTTTATCTTAATTTCAATTTTACAACCTCAATTTTATTTAAACCTTGATCATCGTAATGTCATTATAATTTCAATTTTATTTAAACCTTGCTTAACATCAGTTTATTTAAACCTAGTTTAACATCATTTTATTTAAACCTTCAAAACCATAATTTTATTCTAATTCCAATTTCTCAATTTCAATTTTATTTAAACCTTGCTTAACATCAGTTTATTTATATCTTGTTTAACATCATTTTATTTAAACCTTCAAAACCATAATTTTATCCTAATTTCAATTTCTCAATTTCAATTTTATTTAAACCTTGCTTAACATCATTTTATTTAAACCTAGTTTAACATCATTTTATTTAAACCTTCAAAACCATAATTGTATCTTAACGTCAATTTTATTTGACCTCTTTAACAGCTTCATAAAAATCGTTTCTTCATAACAATGATGTCAATTCTAACTTTGATTGTAATTGAAACGATTCTACGAAACTGCTCTAAAAAAGCTGAAAGTTCTTCGAAAAATGTAGCAAGCATATTCTCCTTTATTACACTTCCTTCGTTAACTTCGTTTCTTGCAATTCTTGCATCTCGAGTGGCCATAACGAGTCTCGGGCGAAGAAATACGCTGGCACTTCCGGTGGTCGGTCGCCATACAGGAAGAAAGGATAATCGCGATGGTGGTTCGCAGTGAAAAACGAATTAGTTTTCCGTACGGGGCTTTATTGATTAAGTAATCTTAATACATCGCTGAGCCGCAATGTACCATAAAGAGAGCGGAACCGGAAACGATTCATTCTTACCGGGGAATATGCTTTGTCGGTGGTCGCTCGTCGCTACGAATTTCTGCTTTGATTAATCTTTACCCCCTTTACCATTCCCTTATATCTTCTCCAGCCACGAGCTTCTTCTTTTTTTTTCCTATCTTTCTGTCCGCAAAGAGTTATCATCTCGAGCGATGCACATTTTCTGGCCGTCTTCCAATATCTGTGTACAATCTTTTCTTCAACAATTCCATGCTTGTGCAGATTTATCGGATTTTTGCGACAGAATTTTTATTTCGTTGTTATTTAAAATTTTAATTTAACTTAAAAGATCCACGTTGTAGGATTTTGTGTTAACTAAAAAATTAACATTGCACGAATTTTTTTTAACTAAATGCAAAAAATTAACACTGTAAGAATTTTTATTAACTTAACGAAAAAAATCAACATAATTTGTGTTGACTGAACTTAAAAAAATCGACATTATTAGATCACAACATTTGAAATATTTATGTTTATAATACTTTTCTACATTATTTATTCGTACAAAATAGACTTTTGGTATTAATCCTAACCTATAATGTTTTACGCAGTTGCGTCATGCACAAATGACTAATTATTGCTACAATGTTAAAACAAATAAAGAAGCTTGAAATGTTAGACACATTTGCACTTAAAGATTCTTGATTGTGTAGATTACAATTAGAATTGAACACAAAATTCTATTACAATGAAAATATGAGTATAGTTTGTTATATTCGAACTGTAGAGTGCGTCACGAGCGTCACACGATATTACAGAGGTTAAGATATTAAGAGGTACTTGTATTGTTGTATTTGTTCTTTATTTTAATGAAGTTAATTACTCAATAAATGAGTAAATTTATATTTTTACTAAATAAAGAATTTGTTAAATATTTTCGATGTCCACCGAATAATTACGATGAAAATTGTAATAGTGTAAGCATTCGAGCAGCTTCGAATCGGTTGTCGGACCATTCAGCGTTCGTAAACTCTTTTCAAACTCCTAACAACACAATGAACTGCCGATCAGAAAGTTTTCGGGATTGAAAAACTTTCGCCGAAATTCTTTCTTCCCCTCGGTGGTCGAAGTTGGACGGACATTCAGATTTCCGTCGGACGCAACCGAGAGAATCCTGATCGAACACTAAACGTGCCTTTCAAACGATCTTTGAGCAAAAACTTTCCTTCCTTTCCATCGTGAGCTAATTCTCTGTATTATTATGCCATTATTAACTGTGTTAATTAATTTGGTACAATTTTAACATTTAAGTTTATCGTTGTAAATTTTCAGATAGTAACAAAATTTAAGACTATCGAGAAATAAATTAAGACAGGTTAATCAAACGAGAAATAAGTTAAGTCCCTAACTTAACTCTCAAAATTCCCCAATTCCCTAATTTCCCAATTCCCCAATTCCCCAATTCCCCAATTCTCCAATTTCTCAATTCCCCAAATTCCAAATCCCAAATTTCCAATTCTCAAATTCCCCGAATTCCTAAATTCCCCAACTCCCTAATTCCCGACTCCCAAATTCCCCAACTCCTAAATTCCCCGACTCCTTAATTCCCGACTCACTAATCCCCCAACTCCCCAATTCCCCAAATTCCAAATCCCAAATTTCCAATTCTCCAATTCCCCAATTCTCTAATTCTCAAATTCCCCGAATTCCTAAATTCCCCAACTCCCTAATTCCCGACTCCCAAATTCCCCAACTCCCCAATTTCCCAAATTTCCAATTCTCTATATCCCAAATTTCCCGAATTCCTATATCCCCCAAGTCCCTAATTCCCGTCTCCCAAATTCCTCAAATCCTAAATTTTCCAACTCCCTAATTTCCGACTCTCAAATTCCCCAACTCCCTAATTCCCCAATTCCCTAATTCCCAACTCCCTAATTCCCAACTCCCTAATTCCCGACTCCCTAATGGCCCAACTCCTAAATTCCCAAATTCCTAAATTCTCGAACCCCAATAATTGAACAAGGAATACAATTTTTGTAGCAGAAAATGTTCAGAGCAATCACAATTGCAGATATGAAGTAAAATTTATTTCGATAAGCGTGGAGAGTTTCGTATGTACAGAAGTACTTGATGGTTTTATAGCAACGAAAACACGAGTGAATAAACTCTGAACAAGCAATTGATCAAATGGATGCAATGTCTATAGTTAGTCAAGTTTGAAAGTTGATGCTGGGAGTTGAACAGTTGCATACATTATGGCTGCAATGCATGAAACCGTTTGATTTAATGCATGTCCGACAAACCTAGCATGTTTCCCTCTAATATCCTTCATCTTGAAAAAGGATTAATTGGATTAACCTTTTCGTATTCAGAAATGGATGCAATTACATCAATGACTATTACAAACATCGGTTATTGTAACTAAATATAAATATTTTTATAAATATTATTTTTACTCTTTTATTGCTTTCAAATATTTTTCTATTTGCTGAGTTCTTTTTATATTATTTTTCTATTATTATTCTACTATTTTTATAGAAACAATTTACTGCCATTTTTACGGTGATAATTATTAGTATTTTCACTCTTATATTTATTATTTGTAAACCTCTTTCTTTAATAACACATTACTTATGTTTCAAACTATTTATATTTCAAGTTTAATTTATTACTTATTGTATTTGTACTATTGTACTATATTATATTATACATGTTGCATTATATTGTTATAAAATAATAACAGTAATTTATGAGGAGGTATAAAATTTGAGATTGAGTGAAGAAGATACAGACTGAAAAAGCGCACCCGCGTCGACGAATCGATATCAATTAGGATGCGTCTTCCGGTCACGTGTCTTTGCACCCCCGTATATTGTTGGCACGTGTCCTACTGTGACTTTTAAAAAACGTTGATAAAGAGGGAACGTCGTTTCCGGTTCCGACGCCAATCCACAGACAATAGAATCGACTCTGCGATTCAACTGGATCACACGACCCTAAGGGTTATCAAAAAATGGAACGCATTCCTCGTGCGCTCTTTTCTGTAACTCATTATCCACTTCCTTTTATCACCGTTACATTACTTTCCACGAACAGATACTCAATAAATATTGTATTGTATAGATACCCAGTGAATATTCTATTAAAACACACATTTTTGTTATGTACCTCATGTGCTCATTTATAGAAACCTAACCTAAAAATCTTCGATACTCTTATGGATAATTGAGATTATTAATTATTGATTTATCGAACAGATTAAATTATAAAACATGTTCAATGATTCAGTAATTGTGTAACACTTAACATCTTTAATTTTGTATGATACTTCACATCCTTAATATTTCATTAATTAATTGTTACATTGTTGATTATTGCCACATGTAATTAACAATGGTTTTAGCGTATCATTACCATCATTTCTTGAATAATGTTAGTCCCAGAATGTCTTTTTTTATAACAATCAATATTGAAACAAGGTCAGCAATTTTTTAAATATTTTAATTAAAACATTATAGTGTCACACTGTAAATTTACATCTACTATATTCATCAATATTATCGTTTCTATTATATTTATTATCGTTTTTATTTACCTATATTTGTGCTATCGCATTTATAGAAGAGATCACGGTAAAATACACTTGAACAAGGGTTGGTCCAATCATGAAACACAGAAGTATAACGCACGCAAGGTTAGAGGGTTAAAAGAGTCCACGCAAACATCTCATACATTACGCAGAATATCCACCCCACGGAAACCAGCCAATAAAACACCCCCGGAACATGGGCACCGTCCACTCACCCCCGTAACTGCATTGTCGAACTTTTTTCGTTTTTTTTCCTCTCTCTCCCCCCTCTTTCTTCTGTGCTCGTCGTTGTCCATCCACTTTCTATTTTTTTCTTTCTTGCTTCTCGAAGTGCGTGTACACCCCCTCGATTACATTCGGAAATATTAGGGGACGTCCCGTCGTTCGACAAACTATCAATTTATTTTCTTCTACCATTGATTGGGACTTCGTGACGTTACTGGACCCTACAGTTTGCTCGAGTTTCTCCTTCCTTTTCTTTGGTAGTTTTCTTCGATGTCCGTTCGAGGTGCTCTTGGATTTGATATTCTTTTCAGATGCTCTTGAATTTGGTGTTCTTTTGAGATGCTCTTGCGTTTGGTGTCCTTTTGAGATGATGTTCGTTTCAGAGATTCCAATTTGATCCCTCATATGGGTTTGGGTAAATTCTCAAGACTTCTAATCCTAAATCCTAAGGTTCCTAATCCTAAATCCCATGTCTCACATTCCCCAAGTCTGAAATTCGCGAAGTCCCAATTTCTCAGCTCCCAAATTCCCGATTTCTTGACTTTCAAATTCTCAAATTTCCATATCCTAAATTCTGAAATTCCAAATTCTCAAGTTCTCAAATCTTCAAATACCAAATTACCCAATTCCACTATTCTCCCATTCCCCCATTTCCCAATTCTCCAATTCCCCGAATTCCTAAATTCCCCAACTCCCTAATTAGCGACTCCCAAATTCCCCAACTCTCTAATTCCCCAACTCCCTAATTCCCGACTCCCAAATTCCCCAACTCCCTAATTTCCGACTCCCAAATTCCCAACTCCCAAATTCCCCAACTCTCTAATTCCCCAACTCCCTAATTCCCGACTCCCAAATTCCCCAACTCCCTAATTTCCGACTCCCAAATTCCCCGACTCCCTAATTTCCGACTCCCAAATTCCCCAACTCCTAAATTCCGACTCCCAAATTCCCCAACTCTCTAATTCCCGACTTCCTAATTCCCCAACTCTCTAATTCCCGACTTCCTAATTCCCGACTCCCTAATTTCCAACTTCCAAATTCCCCAACTCCCTAATTCCCGACTTCCAAATTCCCCAACTCCCTAATTCCCGACTCCCAAATTCCCCAACTCCCTAATTTCCGACTCCCAAATTCCCCAACTCCCTAATTCCCGACTCCCAAATTCCCCAACTCCCTAATTTCCGACTCCCAAATTCCCTAGCTCCTAAATCCCGACTCCCAAATTCCCCAACTCCCTAATTTCCGACTCCCAAATTCCCTAGCTCCTTATTCCCGACTTCCAAATTCCCCAACTCCCTAATTTTCGCCTCCCAAATTCCCCAACTCCTAAATTCCGACTCCCAAATTCCCCAACTCTCTAATTCCCGACTTCCTAATTCCCTACTCCCTAATTTCCAACTTCAAAATTCCCCAACTCCCTAATTCCCGATTCCCAAATTCCCCAACTCCTAAATTCCTAAATTCCCAACCCCCAACTTCTCAAATCCTCCAATCCCAAACCCCAAATCTGAGAAACTATTGAGAATTTCTGTACATCCCCAACGATCACGTTGAACGAGGTGACCGGAAGCGTAAGTAGAGTGTCCAAGTAGTCCGTGGGTGTCGAATCGAACGAGAGGTAACCGAGTCGAAATCTCCGTAGATTAGAGCCGGTCATATAAATCATGGCCAGCTTAGCGACGCTGGTGAATGTTATCTCGCGCTTCCGGTTCGACGCACCGACGTTTCGCGCACGAGAATATTCGTCCAGGGGTGATTTCGTTTTATACAAGGACCAAGGCACAAAGCATATGCTGCCCGCTGTCCACTCCATTTACTTCGCTACGTCATCTCTCTCGTTACACCCTGGCCTCGGGGAAGATAACTACCCACGAAAAGGGATCGACAGATAGGGATGAAGATACACCACGAATCGTTGCTCCAAATATCCTATCTATCTGGTCATTCCCTATTCTACAGACTTTTACTATAATACAACTTTTCATCTGCCTTTGCATTTTCTGGGGACTTTAACGACTTCTTTCTTTTGGGAACGATTTTTGTCTCGTCTGTTTTGAAAGAAAAAATATTTTATTATACTACATTTCATTTACTGATATATTGTATGTGGACATGTATCAAGTTTGAACTTTAGTGGAATAGCTTTTAATTAGATTTTTACTGTTGTGAGTCTTCTTTGACTTTTTTCTTTTAGGAACAATTTTTGTCTCGTCTGTTTTGAAAGAAGAAATATTTTATTCTACTTCATTTTCTTTACATTAATATGTTGTACGAGGACATCAAACTTGAATTTTAGTGCAATGGCTTTGAATTAATTTTCTATTTTGTATGTTCTTGTTTTAGGTGTATTTTATAAACAATTTTGATATTGTTCAAAGAAAATTGTTATATATAAATAAAGTGAAATTCATCCAGCATGACTAATAAAAGTTATCTGCGCAACGTGGAATAATTTTGTATAACAAATGAACAGAAGATTCGGTAACGATCGTGATAATCGGACAAACAGTACAGAGATACTGGATCGTTGATTGATTAGTGGTTTTTTTCTCGAAAAGAACAAAAAATTGCCACGAGTACGAATCGAGTCCGATACGATGGCCACGTAATCTGATTAACTGACCTCTGATTGGCAACCGATAATTTCGATCGCGTGAAAAAAGTATGATCGATAAGGACGCTTGCGTAAATCGACAATGTATTTTCTTCGTGTTACATGTGCGTTCTACTCGGTGTCGTTGATGTAACCACGTTACTTGCTCTCATTTTTCTTTCCCTTTACTGTGACCCATCACGCTATTACGTTATTCAATTTATTTTTCTGACAATTTTATCGTGGCCTGCTTTTTGCAGTAGAATTAATTTTAAAAACTGTTACAGCGAATAATTAATTGGGATATGTTTCACGTACTTGAACGGTGAATCTTGAAAATTATAGATACGTTAATTTGTATTTTTATTTTTTAAATATACAAGAATACAATAAAATTAGTATACTTAAATCATGTAATCAGTATACTAATCGTATAATATATTAAATTGTATAAATGTTTAAGAAAGTAATAAATGGTTAACGTTATTTCATAAGAAAATCTTTATTATAATATAGTGATAAGTAACATTAATAAAATTAATAATATTAAAAAGAGGAATGACAGCTAATATTGCACATATGCTACACATTAATGCATTAATATTGAATTAATGTATTAATGTATAACACTGCACATATTACAATAAATTAATTCAATAAAATGTAACTAAACAGTAGAAACGAATAAATGACTGAAGATGTAATAAACGACGTTATTTTATAATAAAATTTTTATTATAATGATAATATTAGTAAGTGTTGCACATATTAGAATAAATAAGTGAAAAGTTTAGTGACAGAAGTCAAAACGTGTTCCCCATCGAAGTTCGATAGTACGCCCTCAGGAAATCTAAACCGGTAACAAGATGGCTGCTCGGAAACGGAAACCGGAAGCTTGTCACTCAAGCTACACTGGCTTCCGGCGTGTCCTGAAAAAGGGAAGCGTTATGGAACGGTCGAGAAGAGAAGTAAAAAGGACGAAGGGTGGAAATAGGACGAATACGTCTCGAGTATTCTTTAATCGTATGAAGTAATATTTGTACATTTATATACTGTATATGTGTAAAATATTCGATCTTCATTGTGACATAGTTGGGTGATGGAATAGTAAAGTAGTGGAGTAGAAAAGTAAAATTGTAGAGTAGTAAAATAGTGCAGTAATTGAATATTGGAGTTGTGAAATAGTAGAGTGGTCAAATAATAAAATTAGTCAGTAAAATTAGATGATTAATGAAGTAGTAAAATAGTAAAATGGTGAAGTATTAAAATATTAAAATGGTAAGCAAGTTAAATATTGAAATAGCAGAATAGTAGAATACTAAAATAGCTAATAGTAAAATAATACAATAATAAAATAATGAAATACTAATATTGTGAAATGGTGCAATAGTGAAATACTGAAATAGTACAATACTAACATGAAGTAGTAAACCACTAAAAGAGTACCAAAATATTAAAACAGTAAAAGTACCAAAATTTCCAAAAAAATCTTACAATTTATTTCAGAACTATTTCAGTTTTTTGAACTAACAATTAATATAGTACAAAAAAATACGAAGAGATAAGGTGGAGGGAAATGATTTGAGACACGATTCGTTTAAGATTCAATTTTATTAAATATCTATCTGATATATTAGACTACTATGTATTATACACAATGTACATATATACAACCTATCGATATAATTACATTCTACCTAATTAAAGGCGATAAACTGGGATCTCTTTACTGACTGTTCACACCTCTATTTTCTATACAATCACAATATGTGGCTCGTTTTCTCCATTCGACGGATCAATTATCTAATCTATTTAAACGAAACGATCATCCGAGTGCAATAATACATCAAATCGTGTTGTTTCTTCGTCTTAACATTAGAACAACCAATGTTCTACACATTGGTAATTTTATTGGTGATTTTTCATCTCGATAAAGATCAATATTTCATTAAAATGAATTAACACTTGGATGATCACACGTGTTAATGATTTTTGTCATTTCACATAATTTCGTGTATCAAAATTAAAATTACTGCAAAAATCATTTTTGGGAACTTTGATAATTTTACAAAACTAAAAAATTGAAATTGTTATATTATACAGCAAATGGTTTGTACTTAAACAATTAAAAAAATTTGTTAAATGTTGCAAATTTCGAATACGTCAAATTGTTAATAATTCTTGTAAAATTGAAACTTGAAGATACCATAAATAAATTAATTTTGTTGTTCCAATGTTAAGATGTTTACTGGCCTCTGTTTATTTTACAAATGCAAACACGTTGTCTTTTAAAATCTAATTGAAATAATAAGAGAAGAAATTCGAATATCAATGATATAAAGTAGCACAGTGCAATTTAATTTTCATCGACGATAGATGAATAAATTGTTTACGATCGATATTGTTCAAATTCAGATTTCTAGTTTCGAGTAAAAAGAAGACGGAGAATCTAAGGATAGATTCTACTTATTTTATTTAATTATCTATCGGTTCTCGCTAAATTATCTCGTTACAATATACATATTTATGTAAAATGCCGCAATTTTGGGGGTGGAGATCAAATTTTTATTTGGCGTTCTAGAATTTTACATAGATTCCAAAATTCTAAATTTGATCTTTAGAATTAAAATTCGAGAAGTTAGAATTTTATGCAGGTGAAGAATTTGCAAGTATTGTAAGTTGTAAATGGAAAATTCTAAATGAGAATTTTAGAATAAAAATTTTCGATTTTAGAATTCTAAATTCTCTTCCATGAAATTAATTTTTATCCAAGTAAAATTAATTTTTATCCTGATTTTGCTAAATATTAGAAATTGCATTAGAACCGATCTCCATAAAATTCTAAACCCCCAAAGAAGAATTTCATCCCCCTCCCCAATAATTGTCCGACAAGAACGTTATATTTTATATATACACTGATATCAATAATTTTCGTCGAACAGAACAAAATCTGAAATTTCCCACGATATTGTTAATTAATAAGTGGAATATGTTGATCGAATTCAACACAGATCGCTATCTTTGGTTTCACCCTAAAAATTTCCACGCTACAACGAAAGAGACACAACACGCATTTTATTGTTCCTTTTTATCAATTTCACTCTGTTGTCAATCAAATTCGAGTCGTGTCTCGTTCTTTAATTAAAACGCTTCTGTGATGGTCGTTGATCACCGGCTGGCAGTATTTCTTTTATCCTAAACAACAACAACGCGGAGACAATTGTAATTATTTTTTACAAATTCTTGTTATTCATTTTCTGTTAACATTCTTCCAGACTCTATGTTATCTATTCTAATAATACGTTTGATCCTTAACACTCTTACTAACAATTTCTTTTCTTGATAATTTATTCATTTTCATTGTTGATATATTTTATTGTACGTTTGTATTGAATTTATCGTATTTCATTGTCGACGATCACCTCGATTTTCACTGATTAGGCTCAATTTTTATCGAATTTTTATTGAAACGATATTTTTTTTAAGTGTAAGTGTATTATTGTTATCGAAGATATTGATAATTTTTCATTCACCGATTTTATTGTTAACCATTCACAAAATCTCTTGAAGGGGTAGAAATTCATCTTTCTTTGAATTATTGCAAATTGTGTTATTTATAAATTACTATTAGTGTGATAACAATGTTCACAGATTTATCTTGTTATACTATTGTTGATATTATCATGTTCTTAAGAAATTTAAATAATTTATTATCTGGAATTTAGATAATTTATTTTATCTGAAATTTAGGTAATTTATTATTACGTGAAATTCATTTTCTAGAACTTAGGTAATTATACAGAATGTAGATAATAACAAATTTAAGATAATAAAATTGTCATATCCACCACTCACAAAATCCTGTTATTTAAATAAACTTTAATCTGCACAAAAATGTTCATAAATATTTTCTCACGTTGCTCTAACATCGTTACAATTATTTTGTGACGTTGATGTCGAACATAAACCTTCTTTTTCATCACCGGTATTGTTCACAAATTTTTTGTTGTAACCTTTAAAGGTCTGACTATTGTGATCCTTAATCATAAAACTTGCTATCAGGGATCATATTGTCTTTGAACAGGTTTGATAGATTTTGTGACAGGTTAATAATGCAACAATTTCCATTTCAAGTGATCACAAATGTCACTAAATCCATGGATATAATTTTCAGCCAAGTTGACAAGGTTTTCCTATCAGTTTTTAATAATTCATCCACTATAATCGTTGATGTCTACATTCTCGAACCTTCACAAACATCACAAAACCCATTAAGACCTTCGATGTAATTCACAAACTTTCCCGACGATTTTGTGATAGTTTAATCGTAATGATCGTCGACAATAATTAAACTTCTATCTAGAATATTCACAAACATCACAAGATTCATTAACATCTTCAACGAAGATCACAAGACGTTACAGACGACCTTGTGTTTAGCCAATCGATAATGATCCACTTGACGCATCCGCAAACGTCACAAGATCCATCACTATAATCCTCGATTATACAAGCCTCCAATGATTCTGTGATTATACATGTTATCTTATGATCGGTGACAATTATGTAATTTCCGTCTTCAACGTTCTCAAATATCACAAAACTGATCAATCGTTGAAATTTGCAAGCTTTTCATGAAGTATTGTGAACATCTAGTTGTCATCGTTGAATGTGGACTTCTATGCAGAGTGATCACAAGTATCACAAAACTTAATGTGATCTTTGACGAAGTTCATAAGCTTACAAAAGATTTTGTGAACGTACAGTTGTTATAATTGTCGAGAGTTGTCCGTTGTGATCATCACAAACATCACAAAAGCACGATCTCCAAGTAATGTGAATCTTCGACAGATCTTTGTTGCTGTAATTGATGAAGGTAGTCTGTCTTAAGCAGTTCAAATGTCACAAGATTCTTCAGCATGATCACAAACCAGCTTCACAAGTCATCCAAATGATTTTGTGAACATCTAATCGTCACAGTAAAGAACGTTGATCTTGAGTGTTCGAAAGATCACCATGAATAGGATCACAAACGAAGTTCACAATGTCTGAATAATGTGACTATCCGATCACCATAATTGGAGGTAGTCCATCTCGAGCATACCAAGCGTCACAAAACCCATCAGAATGATGATTAACAAAGTTCACAATCGTCAAGTAGTTTTATGGCTATCCAATTGCCAGAATTGTTGAAGGTCATCTTGGACATACCAAACGTCACAAAATGTATCAGAATGATCACAATCGATGTTCACATTGTTCCAAATAATTATGTGACTATCCAGTTATCATAATTGTTGAAGGTAGTCCATCCCAGACGCCACAGAACCCATAAAAATGATCACAAACAGAGTCCACATCTTCCAGACAATTTTGTGACTATCATCATTCTTGAAGGTAGTCTATCTTGAGCGTACCAAACAAGACCCATCAGAATGATCAGAAAGTCCACATCTTCCAAACAATTTTCTGACTATCCAATCGTCATCATTCTTGAAGGTAGTCCATCCCAGACGCCACAGAATCCATCAGAATGATCACAAACAGAGTGCTTCCCAACAATCCTGCGACCATCCAGCTGTCATCCGATCAGCTGTACCTCGTACATCACAAACCCCATCAGTGTGATCACAACCAAAGCGTACCAGCCTTCCAGCTGATCCCTTGAACATCCACCATAATCATCAACCCATCCCTAACTTCACAAATCCCATCAGCGTCATCACAAACGAAGTATACCTTCCAGTAGACTCCATGAACATCCACCAGAGTCAACGACAACCCATCCCTAGTATCTCGAACGTCACAAACCCCATCAGCGTGATCACAAACGAAGTATACCTTCCACCTGATTCTGTGATCCCATCGCCAATCGTCGACGACGGTTCAAAATGTCCAGACATTCCAGTAACCGGATCCTCACGAAAGCACCATGGTTTACCACCAGTACGGTTTCTGCATGTACGGCGGCATGGGTACTTGTCCAGCAGCAGGATAAGTGGTGGGTTCCATCAGTTTCGACTGACAGGGTTTTCCATCCTTGATCAGCAACGGCACGGCGACTCTCCTGGGCGAACACCCGCTTCCTCCAGCTTCTACCCTCTCGGTGGCGGCCCTCTTCGTCTTGTACCTGTGGTTCTGGAACCAGATCTTCACCTGCGTGGGTGTCAGCCGAATGATCGACGCCAGGTGCTCCCTTTCCTGGGCACTCAGGTATCTCTGTTGACGGAAACGTCGTTCCAGCTCGAAAGTCTGAGCTTTCGAGAACAACACTCGTCTCTTCCTCTTCTTGTGCTCGGTTTCGTGGGGCTGGGTCTCGCTCGTTTGCTGCTCGTCCTCGAAGTCCGCGGACTCCTCCTCCTTGCAGTCGTGGTTGTTCTCTTGTTTTGGCGGGAACGACAGGTCGGAAATGGTCGGGCTGGTCGAATCGGGCTGCTGGAGCACTGCAATGGCGAAAGTGGCTCGGTTAGTTGGGTTGATGGTGGTCTGTAAGTAGAGCAAGAACGAGTGAAGCTCTATGTGTGGAGGGTGAATTAACTGGAGAAGGGTTTCTGTTGATTTGGGCTCTTGGAAAATTATGAAGTTAGGATTCTGGAAATTTGGAGATTTGGTAGCTTGGGATGTTTGAGGTTTGGGAGGGTAGGATTGTGGGATTTTGGAAATTTCAGAGGTTAGAACTTTGGAAGATTTGGGATTTGGCAGGTTACAACTGTGGGATGTTTGAGAGTTGGGAGGTTAGGAGTTTGGAATATTTGAGATCTAGAAGGCTAAGGTTTTGGGATGCTTCAGATTCGGAAGGTTAGGAGTTTGGAGAGTTTGAGATCTGGAAGGTTTAGGGATGTTCCAGATTTGAAAGATTAGGATTTTTGAATGTTTGAGAATTGGGAAATTAGGTATTTGGAACTTTTGAAAAACAACTTTAAACTTTGGAATATTTCAGATTTGATAAAGTTAGTAATTTCGGAATGTTTCAGATTTGGGAACTTACTGTCCTTGGAATTTAAACTATTCAGATTCATATATTTTAACAAAAACATTTATGTTTTGATCAAAATATTTTGGTAAAAGTACTGAAAATGTCAATTTTATAAAAATTTGTAACATACATTTAATAGCATGTGTAGATACACGTAATCACATGGTTGGCAAGCATTCATTATGTTTCGAAAATCGATGAGGGTCATTTAAGAAACTAACCAGGTCATCCCGTAAATGACTAGAGCTGCAGCTGCATTTCTTACACCCTTTAACGATGACTGCAGGCAGATGTAACCTTGTATTGATTTTTTTATCTACAATCTACAATTTCAAAGAACTTCTCCAACAGCCAATAATTTAAAAAGAAATGATATTTTCAATAGAAGAAATAATATTATTTTATTTTTTACATTATTAGTTACTTTTTTTATTTTATTTTTTACTACCTCATTATTTACTTTCATGATTTTATTTTTTACCGTTTCACTTATTTCCATTACTTCATTGTTTACTTTTATAATTTCATTTCGACCGAAAAATCTGCCGTTTCCAAGAAGTCAATATATCGATTCGGTGAAATGATCGATAGAGTCGGTTTCGCGAAGACATCAATCTTGATAGCAGTTTCTCGAACGAGGATCCAATTAATCGACGAGCGATATCTTTCGAAAGACACTGACAGAGCCATAGCGAGTGTCTAATTGAAATCACGACGAGACTACGACTACAGCCTAATCTCCCGTGAAAATGATACAGTCCCATGGGGTGCAGTAGGGTATCAAGCAGCCTGTATATTGCTTCACACCCTCCCCTAACCAGGCTTAGGAATCGTTCACAAAGAGTATTATATGCCAAACCGAGACAGGGGATTCCTCGTTGTACATTAAATTAGCGTGTCTCTCGGCCACCGTGGTATTTGCCACTTTACCGTATCTCTAATCAAAATATTGTCGGATTAGACATCGAACATGTTTCGTCCATTATTTTCTACTTGGCTATTTTACAATTTTTTTTTTCAATATAATAATATTTAGAAATTCATTATTTTAAATTGTGAAATTGAAAGTTCCGTTTTTCAAGCTTGTAAATTATTCAATTTTTATATTTGTTATTTATTTTGGAATATTTAGAAACTGTCATATTTGCAATTTAAAATTCTTACATTTCTACATTTGTACATTTTTAAATTTATATATTTTTAAATATATATTTTCCAAATTTTATACATTTCCAAATTCCAAAATTCACAAGTTCCTACATCCCCAAATTTCTACATCCACAAATTCTCAAAGTCCCCAAATTTCTACACCCCCAAATTCCCAATATCCCCAAATTTCTACACCCCCAAATTTCTATATCCCCAAATTTCTACATCCCCAAATTTCTATATCCCCAAATTTCTACATCCCCAAATTCCCAAAATCCCCAAATTTCTACATCCACAAATTCTCAAAGTCCCCAAATTTCTACATCCCCAAATTCCCAATATCCCCAAATTTTTACACCCCCAAATTTCTACATCCCCAAATTTCTACACCCCCAAATTCCCAAAGACCCCAAATTTCTACATCCCCAAATTTCCAATATCCCCAAATTTTTACACCCCCAAATTTCTATATCCCCAAATTCCCAAAATCCCCAAATTTCTATATCCGCAAATTTCTACATCCCCAAATTTCTACATCCACAAATTCTCAAAGTCCCCAAATTTCTACATCCCCAAATTCCCAAAATCCCTAAATTGCTACATCCCCAAATTCCCAAACCCCAAATTCCGAAGTTCCGAAATTTCTATATCCCCAAATGTCTACATCCCCAAATTCCCAAATCCCTAAATTTCTATATCCCTAAATTCCTACATCCCCAAATTTCCAAAACCCCAAAACTCCAAGTTCCCAAATCCCAAAATCTCCAACTACCCAACTCACCTCAAATTTAAAAACACTCCAACCTCCCAGCAATTTCTCAAAGAAACATAAAACTTGTCCCCAAAAACACTCCCTCCCCAAAAGGGTGAACTACTTCGAACACTAAAAAAAGAAGCGTGGAACAAGAGGAAGAGATAGAATGGGAAAGAGAAGATGTGAAAAGATCGGATAGGCTAGCAGAGGATTTTTTGGGCGTGACAATTTCGATTCATCGAGGGCAACATGCATCTGCCCTCGAAGGGACATCTGTTCCAGTGTTCGGACCAATCGGCACACAGGACCCACAAGGACCTTTTATAGGACCATTAGATCCTGCTTAGCCGACGCGGGCCAATTGTAGGGTGTTAAATAAATAAGGGTTTTCGAGCTGGGCCCCTCTATCAACGGATCTTCTGCACGAGCTTTATGGATACTCCTGCCGAATTTTCGGCAAATTTTCTACCCCGAGATTCGCTTCTTGTCGAATTCGTGTATCAAAGACTTCTAATCCTTTGGTATTGTGCTCTTTAAGGAGAAATTTGCTTTGTGATTTTGGGGAATATCTGTTTATGATTAAAAATGTAGTTCTGTGTGTCAACATAGTTTTATGTTGTTTTACATTTTTATAACACGTAAATTTTACTTGTAAATGTGAAATGAAAGAACTGTATGGTTTTATAGAATTCATTGTACGATTGTACAACTGTCTGGTAAAATTATGTGGTTATAAAAACAGCATCGTACAGTGAAATTGTATAATGATCAAAGCAGCATCAGTAGGATAAAATTGCATGATCATAACAATTGGTAAAAATGTTAAGATATATTATAATTGTATGATCGTAACACGTCAGAACGATAAAATTGTATAATGACGTAACAGTATCATGAAATGAAATTGTAGGATCATACAGCAACATCAAGTAATAAGATTGTATTAACTTAGCAATGGTGGACATATTGAATTTTACTGTTCAACAAGAAATTTGGCTAATTTACTTATTCTAATAAGGAATACTGAGTATTGATTCCGATGAAGAGACAAAATATTGAATATTAATTCTGACGAAGAATTTTGATTCTGACGATGAATTGGAATATTGGATATTGATTTTGATGAAAAATGAAAATATTGTGTATTGATTCTGACGAGCATGGTACGTTATCAATGACTCACACGAAGGTATTAATTAACATTCTGTCACTCACCATTCACCTCTTCCAAGGGTTGAGGCAAGGTGGTGGGTAACGTCGGAGCAGTGGGCCACCCTAGTAATCCAGGTGGTGGTGGCGGTAACGTGCCCCTGTTTAAATTCGCATATATCGCCGGTTGCAACATGGCCGTCGTGTGCTCGAAGAACTGCTGGTAAGCCGACGGTACATCGTTTGTGCTTGGCAAAACTGTCGTGCTACCTGTTAATCGAAAATTTCACAATTTTTATCACATTGAAGTTCAAGTGTACATGTTAGACTGATGTTAGTTTATTAGCTGTATTAGTCTAACTTTGTTATTAGTTATGTTGGTCTGACTCTATAGTTAGCTATATGTCTAAGTCTGTTGTTAGCTCTGTTGGTCCAACTCTTTTACCTCTGTTGGTCTAACTCTGCTGTTAGCTGTATTGGTCTAACTCTGTTGTTAAATCTATTTTTCTAAGTCTGTTATTATGTTCGTCTAACTCTGCTGTCAGCTGTATTGGTCTAACTCTGTCGTTAAATCTATTGTTCTAAGTCTGTTACTATGTTGGTCTAACTCTGTTGTTAGCTCTATTAGTCCAGCTCTACTGCTTTACCAACAATAAAATCTATGATCTATTGGTCCAACTCTATCGTTCTGCTGATTATAAAGTCTATGATCTATTAGTCCAACTCTACAATTATTATTAATTTTAAAATGATGAATTTTACCTTGAACTTCAGTCTCTTCCTGCGAAGGTTTAGAGTCCAACTGCAGGATGTCATGGATGTGAAAACCTGTCCTTGGCATCTTGATGCTCTCCAATATTCTGCAACAGAAAAACGTCGAAAACAAATTGAATAAATATTTTATGATACTCTTTAATTTAATTGTGTTACTATGAAGCGCTATAAACTGCATGTTGAAGACTTTTTATTTATGCACTTATAAAAAATAAACAGAGTACTTTACAACACAGAATAGCAAAATATCAAGGTTCAATAATATCCACATAATTTCCATTTCTCATTTTTCTTATTAGACAGTTTCTACATAGATACAAAATTGGAAGAAGCAAAAATAATTTGTATAACAAAATGACTACGATTACGAACAAATTCCGTGGCACATAATGTCAAGATATCAATGTTCAATAATATCCCCAATATTATTTATTATAATAAATTGGACAGAATAATAGAAAAAAAAATGGCAGATAAGGTGGTTTGACGGTGGTGTTTGAAAGAGGATTTCGCGAGTCGAAAAGTCGTGCACAAAGGTCGGTTTCGTTGCAAATCAATCCAATTTTGGAAGTTAGCCGCCGGCATGGAAACGTCGGTGACGAGCGTCAAGAAGCCAGCGGGATACTTAAGACCCGATTAGATGAAATCTTTCTCGTGAAAGGACACGCAGCTCGTGGATACCTGCAGTTTTCCTGCCAAACAACCTGTTCACAGCCACAGAAACGCGCTTCCGAACCTTATAGTTTAAGTCTAAGGTTTAAGCCAAACGACCTATTATCGCGGCACGTTCCTGTCTGCCGATAAAAACACCGTAACCTGCCTCTAAAGTGATCTTTCTGTTCTTTATTTTCGAATGTTTTGGGAATTTGGGGAATTTTTACAGTTTTGGCAATTTTGGGATATGAGCATTTGGCGATTTTAGGAATTGGAGGTTTTGGGATTTGAGAATTTTGGGATTTGGGAATTTTGGGATTTGGGAATTTTGGGATTTGGGAATTTTGGGATTTGGGGATTTGGGGATTTGGGAATATTGGGATTTGGGGATTTGGAAATTTTGAGATTGGAGAATTTTGGGATTTGGGGATTTGGGGATTTGGGAATTTTGTTTTTTTTTTAATTTCTGAGATTTGGGAATTTTGGGATTTGGGGATTTGAGGATTTAGGGATTTTGGGATTTGGAGATTTGGGGATTTGGGGAATTGGGAATTTTGGGATTTGGAAATTTTAGGATTGGTAAATTTTGGGACTTGGGAATTTAGGGGTTTGGCAATTTTGGGGTTTGTGAATTTTGAGACTTGGGAATTTTGGGATTGAGGAATTTTGGGACTTGAGAATTTTGGGATTTGGGATTTTGGGAATTTGGGAATATTGAGATTTGGTAATTTGGGAATTTGGAAATATTAGGATGTAGGAATTTGAGACTTGACAATTTTAGATTTTGGGGACTTAGTGATTTGGAAATATAGAAAATTTGTGGATTTATGGAACTGGGGTGTAGGAAATTTGGGGACTTGGAAATTATTCTCTAGCAAAATTGGGAATTTAAGGAAGTGGTATCTAGGAAATATATAAATTTGCAAGTTTGAAAATGTGGAAATTTGTATCTTTGAGAAATGGAATCTAATTGATACATTCATAAATTTTAGAAATTGGAAACTAAGATATTTGTAAATTGTTAAATCCAAAAATGTAGAAATTTCAGATTTCAAGAATTTTAATACCTATAAGTCCCTAAATTGTAGAATTTGATAACGTAAATATTTGAAGATATAAAAAACATTTCTAATTTATCCTTATATTTTCTTTGTTCCAAGTTCCAATTAAGATTTGCATAAAAGTTTCTAGCACAAGGCAAAGTTTTTCAGGAAAATAAGAAGTTAAATGTATTCCTAAAGTTTATTCAATTTTGGGAAGCTAGACGGAGTCTAATGAAGAAACTTCAGCAAGAAACGAAAATGAGTTTCTTCCCAACTTTTTGATTAAAGTGAACTTCGTTATTATTCATCCCTTATCGCATACAAAATAAAAAATTTTTCCTTGTATTTTTAACAAAAACAACAAACGAATAATTCTATTAAAACTCGTAATAAAAAGAAGTTTTAATAATTTAATTAATTTCATAAGTGAAAAGCATCAAAGTCACCAATTACACAATTTAATGAATTATCAATAAAAAGAAGTTTTAATAATTAATTAATTTCAAAATTGAAAAGCATCGAAGTCACCAATGATTACACCATTTAATTAAATGATCGTGTAATTAATCATTTAACGTCTCTATCGTTTTGAATTATTGTTTGTCTACGATCAACATGCAAAGTTTAATCGACGGAGCACCGTTCTTGATTTTACTCAAGGATATCGATAATCGAACAGATGCTCGTTTCGATAAGCCACGATACATCTCGCCGATGCCACGTGCAAGAATTCGAGGGCCATCAAGATCTACGCTCGATTACCAGACAACAATATTATCGATAAAATTATCAATGAATCTCCCTAGCAAGTTTTTCTCGCTCTAGTTCCCTATCTATATTTAGACCACACGCGTTTGTGTCTTTTGTCGAATCATTTTTCAAATTTTATTGATAATACTTCTTTTTTTATAAATAATTGCAGATCGAATACTTGTGTCGAAATCATTTTGAAAATATTGGAGATAACACAGATATTGAGGATGAAACATTTTTTTATAAATAATTGCAAATTGAATACTTGTGTCAAAATCATTTTGAAAGTACTTATGAGATGATGAGATACATTTTT
Organism: Megachile lagopoda; assembly: GCA_036983795.1. Taxonomy (NCBI): domain Eukaryota; kingdom Metazoa; phylum Arthropoda; class Insecta; order Hymenoptera; family Megachilidae; genus Megachile; species Megachile lagopoda. The sequence continues at coordinate 4,845,368 of CM072794.1, forward strand.
TATAAGCAGTGTAAATTACGTGTTTTAAATTATTTTGAATATGTCACAGATAACAGGATGAAAGATATTTTTTATAATTGTAAATTAGATGCTCGTTTCAAAATTATTTTATAGAGATGTGAAAACGTAATTTAGAATTTTGTAGATTTAGAAACTTACATATTTAAAATTATACTTTAGGATTTAAGAAAGTTTGTACTTAAACAAAGTGATATGTTTAGAATATGAAAAATTTACGAACTTAATTCTTAAAAATTTGTAACAGAGGTAAAATTTTAGAAATGTACAAACTTAAAAGAATCTTTGTTTACGAATTTACTGAATATCCAACCCTTCACTTTCTATTAACTTAACATTAAAACTGAAACTGCAACTCTTTTCATCTTATCTATTAAATCATATCCAATCACGTGACATCCATTAAATCGAACCTAACACAATCAATCCAAAGGACTTTATTTTACTTCACATTACTTATTTATGAATACTTGCATTACTTTTGTCACCCCTTGCGTAATGTCCCACACGTGACACATGTTGAAATACGACATTTTCACCACGATTCTTTAATTATAATTCCCACTGATAATCACATCCAAAATATCCCTGACATTTGTATATTCTCTGACTTATTCTCTCTTATTACAATAATTAAATCGCTCTGACTCGCCAACGAAATGATAGTTCAACTTCCAAACAAATAAGCTGCGTAGAAAACAGGTAGAGCATGCCATAATCCGACTATAAGCATAAAACTAATAAAAGCTATCGCACACGATATTGTTCATGACATGTTACCTATTATTGAAAGCAAGCTGGTTGTACCAGACTTGATTCAAAAGACTGGTTGGATACGATAGCAGCGGCCAGGGCAGTATCTTATTCTTGTCCGCCATTTTGCTACGTTTGTCGAGGCGTGAAGGCGTCAGTACATTATTAACCAGCGTCCTCGCGTTAAACTTTTCTCAAATCTCTCAAAATATCTCTTCACTCTCGTACCTTCTCTTATCACTTGCTCCACTATTTGTCCTTCCTTCACTATAGTCACTTCCGGTCTCCACTTCCCGTTCGAGAAACGAACGAACTGTTCGTCATCGCGAATCACTGTGCACACACTTTTTAAAATTGTTACTACTGGCAGATTTTTTTTGCCAATCGGTTAATGACCGAATAAGTAGATGACTCGTTCTGCCGAGTGAAGAGCTCTCCTTGTAGTTTTTGAGTGTCCTCGACGAGCACTTGACGGCTAGTGTTCCCTACCTCCGAGCAGTTTTGCCCGTCAAGCACCCTCGAACCCGAGGGCGGATCTTCGCAGGGGCGGAGATTCCGGGTTCACCCCTCGAACGCCGAGGGTTCCACCACCCCGACTCGAATTACCACCCGACGATCTCGACCACCGACCAACGGCTTCCTTAACCCCCTCGAGCTTTCGTCTCTTTCGAATCATCGATCTTAAATGCTTCGCCGTGATTTCGGAGGACTTGGATATTCATATTTACTCCTCATTTACTTGGGATATTCCTATATATTTAGATTTATTGTTTCTTACTGGTGATGTATATATGATCAAGGGGATTCTACGAGTGATTGAGGTTATAATTCAGAATTTTTGAGTAAAGTGAACGGTTTTAGCGGTTTTAACTGGTTTGTATTGTTCAAAGTACTGTATATGTACTTCCTATATATTCTTCATTCAGAATTTGATTCTGTAGGAATACAGGAATAGTAATATTATTTTACAATATAGTGGAAAATTACTGAAATATGTGATGTAAAATAGTGGAATAGAAATGAAATTGTGGAATAGTGAAATTGTAAAATGGCTGATGATAGCAGGTGAAATGATGAAATAGTAGAATACCAAAACGAAAGAATTGTTACGAGGTTAAAAAAATAGGGGAATGATGAAATACTAAATGGTAAAATGGTAAAATTACAAAATAGTAAAATAGTAAAGTGGTAAAGTAGTAAAATATTAAAACAATATAAAACAGAACATGCAACATATGTTTTATTCAATTTTATTAGTAAATTTATAAATATTTATACTAAATCTCCATTTCATATTAACAATCATAAAATTAGATTTCATTATTTGCAAATTGTAAATAGTTAAATATATATTGTTAACAGAATGTATAACATAGAAATAATATTAATAACGTAATCTAAAGCAATTCAAATTGGATGTATATTAAGTGTATCCAGTGAGTCTATTATTTGCGGTCGAATAACTGAATTGAGAAGGATTAAGTCTCCATATTGTGTCACAATTGTGTCAGGTACTTAGATCTATGCAAATAGAACAACCCTACTTAGGCAATACATGACTAATAATGTATTACCTACCCATAGAACAGTTACACATGCTTGACAGTAACATCTTATATTGTACTTGTGATTAAGGATTTGAAAATTTTAGAAATCTGAAAAATTTGCGGAATTGGAAATTTGAGATTTAAATATAAAATAGAAATCCATAAATTCGTACAAATACAACAAATTCTGCTATCTACAAGTCAATCTAGTGATATGTAGGGATATCTCATACCTAATAATACAGTCACAAAGATCTACAGATATCTCGCTAAATTTCTAAACAAATCTCTACCCGCAACCCAACTACTCCATCCACCAAAACTCGAAGACAAACAAAAGGAACTCCTCCGAAAGGTCCTCGAATCGAAAGATAAGTCCATAAATCGAAGTTATCTAGTAAATTCTTTGTTCCCGAACGAAAAACAGCAATCTACTTCGGAGACTCTGTGAGTGCAGCGTAGCGGAAGCTCGAATAAGAATTTATTGAAATGCGAAACGCTCGAGGAACGCTCGTGAATCGTGGTAATGCACGTAGGATCGGTTGGTGGTCGAAAACGGGGGTAAGTTTGCGGATGGGCGTGGCTTGCCCCGGGCCAATGGGAGCGCGGTACATCGAGGATCACCCTAGCGAAACGTGTCGGGGGTTGATTTCAACCCTCGCCGCGAGCCGACCAATCGGATCGCTCGATCGATCAGGGCTTTTTACACCGAGAGCATACTTTACGTGGAGTGTTAATGTGAAAGGGCATTAGCGGTGCTTTTACCGTGTCATTTCGATTTTTTCCCTGTCCTTCTCCTTCGCGTCAGACTTGTTGGATACCTTTTGTCTCACTCGCACCCTCGCGATTCTATCGATGCTTGTAAACTGGGTTAGCGTACTCGGCCGTAGTCAGCCGTTTACACACCGTTTATTCTGCTCCTTCTGAATCTTTCCCTTGTTTTTGGCATACTTCCTTCTTCAGATCTTATTCATCGACTGTCACATCACCCAGACATACTTAAATTTTGATATGAATCATGTCACTGCAAATTTGCATATTTTATAGATAATTCATTAAAGTTGTATGTGGTTGATCATTTAACAAGTGATCATTTAACAAGAGATCATTTAACAAGAGATCGTTTAACAAGATGCTGATTTAACAAGATACCATTGAACAAGTGATCAATTAACAAGAGATCATTTACCAGGTGATCATTTAACAAGTGATCACTTAATGAGTGATCATTTAACAAGTTCCTTTTAATTTTTACTCGTTATGAAATTATCATACAATTTGTCACATAATTGTCCATTTCATCCGCTAACATTTTACCAACTCTCTTTACATATCAAACAAGAACGTGTATTACTGAAAAACTTAAAACTTCTAAATGTTTCTTACTTCTGAATATCTTACAGTCCTGAAATGTCTTAAATCTTCATCGTCACTCTCAACCCCAATCTACCACTACAATACAACCCCATAAATTGTACTTTCCATAGCACACGTAAGGGTCATATCAACCCTCATAAACACCGTTCAAAAATCCTCTCCCAAACATTCTCCGTCGAACTAAAAATTCAACAACTTGCACAAAACGGATCACATTCGAACGATATTAAATGCAATGAGAATGGACCTGCAGGTTGTACCAAAATGACCCGCATAAATACAAGTACGTAGAACAGGAATGTGATACGTGAATTTTACCGAAGGAAATTGTGTGGATGGCTCGGAGAGCATGATTCAGAATGAGAACAGGTAAGGGACAAGGGTGAGGATGAAGCGGGTTTCCGGTTCATTCAGACTCCCTTTTGTTGGGTCGTGTGGGTGCTTGCTCGACGAAAAAGTCAAAAAGTACGGAAGAGGGCGGTTCTGACCTTCCTGACTTTTTTCCTCGAGTTTTCACCCTTGAATTTATCACCGGCGAAATATTTCACGAAGCAGATTGTCGTTTTTAAACAATTTTTATAACGTGTAATATTAATTTCTGATGAATGATAATTTTATGAGGAGTGATTGTAAATATAAAATGTTCATACTCAAAATTGTTCAGAAGACCATCAAAGATAAGTCTTAGTATTTTTGAAACACCCTTATAAATGAAAACAAGCATTTTCATCCCTCTATATTTAACCCTTTGTTACTTCATGGATAACTATTATGAACCCCTTATTATTTATGTATAAAATTGAACAAACTTCAAATGTAAGCTTTATTTATTAATATTAAAAATAGTTTATGAGCGTCCACTAAATATTTGTTAAATAATTAATTGAAGTAGTAGTTGTCTCGATGCTATTTTATTTTTTCCTTACATTTCAACCCTTGTTTCAAAAAGTTTGCAACATTCGTATACAAAATGTAATAAAAAAGGCTCAGAATATAAACGTTAATGTTCATACATACAACTTTAATCTTTCATTATACACAACCCTTGATTTACATCCACCTTTCGCAGAAGTTTAACAAATGTCCCTTAACCATCAGTTTAGTGTCCAAAAGAAAGAAATAATCCCCATGATATTAAGAAAGGTCACTGAATCTCTTCGAATCACGCACGAGGATCATCAAGTACATACATGTAAATGTATATATATGTGTACACCGGAAGTGGTAGGAAGGTTTGCACGTTTCATCGTTTTTAACTCGGTTAGAATCGAATTCAACGAGACGCTCTCGTGATTTTTCCAAGAAGCAAATTGTCCTTATTTCTTCCCACTCGGTTCTGACCGACTGGTGAGCCTCGAAGCGTTATTGCGAACAACAGAAAAAGGGGAAAGAGAAAAGATACGGCAATCGAGCAACATTTGCTGGGATCCCACGACTGTTTGGCGATAGCTGTGCCAACTTGTTTCGAACACGCAACCCAATTTGTCTGCGTCTCATTGTTTTACTGGCCGAGCCATTGCCTTCCTTCGCGATGAACAATCCATTGATAGAATTTTGGGTATTTGGGAATTTTGGAATTTAGAAATTTTGGGAATTGGAATTTGGGAATTTGAGAATTTAGAAATTTTGGGAATTGGAATTTGGGAATTTGAGAATTTAGAAATTTTGGGAATTGGAATTTGGAAATTTGGGACTTTGGAGTTTTGGAAATTTAGGGATTTGGGAACTTAGGAATTTGGGACTTTGGGGTTTTGGAAATTTTGAGATTTGGGGATTAGGAATTTGAGAATTTGGAAATTTGGGAATTTGAGAATTTGGGGATTTGAGGATTTGGGGATTTGAGAATTTGGAGATTTGAGAGTTTGGGGAAGTTGAGAACTTGGGAATTTGAAAATTTGGAAATTTGGGATTTTGGGAATTTTGGGAATTGGAAATTTGAATTTTGGGAATTTGAAATTTGGGACTTAGGGATTTGGGAAATATGGTATTTAGGGATTTGTGAAATATGAGAGTCGAGTATTCCACGTCTCATCGTTTGCAAACCACCGTCCTCTGAAAATCCTCGATTTGTCCAATTGAACATTGCCACCAGCACAGTCATAAAATATAGGAAAGGAAGTCTGAAGGGGAAAACATGGTCGTCAGCCAACGACAGTAACGATTTATGACACATTGTTGCGGTACACAAGGTTTTATTGCTACCAGTGTTGGGTCTAATTGCTTTACCAGGTGGCCAGGTAAAAGTCCTTCTTCCTTCTTCTCTAACTTCTCTTCTTCCTTATTGCAACTCGGAAAAATCTTAAAAATAATCTTAAGTAAACGACTGAAACAGATCCGATTAGTCGTTCAAGACCTTATTCAAACAGTGGATTAACTCGAACTTCTATGGCTAACTGAGTTTACTTTCAAACACCATAAGTATGCTTTTAACCGTGCTGCTAAATGGTCGAGTTAATCTTCGATGCTGCTAACAGATTCTTGGGTCTTAACGTTCTAATCTAATCTCGTTTTCTTAAACCTGGACTCCACCATTTTTCAGGATGAACTTTTGTATCTGAATGTTACTTTGCTTTTGAAGGTTTGCATATTTGAAAGTTGCAGATATGGACATTTGAATGATTGCAAAAATATAAACATTTGAATGGTTGCATAAATATGAACATTTGAATGGTTGCAAAAATACGAACATCTGAATGGTTGCATGAATATGAACATTTGAGTGTTGCTTATAGATATGGACATTTAAGAACAATTTATGAATATGAACACTTAAGAGTATTTATGTGTGAGGAATTTGAATAATAACATTAAAATGATGGTATTGTGAACTAGCATTAAAGTGTATCAAAATATTCTTGATATGAAAGTCCCTCCTCAGTGAAAGCTCTAAAATTGAAACATCAAATTCTCTCAATATATAGCCTGAACAATTGGACAAGTTTCCAAACATGAAGACTCATATTCCTCAAATATTGGTATATAATAGACATAATATTGTATCAAGGTCTCCTGGTTGAAGAGCAACAAGAATAAATATAACAAGGGACACTTGAGAGGGTATTCTTCAAATATTGATTCTAAATGTGGATGTTTATGAAGGTATTAGACTTCTTATTGAAAAGCAAAAAGAATAAGTGACACTCAAAAGTCATTGAAAAAATATTCTTCAGATATTGGTATGAAATGTGGACGTCCATAAAAAGGTATCAAGACTTCTTATTGAAGAGCAAGAACAAATGACACTCGACAGACAATTCAAATATTGATACAAAATGTGGACATCCATCAAGAGGAAAAATTAGACCATTCAAGTCTAAACTAATTTGAATTTATCGAAAAGAACAAGTGACACTCGAAAAACAATTCTAGGAACATCGATTAAAAATGTGGACATCCATAATAAAAGAGAAAATAGCCTTCAGAAGCCTAGAATTTGAGTAGCAGCAAAAAGTGGCACTCGAAAGACAATCCAAATATTGATAGAAAACATCCATAATAATGCATCGAGGACTCATCGAAAGTAACAAGAATAAAAACAAGCGACACTCGAGAGTCATCGAAGCACTCGAAGTTGAAGAGGAAGCGAAGGCTCGCGAGTCATTCGATTGGAAGTTTATGGTCACACTTGCACCGGGTCTCGAATGGCCACTTGATACCTCCACTCGTAGGAAAATTCAGGTGTTGAGGCAGAAACGTGCCAACTTGAATGGAGTTTCATCCATTCGAATATTTTCTCTATCCCTCTATTAACATCACAATATGGGTACCTGTCGGTCAAAAACACCTGAGACTCCTGTGCCAAAGTCCTTATTTATTGCCGGTACGTGCCGTTGCAAGATTTCTTGCAAAATTCTGTCCGCTGCTATCATCTTTGTCCAGCGTCATCTTTCTCTTGTTATATCGCACGAAGGACGTGCCAGGTATACGCTCTTACACGCGGATTTTAATGTTCAGATTTGAACATGTACCTCGAGTGCTCTTGAGTGGCTGTTGTAAAATTGGGTAATCGGTTAATGGCACTGGGAACGTAGCTTGGGGAGTATTTGGGGGAAATATGCTTTTTTAGGGGGGATGCTTTTTCGGACATAGGTGGATGTTTGTTGGAAATAGTGCTAGTTTGGAATTTGGGATTTTTGTGGTTTTAAGGTGGGATTGGTACTTGGGGATGTGGGGTTTTTGGAGGTGGGAGTATTGGGATTTGGGATGATTGGAATTTTGGGGTTTGGGGGAATTTGGGGATTTGAGAATTTGGGAAATTGGAAATTTGGAGATTTGAGAATTTGGGAAATTGGAAATTCGGGGGTTTGAGAATTTGGGGATTTGAAAATTTGGGGATTTGATAATTAGGAAAATTAGAAATTTGGGTTTTTGAGAATTTGGGAAAGTGGAAATTTAGGGATCCTGAGATTTGGGAATGTAGAAATTTGGAGACTTGGAAACTTGGTGATTAGAAAATTCGGGAATCAAGCTAACCTTGAAACTCCAATAAGGCAAGAATAAAAATGCATATCCAAAAATCCCTCTACACCCATCATCATTAACCTAACCCCCGAATCTAAGCACCTACGATCCAAAGAGAAGCAGCCACATTTGAAAAAAAATTGAAAGCTGTAGAAAAATGTTTCCAATCCAGAACCTCAACATCCGAAGCAGAGTTCTGAATGGCCGAAAACCTGAATGGAAGTCTCCTTGTGCCTTTGCCGAATATAACTTCTTAAACGTTTCTTAAACGATGGCGGTGGCTGGTTGTTAACTAGCCGTGTAGAGTTTGGGTCACGTTTGACCCCGTGGCTTCGACGACTTTGAAGAAGAGGCCTCGTCGAAAGAAAGAGTCTGAAAGAGGCTTGTTCGAAGGGCCACCCGTTGTGCCGTCTACTACGAGAGCGTACTACGTTCATTCATGACTCCGAGATCCGTTGGTCCATTGTCATTTTTCGTGAATGAACGTCGCCATGTTGTATTTGTATTTGATTTTTTTATTCTTCGGTCGGCCCTTTGGCACCGAGGAGAGTCCTCCACTCGTTGCAGCCATCGGGAAATTGATTTTCGAGAGATTTCGAAAAGGTCACCGTGTTATTTCCGAGGGGACTCAATGGCACTGCGACGTTCAATGGTGGATTGTAAATTTTGATTCGTTCAATTGGGCGCTTCTGTCAATTTGGGGATTTTGAGATTTCGGGAATCTGGCGATGTTGGAATATGGTATATAGGAAAATTGGAAATGTGCGAATCTGGGAATTTTGGAATTTGGGAAATTTGAAAATTCGAGAAATTTGGGAACGTGACGAGTTTAGGGAGTTCGAGAATCTGGGGATTATGGAATTTGGAAATTTGGGGATTTTGGAATTTGGATATTTTGGAATTTAGGGATTTTAAGAATCTGGGGATTATGGAATTTGGAAATTAGGAAATCTGGGGATTATAGGATCTGGGAAATTTAGAACCTGGGGATTATGGAATTTGGGGGTTTTAGAATCTGGAAATTTGAGAATCTGGGGATTATGGAATTTGGAAATTAGGAAATCTGGGGATTATAGGATTTGGGAAATTTAGAATCTGGGGATTGTGGAATTTGGGGATTTTAGAATTTGGAAATTTGGGAATCTGGGGATTATGGAATTTAGGGGTTTTGGAATCTGGAAATTTGGGGATTGTGGAATTTGGAAATTTCAGTATTTGGGGACTTTAGAATTTGGAAATTTGGGAATTTGGGGATTTTGGAATCTGGAAATTTGGGAATCCAGGGAATTCAAAATTTGAAAATTTGAGAATCTAGGGATTTTGGAATGTGGAACTTAGAGCATCTAGTGTTTTTCAAATCTGGAAATTTGAGAACCTGGGGATATTACAATTTTGAGTTTGGTAATCTAAGCTTGTAAATTTGAAATTATTGAATCTGGAAATCTGGAAATTTTGAAAGTTCATTCGAAAAATTTGGGGAATTTTTAAAATCTTGATGATCTTTGATGACGAGAATAATTATTTATCGAATAATTGTTGTCTAAAGATCGCATTTTAAGTATTGAAACGATATTTTGTACGTCAGCAATCATATGACGATGATATTTCAGCAAGTCGATATGACATCGTTTCGAATTATCTCATGTATCTAATCATTAATCACACGAGCTGGACAGAGTATAAAAAAAGAGAGAGAGAAGAAATAACGTAACATGGACATATCGATCCATCTGCATCGAACAATAGCAGCCGGACAAATATAGGTCGCATATTGATCGAATCTCACATTAAGATCGTAAAATTGTGCGCCTTTATCAAAAATAATATCTTAAGCGTATAATTTTCAACGATTTTTCATTTCCAGGTAATCCAGCTGAGAAATCTTTGTTTTTATTCCATTGAATTCTAGGGACTTTCCGATATTGAATGTTTGGCAATTTGGGGAATTTACGGGCATGGAAGTTTGGGAATTTGGGAATGTGAGAAGTTGGACATTTAGGGATTTTGGAATTTGAGAAATTGGAGATTTGGGGATTTGGGAATTTGGGAAATTGACAATTTATGTATTTAGGGGTTTGGGGCTTTGAGAGTTTGGGGAAGTTGGGAATTTGGAGATTTGAGAATTTGGGGACATAGAGATTTGGGGCTTTGAGTATTTGGAGATATAAAGATTTGAGAATGCAAAAATTTGGGGATGTAGAGATTTGGGGCTTTGAAAATTTGGGGGTGTAGAAATTTGGAGATTTAAAAATTTGGGGACATAGAAATTTGAGGTTTTGAGAACTTGGGGATACAAAGATTTGAGAATGCAAAAATTTGGGGATGTAGAGATTTGAGGCTTCGAAAATTTGTGGAAATAGAGATTGGGGGTTTTGAGAATTTGGGGATGTAGAGATTTGGGGCTTTGAAATTTTGGGAATGCAGAAGCTTAGAGATTTGTGAATTTGGGATGTAGTAATTTGAGACCTGTGGAATATGAGAATACAGCAATGAGGGTTTAAGAATTCAAAAGTACAATTTGTAAATTTGAGAATTAGGGAATGTAGAAAACAACATTGTACATTTACAGATTTGGCATACGAATATGTAGCAAAATATATGTTGTTGTCTAAGAATATTCGAGATCGAGTTCGAGTTCGCAGATAAAACTACAGACATCGACCTATTCGCGTTACAATTAATCCGAAATTTATGGTGGAAACCAACAGGTGTTGGCACTTGGGCCCTTTCAGTTCTCGCGTGTCCAGTCGTGTAACAAGGCGTACCACTCTATATCAAAGGATTCGCTAAAACCGATATGCGTGACTGCTCTTAAACGTTCACTTCCGGTTTCCGGTGCTATTTGCTTAATCAGATATGCTAATCGCCCTCTGGTGTTGGCGCCATCCTATCATTGATTTTTCATTCTCGATTTACGTATTTTTCAATTAATAACTTATGATTGTTTTTTACACTGGGTTAGGTTAGATTAAGACTACTCAGATCAAGTTAGATTGTATCAATGTTTCTTATATTAGGTTAGGTTAGATTAAGACTACTCACATCAAGTTAGGTTAAATTAAGACCGCTCATATTAGGTTGGGTTAAATTAAGCTAGGTTAGACGTTCACGTATGTTAGGTTTGCTTAAATTTAAGCTACTTATGTCAGGTTTTGGACCATGTCTACATGTATTAGTTTCAATTTTAGAAGTACAGATGCCTTAATTATTTGATTCGGTGTACACATCGTTCCATTCGATGTGTTTGTACGTTCTACAACCACCGTCTAATGGAATTTTCTTCGCAACACATCAACTTACAATTAGATAAGCTTGCGTGCACAGCGACTGTTTTCCTATCACGCATTTCTTTTCCACGTGTTCCATATTTTTCTTTCATTCCGTTAATCTTTAATCTAGATTAGTGATTTGTGAGCTAGGCGGAAAACGATTTCTTCATACCGTTATCGTGAAACTGAAATCGGTATCTTGTATAACCGCATTGATTTCTCGAGTTGTTTAGAAAACTATAGCAAATCCTTGCACTTGATACGAGTCTACTGTATTCCACATATTTAGATATCAACTATATTACTTTTAGTATATACGATTTTGAATTAAGAACATTTACTTAAGATCACATTCAAAGACACTGGCTTCATTATTTACTCTTGGTCATTTAACAAAATAGATAATATTTAATTTAATATAATAAGTAATTCATACATAATAGTACATAGTAATAAATAATATCTATACTTTGCTAATAAATAACTAAATAAATGTAAAATAATAATATTATGGAATCCATGTTTCTCAAAGGGTTCAATAAAATAAGACAGTCTTTCACTCTTTATTACTCAACATTTTATAGTTAAAAAAAATATTTTAACAAACTTCTCAGTATCATATTTTTATCGTGTTCGTTCATTTACATGATAAAGTATTTCTCGTCCACCTTCATACATTAAAAGGTTTATTCTTATTTTCATATGGAGGTGGTCTAAGTGGAGGCTAGGTTCAAACATGTGATCGAAGGTGACTCATTCACTTTAATACAATTTCTAATAAATATTCTTCAACTAAATCTATTGTATTATACTGTATAAACATTATAGAATATAATATATATGGTAAACATTACAGTGTATAAACGAAGCAGCAGTGGTAATTGATGAAAGAGTAATAGTAATCTTAAATGAATTCAGCAATGTGACTGAAAAGTTTGAAGCTGACATCTGACGATGGCAAAAATTTGAGTGCTAAGTTCAACCACTACATTGAAAGATCATAATTATGTATCGAATGAAAGTAGCGAAGTAAAAATTACCTGTATTCGTCTTCGACGTAGTCCGGAGGGAATAGGTGCCAGGACGCGTCGTAGCAATCGTCGTATCCGTTAGCCATTTTCCAAAAGTGTCTCGCTCGAGAATATTCGTTCTTCACGGAAAAATTGCTCGACGTCCTTGTCCGCGGTTTTCACACTCGAAAACGACTGATCTTTGGCGAGCAGTTCATTCGAAAGGATATATTTCTCGTTCAGTGAAAACACATCCGAGCACACAGCGATCTTAAACCGACCGGTCTAATTACCGGAAATTGTCCATCGAACATCTATTTCTAATGAAGTCTCTATTCAAATAATTTCGAACACACGAGTGCTTCGGTAACGAGGAACATTTAGCTTTTACATATCTTTCGAAAGATTCAACTCGGATTTTCTTGTCTGAGAAAAGTGGAAGGGCACATGGACGGCACTTGAGACGGACTTATGTGATTTTTAAACTCGTCCAAACCGCGATAGGTGTTCTTACGCACTGAGAATTGTGCCTGGATATATATATCGATCACCTATATATTGTATCGAAAATATGGCTACCAGATAGGAGTCCGAGCAACGTTATCTGCTCGATAACACCCTATATAGATTAGTTTGACTACTGGAACGTCAGAGAGTGCCGGATGATATCGATTGCTTCGATATGGGAACGATTTCGAGACAATGCTTCTTTTTGGGAAACTTGTTCGAATAATTGGAGCAATTGGAAACGAATATGGGAGACATTGAAAATCGAGGTGAAAGTTTAACATCTACATATCGAATAGGTTTTGAGAATTTTGGGGATTTTGGGAACCTGGAAATTTTGGAATTTGGAAATTTAGATATTTGGAATTTTGGGATTTTCGAAACCTGGGAATTTTGGAATTTGGAAATTTAGAAATTTGGAAACTGGAAAATTTAGATATTTGGAATTTTGGGATTTTGGAATTTGGAGATTTTGTGAATCTAGGATTTTGGACTTCGGGGTTTTAGAATTTGGGGATTTTTGAGATTCTGGGGATTTTGGGTAATCTAGAGATTTTTGGGATTCTGAGGATTTTTGGTAATCTAAAGATTTTTGGATTCTGGGGATTTTTTAATCTAGGGAATTTTTTAGATTCTGGGGATTTTTGTATTTTAAGATTTGTGGTAATCTAAGGATTTTTTTATTTTGGGGATTTTTGGTAATCTGGGGATTTTTTTAGATTCTGGGGATTTTTGTATTTTGGGATTTGTGGTAATCTAAGGATTTTTGGTAATCTGGGGATTTTTTTAGATTCTGAGGATTTTTGGTAATCTAAAGATGTTTGGAATCCGGGGATTTTTGATTTTGGGGATTTTGGAGAATGTGAGGATCTTTAGAACCTGGGGATTCTTGGAATCTGGGGATTTTTGGACATCTGGAAATATGAAAATTTGAAAATTGGTGATTTTGGCAATCTGAAGATTCTAGAATTTAGAAATGAAAAAATTTTGTTATAATTTACAAATTTTGAAATTGAAAGGTTCAAAAATGTTGTGCATACATAAGATTGAAAATTGTGAAATCGCAAATTTGGAGACTTGAAATATAAAATCGTACAAATTTGATAATCTATCGAAGGAGTAATTATCAATTGTTACGAAATGTCAACGACAGTGATAGTAATTACTGGAAATACATGTATGTACTCGCGTATCTGTTAGAATCTGAACGTAGCATAGAAACAGTAAGTTAGATCACCGCGATTGGTCCGAGATATCAGAAAATCATCCCACCTGAAAGATACGGCAATCAATTATTTCTTCCTAGCTTCCTATATTTTTCTCATTCCCCCTCGACTTCTCTATCTATCGCGACTTATCGATCAATTTATCGTTGTAACATTATTGCAAAGTTATCTTCCTTTTAAGTACCTTCGTACGCGTAATTATTAATTAAAACTTTTCGTGCAATTTTTTAACCTACACAATAGCTACAGTAATAACGGTAACTAAAAATTAATCGACTGATTAATAAATTTTTTAATTACTTACGTAATATTGTATATAAATCTCTTCTTTTAGGTACTTTTTCTGAGTACTTAAAATGGTATGAGTAATTAACATTTGTTAGGTAACAGTTATTAATAATTTGTCTTTAGTGGTTCTGATGTTATGTTATTTAATATAGTGTGATTACGTAACACTGATAATTTATCAAGGTGGGTACAATAGGTGATTAATAGTAGATAAGAGTATTTATTACTATCACTGTTAATACTTTGTAACAATTGATAATTATTTGATGTTACTCGTATGATATTACTATTTTTTGATATTACCAAGGAGCAATAATACATTCAAAACTTACTATTGTAAGTATAATAAATCATTATCAATAAATTATAATTATTGACTATAGTACATTTACTGTAATTATTAGTACTCTTGAATTTTGTTAACAGTTTATTATATAATAATTATCTATCTTCCTGTAATTATTAAACAGTTTGATATTTAACATAAAATAAGTACGTCTCTCATGTTATCATCGATGGTAATAATAATCTTAATCTTCATATTCAAGTTAGAATGTAACCACTCGAGAATATAGTTAAGTGTCTTGTACTCACGAAATAAGTCTCTTAATACTATTAATCCATCTAAATCTACCAATAAAGCAGATCCTTATCGCCATTCAACTTCATTTAAATCTGATTTAAGCATAGTGTAGAGTCCAGATGCATCGAATACAAAATTAAGTGACTCATTTTAGTCCCAGGAGAAAGTTACTCCTTCGCTGAATTTATGTTTACAGGGAATACAGAGAAATTTAATTTACTTAAACTTCTATGATGGATATTAAACTTGTACATGTACGTAAAATATTTTATTGATTTCATTGATTTTATTGATTTCATTGATTTTATTGATTAACATAACATAAACAGGTACGTATAATCTTATACACACATATGTACATATGCGAAATTATACATGTACATACATGTTAATTAATTAACTACCCATAATTATAATGGCAAGTAATGAACAAATTCATCGTTTAATTATTTTAAGAAAAGACATTATTAATTAAGAAAGAATATAGAAATCGAACCTTGACCCCAATAAAAGTCGGACACAGTTTAGGATTCCAAATTCGATCAAAATTGAACAACAAATCCGCTATCAATATTTTCAACACAGAAATATTCGACTGCTCTCGAGAAGAAAAGATAAAAGATAAATCGATAACGAAAAATCAGCAGAAAATGATAAAACTTCTGTCGTCACTCGACAATAATTGTCGCGATGGTCGAACATCATCCTGTGAACAGTCGATGCTATAAATCCAAGTGGCTACTCTAAATGCCGCGGATATAAACGGAGTTCACGGGAAAATCGAGAGATAAGTAAGTTCAATTAATTATTGCTACTCGACGGGTCGATTCTGCCTTACAATTTGTTAATGACAAGAGACCCTCGAGGTGAAGTGTCCAGGCTTAACCGACAAGTGCTACCGAACGGAGTCGCTCTGTTGTCAGTGCACAGCTGATAAAGCGAAACCTTCGATTTTCTTCGGTATCGACACTTATGCATGCAAACATCTCGATATACGATCGAGTATTCGCGGTAGGAGGTTCATTTGTTTATTGTAGACTCGCGTTATATTACCACTTCTGTGAAAGGGTTAGGTTAGGTTCAGTACGTTGCACTAACAAAGGATACAGGATTACAGGTTTTTACAGGTGGGCAATGTTCTCAAATCCTAAATTTTCAAATTTCTCAAATTTCTACATCTACATATTTAAAAATACACAAATTATCAACTTTATGCAAATTGTTATAACCCAAATTTGTACATCCCCCTATTTTAAAAACCCCAAATTTCTATTTTACCAATTTTCTGCTTACCCAATTCTCAACTTTCCCAGCTTCCCTAAATTTTCAAATCCCCAAATTCTCAAATTTCCGAATTTCTATGTCCCGAATTCCCAAATCCCCAAATTTCTACATTCCCAAGTTCTCAACTTCCCCAAACTCTCAAATCCCCAAATCCTTAAATCCCCAAATTCTCAACTTCCCCAAATTTTCAACTCTACAAATTCTCAAATTCCCAAATTCCCTGCTTCCCCAAATTCTCAAATCCCCAAACTCTCAAATCTCCAAATTCTCAAATTCCCAAATTCTCAAATTCCCAAATTCTCAACTTCCCCAAATTCTCAACTTCCCCAAATTTTCAAATCTCCAAATTCTCAAATCCCCAAATTCTCAACTTCCCCAAATTTTCAAATCTCCAAATTCTCAAATCCCCAAATTCCCTACTTCCCCAAATTCTCAAATCCCCAAACTCTCAAATCTCCAAATTCGCAAATTCCCAAATTCTCAAATCCCCAAATTCTGAAATCCCGAAATTCTCAAATTCCCAAATTCTCAACTTCCCCAAATTCCTACATTCTAAATTTTCAAATCCCCAAATTCTCAACCCCCCTTTCTACATTCTCCAATTCCAACCCCAAAAATTTCTACATTCCTAAATTCTAAAGTCCCCATATTTTGAATAAAACAACGTTAGAGAATTATTGTGTTGTTCATAATATTAACAATATAGATACGATACGTTCGTTCTCGCGAATAAAAAATAGCCTTTATCGACAATCACGATAAGCAGAGATTACAGGCCATATGTCGTACATGTGCTCGATCGACAGATAACTGATTGTGAGTTACACTGTCCTAGAAAATGAACGGAAGAAAGCTTCGTCTATCGTTATTATTTATGGGTCATCGAACACTTTGCTTTTATGGAGGAAATAATTAATGCGATTTTTAATTACAGATCATACAAGATTATACAATAAAAAGAACACTACATATTATTATGACAAAAGTTTATTTACGATATTTACTGTACTTGAATTTAAAAAAAAATCATATTACCTGATCAAATTGTAAATTTAATATATTAAATGTCATATTACTTAATCAAATTGTAAATGTAATATATTAAAGATATTATTTAATCAAATGTTAAATTTAATATATTAAATGGTAATATACATATATAGTAATTAAAATAAAAATAAAATATATCTTAATATAATTAATATACTTCATTGCTATACTAATATTATTTATTAAAATTAACGGAGAAAACATAATGGGAAACTATTAAATTGAACCATCGAATTAGTTTATCTACAAAATTTAACAGATCAGTCCATAAAATAGTATAAAAAAATCAGTGAAAATTGAATGCAACAAAATAACGAATACACGGATGAAAATTATGTCACAAAGCAAAATAGAAGAATTTTATTTCCGGAATACGTACCGAACGCTTCTTTTTCTGGCTAAAAAGGGGGAAAATAAAATTGCAACAACAACGATAGTCGCACGAATTATCGTGCGAAGATAACGAGCCCCATTTTGTACTTTGAGCAGAATGAGAATCGTCGTGGAACTTTACGCCACGCTCAATAGAGCACGTTCTTTATTTTCATTTACTTCTTTTTCTTTTATTGTTGTTACACAATCATGTGTACAATCTATTTATGTGTAGTCTATTTTATGAATCGAGTAATTATCTATCGTTTTGTATCAATGAACTTTTTCTTTTTCAGTTGCTGATGGAGCTAACAACGCATTGCTTCGATACTTCATCGACGGTTCTTCACCAAAATTCTGCTGTAGCAGCTCTATCTATCTTCGAGAACTCTCGATTACTCTATCGATCGATTCTTGACGATCATCACGCTGGACAAGGTAAGAGCAATTTTCAATTTTTTATTACGTGCGTATAGAGAATATGGTGTACACTATGTCCTTGAAATAACTAGATCATATTTTATTAAATAACTAGATTTTATTTTATTAAATTAGGTTTTATTTTATTAAATCTTTTATTTCTTTTGAAGTAATTATTTTTATTATTGGGGGAATGGAACATTTCAATTTTGATACATTGATGACGTTTTTTTGTTAAGTGGAGATTGAATAATGTTTTTTTTTATTGAATAAGGGACTTTTATATGGCGATAAAGTTTATTGAATTTCGAATATTTTGTCCATAAAATTTATTGAATTTCAAATTTTTTTGTGTCGATGAAGTTTATTAAATACCAAATTTTTGTGTCAATAAAGTTTACCGAATTTTTGTATGTCGATAAATTTGATGAAATATCAAATTCTTATATCAGAAAAGTTAGCTAGTAAATATCAAATTTTTCTATCGTTACAATTAAGAAAAATTGTTAATTGCATGCATCAAGATAGTAACATTATGCTCAAAGTATAATTAACTTGATATTAATTTACAATAATTGTTTAGATCATTTCGGAAAAGGTAAGGTTAAATTTTTGTGCATTAATCTTTGTTATACTTTTTCAATTATTAATATTCTTATGAAAACTTCTTGTTTCTTCGTATGAAAAGATTTATTAACATTATTTGTACAGCGAGATAGTAAAGTTAAAACAAGTCTCAGAGAAAAGGAAGAAAATGATTACAGAAATTAACATCGTCCCTTAGAGGGCAACTTACTAAACAAATATATACCGATCGGTAACGAAAAGCGAATAAATAACCATATTTCTTTTACAAAAAAAAAAGATAATTATATCGCACACACTCGCTCACATACGCTCACATATGCTCACGCACACATACAAAGCTTATTCGTAAAAATATTGTTAATTAACCGTCTCGAAACGTATCTCGATTTCTTATCGCAACGAATGAAAAAGAAAGGCGAAATATTTCGTCACTGCATCGCGAACTTACGAAACTATTTTTCCTGATTTACAAAAAGATAATATACTTTTCACAATTTTACCGAAATTGTGATATTGCCGATATTTTTTACAATGGAAGAACGGAGAAAAATCGTTTCGTAAAAGTGAATCGTGATTAACTTGACGCGTTCGAGGGAGCCCCATTTCCGGTTCCAGCATTCGGGAGCCATCTTGCGTCGATGTTCTACTTTGTTTCCCTTCTTCCCGATTTCTTGTATCGGTTACTCTTCCTTTCTGGCATCGTGGAAGAATTCTCTTTTGCGATCAGATTTCGAGATTGAGAGCCTGCGGACGTCTGCGCAGGTTGCTTCTTCGTGGCACCTTTGTCAGCCACTTCCGGTACCGGGGCGGGTTCTGGAAGAGCTGTTATTTTCATAGAAATTAATATTTTTAAGTTAGATTTTCAATTTGAGAATTTTCAAACTCTTTTTATCTCCAAATTCTTATTTTATTTAGTGAAGTTTGAAAATGATATTAGTTCTTGTAAATTAAGAAGGTTATTTTGACCGGTTCACCCTGAAATGATAGTAATGGAAATAAAATATGAGAAAAGTGAAAAAAGAACAAGATGATGGTTATTTAATAAAATTAATCAAAGTACCTGTCGATGCAGCATCGATCGAAGAATTTATTTCTCCATTGATGAAATCCGTTGTTATGTTGCTCACTGTTTCCACTTTGGATTCTATAAAGACAAGAAATTTCTCCCATCACTTCGGTCTTAGATGCTGTATATCACACACATTGCTTCTATACTAATCACACGAGTGTATGTGCTTATGTTTGTAATAGTAAATCGAAAGTCAGCAGAAGTTGCACTTAACTTGTATAGAAATTCACGTAAGTATTTATATAATTTTTGTTGCTTTTTTGATTATACTGTGTAATATTGATTGATTGAAAAGTGTGGAAATGTGGGTTTATTACATTATTTTTTATATGTGATTGAGTGTTAGTGTTAGGATATTGATTGTTATATTTGTTTATGACAGACTCTTGTTACATTGCCACTTTGAGACGTCATGGGTTATAGTGTTGTATATTGCATTGGTTACATCGTCACGCATTATATTCATTTATGGGATATCACGTGTTTCAATTTTTTTAATTTTGCATTCCTGAATTATCAAATTTCCAAATACTCAAATTCTCAAATTTCTATAGCCCTAAATTCCCAAATCTCCAAATTTCTACATTCACAAATTCTCAAATCCCCAAATTTCTACATTCCCAAATTCTCAAACCCCCAAATTTCTATTTCCCTAAATTTCTACATTCCCAAATTCTCAAATCCCCAAATTCCCAAGTCCCCAAATTTTTACGTTCCTAAATTCTCAGCTACCCCAAATTTTCTACGTCCCCAAAATTTCAAATTCCCTAATTTTCTACGTCCCCAAAGTTTGAAACTCCCAAAATTTCTATATTCCCAAAACTCAAATTCCCCAACTTCTACGTCCCCGAATTCCCAAGTATTCAAATTACTGCGTCCCCAAATTGCTCACATATAAAAATTATCAAACCTCCACTCCACTTCCTCCGTGGCAATATAACGAGAGTCTACTGTCTATCCCTCAACACTCAATACTTCATTAAACCCTACACTCGAAATGTTATTAAAAGATCAAGTTCCACCTGAAAATCCTTTATTCCTTTAATTTCTACCATTATCAAATTAATCGAAATATTAATTAAATTCACCGCGCAGAATCGTTTATCAGGATGAAAGGCGATCGTGAAGTAAACAGTCCACGAGAACGTTTGAACGTGTCTTTGAACGAAAATCCTCTTTATTCGAAATAATTAGGCTTGATCAAAGGTAAAGAAATGCAAAATGTTTCGTCGATCGTTATTTTATCTGCCGATTGAGTGGTTCACCGAAACGATCGGATCATTGCACAGTGATCGTTCCGGTGAACCACTCGGCCAGCTGACAGACAAATAAAACAAGGTGTCGCTGTCCTCATCAAATTCCATTGCTGACGAGTAGACCGACTCACCCGAACTGTCCACGTGTTTTGGGTCCGTCATCGCCTCCTCGGCTTGCATCGAGTTCGTTTTCTGCAATTTACACCACAAACACTCTATATAATATGCGTTACAAACATTTATACAATTTATGAGGACGAGTGTACATTAAGAGTGATGACAAACATTTATTTCTGACATTTTACCTTCTATTAATAGATCCTCGATGACGATTTTAATATCGTTTTATACTCTTGCATTTCCATTTTCT
This sequence comes from Megachile lagopoda, assembly GCA_036983795.1. Classification (NCBI taxonomy): domain Eukaryota; kingdom Metazoa; phylum Arthropoda; class Insecta; order Hymenoptera; family Megachilidae; genus Megachile; species Megachile lagopoda. Next base: position 4,866,816 of record CM072794.1, read on the forward strand.
AAATTCTACGTTACGCTCGATTTTATTTCTATTTCGTACTAAACTTGATATTAATTATTAGTTCATGTACTGTTCTTTATTGTTTTAGGGTGATTTTATATGGAGGACGCACAAGGTGCGTCGTAGGTTATATTACGTATGACCATGTGTGTACTGTGTTATACCGGGTAAGACGCACCCGATGTGTCGTTAATTGTGTCAGGTTAGACGTACCAGGTATGTCACTAATAAAATCATGCAAGACACATTTGGTGTGTCATTGGTTGCATCAAGTAAGACGCACCCGGTGTGTCATGAGTCATATGAAGACGCAACTGGTGTGTCGTTAATTACATCAAGACGCAACAAGTGAGTTATTAGTTACATTAAATAAGACGCATCTGATGTGTCATTCATTATTTCAATATACGCACCTGGTGCGTCATTAGTTATATTACATAAGACGCATACGGTGCGTCATCGATTTTTAGTTCATACAATTCATACATGATATTAAAAATAAAATGGACGTATAACTTCAAGGATAGGTAATTTTCATTCATGCAGATAAACGTGGACCAAAAGTTTCGAAAATGTTGAACAATTTGAACAAAAACAACTCGTTAAAATATCTGTACGAAAAATTCGGATCTATACGAATTTCGTAGCACGAAATCAGCGATGACCGAGGAGCGTTTCTATTTAAAAAAAATTCCATCAGCCACAAGCATAAATCGTAACGAAGGAAAAAAATTCGATTACCCGAAGCGAATAAGAGACGGACACGATTAAAACGAACGTTTATTTACATCCTGTTGAACGTGTTATCTGCAACGTTTCTCGTAATTAAACGATTAAGAGGGTCTCTCGGTTTTTTTCCTTCTGTTTCATATATCGGACATGTGTCTATATCAAGAACCGATGAACTATGCGTCCGGACTTATCTGGCCGGCTTCCATAAGCTATTAACGAGGATTTACCAGCCTCCGTATCGTGTCTAATTGTTTTCCTTTAATTTATCGACAGAACTGTGCAGGACTCGAATTCGAAGCGTCACCGTTTCTTCAACATTCATAATTGAAGTTTGTTATAAGACATATTCCTCGAGATGTTTCCTGTGACACACTTTGACTACCATGATTAAATTTAAATAATTTCATTGTATTCTGGCAATTTTATAGATTTTGTATCCAAACTAGTCAATTACGAATTATTCGGAGAAATTGTGAGCATCTTTGGTTCCAAAGAACGAGGACGTCCTTGAGAAATTATATGCATAGAGAACATTATATGAAAAAGATTGCCTCAGGTGAAATGGCGTTTATTGTAGATCGTAGATTTTGCAATTCAGAAGGAAAGGGTTTGAGTTTGGGGCGGTTGGGGTATTTAAGGTGTTTGGAAATTCGGATTGGAAATCTATGTCAGTCGGTCGATTGAATTTCATCTTATTACCACATTAAACACGAGATACAATACGAACACAGTATTATTACATATATTGCTTTTACCAGATATTCAAGAGACATTAGGACAGGCTTCTTTTCGCTGTCGTTCAACAACTCTTTAGCATCTTCTTGGATTTCCAACAATTCGCTTGGAAACACTTCCTGTTCCGCTTCGGTCTCGCTGCTTGCTGCACTTGATTCTGTGCTGCATTCCGCTGGCTGAAAAATTATTAAATCACTCGAAAATTCGACCTCTTTGCAGATTGTGCCATTCAGCTCAATTTTTCATTTATTATTCGCAATTTAACCCTCTCGATTATCCGCAGTTTTAGCGCTTTAATTCTTACATCGCCATTTTTCATATTGCAGTGTTTACAAATTTAAAAACTTGTAATTTTCAGATTGCAATGTTGGTAAATTTAAAAATTACAATTTTCAGATTGCAATGTCTGCAAATTAAGAAAATTTCAATTTTCACCCTGCAATACTTCTCAATTTACAAATTGCAATTTTCAAACTACAAAGTCCGTAAATTTAAAACTTAAAATTAGAGTAACTGGTCAGAGGCATAGTTTGCATAAAATGTACGATCGTCAAATTGTCAACCTATATCAACAACTATAAGTAGGCACGATATAATTAAATCGCATATTCGACACATTTGTATTTAAACAATTAGACATGATCAGACTGCGTGAGTATTTCCTCATCTCTGAGAGTATGTTATTTCCGTTAACTGTGTCACGGTTAATATTAGTAGTTTGGACACCATTTTCGAACAGTTTACAGAGATAGACCGCTTAAATACCAAAGTATACATAGTGTTGTTGAAATTGCTGCAATCATTTATATTTGAAAATATATATTAGATATTTATTAATCTTATGCAATTGAAATGCAATGATTAAATATATTTTTATACTTCTCTCTTTTTACATTTTTATATTGCTTTGTTGCTATATCCACATATTTCTACACCCACCATATCTCTAAGATTCCTAGATTCTTATACTGAACAAATATTTAATAATGTTTCGTTCCTTCAATTGTACTTACATTGAAATCTGGATCATCGATGCTGTCTTCCAACGCGAGTCTGTCAAGTCTCGCTTGCAGGGGCTCGTTTTCTAATTCATCAGACTCGTCCTCGTCGGAACTCACCTGGGAGAACTTCCTTTTGATTTTTGTCAGTGTAGGACTTCCCATAGACTCTGTAGTGGACTTTTCGTCTGGGGTGGCCAGCTACATTCGTCCGAGAATCACATTTTATTTTTGAAACATATAAAATAGAAACGGAGGAGCTTATAATCATCGTCAAATTACTTCAGTGCCATATTGTTAATATTACTCTGTAGTATTACTATTTTAGAAATGATTTATAAATTATTTTAATGACCTGAGGGAGCTATTAACAACTAGATACTGTATTTCATAGTACAATACTAATTTTAATATTAAGTTTAATGGTATAGTACAATACTATGTAATACTGTGTAGTATTGTATGGAATATTAGTGGAGTATAGAGCTATACTACTATTATACTGATATATTATTGTACTATATTATTATACACTACCATAGTGTTATTGCTACTGTACGTGCTACTATATTATACTACTATAATAAATATAATACTTATACAATGTTATATAGTACATATAATAATATAGTGTAATATAGTAGTCATACTACTATAATAAATATAATACTTATACAATATTATATAGTTATAATACAATATTATATTAGTAATATATATCAGAATGAAAGTACTATACAATTATACCAGTCGAATCACTAAATACACCATACAATTCAAAATATCAATACTATTGTAATATAATACAGTAAAAAAGCATACAGCAGCACTATTACACAATCTCAAGGTCAAGCTAAACACTGTACAACATTAAAAACAGCGATATAGTAAGTATTAAGTGCATCGTTGCAATAGCGTCTCCACACAAACACAAAATTATACAAGTTTGTCGCTTACCGTCTCGAGTTCCATGTTGCCTATACGAATTTTAGTCGGAGGAGGCGACGGTGACGATTTAGGAGTGTCCAAACAAGACAAAGTCGACAGGGTCAGTCTGATAGATTTGATCAGGGCCTTCTTAGCCTCGATCATCGTCGCTCTCTTGTCCTACATCCATCACCGAGACTATTATCGTGCTAATTTTAATGATCTTTCTTTAAACTAACCGATTTGACAAACTCAACACACACCAGTTAACTACTCGGCTACTTCCAGTATAAGAGAAATATAAGTTGCTCGAAGGATTTTGTGGGAACATTAAAACGATCGAAGGTCGAACGGACAAATGAAAATTCTGAACGAGAAATAGAAAATTCTGGGTTTACCTTGTTGCAACGTCTTGCAGACTTTACGGCTTTCAGGTTGAAGGCCCTCAGTCGTCTGCGACCTTTCTGAACGAATTTCACCTGGAAGAATATTTCAAATTGTGTGTTCGATTCGTGTAATTTTAAATTATTAAAAATTCGAACAAATATTTAACTTTGCTTCGACTTTAGGTCTGTAATGACTTTGTCAAGAGTGACATGTACATGTTTCATACAAATTCATTCATAGTAGATAGATTTTTAAGTTGAGTAACAGTTTGTTCTTCAATTTAAATTAAAATAATAAAAGATGTGGGATATTGTGATTAGCCAATTTTTACTGAAGTCATGGTTGTTTTCTATGGGACACCTACTTTGTGTGTAATAGTATATAAAAATTCGCTATTTAATTATGAGTAATTGAAACTTGTTTAATTACCATTCCACTCGGTTGTATCGTTGGGTATCCCAGAACAAAGGCACCAACGTTCAAACTAACCCTGATGATGCGCAGAATCACCAACCCTGGTAGAAAAAGGACCCATGGCAGAGGTCTAACCAGTTCTATCTTCCCAAACACCTTTCCATTTTCCTCTGAAAAACAAGGATTCGAATTGAAACAATAATCTCCATTTTTCTTACTTCATATCAGATTCCAAAAATTTCAGCTGTTGAAACTTAGCCATCAATTAACATAAAAGAACTTCGAAATACCACTTATGGCACGTCAATTTTCAAGTAAAGGTCTCTCCGAAAAGGTCACATAAATCTTCCGATGGTATTCTTAATACAAAATGGCTGACTGCCAACTGCAGAAAAATATTAGAGCAGAAAATTGAATACAAATTGATGGCAAAATCTCAGAATATCTCATGCAATTAATTTGAAGGTAATTATTCAGATTTTCAAGATAGAATGTAGTTAAAATGGCAGCTAAATTGGCTGAGATCGTTTTATACCCCATTAATTGTTAAACAAACTTTCTTTTCGTGTTTTAAATATAAATGTTTATACTTAAAACATACCTGCAGCGACTTCGTGCGATGGCAGACTCCATTGTGCAGATTTTTCGACGACCCACAAGAAGGAATCAAGAAGTTTGAATAATGTTTGGCCAACATAGGTTTGTGATGCTGTCAGAACCATAGACTCTATCCATCCTCGTATACCTTCTGGTGATTCGTTTGAGATCTAAGTTTATTGAATTGTTAATTAATTTATTTGATTGCAAATTTATTTGAAAGTGTATTATTTGTTGTACTTACGGCAGGAAGAGATCCTTCATTTTCCATGGTTGAACTCGATCTGTAGAGATTCAGAAATTTTTTACAGTTTTACAAATTTCTAAATAACAAAATTTGAAGATTTAAAAATTAAAAAACGTAGAAATTTAATAATTAAAAATTCTATTCATAGAACACTAATTAATTACTATGAACCATTCAACCTTCAAGTATCAGAATACTAAACTTGAAAGAAATAAAACAATCTATTTACAATAACACTTGTCAACACAAAATATATTAATAGCCCATATTTGTATCACCGAAGATGGATAATAGACGAAACAAATGATAATTAGAAATCGATAAGAAATATTACTAAAAGAAGCAACGGCAAATCGAATAAAAGTAACGCAACATTGAAGATACTGAACGTTGCTCCATTCATTTACCAGAATTGTCCAGAAACATGATTTTTCTAATCTGCTTGATGCCCGTTAATCAGTCACGATGCGTGTTAGTGGGGAAACGATGTTTCTGATAGTAAAAACGTAATTTGTAAAATGTAGTCAAAAATGTGACATCGAAATCATACATAAAAACCAATCTAAGCAGCTTCGATAACATTATTAACCCTTGTAAACGAGACCATTCAAATCTAACGAAAATGTTGATTACTGTAGCAGCAGGCAAGTTTGAACTTTTGAAAATTTAAATATTTACGAATTTCGACGTTCGAGAGTTTGGAAATTTGGATATTTGCTAATTTCATATTTTGGGAAATTTGGGATTTTAGAGGTTGGAAATGTTAGAGTTTGAGCTTTCGACAATTTTAAATTTGGGGGATTGGACATTTGGAAACTTGAGAGTTTGAGCTTTTGAGCTTTTTAGAATTTGAGATTTTGTGCTTTTGAGCTTTTTAGAATTTGAGGGTTTGTGCTTTTGAGCTTTTTAAATTTTGAGAGTTTGTGCTTTTGAGCTTTTTAAAATTTGAGATTTTGTGCTTTTGGGCTTTTTAGAATTTGATAGTTTGAGCTTTTGAGCTTTTTAGAATTTGAGAGTTTCAGCTTTTGAGAATTTGAGAATTTGAGCTTTGGGTTTTTTAGAATTTGAGTTTTTTAGAAGTAGAGTTTTTAGCTTTCGAGCTTTTGAGGATTTCAACTTTGGGGGATTGAGCTTTGGAGATTTTGGAGATTTAAGAACGTGGAAATATGAGAATTTGGAGATTTGAGAGTTCAGAGTGTTCGAGCTTTTGTCCCTTTGAGAATTTGAGTTTTGGAGATATAAGCTTTTGAGATTTTGGAGATTTGAGAGTATGGAACCTTGAAAATTTGAGCATTTGAGAGTTTGGAGATTTAAGAGTATAGAAACTTCAGAATTTGAGCTCTTGGGGGTTTGAGAGTTTGAGAGTTATAGTTTTTGAACCTTTTAACTTTTGAGAATTTGAGCTTTGGAGATTTTGGAGATTTGAGAGCATGGAAACTTGAGAATTTGAAGTTTGAAAGATATAGTTTCTGACCTTTTGAGAATTTGAGCTCTTGTGAATTTGAGCTTTTGAGAATTTGTCTATATCAAAATATGAGCTTTCGAGAATTTACGAAGATAAAAATTTGGAAATGTATAAATTTGTAGATTTGAGAATTTCAAAATTTGTAATTATAATTTACGGCTTATAACACCAAATGATGACCTGCTGTTAGAATAATAATTATGAATAAAATTTGCAGCTATACTAAGCATGTTCCCGCACCTATCCCCAATAAGACAAAAGCTCGTGAAAGATTATATTTTGCAATATTATGTGAAATGTCCGCAGTGTAGCAATTAGAGGAGCATAACTTTCGCCTAAGTTAGAGGTTTCGTGATAGAGACACGTTGGCCTATGACACGAACCTAATAACATTTTCGACTTTGTTCCTCTTGGAGTGTTTGCACAGTTCGTTGACGGGCTCGCGTGAATAAAACTCTTCTCCATTAAGCGGTAATGAGTCGGTTATAAATAAACAATAAGAAATGCACTGGTGATAAATCGCTATCGTGGAGGCATGACCCCGTGCTATCGTTCCGAGCGCAGAAACTCCCATAATCGAGCTTATGTCGGTGGAAAACGCGACGTTTCCGAATAAAAAGACATCTCGTTGTTTCTCCATTAAAATATCACCTTTCGACTGTTATTTAATTAACGTTTATTGTCATTTAGGGAATTGTTTATACGGTATTGTAAATTATTGTACTTTATTATTGTAGTTTGTATAATTATTAATAAATATATATAAATATAATTATGACACTTTTCGATTGTGTACTTTTTTTGTTTGTTATATGTGCTGCAATTAAAATAGAAATATTTGATATAATGTTCTTGATGATTGTATTGATAATTATATTTTTTGTTTGTATAATTACACGTTCGAAAATTTGTTACCTTGATGTTTGAAAAGTTGGAAATTATCAGATTGTTGTATTTGAAAATTTGTAAATTTGTACAATACAAAATTTATGATTTGGAAAAATGAATGTATCAATTTTAAAAATTGTAATCGAGGAAATTTCTGAACTTGTAGTTAAAAGATCAGGAATTTAAAAAATGTGGAAATTTGAGGTTATGTATCTCTGAAAATTTGAAAATTTCAGAATATGTAACTTTGAACACTAATAATTTAAAGAATTGTTAAATTTGAGGTTATGTATCTTTGAGAACTTGAGAATTTGAGAATATGTAACTCTAAAAAATTGTAATTTACAAAATATTAAATTTGAGGTTATGTCTCCTCGAGAATTTGAAAACTTAAAAATATTTAACTTTGCAAAAATTGTAATTTACAAACTTAAAATAACATTTCCCTGAAAATTCGAAAATATGTAACTTTGAAAACCAATAATTCCAAAAATATATAAATTTGAAACTACATATCCTTGAAAATGAAAAAAATGTAAGAATACATAATTTTGGAAATAGGTAATATAAAATTTGTGAATGAAATAGTATAATAATATAATAAAATAAAAAGCATAGTCTCATTAATGTGAATGTAATGCAACGTTAGATTAAATGAAATAAAACTTCATTCATTGTTTATTGAATGATTTAGATGCATCAGGAGTATAACAAAAATACGAATAAATTAGCTGTCGATAATTCAGTGTACTCAACACATTATCTCGATGAATTTTCATGAAAACAAAAAGTGTTACTCATTTATTTTTAAACAATGAATCATCTTTGTTTCTGTTGCATTGAAAACTTACGTGTTTTATAGGATAATGTTTCTTTGCTCATGTAATATCGTGAATTCTCGTAACAGTGCAATTGTAAAAAACAACCGAATGCTTGCAACGAAGACTCTTTGTATATGTGCATATGCATACATGTGTTATAACGCATGTTGTATGTGAATATTTGTAATAGTTGAATATTTGAATTTTAGACTTGAATCATAATATTTCGAGAGTCTAAAATTTTAGCACTTTGGAATTTTCATATACTTACATTTTCAATTTTGAGTTTTCCATTTTGTACACTCAGTTCTCAATTCTTATCGGGATTTTCAAATTTTTGTTTTGAAGTACATTAACGATTTCCAAATCCACAAATTTCCCATTTCTTGAAAGTAAATGTTTTCAAATGTTCAAATTCTCAACTTTACAAGTTTTCAAAAATTCAGATTTTTTGATTTCCAAATACTCAAAAGTTCAAATTCCTAAATTAGTTGTCGAAGGATTAAACTTACAAATTTACGTATTTCCAACTCTTCAAATCCTCAAAAACCGAAATTCCCATATCTCCAAATACTCAAAGTACACATTTGCAAAGTTTCAAAGTCTTATAAGCTCAAATTTCCAAATCCCCAAATTCTAATAAGCCCAAACTTCCAAATTTCTGTATTTCCCACTCCGCAAATTCTCAAAAAACCAAAATATCACGTCTCCAAATACTCAAACGTCCAAATTTCTAAATTTCCTAATCTCAAAAGTTCAAATTTCCAGATCCCCAAATTCTCAATAGCTCAAATCTTTAATTCTTCAAATCCTCAAACCTCAAGATCCCCAAATTTCGAATTTACAAATTCCCAATCCCCAAAATTCCCCAAATTCCCTATTTCCAAACCCCCAAATCCTCAAAAGCTAAAATCTTCAATTCTCCAAATTCTTAAATCACAAAATCCCGAAATTCACTAATTTAAAAATTTCCAATGTCCCAAAAATCCCCATATTTCCAATTTCCAAATTCCCTATCCCTAAAATTCCCTAAATCCCCTATTTCCAAACCCCCAAATTCTCAAAAGCTAAAATCTTCAATTGTCCAAATTCTTAAATCTCAAAATCCCCAAATTCACTAATTTAAAAATTTCCAATGTCCCAAAAATCCCCAAATTCCCAATTTCAAAATTTCCAAAGTTCCCAAAATCCCCAAATTCCCAATTTCAAAATTTCCAAAGTCCCCAAAATCCCCAAATTCCCAATTTCAAAATTTCCAAAGTCCGCAAAATCCCCAGATTCCGAATTTCAAAATATTCAAAATCTCAAAATTCAAAAATGTTCAAATCTCAAAATCCGTTACAGCGGCCATACGTGACCCGTACATCACTTCAGCTCGTTGTGTACCATCTTACTGAAAGTGTTATTTCATTCTCGATAGTGTTACGTAGCTCGTGTTGTGTATTGTTTCTTTTCTGTAGAGTGTGCTAATTACAACTCATTATCGGCAGAGGGCTCAAGTAAAAAGCGAGAAGACACCAAAACAACAACAATCGATAATCATCGTCCAAGTATTGAGTCTGACATCATTGATGCGAGATTGAATTTTCAATCTGTTCGGACGAAAATTCTTTTTCTTCTTTCTTGCTGATAAATCTTAGTCATAAAATCCCATCAAATCTTACTCTTACTAATCATTATTCTATAGTATTAATACGTTCATCACTTTCGAATGTTATATCAATACACTGATTATGAAATATTAATATTAGTTTTGATTTACAAAATTTAGTACATTCGGTTAGAAAATTAGTATTGATAGGTACATTTGAGAGGTATTAACATATCATTGATATTATAATTTTAATATTTTATTAGTATTAACATCTCTTGTCAAATGTTATATTAATACACTGATATGAAATATTCGTATCGATTGATTTAAGAATTTTATACATTCGTTTAAAAAATTAGTAACATATTAATATAAAAAAATTGGAAGTTATTAACATTATCGTTAGAATTTTAATATACTATTAGTATTAAAATATGTCAAATTATTAGCATTGACACGTGTCAAATTATTAGCATTAACATATGTCAAATTAACACACTAATATAAAATGTGTAATATTAAAATCGATTTAATAATTTTATTATTGAATTATTGATCTATTGATTCACTAACAACTTTAATATATGATTAATATTAACGTATTGATGAATTTCAGCTTGTTACCTTGCAAAACTTAATACAACATTAATATCCAAAGTTGAAAGGGGTCCAGAACGAGCCAGCCATAAATAAACAATAAGAATAGTGCTGATAATTTGCTATCGAGAAGGCATGACCTAATGTTATCCACCGGGACGCAGAAATTCTCGTGACGAAGCGAAATAAAAATTGACCGACGATTCCAACGAGAACCGACGATTTTTTAAGCGCAAATCAACGTTGTGCCTCCAGATTTCAATCGGCTGAAATAACAACCACGATATTAAGCGAAAAACGAAGAAACTCACCCAATATTGATCGTCGAAGAGCGACAGCTCACAGTCGACTATGATCGAAAATCGTTTACCAGCCTCGTTTTTCTAGTGTTTAGGTCACACAGGACAGAGGACAACGAACGGTTAGTGGATCTAAGCAAATACCTCGAATTTAAACATTTCTATACGAAACATTTATTGTCAAATTTATGTCTCGAGAACTTTCGATTGAAAATTGTTCAAATTATTATTGTCTCAAATTTTCTTGACGTTTTTCTTGATGTTTTAATTTGAAATTGTTGAGACATTTAAACACTTGTTTTTCTTGTTCTATAAAATATAATAATTGTTGTTTGTTTTATTATCAAAAGTGAAATTATTGTAGAACAAGTACGAAAATTTAATTGTGCCTTTTGAATTTTGTAGAATTGTTAATAAAATATTTCCTAAACTTGTGAGCTTGCAATTTCTATTGTAAATCGTTCAGAATATTCACCTACAAAAAGTTTTCATACACACAGTAAGTTTAGTTAATTTTTTGTTTAGAAATTTGAGAATTTTTAAGAGTAACAAAAATATATAACCCGACAATTAATAACAATATGATGTTACCTTAATATTACTAGTTTTATTACAATTTTAAATCTTTGTTAAAACACTATTCAATTTCACACTGTGCATATTTAAATCTTATTTAAACTTCGAATTACACGTTCAAAGATAAGCACCTTTCTTTTTCCAATAAAAAGAAACAAATTCAAGAACTCAGAAATTATGATCACTATTCTTCACTTTCATGAAAATAAAATATCACCAAAAATTATTCGATCTTTTCTCATATTTTTTTATTTCTGTCGATATGGTTATTTCACCAGAATCGAGCACAATGGGAACACATTGTCGTACATTGCCGAAGTTCGCAAGTTTCGTGAAACGTATTTCACTCGACTCTCCGTAGCAACGCACTCGTTTAAAGATATCGAGAAGACCGCAAGATCGATGATCGCAAATATCTATTACATAACTGGCTCACTCCGTACCCTGGTGGCTGCTACCATGAGAAACCGCAGGGAAATACGAAGAACGTGGCACCAGAAATTCTAGAGAAATAAGTACGGAGCAGTCCCGCTATATGGCTGCCTTTTATATGGCCCGGTAAATGAGCTCTGCGTACGCTCTCGGACACTAGTGGGACTTATCTGACAACGTAGCGCGCACTGATGTTCAGAAACTTCAAATTTGGAAATATTAGGCTGAGGAAATTTCAAATTTGGTTATTCGGAAAATCAGAAATTTTAATGTTTCAAATTTGGGTAAGTTGGAGTTCAGAAACTTCAAGATTACATATTTAGGAATCTGGTGATTTAGAAATTTCAAATTTGTGCACGTAGAAATTTAGAAAATTCAAATTTGAACATCTGGAAATTAAAAAATTTGAAATTTGGCACGTGGGAATTGAGAAATTCCCATTTGGTTTCGTCAGAATTTAGAAATTTCAAATTTGTGCACGTAGAATTGTAGAAAATTTAAATTTGTGCTCTGGAATTTTAGGAAATTTAAATTTGTGCACGTAGAAATTTAGAAAATTCAAATTTGTGCACGTAGAAATTTAGAAAATTCAAATTTGTGCACGTAGAAATTTAGAAAATTCAAATTTGTGCACGTAGAAATTTAGAAAATTCAAATTTGAACATCTGGAAATTAAAAAATTTGAAATTTGGCACGTGGGAATTGAGAAATTCCCATTTGGTTTCGTCAGAATTTGGAGATTTCAAATTTGTACACGTAGAATTTTAGAAAATTTAAATTTGTGCTCTGGAATTTTAGGAAATTTAAATTTGTGCACGTAGAAATTTAGAAAATTCAAATTTGTGCACGTAGAAATTTAGAAAATTCAAATTTGAACATCTGGAAATTAAAAAATTTGAAATTTGGCACGTGGGAATTGAGAAATTCCCATTTGGTTTCGTCAGAATTTAGAAATTTCAAATTTGTGCACGTAGAATTGTAGAAAATTTAAATTTGTGCTCTGGAATTTTAGGAAATTTAAATTTGTGCACGTAGAAATTTAGAAAATTCAAATTTGTGCACGTAGAAATTTAGAAAATTCAAATTTGAACGTCTAGAACTTAAATTTGAAATTTCAACACGTAGAAATTGAGAAATTCCAAATTTGGTCTTGTCAGATCATAGAAATTTCAAATTTGGGTTTGTAAGAATACAGAACTTCCGAATTAAATCATATAGGAATTTACAAATTCAAAGGACATATAACTTAAAAACCTCGAATAACATAAAAAGTTCCACACATTCTAAATTTCACTACTTAAGAATTTACGTCTCGACTTGACCATTCATGAACATACAAGTTTCACGTCTGACAATCTACAAAAAGTTCCAAATCTGATCAGTGAATAATTAAAAAAATATCCAAATTCATTCATAAAAAGTTTGCGAATATTTGCAAAATATGAAAGTCTAGAACTTTCGTATATCTCCTACCATTTCCGCTTCTGTAAAATGCACGAGGGCCATATAGCGAGACTGTACGCTTCGGATCAGATCTCACCTGACGGAATCGATTGCGCATGCGCCAGTCACTCCCGAGGAATTTCCTGTACGCTCTCGGAGCGTTCCGGCGTTTCCTTGAAGACGATCCTTTTGCTCGAAAGATCGAAAAGAATAGAACTCGCGATCGAGGTTTTCAACAGCAATTCGCTGGAACGACTGGCTTGTCTGATGAAGCGTTCATCAGCGAACCTTTGCCCGGCTCCGTATCTCTGCGGTTTCTTCGTGATCACGCACGTTCATGGCCAACGGACGACATAGCGAGACGATTGCTTGTCGGTTGCTGCTCTCGCATTTAATACAATCAATTTTTACACTTTATTTAGCCTTGCACGTATCTGATCTCGAAACTTATCTCGAAAGATGATTCACTTGAAAATGTTTTTACTACCCTTTGTCGTTTGTTAATCTGTGAAATACAGGCATTCTGTGTGAGACTAAATATGTAATTTGTATCGATTGAAAGTAGATTAGTCATTGTTGAATAAAAATTGTAAATAAATTATGTAAGTTGTGAATACAATAATATTTATTGAGGGACATGAGGATCAACGGTGACCGGCAGTGCGAGTACAAGAATTTTTAAATCTTGATACTTTATGTAAATAATATGGTATTAATAGATGTACTGTGTTCACGATTCGTTCAATTCCATTTTTTTTAAGTTTTCTCTTATTTAAAATCTTAAACTATGTAGATCACATGAATAGACCGCTGGAAAATGGGCTTGTCGCGCAATCTAACCAGGAAGTGTATAACTATGTTGAAAATATTTAATTCTGAAGGTAAAATATTGGTAACTGTAAGCTAGTAAAGTATCCATCATGTACATGACGGTATTTATACAAAAATTCCTTACTGCTTTATTAATCGCGAGAATAATTGCATCTCGATGATTAATCGAAAACTAGTAACATTTTATTAAGTAAATGCCGCGTAAATAAATAAAATGAAGTGTCTTGCTTCTGAGTGTGAATGAAGAAAACTCTGAACCGCAAATAATCTGAAAAAGAACGTGAACAAATCTGGAAAAGAACAATTTTAATTTTCGTCAATTTTATATTTGGGCTATGTATGCGTATGTTGCTATGTCAAATAGAGAGGTGTATAGAGCCTACAAAAACGATAACCCCTTAATATAATTAGTATAGCTACAGAAGATGTTTTTTTAAATAAATATTAATTTTATTCGAGCTTTGTTGGGTTCGGTTTTTTAAAAATTCATATTCTTTCAGGTGCTGACCGAAAACGGTACACGTGGCGCCATCTAGCGGCGAAACAATTGAACTAATCGGAAAAAATGCATGTCCAGATACGCATATACGGAAATTATAAAAAGTCATATTTTGTAACTTTGACCACATATTATGCTTCCTGAGGCATTTTGAAGCAAATTCCTATTAACATTTGATGCATTTTAATGCCGATTAAGCCTAAAAAATCAATTTTTATTGAATTACGTCCAAAACGGTACAGGTGGCGCCATCTAGCGGTGAGCGGCGGAACTACAAAATCACAAAATTGCGATTTTCTGCAAAATTAGCGCATTTTAGATATATTTGAGGGTCACATATGACTCTATTATCTCTATAGAACGGAAATAATGCCAAAAGAACTTCCTTAGAGCGCCAGAGACGAAAATGAAAAAATAGTGCGAATCATGGACCAAAAAATTGCCGTCCATCTAGCGGTGAAAGTTGGAACTACAAAAATATAAAATTGCGTTTTTCGTCAAAATTAGCGACTTTCAAGTATTTTTGAGAGTTGTACAGTGTTCTGCGATGGCATTAGAAGCCAAATAATGTCATAAAAGCTTCCTGAAAGTTCTAGGGAAGAAAATAAAAAAAAAGGTCATTTCATGGACAAAAATTGCAGCGCCATCTAGCGGCGAAACAGGTGAACTAATCGAAAAAATCGTATGTCCGAATACGCATATTAGAAAAATATAAAAACACATATTTCATGACTTTCTGGACATATTGTGTTTCCTGAGACATTCTGGAGTAAATTATTACTAATACTTAATACCTGTTATTGCCGATTAAGCCCAGAAAATCAATATTTCCGAAGGGGTATTATTTCGAATTTGCCTCGATTAGTTCCTACGTTTCACCGCTAGATGGACGCCAATTTTTTAGTCCATGAATTGGCCTATTTTTTTATTTTCGTTCCTAGCGTTCTGAGGAAGTTCTTGTGGCTTTAATTAGATTCTAAAGAGATCACAGAGTGATATGTGACCCTCAAATATGCGTAAAATGCGCTAATTTTGAAGAAAATCGCAATTTTGTGATTTTGTAGTTCCGCCGCTCACCGCTAGATGGCGCCACCTGTACCGTTTTGGACCTAATTCAATAAAAATTGATTTTTTAGGCTTAATCGGCAGTAAAATGCATCATATCCTGATAGAAATTTGCTTAGAAATGTCTCAGGAAGCATAATATGTGGTCAAAGTTACAAAATATGACTTTTTATAATTTCCGTATATGCGTATCTGGACATGCATTTTTTTCGATTAGTTCGTCTGTTTCGCCGCTAGATGGCGCTGCAATTTTTGTCCATAAAATTACCTTTTTTTTATTTTCTTCCCTAGAACTTTCAGCAAGCTTTTATGACATTATTTGACTTCTAATGCCATCACAGAACACTGTACAACTCTCAAAAATACTTGAAAGTCGCTAATTTTGACGAAAATCGCAATTTTATATTTTTGTAGTTCCACCTTTCGCCGCTAGATGGACGGCAATTCTTTAGTCCATAGTCCATCCATTACCACGAGTCCTGGAATTGTAATTCTAACTCGTAGCTCTGAGGGAAACTCCTTACGGTTCTGGAGAACAACGATTGCATCATTCATAACTCGGACACCTTGTCTTACCCAACTAAACTATTATCAATTTTTAACCATTCTTAGGCTAATCCTAATTAGGCAGTTCGCACACTATACTATGTCTCGTCGGCAATATAGAGAATAACATTGGAGAGGTAAAAATGTTTCGTTCGTGATGCCAAAATCCGTTCTCACAGATGTTCCCTTTTGAAAAGGGGAGTTTATTTGCAAAATTTGGCGTAATCGAATCATAACGGTATTCCAAAGTTTCCCCAAAACTTCGATGTTCAGGTACCTGCTTTCAAATAGAATGAACCAACTTTCCTGGACTGCCATTTTCCCTAGGGAATCCAAATCTGGTAGTTTGGTGTACTCAAAAAATGTATAAATTAAATACTCAGAAATATGTATAAAATTGTAATTAGATATAATAAAGTTGTAATACATATATGTTTACAATAAATATCATCTTAATTATCTTAATTTAAATTAAAACATGTATCATTAAATGTATTATATCTTTTCTGTACATTTAGTCAACTGAAAATCAAGTTCACATTTTAGAATTGTTTTGGGCAATATTTAACAATATGTAAAATTTGTTCATTTTTACAATAACCTATTTTGTATAGAAAGTAATTACAACAGTATTTAATATAGATATTTTTCGAACAAATATTGCAGCTGCCGTATAAAGTATTCAGAAGTTACAGTATTGCTTGATGTAATTAAATATATAAATTTATTTATACTAAATTAGGCATATTTCCTATGATAATCGGGTGGTGAATCCGCATAGTCTTGTTGCAAATTGAATAATTCGGCATTATTTTTCTGCAAATACTGTAAAAAATCGTGAAAATGTGATAGCAGCAACTGTATACTTCTTTCGTCCAGTGTGGTGTATGACAACATTCCACCAAGTCTCACTACAAAAATATTTTGATTACATGCTAATAATTATACAAGAATATTGTGATTATAAGACATAAAAAAAAGTAAGTTCTCTCACCAAATAGCCTTAGTAAGTGAAATGCACCATATAATTGGCTAGGCAGTGTTTCAGGATTATCATTCATAATCTGTATGAATTGTGGACGCTCCCATTTATATAATAATTGCAAGCCTAGGGATATATTAAAGTATTCACGAATTCCTTTAGTTATTTCTAATGTACTTTCTCTGAAAATAATTATGTCACAACTTACAATAAAAGGAAGTAAACAATTTTTAAAATTATAAATCATAATGATACGTATTCTCACACAAAAATTATAAATATAAGTACCTGACAGAGTCACTTTTTCCTAACGATTTTGATTCAACATAATCATCTAAAATTTTGTCAACCGTATTCTTTACAGGTAAAGCAGGTAATTTATGATGTTTCAGTATAACTTCTGATTCATCTATAAGTACAAATTTTAATTCTTCTGGGATTTTAATTTTAACCTCTACTTTGGTGAGATATTCCTCTGTTTCACCCGATGGTTCTAAACGGCTATAATAAAATTTAATTACCCTATGCTGCTCAACTGATATATAAAAAAATCCTGTTTGAAACAAACCTGCGTTTTTTACGCGGAGCTTCTAATGAAGAATCATGAGATGACGATGGTGCTACACTACTACTTGTACCTTTGCTAAACCGACTAACACCTTTATCAACTGTAGCAACAGGAGTGCTAGCTCTACTATCTGTGTCTTTTTCACGTACACCTTCACTTCTACGTCCTTGAGTTTTAGAAGAGGTGCTGCCCTTTTTGGCCTTTTGCGCAGATTGCTGATTAGAATGTGCTCTTTGAACCTCTCTTTGTCTCTGCACATTTGCTTCATTGTATTTAAGAACTCTACTTTCCGGAACCCACTCGTCCCAACTATTTCAATCATTCCCATAATTTTATTCATGTTCAAACAGATAAGACAGAATTAAATACGTACTTTTTATTCCAACCAGCATAGTGAATGAAATATTTGATCTGTTTTTCCTTAGTAATGGAGGACTTTAGACATTTTGCTTCATAAATTAATGGCCCATGAAAACAGAGGACCTTCTCCCCTGCAAATTATCATATAATAGTGGTAAATAATATTGAAAATACATCAGTAATGTAAAAGGTACTTAATATTCAGTTATAAAAATTCATTTAATGTACACTGGAACTTTCGATAGAGTTGTATTAAAAATTAAGTGTCTACCTTCTTGAAATTTACACTTGGGTGGCATACTCGTATCCTTTGGATTGCTTATTTTGGCTGTTTTTTTTAAAAACGTCAGTTTAAAAAATCGGACAAATTTGATAAATCGCTTGATAATTCGCGCCAATATAAAACAATTGATTGCCAGCGATCAATTTAAAGTACACTTTGAAAGTGGCGTCTTTGTACTTATTTTATATGTTGGTTGCGTAAAGGCTGATACGCAATGCTAAGTTACTAGATAGAAATATGGCTTTCCTACTAGGGGCTTTTCATTCATACGATTACTTAACTTGCGCGAGAAATCAATTCAATTTGAATTTAAATTTGAATTTGAAATATCAACGACACTTTGATGCAAAATATCGTAACTGTTCTATTAGTAACATAAACCTTTATATATTTTCAATTGAACCGAAGGTTACAAATCGTAATGATTGTTACAGTTGTAATTATTTTTATTTCGATTTAGAATATCGTGGAATAACCATAGAAATGCATAATGTACAAGTTTTTAAATTTAAAGGTTTATTCCCACATTTAGGAATTGCATATTTAGGAATTTCGAATTTTTTAAATTTAGATATTTAGTACCTAATTTTTTAAATGAAAGGTCCTAATTTATTAATTTTCACATGTAGTTTTCAAGTTTTTAATCATATGAGGGAGTTGTACTGTGGTTAGTAGCTAATCGCGCATGCGCACTCGCTCATTGACCGATGTTACGTGCGATATTTAAAAACGTTAGAAGTGAAATATAAAACATGGAAGTAGACAATAACATACACCATATTTAAAATTTTATTCTCGTATATAATACCGTTGTGTATATAAAACGTCAAAATATACATAACATAAAAGATGTGTACCCGAGCGCGTGCGACGCACGAATGACGGGCGGTCAACGGCGCGAAGATAATCGCGGGAAAACACAAATGATGCGCATGCGCACATCGTTGCGCGAAAAAGATAAACGCTGTTATTCAATCGAATTAACATTATGGTCGATGTTTTTGCACCTTCCTCGACATCTCGTTGTTCAAAACTGTTCTTTTTATTAAAATAAGATATTAAAAATATCTAATAAAATATTGCAAGAGTACTTTATTCATGCAAAAATCCATAAATCGTTTAAGTTTAATCCGCTACCAAATTTCATATACGTTCGTGACGATCAGAGTCAAGTTTTCGACGTTTTATTTCCTCAATCGTACCGTTATACGTATTAAACATACATAAAAAATATTTCTTCTGCGTATACTATGGTATTCGCTATTTTGATATAGACATTTGCAAAGCATACAATTTCCATTGAACGTGAAACGGAACTTTCCACGCGAAACGATCTGAACGAACTTAAATTTAAAATAGAGCCGAATATATTCGAACAGTCAGAAATGGTGTTCGAGCGAATAATATATCCTTACTTTTATAACAAAGTAAAAGGGATGTTTCACCGAAATACTTCTTATTTTTTCCTTTGCACAAGATAAGCGAACACGAAGGTTATGGAAAATTAAAAAACATCACATCTCCCTATGACGTTACACAAGGTTATATTTTGTAACTTCGTCTTCTCTCTCTCTTTTTTTTTACTGTCTTTCGGCGGGTCGTGCCCGTTAAAATATGACAAAATTCTCGTTCGTCATATCGATTCATACATCGTTCAATTTTTTGTTTTCCCTAAGACAATCGATCAGAATCAATTTTCATTTCTACCATCGGTTCTGTTCAGTCTCTTAAATACGTTTTCAGACAAGACTACAATTCGAAACGCAATTTCGTTTAAATCGTTGTTGCTCGACAGAAATAATTTATTTCCAATGCCATAAAGGTTCTGTTAAACGAAACTCCAAAAAAAAAAAAAGAAAAAAAAACGAACGAACGTACTCTGTTTTCCGTGCATAATACAAGAGGCGCGAAATTCAAAAGACTGTCAGAAACGCGCGGTAGTAATTTTACGAATATCGGGTTAAAAACGAAACGATGGACTGCCATCTTCATGATAAGTTATTCTAAAAAGATCCCAGGAAGTCTGAGAACGTTGGAAATTATGGTATTCGTGGTTCAACGTGTAGGACTCATTTTCCGACGCACTCTTCGAACAGAGTGAAATATAGCGAATAATCATAAAGAGAAATTTCACGTGCTCAGACTCCGTAAGATCCCCGCAAATATTATTCAGGTAGAAAATATTGTTAACTTCTCACTGGTTGTGCCAGGATCGAGATCACTGATCACCGTACATTCGAATCATTAATATCATTCGTTTAATCAACACTCACACGTTCATTCACACGTATTTCGCTCTCGCTTCGCTTCCCCTCTCGTTGCACGATGCGTATGAAAAAAAAAGCGTGATGCCACCAATTTGAAAAAAAAAAATCGAATGAAAACGAAAACTATTACACAATTCTTTCTCTGTTGCAGATCGGTGAATTGCGCGTTGAATATCGTGCAGAATAATTTATTCACAACAACGCAACGCATTCTTATTGTATAGAGCATTATTTAAATAATCTTCAGACATCAATTTTTAACGACGATATTCATTTTATTCCTATTTGAAGATTATTGGAATAACGTTCGACTCTTATACCCTCGAGAACAGTGATGAGATGTGCGGTAAATTATAACAATTCAAGGAAATTTCATGTTTAGAAATTTAAAAATTTGATAATTTGGTAATTCGGAAATTTAGAAATATAAAAATTCCAAATTTTCAAATTTAGAAATCTCAAATTCACAAACTTTTGATTTTCTAATTCTTAAACTTACTAATTAAAAAGGTTTGGCAATTAAAGTGAAGTAACTAAAAAGTGAACCCATCACATACTCATCACTGCCTCGTAACACTTCCCTCCATTTTCTTTTGACTCTCGCAAACTACACGCTATTCAATTGAAATAAATACACGTAGCGATAAAAACATTTCTCTCTTTATACACATTTTGTCGATTCCGCCTACACTTTAACATTAAAAAAAGAAAATTGAACGCTTACCCTTCTTAAGTAATCCTTTAAGTCTCATCACATTATTCTGCACAATATTCGTTTGACTATAAAAAATGTACGCACTTATTACATATATACATGTACATATATATAATAAGTCAAATTTATAATCTAACATCTTTTCCTCCGTCTAATGCATCAATAATTAATTATCAATAATAATAATTAAAAGTAACTAATCGATAGTTTGTGATAACCGTAATGAGGTGTCTTGCAGCATCTGGTTTTTCTCTTCTGTGTTCGTCGGGGGGTCCTCGCGTCCTTACACTTTCTATATACACACATGTATATATATATACACACTATACATATGTATATATATACTTTGTTTTATATATTTTGTATAGTATGTAAACTATTTACAGTTACAGAAGGGTGTGATCATTATTGTGTAGGCACTATGGCTTTGGACGTACACTAAGTTGTACGTTAGAGTACATCCTTAAGAGACTTCCAGCTGAGACGATTCTCTCCAGTGCATCCTTGAATTCTCTTCAGGAACATCGAACAAATATTCTCAGTTTGTCTTATATAGGAGTTATGTATATGTACGTTAAGACTCAAGCGTTTCTTCTTCGGTCAAAATTCAAGTTGCACTGGCTTCAAAGTTCTCTTTGAAGAACCCCTTTTTTTTTTACAAATCAGCTTCTGAACAAGTACTGTGGATCCTGAAAGGAGTCTTAGACGTTCCCTCTGTCGTTAAATACGAGTGTAACATGCAGTCTAAGATCTGTTTCTCTCTTTCTTGTACGCTCGAGTTCGTCTCCGTGTTCGTGGCATCATATTCCAAGCTAATCCATCATGATGATTTAATTACATCGATATTATCAATTGTATCGGTGTCACAGGATTACCGTATGAGTGTCTGCGTGTGTCGAGAATGTACCTCGATTTCGAATAATTTTCATGCATCGAAATATACAAAAATCCGCACCTCCCTGTCGGACAAATTCGACCAATTACAAAAGTATATAGAATAAAAACTATGCCTTTCTGACGCGATACATTTTTACAAACAACCCCCAATCAATAAGCTACACTATCGTATCGATAAATTCATTCGAACGCCACTCATCCTGAACGGTGGTCTCTCGTCTTAACACCTTACCAACCGCAAGCTTAACAATTAATAGCTCGATGCCAATTGATTGTGTACTAAGCCTTGGATCCATGATTAAATCAAAATTTATGCGTGTCACACTTTGTATCATTTGAATCGCGATACTCGTGTATGATACAATCAGGGTTTCAATTTGTGAGACTACGTTTCAAAACTGTGGAATCAAAAGGTATTTATGTATACGTTCCAAGGTTAGAATATTTCAAAACCTAGAGTGCAGATTCTATATACAAAATAATATTACATTTACTGAGGATAAAATTACTACTCAGATTTTCCTTGAACTTCGCGTGGTATTTAAAGTGGTATGACCTTGATATTATTTTTCACTTATTAAATCATAAAGTGGCTTATCTATTTTATCAGCTAGCGACGGGTAAGGTGCTAAGCACGCAATTTCGAAAAAATAAAAGGAGATAAAAAACGATTCAGTCCTAGCGACTAGAGAAGACAACCGTCCAGGAGTTTAATTATATCACGCGAATAGAAATATTTACGCTGGGAGGGAATTTCATTTTTTTTTTTTTTTATGAATTAACGTTCTATCCGCTAACAGTTGAATGAACGCAGAGGGGGGAAAAAGGAAACCGTTGTAATTGTTCGTCACGAATCTGCAGTCTCTCCTCTCTTTGAAATTCCCGATACATCATCCTCCTCTCTCTTTCCCGCGCTTTTTACTCTTACCTCGATTAACAATATTATTACAGATTGCACAGAAAATCGGCGTCGCTACGCCAGCGTACCTTTACAACGTATTCCAGAAACTCAATGTCGGTGGCAACCGTATCAAGCCGGAAATACTCGAGCACTGCTTGTTAACAAGTTGACTGCCATAATAGAAATACATCAATGACATTAACACGTTCGCTACTGTAACGAAGCCATCAAAATTCTCACCACATTGTTACTTTCGCGATATTTCACTATTGTTTATTACCTAAAATTGCAAGTAATTAATATTTCTAGTTAGATAGGTACAATTAAGCATAATGATCTAAATTTGGGCGACACTCACACGTGAGTGACGTAGTAGCGAATATGTTAAGAAACAATATTTCAATCTAACGTTTACATTTGGATTTTAAATGACTAGTGTAACATTTGTAGCAGTATTTCGAATCTTTCGTTCGTTTAAATTGAATTAAAGCATTGGTAACTGCAGTCAACCTGTCAACAGTTTAAGGCTACCAGTACATTGGTTAACAATGACCGATAAACATCGACAAAATTATTTCTAACGTATGCTAATTTTTAACAAATTCACGAAGTGTCATTGTTTCTAATCTAAAATAATTGAATAGTAAAGGATAAATTGTATTGTCTACTTTTGTCAAACAATTATTGCTCCGGATTCTCTGCTAACTGGTGACATTTCCCAGACTGAGAAAACAATGATTTATCGTTTTAATGTTCGTCGTTCATTGCCAATATAGTAGTAACCTAAGCATTGGCGTAACTAGGATTTTTGTCTGGGGTGGGCCAGGTCCTCTCCACTTTACCAATGGTGTCAACACATCGTATGGTTGACTGTTAAAAATTCGTAAATTATGGATTTGGGTCAGGGATGTAGAAATGTTGACATAAGGTTTGAGGTTGGAAATTCGAAAGTCTAGGAATTTGAAGATTTGGAAATTTAAGAATCAAGAAATTTGGAAGATCAGTCATATTTTGGAGGTGCCAGGTCCACCCTGGTCCCCATATAGTTACGCCAACGAACTTAAGGCGTGATATGTTTGTCCCTCTACTTCGCTCCGTACATTTTTGAGATCCTTTCTGTGAGGTGGAATTTCGATAATGACCGACGTGATACTGTATACGTGATCCTGAACGAATCGCGATTAAAACATATAACTTTTAAAAGACTGTCGACAAAATACTATACGGTATCGCGAGTCGCAAACGCATCCTATCTATACCTCAAATGTATTTACACGATCGCGTATTTTTCTTTGTAAAACTAAGAAGCAAGATCATATGACTAACTCGGCTTACCAATCTTTTACCGTTCCATGGATTCGATTGTTTCAAACGTACGACTACGATCGTTTCGAGAACGAAAAACATATAAACAAAATTGCCAATCAGGATAATCGTGACGCGAATCGGTCATCATTGGATTAACAAAAATGATCGCTATCCGTTCGAATGTTAGGGAGGCGAACTCAGAGTGGTATGTCCAAAAAGACAAAAGTGCTATCACGATGACGACAACCAGGACGATATCTTTAAAATTTGAAATCAAAAAGATCCGACAGCCCTTCCTCCGTGCCTAACGAGAACGAATAGTCGTTTTCGGATAAAGGTGGTTCCAAGGACAGCAAGTGTTCTCCAAAATCGAAAAAATTTAGATCTGTAACAAAAGAAAGAGAAGATAGTGGGCTTTCTTTGTCCACTGTTGTGTAACATCCTCTGTTTTTAAGTTCCATTTAATTTTTTTATGTTTTCTAACTTGTGGTGTTTGAAATGCTTCAAATTGCAGGTTAATGTTAAATATTTATAAGCAGGTTATTTTATTATTTCTATGTGAATCTTTAATTCAAATTAGTTAACCATAAATATTTAAAGCATACATTATTTTGTGAATTATTAAATGCTTTATAAACTATTGAAGGTGATAAACAGCCATCAGATGCTATGTTAACTTAAAGAATCAGTACAAAGTTAAAAAGTGATGCATCATAGGTCACAGAAGAGGAAGCAGTTAGAGGCAATTTACTGTACAGCGAACAAATGCTAAAAAGAAAAAAAAGAACCAGGCACACATAAGCAAATAATTGTTTTATCCATGAAACGTACCTTCACGCTACACGAACTTTGTTGTTTGAAACCGTTACCTAATTAGAACTCTGCCTGTGATGTGATTTTTATTTCTTTAACACACAAGTCACAGCCAGAGCTCCATCAGGGTACGGCTATCCTCCATTGTTGAAAAGGTAGAGAAAGAAATAAGAATTAATCAAATTCAAATTGAAACAAAAATTAATTCTTGCTCTATTACTTTCGGAGAAAGTCTTATGTACTTTCTATAAAAACTGTTGCATCATGCGCAATACATTTTATGAAATTAAAATAAAAAATTGTAATGTAAATTTTTCACTTGTTTGTGCAATAAAAACATTTTTACAGAAGTCTCAGAGGTACAAACACAAAGAATTATGATATAAAAAACATTTATTAAAAAAATATATAAATACTTGTTAACAAAAAAAAAAAAAAGTATATTCTTGCAGTGAATAGGAGAAGCATTATTTCATTGTAAATTAACAGTACAGTTAAAGGACTGCAGAAATAAAACAAAAAGGTGAGAACAAACAGTTATGTTTAAACGTTTACTTACTGTAAACGCTTACTTTCAGTTGTGTCAAATAACTTCATTCCATTTTCTCTGTTTATATTTTATTGAGGACAGTTGTATTCACCTTGTTGCAAACATTAGCATATAAAATATAGCAGTGCACAAAAGCGTATATGCAAAGAAAACCAATGTTTAACATAAACAAAAATAAATATATTATTATTGGGTTAATAAAAGCCTTCAAGTTAATACTGCATTAATTCTTCATCTACTAAACTCTACTCTCTCAAAGGTGTTCCAATATTTCAATAGAATAATAACAAGAAGAACAACATATTTGAATAAATCTTGATTCATAACATGTACATAATCCTACCTGGAGTATTAATTTGATCCTCCGTTTGAAGTTGGAATTTGCCACCACCCATTGGTCCATAGTCATCAGATTCACATAACAAGGCGTCCCTCATTCCTGCTAAACTGGTAACCGCAGATATAACCGGTGTACTCAAACGAGCATTCAACGTACTCTCAACAGAAGGTACTGGTTCGACCCGAACCCCGCTTCCTCCATTGACCAGCAGTTCAGGAGGGAGACCAGGTATTTCGGATTCTTTTGACGAAGGCACAGGTTGCGTCGTCGTGTACCCCGGATTGGGAGACGTTTTAACTGCGGGGTCATCAGGACAGAGGAACACCTCTATTTCTCCGTGAGACGACCTCATGTGCATTTGAAGCTGCGAACAAAACGATCATACAATAAATAGAATGAATACGACTTCAAGTTTGATTCGTTTAACTTTTGCATAGGAAGTAGTTAGGGGTGCACGGGTAGCTCGATATGTCGGGTAGCAGAGATTCAGGCCGGGAACATGAAAGTTCAGAAATTTGGGAACTTGAGAAATTAAAAAATTTATAACTTTTTCATACGAGGTTGTGTCCTATAACGAAGTAAATCAATGACATTTAATAAACGTAGTCCAATTAAAACTCAATCTCGAATCGAATCTCGGGTATCCACACATCCTTGGAAGTAGTAGTTACCTTTTGTTGGCCAAGATTATTGATAGGTTGTGGAACATGTAAAGTGGCTTCTGGCGGGGCTTTTACTGCCATTATAGCCTGATCTTTGTACATTGGGACAGAACGTAAATCGTGATACGTTACATAAGCGTATTGTCTATCGGCACACAATTCCCTAAGGTTTTTATCTGCACCGTGAATTAACCGATCCAAAGTATTTTCTTTAGCTTCTAAATCTGCCACTTCTCTTCTGAGATCAGCAATATCGTTCCTGTCATTCGGTAACTGACCGCCCCTATGAAACACAGTCATTATGTTCCACGTTTAATTACAAATATTCAGGATTTAATTTTCGGTAAATAATGAACAACGTACTTCCATTGTATATTGTTTTTACTTTTCTTCTCCAAAATACCTATACCTTCCAACACATTTGTAATATCGTATATACGACGTTTCTGTACTTCTAACTTCTCAGACGCTACATTTAAATCTACAACACCATCTTGACTGCTTTCAACTAAATGTATGAACTTTTTTGTAAGTAAGCTCAATGATGTATCATACCGCGTTCTCTCTACCGTTTTACCTGCAATTAAGGGTAACATTTCTTTCTCCTAGAAGATATATAAGAAGTGGAACGTTTAAAAACGGAAATACAATTTACTTTTTGTAGGTGTGTGGCCAGTTAGAGAATTCGAACCGGATCTCCTACGTTTACCTCTAGGAGCCTTAAAGGCAGATTGGCTGGGACCTGTTGCTCCCATTTCCAAATTCAGTCTTCGTTTCACCGCCTGAACCGATATTTGCTACGAAAACATAAAAAAATTGATATTACTAAACATTAGTCAAGCATAAAATACGACAAAAAAATAATAAAGTATTTACACTTTTAAAAAACTAATGTTTATCAATATTAATAATGTTTTGTTAAAATGTATTTTTGTGAAATATTAAGAGAGAATTACTTAAAATTTTTAGTAAATATATTGCTTAATGTTGTTTAACAGCCTTTAAATATCAAGAGAAAGTTACCATGTTTCAACAACCTTCTTAAAAATTATTTATTAATACAGTCTTATTTACTTCAGTTCGTGGTGGTGGTTGTGTAGGTTTCCTCGTCACTTGATAACAAGGTGTTTGTCCATACTGATGATCTTGAAGATGAGGACTCGGTGTCTCTTCGGCCACCTTTTGTGCTTGTACTTCATCCAGGGAGCCATCATCCAAGAATTCTGTTTTCACTGAAAACAATTCATGAATGTACCAACAACTGATCAAATTACAGAAAAATTATGTAATGCTTTACAATTGATACATACGTAATTTGGTTTCCACCATGTCTGGTGTAACGGGCCTGGCAGGATCTTCCAAGACCACCTGTCTCCTTACTCGAGGCATTTTTATTGTTTATGAGAATCTACAACAGTTGTAAGAAAATATATTAAATGATGAAGTTACAAGAAAATAATTTTATGATACATTACATAAATTATCGATAAAGTCAAAATTTATGACAAGTTTTAAAACATTTTCGATCAGGAAAATCTTGTAGCTTCATTTCATTTGGAGATCCTTTTTTGAATATGTACTCATAATAATATAGCTTTACTTTCATAATAAACAACTGTTTAAACTATTCTAAAGTAAAACTTCAAAAGTAATCACTGAAATAAAGAGCCGATTAAAAATTATTCCTAACGAGTGCAAATATTTACATACATAAATACTATATGCTGAAATTTAATTAATTTAATAAATATACAAAAGAGAGTGCCTTTTAAAGTAACAGATCAATGTAAAAAAAATTTAATAAAACATACAAAATATTTGTATACATATTTAACATGTACAGGGCAGAAACAAATTGATCGCTTAACAAAATATAAAAAATATATTCTCCAAGATATAAAAAAATATCCTAATAACATAAACAATAATATCTAATGTCCATATCTTTTTTTAATAATGTACATATTCGTTAAAATTCAATGACCATAGAATTAACATTAATTGTTTAAAAGAAGATACAAAAATGTTTATCTATTTTCATTTTATAACGCGATAGTTTCGAAAATTTTTAGAAAACGTGCCGCACGCTCCAGCACCGACCATGAAGGTTAATAAGTGTGTACTATTTTGGCGGACACGTATTTTTTATTTCATAACATTCGACGTAAAAGACTGTTTCTTATCACTGATGAACCGTTACTTGTAACACGTTTAATAGAACGTCGAATAAACCTATAAAAATAGAAATTGCAGTAGTCAAACCAGATATCAGTACCTTGTTAACCTTGCCGATACGCTTTATCAAAAATAACATTCATGTGTAAAAATGATCGACTGTAAGGTGTGCAGATTCATAGAAAATTTCGAGTGATCGTCGTTCCTTCATTCTCGACTTTTTCTCATTGCCACTCATTTGTGGCTGTATTTTATTCGGTCGCGATAACACATTTAAGGAGAAGCGACTTTTTAGATGCATATCAAAGAACGCGTAGCATAGGGGAGAACCTTTTTGTTCTCGAATCGGCCAACATTCGTAGATCCTAATAATAGAATTCGTACTTCAAACAACTTTACATTTGTTTTCACGAAAAAAACGAGCAACATCCATAACAAATAAGAAAAGAAATAAATGCTCGATAACAAAATATCGATTTCATAATTGTGTGGATAACAGGAACATACGAGAATAAATTTTTAATTGATCCATCAAATTTGTTTTTTATGTACGCATCGAGCACAACTCGGATAATTTTCAAATTAAAGTTTTGAATATAAAGGTGCTCGTCTATTCGAGTGTATTTTCGTTGAAAACAGTCATACGTTATCTTCGAATTATAACATTTCAAATTTTAACTTCGTATTTAAAAATTAACCGAATAAAAAAACAACTATATAAATACTTATTATTCCAACTTCGATTCGCACATAGTTGCTGATATTTCAATTTTCAAATGGTCGTTCAATTTATCATACTTGGTTGCATAAATTGTGACCTAATTTCAGTTAAAAAAGCCGATAAGGATAAATAAAAGTATTTGAAACAACAACGCGTATAGTAGTAATCATTCTATTGAATAACGAAACCGGAAGTGGTCTCGACCAAACGGCAAAGTGACAATTCCGCAAGAACAGAACATCTGTTGAAAATTACAGGTCGATTTCCATGTCGTACCGCAATAACAGCGAATAAACCCTACGAACGCCAAGACAGATAACGAAGCAAATAAAAAATGAATACTAATTATCCATCACATTTTATTCCATTTGCAAATTTTAATAAAAATAAAAGTTCCTTATCGGTATTGTTTCAAAAGCAAACCGATAAGCGAGGGCCAATAAATCTCTGCACCTTAGGTACGCTTGAAATGATACTTTCTTCTTCAAAACTGTGTGTACAATTGAAAATCCAAGACAAACAAATTATCACAATTAAAAAGTATGCAATTGACGTTCGACTGCACTAAGAAATTGTACATTATATACTGTAATGAATCGTTGAAAAATTCTTTCGAATCAAACTCACGGTACGACATTTATCTTTCTCGGTCAGTAAACGAAATTGCCGCGAAAAATAGCAGAATATTCATCCTAAGGTCCCCGTTTTCAAAAGACTGGTTACGCGCCTGAACAGGAGAGACCCACGGTGCGGCCGTGTACGAGAATTTTCGAAAAAAAGAGCAAGCGTCTCGGGAACACGAGGCAGCGTTCCGGGTGTGGTTTTAAAGAGGCATGCCGCAGGATCGTCGTGTTACAGCAGCCTTGCGTTGTAAGCAGTTTTAGAAGCAAACTCCCGGTTCAACTGCGCGTGGTTCTCCCGTTTTCACTTGTTTGGCCGGGTGCGCAACGTACGCGATCGCGAGGCCAATAGCACTGTAGAGCGCATTCGAAGGTTGGGAGCAATGCACGATGCGGAGGCATTGATTGGTAGGATATTATCTCGAAGATAAAACCGGACTAGTGTAACTGGCGTCGACGGCACTGCTTGTAGAGAACTAGCGGTCGCCATCGATTGGTCGACGAACGGTGCTCTTTAAAACACGAATATTGTCTGTTCTTTAAAGAGACTGCATTAAGTCGTGTTCTTCCTTTCGTTCGTTATATTTTCATAATTCATCGAGTATTTGCACGGGGTGTGTACTGCTCGAGACAGGAAATAACACCAGAGAGGTCCAATAGATTTTGTACAAATAAACCGGAACATCGTGTGCACGAGGCTTCAGGCCCCAGATGTGAGCGATGAACTTTAGGGTGCGTTCAGACTCAGCGAGCGAATGCTCGCCCGGCGAGGCTCGAGCGCGGACGAGCATTCTTTCCATGCTCGGTGATTGTTCGTACATGCTCGTATAAGATTGTTCTGTGGAATCAATTCAATTCGACGTTATTCAAATCTATATCATTAAATTTAATGCGAATCAACTCGACGGGACTCGATTCTAATTCAATTCGATACGGTTTAGTTTCGAGTGATTCAGTTTGACATGATTCGATTCTAAAAAATTGAATTCGGTGTGACTCAATTTTAAGCAATTCAATTCAACATGAATCCCGAGCAATTCGACGCGATTCAATTTTAAATAATTGAATTCGTTGTAAAGTTGAGACATTTTAAATTTGACGTGATTCACGTGACGCAATTTAATTCTGCACAATTCGCCGCAAATTTGATCTGACGCGATTCAATTCGAAGTAATTTTACTGGATGCGTTTCTATTCGACATAATTTGATTCGCGGAGTTTGAAATCAGCACCGTTCCATTCGACATGACTCACTCCGATAAAATTTGACTGGACGCGTTTCAATTGAACGCAATTCAATTCGACACGATCGAATTTACCGTACCGAGCATTCAGACGTTCATTTAAAACTCGGCGAACATTCGCTCGGATTCAGCTGGTTCGTTCACACTAAAATGAGCCCGAACGAACGTTCCTGCTCCGGTTGTACGGATCCCGTTCGTTTAATCTAAACGCACCCTTAGAGTCCCCCCTTTTTTGTGTTCTTCCGCTGGTGGAAACCGGCACAGGTCGTAACGTCTATCGACGGAGAGACCGAATTCTTCTCTTTCTCTTATCAACAACAAAGTGTAGAAAAAGCCGTATACATAAGGCAGTCCGTTCCACACATACATAGAGCCGCCGCGATCAGCTGTTAACGTCGATCGAAGGTGTACAGTGTGGTTTCTTTATTCGCGTACCTCTCTGACCACCCGATCACGATTAAGTAACCGACGAATTACGATCGTATCGAACGCGACAATGCGTACTCGCGCAATCCGCACGCTACGCACCGGAGCGGCCATGCATACGAGAGCAAACGAGCGAGCGGACAACGAGGGAGCGCGCGCACGCATACTCTCTCGCACACACACGCACACACGAACGAACGTTACGATTCGCACGCAATACGTAGAGCCGTTTAAAGAGCCAAGCCGGGACTAGAGTATCCCTAGTTAGGCGTGCTACCGGCACGGTCACGAAAGCTAGAACCGGTGCACGCTTTCGCGTGCGATTGATCGCGCGAGATGCCAGCCACTTTCGACGCACCAAATCGGTGTTGCGCTCGAAATAACGGATCATTTTTCCTCTCTGTTTATACGCTCCAGTAATCGCACCTTTTTTCCCGTACGACCGCGCGAAACACCGACCATATCCCAGAGGTCAAAACGGAATATCGCGTGCTTTTTATTTCACTTACTTGGCTCTCGAGCGTGCGGCGCAAACCGCACACACAGTTGTATTTTGAGACGAAGGCCCACGCTCTCTTCCGGGAGGTTCAGCCAGCACACGGCGCGGCGCGTGTCACAGCGGCGAGGAGCGAGGCATATCCGTGCCTCCTCGATGGCGAATACGTCGCCGTCGTGGCTACGATCGTCGTTGTCACGCCGCGTCGATAATTCCAGACGCGATTCCCACTGAAGCCCGTCGATGACAGGACGGACGAAACGTGCGCCCGGGACCTTAACCCGGTCCTCCCGAGGCGGCTCGTGCACCGGGTCTTTCTCTCGCTCCTTAATAACCGTGCTTCCTCGCCCTCTCTCGATTTATGTACAACCGTGCTCGTCCTCGTCGAACAGTTGCGTGGCCTTTTATTTCGCTCTCTCTCCGTCTCTCTGCCGCACTGGTGCGGTGTCCATTTTCTGCGGGGCCGTTCTCGTAGCGAGGGCCCGAGGATAATCGAGCTTAGGGACCGTGCGTTCTTGGATTTTTCGCTTTCTCGGGAACGGACGATATCTAGAGTTCACGAGGAGCCCCGCCTCGACATTGTCGGTCGAGCCACCGGCGAGAAAAACGAACCTTTTCTATCAGGGTGTCGCGCGCGCACACGAGGCCGGCTCGTGCGTGAGCTGGGTGATCGGATGGACGGGCTGGCTGGCGCGCTGGCAACTGGCTCGGGCTACGAGGCAGATAGACCCGCCTGTGCCGGTAGTAGTAACACCACGCCGATTTACAATGTAGTAGTGGCCTTCTACCAATGCCCCGATACGTTCTTGAACGCGTCCCTGTCACGGTGGTGGTGCGTGCTTAGCCGCTTGTCATGTGCGGTGTGTTCGTTCGTGGACGCGTGCCGGCCATCTGCCGGTCGCGCACCGCAGTCGGCTACGCGCGCCAAAACCGTCACTTCGCTTTTCTCCGTAAAACCAACGCGCCGCCAGGCTATCCGAAAAAGTTCCTAGACCTTTTTATCGCGATCCTCCTTCTGGCCCGTTCTTTCGTTCGTTCGAACAATTTGCTCGTACGATCACAGCTTCCCGGACATTCGACACTGCTGTTTGTTTATGTTTCTTAGACTTTCGTGCTCGTCCGCAGGACTTACCGGCAACGCAGACTTCCCTAGGGAAACTGATCGGGTAGGGGAAAAAACGACAGGTTAGGCGGTCGTTTTTTTTTTGCTGGGGATTTTTCGAATTTCGGAATTCGGGATTTTCAGAATTCGGACACCTGGAAAATTTGGGGATTTGAAATCCTGGGAATTTGAGAAATTGAACATTTGCAAACTGACAGTTTGAAAATTTGAGGATTCAAGAATTTAGAGATTCAAAAATATGAATATTCAAAGACTTAGAATTATAGAAATTCAAAAATCTAAAAATCTTAGGATCTGAAAATAGTGATACGAAAATGTAAAAAATGTGGTATTTTAGAAATACAGGAATTTGTTGATTTAGAAACTTAGGAATTTGAAAACTTGTCAATCCGAGATATTGGAGATTGTGGAATATGAAAATTTGGAAATTTAGCCCCTTAGAAACTCGTGAATCGAAAAATTTGAAAATTTCCGAGTTTACACATATAACCCCCTAATAATGAAAAGCAAACGTTGAGAAATTCCTGTTGAACTTTCCTTTTTGTTCCAAGGAAGCCTACGTTGCACCCCGATGTACCGTTCCACGTGTCGTCACGTTGGTTTAAAGGAAAACGACGAAAGAAAAACAGATGATCCATGGACCATTTCCATTCGTGGACATTACTCAACAAACACTCGCGCCAAAACTGTCCGTCCCGCTTTGCACGTAACTGCCACGCAAGCTCTGACATGTAGATGAAAAATCCCTATGCGTCTTTTCTAACGGACGTTCTTATCCGTAGTATCACTTATCCGTTTCTGACATCTCGAAACATTGTTGCCTATTAATTTCTTAAATTATTACCGTACAATTCCGCCATGGTCAGGGGTGGGCGCTTTCGTATGAACGTCCACGCTTGATGTTGGCAGTGAGTCCCTTTAACCTGGGCCTTATCAAGGAAAGGGGCAAGGAAGAAACAAACGGGAAACGCACTACCGGATTATGTAATTTCTGAAACCTTTCGATTCTCTTTTCTCGAACGCACACACTTCCGAAGATTGGGAGGATCCCACTGGCTGTCGTTTCTTGCCCGAAACTAAGCGGGCGGTCGTGGCTTCCTTCGTTATGGAGGGGTGTTTGAAGCAGGGCCGTACGCTTCGCGTGATGAAGTATAAAAGTAGGTCCCTGGCTCGTTCTCCTTTCGTTTCACACATTCTCGTTTTGTAATTCAAGATGTTACCCGCGTTTCAACTCGTCTTTCGAATTCCTTACAGTCTAATTACTTATAATTCAAGTTTTGTTAATTGTTAATGTGCGATGGGATTTTTATTATATGCATACAAAAATACATGTTTAATACACTTTTTACATTTGCGAAGTTGATCACTGTAGTTCTGACAAAATCTGGGAATATTTACAGATAGTAATATTCAAAAAATATTTACAGCTGTTTAAGCATTTGTAGAATAGGGTGACTTTATTTTCATAGTAAACTGACTGCAGACAATCTAACAATATCTATACAGCATTTTAATTCAGTCAAAGAGAGTTTAGTTAACCTGATAAGTTGATTTCATTAATGAATTACATTAATGTTTTACTAAAGTTCATTTTAAAAGTTTTGCATTCACTTAATAATTTTTCAAAAATCACAACTTTCAGTACATTATTTGCACCATCTTTTTAAACGAACTTTATCTGTATTTTCTGAACATATTGTCAATAATTCCAGTTACGTTTTTTCAATAAAGCATTCATGATCTAATTAACGTTTAAGCACGTCTTTGTACTACGAAAATAAATGGTCATCCTACAAGTGCGCCTAAAAGTGTTAGGGTTCCGCGAGACGTTGACACGAGTCTGAGTCAGGTCGCCAAGAAGGGAGCCCGGTGTTTTCTTCGTAACGTACTTATTTGAACCCTACGCATTCGAACTACAAAAAGATCGTACCCCAGTAGGACGTAAGGGAGGTGTACCTTCCCTTCTTGCTCCTGTATGCGTTCGTCCCCACTTTCGTTAACTTAAAGCCACTCTCAAGGGCGCGTCAAGAAATCAAACGAACGGGACTCAAAACTGACTATATGTCAACGATCACGAAAATTTCCGGACGTTCCGTTTTCGGAGGTTCGTGGAGCTGCATGGCCGAGTACGTGATCGCTTTTACTTCGGCGTTCTGCGAATGTTTGCCTATCGTGAATTCTTCTCCTAACGCCTTTGCGGTGATCTTGAAGTTCTCGCGGTCGAAATTAGTGATCTTCACTTTCTGACAACACAAAGTTGCAATTTTTCATGGAATACGGTTTCGATGCATTACAGAAAATGTAAACGGTGAGGGAACGTTAACACCTTGAACTCGTTTTGCCTCACAAAAATGAACACTTGTTGCTCTTCAAAATGTAATTAAAATTATTTCAAAACTCGGTGATTGATCATAAATCGTATTTTTTGTGGATGTTGTCGATCCGTGATCATTGATCAAGTTTTGAATAATCTTAATTAAATTTTGAAGTATAAATGATAGTCCTCATATTTTGATAGATACTTTGATTAAGAGTCATGAATAGTAAATTCATTTATAACAAAGCCAATTGATTATTCTGATGGTATTCACTTACTTTTGTTTCATACATCTTTAAGGGTTTAATGAAATTGATGAATGTTGACAAAAGATGCAGCTCCAATGACAGTGACCTTGATAATGAACTTCAAGGTCAACTTGATTAGTACTGGATTTTTTGTTGTAAATATTTACATTTGTATGAATTGTCATCAAGTTTTCCACTGCTAGATTAAGTACAAATCTTTGTTCGTTCATAACATTTTAATGAACAATTATTAGTAATTCCAATCTTTTCAGAGATACTCAGGATGACCCTGAGAAAGTTCAAAGTGAGTAAATAATTGAAATCTAAAATAACCCATTATACATTGGTCATATCAAAAGCAAAAACAATTTAATTACATTTTAAACAAAATATGTAGTGCTTGAGCTTCATCAAATGCATACAACTTCACTTTTCTATATTTATTCTACCCAAAATATATTGAACCTAAATGTACCTTTCGGTTTGAGGTTTAAGGTGAACAGAATATCAACTTATTATAGGTCGTTGAATTCGTCTTTTTATGGACTATAACATGCCATTAAAAAAAAGATATATTGACCTTGAAAAAACTCAAGGTCACCGTGATATCTCAGACAAAATACAGTACAAAAAAATGGAACTACCTCTATCAGATAGGGCTCTCAAAATAGAATATAATTTGTTGGAAACGTTTGTTGATACAACCAATAGGTAATGAGTTATTTCAGATATTAGTTCTTAATGACTCACCCTGTATCTCAAGGTCAACATTATTAACGTTGTTTGTCCTTTCATCAACATTTATCAAGTATTATTCATTACTGTACAGGTGAGAACGTTCTCATAAATCGAGTAACTAGTTCAAGCATAAATTCCTGTCACTATTCAAATATGGACGGCGGTCAACGTGTTAATCGACGCGGTAAAATGAAATATACCTTAGCAACGATAAACGGTTCGGCGCTGAACATGAATAATAATTCGTCGAGGAAATGAAAGAGCAGGCTCTCCATGTCGTGTCCTTCGGCCTCCACTTCTTGCACCTGTGTTATCTGAACCCGCTCTAAATCCGTCATGTACCCGAACATGGCCACTGCACATTGTTCAAAAGCCTCCTTCATGGTATCACCCCAGGCGTGTAATCTATAAGAACCGATACACAACTAATTAACCATATTAAACTAATTCCTCAAATCATACTCGTCAATTCTCGATAAACCGTCGTTAAAATTGTTAGGTTAACCACGCGGTAACCTCCAAAATATTTCGCACATCGACACGAAAGATTAATAAAGCGAATACTTACTGCACATCCGCGGTGTGATCCAAATCTGAAAAATACAATTTTTGAACGTGTCTTTATTTATTTCTCGACGAAACAGGACGAGGAATAACGTTTATAAGGTTAGCGTTTGACGGTTTCACATGTGGCAAAATGGACGCCGGTACGATGGCGCGCCGGGTGCCGGTTATATCGTTTTAAACAGGTTAAAGTGTCTTTTATCGAACGCGACGCTTTATTGCGTGAGTGGTACAGCAAATGGGTACTTACATTCGTATTTAACGGGAGGTATTACAAAATCTTCTTCATTCAACGCGTCCATGATTGCGCACAGCTGATCTAGCGTACGTGAATAACTGATCAGCTGATTCACTGACAGGTTTTATCAATGGTGGACCAGCGGTACCTGCGGGAAATTCTACTACGAAGATGGCGCTATGTACAGGGCCGCATGAGGACCTTCTTATCGACTGAGTAATAGTCGGTTCGAAGTAGTTTTTAATACTTGATATTAACAATTAATATTTTAATTAACTGCAACGGCTATGGGCGTTGTTAAATCATATTGACTGTAACAGTAGAGTATTATTGATTAACCAATGTGTTTGGGTACTGATGTATAATTTTGTAATTTGAAAAACTGACAAATTATGTAAATCAAATATTCAGATTTAATATGTACATATTAATATATAAATTTAAAGGTTACGTAAGCGTTGCAACGAGAAAGGGGCCACTGTACTGTTTATGAATTACTATGCAAGAGTTCGAATTTGTGTCATTTGCGCGCATTAGTTTCCATGATAGCGGCAATCACCGTTCGGTGAGCGGTGGACCGCATAAATAGCCTGTAAATGCTAACCAAGAGACCTAAATATTTTTCTTCTGAATAAATCCGAGATGCAGTTGGCATATTTACCGAAAACACCAGGGAAAGGTGTAGCATACAATAATTCTATTCTTCTGTATTACAAATGATGTCAAAAACAAATTCTTTTTATTATTTGATTTTTAGATTTTTAGATTTCTATGTTCCTAGATTTCTGGATTACAAGTTTTGTAAATTAGTAGATTCCTAGATTATTGGATTCCTAGATCACTAGATTCCTAGATTACTAGATTCCTAGATCACTAGATTCCTAGATCACTAGATTCCTAAATCCCTAGGATACTAAGATTTTTAGATTCCTAAATTCCTAGATTCCTAGATTCTCAGATTCCTATATTTCTAGATCTCTAAATTCTTAGATTCCTAAATCCTGAGATTCCTAGATTCTCAGATTCCTATATTTCTAGATCTCTAAATTCTTAGATTCCTAAATCCCTAGATCACTAGAATTTTAGATTTCTAGATTTTAGGATTTCTGGATTCCCAAATTTCTATATATCTAGATTCCTACATTCTTAAATCCCTAGATCCCTATGCAGATTCTCTATAGGAAAGTTCCTATACCCTACAAATCCCTATATCGTCAGGTTCCTATATCCCAATATCCCTAGGCTCCTCATATACCTACATCCCTCTGATCCTGTAAGTATCTCTACATCAAATCTCGATAATCCTACATCCTACAACCCTATATCCGTAATCCCTAATTCCTAGTACCAAACAACATAGCAATGAATATCCAATTGTTTGTATATATCAAGTACAAAGAATGCTCGAAAGAACGCACATTTCGAAGGAAGGCATCGGTGCATAATTTCCATTCGTAACAAGCGACACCGATCGTTTTGTACATACGATCGATTAACTGTGTCGATCGAACAAACGAGCGAGAGCACGACCGATCAAGCATGCACGTTACTTAAGCGAGTACATAAGTACTGGCATATATAGGCGAGTATACGCGGTACGGTTTCGTTGGACGTTTTTCTTTGTCATTCGTCTCCCCTTCTGAAAACTAGTTTCTCATATCGATGCGATGTGATCCAAGGGCGTCCACTTCGAACGTTCGTAATGGCTGTTACATAAAATTGCGTAGACGGTACCGTACCATAGTATGTAGATCCATCGGGACATCTCGTCATCTGTTTACAGTATCGATCTCTCGACGTGCAACCAGCCGGGGTGGCTTGGTATTTAGCAAGGTCACAAGGTCAGGGATGTCCACTTTTGCTATACGCACATGTGAACTACGCACGAGTTACGGGACGTGGGTCATCTTGCACTACGTCGCACTTTTCGTCTTACGTGCGACCTTGCAACGGATCGATTGGTCGATTTTTGGACGTGTTTTTAACTGCGGTTTTCCTATGGCAAGTTGTGGTTTAATGTACACTAGTGGATGTTGAAAATAAAGAGGGTCGAAGGAATGGATATAAATTAATAGTAGAATAAGTAGAGTATAATACTAGTAGATGTAGTAGTAGAAGTTTTAATTTGATTAATTAAAACGCAGTATGTGGAGGACGGTTTTAATTTTCAATAGAGAATAATTAACGCAATTAGAGAATATGTAGTTATCTAGCTATTTAAGATATGATTCGATTGAAAAATAAATTTTATCGTGATTTGATTAAATCACAAAATCAAATTTTTGAGTGTTTAATAATTGACAAGGTTTAATTAAAGATTGAGAGCTAATTAATCGGCAAAGCTCTCAATTAAAATCAGTTTGTAATCTATATAATTTGACAAGTTTAACAGAAAAATTGAGTTTTATTTTTCAACTGGATTATTCAATTAACAATTACAATTTACTTTATAAGGAGTTGTGAATATGAATCAGGTGTTAATCGATGATTAACTAATTTAAATTGCAAAGTTGTGTGTATTAAATCCTAGTATAATATAAAGATATCAAGTTTAATGGAGGTTACTGATCTGCTCGAACATTGGTATCGATAACAGTATCGGGTATCGTAAATTATACTCGTGTTACAGATTCGATTAATTGACTCTAATCCTGTGTCATTAAGTGAATACCTGAATTTGAAAGTATGCAGTTATCTTTACATTATCAGATCTGGATCAAATGAATCAATCATTTTTATTTAAATTTTTTAAAACTTTGGTACATATACATAGAAGTAGATTGATATAAAATTTTAATAAATCTTGGAAGGGGATCGTTGAGGACATATTTTTATTATTCTAAAATAGTCCCGTTACGATTATTTAAATTATTATATAATAATAAAAATTATTGTAATATGCATCTTTTATTATTAAACGAAAGATAACATTTTTGCTAATTATTCGAAATGATGGACTATTTTCCAATTTCATCTGCTAATTTGAAACAGAACACAACAATTTAATGAAGTACAAAATTGCAGACTAATTACCAGGAAGAATGACCCCGATCATTAATTTTCAACAAAAATTATTGCTTCTCACGTGATTATCAATCAACCAGACGTGTCTGCAATTACTTCGAAGTGTGTAATAACATATTTTCCATATTTCGAAGATGCGACGTGATTAGAATGTCTGCTAGATCAGTTTCATAAAAGAATTTTTCTATTTTAATAAAAGTTCCAAGTATCGTCTTTTTCATCATAACCTCACACGGTAAAAAAATTATTGTATTTTATTGTAATGTACATTGTATCTATACACAAGAATACATTTTCATTAATACTTTACAAAATGACAGACGTTTATTTTATTTACCAAAATTACTTTTTATGAAAGAGATCAATTTGTGTACGAAGAGGTAGGTTCAAATATCCCTCCAAAACGAAACAAACAGTATTACGTAGCTGCATTTACCTGTTGATCAACCTTTAGTCTTTTTAATCTCATTATCATGATTGCTAGTTCCCTCCATTGCATAATAATACCGAGAATACACAATTTTTAATTCCGTATCTCGAGTTCTCTGACATCTAATTACCCCCAAGCGATTCCGCTAAGACATTATCACAACTTCAATGTACGCAGAATTTTACAAACGACGCTGAATGAATTTCAGAAATTATTGCATTGTCATCTCGATTCGGTTTTATTATCGAATTTTTAGTATTGTTTTGTTCGTTGCATAACTTTGGGAGGCGAGAATTTTCGAATTTTGGGAATTTGGGGTTTTGGGGATTTGGCGATTTAGGTTTTTGGGAATTTAGGAATTTGCTGGTTTGGAAATTTGGGAGTTTAGGTTTTTGGAAATTTAGGGATTTGGGGATTTAGCAATTTGGGGATTTAGGAATTTGGGACATTGGGGTTTTGGGGATTTAGGAATTTGGGGATTTAGGAATTTGGGGATTTAGGTTTTTGGGAATTTAGGAATTTGCTGGTTTGGAAATTTGGGACTTCGGGTTTTGGAAATTTAGGGATTTGGGGATTTAGCAATTTGGGGTTTAGGTCTTTGGGTATTTAGGAATTTGGGACTTTGAGGTTTTGGAAATTTAGGGATTTGGGAGTTTAGGTTTTTGGGAATTTAGGAAATTGGTGGTTTGGGAATTTGGGAATTTACAGCTTTCGGAATTTGGGGATTTATGAATTTGTGCGTCTGGTAATTTGGAAATTTGTGGGGTAGGGGACTCAGGGGCTTGGAAATTCTTGTCTTGGGAATTTTAGTGTTGGGAATTACAGATTTGAGGAACTAGTACTTCAAACCTTCGAAATTTCAAAATTTCTCTAGAACTTAGAAGACAACTTTGGAACCTCAGAACCTCAATTTATAAGATTACCATCCTACACCTTAAAAACCCAGAATGTTACAAACTTTCCAAAACCGTATAACAATAACAAAAATGGTACAGTATAATTTAATTTTGTGTAACTTGTGAATGTAAGCTACAGGGTTGGAAACCACCGTCCGATACAAAGGTCCTCAACTCAAAGGCTATTGCTTAAAAACCGAATTCCATAGAAAAATAACGCGATAGCAGGTAAACAAGCGTGGAAATTATTCCAATGGCGGTTCCGAGAACGCCTCTACACGGATCGACGATCGAGAGAGGAAAGCAAAGCGAGTCATCGAGGCCGGGATGCCGATGCAGTGACAGAAAACTCGAATGCTACATCAGCCTCCTCCTTTAAACGACTTGATCGGTTTATTGTAACAAAAGATCGTGCAACACTTGTTACTAAGAACTCATAATTGCTTCAAGTGTTTTAACCCCTTTTACGATCAGTAGATACTTCATAACTTGCTTAAATATCATAATTTGTATATTTACAAACATTGAATCATACTTTCTCTCTGAGGATGATTTGTGATCGTTGCGGTATTTGTTTATCGTAGGGTTATTCATTTTAATTATTTGACTGATAAATTTCTGACATTAATTTTCATCAATTTCTTCTTCAATTTTTGTTAATTATTTCTTCTTCAATATTTGTTAATTATTTCTTTATTGATGTTTTTTAGGAAAACTCAGGTTGCAATATTTTTGGTTAAATTCTATTTTCATTTAATTATTTCCAAGAACTATTTGCGATATTTTTATTGAAATATTTGCAAAATTTTTTGCAATATTTTTATTTGTATGAAGTATATTTGTACCCAATTTTACTGAACATTTCAAGTGTTGTTCAATTTTAACATCTCAGTCTTAACCTCGTTTATAGCAAATTTATTGTAAAATTTATTACTGAATTTACTTTAAATAGAAATTTACTTGATACCTTCACTGCTAAAACTCACCATAGTGTCTGACAAAAAAAATGATCAATTCGAAGAATATGAAATTTTCAAATATTCATATATTTCTACCCTACACCCCTACCCCATAAATAACCCCAGCATCAAATTTTTGCATACTCATTTCACATTGGAATCTAAACATCTACCTAAAATTTCCCAACCTCCAAATATTTTTCTACCAATTGCAATTTCTTCTAAATAGGGGATGAAACTCTACATTTGAAACCAAATCAAATCTGCTTACCAATGTTTCTAATAAAAAATGAAAAGTAAATAGATCTGTCCCCAAGGTTTCTAAAGGACGAAGTTCGCGTGACGTAGAAGAAATTAGAGTACCGATACAAGGGTTAACAACGAAGGAGGTTGTCGAACAGCAGCTGGTGCAACGGGGCGACATGCTGCTTAGTGATTCTCGCCTCTCACGTGTTGGCGCGCGCTTTAATGACATGCAATTTTGCAACGTAGCTCTGCCCGGAGTCCTTGGGGCTGGAAACTATATAAACGGACCGCTTATAATTGGCTAGGCTAGCTGGAAGATTTTTAACCAAGCACAATGTTGTTCCGCGCGATTCGAACGATCTCCTTTGTGCTCGCTGTTGTTGCCCTCGTCGCCGCGGATTATCAGCTTCGTAAGTCACAATATGCTTTTCTTCGTTCCTTCTTTTTCAGGTCTTTACGTTTTTAGACCTTCGTATTGCTTTATTTTTCATTGAATGAGGAGAGACACTTAGGGTTGTAATTCTTGTTGGAGACTTGTGAGATAGGTAGATGTGTTTCAGTGACATGAATTCTCTATTTTGTAAAATTCTTTATTTTTGATTAGGTTACGAAGGATTTTAGTGACGGTAGTCTTGAGAATGTCTGTCGTAAAGGGTTGAGAATATTTTAGGTTAAAGATAATGATAGATACGTTTGTATACTTTAATTTAGACAAATTTTAAAATTCATTTTGTATTTTAACTTGGACAAAATTAAAAATTTATTTTGCACTTTAATGATAAGGGAGTTTTGTTAAGAAAGAAAATATTTGTTCTTTAAGTAAAAGGGATGTTTTGAATAGAAAATACAGAGATAAAATTGCAATACAGAACCTAAATAAGAATTATTAACATATAAAATCTGA
Organism: Megachile lagopoda; assembly: GCA_036983795.1. NCBI lineage: Eukaryota > Metazoa > Arthropoda > Insecta > Hymenoptera > Megachilidae > Megachile > Megachile lagopoda. The sequence goes on from CM072794.1 coordinate 4,910,924, forward strand.
GTGAATATCTCATTTATTTATGCAAATAATTTTACACAGAATGAAGGATTGTATAAATGAAACTTTCCTTGGAGAGACTAAAATTGCACGAGTAATAAATAATAAAATCAGGTAAACACAGGCATTGTCTCTATTACCTTTCTCCTTCATCATATACTATTTACGAAGAATTTTGCAAACAGGAGTAGCGAAAAAAGTGCAACAAGAAGTCCATTACATTATTACTCCATTTTCTGACGTTACAAAGTATGAAATTCCTAAGTGGAACATAAATAAAAACAGTTATTAACTTCTCCTTACTATTCAATTACGAGTAAAAGTTTCTGTTAATGCTTCTAGTGAACCAGTGAGTTAGAAAGTTGGCATAAGAAGCTTGTATGTGGTAGTAAGTTAAATTTCAGCGAAATCTGAAGACCGCCATTCACTATGTGCTTTCATTTTTCATTTATGTTCATCCTCGACTTGCTCGAGTGCATTTAATTGAAACGAATTAGTTACAAGGATAATGATAACCATTTATTTATGGAAAATAAACAAGTACCAGTAGATATAGATATATTCATTAAATGGTAAATTGAACTTCAAGTAAAATGTCATTATACGTATCTGCAGTGAATAAATTGTAATATCAAATTTATTAATTTATTTTGTGCATTTTGTGCTGGACGCACCACGTGCGTCAATTGAGATACAGAATAAATATTACATTTTCATGATAAAATTTATTTACGAGTAAATTGTGCTCTCAGATTTAATTATAATAAATTGTGGTATCAAATTTATTTACAAATAAATTGTAACATTAAATTCATTTGTAATAAATGAATGACAAAAATTTATTTATAGTATATTTAACAATGTATTAAGTTTATGTATATTTAAATAATTGAGTTTGTTCTTTCAGCGGCGGGTGTAAAAACCTGCAAAAGGGATTCCGACGATTTCGCATCCTGTCTGCGACTCGCCATTCAAGAAGCATGGCCGATATTTATGCAAGGTACGTGATCGTCAATCTCCTTATATCGCCGAAACACGGTGCTTTGTAAACAAACAGTGTAGCAATACGATGTCTGTTTGCAAACCTAGTCACAGTCCAATAAACAGAATTTTTTCCCCTTAAACTTGTTTCGAACTCGTCCTTGCAACGATCCTTTTTCCATTTCTCTCCTGAATCACATTAAAACAGTATTGATTGCATAAAACTTGATAATGTTTAGTCTCGTTCGAAGAGTTCGCAACGTTCACCGTTTGTTAATGACCCTTTTTTATCGGTATGCTTGTCAACTTATGTAATAAGTCACCGTTTTGACTTTGCATGATCTCACGATGGCGCATTCTTTTCGGCACCTACGTTTGTAAATATTACGTCGTTCCTTAATTTGCCGTTGCATATAAACATTCACCGTTCACTTCGCGAATAGTTGCTTTTTTCGATATTGACCAGACATTCGAACGTTTTCGAAACACGCGATGACGTGTTCCGAATACTATTTAATCATTTTTTAACGTTAATTCACAATCTGTTTTTCAATGGAAAATACCTACATAAATGATATTTACATAAATATATAATCATATATGTTTAATAATTTTGTTACATACGGACGCAGCATGTGCGTCACCTTATTTGGACGCACTTTGTGCGTCAACTGTGATAGAATAAATATTACGTTTGCATTGTGAAAAATTGTTCAAACACTTATTATAAAAGACTGTACAAATGAGTAATTTTGTGCATCTTCTATTTGAAAAATATTCAAGTTTCACATTTTTTAATAAATCTATTATTGTTCATTAAAGTGGATGTAATTAATAGGAATAAATGCATAAGTAATGCAAGATATAATGGGTAATGTAATATTCAAACGAAAGTGTCTTAATAATTTTTATTTAAAATAAAAATCTGAAACGCGTCATTTGGACGACTCCGCTCGTGCCAGTGTCAGATATTGACTTTCGCATATAATTATGAACGGAGACTAGATATTTACACATCACGAGTGTTTTTTTATTTGATCTCCACTTTTAGTTATTCTGGATTCTTTGAATTTTTATCTGAGACCTTCTGTTCTTTTGTTTTTACGTTTTTCTTCGAGTTATATTTGTTCCTGTGTTTACTGCTTCTGTTTTGCCACAGCTTTTCAAATTTTGGCGCCTTTTTCGTGTCATTTTCAACTTCAATTATGTCCAGTTTTGTGGCTATTTTTTTTTATAATTATTGTTGCCTTTTACAATAGCTATTACTGTTGCTGCTTTCAAATTTTCGCGCTCTCTTTCAAATAATAACCAACGTTAATTTTTAACCTTTAATAACTTTTTATTCGTATGAAAAGGATTACCAGATTTCGATATACCCCTGCTGGACCCTTATTATATGGAATCTAACACGTTCGAGTACACATATGGAAAAATGAAAGGAAAATTGGCGAGCTCCGACGTTCGAACATACGGTCTTTCAAAAGCTCGATTCCTGTCCGTGAAACCGGAAATGAACGACGATTTCTTCCGACTAGAAATCGATCTTGAATTGCCGAAGATTTTGATTGATGGCGACTACGATGCTCAAGGTTCTTTGGATGCCTTCAAAATTGGTGGAAAAGGTATTACCACATCAATATTTTATTTTCTCATTACAACTATAATAAGTCTTCTCAAGAAATATTAATAAAATCATAATGTTAAACATCTCTGGTTTTAAAAATTTGCGAATGTAAAATTTTTCGGTTTGAAATTACTGCCTTTAATGACCATTAATGGCGGTGCTGGTCAAGTCCCATTAAATACATCATTTAAGCGTGAAAGAACACGTGAATACTAATTTTCACGTTAAATATCATGTTACGCAGGAACAGATGTTCAATTTGTCAAACATTTCATTTACAGGATTCTTCAACATCAGTATGGACGATGTGAGATGTGTCTGGGACATCACAGGACACGTTAAAGACGACAGATGGGTCATAGAGCACTTCAAAATGATTCCGACAGTAGGAAACATGAGAATCTGGTTCAGCGACCTCTTCCATGGAAACGAGGAATTGAGTAAGTTTGATTTATTTAATTTCAAATCAATACAAATGTTCAATTTCATTTTTATAAGTTAAGACGCATCGTGTGCGTCAATACCTTCTTTGCTGGACGCACCATGTGCGTCATTACCTTCTTACTTTGCTGGACGCACCATGTGCGTCAATTATGATACAGAATAAATATTTGCATTATGAAAAATTGTTCGTACAATTATTATAAAAGGCAATACTATATAATATAAATAATGAATAATAAATTAGTAATAATTGAGTGAACAATAAGCAATTATTTGTAGAGTCCTTAGCAAGACGCACCATGTGTGTCATCAGATGCACACAATATTACGTGCGTATTTTCAAAAAACGAAATAAAAAGCTGTTATAATAGAGGATGTGGTAGATTATAGAACATGAACAGTCATTTTTTCATCGAGTTCTTTGCCTGACACACCTCGTGAGTTATTAGGTGAACCGAAAAAATGTTGCATACATAGAAGAAAAAAGATTCGATGAATTATTAGAAAAACACACCTCGTGCGTCATTCGACAATTAAACAGACATTATGCATACAAAGTATTAATAAAAGGGACGGATCTTGTGCGTCATTGAGTATAAAGCATAAATATTACATGTTTACTGTAATAAATGATACCAAGAATTATTGTAAAAGACGATAGGAGATATTATAAAATACAAATAGTAATTTGTTAATCTTTCTGGAGCATTTGAATGTGGTGTACTTTACAGGACGCACCAGGTGTGTCATTAGGTGTCGAATAGTATTACGTAGAAGTAAAAGGTGATTCTACGGATTACAATAAATTCTGATATAACATAATACAAGATACGAATAATAACTTTTTAACTTTTAAGTACTTGAATGTAGTATGCCTCGTAGGACGCACCAGGTGTGTCATTAGGTGTCGAATAGTATTACGTAGAAGTAAAAGGTAATTCTACGGATTACAATAAATTCTGATATAACATAATATAAGATACGAATAGTAACTTTTTAACTTTTAAGTACTTGAATGTAGTATGCCCTGTAGGACGCACCAGGTGTGTCACTGGTATCGAATGAGTACTACGAAGTAAAAGATGATTCGATTGTTTTAAACGTTGATACATCATAACATAAAGCACGTACAGTAATTTATTAACCTTTCTTGAGTACTCGAACGTATGTCTTGAACGACGCACCAGGTGTGTCATTACGTATCGATTATTACGTAGAAATAAAGGTGATTCGAACGATTACTATAAATGTCGATATGACATAATACATAGTACGAATAGTAATTTACTGTTTACTTAAGGTAATCACCTAGAATTGATACGATACTTTCATTAGTTGAACAACGTGGCTCTGGCGTCCTATCATTACATAATATTGTGTCGCCGTATACGCATGGGTAGTCGAGTTACCGGCATTTCAAGAAAATCTTATGCTATCTAATTAACATGCAATCCTTATGCATGTCTGCCATTTGTTAGCGTTTTCGTCTCTGTAACATCGCTCATACCATATCTCGTAATACCGCAAAACTATTACGTGATCTGTGACTTAAGATGAATTAGTATTTTTCAATTCATGTTGTAAGATGAGAATGAATGCTTCTTCATTATTTATTACTTCGTACTGTTAACGGGTTCACTTGACGTTTTTTTACTAGACGTTTATTTATTAGAGTAATTGTAATTATTTGTTAGAGTATGGACATTATTGGTACGATGGTAGAAGGCAAGGTTGAAGAATTTTTACTTGAACTATTATGATGATTTTGAATACGAATTCTTTGAGTAGTCAATTCATAAAACGAATTAGTATTATTAATGTTTATTTGGTTTTTTGAGAATATACACGTAATATTGTATACATATAACACACCTGGTGCGTCTTGCAAAGGACTCTACAAATATTTGCTTATTGTTCAAACAATTATTACTAATTTATGTATTAGTAGTATAATTATATTTCTGTTTAGTATTTATATATTTCACTATTGAAATATCTATGTTTTCTAATGTCGAATATATTCACCGACTAAAATAAAAATATTTAACGTTTAGATCGTGCTGCGTTGATCTTCATCAACGAATACTGGCCAGTGGTGTTCCGTGGAATGTTGCCGAAAATGATGGATCTGTGGGACGAATACCTAACCGAGTTCACTAATCGTTTCTTCTCGAAAATATCATTCTCGACCGTGTTCCCTTGAACCACGAGTTAATAGTTTCAAAATAATTCAAATAAATCGAAGAAGCGACTGAGAGAAGCTCAAAGGATCTCTCGAAGGAGTTCAAGCAAGAAGAAAGAAGCAAAGAACGTTTTATAATACAAACTTTCTAGAGACTTTTGTAAAATTTGTTTAACATTTATATCGCGTGTTCTTCCGGCACTTCCTTTTTTATATTAACAAAGAATGTATATTGTATGTTGTTGAAACAATTGTTTTTGTTATCGAAGTATGAGTGATGCAAATAAAGAACCAATATCACACGTTAAGTCCTTGCTTTTAAAATTTAGTTAATATTAAGTATTTTATTTTTGATCAATTTTGTTTTAAAAGTTTTTTCTATTGCTACCTTTATGGCAATATAGCGAGAGTCTACCATGAATGAAAGATATATTAATTTTCAGAGTTTAAAATTTTGAGTCCTATGTAAAATTGAGAAAATACTTTTCCAAGTTATTTTTTACTACCTTTCATTTTTAAACTCTTACTAATTATATTCAAATAAATAATTCATCAAACTAAAAATAGTTTATGAATAAAGAAATAAGAAATTTGTATATCTGATATACAGCAATTATATGTTAATATTTCGTGTAAAAAAGAATTGTAAGTTAATTTATTCCTAAGAATACAAGCGAAAGTCTCAGAATAATTCCGTTAAAAAGTATCCTACGTTACCATATTTTTCACGCTATAATTTTTATTCTGCAACACGTTGCATAAGTATTGCGTCAAGTACTTACGGTCTAATAAATAAAAGACAACGGTATTACACATATGTACACATAAACATGTATTTGTTCTACTCTATAAACTCGATTGCTACATCAGTTACATTTTTGGTTAATCTTGCAATATACCCAAAGTTATTGGTGTGTCCTAACTCTATTTACAACTTAGCTTGTACTGGTGTATTTTTGTAAAAATATTTAAGTGCTTTGAAGAAAGAAGAATATTTATGGTAACAGAAATACTTCGACCGGCACGTGACGTAACAGTTGGTTAACTATACCGGCGAAAAGTACAGATAATTTCCTCTTGAGCTGTGGTTCCATCACCTTTAACACCTCCTGTCCGTTCTCGCGGAGAAATAGGTTTGTTGCTTCGGCTGTAAATTATAATTGAACGAAATAGTGTTACATCGTTAATGTTAAAAAACAGGTCAGATCATAGTTAAAAATATAAAATTGTAAAATAACATTTGTGGTATATCAAATTAATGTTTAAGATACAACGAAAATAGGTCTTCAAGAATTTTGTTAATATTGTGGACAACAAAATGGCCGATTGTTACAGCAAACAGTGATCGATTTCGGAACCTCCAAAGTCTGCAATAATTTGATGACATAAAACTATCGCAAAGTTGCACTTGTAGTACATCAATTTAAAGCTTGGTGTCCATAGAAAATTATGGTATGAATGTTTCATTCACATTTTGTAAATAAAACTGTTAATCATTACAAAACCCTCTCACTGCTTGCATACCTAGGACAATCAGAGTAATCGATGAGATTTTCTGACAATTAATCAGTTTGTGTTAATAATATTTACGAAAGCTTTACCCAGTCACTTTCAGCAGACTTCAACCTTTAAATTGATGTATCACAAGTACCATTTTGTAGAACTTTTATGTCATAAAAATTGTATCAAACTTAGTTCTGAAATAGCGTATTTTCGATTACTGTTCGTCAGCCATTTTGTATTACGAACATTGACAAAATGTCTGCACCATCGTTCTCTTCATACTTGAAATTATATATTAACATCTTATATTTCATGCAATCGAACTTATTAGATTTGAAATTGAATTTTATATATGCAATAATATAAGAAAAAGGTTGTCAACGATACTAGGTTATGTTAGTCATACTTACTAAGGATTCTGTTATTTTTGAAGATCTTGCTGACCCTCATGTACACATTTTTCACGACCAGTTCAACATCAAGATTTTCAACGTTCAGATACGTCTTTTCATCTTTCACTTTGGTTGAAACAGTGCCTTTGACCAAAGCTTTCACATCGTCGAATTTCGCGTGAAATGTTCCGTTTCCACTTGCTGGTAGAATGATCAGCACACCTGAACTGTTACGTTGAATTTATAGACATCTCTTATAAAACATCTGATTAGCAGTGAAAACTTTTGACTTAATTTATTTGTAAATTATCGAGTCGATCCATTCGATCATTGTTGATTGTATGAATTTTTTAATATGTGAAGAGTTTTTGATAGCAAACCTGGAATAATGAGCGTCCAAAATGAGAGCCGGCATTCGTATAATGGCCGCGAAGGGTGAACCTAGCTTAATATCCTCGACGGTATAGTTACTGGCTCCCTTTACGTATAATTCGCGCAGTTGAACCTTGTAACCGTTTATACCACCTGTTAGGGAGAGTGTCAGCTCGTCCATCTGTCAGAAACAAACAGAATGTAAGTGGAAAAGGGTGCTCTTCCAAAAAAGTTGTTAAATTCTCGTATATAACTTGACACTTCGTTTACTGGTCTGGAGATCTAATTAATTTTTACCTGACATCTTATTTGTCGATTATAGAACTTTATGTAGTTGGAATAATTACATTGTTCATATTTATAAATCTACTTATTTGCAGTTACAAATAATTTTCTGTAATTTTGTGTACAAATTCTGATACGTAAATTGTATACAGAATTTTTTTGCATAAATTGTCATGCAATATTCATACATAAATTGTCATACACATCATTTTTATACATAAATTGTCATACATATAATTATTATACATAAATTGCCACACTACAAGTGTTAAAACATCAGTACATTATATTTCTGTTTGAAAGATGTCAGTGATAGAATTTTTTTGATTTGTTAGATAAAAGTAAGGTTAATATTTAAAGTGTAAATTCAAAGCGTAAAATATAGATGCAAAATAATGTAAAATAATATAGTGCAATATTACTTTGCTGTAAACGTAATTGTCAGAATAAACAAAATATTAATAAATGAATGATTTGTGTACTATAAACAGAGCAAGTTCGATCATATGTAACATTGATTTGAAAGTTTGATAAGCAGGATACTTATAGAAAGCAAGTTAAGGAACTACATAATTCTATTAACGAGACAGGAAGTATTAAGGTGTAACGTAGAGCTTACACGAAATGGTTCGACGGAAGGCAGCTCAATTTCCGGTATACCATCGCTTAAATATGGCCTCAGATGGTGCAGAGCATCGATCAGGCAAGTTTTCAGCTTTGGATCGCTTCTTGAACATTGTTTCACGTATTCGGCTGCAAATAAACAACTTATTTATTTTATTCATCAGGCTACTTTACAATTTCTAGGTTATATTATTGTTACAAATACAATATTATTTCTATTCAATATACAATATTATTTTATTTCACATTTTAATGATGTAATATATCTGTACAGAATATAGTGGTTTATAACTGATAAACTATTATATTATTTTTAATAAATAATTTTCTTCGACTTCAATAAATCAAAGAAAATGCAATAATACAATTTAAACACGAACTAAATTCAAGCTTTAATAATTTATTATTTGCTACTAGTTCTCTAAATTTTTGTTAATTAAAGTAATCTTTGTGTATATGAATTATTACTATTTTAATTTCAATTTACTGCAATTTGCTACGCTGTGTCAGCTCATTAAATTTTCATCAGTCATAGTAACTTTTTATTATAATTTACCTTGTGTCAGATAAATTTTCTTCGATAATAACAATCTTTGTATGCACAAATTACATTTATACACATAAATTGTTAGTACTTATATAAATTATCAATAATGTTATGAGAAAGATTTAAAAAATATTAAAAATAATGTATGATTGATTAAGTTGCTATATTTAATAAAAAATGAATAACATTCTGTTTTATTCAAATGGAGTTTATAAAAAAGGGATATTAATGAGCACAGATTGCAATGAAGCAAGCGAAAATCGCCAGTTCTTAGACAGCTTGTCATGTCTAACCGTGTATTGTGAAATTCGAAGTTTACGAAGGATATTTGCACGACTGACCTCTTTAAAGATTTATGTAACGTTTCTAACCTTCTCTAGTAGCATAAACCATCTCTCAAAACGCGTAAAATTTGCATAATTTCATATGTTGCGACATATTATTTGTTTATAACTTTAAACGAATAGAATTCTTCGGTCAGAATCTGTGGATTAGAAAACTAACCTCAAAATAAAATGGACGATCTTATTTCTTTATGCGTAATTTTTAAAGTCTATACAAGAGAATGAAAGATTAATAAAATCAGAAATTGACAAATTTTTTAATTTCTAGTCTTGTGAGTTCCCAAGTTTGCAAATTTTTAAATTTCTATGTTTTCATATTATTTCAATTTCTAAATTTTCACGTTAAAATTCTAAACTTTAGAATTCTCAAATTTCTCAATTATAAATTTCAAAATTTCAAGATTTCAAAATTTACAAATTTGCAAATTGCAATTTATTCGAATTTCAAATTTCCAACTTTACAGAATATCAAAATTTCCTTATTTTCAAGTTTCTAAATTGTAGAATTTCTAGATTTCTGCATTATAGAATAATGAAACTTTTAAATCTGAACATTTTACTTATTCTGTTCAAGTATTAGTTGATACTATCAGCAGGGATTTCACCACATAAAGGTTCAAGTTATTTATTCCTCTACAATTACACACGTTAAAATCCCAAAAATTAAAATTTCAATAATAAAATAAAGCAATCTTTAAAAACACTCTCTCTTCAATATCAACTAATCCATAAATTCACAAGTTGAAAATCTAAAACTAAATAAAACCTATTATATCACTCAGCAAAGAACCAACCGAAGCAAACAAGAATCTCAAATAAATCTATAAAAAGCAAACTCTAATACTCAACGGAAATCCCTTTCTACATCAAATTACACAAAACCATCGACCCGATCGAACTTTCACTCGCAGTTTTCTATAAACTTGACTCTGAAACGCGGACCAAGTGTTGAGACAGGAAATTGTTTAAAATAAAAGATCCCATATGCGAAAAATGGATATTACTCACGATTCGAGTCCACGGAGAGAGCTGTTACCCCGGTGACGATTAGCAGAACACAGAACCAACTTCCTTCGATCATGGTGCGACTCCAATAAATCAAAATGGAGACTGGTCGCTTTAGATACGTTCGAGCGGTTCGCAAAGTCTCCGGCTGCTGGATCACTTTTGCTGTTTTAGGATTTTTTAGATTTGGGGTGGGAGATTTGAGAGGTTAGAATTTTGGGATGTGAGAGTTTTGGAGTTTTAAAGATTTGGGGTTTGAGAGTTTTGAGAGATTAGAATTTTGGGATGTAAGAATTTTGGGATTTTAGAGATTTGAGGTGTGAGAGTTTTGGGAGATTAGAATTTTGGGATTTGAGAGTTTTGGAGTTTTAAAGATTTGGGGTTTGAGACTTTTGGGATTTAAAAATTTTGGGATGTGAGAGTTTTGAAGTTTTAAAGATTTGGAGTTTTAAAGATTTGGGATATGAGAGTTTTGGGATTTTAGAGATTTGAGGTATGAGAGTTTTAGGATTTTAGAATTTTGGGATTTGAGAGTTTTGGAGTTTTAAAGATTTGGGATATGAGAGTTTTGGGATTTTAGAGATTTGAGGTATGAGAGTTTGGGGATTTTAGAATTTCGGGATATTAGAGTTTCAGGATTTTAGGATCTTTGAATGTTAGAGTTTTGGAGTTTTACAATTTTGGGGTATAACAGTTTAGGGATCTTAGCACTTTGGAATATTAGATTTGAGGAGTTATAGAATATTGGAACTAAGGAATTTTGGGATATTAGAATTTCGAAATTTTCGAGTATTCGAATATGAAAGTTTTGGGTCTTTAGAATCTTATGATGTGAAATTTCGGAATTATCAAATTTTGCAAGATGAAATTTTTGATCCTAGGAAATTCAGGTCGTACAATGGTAGAAGTAATAGAAATATAGTGACTTTGGGACTTGAGAATATTGAAATATATTGATTTTGGGTCTTGAGAATTTCGGAATGTTAGAATGTGGAATATAGTGATTTTCGGAAGACAGATTCTGGAATATAGTGGTTCTGGGACGTCAGAATGTGGAATATAGTGACTCTAGGACTTTAGAATGTGGAATGACTTCGCTATTTTAGAACGTAAAACAAGTGATTTTGTGACGTTAGAATGTGGAATGTGCAATTTGGAATGCAATAGTTCTGTGTCCTCAGAAGAATACAATAATTCTGAAACTTCAAAATGTAGATTATAGTGATTTTAACACTTTAGAACATTAAATACCGCGACTTTAACACTTCAAAATGGGGAATATAGTTTAGGATCCAAAAAACCTTGGAATACAGTGATTCTGGATGTAAAAATCTTGGAACACAATGATTGTGGGTCTAGAAATTTTGGAATGTAGTGATTCTGGATTTAGAAATCTTGGAACACAGTGAATGTAGATTCAGAAATCTTGGAATATAGTGATTGTGGATGTAGAAATCTTGGAACACAGTGATCGTGGATTCAGAAATCTTGGAACACAGTGATTGTGAATTTAGAAATTTTTGAATACAGTGATCGTGGATTTAGAAATCTTGGAACACAGTGATCGTGAATTTAGAAATTTTGGAACACAGTGATCGTGGATTTAGAAATCTTGGAACACAGTAATCATGGATTTACAAATCTTGGAATAAAGTGATCGTGGATTCAGAAATTTCAGAATACAAGTGATTATGAATGGACAAATTTTGGAACACGACTTAGGATGCGTACTAGAAATGTACTTTCGACCAGCGGGGTCGAAATCGAAACTACACAGCAAGAGTTAGACCGAGTGTGCAAGAGGGCATTGACAGATGCCAGATCGTAACTGCACTCGGATACTTTCACTGCTGCAACGTGCACCTGCGCCTTCTTCGTCTGGGAAGACAGACGAGTCTCTGTTAGGCCATTTTAGACCCGGTCGAAAGTATCCTAGATACTCTTCGATCTTTTCCAATCTCGCTGCGGATCGACTACTGAAATGCTGCAACTACTATGCTATCTTTATATACAACGTCTTGTGTTGCTAGCCACTATTTTTATCTTGTACATGCCGCACTCTATCGATTATTTCCTTTCCTTTTTCTACCGGTGCTTTATGACAAGGAGGTCATGTTGGATTATTATTAATAATTGGTCTTATTTCTTTATGGACGTTTATAGATGTACTTTTTTTGATGGAGTTCATTTTGGGATGTTATTTTGAGATGTTTGTGGGGCATTATTGTTTGTGGATTATCTAGAAGATAGGATTAGAAGATAGGATGTTTATTAGATTATTTTAACATTCAAAGTTCATAAAGTCCCAAATCATCAAAGTTCCAATATTTCAAAATTTCGAGGCCTCGTAGACCAAAATTCCAAAGTTCCAAAATTTCAAAAACCCGAAGTCCCAAATTGCTAATTGCACAAATTCCCAAATTTCCCAACTTTCCCAAAATTCTCAAAATTCCCAAAGCTCCCAAATTTCCTAAATTTCCAAAATTCCCAAATCTCCTAAATTCTCAAAATTTTCAGAGCTCCCAAATTTCCTAAATTCCCAAATCTTCCTAATTCCCAAATCTCCCAAATTTCCTAAATTCCCAAAATTCCCTAACTCCCAAATTACCAAAGTGTCAGTACTGCAACGCCCCAAAGTTCCAAACCAGAAAATTCATAAAATTGCCAAAGTCCACAAAATTTTAAAAAAGTCTTGATGTACCACACATGAGCAGCCACCTACTTGGCATTATGAATGACCTCGTGAAAGTTGTATCCTTTCTACACTCTCGTACGTTTGGTTATCTATAGAAAGGCGTCAACAGATCGAAAATCATTCAGTCATCCATTTGAAAGCATATTAAATATTTGAAACCGTGTTCATAAACTAACATCAATTTCCTATAAGATTTCTAAAATTATATATTTACTCTACAATCTTATACGAAATTTCACAAAAAAATTCGTGTTTTTTTTTTTTTCATAAAATTGATCAAAATGCAATATCGTATAATTACGTGCATTATATAAGAAACTTTCGCTTGCTCAAATGTTACGACGCGTATGCTTGACACCACCTGTAAATTAACTGCAATCGTGTTAATACCTCATTTTGTTTTTGTAAAAGTTACAGATTCAAGTCTTTAATTTTTAGAACAACGTGTAATGTTCTACTTTAACGGAAGACGGTGTAGACATCTTTGAAACATGTGTGTATTATTATGCAATTAAGCTAATTGCAATATTTCAGTACAGGGAAGTTGATCTCCATTTTGTGTAATCTTCTCACGGCTATTAACGCTATTGTGATAAATCATGAGTAGTACATGATGCATTTAATCTCTGTTAGACTGTTATACATATTTATAGACTGTCATATTAACAAACAATAATATTAAATATACATAATAAATTCTCATGATATAAAAAATAGTAATAGCGATGAGTATAATGTAATAAAATTTTAACTCTCGAAAAATAGCGACGTGGCTTAGGTTTTGAGGCCTCAATTTTGTCTTGGATTTCCCTAGATTTTACCTAGGTTCTAAGGTAATTTTTGCATTTTCTTTAAAAGAGTTCAAAGTTATAAATTTTCAAAATTACAGAGGTATGAAGTTTCGAAGCTTCAAAGTCTCAAAGCACTAATATTTCTATGCTGCAAAGTCCTAAAACCCCAATATTTCGAGGCTTCAAGGTTCCGAAGTTTTGAAGTTCCAAAGTCCCAATATTCCATGGTATAAAGAGTCCAAAGTTCCTAAGTCCCAAAATCTCAAAGTCCCAAAGTCTCAAAGTCCTGAAGTCCCAAGGGCCACAAGTCTCAAAGTTTCAAGATGCAAAAATCTTAAATCTCCAAAGTCCCAATGTCCCAAAATTTCGAAGTCCCTAACTTGCAAAGTCCCAAAATTCCGAAGTCCTTAACTTGCATAGTCCCAAAATTCTGATGTCCCAAACTTGCAAGGACTCAACATTTCAAAGTCCCAAATTTGCAAAGTCCTAAAGTTCCAATGTTCCAATACGCCAATGTACTAAAGGTCCCAAAGTCCCAGAATTCCAAAATCCCAATATTTCAAAGTCCCAAAGTCCCAGAATTCCAAAATCCCAATATCTCAAAGTCCCAAAGTCCCAAACTTGCAAAGTCCCAAAACTCCAATGTCCCAAACTTGCAAAGTCCCAAAACTCCAATGTCCCAAACTTGCAAAGTCCCAAAACTCCAATGTCCCAAACTTGCAAAGTCCCAAAATTCCAAAGTCCCAAACTTGCAAAGTCCCAAAACTCCAATGCCCCAAACTTGCAAAGTCTCAAAATTCCAAAGTCCCAAAACTCCAACGTCCCAAACTTGCAAAGTCCCAAAATTCCGAAGTCCCAAACTTGCAAAGTCCGAAAATTCCAATGCCCCAAAGTCCCAAAATCTGAAAGCTACAAACCCCAAATTAGTCTTCCTTTCCCTATCTAATATCTCTCCAGTCTCTCCCCACCTTATCCCTCTAATCTCAAGTCTCTCCCCACCTTATCCTTCTAATCTCAGCTTCTCCCTAAACTCTCCCTACAATTCTCCCCATATTCCCCCAAAAATCTCTCTAAATTTCCATCACACGACTTCCAGTCCATAAATCTCCAGTTCCTTGTCCCAGCTATGCACCTGCATTGCAACAATGAATCACACGTCGCTAACTCACGATTCTCAATGTCGCCGCCATTTCCGTAACAAAATCTCCTTCGAGAAATCCTCGTTCCACGAGGCAGGAAACTCCGGTCAGCGAAACGAAGCCATGGAGAAACAGTATCGTGAAAACGTTCCACGGGGCGGGACAATCTTTTATCGCTGTAGCTGGTTTCATGAGAAGGTGATCTCCCCCGTCTTCCGGCCAGATTATGTAAGGTCGATTAAAAAAACCTGGCACAGAAACGCAACTCGGTTAATAGTTCTCTCAGATGTATGCTCGAGAGTGAAAGCGCAAGCATCGCTCGCGTGTTGCTGGAATTACTCCTCGTGTTCATCGGACGCGTTAGAACCTTGCTGTACTCGTGTTCCCTTCGACAGATCGAAAATGCGATCGACGTTTCTGCTGTTACTGCTGCTCGTTTGCGGAAATTTCGCTGCGGAATTCGGTGAGTGAACGGCACCTGAGTTATTCTCATTTCAGGGAACGCTGAATCAGGGAGAATGTGCTTGAGTTACGTGCTGGTGTACTGCTAGCAGGGAGTTTGCTTGTTTGTTAACTTGTTTGTCAGTTTTATTGAGTATATTGGAAATGAATTGGTGGTTTGGATGATGTGGGAGAGTGGAATGTGGGTGGGTTGATGGTTGGAGTGATGTAGGTGGGTAGATTGCTGATGCAGCTGAGTAGACTGTTGATATTTGATCAATTAGGGTGATACAGATGAATGGACTGTTGATGTATGACTAGTTAGGGTGATGCAAATGAGTGGACTGTTGATATTTGACTAGTTAGGGTGATGTAAATGAGTAGACTGTCAATTTAAGGCCAGTTAGGGTACTGCAGACGAGTGGACTGTCAATCTAAGATCAGTTAGGGTTATGTAGATGAGTGGACTGTTGATGTATGATCTGTTAGAGTGATGTAAATGAGTAGACTGTCAATCTAAGATCAGCTAGGCTGATGCAGATGAGTGGACTGTCAATATATGACAAGTTAAGATGACGTAAATGAGTAGACTGTCGATATATGAATAGTTAAGGCGATGCAAATGAGTAGACTGATGACATATGCACAGTTAGGGTGGTGCAAATGAGTGGACTGTTGATATTTGACCAGTTAAGGTGATGCATATGAGTGGACTCTCAATATATGACAAGTTAAGATGATGTAAATGAGTAGACTGTCGATATATGAATAGTTAAGGTGATGCAAATGAGTAGACTGATGATGTGTGAACAGTTCGAGAGTGCGGATGAGTAGATTGTCGATATTATAATCAGTTGAGGTGATACAGATGAGTAGACTGTTGATATATGGACAGTTAAGGTAATGTAGCTGAGTAGACTGTTAATGTATGGATAGTTAGAGTGCTTCTGATGAATAGGTTGTTAATGTATGAACAGTTGGAGCGACTCAGGTGAATGAACTGTTGATATGTGGACCGTTCATATGATATATGTGAGTAGATTGTTGATATATGAATAACATAAGCAAAATTAACATTAAATTTTGATGACAAGCGAGTACCAAAGATGACATAAACTAGTAGACTGTTAATGTCTCAATTACAAAATCTCTACTCCACACGTTACTTAATCCTTTATTGTCATTTGCTGTATTTCAATCATTCGTAGAATCTCTCACGTAATATCTACGTTACGCGAACGAAAGTTTCGACAGATTCCGGTCAAAATATTTCCACGGAATTCGACAACGTTAACTTTCACCGTATATGACCCTAACTCACCTCTACTCACCGAAATTTATTAAAGACATTAGCATAAATTAATTATATTATTACCGGTTTAATAGATGCATTTTGTGGACTTTCATTTTAGCACTTTTACTATTAATATTAGATATACTTAAATGTGAAATGAAAAATTAAATATTCAAGTATTTTATTAATACTTTTCAAATTATTTTGAATTCAATTTTAATTCAATTGAAACTTAATTTGATATTATTTAAATTGTAACCTAATTTGATATTAATTAAATTAACAATTTAATTTCATTTCAATTAAAGTTGCAGAATAATAAAATAAAAATAGTAAAAAAAATAACAAGTTAAAAGAAAGTAAAAAAGTAAAAGATAAAATATAACCAAAGTAAAAAATAAAATAGAAAACAACTTAAAAAGTTACGCAAAAACAAGAAAAGATTTAAATAAAGTAACATTTGAAGAATTAAACCGAGTACAAGATATTGTTCATCGAACTGTCAATTATAATCGCATAAATCTTATCGATGCAATAAATTTCTATCGAACAATGCATATGCATGTTGCAACGTAATAGAATGTGAATTGCGCAAGCGGATAGTTCTCAAGGAATTCAAGATGATCGTAATCAGACTGGATGGCATAAAGAGACAGAGACTTTCAGTGTACAGTATTCAATGTTAATTATTCATTAGGCTCGTTTCCCATTGTCTGTTCCCATATGCTGCAATCATTTGGAACAAACTGGTGTATAAGGAAAAAGAAAAACAATATCATGGAAGGGGTAGTGAAATCAGACAGGAAAGTGTAAAATACCTATTAAATTGGAACAAACTGTTTCTCTTGCAATTAAATTTTAGTTGCACTGCAATTATTATACTTTACTGTGTCTTTGTGTGATGGTAACAATTACCTGATAATTACGTTTCTTGTATTTCTTTTTAGTAGTTATTTAAATAATTTGAAATTTTGTGCTAGTATCATTTTTGTTTCTCCTATAATTGTATTTAATTACATTTTGATTAAACTAGAATTTAATTATATATTAATTGAACTAGAATTTAATTACATTTTGATTAAACTAGAATTCAGTTAAAATTAATTAAACTAGAATTTAATTATATTTAATTATAAGTTAATCATATGTTGACTATGTTTAATTAGATTTAATTATAATGAATTACATATAAGTAGATTTAATTATATGTTCACAATATTTGAACGTTAATTTAATGTCCCATTTTTATTTTGTAATTTATACACAAATTTTGTCAATAATATTTTTCACTTAATGATTCATTCGACAATATGTTATTGTCATTTAAAATTAATTGCATTGAATTAAAGATTCAACCACAAGAGGTTTTTGTTCGCGTCTGAAAATTCTATGAGGAAAACAGACGAAATAGCTTTCCAAGGTTTTAAAAAAGGATAGAATCCTTGAACCTTCAGAGTCATTGCGTTGTTGTTTCTCGTATTCCAAGAAAAGCATTCTTACAAGTTTCCAAATAGTTTTCAAGCTTTATACTTGCATTCTTGTAACTCTTACTAAAAAGTATAACGAAAACAATAATTTATACACAAATTAATTATAGTACACATCAATAATTTCAATTATGTAATTAAATTCATTCTCAACCAATATTTTTATACAAAGACAAATATATTTCATGTCACTTATAAAATACATACACTGAGTTCCTATATTTATTATTAAAAATATAAATAACAAATTATTTTTATTACTTCCTCTTTTAAATGTTAAAATATAATATTTATTTTTGTCATGTTTTCCATCATATTATCTGTACGTATTTGTTTTTTTAGAGGAATACTTCAAGGATTGCCATCCAAACGTGCCAGGATTCGACGGCTGCATAAGAGAAGCATTAAATGCAATTCGACCATATTTCAAAACTGGCCTTCCACAATACAATGTAGCTCCATTCGATCCATTTTTTGCGAAGGAAGTGTCAGTGACAAGGGGAATGCCGAATTTTGGGTTCACAATAACGTTGAAGAACGTCACCGAAAGTGGATGGACGGCTAGCAAGGTGACGAAATTTGTCAGTGACTTGTCAAACTATAAGGTAATACTACTTTTTGCTTAACTTGTTTATATAGTTTATTAAGAACATATTATTGACAATGAATTTCTTGTTTCTTATTTACATGGTTCTCTAATTCTTATTTTTAATTGGGAAGTGGAATTTTGGGGATTTTTGGAAGCAGGACATTCTTGGAATTTGAGGATTTGGGGATTTGGGGAATTGGGGATTTTGGAATTGGGGATTTAGGAAAATAGGGGAATTGGGTATTGGGGATTTTGGAATTGGGGATTTAGGAAATTGGGGAATTAGGAATTGGGGATTTTGGAATTGGGGAATTGGGAATTGGGGATTTTGGAATTGGGGGTTTTGGAATTGAGGATTTAGGAGTTGGGAATTTAGGAGTTGGGGATTTAGGTGTTGGAGATTTAGGTATTGGGGATTTAGGAATTGGGGACTTAGGAATTAGGGATTTACGAATTGGAAATTTAAGAATTGATAATTTAGGAACTGGTAATTTAGGAGTTGGGGATTTAGGAATTGAGGATTTGGGAATTTGAAATGTTAGAACTTACTAATGTCGAAATTTGTTAATTTAGGAATTTGAGAATTTGCTAATTTAGAAACCCAGAAACTTGAAAAGTTGAGATTTCAGAAATCCACAATTTATGCTCCTTAAAAAAAGTACATATGTACCTTAATTATCAACATTTAACATACGTTCACCATTTAATTTCAGGTGGTATATACCCAGAGTTTCCCAGCAAAATTTCTAGCAGGCTTATACGAGTTTAAAGGAAACATGTTTGGATCCAGCGTCAGCAACAGAGGAAAATTCACATTGGCTCTGTGTAAGTTTCACTAAACGTAACCTACGCTGTTTGATTACAAAAAGTAATTTTGATTTTTAACGTAAGGCTACTTGTACATCAAATTTAGACTTCAATTAATTAAATACTAAATGCTTTTTTCATTTTAGATGACCTCATACAGACAACCACAGTCACTAGAAGGCCTGGACAAAAGATAACCGTCAGCGTCGACGTTCAAACGATCCGAGACCTGAAGCTACATATAACAAATTTATTATTTGGCCAGCAAATCCTCGAGGATATCCTTGACAAGATAATTAATGGAGCTTGGCAACCGGGATTCGTAATGACCAGACGGTTGATTAATGATCTCGTTTCCACTGCGTTCACGGAAATTTTTGGAAACGCGTTCCGTAATTTCCCCTTCGATAAAATCATCAAACCTAAGCCTTGATTGTAGTTGAATTTTCTATAAATTATTTTGTGATGTTTCGGAAAATGAGTTGAGGCATCGTTGTCTTTGTTGGATCATAATTACATGTCAAACAAAATTGTTTTAAAATTGAAATTATTGGTGGAACAGTTAGTGGTTCTTTGGAAAATATTTCTGCTTTTAATATTTTGTAATTATCTTGTTATTGAAGTGATTTGATATAATTTCTGATAGATGAATGAGAAAAATTATAACAATTGTTATTTATGAAAATTATTGATAAAAATATCTTCTGATTGGATACTAATTTAGTCTAAATTAAACAATTATCCCTTAATATTCATTTTCAAGCATTCATGTTTAAAGAATGATACTCTAAGAGAATCAAAATAATTCACAAACTAAAAATAGCTTTGTTCATTGTGAAAGTATAATTTAGTATATTAACTAATAACATGATATAGACATTGTTTATTTGCAATTTCATCAACATGTAAATAGTAATTGCATATGTTAGAAGAAAACTGTGTTGAAAATTAACCTTGTTGAACTTTTATTTTGCTTGGTTAATGTGCATAATGCAATATGTGTGTAATAAATATTGTAATACACATTATAAGATATATGTATGTAATACAATTGTTAAATATACTATCACATGATGGACTTCACAAGAATCATCTTGTGATCAAACAAATAATAAAACTTTAAACAATTTTAATCATAATACTTATAGTACAACAAGGATAATGTAGTTATTGAATTTTTATATTTTATATGTACACATAAATTTCGTAGTAGTAATTATGTTATACATACATCTTGGATATAACAAGATATAAATATTGTATATATTGAATAAATATTGTACTATTGATAATTGTCAATAAACTCCCAAATGTTCTAAATCTCCAAATTCTGAAAACCTCAAATTCCTAAATTTCCAAATTTCTAAATCCTTAAGTTCCTAACTCCCCTAATTCCACAAATGCTCGAGTTCCTAAATTTCTAAATTTCCCAAATTGTCAAATTCCTAAATCTCCAAATTCTGAAAATCCCAAATTCCTAAATTTCCAATTTTCTAAACCCTTAAGTTCCTAACTCCCCCAATTCCAAAAATGTTCAAATTCCTAAATTTCTAAATTTCCCAAATTGCCAAATTCCTAAGTCCCCAAATTCCTAAATCTCCAAATTCCCAAAGCCCCAAATTCTAAACCTTCCGCCTCAATAAACCATAATTTCAGAAATTAACCTCGAAAAATATCTAAATTTAAAACTGTACTAAAAATCGACTCAACATTGTATCCTTTTGCTTCTACATCATTAATTTTCCTAGATAAACCTGCTGCCGCACATGTACGTAAAAAGTAAGCGTACATGGCGCAAAAACGTCACCGATGTCGAACGCGCTTAGAAAAGAATGTTAAGCACCGTTAATAAGCACCGTAACACACGATCACGATCGGAATCGGTCATGATCGATCGTTATGACGATAATCGAACCGTAATACTTTCTTTCACACGGTTGCAGAATTCATAATAGCGTGTTAACGATTTCCAACAGAATTGCTGCAACGATCCGTTATCTTAAAGATCTTTCTTTTGTTCGGCTTTGTATAAAAGGCAATTATCGATAACACTCGATGAGAATCGTCGTGAAGATGTTCATGAATGCACCATAAGAATGCGAGGTCAAGGACCGTCAACTTCTCAAGGCGAACAGCTATCTTGACAGAAGAATAAAACTCTAAGTTCTCTGTTAATGTTCTTCGCGGTAAGAATGGTAGGTGGACATTTCTGGCACTTGAGAAATTCTTGAACGGTGCTTTTGACGAAGAAAAAATGAATCGTTGATGGAATTGTGTGTGCAGGAATGTGAGAGGATTTGGGGATTTGGAAGGTTTGAATTTGGAGATTTGGATGATTGAATTTAGGGATTTAGGGAATTTAAGAATTTGGAGATTTGGAACATTTGGGGGTTCGGAAGTTTGTGAATCTGAGAGTTTGGGGGGTTTAAGTATTTGGGGATTTGAAGATTTGGGAATTTGAGAATTTGGGGGTTTGAGAATTTGGCAATTTGAGAATTTGGAGATTTGGAATATTTGGGAGTTTGGAAGTTTGTGAATCTGAGAGCTTGGGGGTTTAAGAATTTGGGGATTTGAAGACTTAGGAATTTAAAGATATATAAATTTGGGGATTTGAGAATTTGAGAAGATTATCAATCAGAGATCATCAGCATCAATGGTCGCCATTTGGTATTGCAGCGCGAGCATTAAAATCACCGTTCATTGCATATTCGAATTCGAAAGCATTGAAATCACCGGCAACGTCACTGTTTTACCGACTGAGTTATCATTCGGTAAGCGACATTCTTGTTTTTCCATTCTGTTCAATTTTAGACCTTGCATACAATGATATAATCAATATAGTAAGAATTTGAAGAGTGCCATTATATATTCATAAAAATGAAGAATACCCTTTATTTATTATACTTTGTAAGGATTCATTTAAAATTTGGACTTAATACGTATATCAACATTGATGAAGTCAAATAAGAAGAAGAGTAAGAAGTATACAAACTGTATTATTTATATAAATTATGTAAGGTAATTGTTATAATAAATCAACGTACCAAGAATATTCTTGAAGAGCCCTTCAAAAATACAAAATGGTCCCTGCATTTCCTCAGTTCCCAAAATCACTTGGTTATGATGACAAAAATCCTTCTGAAAGAAGAAATAATACCATGATTTTGAAGAGAACGAACTCGAAGAGTGCCAACATTGATGAGGTCAAATAGGAAGAAGGTTAAGAAACATGCAAACTGTTTCTGTATTAATAATAAGAAATAATAAGTAACTGTATTATTTACAATAAATCTTCAAGGTAGCAAGGAATACATAGAATACGAGGTACCAAACAGTATAATAGAGTACAAGGTATGAAAGAATACACAGAACACAAGGTGCCAAACAATTGTCCATAGAATGCAAGGTACCAAAGAGTACATAGAAATACAAGATATCAAAGAAGACATACAAGTACAATGACCCAAAGATTACACAAAGAAGACATACAAGTTCAATGAACCAAAGATTACACAGACAAGGTAACAATTCTTGAAGAGCCACTTCTCAAGAAATCCAAAATCATCCATTCCCAAAAGCACTGAACGACCTGAAAAGAAGAAATGATATAATACAGTTTCGGAAAGTAATTGCAGCGTGGAAGAAAGTCCTTGGGTAGGGATAGCGAAGAATCTCCCGTAGCTGGATTCTATCCTGTCCTCGAACAGTGGCAGCCTCGAAGGCATAGCGGGGGGCAATGTCAAGGTGCTATAAGGCCTGGCTCATCCCTGTTCGTCGGTCATTCCACGCGGAGAAATTCGTTCGAGTTGCTCGGTTAACGTCCAACGGAAATAGGAACACAGGATGATGACCAGGAGCTTCGGGTTGTTGTTGTGCGCGTGTTCGTTGTTGTTGCTAGATGTACAAGCCATGGGTAGATACAGGGGCTTGGAGTTTTTGGAACCGTGCTCCAGGAGGGACCACGATGTGGAGAGCTGTTTAGCGAGGTCGGTCAACGTCCTCACTGAACACTTCCGTCATGGTGAGAGCATTCGAATATTTCTTCTTTTTTACCTTTTTAGTACTCTTTGGTATATTTTAGTCTATTTTGGTACACTTTGGTATATTATTTGCTATTTACGTTTTTGGTATTTTAATTTTTGTCCTTGACTCGTGTGCTGTGAAGTTGTAGGTGAAATGGGGACGGGTGAAGAGAATTGGAGTTGTAAATTTTTTATCATAGGCTGTTATGGTTTTTTATTTATGGCAGTTTTGATATTTGAAGATTTGCTGTTTTGGGAGGTGTAGACTTCTACATATCTGAATTATGAAATTTGTTCAAGCTTTCAAATATCGAAATTTGTAATTTTTAATTTTCCAAATTTTCAATATAAGAAATTCCTGAATTTTCTTTCTTAATTTGGCAAATTTGCTTATTGCCAGTTTCCTAATTTCTACATTACAAAATTTACAATTTTCGAATTTTATACTTTGCAAATTCTCAATGTACAAAATTTTTTAATCTTCTTTCAAATTTTGCAAATTCTATATGTTTAATACAGTTCAGTATCTTAAATATTTAATACAGTTCAAGTCTTTTATTCCTGATAATATTAACTAACACTACCCAAATCTCTCTGAACATACATTACATAAATCGTGTCACTCAAGTTTCGCGTACCCATTTCCCAAAAGTAGAATTCGAGCGAAGAAAAATACGGAAGTCGAAAGTCACGAATCCCGATACACACGTGGTTGAAAAGCAGTAAACAGAAAGAGGAAAAAAAAAGAGAAGAAAACTTGGCGGTAAAGAAGCAGGTTATAACGGTGTATTCGAATGGTCACCCAGTGTCCTACATTCTTCGCGCTCTACAAGACAAACATCATGGAAATAGGTTTGATGTTCCGACGTAGATTGAATAAAACATGCTATCGTTTCAATCTCGTGGGAATTAAATATCGCTTTTCGATCGATCATTTCGATCAACACTTTTTCGGCTACTACTTTCGATCATTCTTATGGATATAGAAATATGTGGTGCATAGTTTTGAGCAGTGTTATGTCGCCACATTCCTTTCACCGAAAGATAGTTTACAGTTCTGTTTAGCATATCGAGGTTTGATAAATTAATTTTATTTGAGGGACTTTCTATACGGGCGTTCGATTGTTTGAATACAATTGAAACATTATGGCAGTGGCGTGAGTAGGATTACTTATGTGAGGTGCTTTGGGTACCCTGGTATGGTAGTGTGGTATTTGGTGTGGGTTGTAGGGAGTTTTGGGAATTTTTGCAGGGGAGGATTTGGGAATTTGGAGATTTGGGAACTGGGAATTTGGTAATTGGGGGCTTGAGAATTGGGAATTAGGGATTTTGCAATGGGGGTGTTGGAAATTTAGGAATTAGAATTGTAGGGATTGGGGATGTAGGAATTGGGAATGTAGGAATTGGGGATATAGGAATTGGGGATGTAGGAATTGGGGATGTAGGAATTGGGAATTTAGGAATTAGAAACGTAGGAATTGGAGATGTAGGAATTGGGAATTTAGGAATTAGAAACGTAGGAATTGGAAATGTAGGAATTGGAGATATAGGAATTGGGGATGTAGAAATCAGAAATGTAGGAATTGGAGATTTATGAATTAGAAATGTCAGAAATGGGTATTTGAGAATTTGGAAATTTGAAAATTCATAAACTTGAAGATTCCAAAATTAGTAAGCACAAAAATTCCAAAACTTGACAACTTACTTTGCAATTTGCGAATCTAGAATCTACCTAATAATTAAAAAATGTCACAACGTAATTTCCAAATACCCAAATTTGAAGAATTGATAAACAATAAAATAATCCTCTCCAGAAATCTAAATTCCCATTCATTTCAATTACCATAAGAACAAAGTAACTGCAAAATCACGTTGATTAAAAGCCAACAGGAAATTGCAACGACCTTACACCAGAAATAAAGAAGAAAATGTCTTAATTAACCACACGTTTCTTGCAGGTTTACCTCAATTGGGCTACCCTGAAGTGGAGCCAATCATCCTTGACGAGCTTCACATCTCTGTCGGCGGTGGACCCGAAGGATACAGAGCACAATTCAAAAATATAACCGCGAAAGGAGTATCCACGTTACGAGTGACTGGACTGAGGACCAGGATATCGGATGACGAAGTGCAATTACAATTAGCTTTAAGTATTCCGAAGATCAGAGCTGCTGCGAAATATAGATCCAGTGGAACTCTACTTTTGGTAAAAGCTAGTGGTGCTGGAGATTATTGGGGAGAATATGGTAAGAATTTACATATTTTGATGTATTTAGAAGGTTGTTTATGGGTAGAGTTTAAAAAGTAATAATTCTTTCGATGATGTGCAATATTTACCCTATAACGTAAATTGCATAAATTATACATGTATCGTAATATAAATTGCATTAACATGTAACATAAATTACCTAAACACGTACTAAAAATGCAGCAAAATTCCTACAAAAAAAAACCTAACAATTGTTCCCAAAGGTTATAAAATTATCTTTCAAATACAATGTACCTAGCAAACACAGAAATGCAGCTGCATCGAGCAGGTTGCATTCTGCAAGGCGAATGCGTTTGAGGTCAATGGTACCATTCACATGTAAATACCTACATCTGTGTTTCTTACAAGCATGCGATCTGAACTGGATCACAAAGACGAACCTTGAAATTTTACGTTCTCTTCAAACCACGCGACAAAAATTGGAACTTTTTAGGGTCTGAGAACATTTCTCCATTGTTTTCGTCGTTTGACAAGTCTCATTCGAAAAGTCAACCGAAAACAAATTTGCATTGCGTCGGCGGTGAAAGTCAACTTTTACTCGACGCCATTTCACCGAACGATGTTCTATTACAACCTTCGACTATCTTTCAAATTATAATTGCCCGTTAACAGTCATGAAACGCGGTCTTTGTGTCGCCTTTCGAATCCCATTAATTCGTACTTCTCCCCACTAGTAACCTAGTTCCATTCGAGAACAACTAGTTCATTGTTTATTAGAAGTTTGAATATGTGGAGTGAAGATATAGGGAACTTCGCAATTTTTGTAGTTGGATATGTGTGAGTTGAAATTTGTAAATTTATATTACTATTTATATTACAATTTTTATTACAATTTTTATTACAATTTTTATTACAATTTTTATTACAATTTTTGTAAATTTATAGGTTTGATTGGTAAATAAAATTGCAAAATTGTGAAATTTGTACGACTTGGTAGTTGTAACACATATGCAATTTATACATATGTTAAATTATAACATATATGCAATTAGTACAATATATGTTCAACACATATGCAATTTATGCAATTTCCGTTACAGCGTAACATATATGCAATTTATGCAATCTACGTTAAAGTTTTACATGTGTGTAATTAACAGAATTTTCATTAATGTGGAATACATATGCAATTTATGCAATTTACGTCAAAGTATAACATTTATGCAATTTACGTTAAAGTATAACATATGTGCAATTTATGCAATTTACGTCAAAGTATAACATTTATGCAATTTACGTTAAAGTATAACATATGTGCAATTTATGCAATTTACGTTAAAATATAACATATGTGCAAATTATGCAATTTACATTAAAGTATGACATATACATACGTAATTAATACAATCTGCATTAAACCGTAATACATATACAATGTATGCAATTTACGTTAATGTGTAATGCATATGCAATTAATGAAATTTACGTCAAAGTATAACACACACGCAGTTTATACAATTTACGTTAAAATGCAGCGTAAGTTCTTCGATATTTTATTTATATTTTGCTTTGCAAAATTTAGAATGATAAAAGTCTGAAGGACATTTTGTTATAGAAACTAGGTTAGGTTAGGTAAAGGTACTCTTTAAGGTTAGGTAAAGGCACTTCCTACATTTTAAACTGAACTTTATTCTTTTTTAGATGTATTATTTGTTAATATATTAAGATGTTATATTTTTTTAAATATTAAATGTAAAATATGTTAAATATTTTACATATGTTGTATAACAAATATTAGATATTTAACTTTATTACATATTACATGTTTTTTTTTATGTGAAATTTAAAACATTCAGTACAAAACAGACAAAATATTTTTAATATTCTTTTAAACCTGACAAATTATAAATATTTCAAGTATTATATATTACAAACATCAAGTCTGAAGAATAAAATGTTTTAAATTTGTAATATCACATATATTAAATATTTTGAACATGAAATGTCATGAATGTTAAACATTTTGAACATGAAATGTCACAAATATTAAATGTGTTAAACGTGAAATGTCAGATATATTAAACATACTGACCATAAAATGTCACGAACATTAAATATATCAAACAGGAAATGTCATGAATATTAAATGTTAATAACAATACAAGCCTTCAACTAATTAGCCGAAAAATAATCACAGTGATTTCGAAAATTTATAAATAGCAAATGAAACAAAGGATAAGTATATCATTAAAAATGTAATCACTCTTTTTGTTCACAGAGGGTGTTAAGGCCAAGGTGTTCATCAGGGCAAGACCATTCTCCTACCAAGGTCGCTATTATTTAAGGTTGCAACAACTGAAAATGGACTTCAGCGTGCAGAATATTAAAATGGGCGTTGAGAACATTCGCGACAGTAACGCTATAATTCGTAAGTAATTTTATCATATCACCATCCCTGACAGCGACATGACAAAAAATCAAGTTATCGTGCAAAAAGAGATAAAATAAATTTTCTAAAACATTTTCAAAGTCATCTGCAAACCTATAATTTATGCAAAGATTATTTATACTTGTAAAATACACCGACAAGCGATTTTTGATCGAAGCAAAAAATCTGGCGTCAAAAATTTAAATTTCCGAAACGAGTTGAATAATTTTTTTCCCAACATTTTGAAATGTGCCAGGAACGAATTAAAAAGTTACTGAAATATTCATGCAAAGTGTAGCATCGTGAATGTTGAAACAACACTGTCTGCTTTGAGAATCGTTCGAATAATTTGAAAGTGTAATTAGGTGACGATTAAGTTTAATGACACTTTTTTTCTGAAATAATTTCAGTCGCCGCGTTGAACCTGTTCATTAACACAAACAGCCAGGAGCTGTTGAAAGAGATGAAACCGGATCTCAGGCGGAAATTGGTCCAAGTAATGTCGACCTTTGTTGAAAAGATCTTTGCTCAAGTACCATACGATGCGTGGCTCACCGATTAAAACGAACAAAATGGCGTCTCGCGTGTCGTCGTCGAAGTCATTCAACTTTTGCCTTGAATTCAAGGATCGAAATTTTTATTTCCGTGAAACGGAATAATTTTTCGTCGGTTAACCACTTAACGGAGAGAAACGAATGTTCAATCGCTGCGAAAATTAAATTAAATGGATGCATTATCATTTTTTAAATGGCCATTAGCTCTTTTTTAGTGCTCGAGTTAAAATGGATTATTAGTAGTTGTCTGGTTAAATGTGTGAATGCTTGTTATAAAATATGTTCAATTAATATACAAAGTAAAAGAGAAGATCAGAATTAGAATGATTATAGAAAAATTAATAATTTTATACGATCTTGTTACGTATTTGCAATTGATTACATAAAATTGTAACATTCATTTAATACAGAAATTACTTTAAAAAGATATGATATTAAGAAAAACTTGAAAAATTAAGAACAACTCTTTGAGAATTAATTCTTGAATTAGAGTGTGAAATTATTACTTCATACAACCTTGTTACCTGGGTGTATATTAATTATTATAAAAGATTGTAACATTCAATTAATACAGAAATTAAGGTAAAAAGTTATAACATAAATAAAATTTAAAGAATTAATTTAATTAGAACATGAAGCTATATCACAGAAAAATTAACTTTATAAAACCTTGTTAGGTGCGTGAAAATTATTTATTATAAAATATTGTAAAATTTAATTGAAACAAAAATTATAGTAAAGGAACACATGATAATTTTGTTTAATAATCGATGTTTAAAGCAAAAGATTAGTATATTAATTATAGTAGAATTAATAATACTTGATACAGTTTTGTTGAATGTGTGAATTTGTTGTAAATTACAATATTTTGTTTATTTACAATTCAATAATTTTGCTAAGTATGTATTATTATTATTAAAATATCAAGTGTACTTTTCTCAAACGTTATGGATGTAAAATGTCAATTATTATTGATTAATTGAATGTATGCCTTAAATTATTGCACGTATATTGTTGAATTATATTATTTAATATTTTTTAGAGTAACAGTACATGTAATTGTATTAGCGTGACTAATTGAAGAATGAAAATGGAGGAAGTCATAATTGTGAATAGTTTAGTTTTTAAAGATATCGTGTTCTGAATGATTACAACTTTCTTTATTTCCAATTTTCAATTTATAATTGTTAAATGAACGTATGATTATATTAAATAATATTTAGGTTAGATGATTTGGTGTTTAAATATTGATTTTATTGTTAGATGATAAGTTTGTATAAACATTTTGTATAAACAACAAGCTTTTAAATTTATAAATTTGCAAATATATTATGTAATTTTCAAATTGTCACGTTCTAAATTTTATAAATTTGCAAATTTTTACACTCATAAATCTACAAATTTACAAATGCACAATTCCACACGTACACATATCTACACATCTACATATCCATACATCCACACATACACACATCCACACATCCACACATCCACACATCCACACATCCACACATCCACACATCCACACATCCACACATCCACACATCCACACATCCACACATCCACACATCCACACATCCACACATCCACACATCCACACATCCACACATCCACACATCCACACATCCACACATCCACACATCCACACATCCACACATCCACATATCTACATATCTACATATCCACACATCCACATATCCACATATCCACACATCCACATATGCACATATCCACATATCCACACATCCACACATCTACACATCCACACATTCACACATCCACACATCCACACATCCACAAATGCACAAATTTACAAATTTACAAATCCATAAATCTCCAAATTCTAAATCTTCAAAATCTACAAATTTACAAATCTACAAATCCCCAAATCTACAAATCCCCAAATCCCCAAAATCTCCAAAATCTCCAAATCTTCAAGTCCACAAATCCCCAAACTCTCCAATCCTCAAAATTCCAGACGTCGAATTCTCCACTACCCACATTTCCAAATTAAGAAACAGAATTGGCCAGCAAGATTTATCACCTCCTGAATATTAATACAACAACTATATCTTTTTCTTCCACAAAAACTATATTAATGTAGAAACTATTTTAACATGCAGCGAATGATCAATAGCCTATTGAAACAGATAGCATGATCTATTGATTCAACGGTAATTCCTAATCGTAATCCGTAGCGAGAACCGTGACTAGGAAATTATATTAACAAGGAAAACTCGTTAAAAAGAAGCAACATGAAGAATAATTAATTTCCAGAGACATGCAAGACCATTTCATCTGTCGACTAATATTGACATAATTAACCATCTTTGCATTGTATAATTCACCAAAATGATCGGTCACATAATGCAATTATTATTGCATAATGATTACAAGAGAGTCGAGCAACCTTTGAATCTCATTGATTGATTATCTCGAGTGAATTGCTTTTTTTAAATCCATAATTCTACATCTGCACGTGCTTCACTTCGTATTTTTTTCTGTTTTATAGCGTTTTTTAATGTAGAATTTATTTATAGTGGGAGTACAGTTGGAACGTGGAAAATTTTATTTGTTTACAAGTCTTTATAACTTCATTAATTTTAAGAGTATATTTCGTAATTTTCAACCTTTTCAACAATTTTAAGAAATTTAATAATATATTTAAAATGTTAAATCTTCGTAATAACTTTAATAACTTTAATAATATTTTTATAATTATTAAATCTTCATATCAATTTTAATAATTTTAACACCATATTTATTATTATAAACATTCTTAATAATCTTAACGATATTAATAGATATATTTCTAATTATAAATCTTTGTAACAAATTTGAAATATAATTTTTAGGTATAGCAGAAATATTGTTGTTTTCAATTTATTTCATCGCATCATCAATTTCGTAAGAACTATCCCTTAAATTCTAATATCAACTTCAACTATTATTTTTATCGAATTTTATTTGTTATAAATTAAACTTGAAATATAATTTTCAAGCACTGCAGAAATATTATTGTTTTTTAATTTATTTCATTGCATCATCAATTTCGTAAGAACTACCCTTAAAATTCCAATATCAACTTCAACTATTATTTTCATCGAATTTTATTTTTTTATAAATTAAACTTGAAATATAATTTTTAACTATAGCAGAAATATTATTGTTTTTAATTTATTTCAGTGGATTATCAATTTTACAAAAACTACCCCAAAAATTTTGCTATAAAAGATTTTTACCAGACTCATTAAATTTGATTTCTATAAAAACAACTTCACAAACTCATTGCAATATCACGAACTATAACAAGTTCTATCTGCAACATCTATTTTCACCTATATCCATCTACTTGAACAAGTTCAGAATTCAAATCGTAAAAAATAATTATTCGTTTCCGGTATGTCATTAATGTTGCACGAGTTCCTCATTAATTTCCACAATTAATTAGGTCTACATTAATTTGAAAATTCATTCATATATCAGATCATGTTTTCATACCGACTTCCATGAAAAACAAGTGAAACGTGCGTGATCGAAACGTGTCTATCATTTTCAGAATTCTACGATCGATCCACTGAAAGAAACGGAATGTAATTATCCGTTCGTTACATGAATTTACGATTATTGAATTATCGATATACAAAGGCGTTGAACACCGGTTTTTTTCTTAACGAAGGTAGATCATTTTGAAGTAAACCGTTGGAAGTACTTAAGTGTAAACATGATTCGTGATAAAAACTTATTCATAATTCATGACTCAAATCACATCGTTCAGAACACTGGTATTCCTTGAATTTATTTTTCTCTTACTGTTCAATTTCAACTGGACGTTTTTATATTCATAAATGCTATATTCCGTTCGTGTTCGTCTCATTAAAATCTGACGCGGTTATCTTGTTTCTGGGTTCGACGTTATAATATTATTTATCCTCCTACGTCTTGCGTATAATGATCCGAGAAAATTTTCTGAAGAAATCCGGTGATTTAACTTGACATATTTTTTATTTTTTCACTTTTCGATGCTGTAATCTCGTTCAAAAAATTAATCTGCGTAAACTGCACGTTCAAAAAATTCATTCTTGTGCATTCAGCGATTTTTAATATGCATATGTTTTATGTAACAATTTTAAGCGTTTAATAATTCAATATGATACAACAAATTCAATAAGTCAAATTAGTGAGTGTAATATAAATTCAATGTAACAATTCAATTTATATAATATGATTATTATATGTATTGTATTATATATTTATCAATAAATTTAAAGAGTAATGATTAACATCTCTTTCTTTTGATACAACTATAATGATTTTTGCATTGATTGTTTTTTTTAGAATATTGAGTAATAATATTATTTTTTAATTAATAATATGTTTTTAACATTCTATCTTAGAATACATTAAATATATTTTATTATACTATATTTTATATTATACTGTTCATTTGACTATAGTTATTATACTATTTAATATACTATATTTTATTATAACAACTAAAATAATTCACCTAAATAATGAATTTAATTACAATTTTATCACAGTACCAATTAAACAATATAATCAAATTTATATAATTGCTATCATATTTTCGCAGAAATAAGTAAATATCAACAGTTAACAATGATCACCGAAAATAATATTAGTCATCTAACCCTGATTTTTTCTGAACAAAAATATTTTTCACAAACGCCAATTTTATGCAGGAAATGTCGAAGAGGACGTGGAATTCGCGAAACTCCGATGTGGTGCATTCAAAGAAGCAATCGCATAGCAAAGCAGGAAGAATCATCTTTCATATGATATTCTAACAACGTAACATCTCTTTTATCTTCATATTTCCAAGAAGACACGGGTAAAAAAAACCTGTCGACGTTTCGATGACGTCTTTGAAGGACAGGGTCAAGGTACCGTATGTTTTTCCTTCTAATATGCATGATTTATTTTTGCTTTCAAATACAATAACTGTAATTATAGACACAAGAATTATCTACTATAAATACATAAGCATACTTAAAAATCTTCCAACTTCCTTTCTTTGAAATTTAGAAATTTTTTATATTTTTGATAATTTTAAATAAAATTTTGCTTGATAGAAATTTGAAGGTTTATAGGTTGAAATTTTGAAAGAATTTATAATGTTTGTAGAAATATAGAGGATGTAGTAATTTTAGTATAAATTACAAGAGTCCATGTTTCTTTTATTTCTACTTTAAGGAAGTTTAAAATATTTTATTGTGTGAGCAACACTTATGATGGTGAATGTTGTGCAAGCTTGAAATTTTAAATTTAAATTTCTGTAGAATACGTGTAAGTACATATTTTGATTTAAAGGTACCATTTTAGGGACGTCGACGTGAGTACGGTCAATGAACGCAGAACGTGTCGAGGATCACGTATTCAAAGTACTCAACATTCCTATTAGGTCTTGTTTCTATTTACATATGACGATGAAAAACAAAAGTGTCCTTAATTTATTAATATATGAATTTTTGTGTTAGGAGTATTAGAAGTAGTTATTTCTAAATCATTACGTTTATAAACTTTCAAATTTCCAAATTCTCAAACTTTCAAATTCCTAAATCGCCAAATTCTCTCAAATCTCCATATTCTCAAAATCTCACATTCACAAATTCCTAAATTATCAAATTTCCATATCTCTAAAATTCCTGACATCTATAAATTCCTAAATTCCCAAATTCTCAAATCTCCGAATTCCTAAATTTCGAAATCCCCAAATTCTCAAGTCTCCAAATCCCCAAATCCCCAAATCTCCAAATTCTCAAATCTCCGAATTCCTAAATTTACAAATCCCTAAATTCCCACATTCTCAAATCTCCAAGTCCCTAAATCCCCAAAGTCTCAAGTCTCCAAATCCCCAAATCCCCAAATCTCCAAATTCTCAAATCTCCGAATTCCTAAATTTCCAAATACCTAAATCCCCAAATTCTCAAATCTCCAAATCCCTAAATCCCCAAATTCTCAAATCTCCAAATCCGTAAATTCCCAAATTTTCAAATCTCCAAATCCCTAAATCCTGAAATTCTCAAATCTCCAAATCCCTAAATTCCCAAATTTTCAAATCTTCAAATCCCTAAATCCCCAAATTCTCAAATCTCCAAATCCCTAAATTCCCACATTCTCAAATCTCCAAATCCCTAAATTCTCAAATTTTCAAATCTCCAAATCCGTAAATCTCCACATTCTCAAATCTCCAAATCCCTAAATCCCCAAATTCTCAAATCTCAAAATTCTTCAATTTCTTCTGCAAATTTACAATCCACTATCAAATTGAAAAGACACCGCTTTCCCCTACGTCGCCATTTTTCCTACAAAAATTTATCACGTCCTTTATTATACCAACATAAGTACACACTTATAAATGACGTCACAAAAACGAGATAGCTGAACTTAAAAATCAGCTTCTCGTACTTTTAACGCAAGAAAACACCATAAAACGTTTAATCACCAGGAAACGCGTCACAATCGCGTGTTCAAGGTTCAAGATCAACGTTCAAGTCCCTTTTACACCAAATCTCCTGAAACGGCAATTAAAGCAGTTCGCAGACCTTCGACTTATTCTCAATGTACGCGATGGTCGTGAATCTCCTGATACGTGCTCAACATTTATAATTTGCACTTCAGTATTCATTAAAACGTTGATGACAGACATTTTTTGTTATGAATTTATTTTTATGTCAAGTGGTATAATGTGCTGTTTTACTTATATCGTAACTTAATTATATCTTGAAATATTCGAATGATTTTTACTTCTTTTTATAGTTTATTTTTATAATTGCAATTGTTTCGATAATTTAGAATTAGATTTTTTAGGATTTTTTTAGGTTTATTTAGATTTTTCACAGTTTTTAGATTTTTGGAATTAAATTTTTACATT
This sequence comes from Megachile lagopoda, assembly GCA_036983795.1. Classification (NCBI taxonomy): domain Eukaryota; kingdom Metazoa; phylum Arthropoda; class Insecta; order Hymenoptera; family Megachilidae; genus Megachile; species Megachile lagopoda. Next base: position 4,946,578 of record CM072794.1, read on the forward strand.
TTTTAAGTTTCTTAGATTTATTAAATTTTTTAGATCTTTTAGATTTCTTAGATCTTTAGATTTAGATTTTTAGTTGTCAGTTTAATTAATATTAAAATTAAGCTACGTTTTGATTAAAAATTTATAATCGTGTGTTGTTGGTTAAATGCTTTCATGGAGAAGTATGATACATAAATATCTAGATAGATATGTTGGTATGCTTCAAATATGTAATCTGTGAATTATAAACAATATATTCCCATGTCTTAATAAAAATTTGCACGTTCCAGACGCATTAGGTTTCCTTTACATACTAATTAGTGGTTGGACACAGAATTGCTCTTTCAGAATGAATAAACGATCTTCGAGGGCGTACATACATCTGCTCCTTGTAAGAAAAGATCCTTAGTTTTTGCGAAACGTATACATTGTATATGCGATATCTAGGTGAATTGTATAATTACTTCCGATAATTTGAATAATACTTACAGGATATGCATCGCAGTTACAGAAAACGTGTGCATATATTGCCCATAAAATTTTAATCGATTACTATACGAACAATTTATATTTTAACATATCACATTAACTGTTGAGACAGTGAAATATTAAAATAATGGAATAGTAAAACAGTAAAACAGTAAAACAGTAAAATAGTAAAACAGTAAAATAATAAAATAATAAAATAGTAAAACAATCTCCAGTAATACAAAAAAAATCCTAAATCAAACTAATAAAACACGCCTCCATTTAACCTCCAACCTCAACCTCCAGCACTCTAAACTTACCAAGATAAAAACACTAAACCTAATTAATGACTAAAATAATAAAAGTTCAACCAAAATCCTCTTACACACCCAACCACATTAAGAAGTACTATACATAACTTCTTCGAAACCAGTTAAAATCACACCTCATCATGTTTCCAGCATAACTTCCGACGTACGAGACTCTTGCACACCCACATCCACACGCACACACACACTCGGAATTGCACATGTAGCCACGAATCACATGTCCAGAATTCGTGATGTACTCCATTACGTTGATCTGGATGCTCTGGAGCGGGTATCATCGACGAACAACGAGAAACAACCGGACAGAGGGGGGATAAAGGTAGATCTATAAGGACTTGGGGCTGACCTCCACCGTATTCATTTCAAGTCCAGACATCTGATCGTTCGTGGGTGACGGAACAACCCTGCTGCTCTTTTCTACATCGAACGTCGTTCAGAGTCGTTGAAAAACTTTGGAATTTTCATTTAATTGAAGATGAACACCGTACCGGTTGCGTTGGTCCTTGCGGCGATCTTTTCTGCAACGTCCGCTCGTCAATTGCGTAAGTTAATTGCATTTTATCGTGTTTGGGATTTGTAATTGTATTATAATATTTCTTCGGTTGGAGAATTGTTAGATTTATATTTGTGATGGGATTTTCGGTCGATTATTTGCATGGGATTGTGAGAGGAATGTTTAGATGCGAGGGTAGGATCTTTAGGGTGAATTTGTAATTTGTAATGGTGATTTGTAGGAAATTGTGCTCTTCTGAATTTAGTTTAAGGAAAGATTTATATTTGTGATGAGATTTTTGGTCGATTATTTGCATGGGATTGTGAGAGGAATGTTTAGATGCGAGGGTAGGATCTTTAGGGTGAATTTGTAATTTGTAATGGTGATTTGTAGGAAATTGTGCTCTTCTGAATTTAGTTTGAGGAAGGATTTATATTTGTGATGGGATTTTTGGTCGATTATTTGGATGGGATTTTGAGAGGATAGGAGGGTAGGTTGATCTTTAGGGTGAATTTATAATTTGTAATGGTGATTTGTAGGAAATGTGCTCTTCTGAATTTAGTTTGAGGAAGGATTTATATTTGTGATGGGACTTTTGGTCGATTATGACATTTGGGTGAGATTTTGAGGGGAATGTTTGCATGTGAGGGTAGGTTGATAATCTTTAGGCAGTATATGTAATTCTAATTTAATTGTGATTTATAAATGAAAATTGTGCTCTTATAAATTTAGTTTGAGGAAACATTTATGAGATCTGTGATGGGGTTTTTGAATGAAATATTGACAGGAATGTTTCGACATAGTATAAGGGTACATTGGTAGTCTTTAGGATGAACACGAAATTTTACTTCAATTGTGATTTATAAATGAAAATTGTGCTCTTATAAATTTAGTTCGAGGAAACATTTATGAGATCTGTGATGGGGTTTTTGAATGAAATATTGACAGGAATATATGGATATGGTGTAAGGGTAGATTGATAATTTTTAGAGTGAAAAACCTTTATTCCAATTGTGATTTACAAATTACCTTACTTCTTTATTTTCAAGAAAATATTTATGAAATGTGTGACGTGGTTCTTGAATGATAGGGGTGTGTGAATATAATGTGAGGGTATCACAATATTTAGAAGCAAATAATTAATTTCATTGTAATGGTGGTTTAAGAACAAGTTTATTCTGCTGTTCATTAATTACACAATTACTCAAAGCTTCTAATCGATATTTGTCTCGTTCAATTACCATAAAATTCCAAGAGTACATTAACTTGTCTCCTTTTTTAAAAACGACAGCATGTTTCACTTGCAACTCCAGTTTGAAAGCAACACGGTTGAAAGAACATTTAAAGTGCAGATATTTAAACAGGAATAAGTAATTGCACGAGGCATGTAATTTATTACAAGATTGATCTAAGCCGAGTTGTGTATTAATAGTTGATGATGTCAGGTTAAATGAACGATTTGCTTACAAATTGTGATTATCAAGTTTTTCTTATACCTTTCATATTTCTTCATTAAGTTCAACAATGTTGATCAGAACAAAATCAGAAATTTGTACAAAATTATTTTTGAAAGTATTAGATTAATTATAGATTGTCTAAATAATGCGTTTATAAATATAAACAATTTATTTTAAGTGTAAAACTTCCGTACACTTGTCACCGTTGATCTCCGAATAAAATTACTCGTTTAATTATATTAATATATTACAATAATGAATCACCGACAGCATTCAACGCTGAATTAATGAGACCAGTGACGTAACTGAATATTCAAAGATCACTTTGTGGCGCCTGTTTCCTTCGTTTAAAATTTATCGTCCAAAATCTTCCTTTGTGATACTAAAATTAGTCTTGTGCAAATAACGTTGGGGGAAAGACCACATTAAAAATTGTGATAACATAAAGAATAACATTTTTTTTTATAATTAAAACGATAGTTATTCAATTTACAAGTTAAATGGACTATTTCGAACATCGGAGTCATGTTTATAAAACAATGTTAATTCGTAGATTATGTAAACTGTGAATTAATTAATTGGGCTATTAATATTAAATACTGACATTAATATTTACTATGCATGTTAAATAATAACACTGGTATATAACGTTTGATATTAATATTAAATATTAACATTACTATACAGGATTTAATATGAATATTAAATATTAACATTATCATTTAACATTTGATATTAATTTTAAATATTAACATTAACATTTAATATTTAATATTAATATTAAATATTGATACTAATATTTAACATTAAATATTAACAATAAGTATTATTATCAATCTTACCATTCAGTAATAATTAATATATAAAATGTTAATCATAAAACCTTGTTAAGACATTATAATTTTTATAAACTATCACCAAAAATTTTTTTAGCTAATAACTATTTAAAGTCAATTTTGACTCCCATTTAAAAAAGCAAAAACAATTTTATTTCTTATTAAGGTTAATTGATATTAATTGAATAATTAATAATGATGAATAATTGCAATAATTTTATTTCATATTGAAAATAAGCATTTAATAGTGAAATTCTTTCACAGATGTTATGTTAACACCATTAAGAAATGTTTGTTTTGATTGTAGCTGATTTCCTGCACGTTTGCAAAAGAAAGGATCCAAACCTGGGCGATTGTATCAAGAACAGCGTAGAAAGCTTTAAACCCTACTTGAACAAAGGACTACCAGACTACAATATACCAACTTTGGAGCCATTGTTCCTGAAGGAAGTGGTGGCCACTTCCGGCGCGAATATCAAATTGAATTTGATGAACGTTCAAGTCCGCGGTGCCAGTAACTTCAACGTGACAAGACTAAAGTAAGTTGTCAAATTGAAAAAATGCATTGACAATAATTCTTGCTTCATTTTATCTAACCAGCGATTGTTGTGGAGACCCACCACTATTTTGTTGGTTATTGTAATAAATTATAATAATTGTCACTTGTACTGTTATAATATTTCTTGCAGTAATTGTAATTTGTTGCAATATTGAGTGGACTTTGAGAAACTAGGAACAATTTAGGGATTTTTTAATTTAGGGATTTGGGGATTTAGGAACATGGGGGTTTAGGAATTTGGGGATGTAGAGATTTGGGTGTATAGGGATTTGGGGATGTAGGGAATTTGGTATTTAGGGAATTCGGAATATAGGGATTTGGCAAGGCAGGAATTTGGGGATGTAGAGATTTGGGGGTTTAGGAATTTGGAAGTTTAGGAATTTGGGGATGTAGAGATTTGGGTGTATAGGGATTTGGGGATGTAGGAAATTTGGTATTTAGGGATTCTGGAATCTAGGGATTTGGCAAGGCAGGAATTTGGGGATGTAGAGATTTGGATGTATAGGGATTTGGGGATGTAGGGAATTTGGAATTTAGGAATTTGGGGATTTAGGGAGTTGGGAATCTAGGGATTTGGGGATTTAGGGATTTGGCAATTTAGGAGTTTGGGAAATTAGGGAATTGGGAAACTACGAATTTGGGAAATTAGGAATTTGAGGAATTAGGAATTTGGGGAATTAGAAATTTGGGAAACTAGGAATTTGGGAAACTAGGACTTGGGAAATTAGGAAATTGGGAAACTAGAAATTTGGGAAATTAGAAATTTGGGGAATTAGGAAATTGGGGAATAAGGAATTTGGAAAATTAGGAATTTGGGAAACTAGAAATTTGGGAAACTAGAAATTTGGAAAACTAGAAATTTGGGAAAGAATTTGAGAAAGAAGACATTTAGGAAACCAGAAACTTGAGAACATAAGAATTTGAGTACCTAGGTATTAGGGAATCTAGGAATTTAATCTAGGTACACATCTTACTATCCAGCACGAAATCAGTTGAACGACTGACTGTAAAATATGTCGTGTCCACAACCGCTCATTCAACACTTTACCGCAATTATTCTCTTTACGAGACGACTCCATTGCGAAACCTTACGTAATCCATTTTTTTTCTAAACACGGATGACATTATCGTTTAAAGACAAAAGTCAAGACAGCCGTTATGTCGAATTAAGCGGGCAATGACATATTTTCACGAGCTCCACGGTGAACTATTTGCCTTGAAACAATACTCGGTACCAAAACTCGAAACCTGGTTTTCAAGGATCGACACGAAAGCGAACACGTACTCGAGGACGATCGGATTAACCTCGAATTCGATCTTGCAATCTCCTGTACATGGTTTAAACTTTGATTTAATATTCAGTTCAATTTATCTTTGATCGGCGACTCGGTTGACAAATCCGATTAATTTAATGACATTTAGTTCATGGGAATTCAAATGTTTAATGACATCAAGGTGAAGTGCTTAAAATTTACTGATTCGAATATTGAAAAGTGAATTAAATTTCTAACAAATATTTTTAAGGACACGATTTGTTAAAGGGCTTTTTGGTATTTATTTTAAGGGATCATTTTGAGTATTATTTACTTTAATTTTTAATGCGTGTTTTGGTTTTGAAGTTTTAAATAAGTTTTTGGATGAATGGGAGGGTTGCAGAGATAAATTTTTAAATTTATTAATATATTGTTACGTTTTAGAATTTGTTCACTATTCTAGTAATGTCATAGATCATCTTCATTCATTAAAATAAATAACCAAAATAAATAAATTATAAATAATATTCCAATAATGTCATGAATCACCTGCATTCGTTAAAATAAATAACAAAAATAAATAAAAAAATTATAAATAGTATTCTAATAATGTCATAGATCACCAGTATTCACTAAAATAAATAAGAAAAATAAATAAATGAATAAATTACAAATAGTGTTCTAATATCATAGATCACTAGTATTCGCTAAAATAAATAAATGAACAATAAATATTCAGCAAAAGGATTTGAAGTTAGACATTGAATTACAGAGGCAACTAAGAGTCATAAACAAATGAAACCATTATGGTAAATAAAAGGATTCTCTTGTTTGTATTCCACGTGAACGCCAACCGACCGTGACACAAACTCTTGAGATACCATTAAAAATGATTTGTATGGCGAACGTGATTCGAGAATTGAAAAAACAACAAGGACTATGGAAACCATGAAACTAAAACGGAACAGAAATATCTCAGTGACGTACTGTTCCTCTAATTCTCTTTTATATTTGCAAGATTTAAACATTTATTTGCAGATAAATATTTTCAATCGGAACAATTAAATAATTGGGAAATTCACTTGAAATAGAATATTTTATATGAAACATCTTCGATCAAACGTTTTGAATAAAAATAATTATATAAGACATCTTCCATTAAACGTTTTGAATAAAATATTTTTAGTTAAACAATTTAAATATCTTTGATGGAACATATTGAACTAAACACTTTAAACAAAACATTTTGTACGAAAGGTTCTAAGTTCAATATTTTAAATAAAATACTTTACATGAAACGTTCTAAATAAGACATTGTTACAAGGAATAAACTAAATTCCCAAATTTTCGAAGCTCCAAATCCATAAATCCCGTATTCCTAAATGCCCAACTTCCAAATCCACAAGTCCTAAATCCCCAATTCCAAAATTTCCAATTCCAAACTCCCCAATACCCAATTCCCCAATTTCCTAAATTCCCAATTCCAAAATTTCCAATTCCAAACTCCCCAATACCCAATTCCCCAATTTCCTAAATCCCCAATTCCAAAATTTCCAATTCCAAAATTCCCAATACCTAATTCCCCTATTTCCTAAATCCCCAATTCCAAAATTTCCAATTCTAAACTCCCCAATACCCAATTCCCCAATTACCTAAATCCCCAATTCCAAACTCTCCAATACCCTATTCCCCAATTACCTAAATCCCCAATTCCAAAATTTCCAATTCCAAACTCCCCAATACCCAATTCCCCAATTTCCTAAATCCCCAATTTCAAACTCCCCAATACCCAATTCCCTAATTTCCTAAATCCCCAATTCCAAACTCCCCAATACCCAATTTCCCAATTTCCTAAATCCCCAATTCCAAAATTTCCAATTCCAAACTCCCCAATACCCAATTCCCCAATTTCCTAAATTCCCAATTCCAAAATTTCCAATTCCAAACTCCTCAATACCCAATTCCCCAATTACCTAAATCCCCAATTCCAAAATTTCCAATTCCAAACTCCTCAATACCCAATTCCCCAATTACCTAAATCCCCAATTCCAAAATTTCCAATTCCAAACTCCCCAATACCCAAATCCCCAATTCCAAAATTTCCAATTCCAAACTCCCCAATACCCAAATCCCCAATTCCAAAATTTCCAATTCCAAACTCCCCAATACCTAATTCCCCAATTTCCCAAATCCCCAATTCCAAAATTTCCAACTCCAAAATCTGCAACTCCAAATTTTCCAATTCTCAAACCCCCACCTCTAAAATTCCCAATTCCAAAATATATTTCCCAGAACCACCATGAACACCCTGCGTTTCTAAATTAATTTCTCCCAACATTTCACAGGGCCAACGTGGACACCCTACGTTTCCTGATCGAACTGGACCTCCCAATGCTCTTCATAAACAGCGACTACGAAATAGACGGAAAAATCCTGTTACTCAGAATCCAAGGAACAGGTCCCCTCACCGGAAACTTCACGAACTGCAAAGGATTGGTAAAGATCCAAGCCGAGCTGACCAAAGGACCCGACGGTCTGACCTACGTGAAAATATCCGACTTGAAGACGAAAATCGCGGTAGGCGGCGGATCTCTGAAGCTGGACAACCTGTTCGGTGGTGACCCAGTCTTGGGCGATGCTGTTAACACGGCCATCAACAACAATTTCGACACCTTCATCGACGAATTGAAACCTGCACTCGAAACTGGTATCTCTGACACGTTCATCAAAATTGCCAACAGCATTCTGTTGCAGTTCACCTACGAGATGCTCTTCCCGGTTTCTTAAAGAATTTCCTTGGAACTCGGGGAAGTTTCTCCTGCGATTCGACTTTTGTAAAACTGATTTCGAAGGGTCTTTAAATTCCTGCTGTTCAGACATCTGTCAGAGATTATTAAAATAGGATGAATATTTGTAATTTTTTGGGCAGGAAATGCCCACGATATTTGCCCTGGGTAAATAGGTCCTTAGTCAAAGATGATAATTGCAGTAGTGTGTTTTTGACTTATCGAGTGAAAATTATATTAAGTCGAGGTAGTTTTAGGTTAGGTTTGAATCAATTTTTATGAAATTTGACGAAGTTTGAGTATTAGTTACATTTTTAGTAGATTTTATTTAGTTTGACAGTCAGATTTAGGTTACATTGTGAATTGAGTTTGGATCACACTTTTTGTCTTGTTTGATTAAGTCAGCAGTATTGAAGAAGCTGAATTTTGAGGTTATACTAACCTGGTCTGTATTAAAAATATGGACATCTAAGACACTCACAGCAGAATTCTTGCTTTAATTTTGAACAGAAAAATCAGAAAAAATTAAAATGGAAGGATTTTTTTAAACAGTCTTCATTAATGATCTTCAATTTTAAATCACTTATAATAACGTCACAATCATAATGGCAGGAAATTAAAGACCGTTCGATAAAACTTGAACACGGTTTGACAATCAATACTTAAGTATTTGTAAATATAAATGGCTGACAAAATTGAAAAAAAAATTACTGTACTGTATAGAGTGATCTGATGATCACTGTTTTGTACAATTAAGAATAATTGCCAAAATCTCATTAACTCTAACAATTTTTATACAGGAAATATACAGGACAAATTTATGTGGAGACATGATTTTTGAAAGGACTTGTAAAAATTTTGTAAATCGTGGAAATAATTTTGAATCTTGAAACGAAGGTTTTAGATCTCAAGATTAATCGAGTTAAACAAATTGTAATTACTGTGTAGAATTAACAAACCTTCGTTTCGGGGTAATTAGTTCCTCTTTCTGTTTTTTGAAGTATCAGAATTTACATTTTGAGATATTTTTATATTATAAACTCCCGTAATTTAGGCTAATATTAATTTTCTAGTGTATACTTAATGTAACGAGGCAGTGTGCCAAATAAAAGTATTAATTATGATTACAGAAACGATTTTACATTTTCCCTAGAAATGACCAAAATTCAAGACTTCTTTTGTAGAACATAATATAAATAATAAAATATATTTAAATTATGGAGGAAAATAAATATTGTTAAAATAAAATGTGACAAGATGTTTTGAAACATAAACAATGTATATTAATAACACGGTACAAAATACAATATTTCAGTATCAACAGTAAAAACATTTTACAGACTTAAACTTACACAAGAAGTAACGCGTAATACTTAACAGCACAGAGTATGATTACAAAATTTTCAAGTTCTCAAATTTCACTACCACAGTAAAAAATATTTAGTGTAATATGTATCTGTTAGAATACAATTTCATTCTTTTTAGTTACTAATTTATATTCATGATTTTTTGCAAATTATTTACTTTTTAAAATGTCCATTTTCTGTAGACGTTCATCTACAAAATGGCGTTCGAATATTTTACTTTAAGGTTGTCTACTTGAAAAAATGTATAATTAATCCGTTCATCTACCATTATCTTCACCTACTCTGTGCATAGCTTTCTCACTAAATAACTATACAATATATAATACTCGAGGTATCTCAAACCACAGGAAATTATTTTGTATTTAAACGTTCGTATACTGAAATCAATAAGAGTCGTGTTTATAATTAAACGAGACATTTTTCCGTTATAATCAAATAAATGCATCTATTCTCGATCTGGGAACAATTCATCGAAAGAGAAATGCTTGCAGATTTTGTTGGCCATGTTCAGAACTATCTCCGAAATTCCCTTTTCTAGGTTAGGTTTGGTAGTATCCAATATCTCTTGATGGCTGTCACCTAGTGCTTGTGCAATGGCGTCTTGTAGAGTCTTCTCGAAATTGTCGGCTTTGAATTGCACGTCGTAGTCTTTGACGTCCAAATTGATGACCATCGACGAGAAATATAGGTACTTCTTTCCTCCACGTTCGGCAAACTTGTAATTAAGCTTCACTTTAGCACCAACGTCATCTGAAAGGGAACATTTGGATTAATTTATTGATAAAAATGAATAAAAACAATGACTTTCATTGGTATTTAATTGTAAATGGATCTACGTTAAGGTTAGGTTATGTTAGGTCTATTGATAAGCTAGGTTAGGTAAACTTAAGCTAGATTAAGTTTATTCACAGGTTAGGTTACGATAACAATTCATATTAGGCTAGGATAGATTAGCTTTAGTCATCGATTAACTCAATTCGTATAAGGTTAGGTTACATTAACACATTTTATGTTAAGTCAGGTTTGTTTAATGCAACTCATAGAAGGTTAGGTCAGATTAACTGTACTCACCTATGGTTAGGTTATATTAACTCAATTTGTGATGGGTTACGTTTGATCAGCACAACTCATACAATGTTAGGTTGGATTTACTCAACTGATATATCAAATTAACTAAACTCGTATGAGGTTAGGCTACACTAACACAGTTCATGTTCAGTTAGGTTTGTTTAACGCAACTCATCTAAGGTTAGGTCAAATTAACCCAGCTCTTATAAAGTTAGTTTACATTAACTCAATCCCTGATAGGTTAGGTTAGTTTAATGCAACTCATATAAGGTTATGTTAAATTAACTGAACTCATAGAAGGTTAGGTTAGATTAAATGAATTTTGCTCATGAACATTAAAATCCAATATGAGTATTTTGAAATGTTCATCGAAAATGAGCAACTAAACACTGAAATTAACATGAACTCATAATTACGTTTCACTAATATGCAACATATATTTTAGATCTCCGAACGTTATCATACACTTACTTGTCGATAAAGTAAGGGGACCTGTCCCAGTGATGGGCACTATGATCTTCGCAGTGACGCTGTAAAGTGCATCCAGCTTAATATGGTCGAAATTGATATCAACGTCAATTTGTTGTTTCTCCATGTCTAAATGCAAGTGATTGACACGATATGTCAGTAATCCAACAAGACTGATGTTCGTCGCAGTTGCTTTGAAATTCGGCTGATCCATCAATTGCATTTCAGCAACTTTCAGCGGTTCCACCGGAGGGATATCCAAATCTGGGATTCCTTGACGAAGTTTCTCACGCAAAGCAGTCACACTTTTCAGTATACAATCGTCCAGGTTTGGATTCTTTAAGCCACATACCGAAATGTACGAAGCTGAAATTATAAATACAAAAATTGCACAATTTCTTTAATTCTTTAATCTCATTTTCATGAATGAACCTTTCCTCTTATTTTATTCGCGAGAATATTTAAAAAGAAAGTCATAGTGTTCTATTAATAAATAAACAATTTTATTACGAACCAGTGTCAAACTTTTAAAATGCATAGAGTGACTCCTCACAAACTTTAAAATATACAAAATAAATAAAGTTAAGTTAATTTTCATAAACAAAGCATCTAACAACGTAGAAGGTACATGCTCTAAATTCGCTGCACGATCAGAAGAAAATGGCTTCCCGTTCTGTGATTGATTTAGAAAACCTGTTCCTTTGAATCCTGTGGAAACGCTCTTCCGCATTCTACCATTTTGATCATACATATTTACACAATGTGGTAACCACTTTACAGATAATATCGGGATTAGAATGGTAATGAGATCTATCAAGTACAGGTTTTATTGTTTAACATAAACGCGAGGAAAAACGATCAACGTGTTAGCAGTGTTTTAATCGTTGTTTGCGACTGAGTTATTTTAAAAGACGTCCAAGTGTGGGTGTTGCTGTAAATACGTTTTAGAATTTGAGAATATGTGGAAATTGGGGTTTAGGAATTGGGGATTTGGGAATTGGGAAGTTAGGAGTTGGGGATTTAGGTGTTGGGGTATTAGGTGTTGGGGAAATAGGAATTGGGGAATTAGGAATTGGGGATTTAGGAATTGGGGAATTAAGAATTGGGGAATTTGGAATTGGGGATTTGGGAATTGGGGATTTAGGAATTGGGGAATTAGGAATTGGGGATTTGGGGATTTGGGAATTGGGGATTTGGGAATTGGGGATTTGGGAATTGGGGAATTAGGAATTGGGGATTTAGGAATTGGGGAATTTGGAATTGGGGATTCGGGAATTGGGGAATTTGGAATTGGGAAATTAGGAATTGGGGATTTAGGAATTGGTAACTTAGCAGTTGGGGACTTAGGAATTGGAGATTTGGGAATTGGCAATTTAGGAATTGGAGATTTAGGAATTGGGGATTTAGGAATTGGGGATTTGGGAATTGGGGAGTTGGGAATTGGGGATTTGGGAATTGGGGATTTAGGAATTGGTAATTTTGAAGTTGGGAATTTAGGAATTGGGGATTTGGAAATTGAAGATTTGAGAATTGGGGATTTGGGAATTGGGGATGTGGAAATTACGGATGTAGGAATTAGGGGTGTAGGAATTAGAGATGTAGGAATTAAGAATGTAGACATTAGGAATGTAGGTATTAAAGATTTAGGTATTAGGGATTTAGGTATTAGGGATTTAGGAATCAGGGATTTAGGTATCAGCGACTTAAGAATTAGGGACTTATCAATCAGGAACTCACCACCAAGGCAATTAAAAATCAAGGATTTACGAATCAGATATTAGTATACTATGAATCACCAATTTCAGTCAATCAACATAACCAGGATTCACAAATCAAAAATATAAAAAGTCTCCTTCCAGCAATCGAAAATGTAATCTAAAAACTTGCAAATCACTAAAAAATCCGTCAACTGAAGAATCTACTTTATAATTTTGTAATTGCATCTTCCAGCATCCTTCCCAAATTTCACTTAAATTTCCAAAGAATAAATTACTCACGAACTTCAGCAGCCGCAAAGCCCACAACAAAAGCGGAGAACAAAATCTGACAGGAGAGCATTTTTCTTGAAACTAATCGCAGGAGAAGACAAATCGTTAATTCTCGCGAATGTGCAAAGATCACAACTGATCGTCGTTCATTCGGCAAGCTCGTAATATAGCCTTCGAGAATGTCAATGTATTGCAATCGTATACTGATTCATCTAAGTCCACGGTCATGGCTGTATCCCCGTGAAACTTTTCCCCACCAAAACACAATTTTCATTGTCGACGAGAAAATTCCACTGTAATGCAAACATTGAAATATTTTTATGACTGAATGTTAAATCTTTTTATAACTGAACCCGCTTCTGTGATAAACAGAATAATGTCCATTTAAATAATTCTTGTTACACGTCATGAATTTAAATCTAATTTAATCAAAATTGTGGGGACGTTGAAAAGTTTACGCAAAACTTGGGTTTTCAACGTAAATTTGAATTTATTTCATGGGATATTAATTATAGATTAATAGAAAGTAATTGTTTTTTAATTTGGTTGAAGAACTTTTAATATTTTGTTGTTCAAAGGGGCTAGTTTAAATTTGTAGAATTTTTCATTTTTTCGTAGTCTCAGTTTTCAAAGAAATCTTTGTCACCTGGACATAATATTTGCTCGCTTGTTACCAGCTTGAATATACATTGTTCGTGCAATCTATGACAGCGAGACAATGTTGTTTGAAGATGTAAAAGACTTTATGCGAAGTGTTTGATTGATTTTTGGAATCATTCAGAATTATTAGTGTCGTCAGCGGGAAAATATGATAATTTTATTGAAAAAATTTATATTTTTGAGATTTAACATTGATGTGGATTGTGAAGGTTTGATGAAATGTTAACAAACTTTTGTATTTTGTATACTTTTGATGTTCCTGATTCCTAAATCCCTAATACCTAAATCCCTAATACATAAATCCCTCATACTTAAATTCGTAATACCTAAATCTTTAATACCTACATTCCTAATGCCTATATCCTTAATTCCTACATCCGTAATTCCTTCATCCCCAATTCTTACATCCCTAATTCCTACATCCGTAATTTCCACATCCCCAATTCCCAAATCCCCAATTCCCAAGTCTCCAATTCTCAAATCCCCAATTCCTAAATCCCCAATTTCCAAATCCCCAATTCCTAAATCCCCAATTCCTAAATTCCCAATTCCTAAATCCCCAATTCCTAAATTATCAATTCCTAAATCCCCAATTCCAAAATCCCCAATCCCCAATTCCCCAATTCCCTAAATTCCCAATTCCCTAAATCCCCAATTCCAAAATCTTCAACTCTAAAATCCCCAATTCCAAAATTTCCACCTCCAAATTTCCCAATTCCAAAATCCCCAACATCCAAAATCCCCAATTCCAAAATTTGCAATTCCCAAGTCTCCAAACAAGATTACTATCAGTAACGTAACAGGCCCGTTTTTTCTTACTCTTGACGTCACAGGAATATACACGAAGGACACGATTATTTTCGTATTATTTTCTGGTACTTTTTTTTCGTGGATTATGCACGCGTTCTCGACTTCCTCACTGCCAGAGGACGGATCGTATTCGTAACACGTCATTCGGGATACAGGAATTGTTTTTTGCGGTTCAAACAATGGACGAACGATATTAACAGCCAGCCGAGGCCAGATTTGTTTCGAAATTGTATTTAAATTCTGAATCTGATTGGAAATGAACTGGAACGAATGTGTTCCTGAGTCTGTCTTTTCTGTCGAACAATCTTCAGGAATATGTGAAAAACTGAATATGTTTATAAGTTATGTTAAAATGATTGTATGCAGAAATTTTTGAATATATAGTTGATTCAAAGTAATTAAAAAAAAGGTTTAAGATTGAGGAAACTGATAGATTTCTTGGAATTTGTTAAAATCTCTTAAATAGTGTGTTGATTATTTACATAAAAGCTTTTCAAGGATTCTTGATTTATTGTTTTAATTTATATATTTTACAAACAACATAAATAATTTGACTAATATAAGTGAACAAATCTTTATTATTAAATTGAGTACTTAGTTAATTATTTAGTCAATAAATTAGCAGTTCATTAAACAATTATTGCACAAGTTAAATATTTAAATTAAAAAGGTAAACTGTTAAATTGTTAAATTGTCAAATTGTCAAATTTAACAAATAATAAATGAATAACTATTGTAATTATAATATTAACTAAAATTAGTAAAGGAAATAAAAATTAATTATCACAAATGAACATGTAGATATAAAATATGTAATTATTAATTAACTGCTTGCAACGTTTATAAATTAACTGTAACCTACCAGTTTTCATACAAACATTCCTTGAAATTAATCCTCTTGCAACTTGCATTTTCATAACAAAAAATAGTTTATACATTTAAATTCTAATTGATGGAGATATATAGTTGCGATAATATCGACGTCTAGGTAACACAGTTTATTCCTTTTCTTTTTTGCACGAATGACGTCGTCGAACATTAATAGAAAAAGAGATATTGATACATAATTAGTCGCATGAAACGGAATCTGATGTTTTTCAAGGTTATTGTAATTGGTTGTCGAAGGAAATAATTACACTTATTACACTCTTGGAAAATTTTATATTGTTTTTTACAAAATCAGGAATTTTCATTCTTATTATAAGGAAAATTAAATAATTACAGCAACATTTATTCACTAACAAGTTAATAACAGAGTGTTTGTTAGAATGAATTTGATTATTAAACATATTAAATGACTTTTGAAATTTTAAACACCTAGAGTACTAAACTTAAGTACCAAAGATCTGAAGATATTCAGATTCAATCAAGAATTTTTAAATTCTGATCTCAAATCCAAAGTCCAAAGATTCTGAAATTTCAAGTTCCCAAGGATTTCGAGTCTCAAGTTCCTGAAATTCCAAACTCCCAAAATCTTAAGATTCTAAAATTACCATAATCTCAACATTACAAATTTGTCATCTTCCAAAGTCCGAAGATGCAAAGATTTCAGTGTTCCAAAGACTCCAAGTTCCAAACTAAAAGTCTCAAACTTGTAAAATTACCATAACCTCAAAGTTCCAACTTAGTCACAACTGAAACTCTTATGCTTCTTGAAAACCATATGTACCTAAGTCTTTCACTACCAAAATCCTGAAATCCTATAGTTTACATGTAAGCCTCAAATTTGTAAAATCACCATAACCTCAAAGTTTCAACGTAGTCATATTCCAAACTCCTGAGGTTCCAAAATTACAAAATATCAAAAATCATAAGTACCAAAGTATTCCACTCCCAAATTTCTAGAATCCCAAAATTCCTCATGTCCCAAACTTCTAAAATTACAATAATTTCAAAGTTTTAACATAGTCACACCCCAAACTTCTAAGGTTCCAAAATTACAACATATCAAACATCATAAGTACCAAAATCTCCCACTTCCAAATTTTCAAAATCTCAAAGTCCTCAAGTCCCAAACTCCTAAGATTCCAAAATCCCAAAATCCCCAAACACCCAAAGTCTGCCATTCCCAAAGTCCTAAAATCTCAAAAGTCCCAAACTCCCAACCTTCCAAAATCCCAAAATCCCCAAACACCACAATTCCCAAAGTCTCCCACTTCCAAATTCCTAAAACCTCAAAGTCCTCAAGTCCCAAACTCCTAAAATTCCAAACTCTCCCATTATCTATCATTCAAACATTCACCACAGTAGATCATTTCAACCATCATCAAACTCCCAACTCTAATAAACTCGTAAGAATTTCCCCTAAATTGCTCGTGCAGCCAAAAGAGGCATAAAAACAGTGCATTAAAGTTGCAACATTCATTCCATGAAACAGTACAATGATCGTATCAAGATTGGAAGTAAGCCATACCGATGTCAACCCACGAGTTGGCGCGTGAGAGGCTGACGTGTTTAGAATTGCTACTACAATTGGAATACAAAATGGACGCCACATGTATTTTCGGCGGTAGTGGTAGTCCTACACCAATTATCCTTCTCAAGTGTCAATCTTCCAAAGTTCTAACCTTCTAAAGTTCCAACTTTTGATAGTCCCAACCTTCCAAGGATGCAACCTTCCAAAGTTCCAACCTTCCAAAGTCCAACCATGCAATGTTTTAACCTTCCAAAGTGCTCATCTTCTAAAGTTTGAATCCTCCGAAGGTTCAATCTTTCAAAGTTCCAACCTTCCACTGTTCCAACTTTCCAAAGTCCCAACCCTCCCTATGTTCCAACCTTCAAAAGTCCCAACCTTGCAAAATTCTAACCTTCCAAAGTCCCCACTTTCCAAAGTTTGAATCACCCAAAGTTTCAACTTTCCAATGTCCCAACTGCATTCCAATTTTTGAAAGTGCTAACCTGTGCACATTTCGATTATTCTAAATTCGATCAACCTTCTTAACTTTCAATCTTCCAAATTGCAAATCTCCGAATATTCAAAATTTCTAAAACCAAAGCTCCAAATTTCAAAACGTCCTTCTCAAAACTTCGAATCAGCCAAAGCTTCCGAACCTCCAAATAGTCGGCAAACGTCTCGAGAGAGATGCTACATGCGTTCAGCAGTGGTCATTATTATTCTTATTTGCCGAAATGTAACTGGGAGTGTTCGGAAGCTTTTTATACTTTGGGTCACGCGCCAACTTGTGGGTTGACATCCGTACAACGATCGTATCAAGACTGCAAGTAAGTAGTCGTACTTGTTCGCATATTTTGTTACGGATCGCAGGATTTCGGAGTAACCTAACGCTGATCGCCTCTCGCAACTTTCGCCGCTCTTAATGGCGTAGTAAAAATTCGTAGAAATTGGCGAGGGCAACTTTTTCCCCTACCTCGAACAGCACGCTGGAGTAAACGGAAGAATGTTGGCCACTCGGACAACGCGAATTCGCGATCGTGTTGCTATTTCGCAACGATCAACTTCTTTTTCTCCCCTTTCGCCTGATACTAATCGATTATCATTAGCCGATCCAGCACTACAGATTTCAGGAAATGTCGAGATTGTTGCATGATTTTCATTCGAAAGTACGCGGTTTTCTAATATACTTTTGCAACTCTGTACTACATATTGTGCAGATGCAAATAATCGAGGTGGACAATTATTTATAATGTTAAATAGAAACTGGTTTTACAGGTGTAAATAGATGTTTGACTTGTGGGAATATGAATTAAACATTCTGACATTCAGGGATAATTGTGGTTTTACTGTTGAGCTGGTGGATGTGGGGATTGGTGGGTTTGGGGAGATTTATGGATGGAGTGCTGAATGCTGATTCTCAGATTTAGAAATTCTGACAGTTTCAAGAGTTTTCAAGTTCTCAAGTTCTCAAGTCCTCAAGTTCTCAATTTCTTAAGTTCTCAAGTCCCCAAGTTCTCAAGATTTCAAGTCTCTAAGTTCTCAAGCTCTTAAGTTCTTAGGTACTCAAGTTCACAAATTCCCAAGTTCTCAAGAGCCCAAGTTCTTAAGTTCTCAAGTTCTCAAGTTCTCAAGTTCTCAAGTTCTCAAGTTCTCAAGTTCTCAAGTTCTCAAGTTCTCAAGTTCTCAAGTTCTCAAGTTCTCAAGTTCTCAAGTTCTCAAGTTCTCAAGTTTTCAAGTTCTCAAGTTCTCAAGTTCTCAAGTTCACAAATTCCCAAGTTCTCAAGTGCCCAAGTTTGAAAGGTCTTAAGTTCCCAAGTTCTCAAGTCCCCAAGTTCTCAAGTCCCTAAGTTCTCAAGTTCTCAAGTCCTCAAGTCCCCAAGTTCTCAAGCTCTGAACTTCTTAAGTTCTCAAGTTTTAAAGTCCCCAACTTGTAAAATTCCTAAATCCAAAACTTGCAAAATCCTTAAGTTCAAGCCTTCCCAGATCCCTAAATTCGAAACTTGCAAAATCCCTAAATCCAAAACTGGCGAAACCCATAAGTTCAAACCTTCCCAAATCGCTAAACGCAAAACTAGCCAAATCCCCAAATCCAAACCTTGCAAAATCCTTAAGTTTAAACCTTCCCAAATCCCTAAACGCAAAACTAGCCAAATGCCCAAATCCAAAAGTCCTTCAATCGCAAAAGTCCAAGACTCCAAAATCCGTAAACTGCAGAATCTCCACATGATTTCGTCATCCATCGCAGCGTGCATCTCGGGTCGCAAAGTGGCGAAGAAAGGTGGCTAAAGAGTGACGGAAAGTGAATTCGAAATCGATCCACACTCAACACCGTTCTCCAGTGGTCAACTTCAGCAAGCGATCCAGGGCTGGACCAATGACCGACAAGTAGCACGAGGCAATCAACATGCCTAACGCGATAAGGCAATCCGTGTGCTGTTCGTTCGGGGATCGCAACTTTTACATATCATCCCCGTGGTGCGATTGACTAGTCGCCGAGTACCTGCTGACCTGCCGCGATGTGCGCTCTTCTTGCTCGCGTTTGGTACGAGAAGATCGATTTCTTTTCTTTTTTACTTTCTTTCTTATTTTTTTTCTTCCTTTTTACGGACATTTTTTTTACCGTGTTAACCCTTTGCGTTCGGAGTTTTTCTGGTGGATAGTAATTTTGGAATATTTTTGATGGAGAAGTTTGACAAATTTTTTTGGAGATATCTCTGCAGATGTGTCTCTGAAGTTTTGTTAGTTGCAAAGTTTGAAGAATTCTTTTTTAGGCTAAATTTGAACACTTCTATTGGCAGATTGTGACTCTGAAGTTTTGTTGATTGCAGAGTTTGAAGAATTTTTTTTAAGCTAAATTTGACCCCGTCTATTGGCAGATTGTGACTCTGAAATATTGTTGGCTGCAGAGTTCGGAGAATTCTTTTGAAGCTATTTTTCTATTTGCAGATGATGATTCTGACACGTATTTAAAAGTTTGAAGAATTATTTTGTTGTTGGCAGATTGTAAATTTTCAACATTTTTGATTGACGAGTTTGAAGAATTCTTTTGAGGTTATTTTGTTATTGGCAGAGTGTGATTATGACATGTGTTTGAAAAGTTTGAAGAATTACTTTGAAACTATTATTTTACTTTTGGCAGATTGTAATTTTAGACTTTTTTAATTGAAAAATTTGAAGAAAGCTTTCAATGTTGCTTTTGACGAAGTTTAAGTTAGGCTCATCGAGAAGATTGATCAAAAGGTCTCTTCAGGGTTCTCTTTGGATGAAGAATAAAGTTGAATTGTGTCATTTTGTTGTTTGTCGATGTGTCATTTTTATTTTGATGTGGTTGTTGAAGAAATGGGAGTAGTGGTCTTCTTTAAACAAATGTTAATTAACATTGAATTATTCAGTATGATTCATTTAATGATTCTTTCTGGAAGGAAATTAAAACTCGTTCGTGAAACCTGATATGTTAATTTTAGTAATGTGTTGAATTATCAAATTGTTTCGAATGTAGAAATACAAAAAATTGATTTACTTAAATAAATATTGATTAACATTGAGATATTTTATTGTTCGTTATGATTCATTTAATGATTCTTCCTGGAAGAAAATTAAAACACGTATGAATGAATGATTAATTAGAGAAACTGAACACGAGTTAATTGTTATTATTAAAATAAAAGATTTGTTATGCAACTGTGTCAAAATAATTAAACAGTAAACTTCTTTACTTTAATTAATTATTAAATTTATGGATGAATTAGCTCTTCAGCTAATTAATGTTTCACTGAAATTGGAAAGATTGCTATTAAAGTGGTATTAATATAATTAAATAAGAAGCGAAAGATGAAAAATTGTGTTCAAATAATTACACAATAAATGAGAGTTGATCGATGATTAAAATTATAGTCGGTATCAAAGAAAATCTGCACACCAAAACCCCGGAAGTTGCCGAGTTTCGTAGACCGCAGGTGTACATGCGGTTTGGAAATGCAACTATGATGCAATACCATGGTTCGTGGCTATACGTCTCTTCGAATCTAACTATAAACATGTTTCAAACGACCAAACTGCTATAACTTGATAATTAGATAATAAATATTTTATTACAAATTAAACTTGTAAGGTGCCTTTTTTGTTAGTAAATAACAAAAACTTATACATGCATTATAAGATTGAAATTTTTTAGAATTTAGAAATTTGGAATTTTGAGAATTTCGAGATTTGAAGATTTGGATATTTGAGTATTTGGGGTTAAATTTGGGGATTTGAGATTTGGGGAATTTAGAAACTTGGGGATTTGTGGATTTGAATATTTGAGAATTTGGGGGTATAGAAATTTGGGAATTTGAGATTTGGGGAATTTAGGAATTTGGGGATTTGTGGATTTGAATATCTGAGAATTTGGGGATTTGAGATTTGGGGAATTTAGAAACTTGGGGATTTAGAAATTTGGGAATTTGAGATTTTGGGAATTTGTGGATTTGAATATTTGAGAATTTGGGGGTATAGAAATTTGGGGATTTGAGATTTGGGGAATTTAGAAACTTGGGGATTTAGAAACTTGTAAATGTGAGATTTGGGGAATTTAGAAACTTGGGGATTTGTGGATTTGAATATTTGAGAATTTGGGGGTATAGAAATTTGGGTATTTGAGATTTGGGGAATTTTGTGAATTTGGGGATTTAAAGATTTGGGTATTTGAGAATTCGGAAGTTCAGAAATTTGGGAATTTGAGATTTGGGGAATTTAGAAATTTGGGGATGTGAGGATTTGAAGATTTCAGAATTTAGAAATTTAGAAATTTGCGAATTTGAGATTTGGGGAATTTACGAATATGAAATCTTCAGAATTTGAGAATTTCAGTATTCGAAAATTTGGAGAATTCAAAGATTAAACAGAAACGTAGTTACAAAATTCAACTTCGAAAAAAAAGAAATAAATAAGCAAAAATTAATTAAATTTCTAAAAAAGAGAAATGAATAATTAGTTAAGTGAACAACAAATTAGAAGATTACTCAATCGATCCGCCCATAATCATGATCTAAATAATCTAAAACAAGGAAGGAAAATAAAGCAGCTGTGTTTTATAAAAAAAAAAGGTAGTTTGCTCTGTTGCAAGGTTCTTACGACCTAAAAAAAAAGTTGATTGATGATAAATTACTGCAATTGAGTTGCATCTCATATTATGTAAAAGTGGAAGATGGATTTATCACAGTTTCCAATGTTTTCAGCCTTGGCACTATTCGTTTAAAGAGTTTTACAAACATACGCTTGCAAGTTACCAGAATTGCTTGTATAGTTGTGTACAATTATGATGCAATCTCTAGTTTGATGGATTTGTTTGTTGAGAATAAAAATGTCAGAAATTAATATTTTCACGCGGTTCTTTTCTCTTTTTTTACAGCTTCACGGCGACTCTGTTCTCTGCAGTCTTTGCTGCTATACGTGAGTATCTTCACACATTCATTTTTACTGACTTTATGTATAAAAACAATTCAATTTGAATAATTTTTTAAGATGCATTATTAGGAAAATTTAGAAATATTTATAAATCATTTGTTGTTAATTAATGATTTAGAAAATGAATCACTAAGGGTAGCATTGAAGAATTTAAGTAAATAAATATTTAAAAACTGCAAAATTAATTCATCGTGAAAAATAACACAAGCTATCAATGTTCCTAAAATTTGCACACAAATTTAAAAAATTTATAAATAAAAATTATTACATGCTGTTATTAATTGAAGACATAGAAAATGAATCATTAAGGGTAGAAATATTAAACAACTTAAGTAAATAAATATTTAAAAATTGCAAGATTGTGAAAAATTGCTAAAGTTGCTAAAATTTGAATAAAAATAATCACAGCGATGATATCAATTATTTCAACTAATTTACACGAAATTAATTTAAGCTTCTCAGAGATGATTTATACAAAAATATTATTATAAAATAATTGCATTATTAGAATAAAAAATTGCAACAAAAAACACTGTAAATATCACAAAGAATGACACAAACAATTTTTCCTAATTTTCAAATAAATTTTATAAATCTATATTTTAAATAAATTAAACATACATGAAAATTTTACATATACAATTAATGCATACAATTAATAAAATTTTCTGTTAACGAACTTTGTATTAGATTTCAAAAAAATGTTTGATAATAAAAGAGCATTATTGTTAGGTTTTTTGTTAGATTGTTCAATGCCCAAGTTAAGTAAAAACAAAAGTCGCAAGACTTAATCGGTCGTAGAAGACGTTGACATTAAACATCGATTACGAAATTCCAGTTCAGCAAGTGTGCTGCAGGGAAGGCAAAAACGTGTCACATACATTTTAACCAGTCGATTGCAAAATTCGTTGTGTGTCGCTTTCGGTTTTAAAAGCGCCACTGCACTCACGGCCTTGAACTCGTTCGAATACAAAATCAAGATCGCGAATACTTTACCATGTTTTAATATCTTTCCACACATCTGGCAAACCATTAATCAATACTTGGACGTTTACTGACTTTCAAATCTTTCCATGTTTCTTTATCTTCAAATTTTCAATTTCACTGTTTATTGCATGTTCGATTTCTTAAATTTTCAAATACAATTTTTTACGTTATCAAATCTTTCAAATTTTTTTATTTTCAAATTCGTGAATCTTTCAAGTTCCCAAATTTCCAAATTCACAAATCTTCCAAGTTCTAAATTTCCAAATACCTAAATTCCTAGATTACTAATTTCTGAGATTCCTAAATTCCCAATTTCCTAAATTTTCAATTTCCTAAACTTCCAAATTTCTGTAATTTCCAAACCCCAAGATTTCCAATTTCCCAAATTTTCAAATTCTCAAACCCCCAAATTCCCACTTTCCCAATTTCCCAAATTTCCAATTTCTCAAACCCCCAAATTCCCACTTTTCCAATTTCCTAAATTTCCAAATTTTCAACCCCCCAAATTCCCACTTTCCCAATTTCCTAAATTTCCAAATTTTCAACCCCCCAAATTTCCACTTTCTCAGTTTCCAAATTTCCAATTTCTCAAACCCCCAAATTCCCACTTTCCCAATTTCCTAAATTTCCAAATTTTCAGCCCCCCAAATTTCCATTTTCCCAATTTCCTAAATTTCCAAATTTTCAACCCCCCAAATTTCCATTTTCCCAATTTCCTAAATTTCCAAATTTTCAACCCCCCAAATTTCCATTTTCCCAATTTCCCAAATTTCCAATTTCTCAAACCCCCAAATTCCCATCTTCCCAAATTCCTATTTTCCCAAATTTTCAACCCCCCAAATTTCCATTTTCCCAATTTCCCAAATTTCCTACCCTATAAAAAATTCCTCCCCTATAAAACAACTATTACAATTTTCCCCTAATTACAATATTTAACTTCACATTACAGCACCATACATAAAAACATGCAAGAAGAGCGAACCAGACATCAATGCGTGCATCGCGAAAACTATAGAGGATCTTCGTGAAAAATTGTCCTCAGGAATCCCAGAATTAGAGGCTCCTCCTATAGAGCCGCTCTTTTTAAAGGAAATTCGTTTAACCAGGGGACCAGTTGGTGCAAGACTCGACGTTAATTTAACCGACTTGAAGGTAAATTAATTACTTCTACCAATTTCTAACTTTCCAATTTCAATATACATCAAGTTGCTAATTTCTATTCGTTATATACGGAACTTTCGTTATATTGCCATGGATTGCAAGAATAAATTCTTCTTGTAATTTAGTCAATGGACGATCAAGTTATTGTACTCAAAGTTTCATTTACTTTAACTTTAATTAATTCATTCAAATTACTTAAAAATTCAATTTCCATCAAATTTTAATCGATGAAATAGTAGAAGTATATTTATTGCAATGTTGCAATATAACAGAGTGTCTTGTATGACACAGGATTATATAATTTCACAGTGCAACAGTGCAAATTAGAAATAATTCATTGAAGATCAATTGAAGATCAATTGAAGGTCAACCGAATGACCTTGAATTAACTTTACTTGATGGAGTTCCTCTGTTATTTCGAATGTAGGTGTCAGGTCCATCAAAATTCAAAGTGAGAGACTTAAAGGCAGACGTGGAGAACGTGAAGTTCACCTTTAAGGTGTCGTTCGACAGACTGAATTTTCAAGGAAAATATCAAATCGATGCAAGGGTGCTCTTGCTCCACCTCGCGGGGGAGGGTGACCTCACCGGACACTTTGGTAAGTTATTTTTAATAACTCTTCAACACTTTCTTATTTAATACGTCACAGTAAAATTTAACCGAATTTTACTATGACGTTTTTTATCTTCAATAATTGCAAGAAGTAATTTTTCTGTTTTGGAAAATTCAGAGATATGTTATGTTCAACTTTTGTAATATTCAAGACATTTAATAGGAGTTTATAAAACTAGCAGCTAATAAAACTGGTTAATTAATAAAACGTTAGTGAAACTGTTTATAATTCTTTTTCACTAATATTAAAATGGAATATAATAGTAAATGTATTTAATGTAAGGTATATTATATTCATATTTCTCAATTCAATATATGTTACACATGCAAGATGTATAATATACATATATGAATATGTATGTATACTAGTATATAACTATAGTATGTTAATGTATAGTATACTTATGTATGTTTGTGAGTATATGTATATGTATTTATGCACAGTATTAAGCACGTGCATTAATTAACACACTTTTTCTACACATTGCGCCATATGTAACATACTCCATCTTCTTTTTTCGACTTCTAATTGCAACGATTTTATTCTGTGATTACACAACTCGTTACCGATGCATAACGTCGAAAAAGAAATATTTAAAAAAAAAGGGAATGATTCAACGACCGTAAATAGATTTTTTTTCAGTCACATATATCGATTGCATAGAAATGAAAATAAACTTCTGAGTCAACATCATTAAATCAACGAGATCCTTTTTTATTTAAGATGACTATGACTCTGACGTTGTTCTGAAGGCAAACAAAGTGTTCAGAGACAATGACGTTTACCTGAACTTCGATAGGATGAAGATCAAAATCAGAATTGGAAACGCTAACTTACACTTTAGTAACTTATTTGGCGGTGATACGATTCTTGGTAAGTGAAAATGTTGATATTTTTCATTAACATTTATTATCTTGTTTAAATTATTATTTCTTGATGGTATTTTTATCGTGCTAACAATTTTGGGGATTTGGGGTTTTTGGGGTTTGAGGATTTGGTAATTTGCAAAATTTAGGAATTTGGAGAATTTGGAAATTTGAAAATTTGGGGATTTAGAAATTTGGAAACTTTGAAATTTGGGAATTTAGAAATTTGAGAATTTGGGGGTTTGAGTATTCAGTGATTTAAGAATTTTGGTGCTTGAGGATTTGAAGATTTGAGAATTTGGAGATTTAGAAATTTGAGGATTTGGAGAGAGACTTGGAGATTTGATAAACATCGACATTTGATAATTAACCGTCCCATAAAAGATCACACAACAACATATCAAACAATTAATAATAAAAATCATACTAAAGTTTAATGATACACTCTAACAATAAATTTAATAAAACATTTATAATTTTATTTCTGTAAAAACAGCTGCAGCCAGCCACGAATTGTTGAACAACAACAACGCCCTCGTAGTGGATGAAATAACACCTGTACTGGAGACATCTTTGGCAGAACTTTTCACGAACGTCGCCAACAAGATCACCAAATCTTTCACGTACAAAGAGTTATTCCCCGATGATTAATTAAATTTGATTAAAAAAATCATTTCCAAACAGTATTCTGCTGATTGTTCAAAGTGTACATTTTATTTTATTACTGATTCCAATGTTGTTTTGGTTGAATACCTATGTGATAACATTCGAAAACTTGTATTAATTAAATATAATTTTTCACAACATTGTTGATACTATTTTTAAAAAAATTTTAATGAAATAAAAATGAATTTGTTATTTTCTATTATTTCTCCCTGTGTGACAAATTTTTACTTGATATAGTGAAAATTTATTGTTTACAGTTTTTTGTATAGATTCTTCGACTGAGAATCTTTAATAAAACACAATTTAGTAGATCTTTCAATCTCCATTTTATTGTTAAATGTTAAACAAAGTGCCAGAAAGTAACAATAACAGTAACGTGATGTAATTTGTTTACAACTAAACTTAAATTACTTCGCGATTAATTGTGTAACAGTTAATCAAGACTCTACCGACGGCAATGCACGAGTTGGCGCGTGAGAGGCTGATGTGTTTAAAATTGCTACTACAATTGGAATACAAAATGGACGCCACATGTATTTTCGGCAGTAGTGGAGTGGTCCTACACCAATTATCCTTCTCAAGTTTCAATCTTCCAAAGTTCTAACCTTCTAAAGTTCCAACTTCTGATAGTCCCAACCTTCCAAGGATGCAACCTTCCAAAGTTCCAACCTTCCAAAGTCCAACCATGCAATGTTTTAACCTTCCAAAGTGCTCATCTTCTAAAGTTTGAATCCTCCGAAGGTTCAATCTTTCAAAGTTCCAACCTTCCACTGTTCCAACTTTCCAAAGTCCCAACCCTCCCTATGTTCCAACCTTCAAAAGTCTCAACCTTGCAAAATTCTAACCTTCCAAAGTCCCCACTTTCCAAAGTTTGAATCACCCAAAGTTTCAACTTTCCAATGTCCCAACTGCATTCCAATTTTTGAAAGTGCTAACCTGTGCACATTTCGATTATTCTAAATTCGATCAACCTTCTTAACTTTCAATCTTCCAAATTGCAAATCTCCGAATATTCAAAATTTCTAAAACCAAAGCTCTAAATTTCAAAACGTCCTTCTCAAAACTTCGAATCAGCCAAAGCTTCCGAACCTCCAAATAGTCGGCAAACGTCTCGAGAGAGATGCTACATGCGTTCAGCAGTTGTCATTATTATTCTTATTTGCCAAAATGTAACTGGAAGTGTTCACGATGGAGCTTCTGTTACTTTAGGTCACGCAACTCGTGGGTTGACATCGGTACACGCTAATCGATCGTATTAAGTTGTACTCGACGATGTATCACGATCAACAAGACTCGCTCGTTTCAGTCAACGTAAGCTCGTTGTTTTGTAGTCTTAGAAGCAATTGCTATAGGGCGGTCTAAATAATTAGGGACTAGGGGAGTAATTCGTCTTTGGTGAGGACTCCCAATGCTCTGGCAGCCAAGGCTCTGCTCACAGTCGCTGCTGTGTCCTCGATTATGGGGCTGGCGATGTCCAAAACTAAACGGGGGTTCGAGTTGAAGAATGTGGCTGCTGCGTCGGCTGCAAGAATAAAATAGAAGAGTAAATATGACGAATTAATGTGATTATATCATTGTTGTTATATGTTTGATATGTTATTAATTCGTTATTGGGTCAATAAACATGGTGTGTGAGGAAAATTATGTGGTCTCGTTTGAATTATTGTCACATTTTGCTGGAATTCATTTAACTAGATAATAGAGTTGTATGTTTACCGGCTAAACTGTGAGATGGAGGAGCTTTCAGTTTGATATTTCCATCGCCAACGCGGATTTTTGTTACCAGTTTGTCGATGTCGATCCTTTGGACGCCATTTTTGTCCGTCACCTCTTTACCCTGGGCATTTACAAACGCCTCTGTGTTTGCTGCAACATACAGGTCGTGAATTATTAGAAGGTGATTTCAATATCAAAAATATGTAGTTCAAAAATACTAAAGAATCTCTGTATTACACACTATAAATATTTAACATAAAAAATTTCTAATGCAATGAAATTGTGGTGGATCAAAGTGTCCCAAAGTGACCTAAGTGGTCTAAAGTGTCCCAAAGTGTCCCAAAGTAACCTGAGTGTCCCAAAGGGACCTAAGTGTCCGCAAATGACCTAAGTGTCCCAAAGTGTCCCGAAGTAACCTAAGTGATCTAAGTGTCCCAAAATGTCCCAAAGTGACCTAAGTGTCCTCAAATGACCTAAGTGTCCCAAAGTGTACCAAAGTAACCTGAGTGATCTAAGTGACCTAAGTGTCCTAAAATGTCCCAAAGTGACCTAACTGCCCTCAAATGATCTAAGTGTCCCACAGTAACCTAAGTGACCTAAGTGTCCCAAAATTTCTCAAAGTGTCCCAAAGTGACCTAAGTGTCCTAAAGTGTCCCAAGCTGACCTAAGTGTCCCAAAGTGTCCCAAAGTGACCTAAGTATCCTAGTGTCCCAAGATGACATAAATATCCCAAAGTGTCCCAAAGTGACCTAAGTATCTCAAAGTAATCCAAAGTGACCTAAGTATCCTAGTGTGTCCCAAAGTGTCCCAAGGTGAAATCTTTGAACACACACTACAAACACCATAATCAAACATCAGCAATCCCATATCTTCCAAACTAAGCAACATATTTGCAAACTAACCACACATTTACAAAGCAATCACACTGACAAACTAACCAATCACACTTACCCATAAATAAAAATACTCACTGAAATTTCCCTTGAAACTGCCAGCACCATTCAAGGGCAGCAACAATAGCCTCCCCTGCACGTCATAATCGCCGTTCACATGAACATGCGGCAGCTGAACCTTGAGGGTGACCGAAAGATCATGCGGATTCGCTTTCAATTCGTCGATCACGAAATTCGTCGCACCGTGTACTCGTATTTTAGTCATGTTCGCTTTGATCTTCAACGATTCCAGGTTTCTGTCGACAGTCAACGAAGGAAGAAACAACGGATCCAAGGCGGGCAGCTTCAAGGATGGGATGCCATTGGCTAAATATGGGGTGATCGCCTTTAATTGTTCCAACACGCATCTGCCATATTGTGCCAGGTCGTTGGTTCGGGGACAAGACTGAACACCAGGTGCTGCGAACAAGAAACGATTGTGTAATTTTACGATAACCGTGTCGGGAACATTGACACAGTTTTATGTGTTTGCTACCAGTATGCGATACTCTAGGTGATTATTCATGTTGTGGTTTATTTAGGTTATTATTGCTTGGTCTACAGTTATGTTGATTAGTTTGATATTTTGAGAAAGAATCGCATACTATTCTTTTTTATTTATTTATCTATTTATTTAGTGAAAAGAACACTTTTTAACAACGGTGTTATGTTAGTAACTTTAAATTATATTAACAATTTATTGACATTAATAATTTCGAGTTTAGAATTACATTAATAATTCATTTAATTACTCCAATAATTTTCACAGTTTTGAAATTTATTAGAAATTTTGTATGTATACATCAAAGTAGATATACATAGGAATGTATCTATACTTTGAACAGCAATTTGATTTGAACAATAGTTATATTATTAAGTATTCGATCACCAGAAAATATGAAATATTTTGCACGTGAATGTAAGAAATGTTAATAAACGCAAAAGAGGGAAAGAAAGTTTTGAATTTATATAGAAGCCCGCGTAAATAGTACTCCCAGCGCCATCTTGCAGTGAACGGAGTAACGAACATAACAGAAAACTGCTTTTTTCATCAGAAAAAGGACTTTTGTTCTAATTAAACAAATCAATAGTGTTCTAAAACCTTAATGGAACTTGGAAAATATCATCTAAGTCCGCTAAAAGTATTAAAGTAAAAAATAAAGAGAGAAATGTTATAGCCACCTGGCGGTGGCGTCCTAGAACTAAAATTACTTTAATTTTTTTATACTTCACTTTTTCAAAGTTATTATCGTCGTAATATATTTAAAAATACGATGTTTTAACTCTTGAAAGTTTTTTTAAGTTTCAAAATTGAGTTTTTCAACATTGCAAAGGTAAAAGCTATAGTATTAGAAACGTATCGTATTAACGGGGACATGATCAAACAGGTTTTCCGACTGGTTGAAAATAATTAGAACGACATGAACTCGATTTTTGTTGATTATATGCAAACGGAAATGTTGCAACTGTGATAATGTAGCAATTTCAATACATGGTTTAGAATGTTCTTATTGTTAATTCTTACATTTTCAAATACATATGTTCTCAATTTTTCAAATTCACAA
The DNA here is from genome assembly GCA_036983795.1 of Megachile lagopoda. Taxonomy (NCBI): domain Eukaryota; kingdom Metazoa; phylum Arthropoda; class Insecta; order Hymenoptera; family Megachilidae; genus Megachile; species Megachile lagopoda. Next base: position 4,977,449 of record CM072794.1, read on the forward strand.
TTTAAAAAATTACCAAATATTCTGTTTCTATTTTTTATTTATTAAATATCCAAATTTCACATTTCCCAAATTTTTCAAATTTCCCAAATACTACAAATTTCTCAAATTTCCCAAATTTCTCGAATTCCCCAGATTTCCCAAATACTGCAAATGTCCCATTTTCCAAATTTCCCAAATTTCTCGAGTTCCCCAAATTCCCCTAATTTTCTAAATACTGCAAATGTCCCAAATTTCCCAAATTTCTCGAATTTCCCAAATACTGCAAATTTATAAAATTTCTCAAATACTGCAAATTTCCCAAATTTCCTAAATACTGCGAATGTCCCAAATTTCCCCAATTTCCCAAATTTCCCAAATTTCTCGAATTCCCCAAATTCCCCCAATTTTCCAAATTTCCTAAATTCTTAAATTCCCAAATGTGCAATATCCCTAAAAAATGATCGGAATCCAAATATCGTGTACTTCTGCTCCTATGGGGTGCAAGAAAACCCACCGCCATGTCCACTACCTGGTTTCACCAATAAAGAGCTCTCGTTTCATCAATCGTGGTAGAAATTCGGGTCGATCGTAAAGCACTCCTTTCTCGATAATCGTCCCGCGGATCTCGGGGAATGATCAATTGGCCATTGAACAATTTCTAGCTACCGGCTATCTATCCATCACCGGCGTGGATCGAACCTTTCTATCCCGGCGTTGTAGCACGTGCGTTTCCATCTTCTGCTACGTCGGTCCACGGCCGGTGATTCGCCTTTATGGTCGACGAAGAATAAAAAAAAAGCTCCGCTCGGCTCGTAATTTCACTTTCTACCGCGCGCACTTTCGATTTTAGGACTGGCCTCGAGAACGCCGGGAACGCAAAAACGCGCTCTACCGTGACGGCTTAGTCATCGCAGCCTTAGGCGTTCACTAACCTGACGTTTCAACACGGTACGTTGACTTTTACAGGAATGTAACGTTCCCGATGATGGATCTGTCGTGTCGTCTTTTTAATTCACCGAAATACTGCTCTTTGTTATATGGCCTCCCCTCATATTGCCGATTTTTGCGGTGCTGTCTGCCTTTTTGACGCGATACATTCGACTTTTGTAGGAATACAACGTTTCTGTTGATAAATTTATTGTACTTTTGTAGTTGACCGAAATACTGCTTTTTGTTATATGACCACTCCTCATATTGCCAATTTCTGGGGGTGCTGTCTGTCTTTTCAACATGGTACATTTTATTTTTGTATGAATGCAATGTTTCTGTTGATAAATTTATTCTATTACTTTTGTAGATGACTGAAATATTGTATTTCATTATATGGCCACTTCTAATATTGCCGGTTTTTGAAAGTACATTCAGTAACCTGTCTTCTTAACACAGTATACATGAACTTTTGAAGAAATGTAATGTTTTGATTCAGAGATTTACTGTATTGCCTTTTTAGCAGGTTAAACATTATTTTTCGTTATATAACCGTTTCCGATATAGCCAGTTTTTAGAAGTACGTTCGATAAACTTTTTAACACAGTACATGTAACTTTTATAAAAATGTAATGTTCCCATTAATATACTGTATCGTTTTCTTAGTAGTTCAGAATATTGTTTCACGTTATATCGCCGTTTCTGATATTGCAGTTCTACGAAGATACAATAAGCTGTCCACACATAACATCAATAAGAAACGAAAGAATATAGAATAAAAATTTGAAAAATTGAAGAAAAAGAAAGTCATTAAAATAAATAAATATCGTAATAAGCTAATTCTGACGTTGTTGCATAATTAAAATTATTAACAAATTAATTGTTTAAAATGTGAGCGTTAACGACAGTCATTGACCGTGACAGAACGCCTGCAAGATTATGTATCTCGAGAAGAAATGTTCAAACACACTCGGCAAGTATTTGAAGAAAGTTTCATTCTGTTCTGTATGACTTGACATGTGTGAACACCTGTTAAAGAAACCTTGTATGATATATGACGTAATGAGCGTGTCGAACAATTCGAAGAGAGTTTTTTCGACGTCAATGTGATCAATCACAGGGACGGGTGTCGATCGATGCAAGTGACAGGTTTTGTTTCTCGAATTCCTTTCACGTTTGCATACTTAATATATAATTATATGCAAAGAAAGTTAGTTGCACAAGTTTCGAATTTTTTTGTATTCAAGATTAATCTTATTGCTAATTTAGTAAGTGATGAAAGTGAGACTTTGTGTCGTGTGACGTGTATGTATGCGTCAAAGGCACTAGTCCGTGTGTAGTAACGGTGTTGACCGATAACAGGAAATTACCTAACTTTCAAAGTTTTAGAAAATCAAAGTGAAGATATAAATTTTTAAACTTGGTAATTTACAAATTAATAAAGTTCTCAATTTTTCAAATTTCACTTTCCAGTTTCCGAAATTCCAAATTTCCTGAATTTCAGATGCCTCAAGTTACAAATTCCCCAAATACCAAACACCCCAAATTCCAAACTCCCAAGTTCCAAATTCCCCAAATTCCAAACTTCCAAATTCCAAACTCCCCAAATTTCAAACACCCCAAATTCTAAATTTCCCAAATTCCAAATTCCCCAAATTCCACTTTCTTCAAATTCCAAATTCCCCAAATTTTACATTCCCCAAATTCCACATTCCCCAAATTTCAAATTCCCCAAATTCCATTTCCCCCCAATTCCAGATTCCCCAAATTCCATCTCTCCCAAATTCCAAACTCCCCAAATTCCAAATTCCCCAAATTTCAATTTCCCCAAATTCCAAACTCCCCAAATTCCAAATTCCCCAAATCCTAAATTCCCCAAATCTCAAATTTCCCAAATCCCAAATTCCCCAAATCTTAAATTCCCCAAATCCCAAATTCCCCAAATCTTAAATTCCCCAAATGCCAAATTCCCCCAATCCCAAATTCCCCAAATCCCAAATTCCCAAATCTCAAATTCCCCAAATCCCAAATTCCCCAAATCCCAAATTTCCCAAATTTCCCAAATCCCAAATTCTCCAAATTCCAAATTCCCCAAATTCCAAATTCCCCAAATCCCAAATCCCAAATCCCAAATTCCAAATTCCCCAAATCCCAAATCCCAAATCCCAAATCCCAAATCCCAAATCCCAAATCCCAAATCCCAAATTCCCCAAATCCCAAAGTGTTGCAATATAACACGTGGCAATATAACGCGTGGCAATGTACCTCATAACAAGGCTACCCATAACATTGCCATCGTAAACGTAACGATGACAACTAAAATTCGACAAAAAAAGTGTCAGTTTCACGACACGACACGGTTTCATCTTTGATTAATTAATCTACATAAATACCGTCCTTGTAACGTTTCTACTTGCGGTTTCAGTGTAATTACGCGCCTAGGATAGTCGTTTCTGAAACTGGTACATCAGATTAAAGTAAAAGCATCGTCGACCAGTTGACATTAAAGTTTTCCTCGCGCAAGACACGTTTCATACCCACATCGAATATAAAGTGCATCGCGTGTTTCCTGTTTTCTTCCTTTTAAATAACAGACACGAACGTATTATTATACCATTCATCATTTTATGTTCTGTTTACACTTTGTGCCATTTTATTCATTTCAATTTACTTTACTGTTATATTTATCTTGCTGTAATGTTGTATGCTACTGTACATGGTTTATTTCATTTTGTAATAATTTATTATATTTTATTTTATTATGCACACTTTATGGGAAAGTATTTTATTTCGCTTCATTTGTTCTTTGTCTTTATTTTATTTAATTATAATGTAGAGTTGTGATAGTGGACCATAAAGTAGTTCTTAAATTATTGTAGTTTGAATTATTATTGTAAAGAGAAAGGAGAAAGACTATTAAAAGGGAACATAAAGATATGTGAACATGAATACATTCATAAAAAAAAAAGAATGAGAAAAAGTTATTGATTCTAGGAATTTGAACTCGTAATGCAAGAATTAAAAAACGTACGACTTTATCACCTTGACTAACACACCTATCATCATACAATTAAATAATTTATTATTTCTACACCTACAAATAATTAAATATTAAATATGTTCATAAATACTGCATATTCACTAAAGTCATTAAATATGTGACGTCTAATTATCGTCCTAAATTCATTAAAAAATGTTTCATTAAAATCAGTGATTCATCGACTGTGAAATCTTGTCACTAACATCACTTCATTATACTTTCTTTTTCTCTATTTTAATACACTCTCCTCCACAAATACTATTGCACTGGTCTCATCAATATTCAAGACAATAAATTTCACCATAACAATAATACCAACCATGAAAGTCATAACATTTACTCACGTTCAGACTTTTTCAGTAATTGCAGTTTATTACACTCTGTTTTATTTCGTTTTTATCTACTCTTACTACTTTCTTTACCCATTTCACCAAATCATCCCATGTTATAAATTTTGCATTCATTTTCATATTGAATTAAATACAAATTTTGTTAATTTTTTATATTAAAATAAAAGTTTTGTTAAGTTTTTATATTGAATCACATGAAAATTCCATATTAGTATTCATGTTAAACCATATGTAAATTTTGTTAAGTTTTATATTAAACCAAATGAAAATTCTATCACCACAAAAATTTTGTTAAAATGCAAAATTTTGTGAGTTTTCACATTCACCCCCTGCACCAAGGTATCTTTGCAGCTAACAGTCTCTGAAGTTCTGCTTAAAAAGTTTACTGAATTCTTCTGAAATTACTATTTCTCTATCATTAATTGCCATTATGTATATTGTACCATGTCCATACATTACAAGAACAACTATAAATCCAATCAAAAGATACTCATTTCAAATTATAGTAATAAACCACATAATAAGTCATCTTTCGAGTGCAAAATTAAATCAAACAAAGTGTTCATCAGCTACTATTACACATAGCAATTAGTTTATTATACACATTAGTAATTATCATTAATTTTCTACGAAAGCAACAATAATTTGTGAAGAAACAATCCTCTTTACTCACGCAGTTCAGCAATAGCGATCCCGGTCCAGGTGGCGATCACCAACAGCCCGATCAGCATCCTCATCCTGTGGCTGCCTGTGTTAGATGGCCGGTGTCGAGTCTGATATATCGCAATTAGCGAGAGTGGTATCGAAAATGCGCGCGATGGACCGCGTTACCCGCGTATATATAAACTAACAGCACTTTCTCCGCACCGTGGATTTGCCCCCACCGCAACGGTGAATTTATCACGGTAGAATGCCTCCTTTTAACTCAGTCAGGGCCGTAACCAGCCATCCACGTACGATCAAGCTCCTCTTCATTGTTTATGCGAATTTGAAGAATGGTAGGTCAGGACTGTTCTAATCATCGCAAACGATTTGATATATTGCTATTTTGGTGCCAATATCATTTTAGATTTTCTTGAATATTCTTTTTTATGGGATATGGGAGTTGGGGAAATAGGAGTTGGGGAGATAGGAATTGGGAAAATAGGAGTTGGGGAAATGGGAGTTTGGGGAGATGGGAATTGGGGAATTAGGAGTTGGGGAAATACAAGTTAGGGATATGGGAGTTGGGGAAATACGAGTTGGGGATATGGGAATTGGGGAATTAGGAGTTGGGGATATGGGAGTTGGGAGATGGGAATTGGGGAAATACAAGTTAGGTATATGGGAGTTGGGGAAATACGAGTTGGGGATATGGGAATTGGGGAATTAGGAGTTGGGGATATGGGAGTTGGGATATGGGAGTTGGGATATGGGAGTTGAGGAGATGGGAGTTGGAGAGATGGGAGTTGGGGAAATACAAGTTGGGGATATGGGAGTTGGGGAAATACGAGTTGGGGATATGGGAATTGGGGAATTAGGAGTTGGGGATATGGGAGTTGGGATATGGGAGTTGGGGAGATGGGAGTTGGGGAGATGGGAGTTGGAGAGATGGGAGTTGGGAAAATACGAGTTGGGGATATGGGAATTGGGGAATTAGGAGTTGGGGATATGGGAATTGGGGAATTAGCAATTGGGGATATGAGAGTTGGGAAAATACGAGTTGGGGATATGGGAGTTGGGGAAATACGAGTTGGGGATATGGGAATTGGGGAATTAGGAGTTGGGGATATGGAAGTTGGGGAAATAGGAGTTGGGGAAATGGGAGTTGGCGATATGGGAGTTGGGGACTTGGAAGTTGCAGATTTGGGAATTGGGGATTTAGGAATTGGTAATTTAGGAGTTAGAGATTTAGGAGTTGGGAATTTAGGAATTGTAGATTTGGGAATTGGTAATTTAGGAGTTGGGAATTTAGGAATTGGGCATTTAGGAGTTGGTAATTTAGGAGTTGGGGATATGGAGCCCTAGGGGTCTAATGTTGTGAGAATATAAGGATTTGGGGGCAGTACAGATGTGGGTTAATAATAGGACTGTGGTAATATAGAACTTATGAGGATTTGAGAGTAGAATGATCTAAGGATAATAAGGGTTTGGGCATATGGGGTTATGTAATGGAGGATTTGTGAGGATCTAGGAGTACAAGAATCTGTGGATATAGGATTATAGGACTATTGCAATATAGGATTTGCAAGGATCTAGCAGTGGAGGGATGTAGGACTAATAAGGATCTGATGATGTAAAGTTATAGGGCTGTAGCAATATAGGATTTGTGAGGATTTAGATATGGACTGGGATATAATATTACAAGAATATAGTGATTTAGGATTGCGAGAATGTGAGCATAAAGGGATGCAGAAATAATGAGGATCTAGGATATAGTTTATAGCATCGGTTATAAAAGGTCATAAAATTATTCTAGCTACCAGTATCTCTATATTTCAAGGTTTTCTAATATAAAACATTTTTAGATCGTAAGTATCCCTCAATTTTCATCGTCACCATCAGAATTTTCCTAGATTGTAATATTTCTAGATCTCAAAGTATTCATGTAATGTAAATATTACAATTAAATGCGTCGAAGTTAAACTTGATTATACCGTTTCGAAATCGTGGTTCAAGACAGGAAACATCGGGGAAAATTTGCGACGAGTACGAGGATGCTATTAGATTAATAACATGAAGGAGCGTCATCAAGATTCTTGGTCAATGGCAAGAAGTTTCAACGAACCGGTGTCATTAGGGAATTGTAATTGATGGGAGAGAATACTTGACACAAAAAATACTTGAATACCGTATACAAGATTAAGATAATGAACCTAAGTATACCTTCACGTGACAAGGAAATATTTAATTCTGCATCTTCTTTTCGCGAGCTGTTGTACAATTTGTTAAACATTTTTTCTTCAAATCTGAAGGTTGCTTAAATTTTAATGTTGACTTAATTGTTATGTAATGTTCGTAAAATATCTTTTGTTAAACTTGAAATTGAAGAGATATATGTGATAGTAGATTTGCTTAAATTAAAAGATTAACTTAAAATGTTGAACAGACATGTGTGTAACATTGTTTAAATTTTAAACATTGTAAATTGTAACATTACTTAAATTTCAATTTTGAAGAACTTGTAAAATATTTGTGAAATATTTTTTGTAAAAATTGGAAAGATATTAAATAAGGAGTTAACAATGATATAATTTTAATGTAAATGATTAAGATTTAAGTGAAGTATCTAAAATATGGGTTTTAGAAGATTGCAGGAGACAAGTTAATAAACAGTTCGTTTTAAGTCAAGGATTTGTTTAAACAACCTCAAGGAAACTACTCAAAAGTGCCATTGAACAAATTTTGGAGACTTTTACTTTCTCCCTGTGTCGACGACATAATGTATAATTACAAATGCAAATATTCGCAGATGCAATGAATATATGATTGAATATATAATCGATGTCTTCCTTCAAATCATGCTATATATCATACGAAATATTATATTTTAAATTCAAAACCTATAAGTTACAAAGTTATGAATCTTTCAGAAATTGAATGTGTGACTATAAGTGCCTTTCTTGTAAAAATAATCACTGGTTTTATAGACTTCCTCCGAATCTTATTTTATAAGATTTATATCTTGCAAAACTTGTATGTTATGTAACGGTGTTATTACTGTTGTAATCAGAACACGTATCACAAAAAAGCGATTTGACTGATTTTATATGAAAATAAAACGATAAGATTAGAGGGAACGTTAACTACAGTGTTGAGGGATTAGTGTCAAATGAATTTGGGTCAGTGAGATATCAATCTTTTTGCTTTTGACATTTCCTTACTTTGCAATTATCCCACTTCCCAATTTTTCAATTTTTCAATTATTCAATTCTTCAATTTTTCAATTATTCAATTATTCAATTATTCAATTCTTCAATTATTCGATTATTCAATTATTCGATTATTCAATTATTCGATTGTTCCATTACTCAATTGTTCAATTACTCAATTAATCAATTATTCAATTATTTAACCGTGAATTGTTAAATTTTCCAATTATTAATATTTTCAATCTCTCCATTGTTATAGTTTTTAATATCTGAATATGATTGTATATGATATCCAATATGTATCACATATGCACCCGACTTTATATAATATACAGTAAATACAATGTATGTATATCGACTACATTGACTACGAGTATAATTATACGTACTATACAGTAAACAATGTATGGACGCGATTATGTATGATACAATAAATACAGTATACGAGTATAATTATATACATACATTACATAAACATAATATGTAAATAACATCAACTTCCGATTACATATTCATTTATTTCATGGCTACAAATGATATACAAAGTTAATCAACAGATAACAGGTTACAACGACTTATATAAACATACTACATAGCTGATTAATACATTAAATACATCATAAACAAGAAACATAAAATATTGTAACATTCTTATAAAACTATGTTAATTAACTACAACTACTATAGCTACTACTTTATTTACTACTGTAACTACTATAGCTACTTCAGTTACTATAACTACTATAAAATACAACATTAAATATCGTGGAGCCATGAATATATTACAACATCGTTGCATTGTCTGGCAAATAAAATTCGAACGATCGATTTGATAACTTAAACAAATCGTTTCGATTAAAAGTCAATTCACTTTTTCGCCTCGCGAAATTTATTCGTCGCATTCAACGTCCGATCATCGATGCTAACTTTCCCCAACGAAGTGCGTTGGAAATCGTTGGTGTAACACGTTGAATTTCCCAAATGCGATTATGTAAAATCTGACGGATTCTGACTGGTTCCGCTATGGCAAACTGCACGTAACGTTTGCAAACCCGTTTACAAATCGGCCGTGCATGCGTTTACGTATTATTTACGTGTATGACACAATCAAACTTGTACATTTAATGCTTCGATTCTTGAACATATGCAATTTTACCATCTTTAATAGAACGTATGAATCAGACTTCTTGTCGGGCATTTCGTGTGCAAAAATAATGTGAAAGGGCTTTGAACAATTTTCTGCAATCTTTTACATGTAGAATGTACGTATTTTGAAACATATTGTTTCAAAACAATGTGGACTTTGATGAACGTCGTTATTGGCCATATATGTAGATTTTATGTGTGTGTGTGTTTAGAATGTATACTAACATGAAATTTCTTCACATTATTTTTTTTTAGAGTGCATCAATTAAAGTTTACGAATTTTGATAAACATAATTTCCGGCCATATATGTAGATTTTATATGTGTGTGTACTTGGTATACATTGTAATATGAAATTTATATAATTTGTTTATAATGCATCAATTGAAAAATTTACGAATTTTGATGAACATCATTTTTGGCCATATATGTAGATTTCACATATATAAAATTATTATAAAGAGTCTTTTTATAATGCATTTCCTTCGTGCACAAACAGGTGAATAAAAATATTCTAAATCTATAAAGCACGTTTTTACAATAAATTCTGCTTTTTGTTCATATATGAGCAAGTTTTCGCAATAATTTCGCGACTTAATAATTATGAAAATTAAACTAGTTAAAAATAGGCTACTTATAATACGCGTATGTAATGTATAACATGTGTGTGCCGCAAGAGATATATGATAAAATTCTATAGAATATAAATTAAATACAATTCTAGTAATAAGTTAATAAGTTAATGACTCTTCAGTGTTACACTTCCTCCTTAATCGATAAATATAACAGATAACATATGAATAAATAGAACCATGCAAATATTCATTAATAAATTATCAGTGTTTAATATGTTATATTCAAATTTCCCGCCTTTTTCTATATAAACATACCGGAGCATTTTTGAGATTATTTTTGATTGTTATAAAAATTTTATTTTAAATCCTATTCTACCAAATTAATTTCTTATGTAAGTCACTATTGTATCAATCTTCAAACACCATTTATATAAAAATCTCAAATGAAAAATCCTATGTTAATATATTCAAACACATGCACTAAATTAAAATTATTTTTCACAAAATAATCAAAACCAAAATTATGTAATCAAAAATATTCGGAATAATTATTCATATTATAAAGTATTAATTCTTTAAAATACTATTTCAATCAAAACATCAATTGTTAATTATCCGAATCAAATTCACAGCATACCTCACAGTAAAATGTTAAAAACCAAAAACAATTTCCAGATTCGTCGACCATCGCCATTTTATTTAGCGAAAAGGATCGACTTAGAACAAAAAGCAGCAATACCATAAAGAATAAACCGGTAAAAAAATCCACTGAAAAGTTTTCCTGGTTGTTCGTTAATTAACGGGAAGATCTTTGTACATTTTGTAAATCATCGCGTCGGCTGTTCTGTCGTTCAACGCTTTTGTCGCCAGGTCATCGGCAAGCATGGCGGCCACCGCTTCGGCAGCCATTAAACCTGAAAGTCACCGTGAAACTGTTATTAAGCGAATTAATATGATGGACGTGGTTGATTGCGGGGGTGCATCAAAATGTTGCAGAAAGCGGACGCTTTTACTTTGCTTGATCGACGTCGATACACTCCTTGGCCATCACTTTTACTTTTTCCCTTTCGTTTCGTCGCATCCGATTCACGCTAACTTCCAATACGTAAACTGTTCCTTTAAACGTTTCTTTCAATGATCTTCATGTAACTTTACTTCAGGTTTAATTTAATATTTACTATCTGATATTTTATGTTTAATTTAACATTTATTATCCACTATTTCAAGCTTAATTTAATCTTTAGTACTTAGTGTTTCAAGTTTAATTTAATCTTTAGTACTTAGTGTTTCAAGTTTAATTTAATATTTAGTAGCTAGTACTTCAAGTTTAATTTAATATTCAATATCTAAATAATTTCACTTTCAATCCCAAATAAAAATTTTCAGTGGCGACTCAATGATTTCTACATCACTGTCACTAAAAAAGAAAGGAAGAAATTTAAAAAAATGGCGGATATTTAATTAATTGACGATCGATCGTATGAAACTTTTTTTACACATTCCACTTCGTTAACAGAACGAATAACAAACGAAAGAGTTACTTGATGCATTGTTTACGTAATATTCTGATCTACGACGTGAACGGGACTTTCGTATCGATTGACACCGACTTTTCTCCATGGAATTCCTCGTTTCTATCGTTCTCTTTGGAGATAATTACGGAAGAACACCGACTGCATATGACGCAACGGAAACAGACGAAACGACGTTTACGTAATAACCACAAACCGGCTTGCATTGTCGGTACACTCGGATTCTGCCGAGTTACTTTTCACAAGTGCCTATTTCCTTCGTGAAAAGCTGCCTTCGGCCAGTAATTTCCATCGAAGTGAATTTAATCCTGTCGCTAACGATAACGGTATTAAACATGCAATCAAACGCGTGATCGAAGTTACCGATGCCAACCCACGAGATGGCGAAGACCCAGAGTCGACAATCTTTTTAATATTCAATAGACTTTTGGATTATGCACGAGATTACTCACCGTGACTCAGAATCGATTGTACTGGTCCTTCCTCGTCCATTCCCTGAAGGGAGACATTTTCTTTCTTGCCGCTTAATTTACTTCGGGCGGCGCGTACTATTAAAACATTCTCTCTCTTGTCTTTTGTCAGTTCGATCGTGAAGTCACCTGTTACTTCACCTGCAATGTTATTTTATTTTAATCGAGTGATGCAATACTTTTGCTAAGGTACTACGAAGGCTGTTTATGAGGAAAATTGTGGAGAAGATTCTAGGGAGATCTTAGGAAGAGTGCAGGGAGAGTCAAGAGAGGGTCTCCCTAGGAGGTCATAGGTAGATTCAAGATTCTTAGAGCAATCTTAAGGAGATCATAGGTAGACCTCAGAAGATTATGCAAGTCATAGGTAGATCCAAGATTCCTAGAGGCCCAGTATGATGGTACTGATACTGATGGTAGATGGTACTAAGGAGATCATAGGTAGATCATAACGTGAAAGTAAGGAGATCATAGGTAGATCCTAGAAAGATTTTGAGATCATAGGTAGATCTTAAAGGAATCTTAAGAAAATTATAGATGGATTTTTGAGAAGATCCAGAGGAGGTCATGGGTAGATCTTAAGAGAGTCTTAAGATCATAGGTAGATCTCAGAAGAATCCTAATTATGTCATAGGTAGATCCTACACGAATTCTAAGAAGATAAAGGTAGATTCTAAGAAGACCCTAAATGTGAAGAATCTTAAAAGAGATCCTAGAATCTAGAATTTGAGAAATCTTTCTGTAATCCTAGAATCTAGCAAAAATTGAAACACATAGAAGAAACCCAGTATTCCTATACTTGCGTAAAACTTAGCAAAAATCTCTAGAGAATGCATCATAACTTAGTAAAATATCTGAGGACAAAAAGTTCCTTACTGAAGTTGCCATTCAGTTTTCCGTTTCCTCTCACCAATTCCTTTCCAACCTTTCCAGTTAATTGATAGTCCGCCTTGATGTGAAGTTGAGGCACACGTATTTTCATAATCACGTGCATCACATCGTCCTTGAAGTAAAATGACACATTAAAAATTGCTGTTTGAAAGGAAACTAGAGTACCTACATCAGTTTCGTTTTCCCTGTGTGCACGTTTGTATCTCTTTCCAAGGCCAACTTTTTCGTTCGCAGGATTTCCGCCGTAATGATAAAGCAGCTGCATTCCTTCCTCGAAGTATCCTTGTTTTTCCTGATAGTCTTTTGCGTACCTAGTCAAATTTCTCATGCTGTTGGAATTTATGGCAGCCTTAATTGCGTCGTTTCTCTTCGTCAACGGCTCACCGGCGGTGCAGTCGTGGGTGATGGTTCGTCTACCTTCTAGAATATCCTATTCACACGAAATTTTGTTGCTACAAAAGTTGGAGAGAGACAAAACTGTGGAAGGAATAACCAGATTTGTTGTCGTAAGAAGTAAACTTTGACAGGTAGGTCTGAATATTTGTGGAGCATTAGGTTATATAGTTGAACAATACGTTAGACGCCATTTTGTTAAGAAACGAAGGAAAAACGATATTTAGCAATGATAAGAAGAGTCTATTAGAAAATGTATTAATATCACATGGATTATTGAAAAGTAACTTCAAGTTAGACCTGGTAGTCTGCAGATAGAGAGCTACCTCAACTTAGATCAACTAATCTGAAAATAGCAAAATAAATGTACTGAATGATGTACTATCCCATCAGTGTCATCATTACATCATTATATGTATTTTAACATGAATCCAAAACTAACCTTAGTTAATGTGACAATCCACAATTAGCTAACCTATCTGACCGAGTCTGACAAGCTACCACCTACAAATATCACGTTTCAACGTTGACAGAACTTGTCAACCACCTTCCACATTCCATTCCATAAAGAGATTAAACCTTCAACCTTGAGGAAACCTACCTTGGCCACATCCTTCATTCCAAACACTTGTGTATCCTCCTTAGACTCGATCCTCCCATTTCCAAACCGTTTCACGCCGCCATTATGTTCCCCATCAGCATAAACGATATCAATGTACCCCGGCTGCTTCTCCAGCCTCTTGTCCGCACCCTGAGGCACCTGTTCCCTATTGACATAAGCAGGGAACCTCTGACTTCCTTTAACCCTGCTCTCCACATTCTCCGAAGCCGACGTCTGAACATCGTCGAATCTAGCCTCGGTTCTACTGACATAACCTCTCTGGTTCTTCCTGGGGTCCTCCCGTCTCTCAAAGGAACCAGGTCTAGCCTGATACTCCTTTTGCTCATAGTTCGGATTGAGTCCGGCGTTCAGAGCACTCATCGCATAGATCATCTGAACATCGCTGGGGTACCTGATGTTCTCCACAATCCGATCCTGTTTCGTCATCACCTTAGCGCTGTCCATGCTGAACACTCCGGAATCCTGACTCTTCTGCTCATCCCTAGGCGGTTCTCTCATCTTGTCCGCCTGGATCTTCATGAGGAACGGATCGTACTGCCTCAGACGCTCAAAACTCTTGTCCTGTTCTCGAGGGGCAGACATGAACCTGCTGTGCTGGTCGCTGGCGGAGACTATAGCCTCAAAACTCTCGTTCTGCACCTTGGGCTCCTTGATCAGCGTGTGGAACCTGTACCTGATGGAGTCCAGATCCCTCAGATCGCTGTAGCTCACGTATCCCGCCTCCACCTCGCTCAGGTTCGACTTCAGCCGTCCTCGAGCTATGTGGATGCTCTCCAGGGTGGAACTGTTCAGACCACCGATCTCCACGTTCCTCAGGATTATCCGGTAGCTGGTGTCGCCTTCGGACTGGTCTACCTTGATCACGGGCACCTTCAGTGGATCCAGTTTACCCGTTTTGGAGAATCCACCGGTCAGCAACTTGGTCCACATCTGCTGGGACATCTCTAGCAGGGTGCCCTGGCAGTTGGCCAGAGCTATCAGACCCAGAAGAGTGTAGGCCAGGTATAGGGTGCTGAGTCGTTTCATCTTGAGACACAGCTGGGGTAACTGCTACCCACTGTCTTCAAGGTGTCAGACCCAGAGATGAAGGGGATTCAATCCAGGATACAGTTGGTCAGAATGGTGGTTCACTGAGTTTGGACCTGCCAGAAGTAGACGGGCTTGACGAAGAGTAGCACGATGATGGTGACCACGATGAAGATTAGCAGGAAGCAGAATACGGCGATGCACATAAACACTCTAGGCTGAAGACGAACGATTTCGTGTTGTTCCAGGATGATCGTTGATGATGTCGAAGGATCATCGGGTTTCAAACGGTCGAGCGTGTGGACGACAAAAGTGTCGTTCGCGAGCAGGTGCGACGTTTTTATACGTTTCAGTGGAAGGACACCGTATCTGGGCCATGGACCAGAGATTCTTGACGTGCATCATCTAGGTGATCTCTCTAGCTGCGACTCTTTCTACTTCTTCTTCTTCCTTAGACATTGTCCCCTTAACCTGCCCTCCCGTTGCGAGCGTATACGGGGCAAGGTCCTTCCCCGACCTTAAGTGGACCGATGGGTCCGAAGCCGCAAATAGTATATGTTAAGTTAATAGTAAAGCCGTAGTTGTTCGACGTTACGTAATGGCTTGTTCTTAAATGTACATCGCCGCGGGTATGGTTGTTCTGCATCTTTGTGTTTAATGGGAAACGGTGAGGTGTTATGTGGATCGGTGGGATTGGCATTTTATTTTTATTTCTGACGTTTCTCTTCTTATATGGCGAAGTATTTGTTATAATATTACATACGTGATGGTCAACGTGTTTCAATATATTTTGAATTATATTATTATATTATTAGGACAATATATGTATATTCAATTTATTAGTTTGTATATTTATACTCTTTTTGATATATTGTATAGTTATGTACCTTTGTATATATTGCATTTATTGTATATTCATATACTTTTGTATATATTATATTCATTCTATTGTATTGATATTTTCTATGTGCAATTGATTTCTGTGTAATTCATTTTGTGCAATTCATTATTGTTATTACATTTTTAAAAAATGCATATGATATATTCATACATTATACTTCATTAAAAGAACAAAATAAAAAAATATAAAATAAGTACAAATTTTATAATTGCGCCCCTCATAATATTAATAATAATTATTTATAAAGCTTGAAAATATTATAATTATAAATACAATCCATTACTTCCTGTAATTTATAAAAATAGTTTACAATTATGAAATAATGTATTGTAGTATCAATATTTACGAATGAATGTATTGTAATTAATATTTAATTAAGAATGTTAATCTTAATTAGGTAATGAACTCGATTGATAAAAATGTGATGAAGTGCAATAAACGTGATTGCAAATATAGATTCAAAGAGTTGTGAAATCTCTAAAAGGAAGTGGAAGTGAAATAGAAATAACAATGTCAGCGCATTATTCGATGGCACGTACGCAATATTCGATGACAACGATTTGAACTTATTTCGTGTTCGGACCTTCTTGTAGCAACAATGAAGATCCAAAAATTGTTATTATTTCTTTTCTGCATCTTCTCTTCGTCTACTTCGCCTATTCCAGAAATTCGTGAGTATTTTTTTACAACTCATACTTTTTATTTATTACATAAATTTACAATTTGAGTGAATATTATACGAATAGTTATACCAGAATAATATTATGTCAATATTCAATATTGATTTAATAAGAATTTTGTTCTCTGTTAAAATTTAAATAATATTTAACCATCATTTGAATAAAAAAAAATTAAAAGATCTTTGTATCCATGATATAAAAATTACGTTCACAATTAATTTTTTAAATTGTGTTGAACAATTCGAAAAATTTAGTGACATACTTCTCGGACACCCGGTGTATAAACCTGAACGTCGCATCTGGAACACATTTAATTCACGATGAATCGCACAGAAAATCATGCAATGAACATTTAAAGCATTCAGGTTTACTGTACAAGCATGTGTAACTTCAATTCCCAACATTTTTACACGTACATTCTTAATTAACCATGAAAATTGAATAATTACATCAGATAATTAACAAAGTAACGAACTTGCATGTCTAACTTCAGTTCTTCACATTTGTTCTCGTGTACTTTTAATTAACCATGAAAACTGAATAATTCAATTTATTAAAGTAACGAATGAACTAAATTATCAACATCACAAAAATTTCAATATATTTATATTAATTTAAAAGTTCCTTTTTTTATTTTTAATACAAAATGTTGTTTTTAGTAATTTTTATAAAATAGTTAAGATTCTAGTTATAGAAAGTTTTAAAGTAAAGTTAAGAAAGTTTGAAAAATAAATAAGAAGTTTAATTGTAGTTTGATTATTATTAAAATTGCAGCATCGTTTTTGAAAACGTGTCACCGGAGCGATCCACATTTGAACGATTGTATCAAGCAAAGTATCAATTTGTTGAAACCGTATTTGAGAAATGGAATTCCACAGCTTCATGTGCCACCATGTGATCCTCTGCATTTGGATAATATAGAAATCGATCAATGCTCTGGGCCGATTTACGTTCGTGCGAATTATAAAAATGTCTCCATTTTTGGTGGAACCAATATTGTAACCAAAAGCATCAAGTAAGTTTTTTATGTCTTAACAATTTTACTGCTAATATATTTTTTAATTCAAGCTTTTTTTAATTTTCTAAGTTCCAGATTTTTAAGTTGTCAAATTTTCTTAGTTAAATTTTTTGATTGTCAAGTTTTCTTAATTACAAATTTTTTAATTGTCAAGTTTTATAAATATTAAATTCTTGAATTGTCAAGTTTTGTAAATTTAAAATTTTTACATTGTCAAATTTTACAAATTACAAATTCTTGAAATTTTAAGTTTTCTGAAGTTCTAATTCTGGAATTGTCAAGTTTGTAAATTTTAAATTCTCAAATTGTTAATTTTTCAAATTGTCAACTTATGCAAATTTGAGAATTTCAAATTGTCAAATTTTGCAAGTTTGAAAGTTCTGCAATTTTTCCAAATATTAAATTTTGCAAGTTTTGAAAGTTTTGAAACTTTCCAAATTTTTAATTCTCAAACTGTCCAGTTTCCCAAATTCTATATTCCCATAATTACTATAAATTCTCCTTAACATAATGTAACAAAGATTACTATAAATATTTCTTCACATAACAAATATTACAATAAATACTTTCTAACCTAACCGAACAAATATTACTCCAAATCCTTCCTAACCTAACCCCACAAATATTACAATAACTTCCCTAACCTACCAAATAAATCTCTAATGCCCAGATTAGACTTCGACAAGAACCGAATGCGATTAAAACTACACATCCCAAGGTTCGAGATGACATTTAATTACAATCTTGACGGCAAGATAATGATGCTACCGATTAAGGGTAACGGTATGGGACACGGAAACTTCACGAACATCGACGCCATTTTAACCTTACAAATGCAGCGTTACAGAAATCAGCAAACACAATTGCTTCATCAAAGAGTAGACGATATTTACGTGGATTTTGACATAGGATATGCAGCTGTACACCTTGACAATTTATTTGGTGGTGACAGCACCATGTCCAGCGCCATGAATTTATTTTTGAACCACAATTGGAGAACAGTCGTGGCGGAGATTAAACCAAAACTCGAGGAAACTATAGGAGAATTGATTAAAAATTTTATGAACAATATTTTCGCCGTGTTCCCTGAAGACGTATTGTTACCACCTTGATGTAGCTATTTTTATATTTATTGCGGGTTGAAGAGTGATGGAATAAGATGTGGTTAGGTTAGGACATTTTGTATTTTTATCGAAGTTGTGTATGTTTTTGGAAAAATAAAGATTTTGGAGATAATTGTGTTGTTAATTGTATCTGGGTTTTGTGTGAGATTTGGGAATTTGGGACTTTAGAAATTTAGAAATTTCCAATTTTGGAAGGTTGGGAATTTGGAGATTTAGGACTTTGGAAATTTGGGATTTTGGGAGTTTGGGACTTTGGGATTTAGGGATTTTGGGAATTTGGGACTTTAGAAATTTCCAATTTTGGAAGGCTGGGACTTTGGAAGTTTGGGATTTTGAGAGTTTGGGACT
Source organism: Megachile lagopoda (assembly GCA_036983795.1). Lineage (NCBI taxonomy): Eukaryota > Metazoa > Arthropoda > Insecta > Hymenoptera > Megachilidae > Megachile > Megachile lagopoda. The sequence goes on from CM072794.1 coordinate 4,996,318, forward strand.
TTGGGACTTTAGAAATTTAGAAATTTCCAATTTTGGAAGGTTGGGTCCTTGGAAGTTTGGGATTTTGGGAGTTTGGGAATTTGGGACTTTAGAAATTTAGAAATTTCCAATTTTGGAAGGTTGGGACTTTGGAGATTTAGGACTTTGGAAATTTGGGATTTTGGGAGTTTGAGACTTTGGGATTTAGGGATTTTGGGACTTTAGAACTTTAGAAATTTCCAATTATGGAAGGTTGGGACTTTGGAAGTTTGGGATTTTGGGAGTTTGGGACTTTGGGACTTTAGAGCTTTAGAAATTTCCAACTTTGGGAGGTTAGGACTTTGGAGATTTAGGACGTTGGAAGTTTGGGACTTTGGGAGTTTGGGAAAATTTCTAAGTTCTCTGTACTCCTAGTGAATGACAACCACTTTCTCCACGTATAGGGTGGAGTATCATACTACAGGCGCAATTTTTTTTGTGATTACCTAATTTAATTTGTATCAATTCCTTCCGCAATTTCGATTGATTAGAAATTATTTAAAATTGAAGAGCACCTCTTAAATTTGTTTATGTATCAATAAAATTACAAGTAAATTATTAACTTGTACAAGTAAATTAATATAAAGTAACTTAAATAACAACTAAGTTAAATTACAAGTAAGTTATTATTTTATAGAAGTAAAGTAATAAAATGCAAACTAAATAAGAGTTTACTTGACAATTACTTGACAAATAACAATAATGATAACTTGAAAATTAACAAGTAAATAATTTTTCTTTAATGTGTACAATAATTAATTATACAAAACTTCTTGCTATCTTAATTTTATTGATGAGAAATTTGTATTTAATAGCTTGAAACAAGTTATTACACAAGTCTTAAGCAACAATTTATGCTCGTCGAGTTCAAATTGCAAATTACAGTCCAAAACGAAGCAATTATTTTAGGATTAGCTTCCGAGATGAACATAATAATCCAGCAGAATTTTTCCTTATTATAATGATGTTGTTGTGAAAGACAGAATTAAAACGCATTCGAGGAAAAAGCGTCGTTCTGCCATTTCTGCGTCACTGAATTAATAATTAAAGATGGCTGAAATATTCCTTAAATGCAAGTTGCCTACCGTGTTGCTAATTTTGTGGGTACTTAAGAATTAATAAATGTAAATAATTAATATACGAGTGGTAAAATAATTCAGCAAAAATTTTCGACCGTTTTGATTACATAATTCTTTTAAACGAAAAGGTATTTCTTCAGAAAATTTCGATACTTGTTACGTAATTAATTGGCAGGTTATTTGATAGCTCTAGTCTGTACTTATGTAATATCATTTTTTTATGCTGTGTTAAATGTTTAAAAAAGTGTGTACTAGAAATGAAATCGTATTAAGGCAACAATCATTGCATAATTACGATTTATAGTTAATGTAACTGTTATGATTGGAATTTTCAATGATAATTATAATTTGTGGTTTTAGTTAATTATTAGTTATAGTAATTATTTTTGTAATCATTATGATTGTAATATAGGAAGAATGAATATTATTAATAATTACAATTATTAATCATTTTTAGTACTGTTCATTTGATTTAATATAGATAATAATTAGTGGATAATTATTGAATAACAATTGTTCTTTGAATCCATTGCATATTTTTGCAATATAAATATATTTTTTATTTTATTATTTCTATTTTATTGACACTTCGTTGATCAAATATAGAGGAATATTAAATACTATCAAAAAATATAAAACCTAGAAAAACATTAAATACTATTGTAAAATATAAAATATATTGTAAAAAAAACAATGTACTCAAATTATGAAAAATATCGTGCTTAACCTAACCTTAGCCTATCCTAACTTTAAACTTAACTTAACCTTAACTTAAACTAACCTTAATTTAACCTAACCTTAACGTAACCTAACCTTAACTTAACTTAACCTTAACCTAACCTTAATGTCACCAAATTATAATTCTAAAAATTCCATAATCACTAAAAAATCATATATAACAACAATTTCTCAAAATTTTTGCAAATTTTCCACTTGACTCAACACGACAAAAGATGAAAATAAAAGCTAAAATAAAAATATCTGACTGATGCATAGAAATACTACGTTCATTCTTAAATCTCATTTGCATCAAATACTCACATCTTCCCAAGATATTAGAAAGCCATATAAATTAAAGATTCAATCATGTTACGGTGATGTCGACAGAAGTCTCGATCACTCGTCACCCATAAATTGGGCAATATTCTGTTTTGGGATTTCTCCAAACGATGTGAAACCTGAAAGTTTCAAGGTGTTCAAACAATCGACCAGAATTACAAATACGTATTTCCGTTTTACTGGGAAACCTGCAGTGGACACAGGAAGTTGCGTGGAATTCTTTTATACATTTTACATTAAACATTTTACTATTTATACTTCGTATTGTACAGCTAAAATTGTACATTTAAAATTGTACATTTAAAATTGTACATTTAAAATTGAACAATTAATATTGTACATTTAAAATTGCACAATTAATATTGTACATTTAACATTGAATATTTAAAATTGTGCATTTAGCATTGTACATTTAATAGTGCACATTTAAAATTGAACTTTTAAAATTGTACTTTTAAAGTTGTACATCTACTATTGCACATTTAGTATTATTCATTTAAAATTGTACATTTAATATTATGCATTTAAAATTGAACTTTTAAAATTGTACTTTTAAAGTTGTACATCTACTATTGCACATTTAGTATTATTCATTTAAAATTGTACATTTAATATTATACATTTAAAATTGAACTTTTAAAGTTGTACATCTACTATTGCACATTTAGTATTATTCATTTAAAATTGTACATTAATATTGTACATTTAAAACTGTGCATGCAATAATGCACATTGTTGTTTTGAATAAAGTAACGCAATAAAATGAAATACTTGTATGGAGACAATAGAATAGAAATGTGTAAAATACAGCTTTCTTCAGTGCCTATTTCCGAGTAATTTGTCTCGTATGCATCTCACGGTATCCATCAAGGTCGAATTCGAAAAGACAATGTGGTATTAAAAATTCATGGTCAACTATGCAATGAACAGAAAATCGTGACTTACTGTTATTGTCTATTAATATCGTCCGACAATCCTGCGTGAGAATAAATATACTTCTGCATAATGTAATTATCGTGTTTGTTAGTAACCTTAATTTTTTAAATAGTATATTTATTTTTTATTTTGTACTAAAGTCTTTCGAACATTTAACAACTATAAGGAAATAGTTTTATAGTATTTATTGTTTAATACTTGAAAGTACAGATCTTTCGAGTGTGTTTTTTTTAATAATTGAAATGTAGTAAAATTTAGGATTTTTAGTAAATAAATATATTAAAATTTGGCATTTATACTAAATAATTTGAATTAAGAATCTTTATTTTAATTTGAATTAAAATTAAGAATTTTTATTAAGTAACTTAAATTTATTAAGAGACTGTAAGATTTAAATTTTAATTTGACAAACGTTTAAAAAATTAAGAGTTAAAATTTTATAAAATTCTCAAATAATTACAACTGAATTTCTATAAATCATTCAATCTCATTTTTGCAAAATTATTACTGAAACTTAGTATGCACAATTATCGCTAAAACGTATGCTCATAAAAGAAACTTCATGTTACTTAGGAAAATCGTGTAGGTAAAATATGGGAATGGAAAATACGCTGAACAAAATGACAATTTCATAATAAACCCGATCTTCATGGTCTCACAATGCGACTGATGTCACTATACCAGTTGTAATGGCTTGTTTTGATGATGTATTATACTAGAATTCTCGCAATAAACTAAAACCGGTGTTACGCAAAGTACGCTATTCATTCGAAGCTACACGTACGTTTTTCTGTAGTTCATTATATCCTTTCAGTCTTTTAGTGTGTACTCCGACTATTATACAATCGTGATTACTTTTAGCCTACTTTAACACTTTTGTACTCTTTTGGACGAAAATTTTAGTATTTAAGTATTACAGAAGTATTAGGATAATAGCTCTAAGCTGAAATATTTTAAGTTGTTAGATTATCAAAATCAAATGACAAATTTTCTGTGTTTCTAAATTTTATAAATTGCAAATTTTTTAATTGATAATTTTCAATTTTTCAATTTTTCAATTTTTCAATTCTTCAATTCTTCAATTCTTCAATTCTTCAATTCTTCAATTCTTCAATTCTTCAATTCTTCAATTCTTCAATTCTTCAATTCTTCAATTCTTCAATTCTTCAATTCTTCAATTCTTCAATTCTTCAATTCTTCAATTCTTCAATTCTTCAATTCTTCAATTCTTCAATTCTTCAATTCTTCAATTCTTCAATTCTTCAATTCTTCAATTCTTCAATTCTTCAATTCTTCAATTCTTCAATTTCTCTAATCTTCTACATATCTCAATTTTTAAATTTCTAAATTTCAAACCTTAAATTTCACCATCTACCCAAACTTAAATTTGCACCATAATTAATTCATCCCTATTCTTCCACAATAAATATCCTTGAAGCTAATTTCAATCCATACAACCCTACACAAATAAAGTTAATAAATTCATTTCCCAAATTCAACATCCCACATCTCTAATAACAGACAATATAACATTTGCTATTACAAATTTACTTCAGTAAAATTTATTTATATAACTGTTATTACAAATTTATTTCAGCAAAATTTATTTATATAACTGATATTACAAATTCATTTATATAACTTATTATAAATTAGTTCTTACTATTATTACTATTGTAATAGATACTACAATAGATACACTGAATAGAACTGGTTTATTACACATCAGTCCTTTCAAAAACTTGAAAGAAAAAACGTATGCAAAATACATTTTGTATCGACCACCCATGACCCTGCTCCGCGAAGATAAACCACGTACTCAAAGTAAATTTCCACAAAAGCAATCCCGAAATCGTTGGAGTCAAAGTGTCGGTTTCAATGGTGGAAATAGAAAGAGGGAACCTGTGGTTCAACATCGAAGGTAGGGGAACGCTCTCATATAAGACAGAATATGAAGGGAGACGGTGTTTAGTTTACCAGAGTCGATCCACACAGTCACCACCGGTGTTAATCCTTAATTAATCATCATCATTAACTGTTTATTTATTGTTTATTCTGAACAATGCGATCGGAGCCATCTACCAAACCAGCAGTGCGAACCATCGAAGATAAAATAAAATCAAGGTTGACATAATTAAAATCTCAAAGATAAAACTGGGATAAAAATCAGAATTAAAACTTGCATAAACGAAAATTAAAATTCTGAAGAACAAACTGAAATCGTTCAAATTTCAAGGATAAATGTGCTTAACTATAAAAGAAGTGTTCATCAAGGATCAAGGACTGGGATTTTTAGGATTTTGATAGATTTTAGAGTTTGGGGATCTTCTGAGGTCTGATAGGTGGACTTTTGGACTTTCGTTGGACTGCCAGGGTGAAATGTCCTTCAGGATGCTGCCAGGACGGTGGGTTGCTTGTGTGGTGCTGTTTGGATTGTTATCTGGTGAGCTGGTGTCTTGTCAGAAGAGTGATCCTGTGATTAATGAACCTGACTTCCAAACTCGTAAGTTTCTGATTATTTTTTATGGGGTAACTGTTTTTGGAGGGAGGATTTGTGGGGTGATATTTATGGTGGGTTGTTATTAAACTTAAATATTAAATTTAGTTTTCAAATTTTTATTTTCAAGTTAAATTTAATGTTAAACTTGATTAGTTAAATGGACTATCCAAGTTAAAAACTGTGGTGACACATAATTGTTATTTAAAGGTTAATTAAGGGTGGAAATATATTCTTCATTTGTGTAATGAAAGGTTTTTTATAATTAATTCATGACTTAATATTTAAATTCCTATTTTGAAAACGTAAATTAATATTAAGGTTCATCTTAACCTTGAGAAACTTTACTAACCTTGATTAGGTTACACCTTAATTTAATAATGTATAGATTTAATTTAGATTATTTAATTGCAGTCAGGTTAGGTTTAATCTTCTGTTATCAGTATTTAAATCAGTTAGGTTTGTATCGTCAAAGGAAGGTTAGTTCACCTAGCTTTTAATAACGAAATGAGGTTAGGTTTGACCCAGTTTGTGACATTAAAGTGAGGTTAGATTTAACCGGGTTTATGATGTTAAAGGTTAGGTTTATATTTTTAAAGAAAGATTAGATTTAAACTTGCTATAAATGTAAACTTAGGTTAACCTTTAATATTAAGGTGAGGTTAGGTTTAACCTAGTTTATATTATCAAAGCAATGTCAAATTTACTCAGTATTCTTAAAATAAAGTTAGGTATAACCTAGTTTTTATTATTAAAGGAAGGTTAGGTTTAACCTAATCTTTACTGTTACAGGAAGTTTAGGTTTAACCTAGTCTTTACTAAATAAAGGTTAGGTTGAACCTAGCTTATATTTTTAGAGGAAGGTTAGCTTATATTAAAAAAAGGAAGATTAGACTTGTAATAAAATAATTTGAAAATAATTCATTAATAAAATAATTGATAAAATACAATGTAGATGATAGTGAGCAGATTTGGTGCATGTACGATTATGCAAACCACACTCAGGCTTTCTTGAAGGTTCCATCGTTCAACATTCATTTTCTTCAAGTTTACCTACATATGACATGTGATGAAGTTTGTTGATGAATAGCAATCACAGAATAATTATTGTGTTATTCAGTTGCCTTCTTATACAGTAGCACAGTCCAGTAACAACAGAGTTGTCCATAACAACATGTGTACAGTGTCGCAATAAAATGTGTACACACTTTGCCGTCACATGAGTTTATAAATATTTATACATTCTGATTAATTTAGTAATTAAAATTTGTATATATTCCAAATTTAATAAATAAAATGTTTACACACAAAATTTGTGTACATTATAATAAATTTAATAAATGAAATATTTATTCATTCGAATCAAAAAATTACCAATTAGAAAGAATATTATTATTTATAAAAATTACTAAAAAATTTGAACATTTCAATTAAACTAATACATTAAATTATTCAGCAAGATTACTATAGCAAAATTATTTTTTATACCTTAATTTAATTTAAAAAATAAATTTCAATCAATATAACAAGTAAAATAATATTATATTAAATATATTTAAACTAACAATTATAAACATCAATGTCGTCTAACATCTTTTATCACGTTTCATTCTTTACTCACGTTTGTTATTAATATGCAAAGTGTGAACGCATTTTATTGAGACACGCGATGTACGTCCTCGAAAAACGAGTGCTTGTTGCAAAAGTCTAATGGCAGAAATTTCGTATAAACAAATTCTTTTGAAGGTTTGATTTCATTCAAATACTATTGAATAATTTATGTCGGGTAGTGGAACAAGTTGAAATAGATATTATCAAGAATTTTAATTTATTGCTGAATTAACAAAAATTGTTCAAGATCATACTATTTAACATTTAGAATAATTTTGTACTATTAATCGTGTAGATGATTGATTATATTGACTTAATTAATTCAAACTGTGTTTTTTTTATTATATCTATTATGTGCCTTTTGAATTCAGTTCATATTAATTCAAATTTTTCATGTTAATCGAGTGAAATTAAAAATTAGAAATTTCCAATGTCTTAGATTTTCAAATTTCCAAATTCCTAAATTCCTAAATTCCTAAATTACCAAATTCTCAAATGTCCAAATCCCTAAATCACCAAATTTTCACATTACCAAATCTCTAAATTTCCAAATTCTCAAATTCCCAAATTCCCAAATCTCCAAAACCCTAAATCCCCAAATTCTTAAATCTCCAAATTCTCAAATCTCAAAATTCCTAAATTCTCAAATTCTTAAATTCTCAAATTCCCAAATTCCCAAATTCCCAAATCTCTAAATCCCTAAATCTCTAAATCTCCAAATTCTCAAATCTCAAAATTCTTAAATTCTTAAATTCCCAAATTCCCAAATCTCCAAATTCTTAAATTCCCAATTTCTCAAATCTCCAAATCCTACCAAATTTTCCCAAATCCCAAAATTCTCAAATTTCTCAAATTTCCCAAACCTCCAAATCTCCAAATCCTTAAATCCCCAATTTCTCAAATCTCCAAATCCTCCCAAATTTTCCCAAATCCCAAAATTCTCAAATTTCCCAACTCCCTCAATTCTCAATTTCCCCAAATTCCCCAAATGCTCCAAAACCTCCACAATTCCCAAATTCCCCAAACGTTCCAAAACCTCTACAATTCCCAAATCCATAAATTTCCACAGAAAACAGAAATCACATAACCCGAATCATCTTTTTCCTAGATAAACCCAAGACGGTCAATGCACGTAACAATGAGTTTACTATATAGCTAAATTATTCCTAGTATTTTCCTTATACGACCATTGAGCGTATCTGCCTTTCTCTTTTTTCGTCTATGGTAATTGTGGGAAACGATTATATCACGGAAGCGTATTCTACCATTCGCGTCTTCCGTTGAATTAAAGCGAATAGAATTGTAGACCACCTCGAGTATTATTTCACTTGACAGACAGAATCGTTTAAATAATCGTAAATGATAGTCGACGATGCGACTGGCATAAATGAAATGAATACCAATCGAAGAATAGCGCAATAACTTTTTGAATTATAGACTGTTGTACCATATAAAGATTACGAATGATGAAATCGATGGAATACATTGTTAATTTTACTCGGTTTATTTCGTAATGAATATTTGGAAATTTCTTTGCAATTTATTGTTACCTGCTCGTGATTATTTATATTTATGTAATTGTAGATTACTGACAAATCTATTTCGAGGTGATCTTGATATTGTTAAACCTTGAAAATATCAAGTGATATACAACCCTTATTAACATTTAAGGTACTAACACTGGATCCTTAAATAATTCAATATAAATTTTGTCTTTTCTGTAAATTTATTAATTTTCCAAGTTTATAAATTTTTACAATTACTAATTTATAAATTGCTATCTTTTTTAATTTCCAAGTCTCAAAATCTCTAAATCACCAAATACTCAAGTCCTCAAATTTACAAATTTTTAAATTTACAAAGCTCAATTCCTAAATTCTCAAATCTCCAAATCTCCAAATCCACAAGTTCTCAAATCTCAAAATTCCTACACCATAAATTCACAAATCTCCAAATCCCTAAATCCCCAAGTTCTCAAATCCCCAAATCTCCAACTCTCCAAATCTATAAGTCCTCAAGCCTCCAAATTTCCAAATCACCAAATCTCAAAATCTCAAAATCTCTAAATCTCCAAATCTCTAAATCTCTAAATCTCTAAACCTCCAAATCCCTAAATCTCCAACTCCCCAACTCCCAACTTTCCAAATCCCCAAATTCCCAAATTTCCAAATCTCCAAATCTCCAAATCTCCAAATCTCTAAATCTCTAAACCTCCAAATCCCCAAACCTCCAAATCCCCAAATCCCCAAATCCCCAAATCTCCAACTCTTCAACTCCCCAAATCTCCAAATCTCTAAACCTCCAAACCTCCAAATCCCCAAATCCCCAAACTGCAACCTCATCCACCTTGCATCTCGCAATCGTCCAACCTCAATAACACGCCGCACCACCAAAAAGACACCCAAAAAATCCTGAATTTAACCTCATTTCTCAAATTAACTGTCCCAGATTCCGCAATCATGTGTTCAATTTCTCGTTAAACCTCCACACTGCATCTCGCAATCGTCCTAACGCAATTGATTCCGTTTGACCGCAAGAAACGCGGTTAGAATTCCGGGATCGTCCGATGGACATTCAAAGGTTGTCCAACCGAAACGCTAGAAAGACACCGGCTATTATGCGACGGCGTCGGTCACAGTCGAAGATAATGGTAACGGGCATGGCGTAACGGCTCTCGATGGTGTGGCGAAGGTTATGTCAGAGATTGCATAACGAACTGGAGGATCGACGGCAATCGGTCGGAGAAAGTAGCGGGTCGAGGCTTAAAGCCGGTCTTATACGAAGCAATCCTCGAAACACGCGCCTCTTTGTGTATACGTACACATTCCGAGTGAAAGCGAACACGCAATCGGCTCCAGGTGCATCGCGTGGTCCAGATACCTATAACACTATGCTTATCCTAACTTTTCGTTGCTATACAGCTTCTTATAATGTTGTAGCAAATCATAGAATATCACTGATATAGGTACTCGTCATTATTCTGATGTTTCAAGGAAACACTTTTGTCATATGTGGACATTTATGGCGTATGTGGTCATTTTTGTTATATGTTGTCACACTTTTCTGTGATTCTATCACTGTTGTGACCATCAGGAGATTCTTGTCATATGTGGACATTTATGTCGTATGTGGTCATTTTTGTTATATGTTGTCACACTTTTCTGTGATTCTATCACTGTTGTGACCATCAGGAGATTCTTGTCATATGTGGACAGTTATGTCGTATGTGTTCACTTTTGTTATGTGTAGTCTTATAATATTTTTGTGTCATACTATCAGAGTTGTGACCATCAGGAGATTCTTGTCATATGTGGACATTTCTGTCATATGTGGTCCTGTCATACTTTTCTGCAATGTCATACTAACACTAGTGTCATTTTTTAAAGAGCTTGTCGTATATGATTATTTAGGTTGTATGTGGTCATTTATGTCATATGTGGTCATTTTTGTTATATGTGGTCTTGTCATATTTTCGTCTGATGTCATATTACCACTATCAGGACTCTTAAAAGGACAATCTTGTCATATGTGGACATTTATGTATGTCGTCAGTTTTGTCACATGCGGTCTTGTCGTATTTTTCCTATGATGACATACTACTACTGTTGTGACTTGTAAAAGAGACATTCTTGTCATATGTAGTCATTTCTATCATGTGTGGTCAGTTTTGTCATATGTGGTTATTTGTATGTGATCATTTGTATGTGGTCAGTTTTATGTGATCAATTATCACAAGTGGTCACATGTGGTCACATGTCTTCTTATCATATGTAGTCAGTTGAGGATTGTTAATTAGAATTTAGACTAGATTATTTCCTAGATAAGTTAATTGAGGAAGTATCTTGTGATACAAGGTGTCACAGTGATTTACTGACCGTAAATAATGTTACAGTCTAATGGCTATTAGAATACAAAGATGTGAGAATGAATGTGAACTGCATTTTAGTTGCAAACTGCCTCAGAATTAGGTAGATGGGTAAAATTTTAAGCTGGTTTGCTGTTTTAGTAGGTAGTTGGTTCTTAGATAAGTTTGAGGAAATAGTATCTGGTGATATAAGGTGCCATAGTGATTTACCGACTGTAAATAATGTTACACTCTGATGGCTATTAACCTAGAATGCAAAGGTGTCAGAATAAATGTGTAAATACTTGAAGTTACATGTTAATTTGCTGCTTTAAAGTTCCTAGATAAGTTTACTCTCAAAATAGAATCTAGTAATACCAGATTCAATATTGACTTTGAAACTTCATGTAATGTCACAGTTCTTCTATGTATCCAAAATCTAAATACATGACAATACATGTGATCATCATAGTTTCAAATAAGATCATTTTAGAGTTAGAGTAAGTATTTGAAGTTTGAGGTTAAGTTGCAAGAGATAGTTGGTCGACAAGTTCGTTGGGGAAATAGGTACAATGATTCAGTGATTTTATGTAATGTATGAACATGAAAGCTATGCATTATCTATGACTTTGTAGCGAGGCGAAAAAGAAAGTAGCGAAAAGTGAGCCACATAAATTTCCTCGGCTGACGCAACAACGTAATCATCCTGATTGGTTCTTATTGGAAGATTTCAGGAATTCCTTGAGAGAAATGCGGTTTTCTGTGTTAAACAGAATACTGTTCTTTAAACAGATAGTTCTTGTCGAGATTGCATTGTGACAAAACATCGTTCGAGAGTAGGAAGTCGCTTTCTAGTGTTACTCATAAACCTATCCCTGATACTTCAAATTATTATTAAAATGAGAAAACTTGAGTTTTAAAATTTCACAATATTTTTGGTGTAAAATTTTCAGAAATATTGTAAGTGATGATGTAACACGATATAATTTTTCATTCATAAAATATATGAAATAATTTAAAAGAGTAGTTGATATCTTGACTGTCACGAAAACACATGTTAAGAAAAGAAATAAAATTAAAATTGAAAGTGTTAGTAATTACCCTGTAATTACTGCTAAAACTAGGACGGAAAAGTTGGTAAATTAGATTAATTTTGTGAGGTCATCGGAAGTGAGAGTGGTTGCATAAAGGTACCGGAAACGGGAAGACAGTTGAAAAATCAAATCGCGTGACTTTATGCAAAATCAAGGAGTTAGATGTATATTGATCGTGAACGAATCTTACGAACTTTTACTTTCAAGATTTTTCGTTTTCACAGCCGAATACATATTACCCTGCAACAGATCGGATCCAAAAGTAGAAATATGCTTTCAGAAGACACTGAATCATCTGCAGCCATATTTGCTGAAAGGTGAGTATACACTCTTTTATGTATTTTTAAAAATCTTTATTTTGGTAGTGGAAGGAAACTGGATGTGTAATGTGGAATGTTCAAAGATAGGGTTACAAGTTTTCAAAGTTAGAAATTTGGTAGTTTGATTATTTGGAAATATTGAAATTTTGATTTTTTTAAGTTTTTAAGTGTTCCATTGTCAAATAGTCAATTGGTGAGTGTCAAGTTATTAAATTGTCCAATTGTACAATTGTCAAATTGTCCAATTGTCCAATTTTCAAATTGTCCAATTCTCACATTGTCCAATTCTCACATTGTCCAATTCTCACATTGTCCAATTGTCAAATTGCCAGATTGTCCAATTGTCAAATTGCCAAATTATCAAATTAATAAATTCATAAATTCATAAATTGTTAAATTGTCGAATTTTGACCTCTCAACTCATCAAATTGTCAAATTTTCAAATTTTTCAACTTCCAATCTTCCAAATGAACAAATTTCAAATTAGAAAATTTAATATTTTACTACTGCAACTACTTGTCATAGAAAACCACTTTTTTACAAGATAAGCAAACATCAAATTAACAAATTTAAATAGATTTACTATTATTTAATAAAAGTGCCGATTCTGAATACTGTAAATTGATACAAATTCGTAGTAAAAAAAAAAGAAGTAGATGATCTAGAATGAAGGATACATTACATAATACAATATAGTTTATTAAAATTTATAGTATGTTTATATAAGCCAGTGTGTATAACTCTGTTCTTGTTGAGAACCTTACATAAACCAGACAACCTTTCCACGGTTACGAACACTCATTTCCAAATTTCTAATTTTCCTGGTAATGAAAACTTTGTATTACAACTCGGAGACCGAGAAGTTACGGGGAACAACTTTTTCTAGTGTAAATGAAACTCCAAGTTCTCAAAAATTAAAAATATTCGTGTACATATTCCAACAATTTACTAAACAAAATAACTGGATGTGTGACACAATGAAGCGACAAATAGTTACAATAAAATTGTACTATAGCAACAATTATTATATTAAAAATACAGTCATTGTAATTTCGAATGAATGCAAAATTGATTTTCAATTCAAACTTCATACTTCAATAAATTTGTAAATTTTAATTATTTATTTGAACAATTTTTGACAAAAAAAAATACAACAACAAATATAATACAAATATAATAACAAATATAATTACAAATACAATAACAAATAATATATAACAAATATAATAATTAAAAATCAAATTACAACAAAATTCATAAAATTACGTAAAACAACATTCGAAATTGAATTGCAAAAATTTCAAACTAAAATTTCCTTTAAATCTCAAAATAAATGTAAAGAGTAATTAAGATATTTTTAATTGCAGCTCAATAATTTACATTGTATAGAATGACCATTCTTTAGGTATTCCCGAGCTGGATTTGCCACCGATCGAACCCTTAATCATCCCAGAACTCGGAATGGAAAATGGACAGGGTGCTGTTCGTGTGAGAGCTCTGTTTTCCAATATCACGGTTATAGGAGCGGGAAATTATTCGATGATCAAAACGAGAGTCGATATACCGTCGTATAGGATCGACCTTCACCTAGCGTTCCCGAAGATCGAACTTCAAGGTCGATATGAAGTTGTTGGAAACGTTTTACTGTTTCCTATTCAGAGCCATGGCGATTTTTGGGCACTTTTTGGTAACCTGATTTTTTCTGTTTAGTGAAATTTATTTAAATATTGCTATTTAGTGGAATTATTTAGATTTGAATATTGTGATTTAGGGGAATTATTTATTTAGATGTAAGTATTGCAATTTAGTCGAATTATTCAGACTTGAATATTGCAATTTAGGGGAATTATTTATTTAGATGTAAGTATTGCAATTTAGTCGAATTATTCAGACTTGAATATTGCAAGTTAGGGGAATTATTTATTTAGATTTAAGTATTACAATTTAATGGAATTTCTTAGATTTGAACATTATGATTTAGTGAAATTTTGTATTTAAATCTGTATAACGCAATTTTTGGGTAGTAAGTAGGCGCCATTTTGGTGAATCATCTTTCATTTATATTATTTGGTCTTGTAAAATTATCCTAAATGACCACCAGCTTATTACTAATTCTAATACTACTAGTTTCTAATTTATTAATGAATGAAATATTAATTTATCTACGTTGAGAAACGAAACTAATCTAAAATATCGCTTTTCAGGTGACGTGCTCGCCATAGCGCGAATCCAAGGAGTAGAAGAAATCCGAGATGGCGTCCGTTACTTAAAAGTAGCGAAAATGTTGGTCGATTTTAGTCTGGGCCGAGCTCGATTTCGCGTAGTCGACGAGTTAAACGGAGAAAACGTGATAGGACAAGCGATGAATCAATTTCTGAATCAAAACGCTAAAGAAATCATCGAAGAGATGAGACCTGCAGCCAGCGCGAGTATCGCTAAACACTTCAAAGACTTCCTTGGCAAGGCTTTAATCAAGATCCCGTTGAAAGTTTGGCTTCATGACACGTAGTTTATTAGAACTGCTCTCTAAATGGACGATATTTCGAGAAACATAGCATTGTTTTATAATTAAGCCGTGTTTCTGTTGGACCGAGTGTCCGAAACGGATGTTGAGTTGTTTGAGATTTGTGATGATTTAACACCTTCATTGCCATGAATTTAATTTAATATTTTTACTTTATAATTGAGTAAATCATTAATATAAATGTGAATGAAATTAAATAAAATATAATGGAAATTCAATTTGTGAGTTAATTAAAATGTGAATGAAATTAAGTTTATAAATTATTTAAAATATAAATGAAATTAAATTCGTGAATTAATTAAAATGTGATTGAAATTAAATTTGTCACTTAATTAATATACAAAAGAAATTAAATTTATAAATTTGAAGGACAATTAAAATCACAGTTTTTTTGTAAGGCAATTTAAACATTAATCTTAATTTTGTCGAAGTTTACTTACAAATTATAATTGAATGTTTAATATGTAGATTAATGGCAGTTAAGGTGTTACTTCAAAGTACAAGTGCATTTTTTAGTCGTTGGTTCTTGAAATTCAATTAAGAACAGTTTATTGAGATTATTAAATATTGTGGACACAGAATCTCGATTGTCTGAACTGCAACCTAAAAGTTTGAAGTTATAATTATTTCTGAAATGTGATTTTGTAAATAATTTATACAATAATGTCTGTTTGTATAGATACTTTGTGCAGTTCAATTTTGCAAATATTTCTTGAATTATTTAATTCATCATTGACTTTATAAATTATATTGAATAAAGTGTAATGGATACAATTTATAACTACTGACATGAACAATAATTAATCATTAAGTAAATTAAATTAAATATAAAACCTATTGTTTGAACTTATTTGTTATTCTTACGAACAATAAAATATGAATTTTTATAATTTTTTTTATCATACTTTTTAAAGATTATTTTTATAAATAATATAATCATCGTTAATTCTGTTTGTTAATTTTCATTAATTTAAACAACGTTCAGACAATCGTGATCACCCAGCAATTTATACAACTTTAAATAGTAAAGTAAATTGTATACATAATAATTTTGTATTATCAATTATCTGCACACCGATAGATGACATCACCGACTTATCAATATTTACATAATTATCACTGTAGAAGAAATAGAAACATCTAGAAAGATTCTAGAAACTCTCAAAAGTAGAGTTTCTATTCTTAGCTGATTGCATGCGAAACCCTTATTTTTCATTGTCACGAATTAGTTTATTTAACTCTTTAATTAAGAACGCGATACGTCACTGTACATAGCGTGGGGAAGAAGAAATAAATCACTCGATTCCGCTGTGTACATAATTTGTCATGCTTAAACCTACGAACTTTCCTGATAAGCTTATTTCCGATAATACAATTTTCTATTGTTCGGTTCTTACGTGTTCTTGTTTATGAAGGTACATGAGTCTTGCTAATTATAGTATCACATACTATGGACTAAATTATTTGTACGAGAAATGTTCTTATTGTTCGATTAATACCAATACACTAATACCAAAGATATTAATTATAAATTATAGTGGTTGATTTAAGTTGAGATTTTACACAAACAAAATTTTAAAAGATCAAGTCTCACGACATCTGACAATAAATTAAAACCACAATAGTTCTATAAATCATATAACAGGACCGTCAAATTAAAAAAATACTTTTAAGGGGGTTGTGGTATTCCTCTGTAATCATCCCTTAATCTGAAAGCTGTTGTAACAAGAAACGTCCTAGTCTTGGAACATTGTCTAACAACAAATTAAAACCACAATAATTCTATAAATTACAGCATGTAACTCTTAAAGCAAAATAAATATTACCCCTTGTATTCGATGCACTTTTACGACACGTGACGCACTCATACTTCAAATGCGATGAAGTTTACTCGAATTTTGAACGCGTTCCAATTTGAAATTGTCCAATTATAATTTGCAAATGATCCCTGCAAATTAAATGATATAATACAACCCTCAAAAAAATACTTTTAAGTAGAGGGGGTTGTGGTACCCTTCCGTATTCGTCCCTGTCTCAAAAAACTGCTGTAGCAAGAAACGTCCAAAACTTGCAGCGTCCAACAATAAATAAGAGCCACAATAATATCATAAATCATATAATACAACCCTCAAATGAAAATAAATACTATTAAATAAAGAGGGTAGAAGTATTCCTCCCTATTCGTCCCTGTTTCAGTCTGAAAAGCAATTGTAACAAGAAACATCCAGGTCTCTCAACGTCTACCAATAAATTAAAACCACAATACTTTTATAAATGATATACAGCAACCCTCAAATTAAAATAAATACTATTAAGTGGAGGAATTGAAAGTATCCCTCCGTATTCGTTCCTGTCTCAATCCAAAAAGCAGCTGTAACAAAAAACGTCCAGATCTCACAACGTCCAACAATAAATTCAAACCACAATAATTTTTATAAATAACACGACTATTAAGTAGAGAGGGTAGTATTCCTCTGTGTCGTCCCCGTCCCAATCTCAAAAGTAGTTATAATAAGAAACGTCTAAATTTCCCAACATCCTACAATAAATTAAAACCACGTTACAATACGATATAATTTTCATAAATGATACAACACGACCTCGAAATTAAAATAAACACTATTAAGTAGAGAGGGTAGTATTCCTCTGTATCTTCCCCGTTCCAATCTAAAAAGCAGTTATAATAAGAAACGTCCATGTCTCTCAACGTCCTACAATAAATTAAAACCACGTTACAATACGATATAATTTTCATAAATGATACAACACGACCTCGAAATTAAAATAAACACTATTAAGTAGAGAGGGTAGTATTCCTCTGTATCTTCCCCATTCCAATCTAAAAAGCAGTTATAATAAGAAACGTCCATGTCTCTCAACGTCCTACAATAAATTAAAACCACGTTACAATACGATATAATTTTCATAAATGATATAACACGACCTCGAAATTAAAATAAACACTATTAAGTAGAGAGGGTAGGAGTATTCCTCTGTATCGTCCCCGTCCCAATCTGAAAAACAGTTGTAGAAACTCTCTCGCAACTTTGTCCGATAATGAATTAGAACCATGGTGGCGGTATCGTTCGACCTCTGACCCGTTGTTTCTGTCTCAGCACCCCTCGCACCCCCCGTGGGTGCCTGCCTGGTGGATTGTCGGACAAAACCGAAGAGTAACTCATGTCAGAAGCTGTTGGCACAGTCGAGTCACGCGTTGTCGCAGGCACACCAGGACACGGTGACGCCTGGTTGCGAACGTGGTGTGATTACGGAAATATTGGTGATAAGTGCGTTCGAAATTTTAGAGATCGCTCGACCGTCGGTGCCGGTGTTCCTTGAGTTCTAAGGAACTTTGAGTTCGAAGGAAATTGTGCACGATGATGGCTCAATTCACCAAGAGACAATGGCTGACGCTGATCGTCATCAGTATTGCAGACTTCGCGAACGCTATTTGCGTTTCTCTTCAAGCACCCTTTTATCCGCAAGAGGTAACACATTTTATACTTCACCAGTTTTACGAATTTATGGTGGTTTTGAACTCGTTCATTTTTCAAGAATTTACGTGGAAATTTGTTTCAATTTAACATCGAAACTACTGAAATGTCTCACAAGTTTTAATTTATGTTACAACAATTTTCATGGTGGTTTTTCTCAAAATGTTGATATATTAACGCGTATTATTAAATTATTAGTTGAATTATTGTTTAATTATTGAATTAGATAATTGTTGAAAGAACAGTGTATGAGTATTAAGGGTGGTCTTAAGGGTAGTTAATTAATAATAGTAAATAATGGTATTGGTAGTAGGTCAAGTATATTATGCTATTACTATAAATACCACAAACAATGATATTAAATAATAATAAAATAATAAATAATGGTATAGGTTTGAATAATGAGAATAGTAATAGTTTAGCTATAATATTACTAGTGATAGTAATACTACCAACAATAGTGGTGATAATAATAGTAAATAATAAGCAATAAAACTTATAGAAATAAACATAATAATGTTTATAGTAATATTAGTTATAATATAACATTAACAGTAAAGTATAATAACAAAAGTAAATAATTGTAGTAATAAAAATAGCATGAATAATAGTAACAATCATCAATAGTAACAAGAAAAATTAGTTACAATACTCATGGTAATACAATAACAATTTTAGTAACAATAATTGAAACGTCGTCCAAACGTTTACAAAATTGACAACCTTGTTATTTAACTAATCGAACAAACAAGTAATAGATAATTTCATAGCAATATAAACGAACAGTTATCGCTCGAAGAAGCTAAATTAATCATCTAATAAATCATTCATTCGCAGAAAATAAATACATGAAATTTTGTTTTGAATAATTTCGTGATCGAATAAATTGTTATTAATTGATGCGTGCAATTGGTATCACTTTATATGCTCTATGGAGAATAAAAACAGAACATTTTCTTGTCTTGTAGATTACGTCAACAAGATTCGAAGGTTTATCGATACCACTGATTTTTTCGAATATTTATAAATAAATCGGCTCGAAAACACGTAATCTTCCTCTTCGAAGAAAAAGCACGATGATAGCTCGAATAACGTATAACGAACGTAAGATCTATGTGCTTCTATGTTTAATGAAAGAGAGAACTGAGTTGCACGTTCATTTACTAGTTTTCAATGTTACAAAGTAGTTTAGATTTTGTTTAGTTTAGGAATTGTAATCTTACTTTCGAGAGGGCGTATTTCGACGCCATCTGGTGTCATTTTTATTAAATGCTCGTGTAATCGAGTATTTTGGTAATGACTGTAAACAGTGACGTTACATTATTAAAGTCCAAATTTCCTTGATGCCAAATTAACCTTCCAAATCCTTTCAAACAAATCCCAAAATTATTAAACTTTCGAATACCACAATTCCTAAAGTGTTGAACCACCAAGTTTCCCAATTTCGAATTTTCCAAAGACTCAAATGTTTAAATTCGTAACGTCCTAAATTCTCAAAGACTGAAATTTTCTAGATTCGACATTATCAATCGTACAAGTTCCAAAATTACCAAACTCAAACTTCCAGATCCCAAAGTTCGCAAATTTCAAATTCTCAAAATGTTGAACCATCACGTTCTCAAATTTTTTATTTTCCAAAGTTGCAAACCCCAACATTCCCAAATTTATGACGTCCTAAATTCCCAAAGATCCAAAGTTCCTAGATCCCAAATCTCAAAATTATCAAACTCTCAAAATTACCTGTGTTTTCAATTAACTCTAAAACTTCCAAATCCCAAAGTTCCCAAATTCCAGATTCCCAAAATGTTGAATCACCAAATTTCCAAATTTCCAATTTCTCAAAGCCCCAAATCCCTAAATTCCCAAATTTATGACGTCCTAAATTCCCAAAGATCCAAACTTCCTACATCTCAAATCTCAAAATTTACAAACTCTGAAACTTCCAAATCCCAAAGTTCCCAAATTCCAGATTCCCAAAATGTTGAACCACCAAATTTCCAATTTCTCAAAGCCCCAAATCCCTAAATTCCCAAATTTATGACGTCCTAAATTCCCAAAGATCCAAACTTCCTACATCTCAAATCTCAAAATTTACAAACTCTGAAACTTCCAAATCCCAAAGTTCCCAAATTCCAGATTCCCAAAACGTTGAACCATGAAATTCTCAAATTTCCAATTTCCCAAAGTCCCAAATCCCTAAATTCCGAAATTCCCAATTTTTAAAGCTCCAAATCCCTAAATTCCGAAATTTCCAATTTTTAAAGTTCCAAATCCCTAAATTCCGAAATTTCCAATTTCCCAAAGCTGCAAGTCCCCAAATTCCCAAATCTTCGCCTCCCTAAATCTCTAAATTCCCAAATGTCCAAAACCACCCCCAAACTAGCACTCAACACGCAACCTAACCACAATACTGTCAATAAGCATTAAAAATCCTAAAATATTAACAAGATATTACCGTTATTACAATATAGCAACTTATAGTATAGTATATTGCTACTTCCACCATCATTATCATCATTCCTCATCATCACACGTTCTTCATTAAAACAAATCTCAAAAATAAATAACCTCAAAATGTCGCAAGAAGAAACTGCAACTTCCTGACACCGCTGTTTTTTACGTCACCCCGATATTTTCTCGAAAAGCCTGATGCAACGAGCTTCGAATATGTACTAATATAATTTTGCACTCATCTCGAATTAATTGATCCATAAAAACAATAACACCAACAACGATTATGTGCATAACCGCAATCGCAAGTTGAAATGAAGTGTATTCGATAAACCGCTGAAGAACTTGCATACAATTGGTAATTTAGAATGAATTATTAATTGCACTGTAAATAAACAAGACGTGCTTTATTTGTTGTTAATCATATTGGAATATTGTATCGATAGTTTCGAGTACTTTTTCGATGAATCATTCGGAAAACCAGACGAGAGTTATCAATGACGCATGCGAGCAGCATTTCATGCATAATTTTAGGTTGCATTTATGTAATATTGTTGCAGACTAAACAATGGATCTAAATATAATCTTGCTTTCTCTTGCGAGAGATTGTAGGTTCTTTAATGAGAGTTCTTTGATATGTTATTTTTCATTGGTGATTGTTAATTGTTGGTAACTAGATATTGATTATAAATTGGGAAGTTTACAATTTTATTGGGTTGTCTTTGAAACTATATTAAATATTTTTGCTAGATAATTTCTTTAGAGTATATAATAAACAGGGGTACATTGTTTCTTAAAATAAATGATGGTAAAATTTTCTTTGGAATAAATAATAAATAATGGTAAAATTTAGAAGTGCTGATAACATATTTTCAACAAAATATTTTTTGTGACCTAGTGTGTGTAAAATACTTTTACCGAGATCTTGCTTTATTCTATTTTATTCGATCATTGTGGAAAAATATTTACAGTCTCAACAACCAAATAAAATTGCAAAATTTTTGCCTTCTAACAAATTCGAAGGAATATTTTATTTTAAAGAATTTACATTTTCTTCGTTTTTTTTTCAAATTTGAACAAAAAATAACAGTATTAGAATAACAATTATATTATTAAAATAGCAATTTTACTTGTAATGTTAGAAAATTAAATTTCATTAATCCCACTTTTAATTTAATCTAACATTTTTTAATGAAAAGTAGAATAACAATATTGCACATACTAAAATCATTATGAGAATAAAAAGAAACTAACCTAAACAGTGATAAAAATTGTGGAATTTTTAATATTTTCTTCTGTGTCATTTTTTTGCCACAGTTTTTGTTCTTTATTACCGCAAATCTTTAGAAACAAGAAAATGTACAAATTAGCAGGACGCATCAAATTAATCTCGTTAATCATTTATCATTTGATTAAACTACTTGTGTCGCGATTTAACATAATTTGTCTATCGTCTGACGACAGAACATGTATAATTACACATAATAAGTTGTAATCTGTTAAAGAAGAGTAAAAAAAATATGCGATTAAAAGGCAAGCGTCTGAATTCTGTCCACGTTTTCGCCAGATTTCACAATTTACTTGATGGAGCTCATTAAAATCTATCGTTATCTTGTTGTAATTAACTTTGGCCAAGAAATTTCTTTAAACTACTCTAGTATGTTTCGTTTATGACATTATACTTGATATGAATTACATGATAATTATCTAACTATTTCAATTATTTGATACGTAAGATTTTTTAGAGGTTATGGTCGATCTAATTTTATTGGGGGGTTAAATCGTTTAATAATTATTTTGTGATTATTAATAAATATTTATTGTGGTTATTAAATAGTTATTACTGTATTATACTCGTATTATTATTACTAGTTATTACTGTGTTATGTTGTTATTATTAGTTATCACTGTATTATATTACTATTAATAGGTATTACTGTATTATGTTATTATACTATGATAGTTATTAATTATTTAGTAATTATAATTGTTAGTATTATTATTTAATACTGCATTTAATGTAATAACTAATACTTTACCTTAGATACAATTTGTATAATATTATAATAGTTACTATTTACTATAAGTATGCAATGTTTATTTCACTTTTAATAAAATAATGAAACAGCAAAATATTTCTCTTCTACCAAAGAGATAGAAGTCTAACAATCTTAAAATTTAAAAAATCATCAAACAATCACAATATAAAACATCCAAGAATATATTCTTTTCAAAATATTTATTATAAACATATTTAAAAAAATATTAATCACCATAAATTACATAAATCTCCTAAATTAGTAACTACAAATAATTTTATTAAACCCCACGCATAAAAATACGTCCAATAACAGTTTGATTAAAAATAAAGTAAATATTCGAAAGATTCTTCGTGTCTCTACAATGAAACATAAAGCAGATGCAACGAATCGACAGTAAGAATGTTTAATTTTTAAAATTATTGGCCATCGTTTTCTATCGACGAACGATAACTTGGTTTGTAAGCTGCGTGAAGCGTCCAAAGTTTATCAGGGTTTTATCTCGACGAGCGTTAATTGCAGTCGAACGAGACGATAACGGTACGAAGTGCGTAATAATAACACGGAATCGTTTAACACTTTCGATCCGCGGTTAAAGAATCGTGTAATTCATTGATTTCAAGGGTACGTTTCGTTTGTTCGCAGGCTGAGAAGAAGGGTGCGTCCCCATCCGAGTATGGATTGGTCTTCGGAGTCTTCGAGTTGATCGTCTTCATTGTCAGTCCTCTCTATGGACGATACGTGGGTGAAATAATGAAATATTACTCTTATAATCATTTGGTTACTCATTTACTTACTTAGCTACTCATTTACAAGCTTTTCCTTTAATAATTTTCATTAATTTTCATTTAAATACAATCATCTTTCTTTTTATTAATTTTCATGTAAATACAATCATTCTTTTTTAGTCCATGCAAAACCACATAATTAAAAGGACTAAACATATACGTTAATATTTTATTAAAACAACAATTTGAGTCTGAAATAGTTAAATAAAAGACCATCTACAAGTTTTGAATTTTTACTTAATAATTTATTAAGACACTGTATGCAAAATTTAATAATTTAAGAAAATAAAAATAATTTTAGTATTCATGTTGTGACTCATGTTCTTAACTCCTTGATCACAGTTGAAAAATAAGAAATTGTGAGTTTGGAATGTTTTGCAATTATATTTTGATGAACTTATTAAATTGAAATTGACTAATTATTATACTAATTCTTGTTCAATTAAATTTTACCTATTTTATCAATTTGATCAATTGTTAATTCTTATTCAATAATTATTGAACTATGATATTAATTCAATAAATTATTTCATTAAATTTTATATTAATTCAAAAGTTTGTCACAGTGTACTTGAAATAATTTAATAATCATGAAATATAACGAAAAATTGAGAGTGATCCAAATCCGATCAATAATAACCCTAAGTGTTGCAAGTTCACGTACTCCACCGTTGAAGATTTGCCTACATCCAGGCGCCTCATTTTATCACATCACGTTTTTTCCATCTTCACTGATGAAATCCTCGACGATAATCAAAAGTGGCGTCTAAGTAAAGCCCAAAATTGACCAAGCAAGCTATAAAATTGTTATCATAGACAGAAAACATTGAAAACCATTCGTACACAAAACTATAAATGTCGCTTTATCTCTAAACTAGCAAAAAGTGATCGAAGGGACAAAGATAGTGTATCAGTCACAGAAATTGCGAAATCTTGTTTCATAGTATTGTTTTTCTTGCACTCTGTGCAAGAAAATTTTGAGTGTTTCATTTCAGTTCAAATTTGTTTGCTTAATGTGTAAATTACAGATTTGGTAAAATATTAGTGGATTAAATGGACAATTATATAACAAATTATATGATAATTTTATAATAAGTAAAAATTGCAAGAAACTTGTTCAATAATCACTTGTTAATTGATCACTTGTTAAATGGTCGCTTGTTAAATGATCACCTGTTAAGTGACCGCTTGTTAATTGATCATCCACATATAACTTCAACTAATTATACATAAAATCTACAAATTTGTATAATTGTTAAGATCACTTGTTCAATGGTCACTTGTTGAATGATCGCTCGTTAAATGATCGCTTGTTAAATGATCACCTGTTAAGTGACCACTTGTTAACTGATCATCCACATATAAAACTATCCATAAAATATACAAATTTGCATAATTGTTAATTGAGCACTTGTTCAATGATCACTTGTTAAATGACCGCTCGTTAAATGATCACCTGTTAAATGACCACTTGTTAACTGATCATCCACATATAACTGTAACTAATCATCCCTAAAATATACAAATTTACACAAAAAAGTTCATTAATAAATTATTTAAATTATCCTAATCAATATTACAAGTTGAAAAAATTTGTTCACAATAAGGGTTTATGTGACGCGGCAGTCAAGTTGGCAGTTAAGGGTTCGATTTTGACTGAGATATTGTAATTGTTTCAACAGTTACACCGGATTGGACCAAAACTGTTGTTTAACGGAGGAATCCTAACGACAGGAACTTGCGCTATCTTCTTCGGTCTGCTGGATAAGGTGAACGGTCATTATCCCTTCATAGTCCTTTCGTTCGTGATTAGGATCGTCGAGGCAATGGGAAACGCAGCTTTTCTTACGGCTAGTTTCGCCATTATCGCCAAAGAGTTTCCGGATAATGTTGCCACGACTTTTGCTAGCCTCGAAACGTTTTTTGGTTTGGGACTCATTGTGGGGCCAACTGTAGGTGGTGCACTTTATCAGGTAAGAAATATATTTTATCTAAATTATGGCTTCTTGTGTATTTATTGTATATAACTCATGTCGAGGTAAAATGTAAATAATGTGTAAAATAATATACACGACTTGATTTAATAAGATTTGATGATAGATTTAGTAATTAAATTTTGGGGTACGTTTAATTTAAGGATAGAAGGAATTATTGTAAGTTTGAAAGTGAATTTTTGTACAGGTTGGTGGATACACGACGCCATTTGTGGTTCTGGGATCTGCGCTGTTCATAACTGCAGTTATGACTATCTTTATATTGCCTGTTCATTCTAATAGCAATCAGGCTACTCAGAGTACGGGAGGTGAGATTATAGTAATTTTTATGGTTGGTACTTTCAATGTTTGAGAATTTCAAATCTTCAAATTTTGAAATTTTCCAACCTTCAAATCTCCAAATATTCTAACCTTGAAATGTAGAAATTTTCTAATTTTCCCTCATTTTCACAGGAGTGACTAAAGCCTTAAAAATCCCTGGTGTGCTAATTGCCACAGCGTCGATAATCGCGACCAGTATGAGCATAGGATTTTTGCAAGCAACATTAGAACCACATTTAAGGCAATTTAACCTGAGTCCCGTTATTTTGGGCCTAATGTTCGTCATTAATGGCGGTACTTACGCCATTACTGCCCCAGCATGGGGTTGGCTTTGCGACAAACATTCTCATCCTAAGGTAATTATCTTACAAGAATTCCTGATAAATGACAAAATTGTATTTCACCTTAAATGAAAACATTTAAATAAAAATTGTTGATAACTATTATCATTTTGTATGAAAAAATAAACATGAGGTTCGTTTGGAATAATATGTAACATATTACCAATATGTTCACATTGGTAACCTAACTGCTCATAGATTATGAAAGAATTAATTTTGAAACTAATTCATTTTAATTTATTAATTTTAGGTGGCTACAGTAGCTGGATGTATGCTGGTTGTGGTAGGGTTCTGTCTAGTGGGACCAGCACCATTTATACCATGTCAAACCACGATATGGATGACAATTTGTGGACTCGTGGTCCATGGTTTGGGCATGGCTGCCCAGCTGGTTGCCAGCTTCACGGATGCCTTGAGAACATCGATGTAAGTTTACTATCTTGTTATTAACCCTAAATTACTTATGACAAATTTGAGCTAATCAAACTTTCATGGTTCTTTCAAAATGTACAAAGCTACTTTGTTCGCAAACATGCAAATGTTCGAAAACAGTGCAAAAGCTATTTGCAAAGTCTTGTTTGAGAGATTAGGTCATATAATATATAAATAATCACTAATTTTTAGATCCTACGGCTTCCCAAATAATCTCGAGACGTATGGTTTGGTCAGTGGATTGTGGACGAGTACGTTTGCCTTGGGCGCTTTTATTGGACCTAGTATAGCAGGCATTCTTTTGGACAACACTGGTTTCAGGAATGGCACCATGTTCATCGTGATGCTCCATTTAATAGTGGTAAATGATTATATTAACAATTATTCAAATTATTAAACTATATCTAACATTTTAGATGTAGTATAGTATCCAAATCCTTAAGTCCTCAAACCTCCAACATCTCCAAACCCCAAACCCTCAAATCCTCAAATCCCTAAATCCACAAATCTCTAATTTCGTCAAATCTCCAAACCCTCATGTCATCAAATCTCCAAATTCTCAAATCCTCATATTGTCAAATGCCCCCATCCCCAAATCCCTAAATCTCCAGACGCTCAAATCCTCAAGCCTCCAACATCTCCAAACCCCAAATCCTCAAATCTCCAATTTCGTCAAATCTCCAAATCTCCAAATCCCTACATCTCGAAATTCATAAGTCCTCCAATTGTCAAATCTCCAAAGCCCAAATCCCCAATCCCCAAACCCACAACCTCCCAAATTCCCAAATCTCCGAAATCCAGCAACCCGTCCCCATCATATATCAACCAACTCGCTAAAACCACCACAAACCCCCAATCCAAACCCAAACTCTGCCATCAAATTCCTCGAATATTGAAACGTTCCTGATACGTGGGTTTCAGGGAGTAATAGCCGCGGTGTTCCTGAGCAGTTGCACACAAAAACGAAAACCGTACACGGAGGTTAGTGCCAACGAGGACCTGAGGGTACCTCTGACGGGTAGCAGCGAATCAAGGAACAGCAGCATGCGATATGGGAGTCGCGGCCAGGGTGTACCAATCGACAGGCCCAGCGGCATGAATTCCCTGATCGCGTGCAATAGTTATTCGAACAGGGCTGGTGCATGGTCCAGGGCCTCTTACAGTGGTCGATATTCCCACAGTTATGGCTCCATCGAGGCTAAGAGGTACCTGGAAATGACCACGTGATGGGACCATAACTTTGGACGGACGCCGAATAACAAAATCCCCGACAGGGTCGTGCCTATAATGCTCTCTGTTTGATTCGGGGACTAATATCCTTAACCTCAGAGCTGTACAAATTCGAATACAGTTTCAAGATTCGTATATTTGAATACGGTTTCAGATTCGAATACTTGCAAGGATTAGTCGATTAGTTAGGATGTCAAACCTGAATTTCGTTGACGTTCACATATTTGAATTTGGTTTGCAGCTCTGATATTGTAGATCTGGGTCGTATGGATTTAGTGTCCTTGGTCTGATGTTCAGGATCTAGGTTCTAAGGATCTGTCCCTGATCTGATGTTGAGGATCTAGGACTAAAGATCTTTAATAATTCTTGATGTGATATTAAGGATTTAGGTCCACAGCTGGTATCCTTGATATAATGTTAAGTCTACTGGTCCCCAGGGTCTAGTATCCTTGGTCTGATGTTTAGGATCTAGGTTCTAAGGATCTGTCCCTGATCTGATGTTGAGGATCTAGGACTAAAGATCTTTAATAATTCTTGATGTGATATTAAGGATTTAGGTCCACAGCTGGTATCCTTGATATAATGTTAAGTCTACTGGTCCCCAGGGTCTAGTATCCTTGGTCTGATGTTTAGGATCTAGGTTCTAAGGATCTGTCCCTGATCTGATGTTGAGGATCTAGGACTAAAGATCTTTAATAATTCTTGATGTGATATTAAGGATTTAGGTCCACAGCTGGTATCCTTGATATAATATTAGTCTCCTGGTCCCCAGGGTCTATCCTTGATCTAATGTTGAGGATCTAGGTTCTAATAGTATCCTTGATCTAACATTAAAGATCTAGGTCCCAAGAATCTGGTAACCCTAATCTAATATTAAGGATCCAGGTCCTGAAGGTCTAAATAATTCTTGATGTAGTATTAAGGATTGAAGTCCACAGCATCTCTGATCTAATATTAAGGATCTCAGGACCTAGTATCCAATCTGAAGAATCAGTATCCTTGATCTAGGTCCTAAGAGTCCTGGTATCCCTGACATTGAGGAACTAGGTCCTAAAGATTATTGATAATTTTTTATCTAGGTATTAGAACCTAGTACCCCTAATCCAATATTAAAGATCCAGGTCCCAAAAGTCTAGCACCCCTGATCTAATATTAAGGATCTAGGTCCCAAGAATCTAGAATCAATATAAAATCGAGAATCTCTGCCACTGAAATTGAAAAACATCGACAATTCTTGTTCTTCTTTTGCGAAACAATGCAAACGAAACAAGAATCATCGAAATTTCTCAGTTTCGCCGCAAGAGGCCCCCAAAGTCGATTCACACTTGGTTTGCCACCCCCATAGACGCGTCTATGGCTACTCTATTTAGGCCTTACCCTTTCTCGTTAGCCTAAGTTCTTTAGGATTCTACAGGGTGTTTCAGAAATATGTGATCAAACTTGAACATGCGATCCTAACTTTCAAGTATCTTCTGAAAGAAGATGGCTTCTGAAGGAAGATGACTTCTGAAGGAAGATGGCTTGAAGGAAGTTTAAATTATGCTAATACAGGAGTCCTTCAAGAATTGTTTTATGGGATGATATAAAAATATGCAGGGATTTTTATAGATTTTATAAAATACATTAAGGCAAAATTATGTAAATATTCTTTATTTTGTTAAGTTCTCCACAACTTCAAATTTAAAGACAGAAAATGCAAAATGAAGTACAAAATGGCGGTGCAGTGCACAATACAAGTTCCCATTATGAGAGAAAGAAAAAATTTGATCAACAAAATCTGAGACTTCCAACCCTAACCCTATTTCTCAGCAAACATTGTTCTTAAGCTCAGAACTCGTGACTAAGGTAAAAATATGTCCAACCCAAAGAACATCTACATGTTAACCTCGATTACCAATCAGTAAAGAACTCGAAGAGCAGACCAGATCATTCAGACGTTTCAAACAGTATTCTCAGAACGCAAATAAACGAAGATAACTGGATGAATACAGTGAAACAGGTAACCTGCACGTCTAGTAAGATGGCCACTGAAATATAGAACATATTAATGCCAAGTTACTAGACGTACGGTGTTTTGCAAGTGGAGTTTATTTAGCAAATATGCATATACTAGGCACGAACCTGAAAAGAAGTATATAAGAATGTTCAAATCGATAGAACCTCATTTTTATTCACCATCAAAGGCAATAGAAAGCCATGACAGGGTTGTACATACACATATGTTTTAGTTGTTACTATTGTTCGATTGTTAGCATAGTAGAATCATTGCTCAATGTATGTAATAAAGTGATTTTTATTTAACCTGATTTTACGCATTTATCACTGTTTTATTTGATGGCGGCAAAGCTGATGGACCTCTGAAATTATAAATTTGCAAATTTTTAAATTATCAAATTGGCAGATTTTCTAGTTTTTTCCAAGTTTGTAAATTACCAAATACGGAAACAGTAGAATTTCTAAATGATATTTTGGTAAATGGAGAGTGTCGAACACGACATGTTTTCTTTACGTTCACTCGAAATTCCATAACGTTCGCGCATACGTGACACACCCACGCACGTGTGCGAATTCTTTGGAACAATAGCCATGTCAGTCTGCCTCTTACGCGACTGCACGTGCAAAAGACACTGTTCGAGAATCGGCTTTTCTTCAGATGATTCACGCAAAACAAGATTCTAGGGTGAAATTTGCAATTTTAGACGTTACCCAGGAAAAGAAAATTTAGTACCTAATATTTGAAGTATTTAGTTCATTTGAATATTTCACAAAATTTAACAATTCGAATGATCGATTCGAGTATTTGAATATTTGTAAATCTGCCAACTTTGGAACAAAAAATTTGAAAGTTAACTTGGAAATTTATGAAAGTGGAAAGTAGGAAAAAGAAGAAAATTTGGAAATCTGCCAACTTGAAAACTAGAAAATCTAGAACTTGCCAACTTAATTTGGCAATTTAGAAATTTGCCAACTTGAAAATTTTCAAACTTGAAAAAGTACCACCTTGAAAATTTTCAAACTTGAAAAAGTACCACCTTGAAAATTTACAAACTTGAAAATGTACCTAAAAATATACAAATTGCAAAAATTGAAAAATCTAAAATTATTCGACTCAAATACCAAAAAATTAAAAATTATGAAATCTGTAAAAAGTCTAAAAATAACAAAATTACAAAATTTCCTTAATCCAAGGAAACTTCGTTATCGGTATACCTATTTTTACCCAGTGTCTATTTTTACCTAATATGACGTGATAAGAAGAAATTAACATGTATTTAAAATGACGTATGAAGTCAGCGAATGTTGAACATACATATGTAGGAAACGAAAGGAAGAGGAGTTGAATTATTAACGCATCCTGGGGTCAGCGGTGTGCATCCAAGTGTCCGTTGACGCAGCTTATCCCTTTTTCCTCTTGGTTTCTTCTTTTCACGTGTTTCTTCAACGTGCAAACGCAAATTCCGTGAGATTCAACGTTCACGATCGAGGAAGAAGCAGCACGGTCGAGGGCACAAGTAGATAATCATCTGATCGATCACTTTTTCCATATCCTTTGTTCGTAATTTATTCAAACGCTGTTTATTGAGTCATCGGCTACATAATTCTTTGTTATATGTGCATTGTAATGTTCTGTAAACTTGAAAATTACTTTCAAGTGCCTTACAAAGGAAAATGAATCATTTATTCTTTATTTACTTCCATGTGTGATGACAACAAACTTTGTACACATTAAATATTTGTATTTCTACTGAATATACAAATTTTATAAATGAAACATTTGTTTATTTTTAGGAAAATTGCCACCATTATTGTTTTGCGATGACCTAACCTCGAATGAATAAAACTTTGACCTTTGTACCATCCTTAACATTTTTGCAACGACCTAACCTCAAATGAATAAAACTTTGACCTGTTTTGTACCTAACTATATTTATACCATAGCCATAAAATTTGATACAATTTAAATTAACAAAAAATTAATGTGAAAACTGAAATTATAATTTGGAAATGTGGTGTTATATACATTACGTTTCGATACGTTAACGGTGGACAATTTACGTAATGAAACGTTACATACTGTCAGACGATTAAATAGTTGCATAAGCGTCGATGAAATGCATTGACAAGTTATGGCGGTGATTTACCACACAGGGGAAAGTTTTACAAGAAACGAATGAGTTTATTGTTCAATTATGGCGAACCGTTCAGACCAATTGCGTCTAAAAATGTATTACTATAATGCTTAACTGCGTAATTACGATGCAGACATAAACCAAACGTAATGGACCGTACGATGAACTTATGTAACAACATTTGCACAACGACGTGTAGTGCTGTTACATTTTTGGAACAAGAAACGTTTCCACGTTTCGGCTTAACCCTCGTTTATTATCGTGGCGAAACTCGTACGTGGAAATGAGAGAAACTGTAAACTGGATGTTAAATTAGAACATGTGGGTGCTGGAAATATTTTTAGTCAATTATTTGCAAGGTAAAATAATTTACTTATCGGTAATTAACAGAAAATTTAATCAGAAATAGGAACTAGTTGAATGGGAAACGGGAACTAATTGAACTAATTAAATTATTTTCAGTATATAAAGTTTTAGTACAGTTATTTATTATTTATATATTTAGTATCTTTTAATTCTATAATTTTTAATTTTATTACGTCAGGAAACTTGGAATCTTTTTTCGATAAAAAAGAAAAGAAAAATTAGTCCTACGCCACTGCACCACCAAGATTAGAAGCTGCCATATTCACAGGTGAATAGTGTACAGAATGAAAGGGAACAGGTTCACAAAGAAGGGGTTGCCGGTCATCCGGTGCGTTTTACGATCATTGAAGATTAGTCGTAAAAAAATGGTTCATCACCGAAATACTGACGTGTAAAATTTCTGTTATTTTCAGCCATTTTTATGAAGTAATTTATGAAACTCATTCTTGTAAAAATCCTTCTATAAAATGATTCATAAAAGTCAGTATACGAATTTATGGATGCAGAAATGTGGAAATATAAGGAGTTGGAGATATAGGAATTTGGAGATATAAAGATTTGGAGATGTAAGGATTTGAAGATATAAGATTTTGGAGCTATGAGGATCTATAAATATAGGAATTTGGTGGTAAAAGAATCCAGGAATGTTAGAATTTATAAAAATTTGGAGATATAAGAATTTGGAGATGTAAGAATTTGGAGTTATAAGAATTTGGAGATATAAGAATTTGGAGATATAAGGATTTGGAGCTATAAGGATCTATAAATATAGGAATTTGGTGATAAAAGAATCTAGGAATGTTAGAATTTATAAAAATTTGGAGATATAAGAATTTGGAGTTATAAGAATTTGAAGATGTAAGGATTTGGAGATATAAGATTTTAGGCGCTATAAGGATCTATAAATATAGGAATTTGGGGGTAAAAGAATATAGGAGTGTTAGAATTTGGAGATATAGGGATTTGAGGATATAAGGATTTTGTAATATAGAAATCTAGGGATATTAAAATTTGACGATATAGGAATCTGGGGACAGAAAGATTTGATCAGGAATCTGAAAATATCAAGATTTGGTCATACAGAATCTCAAGACATTAAGATTTGGGTTATAGGAATTTAGAAACATAATTTGGCAATATAAGAACGTGGTGATATAGCAACCCATATATTCCATAACATACACTAATCCCTATATTTTACTAATCCCCATTTGCATAACATACCTACACATCAAATATGCATCACACACCCAAAAATAAAATCTTGCCATGTTCCCAAATCGACAGCCCATTCACCGTCGAAATCCGCGGACCAACGAAACCAGAGCCCAAAATAAGCTACAAAACTTCCGTACACCATTCATCCTGAGGAACTATGCAATAAAACTGGCTCCATTCATCGTGCATCCCCAATAAAAAATCCCTTCTTACGCCATTGTAATGAACACCGGATCGAATCGCGTGTCAGGTGAGTCAGTGCTGCCACCTGAGCAGGAAAATCCACAGGTGAACGTTGCTTCGTGAAAACGAACAGGTCTCCACGTAAGAGGGTTGCCGGTTCTTTCTCCCCCCTCTTCGGGCCCGTGGCCGTCGTGGTGGGGGTAAACGGCGCATGCGCAGAACGGAGTGGGTCCGTAACCGACTGGAGCGGCCAGAGAGGACCCAAAGTGTGTTTCCATCGCGAGGGAAGGCCTCGGGTAGTGTTCGTCTCGTTGGTGTCCGGTTAGTATTCAGTTTTCCCGCGTTTCTTTCGGTTTCCTTTCATTTTCCGCGATTTGTATATTCGTGCGAGTGAACATACGTGAGCCCGGGATAACCAGGGACTTAGTGGAGCCTGTCGGACGAGTCCTCGAGGATCCTGGAACGATCTTATCGTGTGTTTACCAGTGTGCTAAGTGTCATGGGGATCTAGGAACGCCGATGAGGGTGAGTTATCTAAGAATATGCTGCGTGAGAGGATTTTATTACGGGTTTAAGGACTGTGGGGAAAATTCGTGCTTGAAATTTTAGGCATCTTATCTATGGGTTATTATTGTCAATATTTTCTGTATACTCAGAACTGGGTTGTGTTTTCTCACTATTTTAACCACTTATTAAATGGCGTAAATATTTGTATTGAAGGAAAATGGCAAAATGCACCACTTTAGTGTACTAAAATACGCTATAGTATTTTATACTAAGCAAAAATACAAGTTGTTTTTCCGGAAGTATTACTAGTGAAAAGTAACATATATTGAAATAGCAATGGCAAGATTATAGGATTGTTATTAATACTGAAAAATATAATTCTTTTATTAAAGTATGAATGGTAAACATTACAATTTTGTTTCATTAAAGTATCAATAGTAAAAAGGACCATTTTAAAAGATATTTTGTTACTCACCTTCCAATAGTGAAAAATAGTATTGTACTAAATTTAAATGATAGAAAGTACCATTTAATTGTACTAAACTGCAACTACTAAAAAGTATCATTACATCACATCTATCTAATAGTAAAAAGCACCGTAATATCCTACCAAACATGAATGTTAGAAATGTGCTATTTAATGTTACAAAAATGCAACTGTTACCATTTTATTGTAAAAGTACCATTACATCACATCCTCTAATAGTAAAAAGCACCATAATATCGTACCAAACATGAATATTAAAAAGGTACCATTTAATGTTACAAAAATGCCACTACTAAAAAATGCAACTATTACAATTTTATTACAAATGTACCATTACATCCTCTAATAGTAAAAAGCACCATAATATCGTACCAAACAAATGCGAAAAATGTGCCATATGACAACTATTTTACTGTAAAATTACTTCTTCCAAAAGTACTACACAATAAATATTAGGTAATGGTGCAAAACTGCAAATATTAGAAATTTTACAATCTCCCCCCATTTTAAAAAGGTTTGTCAAATAAACCGGGGTGTGATACAAGTCCCAGACACTCGGTGTGCAGGTAGAATCGTAAAGGTTTATGGAGGGATGTTTAGGGTAGATTTACGTTCGAAAGTCGTTCTGGTTGCGTTCATAAGACGGTGCTCCCTGCGGAAATACGTTAAGGTCTAGGGATTAGATCCATTAAATTTCCCGGCACACAACGAGATGCACGGCAACAAAGAAGGGTGTCTGGCAAGAGCACTGACCGGTGATTCGAATGCGTGATGCGGTGATAAAGCCACGTTCTTCGCTCTTAAACGCTCTTTGTTCGCCGGCACCGCATAAAAATGTAAAACGTATTAGACCCCCTGGAAACTGGTAGTCTCATTATGGCATAATCGATTCGTTCGATAAGAATACACCTTTAACTTGCTGCCCACGTAAACATATACAAAACTCCACTCTTTCTTACAATTGATAATATAAATTGTACATTGCACTGGAAATTTATTTACAGGATTTATTTATAGGATAGTGAAGTTTGCAATACAACTTTGTTGTCAAATTTTAAATATTATAACATAATACACAATGTCAGTCGTACAATTTTTATTACATAAA
This sequence comes from Megachile lagopoda, assembly GCA_036983795.1. Taxonomy (NCBI): domain Eukaryota; kingdom Metazoa; phylum Arthropoda; class Insecta; order Hymenoptera; family Megachilidae; genus Megachile; species Megachile lagopoda. The sequence goes on from CM072794.1 coordinate 5,032,389, forward strand.
TCAAATAATTGCAACTATACACAGTTTTGTCAAATTGAGATCAGATAAAATTTTGTTAAATTGAAATCGTATAAAATTTTGTTAAATTGTAGTCATATAAAATGATCTTCTTAAATTGAAGTCATAATAAAATTTTCTTAAATTGAAGTCATTTAAAATTTTGCTAAATTGAAGTCATTTAAAATTTTGCTAAATTGAAGTCATAATAAAATTTTGTCAAATTGAAGTCATATAAAATTTTGTTAAATTGAAGTTGTATAAGATGATCTTCTTAAATTGAAGTCATAATAAAATTTTCTAAAATTGAAGTCATTTAAAATTTTGCTAAATTGAAGTCATAATAAAATTTTGTCAAATTGAAGTCACATAAAATTTTGTTAAATTGAAGTTGTATAAGATGATCTTCTTAAATTGAAGTCATAATAAAATTTTCTTAAATTGAAGTCATTTAAAATTTTGCTAAATTGAAGTCATTTAAAATTTTGCTAAATTGAAGTCATAATAAAATTTTGTCAAATTGAAGGTAAAAGAAAATTTTGTTACATTGAAGTCATATAAAATTTCGTTAAATTGAAGTCATTTAAAATTTTGCTAAATTGAAGTCATATAAAATTTTGCTAAATCGTACCCATAAAGAGTCTCCTTAAAAAGTAGCTAATTGTTAGATTGTAAATATATACAGTTTAAACAAAAGCACGTTAATACCTTTTCCGAGTCGAATGATCGAGCGGTTCAAGCGTGCAAATCACAGCACGTGAATGAAGTCGAAACCGTTTCAACAAATGGCTATGGTGTGTCGTGTTAGACGCAATCGTACGATCGGTTAGGGTATTTGAAATTGTGATTCCAGGCGTGTCCACGAAGGAAAGAGAGGTTAGGTTAGGAGGAGCGGACGGACGTTCCTACTACGTGCACCTCCGTACAGATCGAATCGTGGCAAGTTAACGTGTGGAATAAACGCGTGTGTCGCTCGTATGTGGGTAGATATATCCATGGAGGAATCTTAAGTATCCTTAAGTGTCCTGGGGCCCTATCGTGCCCACAGAAAATCACCTAGGCAACGTATGAAGTGGACGGAAAAATCGGAGGGAAGTAATTGCCTTGCAGGTTACAGACGTTTCGAATTTATTCTTCGGTGTAGGACTCGTATGCTATGCTTTAGTATGGTTGAGTATCACGGTGCATACGTGATCCTTTTTATATTTGACGATTAGGATGATTTTGAGGGGCTATGGTGGAGATAAGTGGATTTTTTTCAAAGTTAGGGAGTTTTGGGGGTGGTAATTTGATGGTTTGGGATTTTGGGGAGAGATTTGGGAATTTTTGGATTGGGGACTTTTCAAAGTGGGGACTGAGAATTTTGGGATTGGAGAGATTGGGAATTGGGGAAGTGGGATTTTGGAGATTGGGAATTTGAGAATTTTGGGATTTGAGAGTTTGGGAATTTGATAATTTGGAATTGGGGAGATTGGAAATTTGGGATTTTGGAAATTGGAAATTTGGGATTGAGGAGATTAGGCATTTGATAATTTAGGATTCTGGAAATTGGGAATTTGAGAATTTTGAGATTTGAGAGTTTGGGAATTTGGTAATTTGGAAGTGGAGAGATTGGAAATTTCATAATATGGAAATTTGGGATTTTGGAAATTGAAAATTTGGAATTTGGGATTCTGCAGATTGGGAATTTGATAATTTGGAATTGGAGAGATTGGAAATTTGGGATTTTAGAAATTGGAAATTTGGAATTGTGAAGATTGGGAATTTGACAACTTAGAATATTGGATATTATAAATTTGAGAATTGTAATTAGAGAAATTGGGAATTAAATAATTCTGAATTGAAGACATCAAAAATTTCATAATTTGGAAATATGTGATCAAAATTAGAAATTTGGGGAGGGCCCAAGAAAAACCATAAACGATACTTTTAAATCAGTATAAAAACTGATAAAAATGTAAAAGAGGCATAAAGAACCCGGTAAACTTATGTAGCTCGCTAGCCGTGAACAAAACCATAACTCGTCATCTATGGTTCCCGTAAAATTTCGCCTGAATCCGGTCGAGTCGAGGCTGGTCCACAGTTGGTTCGATCGCATCCATGTGTTTTGCATATGAGATCGAAAGTGTGTGTACGTGACGCACACGCACCGCGAAAAATGGGAGCGTGTGGGTTGCTCGTTGCCGTGTGTATGGGTAGCCATGAAATGCAGTCGAACCGGCTGTGGATGCATGCACCGTGGCCCGGCTGCACTCTTTGTACACCCAGAAGACACGGAGACACACTGCTCGTGGATTTTTTTAAAGATCCTTCTTGTTACGGACCGGGAATGAGGCTCACATGTAAATAATGCTTATATTCGGTGTTCACCCGCTGAAATTTTATATCTTGCTCCTTTACAAATTATTTCAATATAATTATTATTATTTTCTACAATAAGTTCGTGTATTATTTTACATAATAATTACTATTATTTTGGATAATAAGGTTAAGTAGGAATTATTATTTTGGATGATAGTTACTATTATGTTTTCTGTTATTCATTTACAAATTATTACAATATTATTATTAATTTGCACGATAAGCAAATTCAACGAACTTAATTAACTCAATAAATACAATACACTGAATACACTTAGTAGACTCAATTAGCTCAAGAAACTTAGCAAATTCAATAAATCCGATAAACTCAGAAAAATTCAATAAACTCAAACACTCAGCAAGATCAACGAACTCAACTAAATCAATAAATACAATAAACTCAATACATTCAGCAGAATCAATTGACTCAATGAACTCAGTAAATTCAACAAACTTAGTAAACTCAATAAATTCAATAAACTTGATAGAGTCAGTGAATTTAACAAACTCAATCACTCAGCAAATTTAATGAACTTAATTGACTCAATAAATACAATAAACTCAATACACTCATTAGACTCAATAAACTTGATGATCTTAGTAAATTCAATAAACTCAGTGCATTCAGTAGACTCAATAAACTTGATGATCTTAGTAAATTCAATAAACTCAATGCATTCAATAGACTCAATAAACTTGATGGAATTAGTAAATTCAATAAACTCAATGCATTCAATAGACTCAATAAACTTCAATGGAATTAGTAAATTCAATAAACTCAATTCATTCAGTAGACTCAATAAACTTGATGAACTTAGTAACTTCAATAAACTCAATGCATTCAATAGACTCAATAAATTTGATGGAATTAGTAAATTCAATAAACTCAATACATTCAGTGAACTCAATAAACTTGCTAGGCTCAGTAAATTCAAAAAACGTATAGACTCGGTAAATTCAATAAATCCGAGCACTCAGTAAGTTCAACGACCAAACTCAAGAAACTCAATAACTCGGAAACTTTTCCAGTTGCCGTTTCTTTCCCCGCATCACAAATATCCCTTCGAATAACGGAGAAAAATCCGTTCAATATGGCAGCTACGTCTGCGAGAGGGCGTGCATAGAAAACTCGTTGGACGTGTTTGCAAAACAACGAGGTCCAAGACGCGAGTCCAAAGCAAAGGGTTAATTCATTCGTTTCGCGTTGTTCCAACGTTCTTACGCAGCGACGTTGAAGAGGAATAAACATGAAAGGGAAAGAAAGAGGGCAGGGAAAAAAGAATCGACGAAGAAAGGCTCGTAAAGCTGGCTCTAAAGTCGTTGCACCACGGCCAACATCCATCCGATGCTGCGAACAATGCGTTCTGACGTCACGTACTTACACCTGCGATGCTGCACTTGCATCTGCAACAACCCCATAGAGTGTGAACCCATAATACGGTAGTCCTGTTTGCGAAAACAAAGAGAACCTAGACGTGTTCCTATGAGCTGCTCCTGTTTAAATCCTCCAACTGATTCGTCTACAGTTCGGACTGTTTGGTCAGCGATTTTCTAGGGAATTTTCTGTGGGATATGCGAGGGGACTTCAAGTCTTAATATTTTGGACGATATTGGATCTCGATAATTTTCAGCATTCTAGTCATTTTTCTAGGTAACTTCTAGGTACTTTATGAGTATATACAGTGGAGTAATGGATACTATTTACAGTTATCACTAGTGACTATTAGCAGGGCCAATGATCAGAGCAAGGCCCTAACAAAGTCAACATCAACTATTAGCAGTTAGTTGCTATAGGCATCCGTCTTTATTAGTATATGCGATAATTTTAATTAGGTACCGAGAGAAGGCCTAATCAGCTGTAGATCTAATCTGCTATAAATGCTTGCTATAAATATACGAGTGACAAGTTGCTATTCGAAGTATTGTAATTACTTGCTATCTCAATGATTCCAATTACCTGCTACAGATATTCGAGCGATTTTATGAGTTGCTATAGGCATTCAAATAGTGGTAACTGCTTGCTATATGGCTCTACATGATTGCCATCAATTGCTATGGGCATTCAACTGATTTTATAAGCTGCTATGAACGTTTACATTACTCCACATTATTGCTATAGGCATTAAATTGAGTGTATTGGTGGCTATAATTCCCCAAGTGACTCTATTAGGTACTATAGTTCTTCAAATGGCTATTTTTATAATTGTCCAGGTGCCTCTATTTCCATAGTCATCCACGTGACTATTAGTTGCTATAGTCATCATGATTTTATAAATTGCTATAGTTCTCTGTTTCCAATCAGCTATAGACATTCAGGCGATCTTGAATTGCTATAATCCTCCAAGTGACTCTCCTGATCCACTTTATGAATCAAAATCAGAGAACTTTCTACCTGATACAATTCCGAAACAGTAGAGATCAATATTGTTGAAGGAGAGACCTTTCCTGTATCATTGTAGGACAATGTTTTCGGGCACGGTGATCAGGTAGACTTTCACCATTTAAAATTCGTCTGACTCGAGTCATCGAACAGCCAGTTTCCTCTGGACCGGATCGAGAAAGAGGCCTCGCTAAATACCATATTACTTTTGAATTAACATATCGGGGTACCGAGGTAACAGGACTTTCGGTGTTCGCACGCTAGCGGATAACTTTTCTGAAGAGACCGCCATTTGGGTCACAAGTCTTCACGGTTAAATTTCTAAAAATTAACAAATACAAACATCTTTCTAGTATGTAACTGTTATATCAGTCGGTAGAAGACTTGTAAAATAGAAAGTGAATCGTTTTTATTCTTTTTAGAGATCAAAATCGTTTCCTTAGTGGCGAAGTGGGCGCTCGTGACATTTGGGTCACGATGGGTCACCTTGGTTCAATTTTTTTTAAAATTAACAAATTATGTTTCTAGTATCTATTGTATCACTCGGTACGAAACTTGTGAAGTAGAAAGTAAATCGTTTTCGTTCTTTTTAAAGACAAAAATAGCTTCTGCATTCGCGAAGTGAGCGATTGTGTTTACACATCCGCCATTTTGTTGTTGACGTTCGTAAACGAATTGATGCTCGAAATAAATTAATAAAAATATATTCCATTTCTATTAACATGTATGTCTATATGTACATTTCACAAAATGTCTCTAACTAAAAATTTTGAATTATAAAATTAAAGCCTTATTTTTGTTATAATTTTGAATAAAACATTTGAAACTTGTACGAATCAGCGAGCACGGTTTTATTTGAAACGACAGAAAAGGTGTTGTTCGGGTATTCGTGGAACGCGCGTTCCCAATTCGATTCGTCCCGATTTCCGCAGATTTCTTTCCTTTTCTCCGTCAATGCCTTCGACAACGTTCACTTATCTCGTAGAAATTGAACAAGTTACAGAAACATGCATACTCACATCCGCAAATCGTCTTTTAATCCGTTAAATATGATTTTTACCTTCGTCACAAAAATGTGGAAGTGCAATATAAAAGAGAAATGTTGAGGAATTGGACTGTTAATGTTTTCATAACTAAAATTATATAAAAATATGTTCATAATATAGAGATATGTAATAACAAATTCTATTATAATTCTTTTTACAAGTATAATAATCAAAATTTATTATTATTTATTTTATAATATATAGTATTGTTACTTAATTTATGAAGTATGTTGTTAAATTGTGAATTATTAAATTTGAAAATTTCTATATTTCTGAATGAATTCTTGCATTTTTGCAAGACATCCACTTAAATAATTAAATACTAAAAAATAATGAAAAATCTAAAAATCCAGCAAATTGAATTGCAATAAAAACCTTGTACCGTTAATTAAAAGCCACGTACATCAATAAATTTATAATCAAACCTGTTGCACATGGCAATATGTTAATTCATTAAGGAATTTTCGTGCGTGAATAGCAGGCATAAGTCGGATAAACTCTCGATAAATTGCATCCTCGTGAAAAATGCATACGCAAGGAGGGCTGCAATTAAACGAACGTTTTCCTTGCTTCTTCGAATATCGCTGGTGTATGTTCAGGGATCGATCACGATTCGTTCTCGTGACTGGGAATTTCTATACGGTGAAACAGAAAAACCTGTTGCGCCCCATGGATGGCCAGAAGAAATCCTCTCGTTGCTTGATTACTCACTTAGCAGCTTTCATTTGAGTTTCTATCAACGCCGCTACTGACTTTCGAGTACGATCCCTGACTTTTCAATAGATATCTCGTCTATTGCTTATGGTAATCATTGTTTTGTCCGCCATTTTATTTTTAGCCGCAATTTCTATCTCTGTTCGCGCATTGTTCCAGCGTTTTTAGAGATATAAGAAAGGCTATTGTGAGTATACTTCTGGTCGATATAGTTTTCTAGAGATACAGTTATTTAGTGGAAATACTTTTTGGGACAGTTGGGCAAAGTAGATGGCAATTTAGAAATTTATTTACTTTGATGGTAAGGTTTTGAATTTATGAATTTACTGATTTACAAATTTAGTAGTTTATAAATTAAAATTTACTGATTTATAAATTTACTAATGTACTGGTTAAAAAATTTATCTAAAAAGGCTTGACATAATATTGAGAGATCGAAGAAACGTATTAGAGTTCAAAATCTCTCTTCAACCGGAAGTTTCGAACAATGCTATTAGCAGTCACATTCTCTTCTGCATTTCCTTGCGAACGAGGTGCAAAGGTGCCTTTAATCAACCTTTTTATCGTAACGGTAACACCAAGGACGCTTCCCTCTATTCTTTCTCCGCAAGAGCATCAAGCAACGATTATCACGAACGAACCGATACCGTTTCCTCGGAAACTGGAACACGAAAGCCACAGCACTAAATAGCAAATAAAGTCCTAACAAGCAAACAAGATTTTACCGAGACTTTAGCTGGAAGCAACTAAACATGGCGGTCTTAAAAAAACCATTACATAATTTATTTACGCATTTATTTAAATTGTGTAGCTGTTTGAGATGTTTTGTTATATTCTTTACTGTTTATTATATAAATTGTTTATTACATTACCAGCTTCGATTGATAAATTTTAAATCAATGCAGTCATAATTTTAAGGTTAGGTTTACTGACAACCTTGATATTTAACTAATTCAATTGGTATATAATAATATAGCTCAGAAAAATTCGAGAATACAACTTGAAATGCATTTTAGGAGTCCGAGATAAACTTTATGAAAAGATATAGATATTCCTTGCTAAAAAATTATATAATATTGCAAACGTGCACTTTGCTGACATACGAAGATGTAATATTTTGCTAAATTACAAAAATTGCACTTTGCAAAAAATTAGAAAATTTACAATAATTTTAATTATAAAATTTGACGTTAACATTTGCCAAAGTACTAGAATTGTACTTACAAAAGATTATAAATATTCACAGTAACTTTAATTACAAAATTCGATACTCAAATTATATTTGAAACATAATTTACATTTATCAAAATACAAGAAATTAAATAATAACAGAACGGAAGATTACATTGGATATAAATAAATACTGAGGCGCAATATCTACGCTTATTCGATCCATATCATAATAAATTGTTTCTGATTAATTAAGAGATAGGAAGTATTACGTTATAACTGTTGAACTATTTGTATTGGATGTTGAATGATATCTTCATCTTCCTTTTCCTTCGCTTTAACTTACACGATGAAGAATCCTCGTTGATTGCCAAAGCAATCGGTGCTTCGAGTTCTAACCGGATTAAACGGACCGTTTCACTTTAAACTCGAAGAAAATGGCCTCGATGATGTCACAGAAACGACATTAGAATGTCCAACTTTCCTTATGATGATATCCAGCTGTTGCCGATTAATCGCGCGTTTCGCCATTCTTTTCTGCCTACGATTTCGCCTATGATGCTTGACAATTATAAATGTTGACAATTTTGTAATTGTACATATATGTACATTATTATTACTAGATAATTACTACTTTTATTATTTTATTTTTAGGGGACATTTAGGTTATTTTGTTTGTGAGGAATGTATAGGTTATTTTGCTTTTGGGGAACATTTAGGTTATTTTGTTTGTAAGGAATATTTAGGATATTTTGTTTTTGGGAAATATTTAGGTTATATTGTTTGTGAGAAATATTTAGGATATTTTGTTTCTGGAGAATATTTAGGTTATTTTGTCTTTGAGGAACATTTAGTATATTTTGTTTGTGGGGAACATTTAGGTTATTTTGTTTGTGAGGAATGTTTAGGTTATTTTGTTCATGGGAAACGTTTAGGTTAGGTATCAATATACAGATAATTTATACAGATTTTAAATTTATATAAAATTTAAATATTTCTCGCTATATATGGATTAAAATAAAAGGAGATTAATTAAATTAACCTTTCAATCGTGAAACTGTCGCGGTTACATCGAATCGTCCTTGACGATGCGGTTGAGATTCCTTTAAAGGTTGAATCAAGCTTTCTCCGAGCATAAGTCATTTCGAATTCCCGGCAATCGCGAACCGAACACGACACAGTCGACTCGAAAGTGCATTCGAATTCTTGATTTTCCTTCTTTAAACGATAATTGCCAAGAATTTTTTCCCAACCGAGAGGAGTCTCTTAAACGACATTGCAATTTGTGTTTTTACACATTTTTTACGGGGAGGTACCGAAACTTTTCAATTTATTTGTTCATTCAATGCACTCTTATTTTCAAGAATTTCTGTTTCGTAAACGTGTAACTGTAACTGCCCGCATGTTTTTATTTCTTGGACACGCTGCGCATCGATAATGGAAGTTCAATAAACGTATTTGACCCGTGTACTTATTCGGATTGTATAACCAACTCTTGTCAAAAGCTTTACATTTATACACCGTAAGATTTTATTGTACTCTCATCAAATGGTATCAAACTTTATTTCAAAATCGGCTGCTGTTTATTGAAATCGATCACCGTTTTTGTTTTAGGAGTACTGACAGAACTTTGGTATTGTCATATTCTTCATACTTTCAGCTTCAAATATACTATAAGTACTATTTCTTTCACTTTTAATTTGAGTAAATTATGTTAGACTTTGTATGTTTTGAAATTAGTTGTTTGCTGTAACTGACCGTCAGCCATTTTGTGTTACGATAACAGACAAATCATTTAGATGATCATTTATAACAAGATTTAAGCTGAAAATATGCCATAAGTATTATATACTACATGTACTATTTTATCATCCTCTAATATTATTTAAGTTCATCAAACTGTTCACATGTTCCAAATAGGTTATTGTTTGTTGTAGCTGACCGTCGACCATTCTGTGTTACGAACATGGACAAAATGTTTATATAGACATTCATAGTAAACTTTAAGCTTTAAAATGAAATACTACGTGTACTATTTTATAGTACTCATATCATCAAATTACATCAGACATTTTATATATCCCAAATCCATAAGTGTTTGCAATAACTATCCGTCAGCCATTTTATCTTGCGTGTATTACCAAAACGTGTACATAGCCATTTTCACAAAGTTTCAAACTCCAAATTAACACACCATAAGGACTATTTTAACTCATCATCGAATATCGTCAGACATATGTCCTAAATGTATTGTCTGTCATAACTGTCCGCCACTTCACGCAAGAAAAAGTGAAAAATGCTAATATTTGATCTGATAGTACTTTCCCAGTAGGAATCTAGACAGGCAGAGTGTCTGGTATGTAGAAATTCAGTCCGCAGAATTCCATGCGGTCTAGTTAGGAGGCTGCAATTAGAATCCGAAAGAGCAGACCCCACGAAGTCCGCATCCGCTTTTCTCAGCGTTGCATATGGACACACGATACCCGATGCAAAGGAACGCGAGAACAGGAACAGGAATACGGGTGTCATAGCGTTCTCGATCGCCGAGTATGGGCAGATCGGTATGGCGGATTTCTAAGCGGCCTTACGCGCGTTTCAACGCGCACGCGAGCGAGCGAGCGAGCAGCTGGGACCGGCGACACTTTCACTCGCCGCTGCTAATGTCCGATCGGCCATATACAAGCATGCGGTCCAATAGCCTAGCTAGCGTTACAGTTTCGTTCCACTGGCTAGGGAATCCAATCTCCTCGATTGACAATCCGATCTAGCAACCGAACAATGGCTCCCCTGGGACTGGATAGAAGAAACGGATTGTACAACAGGCTGAGAACTATCGTGTCGGTATTATGTTCGAGAGGATTTCTAGGGAGTCTATAAGGATGGTAGCAGGGTCGTAGAATTCAAATTGTTGGGAGTATTATGGATTTTTAATGGGATTAGTGCTTTGGGACTTTTGGGAGCTGTGGATGTTGGTGGTTTGGGAATTTGGGGAATTAAAGAATTGGAGAATTAAGGATTTGGGGAATTGGGAAATTGAAGATTTGGGAATTAGGGGTTTGGAGATTGGGCATTTTGGATATTGGGGAATTAGGGATTTGGGGAATTAGAGAATTGGAGAATTAGGGATTTGAGGAAGTGGGAAAATGAAGATTTGGGGATTTTGGGAATTTGGGGAATTGGAGAATTAGGGAATTGAGGAATTGGGGATTTGGGGACTTGGGGACTTAGGGATTTGGAGACTTGGAGAGTTGGAGAATTGGGGAATTTGGGGAATTGGGGACTTGGTGAATTGGGGAATTTGGCATTTGAGAACTTGGGGATTTGGGCAATTCAGAATTTTGGGACTTGCAGATTTTAGTACTTAGGGATTTTGGAACTTGTGGATATCTGAAACTTGTGGATAGTGGGACTTATGGCTTTTAGGACTTATAGATATTGGTACTTTAGAAGTTTGGGACTTATAGTAATTGGTATTTTGGAACTTTTGAATACTAGTACATTGCGATTTTGGAATTCGTGGCTATTAGTGATTTGGAATTTTGGGACTTGTGGATGTTGGAAATGTGTGGATTTTGGGGCTTGTGCATTTTGGGACTTGTGGGTTTTGAGATTTTTGGATACTGGAAACCCGGAGCTTGTGGACTTAAAGATATTGGTACTTTGGGATTTTGAGACTTGTGATTAGTGATACTTTGGAATTTTGGGACTCGTGCATTTTGGGACTTACATCTTCAAGGTATTGTGACTTAGAAATTAAAAATTGTTTGAATTCTGGGACTTAGGAATATTGGATCTTTGAGACTTTGAAATTTTTACTTTTTGCACTGCGGGACTTAAGAATTTTGAAACACTCGAACTTCTGATATTTGGGACTTAGGAATTTTGCACTTTTAAACTGAAAAATTTAGAATTTCAGCTCTTTGAAAGATCAGAACTATGACTTTCGTCATTTTCTACGCTACAAAGTGATTCCATAAGCGCCATTTTGTATCACCATCTCAACTAACATTAAACTCCACATCTTCCAAAATTATCATTTGCTTCAACAATCCCCCATTTCATACTAAAACCATCAATAAAACATTAACGTCACCAAAAATTAAATCATTAAACCTTACATTTTAGATTGATATCTCACAGGTGCCATTTTGTGATACTTTTATGTCATCAATAATTCATATTACACTCCGTTCCCAAATGAAATCACTTCCATTTTCAGAATTTGAAAGTATATCACACATGCGAGTCGCTATAAATACTCCATATTGTATCTAATCCTTTTTCTTTATTAGAGTCAAAGAATTTCACTTTGCCAATCAAGAATTAATACTCGAACGGCCCACGTTGAAATTCCTGACGGCCATATTGGATTCAAGACTGATTCATCGGAAAACAATTTGTCTTCCTATCCCTCATTCCTCCATACTTATCTAACATCTACCATCATTTTTTTTTCGTCTCACACCTCGCTTTTTCAACTGTATAAATACCTGACATGATTCCAATGTACAGGAGTGTATTCATTTGCAATAATTAACGAGTGCATTTAATGTTCATCCTTGAATACATTCCTTGACTTCTTATTCTGCGCTCATTTCTTCTGAAATTTCCATACGCTTTATCTCTAGACTTACGGATGTTTAATAAATTGAAACTAAACTAAAATTAAATATCGAATACGTAAACTGGTTAATGGTTAGGTTAGGTTTATCTCGAGAGTTAGCAAGTTTGACAAAAGCTTATTAATAATTTGAAGAAAAATAATTTAAAAGTAAATAATATATAAACAGTAATTTAAAGGAAGAAGCCATTTGTGGGTTCCATAAATCTAGTGTTAATATAACAAGTATAATCGTTAAAATAATTATTCATGGAGAGATGGCGGCCAATTGGCGCGAAATTTGAATGCAAATCACCGCGCACACGTCCAAAGACGAAAGTAGATTGTATAAAATTTATCCTTGACTAGGATTTACTTGAAAAAAGATTTATTCGTGGCTGGTGTTTGAAATTCTGTGGAAAAAAGCTGCGGTTGATTCACTGTGAGTTCAGATCGCACTTGGTACACCATGGTCATGAATATTTAATGGGACTAGAGAATCGTTCCATATACAGTTGCTATCCTTCATTCTGTTCGTTAACGGTGAGATAATTTTATTGTGCAACACCTTCCTCCATTGAAATTGTTCTATTTTTACGAGCGTATTATAACTTGCTGTATTTTAATACCGTTGGGTTACGTGTCGGTTTGATGCATAATAAGGATAATTAAGGGAAGTTATCGTAATCTAAATTTGCGCGGTGTAGAGGAATAATTGTGGTTTTTAATTGAAAAGGAGATTGCAAATGTTAATATCAATTATATTGTAATTTCGAGATTATTTTCAGATTTGATGCATTTGTGTTTTTTAACTTAAACGTGAAATTGCGAATAGTAATATTATCAATTATATCGTAATTTTGAGGTTATGCAAATTTATTTGTGATATATTTGCCTTTTTAACTTAAAAAATTGCAAACAAATATAAAATATGTACATTAATTCTTTATCTCGATGAAAATTAATATAAAATTAAATAAAAACATTAGAGGAACATAAGAATTATGTTATATGGTCATTTTGAGTTACACTAAATTTAGTGTAAAATTTATTTCTGCGTCCAGTGACAAATAACGTAACATCCATTTGAAAGACGTAACCGACACGTCATCGTCAGTCTGGAATGCGTTAAAATACCCTTCTATTCATTCATCGCATACTTCTTTCAAGCTACCAGAGGAAAGGTCAGTTCCAAGAACCATAAACGTTGTACCTGATACAAGAATCCCAAATCTACAGTTATTTTCGGAATGACCCTAGCAGGTACATTTGGTCGACGCCATGTGCTGGCCATTCCTGTTCGAAACATCGTCACGTGTGCCCAAACTATCGGTCGTCTTTAAAAAAGTCTTGTTTCTGGTTTTTTTTATGAAGCAGTACGTTTAAGGTTTTTTTGTGAGATATTCTAGGAAGCAAATCTGGATTCTTGAAGAAGATTTAATAATTTAGGAATTTGGAATTTTTTTACGTTTAGAAATTTGGAGAATTTGGGAATTAAGAGATTTTGAGATTTAAGAGTTTTGGGATTTAGGAATTTGGGGATTTAGGAATTTGGGAATTTAGAGATTTGGAGATTTAGGAATTTGGAGATTTGAGAATTTGGGGATTTGAGACTTTGGAGATTTAGGAATTTGGGGATTTACAGATTTGGAGATTTAGGAATTTGGACATTTGAGAATTTGGGAATTTAGAGATTTGGGGATTTAGTAATTTGGAGATTTAGAGATTTGGAGATTTAGGAATTTGGAGATTTAGGAATTTGGGGATTTAGTAATTTGGAGATTTAAGAATTTGGAAATTTGAGAAATTGGGGAGATAAGAATTTGGGGACTTAAAGATTTGAACATTTGACAATTTGTGACTTCGAGAATTTAGTAATTTGAGACTTTAGGGATTTAGGGATTTGGAGATTTAGAAATTTGAGAATTTAGAGATGTGGGAATTGTTGATCTTGGAAAATTAAAAATTCGAAAGTCTTATTTGATTACTTGTGTACGTGAATATTTGAGAATTCCAAATTTTCGTTGGATAATATACCTAACCTAAATATTTGATAAATATTCCTCTTCAAACCTAACCTAACCTATAAACCTATAATCTTTTACACCCTTCCCCATTCCGTCAATCTCAATAATTTACATCAGATTGCACAAGTTCATTGTTTAAAAAATGAAAAGCTGTAAACGTCAATCTGTGTTCAACATCTGACAGTTTTTCATATCCGTCATTCTCAAGGTTACAGTAAACGTTACAACAATGAAAACGATTGCATAACAGCGGCAGGAAACGCGGGCAAAATGAGTTAATCAAAAGTAACGTGTTCATTTATAACGAGTTCCTCGTGCGTCAACGAACTCGTATCATCGACAGTTTAGCGGTAAATTATTGTTCGTTACTTCTGACGAGTCGAACGGAATTACACTGCGGAACGAATATATACTGAACGGTGCATAACACTTTTTAAAAACAAGTACTCTAACTGCTAATCGGCGTTGCACACCTGCCATTTTGTTACGGCAATTTCCGAAGATCGATAGATAAATAATTGCGAACAGCAACTGTTATATACTCAACTCCGTTGAAAGTGATTAATTACAGAATTTAATCTGGTTCCTAACCTAACTTTTATATGAACGGTACTTCTGGTTGATGGTTGTAAAGTGAGTCATAAAATTGTGTATTACTTTTAGGGTGTTGTTATATTGTTCAGTATTATTATTAACAAAAATAGAATGTTTAGGAAACAATTACATTTGTAGAACAGTTAAAGTTGAATGATAAAATTGTAATACTGATTTAATAGAAATGGTATTATTTGGAGTTATTGATAATATCAAGGTTATTAATTTTTTATAGTAACTAATGCTCTAGATTGATTACTATATCTCTCTATTATATCACTATAATATCTCTATATATAATCACTATAATATTTTTAGTAAAAAAATTATAACAGTTGTACATATAATGTCACTATATCAATTCTATGTATAGTATCAATATAACAATTGTACATATAATATCACTATATCAATTCTATGTACAGTATCATTATAGCAACTGCATATATAATATTACTATATCAATTCTATGTGTAGTATCAATATAAAAAATGTACATATAAGATCGCTATAACAATTTTATACATAACATCACCATAACAACTTCATAAAAATATCCCCTTACCCATAAAAATTCCCCAGAACGCATACACGATGAACTAGCACGTGTACGACCTTTCAGCGGCATTTGCCCGACATTTTTGCATGTAAATCCCCCCTATTGGAGCGCAGAAAGAAGGGAATGTTGTTGTAAACAGCACTTTAAGAACACGGAAGCAACTATCAGAGGTTAGAATGATGTTCCTCCGCAATCATCGATGATCAACGAAGGCAAGAAAGAAGATAATCCATCGATTAGGAATCGATGGTTTGTCTTGTGCTACCTCGACCGTGACACAACAATTTTCAAGGCTACCATTGGTATTCTACGAGCGACGGGCAACGATGATACACTCGGGCAAAAAAACAAATAGCCCGCTCGTTGCAAATCAGCCCGAGTCTCGATTGCGGTACACCTCGGAGAACGTGAATCGCTTAATATCGAGATTTGATCGTGGAAAATAAGAAGTGTTAAATTTCCAATTTTTTACTTTGTTGTTGGGATTTATTGTTGATTTAGTTAGGGCAAGGTCCGAAATTTGGAGACGATGATCTTCAAGGTTAGGTTAAGCTGAAGGTTCTTGGTTGGATGATTCAGAAGTTGGATTTGAAATCTGATGGGCATCTGAAGATGGTAGACATTTGACGACACTTTAAGGTGAGAGATTGGGAACTGATCAGTTGGGAGACACAGAAGCTGATAGACTAGTCATTTAAAGAACTTGAAGTTGATGAAGTTTGATAAAATTGTGATAGACAGTCAAACAGACTCAACAGCAAAAGATATTTAAAAGGTGATATATTCTAAGGTTGCATGTTGGTCCTAAAATTAGTGAGATGTGAAACCTGATGAAGTTAAGAGCTGGTCACAAAACATTCACTTAAAGTTGAATTTGAACATTGACAAAGCACCTGGTAGTCACAAACCTGATAAACCTGAAGTTGAACTTCATACAGTTAGCCTTGATGTTAACCTGAAAATGTTAATCTCAAAAGCCAATGATCCCAAAATTGATACCCTTAACTCCAGATCCTAAAGTTAACAAGCTTGAGAATTAATAAACATAGAGCTAGGTCCACATGTAGACAGATCCAAAATTGACAAAATTAAAACCTGATCAACTTAGTGCAAGAGTATTCAAATTAGAAAGCTGATGAAGCTCAAACTGAACCTAGAACATGACTTGAATCCACATTTGAATCCAGTGAATCCACATTTGAATCCAGTGAATCTACATTTGAATTCATTAAGTCCACATTTGAATCCAGTAAGTCCACATTTGAATCCAGTAAGTCCACATTTTACAGTCTTAGAAGATAAACTTAGGTAATTTGTAAGATAGATGTTAGAGTAGTATTATAACAAAAGGTACAAAAAAGAGTGATTCAAACATCATGAATGACTATCCATAGAGATACGAATGATGCATCAGTCTTAATGCATATGTTCTTCGTCGTGAAGGTACTTTTAACCGGCTTAACAAGCCATCGCAAGTTTAACGAACTGTAATTGAATGGCAAGACTATTTTAATTATGCTAAAACCTTATCAATTAAACGTTTTAATCACCGGTGCACCTATATACAAGGTTGGTATTAGTTAACCATTCGTTGATTACTTGGCTCATTCATTGCCATGTAAATATTCTATCAAATCATCGGGCTGTTTAATAGACCTGATTATCGACCATGTAAAAAGATGAATTTGAAAGATACATTTTAAATAGTTGCATTGGTGCTAGCTGATGGAAAGATTGATGAATACAAATTTTATAGATTTAATCTATTCTTGACAAATTCAAGGTTGATGCGATAGTTTTGATGAATAGTAAATTCAAGGTTAATTCAGGAAGTTGATTTACATTTAGTTAACTTTATGTTAGTTGGTAGTCTAAGAAACTTAGTAAAGTGAAGGTGAACAAGGTTAAAAATATAAGATAGACGTAAATTTGATGCAAGGTACACCTGGACTTGTAAAAGTTGTCAGTGCTATCTTATAAAGAACATTCAAAGTTTGCAATCTTGTTGTTGGTAGGATCTGTAGTTCATAAATTTGGGATTAGTACACTAAGGTTACAAATTTGAAGATAGCTCCAACATTTGTGGACAAACCTAAGTGTCAAACTTAGCCTTCAGGTTCCAAACTTGATGTTGATAGACCTAACTTGCAAACTCCAAGTTGATAGACCTAACTTGCAAACTCCAAGTTGGTAGACCTAGCTTGCAAACTCCAAGTTGGTAGACCTAGCTTGCAAACTCCAAGTTGATAGACCTAGCTTGCTCCAAGTTGTTAGACCTACCTTGCAAACTCCAAATTGGTAGACCCACACTTGAAATTAGTATACCTATCTTGCAAACTCATGCTTGATCTAAGCTTGAAAACCTAAAGTAGTTAAACTAAAGTACCTTTACAATCTTAAACCCTAAAGTAGCTAAACTCGAGATCAGCACCCGTTTGCAAAGTAGCTCCAAAATGACCTACAATCGAATAAACGCTAATAAACCTGAAGTGAACGACCGCAGTTACTGAATCTAAAATGAGAGAGATATAGAATTGCAAATATTTTGACCCAGAATAACCCTAAATCCCAGAAACCTGAGACCTAAAACATAAGAAGAGTTAAAAACCGATAGACCCAAGAGATCTTCAGCAACCGTAACGCACTGTTTCCAGACAGCCAGACTGAATGAAATTGAAAACGATCATCTACACGGTCTAGTCGTGTTAGACTCGTCCACAGCAAGGTCGTTCTGTCTCTCCTCTCTCCGGTGACTCGGTGTACTTTCATTTCGAAGCAGTCGGTGTCGTTCGCGGCCGTTTATGGCTATTAAATTAAATTCCACGTCCGTCAGCTTGTTCGAACGTAGTTGCTCAACCAACAGAATGCAGAATGTGCGCGGGTATACGCCTGGCCATTATTCAAGTTTTATCGGAATCACGGGCTAAACGAGTGTCCAGCCACGAAAGAGAAATCTCGACTTTTGCCTGGCGGAAAGGTTCCAGGAAGGCTGGAATTATATTGACTGGCAATTTGCACGACCGGATCGTGTTTCATTGTGCTAGTCGATCCTCGGCCACTTCCTCTTTGTCCACGCGGTAGCCATATGGAATATCCTTCGAACTATTTCTCAGAACGTTCTACCAATAAACTGAAATAGCAAAGACTAACAAGCTTCTTGGTCAAGTAACGGTTATCGGAACACTTCCTGTACTTTTATCAATTTTGTGTTCATTGACTTTTATTGTTAGCTTTAGATTTCGTTGGGCTCTTGTTTTTTATTGGTTTTCTTTAGTACTTGAGTTATAAGCTCATTTGACAAGAGAACATGTCTGTTGAATTTTAGATTGCAATTTTCAGGTTTTCATGGGTGCATGAACTTTAGGTTTATTGACATTTAAGGCAAGTGCAGGTGTACCAATTTGAAGTTTATTGGGATTTTGGTCTTGTAATAGGACTATCAAGTTTAGGTTTTTAATGTGGGTTTAGGTTTAGGAAGTTAGGCTTGTTAGGACCACCAAGTGTAGGTTCAAATGTGGGTCTTCAAGTTTATTAGTATTCAAGTCTTCTAGCTCTAGGATTATCTAGTTTAGGTTTTGCAAACTTAGGACTACCAAGTTTAGGTCCACATGTGGGTGCACCATCTTCAAATTTATTAGTATTCAAGTCTTTTAACTTTAGTACTATCAAATTCAGGTTTGAAAGCATAGAACTATCAAATTCACAGATCATTTGATGTGTACAATAAATGTTATTTCAAAATTTGATTTGCATAATGAAAACCCCTTTGTACATTCGATTTGTACAATGAAACCTTTCAACATTTAATCTGTTTAATGCAACCTTTCGATTTTGAAACCTTTCAACATTTGATTTGTACAATGAAACCTTTCGAATTTGATTCGTGTAATAAAACTTCCTTTCAAAGTTTGATTTCTGTAATCCTCCTCCAGAATCCGATTTGTACAACAAAAAATTCCAAGAAAACTTGATCTTCGAGGATGACCAATGTTAGAGTAGTTATTAAATATCATAGTCTGTGGTCGATACACATACGTGTACCCACGCATGTTCTTGAAGTGCATGTTCTTTTCAGAGTGTGGGTTGGCAAGGCCCCGAGGGCTGAACAACTAGCTACCGGCACTGCAAGTTTACTTGTCCCACTTTCTAATCAAACCGATCTAACTTGGTCCAGCGTTCGGTTTCTGCATTTCGTTCACCATATCGGATGATCTTTCGAATGTTTCTTCGATTTCAAGCGTTCGGACACTCGAAACTCTGGGTACCGATTTTAAGAATGAAAGTGGAGAATGTATGGACACTAAGTACGTAATTTCGCCATGCAGAGAGATCAACTCTCTAAAATAAGAACCCGAAGAGATTGATATGAAAATGATACTTGGTATTTTATTCAAAGTGAATGGGGTTTTAATGATGCTGTTTTATGTTAACAAAGAATATTTGAAGAAATAACACAAAATTAAGTTTTAAGAGCATGAATTTTTATTTGATTGAAAAATGAAAAATTGAAATGAAAGAATTTTAACAAATATTTAAAAAAACAAAATGGAAATTTGAACAAAACTTGAAGTTCAAAATTAAGTTGTATTTTCATACAATTTAATTATAATTTTAGCGTGACTCAAATTTTATATAATTTATTTAAATAATTTCAACATTGTGTCCTTCAGAGAATGTCCTTTGAAAAATTGCAACGCACAAACCACAAAATTTATTCTGAAATTAAGACATACCTATTAATACTGTTCCAAACACGGTGACTAACACGGAATTTCCAGGATACACAAATAGCATTATCATAACCAATCGATTGCATTCTTTAAATTAAAAGAAAAACTCAATTGCTGTGTTACAGTCTCCTTTTTCTTCGTCATCCAACAGGATGCATTTAATTGATGTGATTAATTGCGGTTCCTGGTATCAATTCTTCTCATCGAATTACTTTGAGTTTTATGCTAATTTTCTTGATCTTAAAGAAATGAGAGAGATACGGCTTCTTCCTGTGACAGGAGTTGATTTCATATTGTTAATTACATCTTATAATTATAAAAGAAGTCGGACAATTATTATTTTAATAGAAACTGCTAAAAAATTTGTCAATTGTGTATTTGACGCACTATTGACACGAACATTGAGTTATGGATACAATTTTACATAGAATTAATTTATATTTAATAATAATTATTTTGTAGTTATAGAATTTTATACTTAATTCTTATAATTAATTTTATGACAAGTTCTGTAATTATTTGAACGAATGAGAATGAAGCAATTTTGCCAGGTAAAGTTATCTAAAAATGATTGATAAATAAGAAGGATTTAGAATTGGCGACAAGGTGCGTGCGCAACGAACCAAGAAGAACGTAATGAAGCAACGTGTATGTGCATAATTAGCGATTTCAGTGAAGCAGCTAGGGTTATTCCACAAAGAATTCAACCTTCATTACACCGAGCCACGCACCGTCTCGAAAGTAACGCGAGCAATACATACCGCAATTAGAAACGTAATTTGAAAGGAAAACTGGACGTTTTGAAAACGAAAACGAGACTGTAAACAAGATCCTTTCGCCTCTCTGCACACCGCTTAATGTTAATTCGATCGTTTTCATTTAGTCCGCAGGAAAATAGACGTGCATTACTGTCTTATAAATTTTCGTCGAGACAATGTTATTTAATCGTTTCGAGGTATTTGAAACTATGTAACTAACTGGTTTAATCGCTCGATACATCGTTTTACTATTTAGAGACATCGTTTGGTTCGGTAGAGATGTGATGTGGTCGATGGTTTCGGGATTTTGGGACTTTTGGGCCTTTTGGGACTTTTGGGACTTTTGGGCCTTATGGGACTTTTGGGACTTTTGGCATTTTTGGGCCTTTGAGACTTTTGGGACTTCGGGATTTTCTGAATGTTGGGACTTAGGGATTTTTGGGATTTAGGGACTTAGAGACTTTGGGACCGTGGAATATTGAAACATAGTAATTTTGGAGCTTTGGAAAATTGGAATTTTGGGACTTTTGGGACTTAGGGATATTGGAATTTTTTAATTTAAGGACTTAGAGACTTTGAGTCCCTGGAATATTGGAACTTAGTAATTTTAGAGCTTTGGAAAATTGAAATTTTTGGAATTTTGGGACTTTTGGGACTTATGGTTTTTCAAAGTTGTGAGATTTAGGGGCTTTAGAGATTTTGGAAATTTGGAATTTCGGGACCTAATAATATTGGAGCTTTGACAAATTGGTTTTTTGGGTCTTTTGGGACTTAGGAATTCAAAAACTTAGTTATTTTAAAACTGTGGTAAATTTAAATTTTGGGACTTCCAAAATTATGAGACTATAGAGCTTTTGAATGTTTGTTGTAAGTATGAAATTGTGAAGTTTCAGATTTTCGCAGTTTTTAAATTTTGAAACTTGAAATTGTCTCAACTTTGAGACTTTAAAAATTAAAAATTTATAAATGTTGAAACTTGTCAAAATAATATACACTCTATAAACCAGTACCTAGAGAATAATTACAATTATTTGAAGTAGAATACTTCACGCGGTACCGCGTGCAAAATACCCGCTATTCAACCACCCCGGCACACGGAAACCATCTCACTTCTCATGCAACACATTCTAACCGCGACAAGTACCAAAAAACTTGTGCATCCATAAACCACTATTACTCTGCTATAATTAATTAATAAAAACCCCGTACATAATAATAAACACCGTCCACTAAATAAAATATACGACCTCGATTATTTCCTGCAGAACTAAACCAAATGTGCACAAAAACGTTCTATCGGTTGAAATAAATAGATCTAGCAGTATTCGATAACTCTCAATAAAAGCAACAAAATAAAAAGACCCTAGAAAACGCGGCCTGTTGCCGAGTGCAAGAAACGTGCAAGTTGCTCGTAACGTTTCTCTAACGACAACAGTTTTGCCATAGGTGTATAGTTACAGTTAATCGAATGGTATGCGAATTTTTCTTTCGCAAAACGAGCAACACGTCGATGTTTTATTTATACGCTCGAAAGGCTACGCATGTCCGTACTTATGACTGCGGCATATTGTTCATGCGTGAAGCATGTAGGTAGATAGCCGACTAGAAATGAGTAAAAATCAAGGATAGATCATGCATGACTTCGATGATTCGAGGCGATTTCTTCCGTGTGGTGGCTTAGGTGAATCGTGAACGGAAACTCGTAAAATTCCGTGCTACCAGCTCATTTTTCATGCTTCGTTAACGTTTCAAATATTCGTTTTTTTTAATGACCACCGTGATGAAATATACACTTCCTATTTTTTGTTGCATTTTATTTCTGACGAAAACAAGAGTTGCAGGGAATTTTAACAACCTTTCGACAGGAAGATACGTGTTGCAATAAGTCTATATTGCGGAGATAATTAAGAATTGACGGAATTTATTTGTTTAGAAAGGAGGATGTTAAGAATTGTTTTGTTGAAATTGAGGTATGCGGAAAAAGTTAATTTATGAAGTATTTAGGGTAATTTGTAAAATAATATATTTATAGTGCAAATTTTAAAGCGAGTTGAAAAATCACTAAATTTGAGAAAGATCTCTTTTACACATTTAGAAGATTTGACCCTCGAAAATCCCTAGGGTTGCATGAAAGTTCCTAAGTAGAAATATTTCTAGATATGAACATTTAACAATTTTGGAATTAGAAAATCAGAGCAGTTAGAAATTTAATATCTTTCAGATTGAAAAATCCCTAGATTTACTTATTTAGAATAATTGACCCTAGAAAATCCCTAGAAGTGCATACATGAAAGTTCCTAAATTGGAATATTCCTAGATATGAAAATTTGAACGTTCCAAAATTGCAGAATCTCCGAATTTGGAAATTTGATAGTTTTCAAATTGAAAAATCCCTAGGTTCACACATTTAGAAGATTCCACACTAGCAAATCTCTAGAATTGAATACTGAAATTACCTAAATTAGAATATTCCTAGATATGGAAATTTAAATTTCCAAAATTAAAAAATTTCTAAATCTACAAACTTGATATTTTTCAAACTGAAAAATCCCTAGGTGTACTTAGAAAATTCCACACTAGAAAATCTCTAGATTTGCATACTTAAATTACCTAAATTAAAATATCCCTAGATATAAAAATATAAAAGTTTCAAAATGAAAAAAATCCGAATCTACTTTGATAATTTCTATATTGAAAAATTCTTAAATACACTCACCCAGTAGTTTTGACAAAAAATCCCTAAACTGTGTCAAATTTTTCCCAAACTAGAACATCCGCAGACATAAAAATGTAGAATTCTCGAAATCAGGAAGTCCCTAATTCAAACAATTCGAAAATAAACTGTTACAAATCGCTGAAAATGCAAAGTGCTTACGTTCCACGTTCCCTTAGAATTTATTAACTATAAAAGTTTAAGATCCCGTTATCCCAACGCGAAGCCATTGTTTCAGCTAACATTATCATCCTGCCGTGGGTATTTCTCTAATTTATCGTTTCCTTTTTAACCTCTCGGCGTCCTCTGCCCACATCAGATCCTCGAAGAAATTTTCGATTCGACAAGGAAAGTATGTGAAAAATCCGCTAATTAAATTTATCCCGCCGACATCGAGTTATTAGTATCTCGTGTTAACACACTCTATGAATCTGGATGATTCATGCAATAGTACGGTGATTACGAAGACTTCGATAATTAGCTTACGTCTGGAGGGAAAAAAAAGACATCGCGTTTAAAGAATGTTCACGAACGGGAAAAAACGGAACGAGACTCGGAACAGTCTGCAGAATTTATTTTTCCGTCGAATGAATTTACTTGCTTCTTGTCCTCGGGTGGATGTTTCTTTTTGTTGGAACACAATTACGCATTCTCGTTGCGTATCCACGATCGGGTTATGTAAGAGAAAATATGAACGTTCAATCGGCACAGAAATACAAAAGGGATCGTGCTATTATCCTTTACATCGGGTACAACCGTTTAATAATACGCATTTATCTTTCGGTTTTATTGCCACTTCCGTTTTGGGTATGACTCGTGTTGATAATTATGGGCTATTACCCTTTTTTGTATCGGTCCCTTCTGTGTACAGTAGAAATCTAGGGATATAGAGGTTTGATAACCTGACAGAAATTATGTACTTGTATATTGGTAAATGTAAAATAATTTTTGTATATGTTCTTTTTAATATTGTTAAAAAATTGGACCAGTTAAATTTGTCGTGTACTTGTACGATATTGGTAAAAATTAGACTAATTAATTTTAGTACTTACTTTAGATGATATTGCTAAAAATTGGACTGATTATTATACACTTGTTCAGTACTGGTAAAAATTGAACTACATAGTTTTCTTATACATTTTGTATGATAACAGAAAAGATTAGAACAGTTAATTTTATTGTCTATCTTATATAATATTACTTAAAATTTGTTATACATTCGTATGACATTGATAAAAATTACATTACTAAATTATATAACATTGCCAAAAGATTTGACTAATTAATTTTGTCATGCATTTAATAATATAAATTTTGTTATACATTTAATAAACATAAAAAAATACAATTTGTTTAATAATGTTATACATATATTTTATACAGTACTAATTTAAAAAAAAGATAATAATCTAATAAATTTGATCAGTAATTAATGTATAATAATTCTCAAAAGAGTGTTAGAATTTCTTGACTAACTATAGTAATAAAGTAACGGGGAATACAGTGGTTAATATAATTTTTGCGGGACCGAGATGAAAGAGGAGGGCAATAGTTGCTGGAGAATGCATCAAACACGTTTTCAATCATTTCTGGTTCCCGTAACGTAATTTATCATAGTTATTTGTTGGATCAATGATAGCTGAGCGTCGACGCTCTTCGGAGACTTCAACGCGTGGTAGGCGAGCAACCAGTGATTTCAACGATGAGTTCATTACACGTCTCGACAATGGCTTGTCAACATAGTCGACATGACACACGGAAGCAATTGTTTATAATTAACCATCAACAAAAGGCTTTCCCACCCTCCATTTGTTATGTAAACAAGGTTATAACATTTTTTAAATCACTACTGTATGAAAATGAAAATTGAGTAAAATGTTTACTTAATTTTTAAATACATACTAGTTCACTTTTAAAAGTAATGTGCGTCATTTTAATTGTTAAACTGAAACTAATGTGCACAATTTTAATATTAATATTATTTAGTACACAGCACAAATTAACACGTATATTTTATAAATAATAATAATAATGTATTAATGTAAAATATTTAAGAAAAGCAGTACTATTTAAACATTTTTTGACCTAATTTCAAGGTTCTATTTTAAAACTGGAACGAAAGTTCTTTTCTCCGTGAACAAATGAAGCCATGTTCGACTAATTAACGCTTTGCCGCGAATTAATCCTTCGATTTTCAGAAATTTCTCCTGGTCATCGTAGACTCAATGAGGCTTAACACTTTCCACAAGCAAAACTTCCAAATAATTTCAATAACAATCATTTTCTAATCTTTCTTCTTTTTTTCAACAGCGTTTGAAAATTTCAATAATTATGTAATTTCTGATATTGAGAATGTTATGATTGTATTTGCGACGATAATAAGAATATAGAATTGAGTACAGATTAAAGGAAAAAATGTAAATGAAGGCAAATTGAAGGCTCATTCACGTGGCTAAACTTGCACACGATGTTCATAGATAATTATCAAGGAAAGTGACGTCGTAATGTCTTGTACGATCCACAGGATACGCGAAAAAGTTGTATTAAATCGAACGGATTATTTCTCGTTCGATGTTGTCGTATGCTAATTCCTGTAGAACCGGAACCTCCAGATAAAACTACCTTCGATTCCGTTAATAGACTTGACCGTGCTATGTTATTTAAAATTTTACGTTTTTTATTATATTTTCAACAAACTTACTCTAATAATATTCTGAAAATTTGTTTTTAAATAATTCGTAGATTTTGGTATTACTGTTTTAATATTGAACTTATTAAATATTTTGCTATGTTAATACTTAAAATATTTATTGAACATCTACTGTTTTGATGCTTAATATATTTGTTAAATATTATACTATTTTAATATTCAAAATATTTATTAATATTTTACAATGTTAACATATAAAATGTCTTTGAAACCATCATAAGCACAAGTTTAATAAAAAAAGTATTCTGTTTTGCTGAATTTGTACTCACCAAACGCTTCACATGATCACGCATGATATCATTCGCCAGCAAACATAAAACACTCTCAGAATTCTTCTTAATTTTTGAAACAGAAAAAGCAAATATTACATTTAACACTTATGAAATCACTGGTTTGAAAATTGTTATGACATGCATCACAAAGATAGTAAATAATATACTAAATTAGAAACATTGGTAAGTGTATAACATAGTAAAGAATATAAGTTAGTGTATAAAATAATGTAATTGCCATATTTCCCCTAGGGAAACCAGATTTATTGACACCAAGTGGAATCAAGTATTCCGCTATTTCTGGTTCAGTGTTGTTAAGTCAACCGATAGAACCGGAACTTCGAGTCCTTGCATTTAACACGTCACTGATAGACTTGACCATCTAACGAGATGTGACATTTTAGAGGAATTTACGTTTTATAAATAGACCTTGTACCACACTGTCAATACTTAATAAGTTTCGTTACTAGTACTTTGACATGCAACAAGTATCATTTTAACCACTTGAGTTTAACAATCTTTACACCTTTGACAAATTTTATAGTACATATATTTACCAGTGCTTTAGAATTTATCTTAATTTTATCTATCAAAAATACTTGCTTAACAATTTAAAAAATTGAATTTACATCTTTGTCAAATTTTATAGTAAATAAAATTACTAGTACCTTATAAAGAATTTATTTTAACTTTATCTATGAAAAATTTTTACTTTGCAATTATCAAAATTTTTACACCTACGACATATGATATGTAATTAAATTTAATGATTCCCAACAAATATGATTTTTCCAAAATTTTGTCAAACTTCCTAATAAATTTATCAGTACGTCATTAATTTCAACATTATCTATAAAAGATATCAGCTTTGCAAAATATAAAATTTACACTTTTGAAGTACAACGTATAATTAAATTCAATCTGATTTCGACGTCCAAGATAAATCACTCTAATTAAATTCTACTAATTCTAAAATACAATTTACACTTTTGATATATTAAGTGTGGTAAACTCTTTAATTGCAGTCAACACTTTATTCTTCTACACCGATTTTTATCGCGGCTAATTGCGCGTGGATACTGCAATTAATTTATTGTTTAGTCGATAAAGTGTCACCGTTAGCTGTCAATTATTCTCGGAACTGCTGATAACAGGTTTTAAAAAACAGTTGCAAGAAATTAATATGTAATTGCAGACGCTCGCGGAAATGTACGTCATTTATTAATTAGAATACTGTCGTTCATGCAGTCCGTAAAGTAAAATCATTTTGATATTTCTGAAATTTCTCACCGCGATTATTTCTTTTCGAGGACGTGATCTGATTATGTCATTAACGTGAAATTTTATACTGATCCGCCTTACTGCCAGATGGCAAAGATTATTGGAGTAAGATTACATAGAACAAAACTAACTGCGTTTTTTTTCAAATGTTACGTTGACAACTGTCCTTTGAAATTATTTTTTAAATAAACAATTTTTAATCAATGAGTATTACATTCTTTTTACAAATTGTTTAAAATATCGATGCACTTGGAGATTTTTTGAATTATATAATTCACGAAGGTACAGTAGACTCTCGTTATATTGCCACCTTTGCTGGATGATTTTTTGAATTATAGAATTTACGAAAGTACAGTAGACTCTCACTATATTGCCACCTTCACTACCAAAGCTATATCAAAGCAGAAAATATACATTTCGTATATTACCAAGTACAAGAATATTCTACTGCTACAATTTCGTTCTTGGCAATATAATAAGAGAGTAGATAAGATGAAGGTGTTCATTTTTGGTTGAAAATTTTGTACATACAAAAATATGTTAAAAATATGTACACTAATAAATTACATGTGTAGTCGGAGACATAACATGATCCTATGCGCTTGTCGATGCATTTATTGTGCAACCATGCTCTCTAGAATTTCTTAAATGTCAAATGGTTACTCTACACTTCGATTCTCTTCCTAAAACATTTCAAATATTTTTCCACCTTTTTATAAAATTTTAACTTCAAGTTGACAAATGTAATATTTGGGGTTTCAACCCCTATGTTTTTTCCAACAACCCAAACCTACTTATTACTACAATATTAAAATAAATAAAGTTGAAACATTTGGAACATTTTATATTAAAAATGTATAATTAACATTGAACTTTTCAGTTCTTAATTCTTAATTCAATCCTTATGCAAACATGATTTAAGTTCGTCACGTATGATTTAAGTTTGAGCCATATATGTGCGTCACGAGTGCGTCAGGAGTGTGACAGAACAAGGGAATAACATGTCACCATAGAACAATCCTTATGCAAACATGATTTCAGTTCGTCACGTATGATTTAAGTTTGAGCCATATATGTGCGTCACGAGTGCGTCAGGAGTGTGACAGAACAAGGGAATAACATGTCACCATAAAATAATCCTTATGCAAACATGATTTAAGTTCAACACGTATGATTTAAGTTTGAGCCATATATGTGCGTCACGAGTGCGTCAGGAGTGTGACAGAACAAGGGAATAACATGTCACCATAGAACAATCCTTATGCAAACATAATTTCAGTTCGTCACGTATGATTTAAGTTTGAGCCATATATGTGCGTCACGAGTGCGTCAGGAGTGTGACAGAACAAGGGAATAACATGTCACCATAGAACAATCCTTATGCAAACATGATTTAAGTTCAACACGTATGATTTAAGTTTGAGCCATATATGTGCGTCACGAGTGCGTCACGAGTGTGACAGTACAAGGGAATAACATGTCACCATAGAACAAGGGATTAACATGTCACCTTATAACATTCGTTCCATGCATCATCACATCATTTTCGTAATGGACAAAATTCGGAAATGACCAAAAATAAAGGTCGTTTTCTAATGAATGCACCACCGTTGCACGTTGCACTCGCAGTCAGCCGTTTCGAATGACCTTTCTACCGCGCGAAACCAGTCGACAGCGGGATGATGATGATGATAATGATAGCGTTGGACTTTGCTAGGCGCATCCTCACCAGTCGACAACCTATACTCTTGCTTGAAGAAGAAGAAGAGGGGTCTGTGTTACCCAAGATACTTTACTTTCTACATTCCTCGCGAGACAATACGTACACCCACGCAATGCGACTACGTGTACCTGTCTCTGTGCAATCGACCAGAATCGCTGAATTCGGTGCAGATCACTTTTACACGCGTTCCTTACTTCCTCTCATACATTATGCATCTATTTTTATGTTATCGCACGGCGGAACTTCTTTATGTTAGACGTGTTGTACTTTGAAATTTTTTGATATTGAAAATATTGTATCGTATTTTGAAATTAAACATAGAGTGACATACTTTGAAATTGAAAATATAGAAACATATTTTGAAATTGAAAATAATGAAACATAATTTGAAATTGAAGACATAGAAACATATTTTGAAATTAAAGATGTAGAAATATATTTTGAAATTGAAGATATTTGAAATTGAATTTTTAACCCCTCACTACGCACGTGACGCACTCGCAGTTCTATTGTGGCAAAGTTTTCACATATTTTTAATACAACTGAATTTTTTATTTAGATCTATAATTTACACAGTCAAGCATCGTTAAATAGAAAACCAACACGGAATTTCAACTTTCTTTATTTGTTTTAACATTGTAGCAAATAGTTTGTATATCTGACGCATCTGCTGAATAAATCATAGACTTCGAATTTTTTATGAAATATGCAGGTTCGAACTTTCAGTTTGGATCTAAATATAATTTGCACAGTCAAGGATCTCTAGATAGAAAACTGCTGTGGAATTTTAACTTTCTTTATTAGTTTTAACATTGTTGCAGTGATAGTTTGCTATTTGTGACGCATCTGCCTAATAAATTGTAGTGCAGTGTTTGATCTTTTTATCAAATAAGCGGATTGAAATCTTTGACCAAATAAACAAGTTCGAATTCTTGGTTAAATAAGTAAGTTCAAATTTTTTGATCAAATAAGCAAGTTCAAATATTTTGATCAAATAAGCAAGTTCAAATTTTTTGATCAAATAAGCAAGAATTTTTGGTAAAATAAGTTTTACCAAATTTTTGACGAATTAAGCAAGTTCGAAATTTTGATGGAATAGACACCCACCCTAACGCAAATCGTAGTTTAAGATTTAATCAGAAACACATCCGGTCAGCTCGTTTACCAATGATTATCATACACGTGCGAGTGTAATTAAAAACTCTGACTGGCACACTTTGAACAGACACTTCGAAAATAGTCATTGTTACATCGGGCTTCGTTCAAGGGTTACGCACAATAGGGTGGCTGTGTTATCGGGGAAGCATGAAATTGAACGGTTACACTTGTAATTAAGCATACAATAGTTTGCAGCTAGTCGTTCGTTTGCGTTTCAGACGTCGAAGCTTTTACGCCTAGACAATGGACGCAATTACGGAATCCTAGGAACTTTCATCCTACGAATTACTAAAGAATTATCTAATCTCATAATGCTATTACAGCTATCTTGATGCATACTTTCTTGATACTTTTTTTAAATCATTCTATTAATTTTTATTGTTAGTCTAGTGGCGAGGTTAGGTTTTGAAGACTAGTTATAGGTTAGTTTTTAAAGTCTAATTTTTTTCATTTATTTTAAATAATTTATCCTGAGAAAATTATTCTAATAGAGGTATTGAAATATTTTAAACATGGTTAAATTTAATTTAACTTGCCAGAAACAATGTTATTCTAAAAAAGACACTGTTTTGTCTAAAAGATAATTTCATGAAAAATACCTTACAAAATTACAACATACTTTACATTATTATTAAAATAATTCTGTTAACACTAGACAGTGTAATATTTTTACGAAAACATAATAAGGATATTCTACTATTTTTCAATATCTTAAAACTAATTTTACCTACGAAAACTTGCCATAAAAATAATAGGAACTTCAACTTGCAATATGTACGATAAATAATAAAGCCATAATTCATCAAGAACAGGAAACGTATAAAACCTCGTGTGCCAAAGACCATTTTCCAGAGCACATAATAGCGTTCTACCTGTGCGATAATAAAGTGGACACAAAGAACAGATCAGGTAATTGCGTGCGAAAATGGTCGTAGAAATCAGGAGTCTTATCATGGGCGGGTACAGGAAAAGGTGGGTTCTCAAAAGAACTGTGTTTCGAACCCTTACAACGTCTCTCTAATAGTCATTCTTCACGGCACTGGCTTTGTCTAATAATACCGACGTTGGTATGGATTCGCGTAAGATAATATCCTCTTCTCGAATGACGAAGATTCCACACGAACCCTGACGAGTAAAATCGTGATCACGGAAATTCTAATGAAACTTCTTACTTTCAAATCTCTGTTATGATTAGTTTTCATGTATCAACAGATAACACTTTGTTATTTGCATTATTTTACATATATGCATATTTCATGCGTGTGAATATGAAAATTAGAAGCTAGTATGAATTCTTAATTTCAACGCATCAAAGCTATTGTAACATGAAGACTAGTATAAAGTTGCATTGTTATTACACTGCATTTTGTCAGATAATTTTAATGTCAAAACTTTGGGTCTTTCATATTCTTCAGCTTTGTTTATCAAGAACTCTTCAGGGATCATAAACTCTTCATGGATTTACACAACTAAATTTATTGCAACATGAAATGTTACCCTAACAATTATGTACGTCGAGAGCTACATTCTAACATTGCATACCATACAAAACATCTATCAGAATCTCTTCATGGACAGTTACTTCATATTTAATTATCTCAACATGAAATGATAACCTAACCTAACAATTCTGTACATCAACAGCTACATTCCAACATTGCATACCATACAAAACATCTATTATAAACTCTTCATGAATTTATACAGTTAATTCATATTTATACTTCATACAAAACACCACAAAAATAAGTTCAATTTTTTTGAACCCTCATAAATCCACATTATTCCCAAAAATATGAGTACCAATTCTACATTCTCAAAAATAAAATTGCTAAAATTCTCAAAAGCCTAACGATGACTAGAATCGATACGAGTGTCCCATAAATGGTTATTTGCAAACACAGTCTCGATGAAAACAAAAGATCATCGAAGTAATTTGAAAATTCATCACACGCGTAGAGGACGTGCCAAATTTTCGCGAGCGATCGGAACGCGTGAAAAATAAAGAATGAACGATGGAGGGTGTGCTAATAGAGCGTGTTGAATTTCGGTTTCTACCGAACGCCTGGTATGCATAGATAATGTTGAAAAGTTGCGCAAGATTTTCCTGCCGATTACGATCAAGGTGAAAGTCTTCGAGTTCGCCGGAGCGAAACGTTATCAGCAGGCGAACCTCGTAAATTATAGGCAATGTCGTTGGAGAATGTCCTTTAACGACGAGCTTGAAACAATTTCTGGTCCGAGGATAATAAATCGATTTCCAACTAAGACACGTTTCCATCAAGTATGTTTACTGCGAAGTTTCTCTTACTTTGTTTCGTTTTTTTAACTCCCGATGACCTTATAGGTTATGCGCATATAATTAAATTCAGAGGAAGTTTCAGTTTGAATTTAATTAAATTCTGAAGGATTTTGTAATAAATATGATGGGTGTGACTTTTTTTTATTCTTTTCTTTTTGTGAAATTTTTGTAAAGGAGAGTGGGTTACATTTAGAGAATTAGATACTAGGGGGTTTTGAAGGGATGGTTAGGTTGGTAGGGGTATTTGCAAATTTCCTAATTGGGAAATTTATAAAGGACTGTTTCAAAATGTCAAAAATTTAGTATCTCGAGTGGACAAGTTTACAGATTTACAAAAGTCTACGTTTTCTTTAAGTGACTACATTTCTAAATTCCTAGACTCCTAAATCTCTAGATCCCTATATTCCTAGATTCCTAGATTCCTAGATTGCTAGACTCCTAAATCCCTAAATGTCTAAATTCCTAAATTTCTAGATTATTAAGTTTCTAAATCACTAAGTTTCAAAATTTATAAATCACTAAATCCCTAAATTATTAAATTCCAGAATTCCTAAATTACTAAATTACTAAATTACTAAGTTACATTCCTAATTTTTCAATTCTTCAATCTCCCAATCCCTAGATTCTCAAATTTTCAAATTCACACTTTCCAAATTCTGAAACTTAAAAATCTCCAACCCAAATTCTCCACCCTCTAAAACCCCATAAATCACTCTACAGTAAACCTAAAAAACCTCCTACCTTCCCCCACTGTACCCCCAATCTTTCACATCGATTGTTCATACTCGAAACCTATTCCAAAACAAATTGCCTTCCTTTCAGCTATCGAAACCAGTTAGAGTATATATCGTAAACGTCGTCCAGGAAAAAAATCCGATGTCCAATCTCCTCGAAATTGGTCATTTTGATCCCGGCGTCCGCGCTCGTTGATTACGTTAGCAATTACGGGTGAACCGGTGGTTAAATCGCAAACAGCATCGAGACTTTGGAGAAGAGGATTATGTCACTCGTTCAGAACGGAGCCTGCGAAGTCGACCTGGGTGAACGCCGAGGCTCCTTTCCTCGCAGGACTTCTCTTTGGCCCCGGGGTGAATCAGTCCTTTGTGCCTGGCTCTCTCAGGGTCAACCGCTTTCGGTGCAGTATATGCCTGCAACGTTTACACGTACACCAACGAACACGTCCGTTCGTCTGACCGTCGTCTACAGGGTGTCCCATAAGTCCTTGATTCCGTAACTAATGCTTCTGGTGGTTCCACAAACCAGGTGCCTCACGCGAATTCGAGCGTGTATTTCAAATTTTGAATACCTACAGAACAAGAACGAGAGAGAAGTCCCAAACGTGTCTGAAACTATCGAAAACGATACCGAACACGATTATCGTTGATTTCACGACCGACGTCAATGACCAAGTCGTCAACGAGTTATGGAGCTTCCAATCGATTCTACGTGTCAAAAATTATCGAAACGATACCAAAACACGGTTTTCTATCGACTCGACGTCGGAGGTTCCTATCGCCGCCAAAATCTATATAGCAAAGGGTGTCAAAATTTCAAGTGAAATGACACAAAATTGTGACCTGTAACATGGTACAATCGAACAAATGCAGAACTCCAAAAAAACAAACGTCCATCACGTTTGGGAAGTAGATTTATGGACCACATCAGGATGACTCATCTCAGAATCCTCAATTTTAAATTACAGTTAAGATGATTTTGTTAACGTGACTTCTGTAGAGATGAACCAGTGCGGAGCTTACTTTACGTTTCATCCTGTATGTATTTATCTTTCATCCAGAAGTAACTGCACATCGAACGCCAGGGAACCTAGTGTTAACCTATGATTTTTTCGGCAGATGCATCAGTCAGAGCTAGCTAATTACTGCAGTGTTACACAGATAGGAAACGTTGAAATGTTAGATATATTTTGTGTTTATTAATCCTTGATCATGCAAATTCTTGGCTTAAATTCCAGACTCAAACGTGCAAACATAATTTTGTTGTATCTGAACTGTGTGCGTCACGATATTCTAACTGAAAAATATCCACTTACTTCAAAATTACAAATGAAGTTGACAAATAAATGATAAACATGTTGAGAAATAAATGACAAAACATAAACTTTCCCATGTTATATGAGTGATGTTTAAAATTGTATATGGTCACTTCTTGTATGAAGAACTTGTGTACTTACCTTAATTAGGTAATACACATATCGTTTATTTATTTGTCAATTATATTTTTAATTAAGTTACACGCCGGTAAGTTTAACTACCATACGTGGAAGGCCCCGTGAAACAACCAATTTCTACTTAATCCACGACGCACTGTGTTAGGATTAAAGAAAACACGGAAGCACGTAATGAATGGGACTTCCGTTGACGCTTTCGGTAATATCGGTTACATGATTACTTTAATAACACGGACGTATTTACTTTTAAACTGACAAAAATTCTATTACCTACTGTAAAATATTGATGGATTATCTCTATTGTTTATATTTTTGAACGGGAACTTGTATTTTTATACCTCTTTATAGATGCAAAAATATAGAAATATTATTCAGGTTATCTGGTTTTAATGTTTCTATGTATTTGATTTCATAGCGTTATTAAGACAAATATTTTCTATAATTGTTATGAAGAGAAATATTTTCGATAATTGTTATCAAGCCAAATTACAGAGAATACAAGTAAAACGATGATACAGGAACTGAACTATGAAACAAAATTTGTCTTGTGTGCATCCACGTACCGAGTACCGTTACTAGGTACGCAATTTGCCAAGGTTAAGCAAACCTAAGCAATAAAAGGATTTTTACTGCCCTAGGACTCTAAGTCCCCGTTTCCATGTAGCTTCAAATGGCTGCCATAAAACAGTACATCTGGAATTCCCAAATTTACCATATGTCCCAAGTTCTGACTCATTGCAATAAAGTTAATCTCTCAAGTGAGCAAATATTCGAGACAAAGAAGGACCAGCATACCTTCGTAACTTAGTTTTACCTTCATAAATTTACCGACTATGTTTTATGCTTTCATAAATTATGTCTTCTGAATTATACGGAGTTTTCTAATGAACTATTTATAAAAAGTCCAATAAGGTCTACAGTGAAGATTCCTAGTAATTCTTCGTTAACCTATGGTACCGTCAACCATCTATTAATCTATGGTACCGTCAACAAAATGGCGCTGCAAAATTATTTCTGTTAGGTTATATTGAATATATTTTTGAAATTAAAATGATAGTTAATCCTACTGATTATTCTAACTTACAGAGTCTAATTCGATCAGATTCTAAGTAAAATTCGTTAACTAGATCACAGTGCTAAATATTTCAGCGATGTTCAGGCGGGAGATTTGAAACGGAACTCGAGCGAGGACCTTTCGCCAGAGGATGAGCAAAGCGTCTGGGGTCTTCTGCAGGATCTTTACGTAACGTTAGAGCAGAGAATGTAGCTGCGATTTAGTTCGCCAGCTAATTCTGTAGCACGTACAGATAATTTGTCTCTCTGCACATTCTACCTCTGTCTAAACACGTTAATTTATGATGTAATTTATTCTGATTAATGTTGCAAGGACACGTCGTAGTTATTCAACATTTTGAGCGATGAAACGAGAGTAGTCTTAAATTTTTTCAAATTCTGAAACTCGATGTGGAAGAAATTGTTAGGTTCATTATTTAAATACATATTAAATTTTAATTTCTTTATATTTTATTTAAATCTACGGCATCTAACAGACGTATATTTTATTAAGTAGAGGTCTTGAAATAATTTTAATGTGCCATGAATGAAAATAATGAATATTATGTATAATAAATAGTATTATATGTAATTGTTATATGTAACAAATAATGAATTAGATCAAATTAGAAAAAACAAACTAAAAATTAGATGAATAATGAAATAGATCATAGTTTAAATTAACAACGACATTTTTTTTAAAAAATGATGACATATTACGTTAAATGTAAATGAACTTATTAACTACCGAATATCTTTAGTGTCATGATTAATGGTTGTCGAAGTGCGAGACTTAATTTGTACGCCATTCACGGATTATCATAATGAAAGGGTTTAGAAGTAGAGAAACAGTGGATCGTTTGAGAGAATGGTTTTCTTCGCAGTCGCGGCTTATCCTGCTTCTTTTCTTGTCTCGGTTCTTTTTGTTGGCGCGACGTTTTAGCAAAATCGAAGAAAAAAAAACCTGGGAAGACCGTGACTCTTGTTGAAGGGTACTGGGGGATTCGCAGAAAACGAAACGATGACGAAGAGAGCATTAGAAGTGGCAGACAAAGCGGTCGTGTTAACTCGTTCAAGAATTTTAACTAATCAATCATCGCCGAGATATTTTTCGAAATTAATTTTCGCCATACTTCATTTATATTTTCCTCTGGAACCATATTTTTATTCCCACAAAACTTGATGTTAGTGTTTTTGCAGAAGGTGCTGACTCGTATAAGTTACTAGAAATTGATGTATTTTTTAGAAATTATTAGGAGTTGCTACATTTAGAAATTACTAAAAGTTGATACATTTAGAAATTACTAGAAATTGGGACATTTAGAAATGGCTAAAAATAGTTACATGTCTTAGAAATTACTAGAAATGTCTACATTTAGAACTAATTAAAAATTGTCACATTTCCTAGAAATTACTAAAAATTGCTACATTTCTTAAAAATTACTAGAAATTGCTACACTTAGAAATGATTAAAAATAGCTACATTTAGAAGTGATTAAAAATTGCCAGATATCTAAGAAATTACTAAAACTGCTACATTTAAAAATGACTAAAAATCTGTGCATTGAAAAGTTACTAAAAATAGTTACATCTGGTAGAAATGACTAGAAACTGTGTAAAAATGACTAAAATAAGGAAATTAAAAAAGATTTCGCAAGTGAAGCAATTCAACAGTTTATAGAATTTAATTTTAGCGAAAGCGTTGGACTAACAAGTTATACTAATTTTCTGAATTCGTTCACTATTCATTCAGTTTCTTTCTGCACAAGTATTTATACGCATTCGAAATCGATACGCCACGGTAACATTGCATAAGTATCAGAATTATTCATTTGATTATTACATAAAATCGAAGACTTCCGTATGACGATTGATGATTATACAAGATAAAAACAATAATTGACAGAAATTGAAAGTGAGCTTGTCCGATTGCTTTCGAATTTCCATATTGCGAGCCTGTACGAGTTTTACGAGAATAAATTAACTTGTAATTTGAAGGTATCAATTTGAGAACGTGATAATCGAGAGATCATTTATTATTTTTTAGTTAAATTACGGAAAATTATCGATGTATGATTTACTTTTATTTTATGGGACACTTTATCAAGTATTTTCAATATTTTTAAGATGTAATAAGAGCTCAGATAAAATGAATAGAATTTTTTCAAATTATGTTTAACTACTTCCACCGACATCTGCTTTTCTTGATTCATGGTCTCATACTGTTTTCACTAGAAAACCTTAACGTGATCTGTGTTTAACCCGCATTTAGATAATATGGCTTTCTAACCTATAATAACCCTAACCTCTACTTAGATCACTTCCTTTACAATGCACGAATCGATTAGACCTCTGAACACTTCAGCAATTGATTTTATATAAATATATTGATCAAAATCAATCGAAATTTCCTTCCTGCGTAGTTTCATCTAATTCAAATTTAGATAAGAATAAATTTTAAAAAATATTTTCAATGCTTTCTTATTAGTTATTATTATTTTTTTTGTATATATATTTAAAATTAATTAAATTCTCTTCTATAAAAATTTAAGTAAAAATATTTATTTTTCCTCTACTTTATTTTAATTTTACTTATAAAATAAACCAATATGTCGAATAAAATATTCTGAACTTTGAAGTATTCCTAATTTTAATATTTAAAAATAATTTTCAGTATTTTCTTATCACTTATTTTTTTCAAATGTATTTAAAAATGATGAAAACGTCCTTGCCTCGTAAAGTCCCAATTAAAAATGAAATTTCATCTGTCGTGCAGAAAATTGCATTCGCTAATGTATCACGCGCCAAATGGTTGCAGACGCAACGTCAATTTAGACCGATGACGTCAGTGGTGTGGCAATTTTGAATCTTCGCACGAGATGAGCGAGACGAACGTGAGAACCATGAGACATCCTGTCCACGTTCCTCGATCTTCCTGATATTCTTATCCGTTATGAACGACTTGGTCTCCTAGAACGAGTTTGCGATACTTGTTTCAATAATCTTCGCAGAATACCCGCATTCTTTTTAGACACTTTTCAGAAACCTTTTTTTATCTATACTCGAGGTACTGATTCTTCGTTAAGATACGGATATTCAATTATAATATTATGTAATCATTCACCGGTTTCCTTTCCTTGTGAAACCCCTCTTTTGAGGAATATCTGTGGGACTTTATATTTAGCTCTTTAATTTATTATTTTTGGATGATATTTGGGAATTTGGGGATTTAGGGATTTGAGGAGTTGAGAAATTTGGGGTTCTGAGAATTTGGGGATTTGAGGAGTTGGAAATTATAGGATTTGGGGATTTAAGGAGTTGGAAATTAAAGGATTTGAGGGGTTGGAGAGTTAGAAATTTAGGTATTTGAAAATTTGAGGTTGTTGGAAGTTTAGGGATTCGGGGATTTGTGGACCTGGAAATTTAGGAATTTGGGAACTTGAGAATTTGGGGATTTAGGGACTTGGAAGTTTAGGAATTTGAGAACGTGAGTAATTAGGGGTTTGAGGATTTAGATATTTGCAAATTTAGAGATCTGAAGATAAGGATTTGAGGGTTTCAGTATTTGAGAATTTAGAGATCTAAGGATTTGGAGATCTGAGGATTCAGAGATTTGGGAACTGAGGGATTTGACAAATTGGAACTGAGAGATTTGGAATTTGGAAATTTAAAGCTTGGGTCATTTTATAATTTGAAAACTTGAAAACTTGAGAACATAAATATTTAAGAACTTGAGAAATTGAGAACATAAATATTTAAGAACTTGAGAAATTGAGAACTTAAGAACTTGAGATCTTGAAAACTTGAAAACTTGAGAACTTGAGAATTAGAAAACTAGAAAACTACCAAAAACTTGAACCTCACGAATCAAAAGTTGAACGTTAATCCTTAAAAAATGTGTTTAATGTTACAGAATCGAGACGCATGAGAGTCGATACCGGGTGAACGTTATCAGGTGAGGGCGCAGCAGCTTCCGGCGAGGCGAAAGATGGCGGCCGACGGTATGGATAATCCGGCGTTCATCGGCGAGGATGATTCTACGAACGAGACGAAGCAAGATGACAATCAGCAACAGGTAACCTTGGACCAGGATCGCAAGTCGATGACGGAGAGCATCCCTGTAGAAAATGGCCACCAACGATCGTTTGTGTCGCAGCAACACGTGGATGCCGGAAGAACGAGTCCGGAACCGCATTATAGGACCGAGACGAAGATAGAATTACCCGAAAACAACGCGGATAGAACCGAAACAAAGATGAACGGTGTTCATGGAAACGGGAACAATAACGATGCGAGTTTTCTTA
This sequence comes from Megachile lagopoda, assembly GCA_036983795.1. Lineage (NCBI taxonomy): Eukaryota > Metazoa > Arthropoda > Insecta > Hymenoptera > Megachilidae > Megachile > Megachile lagopoda. Next base: position 5,073,029 of record CM072794.1, read on the forward strand.
ATAGCAGTGCAACTAGTGTGCAGAGTAATGGTGAGTTTATTTAATTAATTCTATAATTTATAATTTGTAATTCATAATTTATATGCTTTGATGTCTGGTTACTGATGATGACATTGGAAGAATGATTGCTCTGATTGTTGAAAGAAGTTTGGTTGGTTTGTTTGATTTATATGATTATGAGAATGTGTGTATTTGGGTGTTTGACTGCAACAAATTGCCTTTGAAACAATTTGATTTTTAAAGAATTTGAAATAATTCGGTTTTGAAATGGTTTGACATAGTTTGACAAGATTTAATTACATAATAGTATTGCAAAATGGCACTTGTGATATGTCAATTTAAAGCTTAGAGTAAAGTCACAGCCATAGTGGTTTGCCACTATTCGTAATACAAAATGACTGACTGTTAGTTGCAACATAATGACGACTACTTTTGTTACATAAAAGAGTGTGATACAGTTTGATGACATAAAAGTGTTACAAAATGGCACTTATGATACATCAATTTTAAGCTTGAGACTCAAGGAAAGTGGCCACATATATATCTTAGCAAAATTATTCATATAAAATGGCCGACTGTCGATGGCAACCTAACACTGACTAATTTTTGAGACAGAAAAGTTCGATATAACTTGATGACACAAAACTTTCACAAAATGGCGCTTATGATACATCGATTTAAACCTTGAAGTGTTCTATATCTCACTACATAAACATTTCATACATATAGTATTCTTAATACAAAATAATCGATCAACAATTGCAACAAGTAATATCTAAATTTTAACATAGTTTAATATTTATGAAATTCACTCTTATTTTCAACTGCAAGAAACTGATAAACTTCAAAGCATCGAAAAAGTGTTTGATTTTCGTCGTCTTTTTCTTCAATATTAAAAACGTCCCGGTATTATTCATTACATGTAAATATACCGAACGAGTTTGCACGATCGTGATTATGTTTTACGAAGCGGATTGCACGCGACCGTTTGATCGCGCAAAGAAGAAAAATGCAACAGGCGGCTACGCGTTGCTTTTTTGTCGCGAAGAATTTTCTCTCCATTCGTCGGTGAAAGACTGTGGTCTACGCTTACGTAAACCACACCTTTTTTCGTTCTTTTACTCGTGAGCAGGGTTTCTGAAATGAGTTGCAAAATTGAAAAAGGAACTTGGTGTACGGGTGTTGTTCAACTGGATTTCTATCTTTGGTCCTCGTTACCGATTACCATAGATTTGCAATTCTGCATTTAATCTTGAATTGGTTTGTCAAGTTTAATTAGTGACTGAGGAAAGGTTTATTATGATTGTGATATGAGTATGCTGCATATAAGTTATGTAAAATTTTAGGTTTGATGTAACAGGTTTGAGGAAAATTAGTTAATTTTTAGAGATTATGGGCTGATTTTTAGATGATCAATTGTTAGTATATTAATTCCTTTTTTAATGTTTCAAATACCTACATTTCCACATTTCTAAGCCAACTTTTGTGTTTTCTAGCTCTCAGATTCCCAAATTTGCAAACCCCCAAATTTCTAGAATTGCAAATCCATAAAGTGGGTACTTTAATTCCCAAATTCCTAAATTTCCAAATTGCTACATCCCCAAATACCTAAATTTCCACATTGCTACATCCCCAAATACCTAAATTTCCAAATTGCTACATCCCCAAATACCTATTTTCAAATTTCTATATTTCCTAACCCTCAGATTCCCCAATTTCCAAACCCCTAAGATTAAAAATTCCCAAATACCTAAATTTCCAAATCCATAAATTAGATTGCTAAATTTCCAAATTTCCAAACTGCCAAATTCCATCCTAAATTAATACTACCTTTGTCAAACATATATCAAAATATTTTTCAGCCTACCATCACACTAAATTTTCCTCAATATTAAATATTTCAAGGCAAAATAATCTTAAATTTATCAAACATCATAATATTTTTCAACCTAGTATCGTACTAAATATTAAATATTTGGAAGTAATGTTAAACTTTTGAAACATGTATTAAAAATGTTAAAGGACCGTCCATACAGATAGTCCGCGCGTTTCACCGACCTCGAACGACTTTTTCTTGGCAAGTTCCAATGGTGGTGATGATGGTGGTGGTAGTAATTAACGATCGAAAGTTCGGCTCGTCTCGATCATATCTGGTAAAATCGTGCGATCGACGCAGATTTCAGCAACCCGTATTATTTCTCCCTGGTCTACCTTGCTTTCGAATTCTACGCACGTTCGAACATATTTCTTTCGTTCGAAACAACATAGAACTTTTATTATTCGATCTTTTATGGGGACGCAATCGTTTGTAGAACCTGCATTCTTTGTTTCAGAAGTATTCGAGAAAAAAGTATTACATCGTGAATAGTAGGAGAGAGATTTTAAAAATGGTAAAAGTGTTAATATGTTTAATTGTGCTAGTTTTGTTCATAATTATTTTCGTAAATGATTAAAGTTTCTTTGTCTATTTATTCAGTTGTTCGTTATTATTTTTTCTATTATTCGTTGGTTATTATTTATTTATTCATTGGTTGCTATTAATTTATTTATATATTTTATTTATGTCGTTTTAGAAATTTAGGACGTTAAAAAAATAGAACTACACATTTTTTTATAGAAATAAAAATAAAATAAATCAATTCAAGTTCAGTAAAAATAAAAATAAAATAAATCAATTCAAGTTTCATAAAAATAAATATAAAATAAATAAATTAAAATTCAGTAAAAATAAAAATAAAATAAATCAATTCAATCTCAATAAAATTGATCCATTCAATGTAAATAAAAATTGAATTGATTGAATCGTGTAAAAATGCAAAATATAATTGTAGACTTATCTTTCACTTAAGAACAAACGTTTAAATTATTTTTCATAAATGGAGACATTGTACTCTATAAATTGCAGCTACAGCATTATAACATTCGTTCATTAGAGCATTAAATTACTCGCTCGTTTGTTTGTTCTTTTCGTTTACAATTAGTATCGTTAACGGTACGTAACAATTAAATTTCACGCATGTAATATAATGCAAAATTTCTATAACAGATAACTATACATATAACCGCGAATATTACTCAATAACAGTACATCGACTTTTGAACTATCCACATGTGAACACGCAATTAACTAACTTCTTCTCCTATTAACATCGATTTTACGGCACGCGAGGTTCCGCCCCGTAAATAAATACTTTGCCACGATACTATAATTTCCACACCTGAAAATTACGTAAACACGCACTTAACAGAACTTTGGTCGAACTACAGTGCGTTGGAAATTTTTATTTATTGCATTTCACAAAAAAAGGGAGAGTAAATTGTATAATTTATCTTTGTTGTCGATTAATCTATATTTATATTATTTATCTTTGTATTTATGTAATTTATCTAATTTCCGATGCAGGGACAATTGACTTTTAAACGTTAAGTGGGTCAAAATTGACCCAGAAACGTGTACATCTGTCAGTGTTTATTTATCTTTAGATAATACTACTTTTATGTACATAAAAGAATAAACAAATATACGCGTGATTGTTAAGTGGTCAATGGGGTTAAATCTGACTCTATCAAAGAATCGTATCTTAATTCTAAATATATATTTTATCTGCCGAAGATTAGATAATGTAGTGTGAGGAACTATATATACAGAATTATGTAATATGGTACTTACATATGGATCACGTTAACAAATGTTAATAAATAAAAATGATAAAATGCTACTGATGCATCAGAAATCACTAGAAAATACGTGGTGTGTAATCATGAGTCATTGTGGTTGATGAACAAAGAAAATTAATTGCTGTTGAATTAGGTATTAATTAATCATTGATTAACTCTGAAGTTGATTTCTAATTCACTCGTAATTAAGTACTGATTAACTACTGATTGGTGATTGATTAAGTGTTACATCACTACTGACTTAATTAATAAATTAAGTTTGTGTTAACAAATTAATTGTCACATGAAATTGTATTGATAAATTAATTGACCGAGCAAGTTATACCAACAAAATAATTGAGAGATTAAATTTGTATTAACAAAATGATTGACCAATTCATCTTGTATTAACAAAATAATTGACTAATCAAGTTTGTACTGACATAATAATTGCCCAATTAAACTTGTGCTAACAAAATAATTGACTTATTAATCTTGTACTAATAAAATAATTGACCAATCAATCTTGTACTAACAAAATAATTGATCCGTTAATCTAGTATTAACAAAATAATTGCCAAATTAAACTTGTATTAACAAAATAACTAACAAATCAAATTTGTACTAACAAAATAATTGGCCAATTAAACTTGTACTAACAAAATAATTGACCAATCAAATTTGTACTAACAAAATAATTGACCAATCAAATTTGTACTAACAAAATAATTGACCAATCAAATTTGTACTAACAAAATAATTGACAAATTTAATTTTTTCACACACACTCGAACTCTTTCATAAGTAACCCATTTGAAGGCCACAAACAAGTAACTTCCATTCACTAAAATTGCTAGAGCAAATACTTGATAACGTTATCAAATAAATAAGAATTCTCTTGTATGATTATTACAGATACCGGAAAAAAGGAGCAAATTGAGGCAGTAAATTTGGAACTAGTCTCAATGAGGCCCTACGCAGGCAATAATCTTCAAACAAAGGGTCAAGAAGCTTGCGAAGTTCCAGCTGACCCCTACGAAGAATATTTCGTTCCAGTGAATGAACATCGAAAGTACATCAGGTAAAGAACACCTAAACATGTCTATTCTATTTTTATACTTCGTGTATGTTCGACTACTTTCTTGGCTGTTCGATATTGTATCACGTTGAACGAGGCCGGAAGAGGTAAAGTTAGGACATCAGAGAAACAAACTGTTCGTGCTGACTTTTAAAGGTGGTTTTATAATGTGGTGTTAGACAAAATTTAGTGGTAAAAATTGAAATTTTGGGGGTTTCAAATTTGGGGGCTTGGGAATTTGGAAATAGAGAAATTTGGGGTTTTGGAAATTTGGGAGTAGAGAAATTTGGGTTTTGGAAATTTGGAAATTTTGGAATTTGGGACTTTGGGAATTTGGAAATAGAGAAATTTGGGGTTTTGGAAATTTGGAAATATTGGAATTTGGGACTTTGGGAATTTGGGTGTAGAGAAATTTGGGGTTTTGGAAATTTGGAAATTTTTAAATTTGGGTGTAGAGAAATTTGGGGTTTTGGAAATTTGGAAATATTGGAATTTGGACTTTGGGAATTTGGGGTTTTGGAAATTTGGAAATTTAGGAATTTGGGAGCGTAGAAATTTAGAAATAGAGAAATTTGGGATTTTGGAAATTTGGAAATCTAGGAATTTGGAAGTGTGGAAATTTGGAAATCTAGGAATCTGGGAGCGTGGAAATTTGGGATTTTGTGAATTTTCAAATTTGGTGTTTTGGAAATTTGGGAATGTGAAATTTAGAAAACCAAAAATTGATAAAATTAAGAATCCATTAAATTAAATTTTAACACCGTACCAAATTGATTTCGTCAAAATGAAAATAGAAGATATTTTGTATCATCATCAGATTCATGAATTATTCAAATAATTTCGTTCCCGTAGACGAAAATGATGAACCGTTCTGTTGATTTCACTAAACTGGACACTGCTTCGTAAATTCGCAATCTCGTTCCATTAATTTCAATATTTACTCGATTTATTTACCATTCTCTGTTTCTTTGCTTCGAACTTTGCAAATGCTAATATATTCCTAGATCCTTCACATTTTTGCAATATGGAAATTTTATGGTAAAACGGCTGATTCCTTTTCTTATAACAATTCCTGCATTCTGACAGTAAATAATTATACTTCTTTTAAATCTCCCGCCATTTTGAAACATTCTTTACAAGAATTCTATTCAATCATTTCCTCGTTTTTAATTTATTTGATAATAATACAAATGTTAACAAAATTTATACTATTATTGTTTTTAGAAATCTTTATATTTGATGATCTACTTTATTTATTATTTAAGGTTTATGAAAATTTGTATTGAAATCATAATTGCTGTAATTAATATTGTTCAATTTCAAGGCAATTTTGATATGATAAACCATGATAAATAATATTATGTTCAGTAATAAATAATATCAAATTTTGAAATTATCAAAAGTGTTAAAACCATCTATCAGCAATACGTACTTGTTACACATTTATTGTCTTTACCTATCATATTTAAAAATTGCAACATTTTTCTCATAATGTTTCAAATGTTTAAATTAATGTAAAATTAAGCAATGCTTTCTGTATCTTCCGCAGTATCAAAACTTGTTAAAGTAAAATTAATGAATGCGAGGAGCGTAAATAAAATCATATCAAGATGGCGTCGAAACGAACGCGTGTCAATCAGATGATGTCTCCTGTTAATATGGAACGAGCACGGCCGAGAAACTTGATATTGGACAGTTCGTATCGAATTGAAAAACGATCCAGATCGCGTCGATCGTGTACAGACGTGGGAAATGCAAATGTATGAACAAAAAGAAAAAAAAATTGCGGATACTGGCGGAACGAACGAAGGTCCTCGGATATTGCGGGTTACATTCACCGTTGGAAGAACTTGCGAAACGAATGTGTCACAATATTTCATAGGAAAATACGGGAATGACCGTCTATTGCAAAAATGATCGTCCTTCGTCGAGCTGTTTTAATAAACAATGCTATATATTTCGAGATTCTCTTTAATACGTATACTATTTTCGACACTTTGACTGCCACGTAAGTGAACGACGTTTAAATCGAAGGTTACTAATTTCTTCAATTACCTAATCGAAAATTAAATTTAATTAACTATAATGTACTATGATCTTTTGCAATTATAATAAATTTAATATTGTAAAAAGTGAGATTCGTAAAAATAAAAATACTAGTTAAAATGTTGATAGTATGGCAGTCAGTGTGTTTTAGTTTGCAAGAGCTGAATAGTGTCGTAGCTCACTTTCTCGCTTGCTTCTCGTTCGATAGTAGACATCGAGGTGTGATAGAGGTATTTCGAGAATTGAAATATATAGAAAATAGTCTGAGACCTTCGCTAGGAGCAAACCTATAAAAATCCCTAGACATTCTCTCAATAATCTCCAATGTACATATGTACATAATAAAATTACAAAAAATTGTATCATTTCCAACATTTTGCAAAACTTCTCATCCCCCCTAAAAATCCCGCCAAAAAGAGGGAATCCCTGTCGCAATTCCCAGAGACAAAAATTCCGCCAAAAGCTAGGGAATATAGTTGAGCAATCTGCTCCGCGCGAAGGGCGTTCGATAGAGTGGAATTAGAGCCAGCTTGATCGACGCAGATACACAAAGATCACACACAAAACACGTACACAGGCCAGCTGAGTAGAAAGTTAGACGGTGTTTTTTGTTGTCACGATACCTAGCAGGGGTCCCGAGGCCGAGGTTGAAACAACCGTGGCTGGAGTACGTTTTGATTTGGGCCCCGGCGTTGGCCGCGAGGGACTCAGCCTGAGAGACCCTGCTGCCGGACTGGTCGACTATTCCCACTGGCTGACAGCCCTCAGGTACTTCAAGGATGCTTACGAGGATGAGGAACAAGGGAGACGCTGCTGAGATGCAATGAAAATGGTGGATGCGCACGATCGCGAACTAACCCCGCTTACACCCTGCTACTCCGATCTCCCACCATTGATTCTCTCGACATTGTCGGATGCTCCACGCTAATTTCGTTCTCACTGAAATATGTCATACACTGACCTATAAGAAACACATACAACTCATAAACCTTTGAACAAGTTTGAGAGATGTTCACCGTTTCTGTAATTACACTCATAGTTTCAGTATTCAACCTTCCTAAAAAAGAGAAGAACCAGTAGTTACTCTCGCAAGTGATCTAAAAAGAGACTCGAAACTTCGTTTTCTACGTTTTTGTGTGGTATGATCACATCGGGTTTGATCGCGTAAACGACATATTTCGATGAGAACAAAGTGAACGAGCATTCGTTTGTCTGATTCCTTCCCAATGATGGAATGCAAGCAATTCACTGATCCTAGCGATTGCACCGTGACGACATGTGCTCGTAGAGAAGGCTAGTCCAGCTGGAAGAGTTTATGTTTGATTTTTTTTCTTGCAAAATGAAGATACCGCAGGGTATCCTCAGAACGCTTGAAGGTTCGCACAATCCCGTAGTCGCTATATCAGCATCACTAGTCACCGAATCATCGACATCTTAACACCTGTGTATAAAAGAAACAACACTAGCTACGAGGCAGACTCCCTACACACGGACACAATCACATTCTTCATGGAACACACGGTTCCTTTCGTTCACGTCCAGAACAGACTTGAACTAAACGTTTCGAACGAGAGCAGGGTAGAATAAGCGACACATCGTGAAGCTGAACGAAATAATTAGACGTGTTAATTGAGAGATAGAACATTGGTGTCTGTTCGTCTAGGGAAGCTTCTAATACCATGGTCGCTGAAGAAGGACAAGCACAGTGCTGTACAAATTACGCTTAATATGGGGTCTAGGATGAGGGTGAACCGATGTGAACGATGATGATCGTTCTTAATCCTCGGTGACATTGTGTTTCAGGGGCGAGAAGCTGTATGTCACGAAGGACAAGCGATCTAGGAGCTCGTACTGGAGACGGATGGCCTGCTGGGGATGTGGATTGCTGGTCCTACTAGTCGCCATCATCCTTGCCACTTTGGCAGCAAGTAAGGATTCTATACTTATTCTGGTTGAAGAGGTAACTGTAGCAAATACCACTTCACACTCCCAAAGTGTGTCCACTCCTGAAGTTCTTAAAGTCCAAAAGTACCAAAGTCCTTTACATAAGTCCCTTACTCCTGAAGTCCACATCTCCCAATGTTTCTAACTCCCCTAGAGTCTAACACTCTCAAAGCCCAAAACTCTCAAACTTTCAAACTCTCGAAGTCCAAAACTCCCAAAGTCCCTAACTCCCAGAGTCTAACACTCTCGAAGTCCCAAACTCCCAAAGTACATAACTCCCAAAGTCTAACACTCTAGAAGTCCCAAACTCCCAAAGTCCAAAACTCCCAAAGTCCCATACTTCCAAAGTTTCTAACTCCCAGGATCCAACACTCCCAAAGTCCTAAACTTCCAACGTCCCTAACTTGTAAAGTTCCTAACTCTCAAGATCCAAAACTCCCAAAGTTCGTAACCTGCAAACTCCCTAAATCCCAGAACCCAAAACTCCCAAGATCCCTAACTACCAGAGTCCAAAACCCCCAAAATCCCAAACTCGCAATCCTCCAATCACCCACACCCTCAAACTACCGCTCCAAGTCAAACAAACGTGACTCCAATGACTCCTTCTGTTGCAGCCGGGGTGATTTTGACCCAAGAAGCGTCAGAGCCGCTAGAGAATCTGGAGCAGACGAAATCCCGGCAGTTCGGCGACGTACGAACGGCAGGAAGTCAAGAGTACGTGAAGGACCCACCCTCGAGTCCTCCGCCCGCCACATCGAGTTTCCCTCCTTGGCCGACAACCGATGAAACTATGTACAACTTCTTCGTTCCGAACGCGTTGGATGGAGTGTTGATGTTGGACGAGTTCCCCTGGGACCCCGAGTTAAGGAGTAACACGTCGAGAGTGTACAGAGAGGTCAGCATGGAGCTGGAGAAGCACCTTAGGGACATGTTGCAACCTGCGAGCAATGAGACGATGATTAAGGTGTACCGTATAATGGAGGACGGCGAGGTGGGATTTAGAATAAATTACCCGCCACGTTCCATGCCCAGGGAGACGCAGCAGGCGTTCGAGGACACGTTGCAGAAGACTGGCAACATGCTTGGTCAGTATCACCTGAGCAGACTCGAAGTGAAGAACCTTTGGGACGAATGTCAGACGGGGCGGATGGAATGTGCCGAAAATTGTAGATACAATTACACTTCTGGCACGTTCGTTTGTTATTGTGGACCTGGGAAGATGTTGGACGCTAATGGGAAGAACTGCATCGACGAGAATGATCTGAGCAACGTCGAAATGGAGGATGAAACTCCGGAGGTTCATACGGAGGTGGTGCAAGATGTGGTTCAGCCCAGAAGTAGAGGACACGCTGCGCACGAACCTTGGCCAGACTGGGATCACCTGGATCACAATACTGAGAAGATACACTACGACAGTGCGCATCCACATGCAGATGATGGCTTTTCGGAACCAAAATCCACACACGTGGATCACAATCATGGGGTCGGAGATGAGTCTGATCCGGTTCACTGGATGCACGATCATTCGAATCATTATACCGTTGAACCAAAGGCGGAACCTACGGCTGAACCAGAACACTCTGTTGGGGAACAGCCGTCTGGTGAACCGGAACCTCCTGCTGGGGCAGAACCTTCCAGTGAACCGAAACCTGTAGCCGAACCGGAACCTGCTGCGGAGCCTGCCAGTGAACCAGAACCTTCGGCTGAACCAGAACCTGTTGGAGTAGAACACTCTAGCGAACCAGAACCTTCGGCTGAACCAGAACCTGTTGGAGTAGAACACTCTAGTGAACCAGAACCCTCTGCTGAACCAGAACCATCTGTTGGAGTAGAACACTCTAGTGAACCAGAACCTTCTGCTGAACCAGAACCTTCTGCTGAACCAGAACCATCTGTTGGGGCAGAACACTCTAGTGAACCAGAACCTTCTGTTGAACCAGAACCACCTGTTGGAGTAGAACACTCCAATGAACCAGAACCACCTGTTGGAGTAGAACATTCCAGTGAACCAGAACCCTCCGCTGAACCAGAACCCTCTAGTGAACCAAAACCTTCTGCTGAGCCGGAACCTGCTGGAATAGAGCCCTCTAATGAGGCAAAACCTTCTATTGAATCAGAACCCTCTGCTGAACCAGGGCCTTCTATGGAACCAGAGCCTTCTGTTGAGCCCTCAGCTCAGCCAGAGCCTTCTGTTGGAATGGAACACTCTAACGAGCCTAAGTCAGAACCTCCCACTGAACCAGAACCCTCTGCAGAACCAGAACCTTCTGCGGAGTCTTCTGTTGGAGTAGAATCCTCTAACAGGCCTCCTGTTGGAGTAGAGTCATCTAATGAACCAAAATCAGAACCATCTGCAGAATCAGAACCTTCTGCTGAACCAGAACCCTCTGCTACGCCAGAGTCTCCTATTGAACCAGAACCCGCTGCGGAACCAGAACCCTCCGTAGAACCAGAACCCGCTGCGGAACCTGAACCCGCTGCTGCACCAGAACCCGCTGCTGCACCAGAACCCTCTGCAGAACCTGAACCTTCAGCTGAACCCTCTGCAGAACCAGAATCCGTTGAACCCTCAACCGAACCAAAGCCTTCTACTGAAGCAGAGTCTTCCATTGAACCAAAGCATTCTACTGAAGCAACTCCCTCTCCAGAACCCGAACCTTCTGTTGAACCAGAAGTTTCCGCAGAACCAGGACCCATAACTGATCCACATTCATCCGTAGAACCTAAAACGAGCACTGAGTCAGTTGCTGAGCCTGAACCTACAAGTGAACCAGAACCACCCTCCAGTGAACCCAAGTCCACTGCACAACCTATTGAAGAGGAACCATTAGCTGAGCCAAAAGCTTCAGACGAAAAGGAATCTTCAATTGAACCGATACCGGCTGCAGAACCCAAACCAGAACCAGAACCCAAACCTGAGACTGAACCTGTCGCTGAACCTACACCTTCGAATGAGTTGGGATCCTCGACAAAATCAACAGTGACTGATTCTGAAATAGAACGACTTCCTAGTACTACTATCAAACCTGAGGCTCCAGGTGAGGTAGAGTCCTCTACTGAACAGGTATCAATGGTACCTCCTGTAGAATCTGGACCTTCCACTGACGCAAAGCCTCAAAATGAAGTGGTACACGATGTGGAGCACTCTACCGAGCCGCAGGATACTGTGGAGTCCAAAACAACTGAACAGATGCCTTCAGCAGACTCTTCTGCTGAGTCTATGACCACGAACAAGATTGAATCAGCTACAGAATTACCTGCCACAGAATCACCTGATTTGATGAAGGCACCTGAGTCCTCGACTGTGAGGTCTGAATCTGACAGCACGAATACGCTTATACCTAATGTCCCAAGCATGGAAGCAGACTCCACAACACCAATGATGTCCGTAGAAACAACACTGCCAAATATTGAAAAACCTGTAGATGAAGTGGCAAACAACGAAGCACCCTTGTCCGTGATTCCTCTGATAAAAGAAGAGGAGGATACCATGTCAGACCACTCGAAGACAACTGTTGTACCTCCAGCAGAGACAACGATGATGAACAACGAAGAGCAAATGATGACAACCGGCTCCGTAGAACCCGGTAAAGAAACGCCGAAACCTGAACAGGTCACTGAGGCTAACATACTAAGAGATGAAGAGTATACAACGATCAGTGTGAACAACGAAGAGAATATGAGTCCTTCGCCAGAATCAAACTCAGTAGCTTCATCCAGTAGCCAACCTGTTATGTCCGAGGAAGCAACCACAAGTTCTCAAACAGCTTCTGATACCATGTTAGAAAATACAACCGAGATTAATTTACCAGAAGCTGGTAACACAGAAACGTACAACGAGGCTATGTCGCGAGATTTAGGTCAGGTGTTACCTGAAATGAACGAAACGAACGTCATCGATCACATGCCGACGACACTCTTCCCTAATTTGCCAAAGAACTTCAGCCACAACATCGAGCCGCTGATTGAGCCCATTAAGAACGACACAGAGGAGGAACACATCATGGTCATACCGGTAGAACATGGAACCGAGGTCCAGGATCCACATTCCATCATTCCTGAACTGATTCCGGAAAGCATTCAGCCTACCAACTCATCCGCGTGGTTACCTGAAAGTACCACCGCGGAGAATAAGGTTCAATCCTCTACGGAGAAGATCGACGCAGTTCTCAACCACTCCACGATCCACCCTGAAGAGAATATCGTGTCCGGTGATCCAGGCTACGCTGTGCGTTACGAGGAAAACTTGGACCACTCGACCAACCACCCTTTGCACCCCGCAATATTCCCCGAGAACACGGTGGAACACGTTATTGAGAAGTCCGAAGTAGCCTATGATAAACATGTCGATGACATGTCCCCATTCCTGCCGGACGTCCAGAGGGAGAAGGAGGTGAAGAAGGCTCCCAGGCTGGACAAAGACGAGCAGGATGTTCCTAACCCCTTCGAAGGACACGTTGAAGACGTGGTCACTTACAAGCCCTTGATAGAACCGGAGGAAAAAACGAACGAGACTGAACCAAAGGACTCTTTGAACGATGTTCATCCGGAAATACACTTTATCCAAACACAGCCGGAGGATGTGGACAAGGTGAAGGATGTGGGAAATGAAGTGGGTCGTGGATTCAAAGGGGACGCTTTGAATGTCCTCGAAATGAACGATACGGAGTCGGGAATACAAAATGGGCTGCATGCGTATGACATTAAACCAGAAGACGACCAAACGATGAAGAGTGAGGGAAGGACTGTCTTCGAAGAGGACGAGGAAGCGTTGAAGGTAGTACCACTAGAGGAGGAGATGAAGGATAAAGACAGGACGGTGAAGTACACTGTGGAGAAGGATAATTCTGAAGTAACAGAGTCCACTAGCAAGATCACAGAAGCTGAAGAAGCTCCTATGAACGTAACTACTTCTGAGAAGCCTGAAGAAAACGCTGTGGAGGATCAGTACAACGACATAAATGACGACACTCTGCCCAAGGCGTACCAACCTGACGATTCCAAGCTTCACAAGAAGCTCAAAGACGAGTCCAATAAACTGAACATTCTGGATGCTGCACAAGACGAAGAGAACTTGTCGAAAACCTACGTGGATGATAAAACAAAGGCGATGAACGACAGCGAAGTGACCACATCTGCAAGTGTCACGGATAAACATATTGAGGACGCCAGACTGACCACGGAGATCCCAGAAATGCCCATAGAGATACAACAAGACATGTCTACGACGGAGAAGATCGAAAGCACTACCGTTGCCGAAGACAGTCGAAAGGAGAACGAATCGGACCATCACGTGAGCACCGAGATCACAACAACGGTGCCAACTACTCAGACTCTTTCGATGGAAACTAAGACCACTGCTCAGGTACCGATACTCCCTGAAGAGCTGCGGACCACCGAGAGCGATTCGCCTTTGACCACTTCGTCCATGAGACCCGAGACGAACATGACCATAGATGAAGAAAACTCTGTAAACCAAACTGATGTGGAACATGCTGAAGTTCAAAATAATCAAACGGAGGCAAGCTCTGTGCAACATATAGACAGTGGTATCAATGATACGGGGAAAATGAACACGAGCGAGGAGAATTTGACCACACCATCGACAATGAACCTTGAAGAGAACATGAAGAACGAGAATGTTGCGGAAAACGCAATGTCTGAGGCTGCTACCACGGTTATGACACAAAGACAAGGCTTCGACGGCTTCAGCACCACCGAGGATGTTAGGCCAGTCACCGAAATACTTGAAGATGACACTCAACCTATGAGCTTCGATTTCAGGACGCACCTGATCACCACGACACCCAGGGTTCTGCTAACTGACCTGGATGTGGGGGATCTGTCTGAAGAGGATTTAAGAGTGATCCCGTTGGAGAAAACGTTGGACCTGAAGAAGAAGTCGACGGACAAGAAGGTCGTCGATAAGTACAAGTACAAGAAGGAGAAGGAGCTCAATCTTGAAGAGCACGAGGGCGAAAATGTGCTGACAGAAGTGCCAGACCCAGCCATTGTGTTCTCCACAGAGATGCCACAGCAAGACGTACCCGAAGTTAATCCGAAAGTGGAAGAAGATTCCATACCAAAGCTGAAGATCACGGAAACCACGTTCAATCGAACAGACGCTGAACAGAACAAAGGTAGCACCAAGAGGTATCCCAGTTTCATACCGGTTTCAGAAGAGATCATAGAGCCAGAACCCGTCACGGAACCCTTCGGAGTCATCCGAAATTTCTATTTCCACCGACAAAATGACTTCACGACAGAGAACCCGGCAATGGTCAGTGAACCCAGCGAAGGACATACAGCGATGGAACCAGGTAAAATCAGTGTAGATAACGTAACAGAGGATCAAACTACAACCGAATCGTCAGACTCGTTCGGTCAAGGTATGAATCGAATGATGAAGGATGAACCTGTGGATGCACTCTCGTCGCAGACTAGACCGGTTGAAAGCACGAGTCACATCGACGTGTCTTTTCTGAATATTCCTCAGAATGTCGTTTTCTCAAAGTGCACAGCTGGCCAATTCCAGTGCATCAATGGAACCTCCAGGGACGGTGCTTATTGCGTACCTTTGTCGGCTAAGTGTGATTCTGAGAACGATTGTTCCGATGGTTCAGATGAACTGAATTGCAAGGAGGAAGGATGTCCTGAAAATTTCCAGTGCAACAGTGGTCAGTGTCTGAAACGGGATTTGGTGTGCAACAGGATCGTCGATTGCGATGATGGCAGTGATGAAAAGAATTGTGAAGAATGGAAATGCCAGTTCGATGAGTTCAGATGTCCTAGTGGTGAGTTGGGATCTTAGTTCGTAAAACCAGATCTACTCCTGGCCGGATGGGTCAAACCATAAAAGTCTTAGGAAACAGTTACAAAAAAGAAGTTATTGATAGAATAATTAGATGCGAATGGGAATAGTAATTGTCTAACGAAAGAAGTGAAAGGAAAAACTGGCATGCATTAGCATGACCAACGGGCACATGTTTAATATTAATACATTTTGCAATCAGTCAAGCAATGAACGCTCTGATACTGTCGTAAATGATGGTTCTTAGAAACACCTCTGTTATTAATATCACTAGCTATCATTAGAGAAAATTACTCGTAATGATTACATGGTCGACGTTGAAATATTGCTAAAAGCCTTAAAGTAAGTTCGAAAAGAAATCTTGAATAACTTAAGACTTTTTAGATGCCTCAGAATAGATCTTGAATAACTAGATGAAGTTTAAGAATCTTTTCTCAACACGATTAAGATCAGTTCTTATCATACATTGTATCCAGGTATCATTTATAAATGATATTAACTACGCCATTTTGTAACTTTTGCACTTCTCTAAAATTACGATACAAAGTTGAGAGTCAAAAAAGTAGACTGAGGTTTACATCCAGCAATTGCCTATGATAAAAATTGCTACAGGGTACTGTATCCTGTAAATGATGTGATGATCCATCTTGTAAATGGTGGAATAGCCACCCTTAAAGCTTACTGTAATAACAAGACTAAAGTTTAGAGTCTAAACGAACAAAAACTCAGTTTTAGGAACTACAATAATAACTGTATCATACAAAATTTTCATTTCAGGAAGGTGCATCCCAGGTATCTGGCAGTGCAATGGCCGGCCGGACTGCGAGGACCACCGAGACGAGTACAACTGCGCCGAAAGTTGTGGAAACAACGAGTATCTTTGTCCAACGGAGAAATGGTGCATACCACTGACATGGCACTGCAACGGAATCAACGAATGCACCAACGGGGAAGACGAAAAACTCTGCGACTGTGGCATCGATCAATTCAAGTGCCAAGCCGGAGGATGCATCCCAGAGCATCTGGTCTGCGACGGTATAGAACACTGCCCTGATCAATCTGACGAATGGAGCTGTCTATCGATGAACCTAAGCACGGAGAAGAACATAACGGACGCGCAAAAAGAAAACGACGAAACCAATGGCACCCAGGAATTAACGGACAGGACCTCGTTGCTGAAAATCAGGTCAGGAACCATTGATTTCAGTTAGAACTTCCAGCAGTTCTACTTTTGGCTCGGCCTTCGAATTAGTTGTTCAAGTTCTAACATCCCTTGTCTCCATGTTGCAGACAATTTAATGGAGAGCACCGCCTGGTTTGTTCTGACGGATGGAGCGAGGAGTTCAGCGACTCCTACTGCCAGGCTTTAGGATTCTCAGGCTCCGAGACAACGGACCTACAAACGTGGGACAAGAGTCAGAAGATCCTGAGGCTGAAGGCGAACCCGAACCATCGTGTGCCTCTGGTCGCGAATCTGGAACAAGTGGAGTTCTGCGTGTCGGACAAAGTCGTCCAAGTCTCCTGCCAAGAGTTTTCTTGCGGCTCTCACTATGGAGAGGGTCCTACCGCGAGATTAGTTGGCGGAACTCCAGCTAGCGAAGGGCAATGGTCCAGCGTGGCCTTGTTGAAGGAACCGAAACACGGAGCTGCTTGTACTGCCAGCATCTTGGGACCCATGCACGTGATCGCGAGCTATTCTTGTACTCACAGGTGAGATTTGGTGCCACAACTTTAGAGTACCCTTAGAATCTGCATCATAACATTGAAGTTAACAAAACTAACGTCTTATAATGGGTCCCGTAATTAACAGAATTGCGTGAGTGCATCACCTTAATTCCTCTCATAATTTCAGGTACAGACAGAGCAACGGATGGCAACTGTTCACCGATAAAAACTTACTGAAACCGCATGCAGTCAGAAGCATCATTCCATACCCTCAAGTGAAGTACAATCAATTTTTGTACAACAATGATATGGTATTGGTAGAGCTTGAGAAGCCTCTGACCTTCTCAAGAAACGTAAGCGCTGTTTGCCTCCCAAAGGACCCAATTCAGGTTCGTATCTTATGTCATAGATGAATGTATTAGTTGTGAGAATGTGCGTGAAATATTTGTGCCCTTTGATGCTTCAGCCAAGGCAAATATGTGTCACGGTGGGATGGGGATTCCCTGTGAATGGGGAGGTGGATTTGCAGAAGTATCTGACGTTCTTGCCAGTGCCAACTTATGATTCCGAAAAGTGTAATGCAACGAGTCATTATGCTGGGTTTATCACGAAGAATAATATATGTGCTGGATTCACTGATACAGACAAGGGACCCTGCTATGTAAGATTTCCTTTCAGTTTGAAAGATATTTGATCCTTATCACTCCAAATACTTGTTGATGTTTTTTATTAGAATAGCCCAGAAGAAGTGTGAAAATAATTTCACACCGTTATATTTATTTTTTTTAGAATGACGAAGGTGCACCCCTAATGTGTGTGAGTGAATCTGGTGGATCAGCCAGATGGGAAATTCAGGGTCTACTTAGCCACCATAGCAGATGCTCAAGGGGACATCCAGCCATTTACTCCAGCGTGGAACCAGCATTATCTTGGCTACGAAATTCCGTGCCTGCTTTGCAAACGCAAAGTTAAAATGCCAGAAGACAATTCAAGAGGACAGATCGACTATGAAAATATACTGATATTGATGTCACAAATGCGGAAGGTTCATGGGAGGGAACTGTCAGACTGAATGTCAAATGATCTTGTTGTAATCAATGAAACGCAACAAACAGAGAAAAACCATGTACTTAATTCATGTCTGTTTTTGTTTCAACCAGTATGTTCCTACTTAAATGCGAAGAATACTGAAAGGCCATAATTTGTTCCGCATTAGAAAAAGAGGTTCTGCGTTGAGAAACGTATGTAAATGATATGTTTTTTATCATAATTATCGATTAATGGGCAAATACTGCAATATACTGTAGTTTTTACACCTGTAACATCTGTGTGGAAAAAGGATTGATAGAGATATAACATATATAATTGGCAACACGATACTTATTTACAATTAAGAAATTTGTAAATACTGTATAAAGTGACTGTTTAATATGCTTAATGTTATAAGAGATTTTTATACGAAATAGGTCTCTTGAAGATATTATATAAGTATGACCATGAAAGAAATTTGGAACGTTTGAGACTATTGTCTTTATTCTACTCCATATCTAATAGTTTGACTGTTAATTTTATATGGTAACTGTATCTAATAAACATTTGCAGACACTGCACTGCTGTATTGCTATACTCTACTACTGTAGCAGCAACACAGTATTATAAGCTAATGAAATGCCTGCAAAAGTTACTTTAAATTCAGTTATTATATAAAAATCAACAGCAAAGTGGAAGTATTTATTTGAAATAAGAGACCAATATATAAATGCACCAGATTATTCATGCAACAGTTTATTTCAGTGATCCTAAGAAGGGATTTCTGAAATGAACTCTGGACTAGGCTAAGAAATAGATAGGATAAATGTATATAATATATAAGTATTTTAATTAATAAAATACACTGTTATGAAAAGATACAATAATAAAATATGTTCATGTATGCATAGTCACTGATAAATGTGTAAGTATTTTTATATACTAAGAAGATAGAAAATAAATGTATTTTAAATGAATTCAATGCTTCCTTCTTTCAAGTGTAAAGAACTTTATTATTTTTAGAACCACCTTATATATATGTACAATACATTCTTAATCTAATTGTTTTTTAGGCATAGCTGCAATTTCTGCAGCTGTTACTGTAGCATCCATAGCAATTAATGATTTAGAAATGCCAGTTATGACTTCATTATATTTTGACAAAATTTCATTTATATGATTATTCAACTCCTGGCTTTCATCGTGCAACTTAAGATACGATAAGTTTAGATTATTAAGCTTGTCCGATAATTCTGGCACATCTTTTAAACGGTCAGTTTCTAATACAGGCATTAACTCTTGCATCTGCTGTAACATTTCATGATTCTTTTTGATTTCTGGTTCCATCGCTAGCAATAACTGAACTTTTGCTTCTGTAGGTATTTCTAAACTTTCAAACACAGGATCTAAATAATCATTTAATTCTGGTAATCGTTCCACTGCAGCATTTGCTTTTTCTCGTCTTGACAAAGCAGATGAGATTAATGTATTCACATTCAAAAGCTGATCGGTCACAGGATTTTCTGGTATTGTATCGATGGATTGATTTGCTTTCGTAAGTCCATATATCTGCTTTTCCAAGTTAGCAATTCTATCCTCTAACAACTCAATAGTTCCCATTCTAAGTACCAGAACAAACAAGATAATAATATACTTATGTAGATATTCCTACATATATAATATATCAACTAGATAAATGTAAATGTATACGTTGGACTTTGTACAAATAATTGACATAAAAATACTCCTTTTAAGAAATTATGTTAATATGTACTCATTTTTTTGTAGAACATATAAGACAACATGATTAATAGATTTCTTCAAAAAGAAAACTTTTAAGAAAAGAAAATGAATAAAATAAGTAAACTAACCAATAAACTTTAGTCAACTGCAGATTTTTACGTACTCGTAAAAGTTTACAAGGAATATTATAAGT
Source organism: Megachile lagopoda (assembly GCA_036983795.1). Taxonomy (NCBI): domain Eukaryota; kingdom Metazoa; phylum Arthropoda; class Insecta; order Hymenoptera; family Megachilidae; genus Megachile; species Megachile lagopoda. The sequence goes on from CM072794.1 coordinate 5,093,195, forward strand.
TTATGCAATGTAATACTTACCTGAAAAATTTTAATATTTAAATCTATAATTTCAGTTCATAAAATAAAGGATTACAAATAGCAAAATATATGTTTATAATCGTAAGTCAAAACGTCAATTTTGACAGTTGAATTAGGTTATGTCAATACTTTGAAGTGATACAACAATCGATTCAAAGTACTCGAAAGCGAGCTCACTTCAGAGCGTTTAAAAAATGGCGCCAAATCGAATACACACACAACTTGATCAATTCGAAATTCGAGTTTCGATATATATATTTAAAATCCATTACTTGCTTCAAAATACTAGAAATTTAAATACTCAACGAACATAAATAATTAAATACAATGTAGTACTTGTAAATAATTTTAAAATAATATCGTTTGTCTAAATTTATAACAATTAATGACGCACAATTATTATATATACAATTTCTTGTTATATTCTAAATTGTTGAACGACGGATACAAAGACGATTATGACCCAAATGAAATATTATTCAAAGACTAGTATTATATGGTCAAATTCTTAAGCGAAAGACTTTCGTATATTAAGAAAATGATATTTAAAGGAATAGATTAGAGTTTAGAAAACGAAATTATTATTCCATAATTAATATTCGTAAGAGACAAATTTAAACAAATAACATGTATTCGAAAACGATCGTTCTTTGTGACGAGAAACTTACCCAAAATCTTCAATGCAAAAAGAAGACAGTGGAACCGCTTTAAATAGATTCGTCATGGTGGTGCATAAGTATGGTATATATAAACACATCGTATACACTCCGTAAGTTTGCACTTTTAAATAAACTCTCCCCCACTTTACTTTAAGAAACTGTTACAGACGTGCACCAGATAATGTTCGCACATGGGCTTACGAATATGGGGATGGATTATAGACGAGGAGAACGAAGCCAACAAGAGAGGAGGGTTTTTATAGCAGATGCCCAAACTTGATTTGTTGCTTCGCTGCGCATGTCTGTGCCGCCAATTATGGGTAACTGGAAACCACCGATTAATACGGTTTTCTAAGTTAATGCCATGGATACTACGCGCATATACTATTTCAGTAAATTATAGATTCAGAAGTTTGTAATTTTCAGGCTGTTAAATTTACAACTTTAGAAATTTTCAGACCTAGGAACTTAGAAATTTCAAATTTTCAAATTTAGGGATTTAGAAATTTCAAATTTTCAAATATAAGGCTTTAGAGATTTAGGCTCTTATATATTTCAAAATTTAGAAATTCCAAATTAAACAGTTTCTAAACTTAAAGGTTGTAAATTAAAAAATATTCAAATTTAAATTTAGAGAAGTAGTGGACGGCAACCAGTGTAAACTAGGCATCGGTATACTCGTCCCTGTTCCCGCAATAGCTTCCCCGTCCAGAATACTACTCGTTCCCTATATTCTTAGGTCCATATGTTCAGAAGAAAATCGCGACGGACAACTATTGCGAGAAGTAGCGGGGCGCGCGGTAGTAGGGATGCAGAGTATCTGTCATGGCCGACGTGCGCTGGGAGCGTAGTTTTGATCGGGCCGTAACGGCGAGTAGTACGCGGTGTATGCAGCAGTGAAAAAAAACATGGGGTACGATAATGGGCAGACGGTCAAGCGAAGAAGGCGTTAGCGAACTCTCGGTCCTTGTACAGGACGATTTATGCGAGAGGTCCGCGACGATGGAGTCACGAGCACGGAGGACTCGGTTACGTAGCGTTGTAGGGATATGTTTGTTTCTCGCGCTCACGGGCATCGTTTATCTTGGCTACTTTTGCCCTGATCATGTGTGCGCCCTGACGAGCCGCGAGATCAAGGAATCCGTAAGATTGTCCGAGGGTCTGTCTGCTGGTCCCGGCTCTGGCTTGTCTTCCGTCTCCGTTGAATTCGACAAAAATGGCCTGCTCTCTGTGCATCCTGCTTTTAGATTGCAGAGTATCCAAGGGAGCCTCGGTTACGACGATGTATTTACCAATGATACCTTCCAGTTTGACATTAACGGTCATGATGTCATTGTTTTCCTACATATTCAGAAAACTGGTGAGCACCTGTATAAATTGTTTGTATAATTTATATGCTTTGGTTTGTTGCACGCTCAATATGTACTTTCAATGCTGATAACTGATAACTGTTAAGGTTTTTTTTAACAAGTCAATTTCTAATTTATCTAATGTATACAATAAAACTGTGTTACCTTAGTAGTTGTCAACATCTGAAGGTCATATTAGATTTCTATGTCTGCCTTATCGTTACAATTATTTGTGTCATGAAGTTTCTAATACTTTAGGTGCGCTAATTAGATGTTCAAAGCCATGTCATGAATATCAAGTAATGTATGTTGTGTTTTTATTTGTATTTTCATGTCTTAAATATGTATTGATTTGTTTTCCATTATATCATAAACATTAAAAAATATAGGTTCAAATATATTCTCTTATAATGAAATCTGTATTTCAAAAGCTTCCACATTAAACAAATGAGGAGTATCAAGTTGATTGGAAAATTTATCCATTTTTTATAGACTGACATAGCGTTCCATTATATAATTCCTTATTAATTACATACCTCTGTTTTTTTAACCTTATTTGCTATTCTATCATGTAGTGTAATAGCAAAAAGTTAGTTTGCATATAGTCATGAAAAATAACATAGTAGTATGTATGTATTAAGGTAAGAATTCAGTGTAATGATAATGATAATTTCTTTTCCACCTAATAATAATAATTCCTTTTCTTCCTAATATCAACATGAGAAGTAAACATGATAATGTAAACTTCATGATCGAAATTCTTTGAAGGTCATGGAATGTCTGCATAAATATATATTTTTGCTTGATTTTGTACTTAGATTTCTTTGGACAAGTGCCAACCGATCCTATGGCTCAATAAAAACAATGCAACATCCCTTCTGACCATTGTACAACTGAATCTTTGCATTATTCATCAGGCACTGTGAAACCTCCAAGCCCTATCTTAGAAAGAGAAAGAACAATTCAGGGATGTTGCCTTGTTTAATATGCTATGCATGCATATCCCTGTTTCCTTTTGTTTTCTATGTGCATGTTTCTCATAATCTTTCTTTTATGAAAACACATTTTACTGAAATATGTATATTACAAAAGCTAGTTTGATATTTTGATTGTTGTTACTTCATTTAATTTCTTACATTATAGTGCTAAGATCATATAAATTATTAATATATTTGTTTAAGATATGTTTAAAATCATCACATTAAAATATTTAATTAAAGAAATAGGTTTTATATGACTTATTTAATATAACATATTCTCTTTTTTGTTGTAGGAGGAACATTATTTGGAAAACATTTAGTTAGAGATCTGGATTTACAAAGACCTTGTTCTTGTCAAAGAAGACGTAAGCGTTGTTTTTGTTTCCGTCCAAATCGCAATGAAAATTGGCTTTTTTCACGATATTCTACTGGTTGGAAATGTGGTTTACATGCTGACTGGACAGAATTAACTAGTTGTGTTGATACTGAATTAAATAAAATTGAAGGGGATGGGATAAAACGTAGATACTTTTATATAACTATCATAAGGGATCCTGTCGCACGATACTTGTCTGAATTTAGGCATGTACAGAGGGGTGCAACTTGGAGAGGTGCTCGTCATTGGTGTGGAGGAACTCAAGCCAATATACCACAATGCTATCCTGGATCTAGTTGGCAAGGTGTTTCTTTAGAACAAGTAAGTTACATAGTGAATTTTAATGAATTTTCCTAATTTAGAAATATTTCAGTATTCTAACATTCACAATAGTAACTTTCATAAGCAATATGTTCAGTGTGTTATCTGAAGGCTTTCACATTTAGAAACATATTAAGATAAGCAATTGTCCTTATCTTAAGTCTCTATTTCTTACTCCTCTGTATGTATAGATATAGTTCTTATGAAAGCAGCAATCATTTTACTGATAATAAAATTTCGTAACTCACAAAAGTCTTTGTTTACATTGTATAATAAGTACTATAAATAGAAAAAATGAACAATTGAACTAGAATAAGTTTTAATTATAAGTTTCCATTCAAGTGTTTTCATAAAAATACATTATGATTTATGTAGTTTATGGCATGTCCATATAATTTGGCAAGCAATCGCCAAACCAGAATGTTGGCTGATTTATCAATTGTTGGTTGTTACAACTCCACATTGAGCAGTTTGGAGAGAGATCGTCTCATGTTGGCTAGTGCTAAACACAATTTGCAATTCATGCCTTTCTTCATGTTAACTGAGTACCAGAAAGTAAGAATTTTTTTTTTTTATATATTAACCAGTGCACATTTGAATGTTATTATTTTTTTATTATTAAATCAATTTTTAATAACTCTTTTGGTCCTTCTATTAATAAAATTTTGCCTTTATCTAGAATACCTTATAATTCTCCAGTATATAAGCTAATAGTTTTTTACCATTGTTGTTACTATTATTTTTACCATCATAGAATATTGTTTTATTCCAACTTTGACCTTTTTATTATTCATAGACTGACTTGTTGTTGACCTTGATATATTATTGCATATGGTATAGAATGCTTATCAATATTTATGATCTAAATAATTATACCTTACAGCACCATATTTATTTTGTCATTTAATAGAATGCAAACTTCATATAGTACATACAAATTATTACTAAATGTATTAATTTTTTATAAATACATTACAAATTCCACTGCACCATATGTTTGAGCATGAATGAAGATATACTCTGCAGCTATTATGCATTTCATAACTGTTAAATTCAAAATAAAATAGGTGGGACAGTATTCTTTTGAAGAAACCTTTGGAATGAGATTTGCTGTTGCATTTGAACAACACAATGCAACATTGAGTGCTGCTACAATGGCCACTCTTAGTCCAGAACAATTAGATGCAGTGCGTAAATTGAATAGATTGGATCTGGAACTTTATGATTTTGCAAAGAATCTTGCATTTCAAAGATTCAAACGGCTTAGAGATCGTGATCCATACTTTGTACAACGATTTCAACATCTTGGAGAATTACCTTCGAGGCAAAGTGTAACAGAATTCAATTGGGATTCTGTTATCGAAGATACAACAGATGTTGAATGATATGTAAGTATGTTATTATAAAGTACTACCGATGCTTTGCATTCATAAGCAAAGAAATTCGCTCTGAATCTGAGCATCTCAGGGATTCATCCTTGAAAGAAAACGTTTTACATAGAATTATCGTATGCAGTTATCTGCATGAAGTTTACCAAAAGCGTTTATAGGAATTAATTTGGATAAGACCAAAGAGAGCTCAGAGGATCTTGGTAAAATCCGTGGTGTCCTCGTTTAGTAGCTATACATAAAAATCTATGTTAAATAATGCCACAAATTTTTTTATGATTTTTACAGTGTTTATAAATTCTCTTTGAAAGTTCTTCCATTTAATATAATCTTGCTTACAAAACTATATTTAAATTTGAAGGTTGTTATTTAAAAATCAGTTTTAAAAAGTACTATTACTATAACAAATAAAGTACTAATTTCCTAAATACGTCTACGCCGAGAAATTGAATACGTTCAAAAAGAGTATTAGTATTGATGTGTTCTAATACATGTGTTTGCCATGTTACATGATACTCATTATTTTAAACATATGTTTTCATATTTTATTTAAACGTGATACAAATTAATTTTATGATCTTATAATTAAAAATACTAAGATGCATTCAATATTACGATATATTTTCGTTTTGTCTTTTAACGAATATATTTTTCAAAGACGAAATATTTTTTCATATACAACAAATAAATATACTTTTGGTATACTACTATATGCTGTAAATTTGTTGGTAAGAATGTGTTTGATCGCTTAATTATAAATTAAAGGCAATATTTACATTTCTAAATAATTAAGTGAATTTGATATTAGAAACAAGTAATTTATCTTTTAAATAGTATCATTCGAGAAACATTAAATAAACGTGTTTACATTTGAAAACGATTAATAAGAAAGAAGTCGTGCTTCAAAAATATATCAATTCAAATTAGATCAATGTGTACATTCCTAATTAATATATCAATGAGATAATAAAAATGACATTCAGCATATATAAAAATTTCTATTTATAGCAGTTTTCAATGGAAGAATAAATATTGCAAATTAATTTTGTAAATATATCTAAAAGTCTATATTTTTTAAAAGGATTATTTGCAGCGTTATTTGAACGAAGTGGTATTAGATTTAATAAAAAGCGATCCACATAGCGTAGGTGGTAAAATGTTCGTGCGAATGTTGAGATGAATGGTCGTACATTGGATAAACGTGGTTCATATTAGATACTGAATCTAAGTATCTGTTTGATAATAGCTCACAAAGCTCTTTTTATTTAGTAAATGTTTATATTTTCATGTAACTGTTTTAAATATCAGGTCTCCATAGTTTTTCACGCTAAATTAGTAAGTCAACAATTGTTACATTAAAAATGTGAAATAAGTTGTATTAAGTTAAAAAAAAATTATGTAGTTGTTTAATCTACTAGAATTGTATGTGCAATAAGACTCAATGGGTTACCATTATAAATATTTCATATCATTCAGTCATGAAATAAGTGTAATATATCCTATATATACATTTAGATAGTTAGCATTAAATCATTATGAAACATAATGCAAATGCTCTCTTTAACGTGCTATTGATTTTCTGTATGATTACCATGTTTATATTGTAAGTTAGATTGTAAAATGAGTGCCATGAATTGTATAGGACAAATTGATCTGCTTTCTTTCTCTTTTAAATTTGGTATCAAAATTACTGATATAGATATAAAAATATATCACTTTTATTTAAAAATTGTTCGTAAATTTGAGGCATTCATTGCCTATGTTAAATATCTTGTTGTTGATTTATAGGTGATAATTGTGTGTAGTTGTTATTTATACATTTCTTTTTATTATAGTTTGCATCAAATTAATTTTGGTAAAAGGAATATGTTTTCTAAAATGTAATTCAAAAATCAAAGCAAGAATCAACATGAAACTACCTATCATCTGATAAATCAACAACTTATATCTACTTATAAAAATATATAATTAACATGTAATATGATTAATGACAATGATCGTTTAAACGTAACGTTAAGGACCAAAGATTAATAAGTTTTTACAAAACTGCAGAGAGCTTGTTATGAGCAATTGTAAAAAGTTTTTATATGTTCTTAAAGGAAGCAATTATAATTGCTATAAATGAAAAGATGTATGTGCAAAATCTTTTCATCTATACATATAATATATATATGTACAATAATTAGAGTTATTAACTTGGATGAAACACAGAAAGATCTTTTAAGCAATCAATGCACAGAAACAGGTTTTTAGCAATATACTTCTATTTTTTCATATTTATCTTAACTATCTGTTAGCATGTTTTAAATAAGTGAAAGATAATCCAATTTAAATCACACAGGGTGGGTGAGGTATTTTAAAACTATTAAACGTAACACAATTACAAATGCCGTTCGCCATTTCATCAACTTTCTAAGTTTCAATGTTTATCTTTTTACCATTTTCTATCATACATACTGAAATATTTGTCTCGTTATGCGTGCAAAGAATGCCTGCGGTTATTTGTAGGCGATTATCAGATTAATAGTAATTTGAGTATTTGCATTATCGGCATTGTAAAAATGCGCACTGTCCAATTAACGTTAAAGAGAAATTAGCTTTAACATGTAACACGAAATTTGTAGCACGAAATTAATTCAAATAATGAGAACAAAAAGCCATGACAGTAGCCTAATAAAGTAAAGTATAGGCCTAAGCCAATGGTACCTTACATAAGTCAGTGTACATACCACACCATTAACTCATTAAGGAACAATAAATTGTTGTGTACACATATTATATACAATCTTATACAGACATATATAAATACATAAATATATATATTATATAAAAATATATGTAAGTTGTACACATATATTTAAAATTATGTTATTTGATTATTAAACAATTATATAAAAAAGCATTATGTATTTATTTTAAAGCATCTGCTAATTTAGTCCTACAAACTTTGACATACCCTTTTATAATATTAAAGGCACCATTAAAAATAACAGAGACAAAATATAAATTAAAATGTTTATTTTGCAATTGCTAATTAAATATATTTGTACATTATCATTAAGAGAAATATACTTTGTTCATAAAATTACGTTTTAAGAGCTTGTTTAAATTAGAATAATTTTTGATTCTGTACTTTAACATTAGACAAATACAAGATGGACATAAAATGCTGTGATAAAGTCAATCCCAAAAGAATATGACAATAATACCTTAACACTTTTTTGCTAGAGCAGCGATTGCTCTAGCATTATCTTTTCAAAACCTGTAGGTGGAGGATGAGCGAAATTATCCAAAATTAAGTCTAAAATGGCCCCATCATCCACTGCAAAGAAAAATTAATCTGTATTAATATATGTATACATATAAAACGTCATTATGCTTTAGATTCTCTTAATTACCATAAAGTACTGGAAACACAGTTCCTTTTATGCCCATCACAGGTGCATCCATTGATTTTCCATTTAAATAGAAATTAAGTTCTATGTGATCATAAGATATCCCCTAATAAATAAAAAAGTGTTAATTTATAAACCTGTATGTAACCTTGTACCATTTATACTTACAATAATATCGCCTTCTTGAACCTGATTTTGTATTTTATGTACTTCTTGCTGATTATGCCTTATAATACCATCAGAATTAAGAGCCCAACTTTCTGTATCATTTCCCCCAATCGCAACATTCAAATCTGTGTTTCTTGTGGCTAATCCGATTGCCCATATACCACCTTGCTGTATTTTAACTTCAAAATAACTTTTACTTTGGGCAAGAGGAGCACTCGTTAAGGCACCACCACGACCACACACTCTTAGACCATTTTTTACTATCACAACTTCATGTCCTGCACCAATTTGACAACATTTTCATAAGTTCTAATTACATTTAAAAGAATTTTGCATTCCCTATCATTAAAAATGAAGGCTCAGTTATGTCAATAATAAATCGTCAATGACATTGAACACACACACACACAAATATATTTTTATCTCCAAAGGCATTAAAATGTAAATTCTATGCAAATTCGCTGATACGAGTATTGTTAAAACTTGAAAGCGTTGTCCAATCATGAAAATAAGTATTACCCATGTAAGATGTATCTAAAGCTATAGGATTTGGTTCTTTCTTCGGAGTTTGTGTTGCGGTAAAGCCAAGGCCGTCAAAACAGTTCCTCAAACAGCAAAACATCATCTTCGTTTCGCTTATTTTATTCTTCAGACGGACGAATACGACATCGTGATACTTCCAGGAGAAAAATTTCTTTTCCTCCCGTAGAATACTATGAACACTTTGCAATATTTACTTTTGTTGCACGAGAACTGTAGACCCTCGATGATGCGCGTATTTGATGTTGAGACCAAAGTCTCACTATAGTAGGTTTACTATCTACATAATAGAAAATGGCTTCCTTTTAAATCTGTACAATCAATATTTATTTTTATTGTATTATACAATTTCTTATGCCTCGAAGGTTATGCTACTGACATTTTTTAAGAGCTAAATTTTAAATCTGTACTTATTACGACATATCAACTTGAATATTTTAATGTCACTTTTAAGGTTATATTTTGTCTTGAAGAGGTTATGTTTTCATGCAAATTTCAAACGAAACAAGTTACACCGGTGTAGAATTACTTCAATGTCAATTTATATGTTAAGTACTTCTAAACTACGGCAATGAAATACATCTTAATATTATGATCAAAAATATGACTTAAAAATATCTGATAGGGAAAGAAAATAAACCTGTATTTAGTACCAAAATGGTATTTATTCACTTATTTTATACAAGAAAAATTTATATTCGACTGGGATACAACATCTGCAATAAAACAAGAATAGTAATAGTTTCTTTCATATACATTACATAATATATAAATAATAAGTGAATTTATTAACTTACAATTCTGATACGGTGGCCCATAGCTTTAGCAGGCAGATTCCTCTTAAATTTAGCACGTACTGAACCACTGGTTCCATGTGGTCGTGTTACTTTACCCCAGATAGCCCTAATTTTTGTTTTTTTACCCTTTTTACCAGGAACTGGTGTCTTATTCTTTGCCTGCAAAAAATTACCAAATACATTATGATTATATTTCTTTCATTAAATTCAAGCAAAGATAGATGACTTAAACAATAAAACTTTACCTTATATACATAAACACATCGTTTTCCTACATAAAAGTCTGAATCAGTTTTTGTTCTAGCTCCTTCAACTTTCAGTAGAGTTGTGTGTTCATGCTGATTACGCAGTCCTCGCTTGTAACCAGTGAAAATAGCCTTGGCATAAAGACGTCCATGTCTTTTAAATGGTCTATTTTTCAGAAATGGTTCCGCTGGCTTCTCCTTTGGTTTCTTACTTGTTTTCGTTTTAGTTTTTGGTTCTGCAGGTGCGTCTGCCATTTCTATTAATACAAAATAAATTTTAAAAATATGTACCCTAACAAGATAATACAATAAATTTATACATATGTTAATTGTTTAAGGATCATACTAAGTACACTCTCCGAATCTTTTTAAATTTTAGTATCAAAGTACTTGATTCTAAGTAGAACTTCAGATAGAGAAAAATAAGTAAGATTTTTGTATTGTGCAGTTAAAAACTTTGGAAAACGAATAGTTCATACACAGAAAATACGACTGAAATTCCCACAAATATGAAATGAAAATTTAAAATTTAGGTTATGCTACAGTGTCACTCAAACAATGATCAAGAAAACAACAAGAAATATTCACTATAACACAAAAATGAGATATCATATACAGAACTTTATTTACTGATTTTAAAAAAAAGTGTGATTTATGTGTATTCAAGACTTTATAATAAAATATGCTGATTCTGTTGTGATATGTCTGCGAACACCGTGTAAGACTGCATGTTGTTATCCATTGTAATCGTAAAAAAGTACATGAAATCCCGAGATAAAACTAATTGTATGATATCTGTGGACAATTATAAACGATATACCACTATTCTTAATTTATCAGTTTAATTAATTTAACATATTTTAAACAATAAATATAGAGCTCTGACACGAAACACATACCGGATGTATATCACGAACTAAAAGAAACAGGAAACTGTAGCCCTCTACTGACAGAGCATCAGATTTATCATTGTGATAATGTCGAATTTGATAATATCGATTAAATTTTTTATTGCGTGCATTATTTTTGGTCGAAATATTGGAAAAGCGTCATACTAAAATATCAACTAAATTTTGCAAACAAGCTCTTTTTTTTCACAGGAGAATATCTGTAAGAACGGGTGTTGACGACGAACGAAAAATTTTTACCACTCTAATGTTATTCGCAACTTTCACCACACATTATGCTTCCTGAAACATTTTAAAGCAAATTCCTATTAACATTTGATGCATTTTAATGCCGATTAAGCCGAGAAAATCGATATTTATTGAATTTTGGTCCAAAACGGTACAGGTGGCGCCATCTAGCGGTGAGCGGCGGAACTACGAAAATACAAAATTGCGATTTTCTCCAAAATTAGGGCATTTTACGCATATTTGAGGGTCACATATCACTCTGTGACCTCTTTAGAATCTAGTTAAAGCCACAAGAACTTCCTCAGAACGCTAAAAATGAAAATAAAAAAATAGGCCAAATCATGGACTAAAAAATTGGCGTCCATCTAGCGGTGAAAGTTGGAACTACAAAAATATAAAATTGCGTTTTTTGGCAAAATTAGCGAATTAAAAGTATTTCTGAGGCTTGTACAGTGTTCTATGATCGCATTAGGAACGAAATAATGTCATAAAAGCTTCCTGAAAGCTCTAAGGAAGAAAATAAAAAAAACGTCAAATTATGGACAAAAATTTGCAGCGCCATCTAGCGGCGAAAGTCGGAACTAATGGAGCGAAATTTGAAATCATAGCCCTTTGGAAAAATTGATTTTCTGGGCTTAATCGGCAATAATATGCATCAAATATTAATAAAAGTTTACTCTAGAATGTCTCAGGAAACATAATATGCCCAGAAAGTCAAGAAATATGAGTTTTTTCAATTTCCTTATATGCGTGTTCGGCCATACGATTTTTTCGATTAGTTCACCTGTTTCGCCGCTAGATGGCGCTGCAAATTTTTGTCCATAAATTGACGTTTTTTTTATTTTCTTCCTTAGAGCTTTCAGGAAGCTTTTATGACATTATTTCGTTCCTAATGCGATCATAGAACACTGTACAAGCCTCAGAAATACTTTAAATTCGCTAATTTTGCCAGAAAACGCAATTTTATATTTTTGTAGTTCCAACTTTCACCGCTAGATGGACGCCAATTTTTTAGTCCATGATTTGGCCTATTTTTTTATTTTCATTTCTAGCGTTCTGAGGAAGTTCTTGTGGCTTTAATTAGAGTCTAAAGAGGTCACAGAGTGATATGTGACCCTCAAATATGCGTAAAATGCCCTAATTTTGGAGAAAATCGCAATTTTGTATTTTCGTAGTTCCGCCGCTCACCGCTAGATGGCGCCACCTGTACCGTTTTGGACCAAATTCAATAAATATCGATTTTCTCGGCTTAATCGGCATCAAAGTGCATCAAATGTTAATAGAAATTTGCTTAGAAATGTCTCAGGAAGCATACTACGTCGTGAAAGTTACGAAATATTCGATTTTATAATTTTCTTATATGCGTATTCGGACATGCACTTTTTACGATTAGTTCATGTGTTTCGCCGCTAGATGGCGCCACCTGTGCCGTTTTCGGTCAGCGCATTAAAAGATATGAATTTTCAAAAAGCCAAACGTAATAAAATTCGAAAAGAATGAATTAAAGTACAAATTGTGTGGTGAAATAAATGACACTCCACGGTAGAAATATATAGTAACATTTTTTATACAATAAATATTTAAATATATTAAAAAAGATACATAATTATTAACTTTAATTCCTCCATTTAATGGAGGGTAAACGTAATGCACTTTCTGCGTAGAAGTATTCCTCCGATTGTGGCTGCAATTTAGTTTTATATTCCATTAGTGCAGCGCGATCTGCTTGTTGCACAAGTATCTAAAAAATAAATCACATTAATAATTCATCCAGTTTTAAGTAATTAGATAATTTGATACACTTACGTCGATTGCTATTCTGAAACAATGCATATTTTTTGCTAATTCCAATCGCTTTTCTACATTGTCCACATATTTTAAATACTTTTCAAGAATAGCGGATGGAGCCTTATTTTTCTGTAGTATTTTAAGTATGTCTTCAATAGGCAAATGAATTTGTAACTTTTTACTATTTAACCATCCCTAGCAATTATGTATTGATAAAAATTAGTTTCATCGTAATATTTATACACGAGACATACAGATCAATAAATTACCTTTGTTAAAAGCAATTTGTCAACGTCTTCCCATTCACCGGCCGCTGTTCTAACTTCCAATGCAACTTTTTGATATTGTCTAGGAGATATTTCATGTTGTTGAGATAATATTGCAGGCGATATTAATGTCCCTTCTGGGACATTCCAGTGATTGCTACATGCATATCTCAGACAGTCAAGAACAGATGAATTTAATTCAATATCTTCATTACCCTCTACCTTCTTTACTACCATTTGCCATTCTAATTAAATCATCATATATTGTTAATTTTAATTCCTAATGTTTAGATTGCTCAAATACTGGAAAAAATTTAATTACCTAATAATTTTATGTAAGATTGAACAAATGAAGCTTCTTTACAGTCAGTCAAAGCTGAAAATTGTGTCTTATAACTATTTCGTAGTTTCTGTAACAGTCTGTCTGGATCTCTTGTATTTTTTATTATAATATGTAAAGTTTTCATCTGGAATGAACTATAACTAATACAACAATGTTTCATACATAATTAACAAACTATATGAAAACTTACGGCAGCATCAACTGTTTGACCCAGCATTCTGTAAAAGTCATGAACTAGTTATAAAATGTAAAGATACCATTTGTTTATAGAAACAAATAGAAATACATACGTCAAAATGTCTGTAATTTCACTTATTTGCATTCTTGTAGAAAGATATTTTATGTAAACATTTACAGCGTCTGGCCTTTCGACTAATATTCTTTGAACCAAAGATCTCTTGAGAGTTTTTGTTAGAAACAAGATAATCTGAAATGTATTTTCATGTATGTCTAAAGAGAATTTTTACAAAACAACAGTTACAATGATAAAAAGGAAATTACAACTAGAATTGCGTTTCCATCTCCACTTATTATAGCTGCATCTAATAAAGCAGTTTTACTGGCAAATGATTTATATGGCTCTAAAGAATAAGGCTGGCCAAGTAAAATTTTCCTTAAAGTTATATCTGGTTGTGTGGCAGTTATTTCTGGTTGAAGATTCTGTAATTTATCCATTGCCAAAACTACGAATAAAAGAATGTTTGTACATGTTGTATCTTTGTCATGGCTTATGATCAATATAAACAAATATAGAATCTATTTGAAACATTTTGAATATTGACTTGTATATGACTTTACTGACATACTGCAAGATAATGTTTTTTCAGAGATAACAGATAGCATGGGTTTAAGTGGCTGATAATCGCTGGTAGTTTTTAAAGATGCCTCTGATGTTGACGTATTTGATATACCAGCCCATAGTTTATCTGTATCAATCTTTGATACTCCAAATAGTTGATCCACCTACATTATTGTATGCTACTAGTATTAAAATGTTACTTATTCAGTAAACTAGTATTAATTAAAGTTATTTTACAACCTAACCTCATTGTTTTCAAAACAGAAAGACCGTTTCTCACTGCTGTACCAAAAATCTTCGTCGTCCTTTGCAGAACTCATATTTATAATAATGTATAAAGACTAAACTTATGCACTTATTAAATAAATTACAAGTTTGAACACCAAATGTTTTGCGTTTGCGACAGATAGTCCTTACTGATAACGTACGCAATATCCTTTAATAATAAATGAGACTAACATATATACGATTGAAAGTATTTTTATTTCAGAGTGACTATAATTGTTAAGAATTAAATGTGCATATATTCTCTATTTCAATTCTTAACAATTTATTATTTATTCAATTCGACGAACTTCGGTAGGTTCTTTATGAGTTAATACTTGTCAGTACTGTTCTATCATCCTATGTTTCTTAATTCAATCATATTTATAAATTTTTTAATTTATAAATAGTAATGATATATTTTAACATTTACAGAATAGAAATAAGGCCATAGTACAGATAGTGACGGGATGAAAGAATACTCAGGACACAACATACGATCTATTTATTATTTACAACAACGTATCAATGTTACACAAAACGTACCACATCGTGTTTTATTTAAATCACTTATCACACAATTTACAAAACATCGCTCACTCGCTCGCCATTAAGTTCAGCTCGGTAAATGGACTGCATTTAGAACTCGTTCTCAACGGTCACAGAATTTCGTACGTTTGAAACGCGCGGGCCGAGAAATCGCCAAACGCGGGAAACTTTAAAAATGGATTCTCGAGTGCGCGCGTCTTATCACTTTTAAAATCGATTTCATCAAGTCGTTCGCGGTAGTTTCGTTTGAATCCTCTTGTTTACGTATGTTTTGTTTCATCCAATCATTATGTTTCGTAAAAAATTCCAACATTTATATTATAAATCATTTCGTCCTTTAACAACAACACATCGATCAAATGAAATATTTTACTCTACAGTTTACTTTCTTAATTGCTTATACCAATTTATAAAATTTTAGAATACAATTGTTTTAAAATAAGAAATTAAGAATACAATGTTATTTATTGAATTCTATCGGGCAACAATCTTATAAATGTTTATAAACAAATTACCGCTGAGTGTATAGAGCGTTGAAAAATGATGATATATATACAGTTGCGATTTAAACTTTCAGAATAATCGTTTGTTTAAAAAAAAAGACATATTCAACATTAGGTCGTTTACATATTGTCGATCGTTCAGAAGGAGATCATCGTTTAACAAATTCAAATAGTTCACTATTTCGTCGTGCGTTTTTATAACAAAATATATATTGGATGTAACAATTATTGAAGAAAGGAAAATTATGTCATGCTTCAGAGACTCAATTTTGCCCGAGTTCATTATGCTTGATAAAATTTATTTAGTAAAAGTAAAATCGAGCTTAATATAGGGTAAATGTATTAGTAGCTGACACTATGAGACTCTTTTATCATTTTAATTATTATCACAGTCTTCTCTTTTCTAGTAAAAGATTTTAATAAACTGAAATCCTTAGATTTACTAAGGTCATATTAAATAAAAAAAAAGACAATAAAACAAAAATTGTCATAAGACAAATTATAATTTTTGAAACAGTGCAATACTTGAAAAAAATGTTAATTATTTAATGAGAGTGAAAGGGCCAGCTACCAATACAGGTACCCTAAACGTATCCCAATCGAATACGAACAATAATAAAATCTTTAAAATATTTCACATCATCAACGATAAATATTCTCTGGTGAATAAGAAAAATGTACAACTAGCATTCTAAGGTGGGCAATAAACTCTCTCGAATAAAACGTTAAAATATTCAGGACCGTAACGAATGTACGTTAATTAAGGGGTTCGTTTTCGGCCACTAAAATCTCGCCTGCGAGAAAGAAAACGCTGTTTAAAAACCAGAATACAAAGATCACTTCTCCTCTCGAACCTTCGATCGGTGGTTAAACATTTTAGAACAACTTTCGGTGCACTCCAACTATCGTTTGCTCATTAAAACTTTTTGCTATATTCCCTCGTTAGATTTATCGTTAATATTGCGGTTAGAAGTTTGGGGTTTCATTTTAGTATCCTTATTTTATCGTGACGAATTTTAAACGGCTGGATACCTTTTTGGGTAATTGGGGAATTTGGGGATTTAGGGGTATGTATGGGGATTTAGGAAAATGGGGATTTAAAGATATGTGGGGATTTAGGGATGTGGGGATTTAGGGATGTGGGGATTTAGGGATGTGGGGATGTAGGGATATGGGGATGTAGAGATATAGGGATGTAGGGATATGGGGATGTAGGGATATGGGGATGTAGAGATATGGGGATTTAAGGATATGGGGATATAGAGATGTGGGATATAGAGATATGGGGATGTAGGGATATGGGGATGTAGAGATATGGGGATGTAGGGATATGGCGATGTAAGGATATGGGGATGTAGAGATATGGGGATGTAGGGATGTGGGATATAGAGATATGGAGATGTAGGGATATGGGGATGTAGAGATATAGGGATGTAGGGATATGGGAATGTAGGGATATAGGGATGTAGAGATATGTGGATTTATGGATATGGGGATGTAGGGATTTAAGGGCATAATAATTCAGGAATTTAGGGATGTATGGATGTGGAGATGTAGGGATATGGGGATGTAGGGATGTAGAGATGTAGGGATTTAAGGGTACAATAATTCAAGAATTTATCAATTTGAAAATTTTAAGATTTGGCAGTTTGGGGGTTTGGAAAATTAGGAATGAGGATTTAGAAATTTAGAAAGTTGGAAATTAGGGGATTTGAGAAATTTTAAAATTTAGAAGCTTATTTATTGATTTGGAGAACAGGAAAATTTAGAAATTTGGGAATTTTAAAATATTGAAAATTAAAAATTGGGGAATTTTTAAAACCTTGCCCAATGAAGGATTTCACCCAAACTTCCACTAAACATCTACATGTTCAATTAAAAAACAGCTATCGAATATCCATTAAAATAATCGCCCCAGATAAAAAAATAATACCCTATCGAACTTGCTGTCTTTAAAATGATCACTTTAAAACGCATCTTACACGATTTTGCTTCTTAACCAGTAAAATGAAGGACTGCTTTAATTCTATTTTAAAATTATGTATAATCGCATGGAAATCGATAGATGGAGAGCACGTGTCTTTAATCGGAAGTACACACACACACAGATGACGAGCATGAACAGCCGAAATGGTGGACGGATGGCTGCTGCGGATACGAGATGTTTCTTTCATTGTAAAGTTAAGAACGAGTCTGGACGATTTATGCCTCCGGATTAGAATGCGAACCCTGCCTCACCATAAGTTTTTCATTGCACTTCACCAACCGGAAACACGTGTTTCACTGCATTACACGTGTTTTGCAAACGAAACGTTGAATATATACTCGTTGCTGTTTAACTATCTTCTTCGAAAGATATCTTTGAAAATAAACGTTCTTAAAAATGATACTCTGAATAAAGTATACATTGAATAAACATTATAACAATTATCTGAACGTCAAAGAACATTAATCAATTTGATGTGTAGTATTACGCAGTTGGGTCTGAAGATGTTAAATTAATTTTCTGTAACTAGTCAAAAATGTTAAGATGTTTCTGCATTTATTTTTAATTTAGAGCCTTGAAAGTGTTCTGAAAATTTTATGGCGAAATTAAGACTTGTAAAAAAATTATTCTTGTATCTTGGTGCTGCAGCGATAAATTCAATTTTAAACTTATTATATTTTTTAAGCATGTTCCCAAATTTCCAAATTCTCACACATTCAAGTTTTCAAATGTTCAGATTTTCAAATGTTCAAATTTTTTAATTTAAATTTTTAAATTCCCAAAATTCGAGTTAACACAAGCTGCATAATTTGCACGAAAGTTGCTAAAAAAAGTCTCTGAAAGAAGCAACGAGTACAGATATTAAAAAAGCAGCATTATTTCGACATTAAATAAAAGGAGAAAGTAATTTTTAATTAGAATTGCAATAATTGAAATGCAGTCGGTCAGTGTATACGTGAAGTGACACATAAACAATGACGATCTATGTACACGAATGTATACACACTTAATCTTCACATCTGTGCAATGGACAAGTCGCATATGTGCGTACGACACGCACACAGAAAAAAAACACCAACACATGGGATGCGATCGGACACCCACGCGCATACAGAGTGTTTTTAAAAATCTATCACACCTCGAATCGAAGGTACTGTGTTGAGCTCGATATTAATTGATCTACCAACGATGCGTGTATTTTCATACTGTTCTCTTAATAGTCTACTCACATACACACTCATTTTTTTATATATATACTGATTTATATATGTATATCGATCCTAAGTTTTAAGGTTACTGATCGTTTCAGATATCTTAGGCATTTTCAAATATCAAACTTTTTACATAAATTTTTAATTTTTATACATTTTCCTTTCTGAAATTAAACTTCCAGTTCAAATTGTTAATTTGCAGTATTGTTGAATTAAAAAATTTGGAAATGTACAAGCTTCTCAACTTTTAGAACTATCAACAAATTTTGAAACCATCAATTTTTTAAATTTCAGTTAGAAGATTATTTTTCATTATACTTAAATCTGCACGAGTGCGTCAAAACCAAGGATAAAGCTCGCATTCTATTGTTTCTCGGACAATCGGCACTCGATCAAAAAATCGAAGAGATACTTGAAACGATCACAGCAGATACACCGTGTATATTGATTAGACAGAACGGTATAGCACATTGACAGAGTATCTCTACGCATAGATACGCTACCGTTCTTCGATTCGAGATGTCGTACACCTATAGAAACCCTCTGTATAAATATATATGTATGTATAGATATATTATATATGTATATATAAAAGTAACTCCATAACATACAATAAATCGTATCTTTCTTTGGCACATTTCGTCAACTATAGGATCCGTACAAGTACACCTATTTTAGGTACGCATACGTCTCTGTATACTTGTCACCTGGTGTATACAAGTATGCATCGTTATATTATATACCAACTCGCTTCAATCTCTAATTGTTACATATACATCGCGTGATCGCAATAATAATACAATAACATTATAAAGTAACTTACACGATAAATTAGTACCTGTTCGATAGCGTATTACAAAACTCCTTCTTAAATTGTAATCAGTACCTGATATAGTAGACACAAGGAAACGGTTACAAAAATAAGACAAAATAGATAAATCATTTGTACACTGACTAGCACTGTGTGGAGTAATTATAATATTATTGCAATCACATTCTGTATACAGTGTATAATATACAAGTTTCTCAAAGAAGATGGAAACTATAGAAATAGATTCTTCGTGAAAAAAGGAACCGAAAAGTCCTTTACCGTTTTTCGATACGAGTTCTCGTTACTGAGATACGAGCGATTGAACATTGAGCGCGTTGCTTCCGGTGCGTTGGTCAGCTGACCGCGACTTCCGGTCAGTTATCCATACTGGCGCGTTCAAAATTCAGTCCCTCGTATCTCCTGAACGGAGATTCATATCGAAAAATGGTAAAGGACTTTTCGACTCGGTTTTTCACAAAGAATCTATTTATGTGGTTTCCAACTTATTCGGGAAAACTCGTAGAATACGTACAAATATCCCATAACGGGTTAACGATAGTATGTACTTCTTCTCTTACGTACATATGTATATGTATATATCTACATTAATCTGTACTTTCCGTATTATTCCATCAGGCCCTATCTACTTCTAAAAAATTATCAGAGGAACGTAACAATCTGTTATTCTCCAATATGTATAATATATATATATTTCTATTATATATACGTTCGTGTCGTTAAAACGTCACGCGCTTCGCCGAACAAAGAGAACAGGCTTGGCGAGCGTGGGAGTTGCACTCTCGTGGATTCTCAGGGGTCGTTCACGATCTCTGATCCAGTCGTCGAGACAGTGGGATTCGTCGAACAGCAAACGTTTCCCGGATCGTCTCCCAGCGGGAATCGTCGTCGTTCCACGATTTAATTCGGGGAGCAAACGTTGCGAAAGCGCAACTCCGTGGACCCATTCATGAAAAATCCGGCCCGCAGTCGGAATACATATTTTATTTTACTAATATATCGTTCGATACACGACTTTTTTTCTTCTTTTTTTTTGTTACGTTTTCTTTTCCATTTTTTTTAATCATATTTTTATTCTGTTTAAATAAATATATCCACGAACAAGGCACTGCTCGACAGGGGCAAACACGAGTTTGTTGTTGCTGCTGTTCGATGGCTTTTTTTCTGCGATGGTTCGCCTCGATCGATGGCTGTCGAGCTTTTTCGAGCCGTTTCCTATCGCGAAACGTCGGGTAAAAAGTGGTCGGTGTACGTTTTTTTTTTTTTTGTTTAGAATATACCTGCGAGTGTAAAGACGAGGTACTTGACGAGCTGGGGAAGGTTTCTTACTTCGGGACGCGGCGACGATCTTGGACAAAATGGACGCTTTCGAGTATAATCTTGGTAAAATCAGACCGAAGATTTCAAATTGAAATAGCTTTTGCATTGTCTTTGATCCTTTGTTTCGACGTTTGATGAAGAACACATTTAAAGTTCTGTTGTGGTTGTTGAAAGAGAAATTAATGAAAGTATATGTGACTATCCCCAAGAACAACATGCGTATGTTTTATGTCATCCTCACCCTGATTGAAATTGAGAACGATGATGAGGACATGGCAGTAGATTACCTGTGTAGGTCGTGTTAACTCTCCTGATATTTAACATACTTATGGCTCCTTAAATTATATACTTTTCAAAATTTTTAATTGTGGAAATTGGATATTTGTTTAAAAGTTTATAATCGTCAGTTGCCATGGAAGGTTGAACTCATAATTTTCCGGCAATATATTGTAAGTATATTGTACCTAAATTCAGTCCATAGATATACTAACTCATGGAACTGCAAACAGTATATACTTGTCTATATAGTGAATCTGCTAATGTGGACCACATAATCCTGGGAGTCATTTGATCATACCTAACCTACCACCTAACTTGAAACAATCCCTAGATGCTCGAAATTCAGATTTCACCCTAGAGAACCCTAAGTTCTCAACCATATGCACCTCTGTACCAAAGTTCCCACCCAGAAGAGCCAAACGACCATCGAGTCTGTCCTCATCCTCGTCCAGAATTTCCTTCAGGATGAACATAGACCCAACAGTCTGGTCACAGAGAGCGTTTCGCCCACGGGCAGATCGACGTGCGTTATAAAGGGAAGCACTTGGTCCGTTTCTGCGTAACGGCGGATCGGCAGTCGACCTTAGAACCCAGGGTGAAACTCTCCGGCTTCACGGTCTCCTCGACAGAGATCTTCCCGAGCCTCTTCTTCGCTCGGAAAGGCGTTGACCTTGGGGATATGATCTCGTAAAGATCGCTGGTTCTACCCTGAATATGAACCCTGCCCTTGGGACTAGCCTTCTGATCGATAGGGATGGCGATGTCCACCTCCGCGCAGTGATTCTGGCTAGTCCTCTTCGGAACGTCCTTGTCCAACTCGCTGCCGCGTTCCTTCCCACTCGTCTCCGTCGACGAGGTGTTGAACACGTCCGACGAGCAGCTCTTCGAGTCGCAGATCAGCGCGATGTCCGAGTAGTCCGCCTCTTCAACTTCAGAAGGCAAGTTCCTAGTGGAGGCTAGTGAGATGGTCCTCACCTCTGGCTTCTGCGGCTTCTCGTCGTCCGCGTAGTCCAGCGACAGACACTTCTTCTCGAACAAAGCTGGCCCGGGGAGCTTCCTCTCTTCAGCATCTTCCTGTTTGTCGTCCGACTGACCCTCCTCCGTCCGCTCCAGAGAGTTGATGACCTTCGACGGACGTCGAATGCTGTTCTCCCGTTCAACTGACAGACAGAACTCTTTATCGGTTAATAGGATGCGTTTTGGCTGGCGAGTCGGTTTCTTATCTAGCTCCAGATCCTTCTCCCATGATGGGGTCTTCAACAAGCTCTTCACCTTCCTCAACTCGGTCAGCAGGTCCATGGTCTCCTGAGAAGGCTCGTGGAAGATACGTCGCTTGGGTCGTCTTATGGACGCATTAGTATCCGACTCTTGATCACTAGGATGATCTATCTCCTGCTGCTTCTTCAGAACGGACCTCGTTGTGCTACCCTGGACCTGCAACCTGTCGGTCCTCCCGTCGTTGGAGTCCGCCTTCGAGGAGTCTGATCTCGCCGCTTCATCCTTGCTTTTCAAATTTTGTGGATCTTCATGAGTGTCAACGTTGTTCTTCAACCTTTCTTGTCTAGCAATTATACTCTGCACGGTGCCTCCTCGGGTCCGGCGCTTGAAGTCTGCATACGTCTCCGTAGGTACTTCATGGTGTTTGAACTTGTCCTGCAGCTGCTTGAAGGTTTCTTTGGTGTATTCCTGGGCGATGTGGTGCGCCAGCGAGTCTTCGGATGTCGCCTCCCTCTTCTCCACTTGATCCTCATCTTGGTAGATGGACGTCGCCAGAGAACGGTCCTTGGACAACAGATTGTCCGAGGAGATGCCTCGTCTTTCGAACTGCTTGTGGCTGGGTTTATCCTCGTTCTTTGAGTACCTGTTCAACAAGTCCTCGTACGTCTGTCTCCTGGTCTTCAGCGGGGAGCAAGTCCTGTCCGAAGTCTCAACTTGCGAGTCCTCCGGGCGGTCCGGCAAGATGGAGGATATGGGCCGCTTCGTCGGCGAGTTAGGAACACTGTCGTCGCTGCGTGGAGAGCTCTGAACGACCTTGCGATGTGTGGGTGTCTTTGGAGTGCCCGTGTCCTTCCTAGACTGCCACTTCTTCCTCGGGGAGCTCCCCCAGCTGCTGGGTTCCTTGTCCGAGCCGAAGCTCGTGCTGGAGAAGATGATCTCCTCGCTGGTGGTAACGCGACACTTCAGCAACTCTGCTCCGTTTATGGATCGCTCCTTCGGCTTAGCCTTCGGTGTCTCGTCCGTTATGGTTTCTAATGGTAAAGAACTAGGACCGGAGTCAAGAACGTCGTCCAGAGAGGCTCCCCGAAGTGGATCTCGAAGATCCTTCGCCTGGACAGTGGACTCAAGGTCCTCAGTTTCGAAAGAGTACATCTTCAGCAGGTGACCCTTGCCAGACCGCCTCCTCTCGATGCTGAACGACTCCATCTTCATAACCTTCTGCGTCTTCCGTTCCTCAGGCTTTTTCGTCTCTGGAGTCTTCTTAACCTCGTCCTTACTTCTCCTATCGTACCTGGGGGTGTCGAAGGTGAACTTGTCCAACGTCTTCGAGGAGCCTATCTTGTCAAGGAAGGGCTTCTCGACGGCCTTGCTGGGTCCGATCTTCTCCAGGTACGGCTTGCCTATGATCTTAGGCGCCAGCTTCGCGAGGAAAGGCTTGTCCTCCGTCTTGGATATGCCGATCTTCTTCAGGAATGGCCTCTTCTTCTCCTTGTCCTGGGTTCGCGTGTTCTCGAACGAACGGTCGCTCAGCCTGTCGTTGCTGTAGTTGGACGAGTTGTCGCTGCTCTTGGATCTGGCCCGTTTGTTCCGCGGGTGCGGCGTCAGTGGGGTTCTCGGTGTGAGGGACGGACTGGGTTCCTGGTTCGGGCAGGTTTCGTCCAGCAGGGCGATGGCGTCTCTCAGGTCCATGTAGGCCTTCCTGGGCGCGGTGCTCACCGAGGGACGAGGGTACTCGCTCTCGAAGCTGCTGTTCCTTGTCGAGACAGCCTCCGGCCTCGTCTCCGCTTCCGCGTGGGAGTACGAGGGATACGAGCCACGATCCGTAGGTCCCGGCGAGGAGTCTATGGTGGGATAGTCCTCGAGGTACCACGGCGTCACGCCAAGGTCCTCCGGCCTGGCTGCGCTACCGTGGCCCAAGATCGCCGCGTTCTTGCTGATGGCGCCCCTGCTGCTCGACGACGTCGACTGCTGGTCCGTCTGCGTGGCGCTCGACGACGTCGTCCCCGACACACTAGCCACCATCTCGTTTGGCGTACTGATGCTGGTCACTTGTCTGCGGTACCCCGAGCACATGGCGAAGTACGGCGGCGCTGGCCTCGCTGTCTCCACTATCACACGGCCCTGGGCACACGGCACCATAGGCTCACCATCCGCTGGGGCCTCCTCCGGAGTCAGAGGCAGCGCCGCTCCGCGACCAAACTCGATAAACCACAGCTCGTCCCTCAACTCGCTTTCTCACTTTTTCTCGTTCATGTCCTTGTTCAGGTAGTGTAGCACGTAGTGCAGCACCAGGTCGTAGCAGTATTTGTATTCCGTCTGGAAGAAAAACGGACAAGATGTAGATAGTACTTGGCGCTGATGGTACATATTGTCCCATCTAAGCATCTATGATTTCTATGAATCGCACAGAATCATATTGCTACAGGTTTAATGACGAAAAAGTCTATTCTGCAGTCATGACTATAAAGGTCATGATGATAATTAGATGTTCAAATTAAGTGGGACACTGTATAGGTGAAATGTGCAGCGAGCTCTTATCAAATTAAACCCTTAGCCTTTGTTACTGTAACCACCGAGCAATGTGTTTTAACACGGCGGGGTTTGAATGCGTTATAACGTTCTTTCTTTACCACAGATATCGACCCACAGCAATAAAAGAACACAAATATCATACAAACTTCCACATACCTAATCAAAAACAATAAGGTAAACCAGCCTAAAACGATAAAATATCCAATTATCTCATTCCCCATGATATCCACTTTGTTATAATATCTACTACAGTTTAACCCAGAACAGTTAAGTGAAGAAGTATCAGAAACCGTAATAACTCCAGGTATTTACGAGCATTTACCATGTTCTCTACGAGCTGAGGCCTGTGTCTGCGTACGGTTTTAACTGCCTGGAAAATGTCCACTTCCCCATGTTGAATGACCTGTTCTATGCACGCGTTTGCGGCGCAATACACGCCGCAACGACTTCTCCCATCCGGCGAAACAACGGCGACAGGTCCATAATCCGTTCGTTGCCTCCATCTTTCAACCATGTTCATCAGCTCTACCAAACTGTTCGTCGATGTTGGCACCTTGTGACCCATGGGCCAGCACGTTAATTGAAACAGCTGAACCGTCTTTGGGGGAGCCTTCACTCCTGCCATCAGCTCGGTTAGGGACACTATTTTCTTGTTTATCCTGAAAATCTGTTGGGAGAATGTTTTGGCGATTTTTATGGTTGGTATTATTATGGCGGGAATTTTTAAGTTGGGAATGGGGGATTTTGGTAATTTGGAGATTTGGGAATTTGGAGATTTGGGATGTGGAGATTTGGGAATGTGGAGATTTGGGAATTTGGAGATATAGGAATTTAGAGATATAGGAATTTGGAAATTTGGGAACTTTGAGATTTGGGAATTTGGAGATATGGGAATTTGGAAATTTGGGAATTTGGAGGTATGGGAATTTGGAGATATAGGAATTTGGAAATTTGAGAATTTGGAGATTTGGGAATTTGACAATTTGGGAACTTGGAAACTTGCAAATTTAGAAATTTAGGAATTAAAAAATTTGAAAACAGAAAATGTGAAATTTTCAAATTCCAAAATTCATAAATATGAATTTAAAAATGAGAAGTGAAAGTGTAGTAACTTGGTCTCACCCATGTTTTGATGTTGGTATAGTGATTGTGACTGATGTGATCAATGGTGAATACAGGGCCGTATTTCTTCGAGTGTTTTCCCTCGGGCCAAAAGCTGGGGAAGTTGGTGGAGCCGGGCGGTGGTACACAAAGTACCACCACCGCTGCACACTCGTAGTCGTAAACCAGCGACCAGAACTCACCGCACGTGTGTCGAAGTGGCCATTCCGTTACAATATACTCCCTGGGTTTCGTATAACCCTGTCGAAAATGTACTTTTAGAAACTATATAGATATTAGCTCGTGATAACTCAACGGAAATAGCAATAGATGAAAACAATTCAGTTTTTATCTGTGTAGTAAACTGTATTAAACAGAAAAATCATTGAACAGATCAAATGTACTATCACATTTCACAAAGTTACCATTTTTCACTGCTTTCAAAAGTGAAACGAAATACTGTTGATGGCTGACAATATGGCTGACAAGTTGTCTTCATGCATAAAAGATATGTTTATGATAAATATATGGTAAATGTACATTTGAGGTAAATATACAGTATTAGGGTGAATTACAACCAACTGCCATCTTCTCAGCTCTCAAAAGTCCACATGCTGGTGTACAGAATAATTTAGTACACAAGTAAAAAATGAAGTAACAGTTGAAAAAGGAAGTTTTCATCTGTAATTAAACTTACGTCCACAAAAACAGCGTTTATATAGTCAGTGTAACTATTACCCTGGAAGCTGGTGAGGTACGGTCGAAAGTTGTCAGCTAAAGTGAGAAAAATCATTGTTAAAACTAACCATAAATAAAACGAAGACTTATTCGAAATATCGACTTAAAAAGAGTTCTACTTCCGGCTGGACTTACGTGGCACTACTAAAACGTCCCTATTTTTTTCCCTGTTGTCGGCCCTGTGCCCTCCGGCGCAATCCCCGATCGTAAAACGCGGCGTTTGCTTACAAATCTGCTGATATTCTCGTTGATATTCATTCATCTTGGTTATGGGGTTTTTTATGCTCTTTTGCTTGAGACGTTGCGATAGCTCGGAAACCGGAAACCACGATGTGCCGCACACTACGAACTCCTCCAACGTGTCGTACACGAATTTGTACTGTTCCTGAGACAGATTTTGGACGAAAAATCAACTCGTTTCATAAAATTCCGAAATCATTTTGGATAAAATTTTAATTAATCCTAGAAATATTTTTGTACTGTACCATTATTAATAAATTAAAACATATATTGTTAATGGACATGTACACCTAACTTCTTTATTCATAAAATTTCAACAAAATGTGTCTCATATGTTCAATATGTGAGTCACCTAACCACATCAATACATGTGTCTCAAATATTCAATATGTGAGTCACCTAACCACACCAATACGTGTGTCTCATATGTTCAATATGTGAGTCACATATGAGTCACCTAACCACATCAATACATGTGTCACAAATGTTTAATATGTGATCCAACATCATCGATCACATATGAAAAAAGTATCCACACGTCTTAAATATTCAATATCCGTCTCATCTAATCCCATCAATATTTTAGAGAGGAACTCAAATGTCGAATATATGACACATTTAGCCCATCATCAATAACGTCCAACATATGTACATTCGATCCCATCGATAAAGTATCAAAGAAATAGGGCCGTGTGTCTTGCACGTTGAATATATGGCACATTTAAGTCCATCATCCATAACAAATGTCCAACATACGCGCGTTCAAGTCCATCAATAAAATATCAAGGAAGTTGGACCGCGTGTCTCACACGTTTAACATATGGCACATTTAACCTTATCATCAATAACGTTTCGTAGAAGCATGTGACTGAAATACATGGACACCTAACCCCATCATCAATAGCAGTTCGAGGAAATATGCGCATACATTCACGACTGTCCGATATATGGCACATTATCGAGCGCGTCTGTCAAAAATGATACACAAAGAAGAAAGGGTAGTTTCCTTTGGAATGAATAAATTTGCTGAGAATCAAATTTCGCCGTTTGAAGGGACCGTCAGAACTCACCAAGTTCTCGATAAGACCTCTTCTGCTTTGCCTCAACTTCTTCAAGTAGCCGAAGACGTCGAAAGCGTCCTCCTCTTCGGCCAGCTCCATATTTGCATCTATCGCCAAGTACACTCCTGATCTTCCTCCGCCGTCACTTCGATAGAGTACATTTTCGTTGAATATTTAAGATTTATTATGTTCCCACCGGATATTGGATACTTACTTGCAGTGAACTACCATGGGTCCCGACTCGTTCTTTATGGTGGATCCGACCACCGCTCTTACTCGCCGGCGAAACTCTAAAACCGCGTTTCCAAATGGACACGTGTGCGAATGCCATTCCGTATAATGGAATTGTAACAATGTTCTCTCCTCTGTGATTTCCTGAAATTTCGGTGAAAATTGATATGAATCGGAAAATGTTCGTTCATATGAAAATATTTAGGAGTTTTAATAAATGCAGATTTACGTTTCTGTATATTTTCATTTGTATATTTGCGCATGTAGACTCTTGTTATATTGCTGCAAACGGGGTTATTGGAATGGACAATTTTTGGAAGTGCATAGAATGCGTTGGGAAATCTATGACAATATAATGTATAGGAATTTTGCACGTGGCGATAAAATGCGTGCAAATTCTACAAGCGACGATAACGCCTGGAAATTCTACGCATGGCAATATAACGCGTGGAAATTCTACTCGTGACGATATAACGCGTGGAAATTCTACGCATGGCGATATAACGCGTGGAAATTCAACTCGTGGCGATATAACGCGTGGAAATTCTACGCATGGCGATATAACGCGTGGTAATTCAACTCGTGGCGATTTAACGCGTGGAAATTCTACGCATGGCAATATAACGCGTGGAAACTCTACTCGTGGTGATATAACGCACGGTAAGTCTACGCATGGCGATATAACGCGTGGAAATTCAACTCGTGGCGATATAACGCGTGGAAATTCTACGCATGGCAATATAACGCGTGGTAATTCAACTCGTGGCGATATAACGCGTGGAAATTCTACGCATGGCAATATAACGCGTGGGAATTCTACTCATGGTAATACAACGCGTGCAAATTCTACATATAGCGATATAATGCGTGGAAATTCAACGCATGGCGATACAACGCGTAGAAATTCTACTTATAGATATTCTACGCTAGGAAATTCTATATGTAGCGATACAATGCATGCAAGTTCTACTCGTGGCAATATAACGCATGGTAAATCCACGTATGAAAATTCTGTGTGTGGCAATACAATGCGTGGAAATTATATGTATTGTAATTCTACGCGTTGCAATCCTACATGTCACAATTCTGTACGTTGCAATTTTGCACTTGTCAATTTTCCGTGTGAAAAGTTCACACATGGTAATTGTGCACGCGATAATATAATGTACGGTAACTTAATTATACATGTGCGATATAATACATGCACCACTCCATCAAATGCTAACAGAAATGCAAAATTAAGTAATTTCGCATTATAAATAACAAAAAATTGTGAAATATAATTGTACCAGTAATTTCTCGTTAGAGACGCGATAGGGTTACAAGAACCGAAAAGCATTAATGGACATCTATAACGTAGTTATAGATTCAAGCCCTGTGAGACAAGCGGTAAATCAGCCGTAAGAGCCTCAAAGGTAAAGTCCCCGAAGTTAAATTACCTAAACTTGGCCTCGTTGTATATTCGAACGTAGTAAGTACTCGGAGTTACATTCGCGGACGAATTGTCTGTTGCAATATTGGCCGACAACAATCTCGTTCCCGTTTAACTGTCATGGAACAGAATCTTCCCGGTTCGCGTATTATGCAGAAGTTGCTATTCAGGGAACAGCGGAGTCGCTCTGAATTTTCCATCGTCGGTAAATCTTGCCAGCAATTATCGTGTTGCGTTCGCCAGACACTCCGTTAAAAGATTGATTCTACCGGACGCGTTAATGTTTGATGGTTCGCGACGACGGGCTGACCGACAAAGATCAAACACGCGACGTTAACGAGCCACCACGTGCTATTTCACGTTCTCGCGACGACACGTCTCGTGCAAGTACTTTACGGCGACGGTATATATTAACGCTTCGTCAAACACGCTGCTTTCGTGTAATTAGGAACTGGGCGGTGGCCGCGTTTGCCACGAGTTTCGGCCAACGTAACGGTGTGACTTAACACGTTCGTTATTAACCCCGTTTGAATTATAACATTCGGTTTAACCTGTGTCACGAATTACCAACTTACAATTAGTGTAAATAGAACGTAGACTAATAACTCTGGCTAGTTTGTTCCGATTAATACGATTTATTTTTTTTTTTTACTAATTAGTATTGCAATTTGGTACTTGGCATTTGGAGTAAAATACTTGGTATTTAATATTTTATACTTGGTAGTTAGTATTTAGTACTTGGTTAGTACTTGATAGTTAGTACTCATGTTAGTTGGTAGGTGGTACTTAGTACTTGGTAGTTAGTACTCATGTTAGTTGGTAGGTGGTACTTAGGACTTGGTAGTTGTTAGTATATGGTACTTGATAGTTGATAGTTTTAGTACTTGGTAGTTAGTAGTCACTTGGTACTTGGTACTTGGTACTTGGTATTTGGAATTGGTACTTGATATTTGATACTGATATTTGAAACTTGATATTTGATACTTGATATTTAATCCTTGACAGATGATCCTTGATATTTGATACTTGACATTTGATACTGATATTTGATACTGATATTTGATACTTGATATTTGATACTTGATAGATGATCCTTGATAGATGATCCTTGATAGATGATACTTGACATTTGATACTGATATTTGATACTTGATAGATGATCCTTGATAGATGATACTTGACATTTGATACTGATATTTGAAACTTGATATTTGATGCTTGATATTTGATCCTTAATAGATGATCCTTGATAGATGATACTTGACATTTGATACTGATATTTGATACTTGATAGATGATCCTTGATAGATGATACTTGACATTTGATACTGATATTTGAAACTTGATATTTGATGCTTGATATTTGATCCTTAATAGATGATCCTTGATAGATGATACTTGACATTTGATACTGATATTTGATACTGATATTTGAAACTTGATATTCGATACTTGATACTTGGTATTGGTACTTATTGTTAGAGGTTGAAAGCTTGTTCCATAACAATGTATAATATAATTTCAAAGTACACCTATGCTATACAGCAAAATATGAATAAGTAGACAGCTTTGCATGACATTTTCCATTTATCGAATATTGATTAACCGCCTGAATAAACAAATAAATCAATACACATGGTACAAAACCAATATTATTTCATGTTATATCCTTATAAGATATATTAATCATGTGAAACATATCGGAATTGCGACAACGCTATTAATCAATAACCAATAATTTCCCTAACCAACTAATAACGAATAATCCCTACATCAAACAATCGAACGACCAACGAAAACATGGAATGTGTCGATGGTAATTTTGGTAGGAATCATCCTGTTTTCATTCCATTTCCTGTGTGCTAATAAAATTAACCCTTACGTAACAGTCGTTCGAGTAAACTTATCATCTCGTCATCCTCTATCTCTCATCCGTATAGTTTTGCATTCACCCAGTTTCAACGTTGCTGCAAGACTAGTTCCTCGCTAGTTAATTCCGCCAACTTTTTACCAACTTCTGTCTTCAATTTCAGTCTTGCTGGAACCCCGCGTGCTGGTCCACTTCCCAGACAAAAGTTTCCACGTTCGAGAGTTTCTGTCAGTTCAGACTTCCTTACACTATATTGGAAATTATTCGACTTTGTCTGATGCATTATAAAGTGCAATTTGTAGCGAAATTGAGTGGAGATAAAGGGTGATTCTTTGCCAGTGAAATACGGCTCCTATCGCCGGTTGATTTACTGTAGATTAATACGGTGAATTTAATGTTTCTCGTATGAGCAATGGCTGGTATAAATTTTCACACAGTGATGCTATTTTTATACTTTCAAGTTTTAAAATTGACCTACTTCCATATTTTCTAATCTTCCAATTTTTAGATATCATAAGTTTCAAATTTTCTAATATTTTTACTTATCAATTTTTCAATTTTTCAATTATTCAATTATTCAATTATTCAATTATTCAATTCTTCAATTCTTCAATTTTTTAATTTTTCAATTGACTAATTTTTAATTCTTAAATTTTTAAATTTCCATATTCTGAATGAACAGAATCCGAAAATTCCAAAACCTGAAATGTCACAAAACTTCCTAATCTCCAAATATTAAAATTCTCAAAATCCTATAATTCCAAAATTCCCAAAATCTCAGAACACATTTCCAGATCCCTGTGTCTCAAACTTCCAAACTCTCAAAATCCTTATATTACAAAATCCCAAAACCCAAAATCCCTAATTACCATCTCCCCAAAGTTCTACCCAAGTCCCCAAATGCCTAAATTCGAAACAGCGCGGCAATACAAACGATGGCGATATAACGAGAGTCTACACTACCGAGGACCATCCAATGCACATATTCGAACGATTAAAATGTGTTCGCACCCCATAGGTAAACATGCGCGCCTCGTTTATATCGAACGTTTCACGTCTGGCAAATAAATCTGTGAAACGCGGAAAGTGCACTCACGTCGTTCTCGTTTTTCTTGTACAGCTTTATCGTTCGTATGTGAAAATTGGCCAGTTCCTCTTCCTTCAACACGGAAACTCCGATACCGCCGTACTCTTCGTCCTTGTCTTTGCTCGCGGGCCAATATTGGACACACATCACCTGAAATCGATTCGACCGACTCGTTGGTTATCGTTCGTCAGACACGAACGCGCTCAAAACAATATAGCCTAGCGCCGGCTGAAAATCAGCCGAATACTAAAATAAACACGATCGAACAAACAATCACGAAGATCGACAACAAATTCGGCGATGTTGTTGTTCGCGGTTTTTCTTCGGGCATCGTACAAATTGCTGTTTGTATACGCAGGATTTTCGATCGATTTTCTCACCCTGATGAAGTCGAACGTTTTTGTTAGCATCACGATGCAGCATGCCTTCTCTTGCCAAACCATTCGCCAGAATTCTGTTACCGTGTTCTCCATGGGTCCCTGAGTCACGATGTAAGCATTCGGTTTCAATATACTCTGAAACAATATCGGGATAAAGTGAACTTCGCGCCAACTTGGAATGTTCTTATTCGGTGCGGATGTATTTGGGTACTCGATATTCAAACCGTGTCATGCGAAGTCTTATAAAACCTATTTCGAGCTCTGATAATGGAACATGGTACTTGA
Organism: Megachile lagopoda; assembly: GCA_036983795.1. Taxonomy (NCBI): domain Eukaryota; kingdom Metazoa; phylum Arthropoda; class Insecta; order Hymenoptera; family Megachilidae; genus Megachile; species Megachile lagopoda. Next base: position 5,126,882 of record CM072794.1, read on the forward strand.
TGGTACTCTGGAAATATTTAGGCACTCCAACATTTAAATTCTTCCTAATTTCTAAATATTTTAAGAAGATTGGGAGTACTTGAGTACAAAGCATGTTTGATACTTAAATCACTTGGTATTCAAGTACTTAATACTAGCTGTGTACTTCAATTGATTGCATACGTGTATGGATATTTATACTTGATGCTCAAGTATTCAGTACTGAAGTACTTAAATACTTGTATTCTATTCATACATTCGAATACATGTACTCAATGCATGATAATTAGGGTATGGATATCTGATACATTGGATACAGACACTTGATGTATAAGTACCCTTTGCATAAGTATTCAAGATGAAGGTATTTGAATACCTGTACTCAAAAGCACGTATTTATGTACCTGTACTCAAGTACATCTACTCAAGTATCTGCACTCGAGTACATTTACTGAAGTATCAGCACTCAAGTACATGTACTCAAGTACCTACACACAAGTATACGTATTCAAGTATCTGCACTCAAGTACATCTACTCAAAGACTTGCACTCAAGTACCTGTATTCAAGTACATGTATTGAAGTATTTGCACCGAAGTAAATATATTCAAGTAAATGTACTCAAATACTTGTACTCAAAAGTCAGTATTATAATATTGAGTACAACCACAAATACTTGTACTCAAGATTCACTATTGTCAGATATCTAAATTGAGTGCCTCCACATTACATACCAAAATGTTTGAATACCGGTACTCATATTTTGAATTACACAGATACTTGCTTGAGTACATGAACACTTGGTACTCAATTACTCAAAGTATATCTAAAGCAACTGTAAGATAGAAGTGTTGCAAGTATATAGCGACATTTCGTACGCTATTTTGGGTAACAGATTATGAATTATTCAAACGCTGCCGTCGCAATATCATGTTCGGAGGTTGTCATTACAGTCAACCTTGAGCTTGACCTTTAATATACCCCAGCGATAACAACGATCGTCCCAAGGAATTTCGTACAAGTTTAATTTAAGAAACGTGTAGAACTCCTGGTGAAAGGATCGTTAAGATCTCGTAGATAATGTATCGAATTTCCTTCGGATCGAAATGTTACGGGTAAAAATAGCCGACTGTAAATTCTGTCTGATACCGGATCAAATTTATAGTAATTTTTAGGCACTCACATCTACGTAGGATGCGTTAACATAATCGGAATCAGGTTCGCCTTCGATCGTATCTAACACCACCCTGTTATAGTCGTCTGCGTACAGAAACAATTAAACAAAATATAATCTTGTCAAAGTATAAAATAATAGTTACAATTTTTAATTTGAATAATTCTCAAGGTCACTTACAAGGAATACATTTCTGGTTCTGATTCTTCTCCTTGTTCGCTGGCTTCGTGGCGTGTCTACACGAGTGCGTCTCCACCTTCGTTGCTGTCTGCAAACAAAACAACGCAAAACACGAAATGTTGAAACAATGATGTTGAAATATCGAGTACAGTGGCACTTGAAATGTCAAGCTAAGTTATAGACTGGCAACGTCACTCAGACATAAATTAAACAGAACATCTCCGACCCCGGAAATTCAAGATCAAGATTTTGAGAAGAAATCTTAGACAAACTTAATATCTTTGCCCATAACTTTCGCAAATTGTTTAAACAGCTGATGAAACTTAACTGTTTGATAAATCTAATTAAAAACTTTCTTTCTCTTACAGATTGCTAGTTAAGAAAAGAATTCAAACAGTTGTTCAATCTTTGGGGATTTATTTTAACTTCTTAAAGTGAATTGAGATTGCAAACAAAAATTATGCAACACGTAATATTCCTAAAGATTCATAATTTTTTAGAATTTTCGATAATTTGTCATAGTTCTATAATTTTCATAATTGTTCACAGTGTCATAAGTTTCATAATTTTTCATAATTTGTCACAGTTCCATAAGTTAATAATTTTTCGAATTTCCGAATTGGAGACGTTCCCCAGGAAGTTAAATTAAAGGAACTTCGTCGAAGTGACTTTCCGACTGTTCTCTGCTCTATGTCAGGTGCTCTACGTCTTGAAGCGAGCGGTCTAGAATTCGTACACCAAAATGGCAGTCTAATGAGAAACCGATACCACCGCCTATTCTCGTGGGATCGCTTTGTCTCCTGGATGTCATCTTCTCTGCTCTCGTCTTCCTCTGTCTTGGCTGCCTGCCTACCTTAAAGGCACTCCGTAGTCGCCGAGGCTGAATACCTGATGCGTTTGCTACACGTAGGATGGAAACGAATTTCACGTGTAATTTAATAGAGTCGGTAATATTAGATATGTCGTTTCGAATTATTGTTTGACACTGTGCAAACTGTCCGATGATCATGTTGTCTCGGGTGTTCCGTTCAATTTGCGATGAGCCAAAATTCGTCAGAGTTATGAAATAGAAGCAAGATATTTGGAGGAAAATAAGGAACGGAGGATGGAAATTATTGAATGGAAAATAAACGTTATTGATATAGATACAAAACCGTGAAGGGGAAATATCGACGTTCATAATACTTAAATACTGGTACTCGATGAGTATGTTTTCTGAGTTGAATGAATACCGGTACTCGTTGACTAAGTATTCGAATACTGGTATTCGCCGCATCAATACTCGGATACTGGTATTCCACGCATAGTATGAATAGGATGAAAGTATCGAAATATTGGTATTCTATGAGTAAGTACTCGGGACTTAGGTACTTGGGATTTAGGTATTAGGGACATAGGTAGTAGGTACATAGATATTAGGGACATAGGTAGTAGGGACATAGGTAGTAGGGACATACGTATTAGGGACATAGGTATTGGGGACACAGGTATAAGGGACATAGGCAGTAGGGACATAGGTATTAGGGACATAGAAATAAGGGACATAGGCAGTAGGGATATAGGTACTAGGGATATAGGCAGTAGGGACATAGATACTGGGAACATAGATACTAGGGACGTAGGTACTGGGAACATAGGTATTAGGGACATAGATACCGAGGACATAGGTGTGTGGGACATAGGTACTAAGGACTTAGGTACTAGGTACTTAGATATTCATGACTTAGGTACTTGAGTACTAGTATTCGATTCGTGAGTCCTCGAATACTGGTACTCTACACGTAAGTATTCTAACGTAAATACTGAAATACTTACACCTAATGTACTAATATTCAGAAAATGAACATTCAATTAGTACCTGATACATAAGTACTCAAATACCGGTATTTACGTGAGTACTCGAATACCAGTACTCAATCTTGAGTACCCAATACATATAAAGTTCGTACACAATATTTAGTTATTGAAAAACAAATTCTGATGTACAAACTTTTTCTCAAACTCTACATACTACCCTCCCTAATATTGATTGAAAATAATTAAAAATTGTACCGAGTTACATACAATAAATGCTTCTGTGGTATATACTTAACAAGCTTTTGAATTTTCCCTCCTTTCAAAAGAAAACTAATAAATCTTCATCCAGCTTTATATTCGTGGCAGTATTCCGTCATAAACGTTCGAATATTTACTCAAGTTGCCACACGGTCACGGTAAAAGTTGGCAGTCTTATCGAAAGCGAGAAATAAGCTTGGGAAACGTTGAAAGGGGATCGAGTGAAGGTGCGGTGAAATTTATTGTCCTCACCTGAAACTCCACGCGATATAGAACAGGAAACTTTCGTCGTAGCTCGCAAAGCTTCGGGAATTGCGAGAGTTCTGTTGGTGCGGACGGTAGGGTGGTGCTCATACTGCTCCCCAATTCCTCCGTGGCTGCGAACACACAAAAAAAAAACGAAAACGACAAATTAATGTTGCAGTTGTTTTAACGTTCGTTCCGTTCTGTCGATTTTCGAGGTAGAGAATTATTCGTACCGTCGGTACCGTGTTTCCCGTTGTACGTGGTTTCCGATAATACCATAGTTTCGAAGCTTGAAAGTGCAGCGAAATCTGTCTACACGTTTGTACGAGGTTTCGTATTCAAATCGAAAATGCACAGAAGGATTTGTCATGTAAAATCAAAGCAATTTCGACGCTGTTCATTGTTTTCAGCAAATATTTGATACCTCGATGTGTGGGGATTTGGGAACATGGACATTTGAATGTTTTAAAAACTGAAATGTTGAAAAAGTGAAATATCGAAGAATCGAAATTTACATAAATTGAAGAATTGAAGACTTGAAGAATTGAAAAATTGAAAAATTGAAAAATTGAAAAATTGAAAAATTGAAAAATTGAAAAATTGAAAAATTGAAAAATTGAAAAATTGAAATATTGAAAAATGGAAGAACTGAAAAATTGAAGAATTGAAAAATTGAAAAATTGAAGAATTGAAGAATTGAAGAATTGAAAAATTGAAAAATGAAAGAATTGAAGAATTGAAAACTTGAAAAGTTGAAAAATTTTACAGTTGATGAACTGAAGAACTGAGTAATTGAAGAATTGAAAAATTGAGGAAATGAAGAATTGACGAATTGAATTATCTTATAAATTGGGAACCAGAGAATAGAGAATATAGTACAGCAGAAACTACTGTGACCTATTCGCTAAGCTAATTTCCATGAAATCTTTTGGGGCGTGTCTTTAATCACATCGCGGAGCGAAGTTTCACGAGACACAGGCAGTTCATTTTCCGTTGTCAAGGAATCAAGCCGGGGTAAAGAAACAGGATGGGAAGAAAATTTTCTCTATTTTCTTCCCGTTCATTTCGTACGAATGTAAATTTATGCTAATGTTTGTTATTTCCATTCTTTTCCCGTATTTCGTGACTGCCGTTGACCGATCGATACTCGACCATCGTATTATTCGTTATATGTATCCCATCACTCCAATATCGATAACCGAAAAATAAAACTGCAAGCCCCCCCTCCACTATCAATATCCATTAAATCAGCGAAAAATGTCATTCGTCTAAAATCAGCGGGAAAGAATAAATGAATGTACGGTTCACCGGGGAAATTATAAAAATAATTGCTCGTATCTGTTTTTCAGCAAGTAAACAAGAAATTTCGTACGGTTGTTAGAGCTTTAATTCATCGAGCGTAGCACATAGCCGGTTTTAAATCGTTTTTATCCAACGAGATCATCACTCTAGATGCGCTACCCGATTGTGTTAAAAGACTGTTCGAAACTGGGTCACTCTGGCCCGCGACTGCTGCACATAAACATCCTTTGCGGAGTATAAAATCTCATGAGTTTCCTGGAACGTTGTCACGTTCCAATAAGTAACAGTCGAAACTGGAGCACGAAAAAGCAAACATCAGCACGTCGATTTTCAACTTCTTACGAGGCCATTATGAACGTGAAAAAATGCGCTCTAAATTCGAACTGACAGGATTCAATGAATCTGATACGTTTACGTGGCGAAATTTTATTTTCGAAGATTTACGGCCGACGACCAATTTTACTTTATACTTCTATTTAACTGCGGACAACTTTCGGTTAAACGAGAAGAGAAATACGATATCATGGCGCTGATAAACTCCGTTTTTGCATCATTTGATACTTAAATACTTTGTACTTGAATTACTCATAAAAAGTATTAGTATACTTATATGTACATTAGTACATTCGTACATTAGTATAAGGTATTCGAATACCGGTACTCAATGAGGACATTTTTGATACTGGTACTCGATGTGCAAATGCTTTAGTACTCAAGGTGCAATACTGGGATACTGGTACTCAATAAGTACTTGCATATGGTATAGGTACTCTATACATAAAGTACATCCTACACAGGTACTCAGATACTCGTACTCAGAATGTAGGAACTCGATATTTAATTATTCGAATATCAGTACTCCATGTATCATTCAGAGCATAAGAACTAGAATGCAAGTACATGCGTTCGGACTCAGAATGTAAGTATCCGACAGCTAAATACTCGACCACTGGTATTCAATACATGAGTACTGCTATTCGTGGACTAAGTACTTGAGTACTGTTATTCGAGAACTAAGTACTTGAGTACTGGTATTCAACACCTAAGTACACTAGTACCGGTACTCAACGACTGAATACTCGATTACTTGTATTCGGTAAGAATTAATTATAAGAATATTTGCACTGAATGCCCAAATACTCAATGTTTAAGTACTCGAATACCTGTACTCAGTTCATAAATATTCGATGTCTTGAATTCAACGCAAATTCTTGACTTTTACACTGGTTATATATTTAACTTGAATAATGGAACAGTTTAACATCGATTTTATACATTTCCATCAATCGTTAAAATTTCGTCCATGAAATAATTGTCAGTTCGCGTTCGCCACTTACGAGAACAGATATCCATCGATTTTCAGAGTTCACGACCGACCGAATCGCGTCGTTAAATTCTCATTAGATTTACTTCACTGCTGTCTGAGGTGCAAGTCACTCTCGCAAACGTCCCACTTCTATTGAATCACTATATCAATTTTCCGTCAAATGAAATTTCATGTTTGTACAAGAAACGTCCGCTTTAACATCGAACTATATTCAAATGATATACAATGTTATTAACACTCTATAAGTAATGAAATATTTGTCCATCTGTGCAGTAATTTTTCGATACAATTCAAGATCATTTGTAACAGAAATATTCATAAATTGTACGAACAATTAAAATTTGTTATTCTCGTCACAACCACGAGTGTCACAGAAGGTATTATAAATTTTGCTGAAATATCTCCCTGTACGTGGTCGTCATTTTTAACCCTAGTAATTATAAATTACCAGAATCGTAAATCCTTGGAATTTAGTAGCACGTCACCGAATCTATTTTTGTATAAAATACTGTTCAATTTTCCGAGCGAGCAGTTCAAACGACCAGGGCGTTTTTTATCGTCGCAACATTAATTCCGTAAACCGGCAATTTCCTGTACGGCAGTTTATCGATAATTCCTCCTTTATTGCAAACGGCGAGTACAATGAGCAACTGATCAAACGGCAGGCGTCTAATAACAGGGACACTCGCGTCGACAAATTCGGGATCGCGAATTCATTTCGTCTTTATCGTCCCGTTGTTGTGCATCCAATTATTTGGGATTCGTCGTTTCATGGCATCCTCGTGTCCAACAAAACCCGTGCCGGTTCTTGTGGCCAGGAAATCGCCGCTGCATCGCGTGGGAAAAGCACGACGCGCTGCACGAAGAAAATAAAATGAATCGTGAACGAATTTCGAGAGGAAAAATGAGTTTACTCGCTGCTGCGATGAATTTCATCGACCAAAAAAAAGTATCTCGTGTTTCCATTTCATTTTTCAGATTTTCGTTCCGCACGGGCGAACTTTTGTAATTTCAGTCTTAGAGGAACAACTCGTTTTATTGCAGTCTTTTGTTCAGGGATTAAATTGAAATTTGACTCATGAAAGTTTCTTGTGCACGGTAAAGTTGATCTCCTTTAGGAATTATAGGAAACGTACTTGAGACGTAAGTTCTTGAGTACAGGTACTCGAAGTGTAAGTACTTGATATGTATTTGAATACCGGTACTCAAAGTATAAGTACTTTATACGTGAATACTTGAATACATAGTGGAACGTGTAATTAAAAATAAGTACGCAGATGTACTCGGGTAAGTACTCAAGTACTTGTACTATTTAAGTAAGTACTTAAGTAACTACTTATGTAAGACTCTAAGCACTCGAGGTGAAAATATTCGAACCGAAAGTACTCAGGACGTAAATACAGCTATGCATTCGAGTACTGCTACTTGCAGATATAAGTACTCGAGTACTGATACTCATAACCGAAGTACTCGAGTACAAGTATTCACCAAATACTTGAATACCACAATAAAAACCTTCATACTAAAATACACCGTAACACCGCAATATTTATCTACCACTATAAAAAAAAATAATCACATAACTACGCAAATCACCCGAAACATAAATTGTTGTTTTCAATTATTATTAATTTAAGGACGAACAACACGCAACGGGGAATGTAACAATAATGAAGATACAGAGCACTGAGTCATCACAGGTTTCTTGTGGTTCTCGAACATTGATAAAGGCTAATGAGAGTGTTGTTACTTCATCCCGCGGTTGGCCTGTCTATAACCATTGTTATGTAATTAGGAGAACAAAGGCTTGACGGCATATTCGATGATAGAGTGGAATTCCATCGATCGGGGTGGCAAGGTGGTGCTAAGTTAATAAACCTGTCAGCATTCGTTTAGGTGGCACGAAATAATCAAAGAGTCACGATTTTCTGCCACTCCGCTGGATATATTGAAGACCATATTTTTAAATTTCATGAATACCTGAAGCATTTTATCGGCTTTCGGTGTTAATACCTTTTATCCGCTCTATTAAACATTCATGACGATTCTGAAGTTACTTACTTTTGTAGGAAGTGCTTAGACTGGTGCCTAGGTAGTTAGGTCGTTAGGTCTTAGGGGTCATTTTCTAGGTACTTATGTAGTTTTCTTATTTGTTACCTTTTTAGGCATTTTGGCACTTGGGTACTTGAGTACTTGTTAGGTACTTGAGTACGTGTTAGGTATTTGCGTACGTAGTATACAAATATTCAAAAGATTGCTACATCCAAATGCAAAAGCCAATAATAGTGTACTCGAATCATACTTAAAGGAATACAAGTACTCGGATACTTAGGTACGTGGAGAGCTACTGTTAGGTACCTGAGTACTTGTTGGGTACTTGAGTACTTTTAGATACCTGACTATTTATTATCGGATACCTTGATGCCTAATTCTAGGTACTCGAGTACCAATTTATAGATACCTGAGTACTTAGAATCCAAGTATTCGGATCTTTCAAATACATAAATGAATAATATTCCTATAGAATTGCAAGTGTCTTAAAAGAGTACAGGTATTCGAAAAAGACAATACCAGTTCTCTTATCGTTCACCCTTCCACATTTATCGATTTCCTCTTCCACAGAAATTCGTCCTTCCCCGTAATCTACAGAAACTATTTTCTCTATCGTTTCCGCGAACGAATATCGCCGATCCATCAGGAATAAAAGCAAACGTCAGGAAATTCGCAGCACGAAATCCTAGTACGAAACGGTATTATTTCGATAGCACCTGTGGATGACACGGTACAAAGAGCAAACACGTTCCTCCCGCCGCCCCAATTCCCCGGGGATGAGGATAGGTCGTTTAACCGGGCACTGAATTCTGCGGTGACTTTGAAGTTTCGAATCGACACGAGGTAAAGGTGAACAAGCGGAATCAGCCTCGAAAATGTACCTTGACACCGTTGTGCCTGATCGACACGTGTCTTCGATCAATGACATTCTTTCACGGTGCTATGGGGTGCAACAACATTGGCCAAGGGTAGGACGGTGAGTGAAGGAATTTAATTAAACCCTTCTGCATCGGTGAGTTTCTTTCTCGTTGACACCGAATTAACTCCCTTTCCTCGGTGTCTCCTTTTCTCCGTTCCATAACTAGATGCTTTAATTATCGGTGAACTTTTTCTTTGGATCTTTTTGAACATTCAAGAATTCGTATTCAATTCTTCAATTAGGAAATGAAAGTATTACGATATTACGGGTTAAATGAGACTTGTGGCAATCGTGATTCAATTCTACTCGATACAAATTTGAAACATTCAATTCTATTATAATTCAATTCAATTACAATTCATTTACAGTCAATTACAATTCGATTTCAATTCAATTTCAATTCAATTTCAATTCAATTTCAATTCAATTACAGTTCAATTACAATTCAATTACAGTCAATTACCATTCAATTTCAATTCGATTTCAATTCGATTTCAATTCGATTTCAATTCAATTTCAGTTCAATTACAGTTCAATTACAGTTCAATTACAATTCAATTACAGTCAATTACAATTCAATTTCACTTTGATTTTAATTTAATTTCAATTCGATTTCAATTCAATTACAATTCTATTACAATTCAACATAATTTAAGTTCTACGTTATTCAATTTAACCTGACAACAACCTGTGCGATTCAATTCTGTTACAGTTCAATCCTACATGATCCAAATTCTATCACAGTTTAATTCTTCATGATACTATTCGATAAAATTCAATTCCGTTACAATTCAGTTTCACTCGAATCTCTTCGCAACGATTTCATTCTGTTGCAAGTGAACTTTACACGATACAATCCAAGGTAATGCAATTTAATTCAATCGACGACACAGTATCTTCGCAAACTTAGCACACGATTGAAAATGTTCGTTTAACGTCGTATTTATTCCCTAAATCGTGTAAACCGAAAACCTGAGTGTTCATATCGTTGATACTTGTATCAAACGTCGCTTGTCCCGAATGAATGTACTAACGCGTTGAATGCGAGACTTAACAATCTGATTAAAGAAACCAGGGTGCAGCTTTTCACCCCTTTCACACGAAACCGGCGAGAGTTTTAAATATCTGCGACCGAAGGCGAACTTGAATGGGCGGTGAAGCTTCACCGGCTAAATGAGTTTCTACTTTTGTAATTAAAATTCGTCCGGCATAATAGCCAGCGATCTCCTCTCAACCTTTCAGTCGGATATATTAATTCTATTATTTTTCGCGCAATTAGTTATTTTCGCGGTATCAGATTTATCCTCTTAATCCGCCAATTAAACTTTCAAATAACTAGCTTTGCAAATAAAATCGTTGGCACAAAAACTTCAATTTCTGTGGAAAATAATTCATTATTTGTCGATGCCATATTTTTAGGAACAGTATGGTATTGCATGTTTATTATCAAATTATTATCAAAGCTATTTACTATATTATTTATTATTATTATTGTTATGTGTCATTATTTATTATTATTGTCATTGTATAAAGGATTCATTATGTAGTACAAGTCGCATTATCATTATTAATGATACACTATTATCTGTACTATCATTAATATATTAATTTATTGATATAATATATCAAATATATTACATATGTTCCTCATAAAAATGATGAATAATTATAATAAAAATTTCCCATTTTCCAAATTTACTATTTTCCCAGTTTCCCACTTCCCCAATTTCTCATTTTCCCAAATTTTCATTTCCCCAATTGTCCAGTTTCCTAATTTCCCATTTCCTCAATTTCCCAATTTCCCATTTTCCCAATTGACTATTTCCCCAATATCTCATTTACCCAGTTTCCCATTTCCACAATCTCCTACTTCCACAATTGTCCATTTCCCCAATTTCCCATTTCCCAATTTCCAATTTTCCCAATTGACTATTTCCCCAATTTCTCATTTGCCCAATTTCCTTTTCCCAATTTTCCCTTTCCCCAATTTTCCATTTCCCATTTCCCCAATTTCCCGTTTTCCCATTATCTCATTTTCCCATTTTCCCATCTCCCAATTTCCCAAATCCCAAATCCACAAATTCTCCAATTTCCAAATCCCCAAATTGAAAAATTTTCAAATTTCATCCAAACCAAGTAAAAAAGTTGCACTTCTAACGCTCCTAGAAATCACGCATGAATTTTATATTCTTTTCAAAAGAATCTCAACGTCGAATCAAACGATTGCCTCTGAATAGCCGTTGATTTATAAAAAGATTGAACTATGATTTAATAAAAAATTAAGTTATACCTTCGAGATCAGACACGAGCTGTAATATTCTTGATTAGAGGACTCCGGCTTGTGATATGAGGGATAGGACGTATACACGCGCGCATGTATTTGATGCTGATGAAGATAAAAGAAGATTGAACTGATGAGAGGGTAAATTAGAAAAGTTTGCTCAGAATATTATACTTTTTCTGTAACTAGAATTCCTTGAAATTAAAAGATAGGAATGATTACATAATTATTGTATTTCAGATTACGAATTGAAATTTTTAGTTCCAGTTTCTTCATCCATTATTTCATAGCGAATCTTGATTACAAGTCTATCCACGTCAAATTAATGTGGGAAGCAACGTATCAAATTCTTGTTATATACACGAAACCATGTCACAAACAGTTGTAACGTAATCTCACAGCAGAAGTAGACCATAGAGTTAATGTCAATCCGTTCGCAATCCATGTTTCGCGTTATTCGATGGTAATTGCACATCTGTCGAGCTGCACCGCAAACATGATTATTCAAACCGCATATCAAAAGACATTTTCTACGTGCCAAGAACATTAACATAAAATTTCTGAACTAGTAGTTTAATGAAATACTTCAAACGAAATTTCAATCCTCAAAATTTCTAAATTCTCAAATTGGTTTCTAAATATTCTTTATGAATTCTTAAGATTATGGATATGTAAACTTCTAAACTTCTGAATTTCTATATTCTGAAATCTGAAGATTCTTAAATTTCTAAATACTTAAACATAACAAATTTTCAAGGACTCAAATTTTTACTTTTTGGAATTTTTTAGTTACCGAATTCTCAAATTTCCAAATTCCCAAATTTACAAATTCCTATATCACCAAATTTCTATATTTCCAAATTCCCAAATCTCCAAGATCCCAATTGTCCAAATTCCCAAGTCTTCACATTCCCAAATCTCCAAATCCCTATATCTCCAAATTCCCAAATCTCCAAGATCCTAAATCTCCAAATTCCCAAATCTCCAATTTCCTATATTTCCAAATTCCCAAGTCTCCAAATTCCCAAAACTCCAAGATCCCGAATCTCCAAATTCCCATATCTCCAAATTCCCAAATCTCCAAATTTCCAAATCTCCAAACTCCCAAATCTCCAAATTTCAAATATCCTAAATCTCCAAATTCCCAAACCTCCAACTGCCTAAATCCCGAAACTGCGTGTCCACCCGTTATATCGCCCCTCGTGACCGTGTCACCCGAAATACTTCAACTTCCTCAATCCCCGACATCCCCGAAAATTCTAAAGAACCAACAAATCGATATCGTCGTAAAATAAAAGAAACGCCAAACATCTTGAGGTCGTTTGACGAAAAGCCGGTCTAATCTCGACGAAAAGTGTTGTGCCCGGTGAACGAGGATCGAACATGAATATGTCTTAGGCCCGTGTCGCCAAACAAAGATGAAACCCTGCTGTGTCGGCGATCGTGCTGGATATAATGAAGCACTCATGCTCGACAAAGGTATTCGACGTGATCGTATCGATCGGCCATCGATCACAACATGACCCATAAATCTTGGTCACGTTGTATCGTCTTGAAACGTCAGGAATCGGTGTGTCACCTCGCGCGCTCGCGGAGGGTGAAAAAATTGAAGAAGAAGAATATTCAAGCGACGGAGAAAAAGAAGATAAATAATACGGAGACAATAGGGAAATCTGGAACGATCATTTTGGCTAAAAGGTGCCCTTCAACGTGCAGATTTAGGGGACGCTAAAAGATTAAAGAAAACAATATTCTGGATAAAGGTTTGTACATAAGGGGTGACAAACTTGTGTTTAGGCGAGTGCCTTGCATCAAACCATTCTACCATAATTGAAAAATTGCTATATAAAAAAATGTTTTACATGTGTAAGAAAATATTTACAATTAGGACGGAAATTGTTAATGACTGCAAATTTTTATAAGTAAATTGGGAAAATGGGAAAACAGGAAATGGGAAGTGGGAAATTGGGGAAATGGGAAATTGGGGAAATGGGAAATTGGGGAAATGAGAAATTGGGGAAATGGGAAATTTGTAAAACTGAAAATTGGACATTTAATAATTGCAAAGTTTAGAAATAAGTGTTCATTAATTAGAAAACTTGAAGAATTCAATATTTGAAACTAAGAAAACCAAAAACTTGAAAATTCCAGATCTGAAAATCTTCCAGCTTACAAAATTCCATCGCCTAAAATGGCGGAACTACCTCGAATTATGAAGTAAAGATGTAGCATGTTAGCGAAATTGGTAAGATTCTCAAAGGAACGTGCGCAATGTGGCAAAGAGGAGCGAGGCGTGTTTGAGCGAGTTTCCCTTGGTACGCGTGCCGATATTGTTTGCAAAGCCTCCGTAACGAGGTTGATAACCCTATCCTAACTGTAATCAGCGCCAACTTGATGCTAGTCAACCGTTATCAAACAGCCTATGAATACTCATACCACCCACATTGCGATGCCTCGTGGTCTCTCAATAGCTTTAAACTCGATCACTTCCTCTCGGAAGGAACAAATCTTGATATATCGAGCCGATACAACCCAGACGTATCAACTGTCGATTCTCAAACATCTGACAAGGTGACAAAATCTGACAAGATTCGATGACATAAAGGCATCACAAAATAACGTTCGTGTTCTATCAATTTGCACCTTGAACTCCGACGAAAATGAGTGCCTATTTTATTAATATTTCAACTACAAAATGGCCTGTTTGCAGGTATATTCCATTTTAGAACCTATAAAATCGGTCGCAATTTGACGACATAAAACTGTCGCAAAGTAGCGAAATTACGTCAATTTGAAGCTTGACGTTTGTTAAAAACGACTGCATAAACGTTTCGTCGATGTCATTAATATCAAATTGTCGATAACCATCGTACGTTGGACAGAGTAATCGATGGAACGATTTTCTGACAATTAGAGCCGATGACGTTTATGGAAGGCTTAGACATTTTTACCAACAGCTTCAAATTGTACTAGGTGTAATTACTGTACAATGATCACGTTCATCTGACCGTCGTCTACAGGGTGTCCCATAAGTCCACATCCATGATTCCGTGATTAATGCTTCTTCTGGTGGTTCCACAAACCAGGTGCTTCACGCGAATTCGAGTGTGTATATCAAATTTCGAGTACCTACAGGTAGAACAAGAACGAGAGATTTTAATGACCCAAACGATCAAACGTGTCTGAAACTATCGAAAACGATACCGAACACGATTATCGTTGATTTCACGACCGACGTCAATGACGACCAAGTCGTCAACGATGAGTTATAGAGCTTCAACGTGCTTCCAGTCGATTCTACGTGTAAAAAATTATCGAAAACGATAGCAAACACGGTTTTCTATCGATTCGACGATCGACGTCGACGACAGGTTCCTGTCGTTCGCCGCCAAAATCTATACAGCAAATTTAGGGTGTCTCGCGAGACTACCCTCAAAATTTCAAGCGAAAAGACGCAAAATTGCGGTCTGCAGCGTGGAGACAAACAAACGAACAAATGATCGAGTCCCAGGAGCCTCACGTTCGTTATGGGAAAAGAAATTTGGAAATTTGAAATATTCAGAACTTAGGTATTTGAAGGTTAAGAAATTGAGGGACCTGGAAATGGGGGTGGACCTGCCCTCAAAATTTCAAGTGGAAAGACGAAAAATTGCGGCCAGCAGCGTGAAGACAAACGAACAAATGCAGATTCTGGGAGCCCCGCGTTCGGCAATTATCGAGAATGGTCACATTCGAAATCGATATTTATAGTGGAACAATGACACTTAGAGTCGCGGTTATCTACGAGTGCCACGAAGAGACGTACTTCAATCCAGTGAAATGTGAATCAGAAAAGTGTCGATAAAACGCGTCGTAAAATATTCTATTTCTGTTCGCGTTCGTTTTCGGCGACGCGGCGAATTTTTGCATCGTTCTTAGACGTAACCGTTAGGCGACGATATCGATTGAATTAGACATATCGACCGAAAGCTTTACTTCCTGTTGCTGACAGGCATTACCTAATCACTCGGATTCGCCAGGATTTGATTTGGAAGAGAATTAACTATCTCTGTCGTCGGTCTTCTTAATCTTCTTTCGGTTTCTTTCGATAAAGCCTTGAAATTATTTCCTCTCGTTATTTAGCTTCGTATCAGTTGATTCGATAAGTGCCGACGGGAATGATTTAACTCGTTGTTCGAGCGAAGGAAGAAATTAATTATTTTGTACGGTTACTTGATTAGAATTATTAATCGTTCTTTGTGAATTATGTGCTATTTTATGTATTGGATTGTTATTTGGATAGGAAGAATTATTAAAAGATTTACAAGGGTCTCTCGTTATATTGGCACTTTTATGTTTTCAAATTGTTTAATTAATGAACACTACAGTTTTCAAAGTTGGGAATTCCCTAGATACTAACATTCTCAAATTCCAAAATTCTATAAATCACCTAGATTACCTACATTCCAGATTCCCCAAATCCACGAATTCCCTAGATTCCCATGCCAAATACCCGAATTCCCTAGATTCCAAAATTTAGAAATCACCGTATTCTAAAATTCCCTAGATTCGGAGATATCCAAATTTTCCGAATTCTCAAATTTCCAAATTCCAAACTTTCCAAATTCTAAATTTCCCGAATTCTCGAATTTCCAAATTCGCAAAATTTCCAAACTCCAAATTTTCCGAATTCTCAAATTTTCAAATTCCACAATTTCCAAATTCTTAAATATCCAAATTCTCAAAATTTCCAAATTCTTAAATTTCCGAATTCTAAATCTTCCAAACCCTCAAATTACCAAATTCTAAATTTTCCAAATTCTCAAATTTCCAAATTCAAAATTTACCAAATCTCAAATTTCCAAATTCCTACATTCCGAAATTGTCATTTGTGAATTTCCTAAAGATCACACACATACATATACGAACAAATCCAATTTCAAGATCTCTTCTGTTCTAATCCCATCCAC
Organism: Megachile lagopoda; assembly: GCA_036983795.1. Taxonomy (NCBI): domain Eukaryota; kingdom Metazoa; phylum Arthropoda; class Insecta; order Hymenoptera; family Megachilidae; genus Megachile; species Megachile lagopoda. The sequence goes on from CM072794.1 coordinate 5,143,345, forward strand.
TACAATATAGCGAGAGTCTACTTAATATACCCCAAAATAGAACCAAATTAAGTAATTATAAACTTCTCCGACTGAGAGCGTACGAAAATTGATAAGAACACCTCTACCGAAACGATCCTTGTTAGTGTCTCTAAAAGCATCATTAAATTTAGTGTTTGAACGTTTCATTTTTGTTGCGAAAATTCGTCTGAAGCGTGAGACGAAGTTTTGTCGTAGCTTCTATCGCGAAAATTGAATTCATTCGCAGTGTCGTGTCACTGGTGGCGTAACGCGCCCAGGAAATCATCAAGCGGCTGTGAAACTCCTCAGACAGCCGTTCAAGTCACGTTAAAAGCCGAGAACAATATTGCCTGCTGGCTGAGAACATTTAAAAGGGGTTCCACGGGATCGACAGACCGTGAAAAGGATGCTGGGAAATCGGCAAACATTGAAAATAAATGATTTAACTCCTCCTGGCCGATGTATGGAATATTATGTGTAGCTGCATTTCAGGGCTCTAATTGTACGATTATAAAGAGAACATATTTTTATTTCGTAATTTAAGATGATTATATAAAGTAATGAAAACGTGAGTTTCAACATTTAGGTTAATAATGAATTGTTATAAAAACATATGACTGATAATTCAAGATGACGAATAAAAACATATACCTGAAAATGAAAGATAATGACGAAAATGAATAAACGCATACGATTCAAAACTTAAAATAATATGAAAATTAATGTGAACGTTTCATTGAAAATATAAGATAATGGGGAAAATTAATAAATACATATGATTGAAGATGAAGTTGAACATGGAAGAATTGAAGCATTGAAGAATTGAAGAATTGAAGAATTGAAGAATTGAAAAATTGAAAAATTGAAAAATTGAAAAATTGAGAAATGGAGGAATCTATGGATAGAATGATCGAAAAATTAAAAAATTTGGAAACAAAAGAATTTGAAACACAGATACAGAGAAACTTGGAAACTACATAAATTCGAAACTTCAAAGACTACAAACTTCCAGTCCAGCATTCATTTCGCATTCGCCGAATGCTGTCCACCCACATATCCATCCGAAAAAGATTCTGTAAAACATGCAATCGTTAGAGAATTATATTCAGCGAGTAGGAGATTATTGCCACCCACGCACTGCTCTGTCTAATCCACATTCCACAAAGACGATGCGAAACGAGCACGGACACGAGAGTCCAGTTCTGTGTTGCGTTTCATTGCTTTGGGTTACTGGGTCGACGGCCACGCTCGATTCACGATCCAACGCCAAAATTAGAGGATGCAGACCAGAATCAATTTCACCGACGACTGTTGAAATAACCAACTCAACCATCGATCCACAACCACAATAGACAACATTTTTCCTTTTGCCAATTTGCTTTGTTCAACTTCTCTTTCTGCGGTGAAATTTCCATGGGCGTCATTTGGCACGCCGGAATTACGGGTTATTGAGAATCAGAATTTAAAAAATTATTTTTACATTTTTTAATCGACAAATCTATGAATTTTCACTTTTACAGTTTTGGATACTTTTTAATTCTTTTAATTATACGGTTTTATAGTTGTCAAGCTTCGAATCGAGTTTTTAAGTTGTATAATTATTTAATCTTACGGGTAACCGATTTCCACAGTTTCCTATTTGCCAATTTTACAGCCCCAATTTCCCATTTCCACAATTTTCCCATTTCTCCAATTTCCCATTTCTCCAATTTCCCATTTCCCCAATTTTACATTTTCCCAATTTCCCATTTCCCAATTACCCATTTGCCCAATTTCTCATTTCTCCAATTTCCCATTTCCCCAATTTTACATTTCCCCAATTTTACATTTCCCCAATTTCCCATTTCCCAATTACCCATTTGCCCAATTTCTCATTTCTCCAATTTCCCATTTCCCCAATTTCCCATTTCCCAATTACCCATTTGCCCAATTTCTCATTTCTCCAATTTCCCATTTCCCCAATTTTACATTTCCCCAATTTCCCATTTCCCAATTACCCATTTGCCCAATTTCCCATTTCCCCAATTTCCCATTTCCCCAATTTCCCATTTCCCCAATTTCCCATTTCCCCAATTTCCCATTTCCCCAATTTCCCATTTCCCCAATTTCCCATTTCCCCAATTTCCCATTTCCCCACTTTCCCATTTCCCAGTCTCCCAAATACCCAAATTCCCCCAAAAATGTCAGATATCTACATTCCAAAATTTACAAACGCATTTTCAATTCACCAAATTCGTGAACTTTTAAACTTATGTACACAGCTGAACTATGCACGTCCGAATAGTTGTCAGACAGCAACGCGGGTCCTATTGACCTGCATGCCATCTCCACAGACACGCGCAGTGTAGCTACGCTAATTATGCCAAAGTAAAACACGATTTCCGTACGCATGATCGAATGTATCTTCAATCAAGGTATCGGGATTACATGGTAGGAAAACTTGTCACGGACACCGCGAGCAAATTTCGCTCGACGTCGTTCTAAAATTCATGGAAGTTCCCCTTTCCGTGGCATGACATTCACGGATCACTCGTATTACTTGCATACTGATCGAGTTCGACTCGCCTCCAATCTGTCCCCGATCACAGGGGAAAGTTCCTCGATTGAAGAGGATTCGATTGGAAACCACTGACAGTGTTCCTCTCCCCTTTTATCCGACTTCTTCCCTCGGAATCTTTCCTTTGGCCCCTCTTGCTTTATTTCATCCACGATACTCAGCTAGCCATTCTTTCCCCGACACTAACAAAGTGGCAGCCTCGACTTTCTTTTCGAACGATTCGAAAAGAAAGATTTCATTTAGGCTAACGTCGTTTCCGGATTCTGTACCGCGATCGAGATAAATGCCCGACGGACAAAGCACGATTTAAATTCATGGAACCATTCGAGATACAGTTTGGGCACAAGGGTAGATAGCGATGACCTCTTGGAATGGGGACAGTCTAATTTTCTTATGCTCTTATTTTCGAGGTTCAGATTATACGAAATTTGCTTCTTTGTACTTTGTGATTTTAACTTCTTGAATCTCCGATATTTGAGTTTCGGAATTTCAACATTTTTAGATGACTGATTTTTCAAGTTTATTTCCACTTTCTAATTTTTCAATTTTGAAATTTTGAAACATTCCAACTACCCAATTTTCCAATTTCCCAATTACTCAGTTTCCCAATTTCCCAATTCCCCAATTTCCCAATTTCCAAAATTCTCAAATTCCCGGTTTCCCAAATTCCCAATTTACCCAGTTTCACATTTCCCCAATTTCCCATTTACCCAGTTTCCCATTTCCCCAATTTCCCATTTCCCCAATTTCCCATTTCCCCAATTCCTAATTTCCCCAATTCCTAATTTCTGCAATTTCCCATTTCCCCAATTTCCTTTTCCCCAATTTCTCATTTCCCCAATATCTCATTTCCCCAATTTCCCAATTTCCCATTTCCCAAATTTCCCAATCACCCAATCCTATAATTCCCAACTTCATCTACACCTCAATTTCTATCATAATTTTCTAAATTTCCACCTGAACTTTAATCCAAACCCAAAGAATTATTAAAAAACACTGTTCCCTACAATTCGTCCATAGAAGCCCACCTGCCACCGCGAAGCCGCGAATCAAAAACACACAAAGAACGAAGCGTATTTTTCCTACAGCTCCATTGCAAATTTTAACAAAGAATTACGACACGGCTAATTGTCACGCAAACATTCCACGTTCGTACAAACGAAAGAACATGTCTCTCGACGATTTAACAAGCATCCAGTGCCAGAGAAATGAACGACCTCGCGTTGGCAAAGGGAAGCTCGGTCTTTGAAGGGTCAAGAAAGAAAGCAAAGCCTTCTGAAGCGGCACTTTTCCAACTTTCAACGTCGATCTATCGATCAGTCTCGACCGAATACACGTTCGTGTTTACCCTGAGGATTTGTGAACCGAAAAGGGGCTGACTTTTCTCTATTTTCTTTCTTTCCCTTCGCAATTGTATCAAGCCTCGTAATTTAACGTTCATAGTTCGCTGTTACGTATAAAGGCGGCTACGAGACTTTTCTTTGGCTGGAAATGGCGAAAACCGTGTTGGAAAAGTTTCTACCCAGGAAAATTCGCTGAAACTTGCCGGGGATAACGAACGTTTGTGAACCAACTAAATACTTGCGTTTCTCACGTATGTTATATACACTATACAGTCTACAAAATGTATACATAATATGTATAATGTAATATGTTAAGCATATAGTGTACCGAATATGATACATTAAGTCTGTACAATATAAAACATGCAAATTATGTATGTATTCAAACATCTATAACATATAGTGTGCAATATGTAAAGCATATAGTGTACAGAATGTAAACATGCAATGTACAAAATGTGACACATGCAGTGTACCAAATGAAATGCATGGGTACAGTGAACAAAGTGTAAGACATACAGTGTAAAGAATGTAAGACACATTAAACACTAAATGTACATCATATGTGTTCAAATTGTAATTCATATAGTGTAAGACTCATAGTGCAAAGAATGTAAAACACATGGTGTACTAAATGTACATCATATGTGTTCACAATATAATTCATATAATGTAGGACACATAGTACAAAGAATGTAAAACACATAGTGCACTAAATGTACATCATATGTGTTCAAATTGTAATTCATATAGTGTAAGACACATAGTGTGAAGAATGTAAAACACATAATGTACTACATGTACATCATATGTGTTCAAATTGTAATTCATATAATGTAAGACACATAGTGTAAACAATGTAATACACGTAGTGTACTAAATGCATATCATATGTGTCCCAAATCATTGTGTTCATATATCCAATTTCATGTTCATATATCATATATGCAATTATATGTGTTCAAAATGTAAATCATGTAATGTACAAAATATATATAGTGTATAGTGTACAAAATTCTATAAATACTTATAATATACTATAAAATAAGTAATATTGATAATTTCATATAAAGTACAATAAAACCTATAAAATTACAGTGTACAATATACGATAAGTAATACATATGTAGCTTCGATTTAGAAATGTAAGTTTGATATATAGTAGTAATATCGCAGGGATGAAAAACGTGGATTCTAGTGACAAGGGAAACACAATTACCGGTCAATCAACGGACCTACACCCTAATTAGGCCAGCTTGAATCAATCTCTCGGTGTTTTCAGGCGACCGGCATTAGGGGATAATAACTATGGGATTCTATGAGGTCGGATTAATTCTGTTATTAATAAAATTAAATGTGTAATCCCGATCACAAATTAATTTCTACGATAGAAGCGTTCTAGTTCTATTAATTTTATCGATTCAATTTTTATTACTCGGTACTCGGAATTTTGCAATTTCTATTCGGCATTTTTCGAATTTTAACGAACAGGAATTTGTACGGAGTATGTAATTTTGTAGAGAGAATTTGTGTAAATACTTTTAAGGCAATACGATCGTTAAATAAAATAATGAAATAATGGAACAATGGAATCGTATAATAAAAATGATGAAATAATAAAATTGCTAAATTAAAACGATGAAGTAATGAAATAATGAAATTGCTGAATTAAAACGATAAGGTAATGAAATAATAAAATTGCTGAATTAAAACGATAAAGTAACGAAATAATAAAATTGCTGAACTAAAGTAAAAGGTAATGAAACAACAAAATTTTTAAATTGAACAAAGAAAGGTTATAAAAAATTATTTGCTGATTAATTAAACTAAAATAAAAATCTGGTAAATAAAAATTACAAAATAAGGTAATAAAGAACGATACAGTAATGACAAAATAAAATTGCAAAATAATAAATTGATAAAATTGTCGAAAAAATAATTGAACGATAAATTAAAATGTTGCAAACATGTAATCGTAAGTATACATTAAAAAAATAAAATCATTAATCGTTCGATTAAAATTTCACTATCAAATCGTCCAGCCTTTAATTAAAATTCCATCACGTGCATGTACATTAATCAAGTCTGTAATTCCGTGAATTTTCTACGAATTCGGTACACGCACATTTGTGATAAATAGAGGTTAAATTGTTAGTTAAATTAAAATTTCAGTTCTGCAAGTAATTGAACGTGAAAACGAAAGAAAGTATGATCTCTATATTAAAGTCTGCTAAAATAATAGAAAGTAATAAAGGAAATATCGTCCTTGGCGGCGCAGATAAAGGAACATAATTGCTTCGTTAAATGGCGGCAGATCTGTTTAGACTTACAGGAACACTTTACAAAGAACTAAATTCAACACACTTAATATACCCCTTGTTTGCTGAGGCTACCACTCTTCTCTTCTGTTTTAATAAAACGTTTTAACTGGCTGTTAACGGAAACCTTTTCTGCCTCGGTTGCTTTCCCGGAAATTCAACATATTAAAAATCTCCTCGTTCGGATTTAAAACGATTTCTTCTCATTTGTAATGCTTGTTGGCTCTTCGATATTACTCAGCTTCCATAATTTCATTCTTAAAAATTTAGTTCACCACCTAAAATTCTATTTTTATTTTACATATATATAGCTCTTTAATTTCCCATTTCTCAAATTTCCCCAATTCTCAAATTTCCCAATTTCTACATTTCCCAATTCCTAAATTTCCCAGTTCCCTATTTCCCAAATTCTAAATTTCCCAATTTCTACATTTCCCAATTTCTAACTTTCCCAATTTCTACATTTCCCAATTTCTAAATCTCCCAAATTCTGAATTTCCTAATTTCTACATTTCCCAGTTCCCAATTTCCGAAATTCTAAATTTCCCAATTTCTAATTTTCCCAATTCCTAAATTTCCCAATTTCTAACTTTCCCAATTTCTAACTTTCCCGATTTCTAAATTTTCCAATTCCCAAATTTCCCAACTCTCAAATTTCCCAACTTTTTAATTTTCCAATTCTTACATTTCCCAACTCCCAAATTTCCCAAAATCTCAAATTTCCGAATTCCCAAATTTCCCAACTCCTTAATTTCCCGTCTCTCAAATTTTCCAATTTCTAAATTTCCCAATTTCCAGTCTTATATTCTCAAATCCAGTCCGCTTCCTGAAGTTCTCAACTTCCCAACATTTAAATCTTGAGATCCTTAAACTTCCAACATCCCAACTAAACCTGAACTCCCAAAATGTTCCCAAAAACTTCGAGCTGACCAAAATTTCAAGTCCTGAAATACCTCACTTCTAAATTATTCACCGGTCGTTCCAAGAGTTTTGGATTTCACGCGACGTTCGTTATCGGTTATTCGAAGTAAAACGGTGCTCAGATCTGCATATCAGTACGTTATTCATCGTGATCCGCAGATAAGAGGCACATACTCTCCATATCGAACGCGTGGCTGGTACGATATCACGGAACAAAAATAATTGTTTCGTATCGTGCGTTTTTTCAGTCGATCATCGACTCCTCCGCGTGTGTACGATTAAACGAAAAACGATTTAACAAAACATTTTCCTTTTTACCTTTTTTTAATCGAATTTTGAAGTAAACGATCGTTGAATCGCGAGGTGGGTGTACGAAACCGTGTCGCAATTTATATGAATCACTGGTCGGTGCTCAGTGAGCTTAAAATTTATGTTTTCATGCGTTGGTAACGTCACGAGGATTGATACGGGTATTTCACTCGCCATGAAAATGTAATACATACATGGATACATAAGTATTCGCATATTTTTGAAATTTATTCGTGCTTCAACATTTTCACATTTCGCTAGCTTATTTATGGCGTATAAGGTATCTGAATTTTTGAATTCACGAGCTTAAGTTTCGAATTTTTCACCTCTCTTTTCTTGTTTCAAATTGGTAAATTTCTCAACTCTCAAATTTGTCAACTTTTAAATACCTAAAAATTTATCCGAGTATCTAATGTACTAATTAATTTTGTATATTGAATACAAAAGTTCATTACCTTGAAAAACAATTATCGCCATCAATATTTCTATAATGTTTGGATGACGTTATAGAACGAAGTAGTTTTCCTGTGAAACAATAAATCGATCGAGAATATTAATTTACCGTCAGGGTGGAACGGGATATTAATTTGCGTAATAGTCAGAAAAATGCAGCGACAGTAATTATCCGGGTATTAGCTAGTTTAATTATCCGATAGAACGCAGGGGAAGAAAAGAAGGAGCGTGTGGAAAAACAGAAATCCCAGAATAAATCAGAGATTAATTTTCGTGCTTTAAATTTCATTTATGATATTCAAAATGAAATGTCTGTGATTCGATCACTCAAAATAATTATTTTTATTACATCTCTGGTGGTACCTCTCAAATTATATCTTCGTTATTGGAATAAAATCTTTCATCATCAATATTACATTTTTATTACCGTTCAATTTTTGTTGATTATTATTTAATATTATCGTTCAATACGGTTTTAATTTACATTGTGTTCTTCAAAATTAAATTTCCATAGAAGTAAAGTTAATTTTATTATTTAAGACATTTACAATAATTATTATGTATAAATAATACTACATATAAAAATTATATAAAATAAGTCTAATCTATAATAATAATTATAACATATCTGTAATAATAATTAATAACAATGGGGTAAGTTGATAAATTTTAAACACCCCCACACTAAATCAATTTTCATTTTAATTATCGTTAAATATTTTTATTATATTAACTTAATTAGGTGAAATAATTGAGTACTCAACCATAATTAAATCCAACCATAAAATTCTGAAATAAAAGAATTCCTCCCCCGAATTACATTCAAATTTACCCTACGCATATTAAACATATTTCAGCATATTTAATCAAGCAATTACCTCTCCAAAAAAGAATTGCGAAACGTATCGATTTGACGATTAGATTCGCGGAGCCGGTGATTGGCGAGCAGCATAGTAATCAAGGACGTTAATCGTTTTTCTGGTTTCGCGAAACAGAGGATATCCTTTCAGCTTGCGGTCCTTCATCTCTCATCGAGTCACGCCGTAAAATTGGCTGCCAGGTAAATTACTGACGGCCCCGCGTATTATCGATTGAACGAGGTGGCGCGTCAATTTGCAACGTTGCCGGGGGTCCAGGGGGGTGTGTAGGTGAGCTTGAGGGTTAAAGGTTGTTCGTTTTTCACCCCCTTGCCTCATCGCGGTCACGTTTAAAGGGACGGTCAGCCGAATCTCATTAAAAATGGAAGTCGATTGATTCGGGCTGGATGCCACTTGGACGTCGTGATCGAAGGTGTCTGACCTAACACGGGGACGTTCTACTTGCTTCTACAAGAGATTCGAAAAGTTACAGAAGCCGTGTGTACTAAACATCCCCAAATTCCAATATTCGAATCTTCTTAGATACCATTGAATATCCCTAGATATGTAGGAACCTAGATTCCTACATTATATCCCTAGATCCTTATATTTCTAGCTATATCTACAGGTTTAAATAAATATTGCACTAAACATCAAATTCCAATATCCAAATATTTCTACATACTACTGAATATCTCTAGATAGGAACCTAGATTCCTACATTATATCCCTAGATCCCTATACTTCTAGCTACATCTACAGGTAAATAATATATTTATGTTGCACTGTTACAAAATTTCTTTTTAATATTTGATTTAGTAACTAAATTGTTTGAATAATGGCGAATTAGACACTTACAAAAATGTATGCAATGGGACTGTTACTATGTAACTCGAATTACGTTCGAACTATGTATCATTCAAGACAGATTGTGTAAGTCGTTGGAAACAGATAGGAATGTTAGGAATTGGCAAACTACGATCTAGAGTCGCGGAGAAAGCTTATCGACTGGTTTCTAGAAGGACATCAACCCCGACCACGTTTATCCAGAAATACCTTGTAAACGTAAGAAAATTCCATAAGCTACTTCCGTATCTACCAGAAGATTTATAAAAGCTATTAAAACCTTTATTTACAAAGCAACAAAACGATTTTACTCGTTTTAAATTATTATCAAATTCATGAAAGTTATATGTCGCCAGCAAGATTTGCTATTAAAATTATTGAAAATTTTACCGTGAAGTTTTGCAACATTTATGAAGTTCCATTGTGACGTTTTGCTATTATATTTATGAAAATTCATGTATTCGTGTTTTATTACTATTTACATTATTTTCAACTAATGAGACCGCGGTGGATAATAGAAACAATTATCTAGCTTTCAAAAAAGGAGCTCCCTATCCTGAAATACAGTGAAACGTCTGAAAATAATTTCCGAAGCAAATCACGAATTCACCGCGAACAGAGTGGCAGGCATTCTAAATCCCAGAGGATGTGGCGTTCTCGCGTTTCCCACGGGGATCGGTCACGTGTCTAAGCGCCCCCGATTTCTCTCCGGCTGATCGTTAAGGAGATACGATCGACTTCCGGTACTCGATCGAGAGCGAAACTACCGCGGACGGAAGAACGGGAGCACGTAGCTATCGCGATAAATTCCAAATGTATTCTCGGTCGGATTGGCTACGTTCCCAATGTCCGACGAATTTATTTTCGTTTCGTTTTGAATCGCTGCTATCGCCGAAACTTTTTCGCTAGGACGTTCTGTTTACCCCGCCCGCGTACAACTTATCCGTACACACGATTTACGACGTCCAACCGCGTGTCGAGCCTTGACATCTTTACACTTTCTGGAATTCGTGTTAACGTTGAGTATGGCGTTAAGGGACTTGGCAAAATTAGAAATCGAGTTATAAAGTAATACGGAAACTTTGGTAGATGAAACACAAATATTTAGACTCCATCGTAGTACAGCAGCTGTATCATACAGTCTCTGGCCATTAGGACCACGTACAAAAATTTCACTTTTATACCATTATCATGGACAATTGTCTTGGGTCATACAAAATTATTACCAACGTTGATAACGATATAAGCAATTTGTTACTATCGTGATAAATTGTGTGGGTGATGAGCGATTAAGGACAGGGCGTTTACGTTAGGTATCGATGGCGCCAGGTGAAATTTGGTGAACGCCATAGAAAATGGCGCCAACTTACAACTCTCCACATTATCCGAGTTGAAAAGAATTACAGATATTTGCAAAAATAATGAAGATTTAAAGCATATTATGTACAGTAGTGTAGCGTGTTAGTAGCCAATAAATTATATAATTTATACAAGCCTTTTAATTTTAAAAACGTGAAAAATGCTGAAATGGTTGATGGTCAAGGACTGTAGTAGTGTAATAGTATGCAAGCACGAAAGAACTTGTTTGAGATCTCGTAAACATGAAAGCAGGATAAAGTATCGTAAATAATGGAGATGTAATATATTCTCACTTAGGTAATAATAGAATTTTTGTCAGTAATCGTTCAAAGGTAAATACGTCTGTGTTATTAAAGTAATCATGTAAATGATGTTATTACCGAAAACATGGACGAAAGTTCCCGTCATTACGTACTTCCGTGTTTTCTTTAATTCCGACCACAGTGCGCCGTGGATTAAGCGGAAATTCGTTGTTTCATGCGGGGCTTCCACGTACGTTATGGAAGTTTATGCACATAAGTAGCCGTATCGTGAAAAGCCAGTTACCGTATTAGTGGCCGGCGCCCGCTTGCTGCAAGATTATTGCACTCGGACGATGCAGTGTATGCATACGGCTAATTCTGTTGCACATCACATTCAATAATAATCCTGCCAAAGTACATTCTTCTTTTTCTATAATTCCCAACAAAATTCAAACAATCCGTTTTCATTTTTACTACTTATTTAAATATTTGAAACAATTAGATATATTTGTTGAAATTATCAGATACACAAACGCTAGAACCAAAGTCCCTATATTTTCAAACCTCTACATAAAATTCTCTACATCACAAATTCTTGGACAAAAAATTCCTAGATCTTAAATACTTAAACAATAAATCTCTAAATCCAAATTCTCAAATTCAAAATCTCTAGATTTCAGATTTTGTATTTCAAATTTCTGTACCCAATATCCCTAGACCCCAAATTTCTACACTCCAAATCCCTAGATCTCAAATTTCAATGTTCCAAAACCCTACATTCCAAATTTCAATATTCCAAATCCCTAGGTCCCAAATTTCAATATCCCAAGTCCCTAGATTCTAAATTTCAATATCCCAAATTTCTAGATCCTAAATTTCAATATCCAAAGTCCCTATATCCCAAATTTCAATGTCCCTAATCCCTAGATCCCAAATTTCAGTATCCCAAGTCCCTAGATCCGAAATCTCAATATCCCAAATTCCTAGATCCTAAATTTCAATATCCCAAGTCCCTAGATCCCAAATCTCAATATCCCAAATTCCTAGATCGTAAATTTCAATATCCCAAATCCCTAGATTCCAAATTTTTGTACCCCAAATCCCTAGATCCCAAATTTCTGTACCCCAAATCCCTATATCCTAAATTTAAATATCCCAAATCCCTAGATCCTAAATTTCAACATCCCAAATCCCTAGATCCCAAATTTTTGTACCCCAAATCCCTAGATCCCAAATTTCTGTACCCCAAATCCCTATATCCTAAATTTAAATATCCCAAATCCCTAGATCCTAAATTTCAACATCCCAAATCCCTAGATCCCAAATTTCTGTACCCCAAATCCCTAGATTAACATTTCTACACCCCAAATCCCTAGACACCTAGTATCCAGAATCGAAGTCCCTAGATCGAAGTTTATTGCTGCCGTTAGCTCAAATCGAAAATTGCTGTTTGCTGAATTTTGAAATATTTTCGTAAGAAATTCTTTCTCCGTTACATGTTCGATAATCGATACGGAAAGTCGACCGGATTGCAACGAAGTCGATATGTAAATTCGCGTCGATATCGGGCTGCCGCGATTCAGGGCTGAAAAAAAGAGGAGAGAGAAATCTCGAATGACCAGAACGTGGTCGAGTTGCGACCGCAAATGATCGATATTCAGCGTGTGCCGCGGAGAATTTAAAATTTTCGTAGCGGTTTAAGTATCGTGAATTGATGGAAAGTTTCGTCGTCGACCAGAAGGGGTGGGACAACAAAAGCCATTTCATGGAAATTACTGCACCGGGGAATAATGGTGAACTTTCAAGGATCTTTCGCGCTTTTTTACCTTTTTCCTTATTCTGTATACTCGCTGGTGCTTTTATCACTCTCGAATGAAATTATGTTTCCGAGACGTATAAAATCTTTGACGCGATTTGATGACATAAAAGGATCACCGAGTAGCACTTGTGACGCTTCAATTTGAAGCTTACGGTTTAATGAAAATCACTGTGCTACTGTCAGTATTCCTAAAACAAAATGGCTGACTGCTGTCCATAACAAACAATGGCTACCTCTTTAACATAGAAAGTCTCATATAATTTGATCATATAAAACTTACACAAAGTGGTACTTATTATATATGAATTTAAAGCTTAAAACATAATGAAAATAACTGACTAAATGGATTGTCGATATTCGTAAAACAAAATGGCTGACTGCTATTCATAACTAACAATAGCTACCTCTTTAACATAGAAAGTCTCACATAATTTGATGATATAAAACTTACACAAAGTGGTACTTATTATATATGAATTTAAAGCTTAAAACATAATGAAAATAACTGACTAAATGTATTGTCGATATTACTAGTACAAAATGGCGGACGGTCTGTTATAGCAAAGAATAACTGATTTCGAAACACATTAGTTTTAACACAAATTCATGACATAAATCTACGATAAAATGATTGTAAATATTTAAAGAAAATAATAATAGTTAATTTACAATTTATCTTGATGAGTTTTCAATATGAATGGAGAAAAATAAAAAGGTATATTAAATTCTTCGTAAAATCGTTTGAAATTAATTTAACAAAATACAAGCATGATATACATATTTTAACATCTATCAAATACAATTTCAACATAGTGAATCAATAACGTAATTGAATATTATAATTTCTGAAGCATACCGACATAGAGTAGTAAAATATTCATCGATTCATTTACCCTGGAGACAAACACAGTTACTAGCGTTAGAATCAATAACATCATTCATTATTCATCGACCGGAGGAAGTTAAAGGTAGCACTAATTAAGAGTCATTAGCCGTCCGTCGCTATAATTAATAACCAAGACATTCGTCAGCTCTTTGCTCTTTCATCTCATTTTTTATCGCCGCTCCTTATTTTAAAATTTACCTCATCAATTATTTCAATGATTAAGTTTTACACTCGGTCAGAAAATTTCATATTTCACTCCCGTTCGAGTCATTTTCAAAAGCTTCTTTTATTAAACGAACCATTCTATTCGATATTAACACAAAAGACTCAATTAAACACTTTTTTTGAGCGATCAAACAAACTCTCTCTGTGGTCTGCCGAGTATTGAAACGAGGATTTTATTTAAAAAAAAAAAAGACCCGCAATTCTCCTCCCACTCTCCGACCTCTTTTTATCTTCGCTACCAGATAAAGATCTCGTGATATCTGGAATCGAAAACACTTTCGAAGTTGTTCGTATTAAAGAACGGTCTCAATTTTTCATAAAGTGTTCGATAATCTTCTTCTTTTCTCCCTTTTCGTTGTTTTCGTGCTTGTCGCGGCGAAGAGGGATCACAGCCATTAAAATGATTGCTTCCTTCTCGCTCGGGATTGCTAACTTCCTTCTATCGCCTTTTTTCTGTCACTGTTACTTTTATTGCAAACTGAAAAACATGGACGCTGCAGCATTGTTTCTGTTGTCATTTTTTGTATTTTTACTACTTCGAAAAATTAAAGACATCAATGTTTTTAATTTACATTTTTAAGGAGCTGAGTAACTTAACCTAACATATTTATTATACAAATCAAGTCTGATCTTAACTCAGCTTAATCCAGTTCCTAACCTAACCTGTTTAACCTCGTTCAGATCTATCCTCGTCTAACCTATTTAATCTTGGAACTTCAGATGTAACCTAACCTCACCTATTTAATCTCATTCAAATTTTAGATCTAACCTAACTTCACATCTCATTGGAACTTCAGATGTAATCTAACTTCACCTACTTAATCTTCATAATCTAACATAACCTCAATAAAATTAGGTATTCAAACAACAAATAGCTATGTAACTTTCTCCAACAAGCATCTACATAACTGTCCTTTCCCCCATATTTCTCAAAAACAAATTTAATTAAATGTAATACCACTGCAATAGAATAAAGAGATTTATCGCGAGGCAATGCATAAAGTTTTACAACACAAATGACTTTGAACATCGATTAAAAAAATTGAAGGACGAACGCGCACGATGAAATGTTAACCCAGATTTCGTTTCGAATTCGAAATATCTGGTGCCTGTGGGAATGCCGTTTTAAAGTACGGAAATATTGGGAATAGTATCTATCGTTAGGGTCACAGAGAGAATCCGTATAATCCTGAGGGCGAATTACATCGACGAACATCGTTCCGACCTTGTCAGATCGTTGCAGTTCGCAGAACTATAGCGATCGATCATTTCGCACCGTTCCATAACAATTTTGTCGGCGCCGATAATGGGGATACAAGTCCCCGACATTACGAAGCAATTTATCGATGCAGGTGATTAATGGATCGAGCAGTTTAACGTTGGATTATCGATTAATAGTCGTGTTTCGACTCATGAGTACTAATGTGCTCATTTGAGGAAAAATCATCGTTAGAGTAATTGTTTTTAATTGACTTCATCGAGCTTTTTGGTAATTGTTTCACTTTTGAAGGTTCTTTGGTCAAATTTTTGCATAATACAGGACTTATAGATCGATTATAGGTTGTTAGGTTATGTTATATTAGATAGTTACTGTTTGATTACAGGTTAGGTTAGGTTATGTTATGTTAGATAGTTATTGTTCGATTATAGGTCATGTCAGGTTATGTTATGTTGGTTATTGTTTGATTATAGGTCATGTTAGGTTATGTTAGTTATTGTTTGATTATAGGTTAGGTTGTGTTATGTTAGATAGTTATATTATATTGACGATGATCTTAGAACCATCAAATGATAAGAGACCTATGCTTCAGCATCGGTCATTTGTTATAATCGATCGATTATAGGTTATGTTATATTAAGAATATCAACGTTAATCACACACTACAATTTTGATTAAATGTCAGACTTCATTTTGAAGTGCACAAGCGCCATTTTGCGACACGTATGTCATGAATTTGAATTTTACATATTTTGAAATCACCATTGCTTGACCATCAACCAATTTGTATTATGTTTAATGAAACGTTCAGATGATTTTCAGAATACCATAAGTGAATTAAGATAGATTAACAGTTTGAAATACTGTTACGTCATGAAATTATATTGAATTATCTCGAAATTGTAACTGATCAGCCATTTTGTACTACAAATATCTATGATCATTAAACTGACGTTTGATACGGCGATTATCGCATTAAAAATGAAAACTCGTAAACAAGATCGATAAAAATTAAACACACAATTTAATCGCAATAATTCGTTTCAATATTGTATCCACAAACTATCAATTCGAAACCGAAATGATCCCGAAATAACATTTAAAATCGAAGCAACGAAATTTGAGCTAACCAATAATCTTAATTAAGCGCGCCACAGTTTGCGCCAGGTGAGACTGTTAATTGCATTCGTTCCCGTCCTGTTCGCACAAATAAGCCGTTAATTATTCCTGTTTTCGCTAAAAATACAGCCGGCAGGTAGAATTGAAAGAAAATCCGCGGGGAAAAAAGCTGTATTAATTTCTCGAAAATCTCTACTGATCACTTGATCCGTTCGATCGTGAATAATTTAAAGTTATATTGTGTTCGGTTAGCCCATTAACAAACCAAACACGGGGCAGCCCCGTAAAACATCGAGCACGTATCCGTTCGTTGATAGACGCGTGTTTACCTATCCCTTGTTAATCAGTGAAATTTCATCCGTGTGCACAGGCCATATGCGAGTGTGTGCTGGTGTACAGAGGTGGCCAGATTAATTTGATATTCCTTCTGCCACGGAATAATACAGCCTCTGATTGCGTGATCAAATTAAATCCGCCAACTATCGAAAACGTTCGCGGGGCCAAAGCTCGCGCGATTGATATCGCAATTAGCGGACGAGGCTTTCTTTGTCTTTTTTCCCCGCGGCGGAAGTCAATTACGGCGAAAATTCTGCCGGCGATTACATTTGGAAACTCGAAACTTTATCCGGCCTCGATTTTGTTCGCGGCGTCGATAGCCATTTCGCGTCGGATACGGTGTTTTATTATAATTCCGATTTAATTTCGCGCGATTTTGGCCGCTATAAACGAGAAGTCGTGATATGATTTTGATGCATTTTGATTCCCGTTTGAAACGACGATTTATTGTGCGTGTTAATACGCTGCCATCAAAATCTGCTGTGCGCTAAAAATGTCTACACTCAATTTATTCTAGTTATCTTTAATTATATTACAGCTTGAACCTCCTTACATCCTCCAGTGAAATATCTCCCTGATTTTGCGAATGAATTCAATGTCCCCAAACTCCAAATCTCCTTTGATCCTAAATATGCCCAGATCTCCAATATCCTTACCTCTCAATTATCTCTAGATCTCCAACATCCCTAGACTCCAAGTATCCCTAAATTTTGAATTTCCTTACATCCTCCAGCGAAGTATCTCACTGAATTTGCAAATGAGAATGCAATTAAATAAAATAGATACGAAACATTCGGTGGTTTTTAAAAGGAATTCCAATGCATATCAAGCAGCGGATGTCAGAGGAGACGGAGCATTAAAGAATGAAGCTCGAGAGAGAAAAATGGAGTGAATTTTCCGGGGCAGCCGATACGTGGGATGACTGCATTCTTAATCGTGGCAAGGTCCCGAAGACAGACATCCCCTTCATTCGTCTCTCTGTCTGGCGTATTCCAGTGAAAGAGCTACCACCAACGAAGCTAGCAGTATTATGCGGTAATTGGCTTTACTTGGCACCAGGACAAGTTTGTATTTAGCCGGCAGCCGCGAGCTGCGAGCCATCGTACACCGCCACTTGGAATTTCTCGTTTCGGACGCGTCAAGAATGCGTTAGCTTTTCGACGTTTTCCTCGGCCCCACAAACCCCCGCGATAATACACCGCAAATTTTCCGACTGTCCGACGCGTGACACGACGCGAACGGTAACCGCGATGTGCCCCGACATATGATGTCCGGCTGATGATTTCCGAACGCGTCACTCCTTCGCAAAAATCGATTGCATGCGCGCTTCTGAGAGATGTTATGCTTTCTGGCTGAAACACGAGAACTTTATGAAATTTTGTTATCAAGATGGTTAAATACTAGCTACATCTACCACTGTTTGCGATATTTTTATGTCATATTGAATTTGACTTGTCCTATTTGGAAATTGATAATTTGGTATATGTTGGGAAAAATAATTATTACTCGAAAAATATAACTCCGAGCATTGTTGCTGAGTTATAGGCATTTTTCTCAGGCTTCAAGCTTTAATTTGATGTATCATAAGTGCCATTTTGAGATACTTTTATGTCATCAAATTAAATTTGACTGCCCAAGTTCCGAAATCAACAATAATTTGAGGTGTGTTCTAGGATAATTAATTATTACTCAAAAGATATTACACTCAGCTCTGATGTTGAGTTACAGTAATTTTTCTCAGGCTTCAAGCTTTAATTTGATGTATCATAAGTGCCATTTTAAGATACTTTTATGTCATGAAATTAAATTTGACTGCCCAAGTTCCGAAATCAACAATAATTTGAGGTGTGTTCTAGGATAATTAATTATTACTCAAAAGATATTACACTCAGCTCTGATGTTGAGTTACAGTAATTTTTCTCAGGCTTCAAGCTTTAATTTGATGTATCATAAGTGCCATTTTAAGATACTTTTATGTCATGAAATTAAATTTGACTGTCCAAGTTCCAAAATCGACAATAATTCAATGTTAATTGTAGGATAATTATTACTCAAAAAATATCATGCGAATTGTGAATTCCAAAATTAGAGTAATTTCCCTCAAGCGTGAAGCTTTAAATTGATGTGCCATAAGTGCCATTTTGCAATAATTTTATGTCATCAAATTAGTGTCTCAGATATTAAAGAAAAATCAAGTTAATCGTAGAATCCATTTTTTTATTCTAATTTAAAAGACGTCTCCAGCAACTTGCTCTGTTATTTTCGGCTTCATTTTTCTAATGATTATCACCTGTTAACGTTCATCTTCATACATTTCTGTCATCGCTTCGTGCACCACCATATTTGTTCTCATTTGTCGAGCAAAACATATCTGCGCGTACAGTTTATTATTTCTTCGCATCTTTTTCATCGAATTTTTACATTCATCTCTGTTTGATCTTTAAGATTGATTATTTCGTAACGTTCGCTGTCGCGTTGCAAAAAAAACTTTCATTAATCTCTGTCCCCATATATCATATACTTTCATCGAAACGTGTTTGATATAACTATTAATTGAAACAAAGCTGACGAAGCGACATATGATACCTTCCAACAAATATCCAATTACGAAACGTTATGTTTTGTTGGTAAACTTTCATTGAAAATGTATAATATCTTTTATAAATTCATGTTATTACAATTTTTTTATGAGTGAGACACTTTCAAGTTTCATATTTATATATTTTTAGATGTGTAAGAATTATTTGTAATTTACTTATTATATTGAGAGATAATCTTTCATAAAATATCAATTTTCCTTTTCAAATTTGTTTATATATTTTATTTTACTGCGTTCTTTATATTTCAATCAATAATTCTGTAATCAAATACTGATAAAAAGTAACAAATTTTATTCTCTATTTTCTCCCATTATTTTATCGAATGTATAAAAATGGAATAAATTTATAATAGAATATGAAATTTCGAAATTTTTCAGACTTTACACCTTCAAAATTTGTATTTAATTCTGTACAGGATATAACATTTTCTAATTGTAAATTTCACATTTTATATTATTATACAATAGAATCCTATTAAGTTTTTAGTGTATCCTATCATTATCGATCGAGCAAAACGTAATAATAAGTCGTTTAAAAGTGTTTTGATAAGGGGTCGGAAAGTTATATATAAATCTGCTTACATTGTCAGAAATAACCATGGCAATTTTTAGATATTTCCGAAATAAATGATAGTTCCCAGAAGCGTTTCATACGAAACACGCTCAAGCATTCCCATAAATTCAACCGACCCGAATGTATCTGGTACGAGGGTATCGAGAACAGCGCATTTTGCGATTACATATCGTTTCGTCGATCGAATTGAATCCTCGAGAAACAGTCGGCCTCGTAAACGAGGATTAATCGATCTACGTTTGCGTAATGCAACAGGCCGATGTGCAATCGAGCGAAGCGTAACAATGTTGTTTCACAATTTCTATTCGCAGGCTTCGTAACGAAGGGAAAAAGGCTGATGATTAATTTACGCGTACCACGCGTTACAAAACAACATTTTGCTCTTTGATCAACGTATCATTTCTCTGCCGTCAAAGATTTCAGATAAAATGTGTTCTCAACATCCAATTACTCGTTAATTGCAATTTTACTGCGTTACAGTATGTATAATTAAAAACAATTACAAATGCTGGACTTCGATATTTGTTCATTTCTACATTTGTCAATTTGCAAATTTGTTCATTTATCAAGTTGAAAATTTGTACTTCTCTGTTTGTACATTTTTTTATTTTCCTGTTCGAAAATTTCTCAATCTGCAAATTTCTTAAGTACTCAGACTGAAAACTTAGTTTCAAATCTAATTGTCTCAATTAGAAAGCTTCAAAGTAGTTTAAATTGTAACCACATAAGAACTTCCTCAAACGGTCACATAAGTGACGGTCATTTAATTGACGGTCACATATCGAGTTTCAAACCTAATTGTCTCCATTAGATAGTTTCAAAATTCTTGAAATTGCAACCACATAAGAACTTCCTCAAACGGTCACATACGTGACGATCACATAAATAACGGTCACATAAATGACGGTCACATAAGTGACGATCGCTTAAGTGACAGTCACTTAATTGACGGTCACATATCGAGACTACGCATAATCAATCACTAATTCTAAAATTTAAATACAAAGTAAGATATGCAATTTTAACTAAGTATTTTCAAAATATTAAAAAGTATACGCAAATGAAATTGAAATTAAAATCAGTTGCAACTAAAGTAAAAAGCCGAATGAAATGTAAACGATCCTGGGCAACGTTATGATAGTAAACCGGCGAAAAGTGTCATGGTGGCAATATTTGTTTTTTGTTGCGGACCAGCAAGATACACAGGAACAAACGAAAGGAGAATAAACAAGAATCGAAGAAACATCGGGCATAGAGTAGCACGGGACGGTAAAAAGGAGGGGGGAAAAAAGAGGTGGGGTTCAGTTCAGAAAAGAGGGCGCGGTGGATGAAACGGCGCGAAATAAAAGGAAGAACAAACGTGGGCACGTGAGTTGGATGTCATTCAATCTCGTTCATCTGCCCTGCTGGACCTGACAAAAAAATATTGTTTGCCGTTCGACGACACTTTTTTTTTCTCCTTCTATTCTACCATTCGCAGTTTGCTCGTTGAATGTATCCAGCGATTTTCACGCGAGAAATGGCAAAAACAAAAAAGAATTATGAGTTCTTCGGCAGCTGTACCTCTGCTCGTTTTCGATTTGTGTAACTTTCTGATTCGCGGTTTTCTGCCGGATAGGTTTATGACATCGTTGCGGGTTTCCGATATTTTTAGAGCTTTCAAAGGAGCTTTGGATTTGTTATTGATCTAGGCTTTACTATGGAGGTTTATAGCATTGGCTGAGTTATTACTGCTTCAAACTTTTTTACTGAATCTTCGGAAGCTTTCATCTTTAGAGATTTAGAGCGTTAGAAATATAGAATTGTCGAGCTTTCAACCAATCGGATTCTCGTGCTCTCTAGTTTTCGAGATTTTGTACTTCTCATCCAGTTTTCGAGCTATCGAACTTTCTTTTAAATTATCTCAAGATTCATCAGTTCTTCGATTTTCCAATTCTGGAAATTTGATAATTTGGAAATCGAATTACGTAATTACGAAATTTAGAAACTTAGAAATATTGAAATTTGAATTTTCCAAATTTGTTCAAACTTCCAATTTTGTAAATTATCAAATTACCAAATGAAAAATGTAGAAATTATCAAACATTCGGATATCCAATCACCCATCAGTGTTCATCTCTAACGCGTGACTTTCAGAGTCCTTTAATTAGAATAATCCGTAATGAATTTGTGAAGACAGTGAACGCGTGGCGTCATCCGGTTCACAGTTGAGAGCGATTAAGCGCAGAAGCATCGGTGCAAGGAAGCACCGTTTTATTTTGATCGAGGAACGAGCGAGCGAACAAGGGGCAGAGAAGAGAAGGCTCATGGCCACCGGGTTACGCGTATTCGTGTCAAGATCAACGAAGAAGAAACCCGCCGAATGCCAGTCTCCCGTGCGACACGATTCTAAGAACGTTTTGCCCGAGTGGCTCGTGACGGCACGCACACGTATGTATGCATGCATGTCGCGTGTTAAAAATAATTCACGATCGCAGAAGGACCCGAGAATGCACCTCGACATGCATTTCTTTCGTCCCCAACGGGCTGCACCGTGATTTCGGTGTGTTACCCTGTTAAACCCCGGTCGCGTGTTTGCGCCACTGACACGAAAAACCAGCCAGAGGAAGAATACAGGGCTCGGGCACTGGGTCAACTATTTTATTTTCGGCAATAATTTTGAAATGTTCGGCACGCCGAAGAGAAACGGCACGTCCATGCTTGTTTTCGAACGCTCTTACGTACACGACAATTGGCCGAATTGTGTCCTCGCCGCTTTTACGACAGAAATCTTTCTTGAACGTGCCGCGTACACACTCGTGCTTCTGCATATATTTCTGCGTGCATTTCTGTATCTTCCTGCTTTTGCAACTTTCCGATTCTCTTGTATCGACGTTCTTACACTGTCTCGCTACTTCTCGAAATTTTTCAGTTCTTTTTCATTCTCATATTTGTCGATACTTCCTTTGTATCCAACTTCTCTGGTTTTTTATTTTTTAGTATTGAGATTTTTTAATTGTTCAATTCCTCTATCTTTCAATTCTTCAATTCTTCAATTCTTCAATTCTTCAATTCTTCAATTCTTCAATTCTTCAATTCTTCAATTCTTCAGTTCTTCAATTCTTTAATTCCCAATACTTGCATATCGTTCTTAAACTTCTTCACCGTTTTCAATTATTCAATCTACCACTTCATCAATATCATAAGTTCCAATTTTTAATGATTAGTTTTTCAATTTTTCGAGTCAACTAATTTACTGTTTACAAACTTCTATATTGTAGGTTCCTAAATTTGCAAATTTTTACAAACTCACCGCCAAAAACATGTAAAGACTGAGTGATAATTGAATGTTTAAATGGAGTATTAATTGCTGCAAAACGAGGATCTTAGTAATAATTGAATTTCTAAATGGAACAAAAACGAATCAACGCGAAACAAACGCGTTCAATTCATCAACAAAACGTTTGAACGGTTACCAATCAAGCTTGTCGATTTATTTTCTTTTATTCTCCAGCACTCGTGCGGGATTAAAAATATATTTCTCCGTTTGATCGCCATAACTTTTTGCGAACAATAATGTGGAAATTCCGCTTGAAAGTCCATACAATATACCATGAAGTTTTGTGTGTCCCGTCGAGTTGGAAATAGCGCAGAGCGAAACGAGAAATACAGAGAATATGTGACATGTGTTTCTTACACTCGCGTAACCCCTCGTGACATTACCCTCTTCTGTTTGTGTCAGTGACATGAAAATAAAGAGCTTTCAAGCAAGGTTGCGGGCAAAATTTACACACTCCCACGATCCATTTGTTCCCGTCTCCCCTGATGAATTACAGGAAGGCCGAAACCATTTTCAAATTAATATCTCGTTTACTTTTTACCCGGCACTATTACGTCGTTAAGAGCGAGAAAGGTTTACGGTGAATGCAGGACGCGAATCGATAAAACATCAAACATTTCGTGCACACGATATTATTTAGTATTTGGAGTTTGATGTTTCCACTTGAAATGCTTGTGGTAATTCAGGTACATGTACTCACGATGTTTTACTAGTATTTAGGATAGTCAAATGTTTACTCAGGTACTAGAAATGAAAATGATCTACTAAAGATATTGAAAACACCCGAATTTTAAATGGTACCTACAACATCTATGAAGTAGACACAATATGTATCCAAGGTACCTAAGAATGTCTAAAATACCTAAAATATCAAAAACATCTGAGATACCTAAAGAAGGTAGAACACTTAAAATACCTGACACCTGAAATACCTTAAATACCTAAAGTACCTGAAATACTTGAAGTTATCAAAATATTTGAAGTACCTTAAACATCTGAATGTATATGAAATACCTAAAATACTTGCAGTATGCGAAGTACCAAAAATACCTGTAACATATAGTAACACCTGAAGTACCTAAAATACATGAGATACCTGAAATACCTAAGATACCTGAAGTGCCTGAAATACCTGAAATACCTAAGATACCTGAAGTGCCTAAAGTACCTGAAATGCCTAAGATACCTGAAGTGCCTAAAGTACCTGAAATGCCAAACATACCTGAAATACTTGAAATATCTACTCGAAGAATCTAACATACCCAAAGTACACAAAAGTGCCTAAAATGTTAGAAATGCCCAAAAAATTCCAAAAGTACCTAAAGAATCCTACAATGCTTGAGTCATCAAAGATATCTGAAGTATCTAAAGTATGTAAAATACCGGAAACAAAAGTATACAACATTCGAGATTCAATCTGCGTGTGGAGAAACAAAGGCAGGCGAATCGAAATTGTCGTTGCATTAGAAAGACAAAGTTAAGCTGATTTACAGGCATCAGGCATTGTGGAATAATCGTTGAACGGTTTTGGTGCTTGCTGAAATATGTAAACTCTTTCAAATGGATCGCAGTTTAATCCTATCGTCGGTCCAAGGTTTATTTTGAATAGCAACGAACGATGGATGTGTCTGGTTGGTATCCGGGTTAATCCACTTGGGCTTCAATTTCTATTCTTGAAGCTACGCTCACCTCCCCTCTCTCTCTCTCTCTCTCTCTCTTTCTTTCTCTCTCTCTCTCACGTCGTTTTTCCGCTCATTGTCGTATTATTTCGTTGTGACGCGAACATTGGGATCGAGCTATAATGCAGATTATTTCTCGCTAGACGTTTGATCGCAATATGAATTCTGAATTTCAGCTAGTGACGATAAACAGAATCGCTCGACGCTGTCAAACATCGTAAATGATTGGAAATATGCAGATTTATTGTTCTGAGTATACTTTCGTATTTAAATTTCTCAAATAATTGACTACCTCGAGTACCTGAATATATGAATACTGGATTGAATCATGCATTTATATGAATCGACACATGGTCGCCAAATCGTTCACAATCGCTGACAGTGATATTAACAACTTTTTAGGTACTTCAGATATTTTTTAGGTACTTCACATATTTCGGAAATATTAACTGTTTCATGTAATTCAAATACTTCAGATATTTTGGACATTTTGAGCGTTTTATGTAACTCAGGTACGTCAGATATTATAGGTACGTTACTCATCTGAAATATTTAAGGAACTGCAGGTATTTTAGGATATTCAGGTACTTTAGATGCTTTAAGTACTTTAGGTATTGCAGTATTCAAAACATTTTTAAGTTAATTTAGTGTCTCTTTCGTATAGTAGTTACTTTAGATATTACAGATATTTCAGGTCTTTCATGTACTTCAGGTATTTCAGGTATTTTAGGTACTTGACGTATTTTAGTATTCAAGACATTGCAAAGTATTTTCAGTATATTTTTTACGCAGCAGTTATTTTAGGTATTTTCGGATATCTAAGGTATTTTACACATTTCGTGTCATTGTGGAAACAAATATAGCGTATATCGTCCGAATTTAATCGACGCCGACTATTTTTTAACGTGGGTTAAAAGTGACCCAGTATCGCTGAAAAAAACGACAAGATCGTCGGAGTCAGTTTCGCAAATACGACACTGTAAAGTTAAAAAAAAGGCATGATGCCTTAATTTTAGACCATCCACGTCACAACGTACGCGTTGAAATTTATGTTTATCGGACGGGAGAAGAAATATTTCCAGGTATTTCGTGACGAATTTGCGTGTCTGTTTATCGAGCGAAGTCCAGAGAGTCTGAATCATCAATGGAAGTAAACTTGCTATTTCAAGGATACGAACTTATCTAGTTCCAGAGACGAAACCATACACTGTCTGTCCGTAGACCATGTGAGTTACATACGTTGAAAGATCATACACGTATGTAATATATTAAAATACCACCTACGAAATTTTTTTAGTTCAAAGAAATTGTATGCAGTTGTATAAAGTTATTAAATATAATATTATCAAATATGATACGAATATTAATGTAATATAGTATTAATTATTATTACATGAAGGTTATGCAATTAAGTAGGATAGAAATAATGTTCAAATCTGTTGATCAATATTGTGACAACTTTAGAGAAGATGTTTTCTTTCTATCTGGACACTTATTGCGGCAATTTCACTTTCTTGACAATAAAGAGTTTCAAGTAGAGAAACGAAGATGTACGTAGCACGTATGTTTCATTGATCCGTACACTCGATTTAGTAGCATTAAAGCACAGGATTGAAACACGATTTGCGATGGCGGATATCGCGGGGAACACGCTTACCGAAGTGCATCGGAAAGCTTTCGAATTAAGCCCGCCGCTTTTTGGCGCAGCCGAAGCAAAAGCGATAAAGCACGGAACTTATGTCACGGTTTAACTCTTCCGTTTCAACGATCCACGGAAATTCTGTGTCGTTGCCATTTTCGTGTCACTGAATCGTGTTAATTCGATTAACTGGCTGGCTGGCATGATTTTTACCGATACACCGCCATTATGCAGCGTTACGATACGAGTGTCGTAAGATATAGAGTTCGAGAAATCGATGTGGGTGCTTAATGAATTACGTTAAATGTAATTAATTTACTGAAGATTATGATTTGAATTAACTTATTTAATTTGTTGTTGTCTACATTATTAGCTGAACAGAAAGTCTGTAATAACTACGTTTGTAATTTTAAAGATTTTCAACTTCTTCATTTTTCGATCTTTCAATTATTTCATTTTTCAATTCTTCAATTATTCGATTCTGCAATTCTTGGATCTTTTCATTTTTTAATTTTTCTATTTCTCAATTTTCCAATTCTTCAATTTTTCAATTCTTCAATTCTTCAATTCAACAGTCTTGTAATTTTTCAATTTTTCTTTCAATTAGTCAACTCCTTGAGCCTCCAATGCATTTATATCATATTTCAATTCCTTAATACAACTTTTCAGCATGTCAATCTTTGAATTTCCACATTTTTTAATTCTTTAGCTCTGTAAACTCCGAGTTATCGGTACAATGATTTTAATTATGTAATTATATTATATTTCGAACAATTATTCGTATCTCCTTTCATCAATTATTTGATTACACCATGTTTTAAATTCTACAAACCTCGATATCGGGCACAAAAGGATAATATTTAATCAATTAATTAATGACACACCATCGACTCGATCAAGCCGTTCAAAGACATTGTTTCCTCCGATTTACAAACTGTTATGGTTTTATTTAAACTAATATCCGTGTTGGCAATATTTACCAGAGCGTTTTACAAACTCTGCAACGAGCTTGCACAGCGTCGAACGGAAAAAGAAAACTGAAGTCGACGCTGAAATAATATCAGCAAACAATAACTTCGCAAATAACATTCGAATACAAAAGTTATATTTTCACGGGGAATTAAATCACGTCCGACGGATATTTACCGTGCCGCATAGTTCGGGCGAAAAAGAGAGATAAACAAGAACGCGCAGCTATTTCCGGCGCATTATTAAAAAACGGAACACACGCGAAAAAATAAACGAGTCCCGCGCGAAAAAAGAGCGACTTTTAAATCGGGAGTTTGGAAAACTCCCCGGGAGAAAGCTTGTAATACGAGGCGAAGAATTAAAATCCTCGGTTGGATTCCATGGTGTTTGTAAGGTTGTCGCAGATACGGAAAAATCCCCGGTATACAAGACAAGATATATCGGCAATGGCTTAGAAATAAATTTAAGAGCTTGAGATTCGAGGGCTTCCTTTACCATCCTTCGCGATATCGTTTTTCAACAGGTATTTATTGTTATTGCGCTTGCTCTACTTTATCCTGCAATTTGTTCGTGTAATTTCAGAATAAATTACTTCTGAACAAATTGACACATTCTGTTACAAGTTTTCTGTAATTATTTTGGTTATTACTTAGTTGCGAATATTTCTGAAATTATGTTTGGTATGATTTACTGTGGGGAGGGATGAAGAAAATTTATTTTAATTTCGAAATTTTAGAATTTTTATGTTACTTTTTTACATTTCAAGTCTTCAATTTCGTGGAATTTTAAATTAAAAATTTACAAATTCTCAAATTATTTAATTTTTTAATTTAAATTTTTTAATTCCCAAATTCTCGAAAGTTCCAAAACTCCCTATATTTTAAAAGTCCCAAATTCTCAATTTTACAAGTTTCAAAACTTCCAAAAACTCAATTACCCAAATTTTCAATTCCCCAAACTCTCAATTCCCCAAATTCTAAAAATTTCCATATTCTTAATTCCCCAAATTCTTAATTCCCCAAACTTCCAATTCCTCAAATTCTCAATTCCCCAAATTCTGAATCCCCCAAATTTTCAATTCTCCAAACCCCCAATTCCCCAAATTCTCAATTTCCCAAATTTTCAATTCCCCAAACTCTCAATTCCCCAAATTCTAAAAATTTCCATATTCTTAATTCCCCAAAACTTCCAATTCCCCAAATTCTTAATTCCCCAAACTTCCAATTCCCCAAATTCTCAATTCCCCAAATTCTCAATTCCCCAAATTCTGAATCCCCCAAACCCCCAATTCCCCAAATTCTCAATTCCCCAAATTTTCAATTCCCTAAACTCTCAATTCCCCAAATTCTAAAAATTTCCATATTCTTAATTCCCCAAACTTCCAATTTCCCAAATTGTCAATTCCCCAAATTCTTAATCCCCCAAATTTTCATTTCCCCAAATCCTGAAATTCCCAAACTCCTAACTCTCCAATTTCTCAATTCCCAAAATTCTCAATTTCCCAAATCCTCAAATTCCCAAACTTCTAATTCCCCAAATTTCAAAATTCCCATTTCCCCAAACGTCCATATCCCCAACTGCCTAAAAGGCGAAACAAATAAAAAGCTTACTTTCTGCGGTATACGGCACACAATAAAGCGGCATCGTAAAAACGATAGTAATCTTGGGATTTCCTTTCATGGTCTCATTGCGCGTTGCGCGGTTTGAGTGACGGACAAAAACGTAGCTATCATGAAATGAAACGTGAAAAACGAACAGCCTACAGGAGGCAAACTAAAAGCATCTAAAACGCTTGGAAAGCCTGGCTGAAGTAGCGTGCTTGATCGAATCAAGTTACCGATCCTCTCCGGTCTGCGTCGATGCCATAACGAAGAAAAAGAATCCTTTCAGAACTTTACAAAAGCCTTTCACACTCTGGACTTTCTCACGCCGGCAAACAAAATTCCCACATAACCAATCGAACTTATCGAACTCGAATTCCGTTACGTATGTATAGCTATGGTATCGAATCGCCGATCAAATAAAATACCGAGTTAATATTTTGGTTTTTTCACTTTATTTTGTAGTAGTTTATTGCATTATTTAGTAAATATTGTATTTTCTGTTCATATTGTATGATATAGAAATATGGGAATAATAATATTAGTATCGATGGATTCAATTTGATAAAATCTCGATTAGTGTTAGATCGAACGTTTAAATCGCTGATATTTCAATTTCATGACAGATTCAATCAAACACGATTTAATTTGATATGATTTAATTCGCCGTATTTCTGTGTAATGTGATTCTACTCGATACAGTTTAGTTTGATTGGTTTCAATTCTACGAGATTCAATTCGACAAGTTTCAATTCTGCAAGATCTAATTGGACAAGTTTCAATTCTACAACGTTCAATTCTGCAAGATCTAATTGGACAAGTTTCAATTCGACGAGTTTCAATTTGGCAAGTTTCAATTCTATAACATTCAATTCGACAAGTTTCAATTCTACAAAATTCAATTCGCCGAGTTTCAATTCTGTAACATTAAATTCTACACGATTCAATTCTACAAGTGTCATGTCTACATAATCCAATTCAACAAATTTCAATTCTACAAGATTCAATTCTACAAAACTAATAATCCAGAATAATTTTAAAAGAATCCATTAAACATTTCAACCAGTAAATTTTAACGTTGCTGCAAATAGCAAAAATATCTTGGCAAAGGGTTAACAACTCGATCAAGTACAAAACAATTTCCAAAAGTTCCAATAATTTATTTAACGATTAACCAAGTACTGGAAACAGTCCCTAATATACCCTCCACATCGATTGAATAACTTAAATCTATCAAGCCAAGGGTATTGCCAATCGCTAGGTACAATTGGATTCAGCGATCCACGGCGAGAGCGAAACGAGGGAATCATTTCCCGAGTCAAAGAAAAAAAAAAGAAACAGAAAAGGGAGAGGGTAAAAAAAGAAAGAAAGTAGAATTGAACTCACTGAACGAGATGAGGCCGCTGTTCAACATTGACAGCTTAATCTGGCTGGGAATGGAGGCGAGGCTGTGGCCAGGATTAAGATGACGCTTCCTGGGTGGTTTTTCCGGTGCCCTGGGTGCGCTTCTGCTTCTGTGATGATGATGGTGTTTCCTGT
Organism: Megachile lagopoda; assembly: GCA_036983795.1. Lineage (NCBI taxonomy): Eukaryota > Metazoa > Arthropoda > Insecta > Hymenoptera > Megachilidae > Megachile > Megachile lagopoda. The sequence continues at coordinate 5,174,073 of CM072794.1, forward strand.
GAGAGTGCGAATGTGACCCAGCACCGGTCGAGGCGGCTCCGGTGCGATCTGAACCGACGCTACTCAAACCGAGGACCCCGCCGCCGGTCGATTGCGTTCGTAACGACGACATTTTCTGAAATCGAACATGAACATACCGCTGATAACACGTTTCGTGCTGAAATAGAAGGGTGGACAGTGGGAGGGTCTTGGGATTAGTGATATTCAAATTTCGGAACGATGGCTGGAAATCGAGGGTGAGAGGTTTAAGGATGTTCTGGACGGTGCGATAACAGAGGCGGAAGGATATGAAAATTCTCGGCGACCTAGATACACTGTACCTAATGTGCTGATACGTTTAGGGAATTCGTGTGGGTAATTGTATGTAATTATAGAGAGTTTCTTTAGTTCTTGATTGTGAGATTTCAAAGTGAGATGCATCAGGTTTTCAAACTTATATTTAAAAATTTAACAATTTCTAAATCCTCAAATTCCTTTGATCCCAAATTCTCTAGTTACTGAATTCTCGAAATACCTAGTACGAAACTCACAAATTCTTTTCTTTAAAATTCAATTGTTCCCAAATCCCTAAATATACAAATTCCCTAACTGCCTAGTCCCCATTTTTCAAACACCCTAGTCCCCAAATTCCTGAGTTTCCAAATTCCTAAAGTATCTCCTCAATCCCCAACTATCCACAATTCCAAATTTCCTAGCCCCCAACTATGAAAATTCCCTAGTTCCAAATCACCAATTTCCTATTCCCCCAATTCTCTAGTTCCGAAACTCCCTAGTCCCCAAATTCACAAATTGCCTAGTCCACAAATCGCCGACTATCCACATTTCCAAATTTCCTAGCCCCAAACTATGAAAATTCCCTAGTTCCAAATCTCCAATTTCCTATTTCCCCAATTCCGAAATTCCCAGTTCCCAAATTTCCAAATTCCCTAGTCCCCAAATTCCCAAATTCCCTAGTTCCAAAACTCCAAATTCCTAAATTCCCCAGTTCTCAAATCCCTAAATCACCAAATCTGTAAATTTTGTAATCTCCAAAATTCTCCAATTCTCCAAGTCCCTAAATGTCCAATTAGAATGCTACGAACTCATTAAGAAATGTACTAATTAGAAATATAAGAGTTATCGAAATCTCACCAGGAATAGAACGCGCGAGAAGCGCAGTATCGAGAATCGAAATGTCAAAACACAAGAATCGAGTAGCGCCAGTATAAGAACCAACCGACACGACAGTCACCGGCATACTGATGTTTCGAAAACTAAAGCGGCGTATAACTGGAAGCATTCCGATGTCTCAAGGTAATTTCGGGGGATTGTAAACAGACGCGGAGAACAGAGAGCGCCAATAAGAAACTCCGCGAGAGATTTTCGTGGATGTACCTTCGCGACATAGAATATTGAAGCGTTTTGATATTTTCGTAATTGCACGCCAGTTAATCGTTATGAAGAATCGGACCGAGAGGGAGAGAGAGAGAGAGAGATTTCCCAGGGAAATTTCAGAATTTACCGACGGAACTAAGCTGGGACACCAAAGAACTGTTGAACGCTCGAATCTCGACGACGACCGAGATGACACGTCCGTATTATACGCTTAATAATCCCTGTTTTTATGATCGCGAAGGAGGAAGAATTTAAGGGATGTTTTGCGATCAAACATTCGTCCACGGTAATTTTATTCGACGTTTAAGAACCACCTTTTTTATTTCGTTTTTGAAGATCGTGACGCACTCATGACGCACTCATGACGCACACATGACGCACTCATGACGCACTCATGACGCGCACCTGACGCACTCGTGACACACACGTGATGCAATCATAACGCACACGTGACGCACTCGTGAAGGAGTTGTGGCACAGTCGTGACGCACTCATGACGCACTCGTAAAACAGTCGTGACGTACTCGTGACGCACTCGTGACACACTCGTGACACACTCATGACGCACCCTAAGATTTTCTAGTCGTGATAAATCTCATACGAATTTTGAATACGATTCGATTTGAGGTTCACATACAATTGTAATCTGTACAATTAAGGATCACTGAATATAAAATACACGTAACATTTTGACTTTCTTTGCTGGTTTTAATAATTTAGCTGTGATCAGTTAATTCTGACGCACTCGAATAAATCATATTGCAAGGGGTTAAAATATTTGTACACGGCGGTGTTTGAAAGTGTACTTTCGTATAATTCACGAAACAAGTTTCCACCTCGGTGTTGAATAACAGAATCCATAGAAAAGACATAAATGACTAATTTCACGTTGAGAAGACTGCATCTCGCCGCATTCGATGAATTTGCAATTTCATCGCGGCGGAAAAGCTTGAAACGCGAATTTGAAAGTTGCATCGAATGAAAGGATCCGAAATCAGGCTTTTAAACCGCGGTGCCATTCAGTGTCCTTCAATTTCGTGGTTTCATCCGGGCAAAGAATGCCGACAGAAGACGAGGAAGCTTTCATCTCGCGGTGAAAGCGTTTTTATTACAAAGAACCCTGCAGTCGTTGTCTCGTGCTGCTCCATTCTTCACCGTTTCGTTTGCCAACTAGCCAAGAGCTGTTGTCTCTATTCTCCGCCATTACGAACGCGGCCCGATCCAAACCGCTCTTCTAGTTTTAGATCCGACGGAGATCGAGCGCAAAATTTAAGGATCTCGAACGATGCGAATCGAAGTAATGATCGTGATTCGCTCGATTAGGGAATACAATGACTTATTCAGTTAGAAATACCCTCGAAACCGAGAGCCTTTGATGGTTCTTTCGTTAAGTGCTTCCTTTCATTTCGAGATATCTTGTTTAAGCACTGGTTACACTACTGTACTGTCTAATTAATCATCCAGTGAATTGCACATGTGATACCAATGAATTAATCGTATCTAATGAATCGTTCGATTAATCGTATTCAATTAATAATCAAATGAATTGTATAATATTTAATAAATGAATGAATTGTATCAAGTCAGTCACTTTATTAGTTGTACCTAATTACCATTCAATTAATTCTATTCAAATAATCATTAAATAAATTGTATATGTATTTAATCAACGAATTAATTTTATCTAATCAGTCAGCTTATTATTTGTATTTACTTAATCATCCAGTTAAATGAATTCATTCAATTATCGACTTAATTATGATTATTCAATCATGGAGTTAATTGTATTTAACCAATCATAAAAATATAATGAAGATATTTAGCACCTTGTAGACTTTTGGCTTTGAAATCTCGTCATTAATGAAAATTTAAATTTGAGAATAAAATTTGTACCTTTAATAGGAATATTTGTATTGATAATAATGTACAAATAATAGAAATATAAAATAATTTGTTGAGAAGAATTTTCAATAAAAATATGAAAAGTTCCGAATTTTTAATGAACGCTTTTTACGAGAACGTTATATCTTAATCGCGCAGAATTTCAGTTCGCGCATAATACATTTCTGAATCGAGACCTCAGGTGACCGAATTGCGCGAAAATTTTCTACGGAGTGTGCTGAATACCCATAGCTATTTACAGCGCAGAAAATACCTTTAAGACGAATTTTCACTGTGAAAAGCGGATATACGAGTATACAATTCAATAGTATTTTCTCACAAAAGATCCGCCGCAAGAAAAATATGAAAAAAAAAGAATAACGAGGGAAGCACACATCGTTGAGAGATGAAAGACGCATTGTATCGTTATGCAACGTATATTTAGAATGCTAATACAGGGATTTTCCTGTATTTCTACGAATTATACCGTCACCAAAAATATCACTGGAATAGTTACATAACGCCTTCAGTTTACGCTGGCTAAGCACCGTGACAATTCCTTGTCGAGGAATTTATAAATAAGCACATTTTTAACATCCTCAAGGACGGGTCTTTTTAAGGTTATATTTTACAATTATATTTTATGCATATTTTTAACTTAAATAAAGACGTTCTGAAAATATTAATGATAGAAAGAACAATAATCATATTCACACACATTTGAACAAGAGTACACATATATGTATATTACACAGTCAATTTTACAAATTTCAATTATAATCTATGCAATTGAAATCATCTGCAATCCATTGCAATTTATGTCCTTGAAGAAGTTAAATATACAGTAAAGATTAAGTTTGACATAAAGAAATTTACACATACATGTCAGTAGACATGTGTACACATAATGATTGAGTTCTTGATATAATAAATTAAACACATGTGTCATATTAATAATACGAATTTTATTCATTAATAATTGTAATTCAATCATAAATGAATAGCAGTGACAAAATGAAAATACGACGATATTAAAAATATTCAAAATAAATTTTTCATATACTAGCATTTTAATTTGCATTTTTATTGATATGCATTTATAAAAGTGCATGTGTATTCATTAATGTGTGATATGCACGTAGAAAGGATGCAGTATTGATTGAATTCTTGATATAATAAATCAAATATAAACGGATGTTATCAATATAACATATAATTTAATATGCGTACATAAATTTTAATAACAGTAGTTCAGTCGTATTTCAATAATAACAAAATAGAAAATGACAGTATTTAATTTGCAGTTTCACATAATTGTTCCGAATTTAAAAAAAGTTTGCATATTCATCGTTACAGAAAGAGTTTGAAATGATTAAACCGATGACGAATGGAAATGATGAAAAGTCTGAAAGTGAATAAGATTAATTACCATAATTACGTATCTCCTTGATACGATATTGTTCAATTATTCCGTCGAAATAGTTCGCCACTACGCGTAAGGGAAGCGTGAAACGCGATCGTGTGACGTTAAAGCTTTCATTTTTCCGCGTTTCACAGTTTTCCCTTTGATGGAAATAAAATACCGGAGGCGAACGTCAACGGCCATATTTCCAGACGAAACGTTATCGCTTATTACCGGCCTGATGCAGTCTGACAAACGGATTTTAATTTCTATTTTTGCGAAGCCCTTCACTCGCTGGATAATCCCCCCTACGAAGAAATATAAATGCTTTTTTGTTGTGCCGTTCGAATGAAAATCATGTTACATTTCAACAAATAAACGTTCTATTTATTGTTCTGATATTCTGTATCAGGGCAATGTAAAAATAATTACGTAAAATAATTATGTAAAAATAAAGGTTACAAAAAAAGAAAATATAAATTCCAATATTTTCGTATTATTCAAGACATCTTGAGTAAAAACGTGAAGGTGGAGTCTAAGGAACAGTTGAGTAGTACCATACGCGGAACCATATATGATCAGACCGCATGTGTCTGACACGCAACATTTATTTCACTTGCAGATAACTCGCGTTGCGAGAATCGTCAAGAGATGAATCATGCTTCTGAATACGTATACAACGATCCATCTTGCACGGATGCATACGGGAAACTGACTTTGATATTTCATTTAATTAAAACGTTGCTCGAAATTGCGATCTTCTTTAATCTCGGTCGAATATTTTGGTTACACGTCAGGATGTGAGGATTAAAGCATTTCTATGTGTATACGCTTTCTCGTTACTAATTTATTTAACTTTATATGTTATATCACTGATATAGCTTTAGTATGATCTACTAGTGTCATGAAGGTCTTCAAACTAGTCATTGATGCAATAGAGCAGATTATTACTATGGAAGAGTGATATAGTCACTAATTTCCTTGCACCACATTCATATGCTAGCTCTAGTATGTTCTACTAGTGTCATGAAGGTCTTCAAACTAGTCATTGATGCAATAGAACAGATTATTACTATGGAAGAGTGATATAGTCACTAATTTTCTTGCACCACATTCATATGGTAGCTCTAGTATGTTCTACTAGTGTCATGAAGGTCTTCAAACTAGTCATTGATGCAATAGAACAGATTATTACTATGGAAGAGTGATATAGTCACTAATTTGCTTGCACCACATTGATATGCTAGCTCTAGTATGATCTACCCAGTGTTATGAAGGTCTTCAAACTAATCATTGATGCAATAGAATAGAATATCATCATGGTAGAGTGATCTACTCACTAATTCACTTGCACCACATTGACACTAACTGTAACATCCCTTTCAATCCAACTTAAATTTTGCAGATAGTAACTATAGATCCCTGATTAGTCTCCTTCCATGAATTTTTGAAGCTGCCAGCCTCTGAACCCTTGAAATGTGACTATTGACGAACTCCAACTAAAATAGAATGATCGATTGAAACATTGAACGAAAGAAATCTCCCTCTTTTCCTCAACACCATAAGAAGTCATCAACGCACAAGGGTACGATAGTGTAAATCCTTGGGTATTCAACGACGACATGCATTAAGACCCAGCTCACAAGAGAGCTTCGTAATTCTCTGGCTTAAACATTCACGCGGTTATTGTCCCATGATAAATCCTGGGACGTGTCGCATGCACCACGCAATTCGTTTTATTAATTAGTAACGCGATTACGATTCCAGAGAAATTTAGGGGCCTCGGCTGATTCGGTAGCTTCCTTGAGTTATCAAGTCGTTTCGTAGATTTGTGTGCTCGCATATCTTCACGCGCCCACTAAAGTGTCCTATCTGATGCATCTGATTAATGGATCCATCTTCAGGTTGTGGGGTCGAAGCGTAGGCTACGAAATGTTCAAACGATTTGGTATATGTTCACGTAATTACTGTTTTATCAAGATTATGGGCGATATTCGTTAGCTGTTAATTGTTTGGTGAAAGGAGATAAGATTTAATGTCGAATTTATGAAAACTCTCAATTTACGAAGTTACAAGATTTCCCAACTTTCTCAAGTTTATTCTTGACTTCTCAAATCATCAAATCCTTGAACTTACAAATTACTGGATCAATAAATTTCTGAATCCACAAACTACCTAATCCTCAAAGTACAAAATCCTCTAATTACCTAATCTTCCAATTATGAAACTCTCAAATGATCAAATCCTCCAATTACCATATCATCAAACTACTAAATCCTTAAGTTCCTGAATTCCCGAATGAATTTCCCAAATTGTCAAATCCTGAATTTGCCAAGTCCACAAATGATCACATCCTCAAGTTCCTGTATTCTCAAATGATTTCAAATCTTCAATCCACCAAATCCTCAAATTATCAAATAACCAAACTGCCAAATCCTCAAATTACCAAGTACCCAAACTACCAAATCTTCAGCTTACCAAATCCTCAAATTACCAAATCCCCAAACTACCATATCCTCAACCTACCAAATCCTCAACTTATCAAATCCTCAAACTACCAAATCTTAAAATTACCAAATAACCAAACTACCAAATTCTCAAATTACCAAATCCCCAAACTACCAAATCCTCAATTTATCAAATCCCCAAACTACCAAATCTTCAGCTTATCAAATCCTCAAACTACCAAATCTTAAAATTACCAAATCCCCAAACTATCAAATCCCTAAACTACCAAATCCTCAAATCACCAAATCTGCAACCTATAAACCCAAAAATTGTCCTAACCAACCCCTCACTATCCAGACTCCACATATCGCGTGCAAGCCCGCTGCACATAAACTGAATATTCGGTAAAATCTCATTCTTCTAAACATACCTTCTTCTGCTCTCTCATATATCAAATATCTACACCTTGGAACCAATTGGAAGCACCTTTGAAACTCATCACTGTCGAAATACAACACCGGTGTGTTCCTACAAAACTGTACACCGGAATTTCATTACTGCCATGAAGCGCACAAGAAGAAACTCGAGTATGCAAGCTTCCTTAATATAATAAAAGTTGGCGGGATTATGAAAACTTCACGTCGAGACAACGAGACTGAGATACAAGATACATTGTTGAGGATACTTATGTATTCAACGGATAATGTGTAGGGTATTTCATATATTTTTCCGGCCATCTGCTTTAGTAATTAATTTAAAATGAGTTGCGGACTCGGTTAATTTGGACAATACTGAGATACTGAATATAATACTTCTGCTAAAAATATTATATATTATTATTTCTGCATAATATTACTGTAAGATTGTTAAATACTTACAAAACATGTAATTCAATTATAATTAATACAATTTACGTAGAGCAGTTCTTAAATTTATGTAGCTCAGGAACCCCCTCTGGAACATATTTTTGACCTCATCCAACTCTAGGTATTTTATGCCGTTCTTTTTGGCTCAATTATTTATGTTAATAACTAGTTTAGGAATAACAACCTCAGGGGTTCGAGGACCACTGTTTAAGAACTTAAACTTCACGCTGAAGAGTATTAAAAATTTGAGTGATTTATCACATAATGTAAGTACGTCACAAGTTAGACTCGTCTGGCAAGTGTTTAAACTATTTGTCAGATGCGTCAGTCAAAACAGACTATTCACAGCTATAATACTAAAATAAAGAAAGAAAATGGAAATAATGAATATTTGATATTCAGCGAACCTTGATTACGTAGATCATAATCGCATTTGAACTTCAAACCAAAGAGTATTAATTTGAGAATATTAACTTAAGATTTGTCACATTTGTGAGCGCGTCTCAAAAAGTTAAATAAATAACACATCATTTTTGGATTATTCGCAAAAGAAGAGTAGAACAGTTCTAGGTTCGAGTTGATGCGTGTTGTCTATTTCGAAAAAGTAGTTTAAAAGCGGGAATTGTGTAAGCTTCGGAATCCCAGAGGCACGAAGAAGAATTTAGAGGTCGACCGTGGTCAATAACCGACCTTCGTCCAAGCCCGCGAACACGACTTACAAAACATTTAAAAATAGCCTGCGCGCGCAGCTCTCGAACCGGAAACCTTGGTTCCGTCGAGTCGAAGTTGAGCTTTCGATGAGATACGTTCTGCTCTTTCAACAGGAATCGCTTTCTTCTTTTTTAACGAGTTAAAAATATATTTATTGCGACATTGTGAGCGTTGTAAATAATTCATAACATTGTTACTGCGTTTCAATTTGAATTAATTTACCGCGAGCGAACGAGTTGGTTCTCATACATGGATTTAATTAAATTTCGATGCTTTATTTTATACTTGTTGCAATTGATTATTTAATATGAACTTAATATACATTTTGGACTTTTGGATGTAAAAATGTGAACTTTACGGAAATAATTGAGAGAATGATAAAATTAAAGTGTATTTTTTTATTCATTTTTGTGTCAAGGGTGAATTCAATTTTTTAAGAAAATTAATTTACTTTAATGTTTAAACTTGAGTTACATTAGTACTTACAATTAATACATATATGCATGTATACATAATACATCATATGCATTTAAAACATATTATATATTACACCATTGTATTAACAATTGTATAAATAATAAATTTCCCAAATCTTTTCAAGTTTTTACATTTCCAAACCCCTAAATATCCAAACCCCTAAATATCTAAATCCCTAAACTTCCATACCCTTATATTTGCAAACCCTTAAACTTCAAAATCCGTAACATACCAAATCCCTAAATCCGCCAAGCTTCACATAACATAAAATCGGAAATTCAGGTCCAAGTAAAATCCATTACACATTCTCACGGTTGAAACTACTTAAAACTTGATGAGATTCCTATACTTGGGCAGAATTCGTTTTAAAAGTCTCGAAATGTTCTATTCCAAGGATTACGATGTTTCTATTACCTTTTATCCGTTTCTCTTTTACTCCCCGCAATCGATTGGAAACGCAATGTACGCAGGTTGAGTGCTTTCCACCGTAAAAATCGTTCAAATGCACTCAGCGTAACGTTTTAGCAATTCAAGAATCAACTTTCATTTCTATGATCCTTAATTGTACATTCTTTAAGTGTTTCTAGTATTCTTCTTCTATCGATATTCTGATAACTCACTGAAACGAATACCAACTTTATTATAATTCCTTTATTTTATATTACATCAACTAATTTAATAGATTTAATACATCTGATTTTTGAGAACTAGCTAAATATTTTAGAACGTGTCGTCAAATTTTTGCTTTCATTTTAAAGTGGATTTGGAAATTCAGGTATTTGGATTAAGGATTTGTTATTTGATAACTTGAAAAATTCTTAACATTGAAAATTTAGAAACTCAAGAATCTATCAATAGAACCACATACCCCCAGCATCTCTCCACAAATATCCAAAAATTCCAAGTCCCACATCCCCAAATAGCCGACCGCGCAATTAATCAGAGAACTATTACCGTCCACTAGAATTTTAATGGGTGAACCTTGACCGTCTATCAAATTAAAGAGAAAGACTACAATGTCAGCCCGACATCTTGAGGTAATTACATTATTCCGGGTGATTTGGTGGCACACGCAGCCGAATCTCGTTTCTTTGAGTGGAACGAATCCGATCCGCGAAAATTAAGAATGCCACGGAACGAAATTTATGGTGGTCGGTCGTCGACTCGGGTTTACGAGCGGTAACACCGTTAGCGCAGTTCGACGTTTCTTTTTCGCTTCTTTCGCGGCCATAAATCTGACGATTATCTCGACCAACGTTCCACGAGCGTTTCACTTTTGCGCCCGTATTATCTGCGCTAACAGACTTAACGGCCTCCTCCAGAGAAATCGTGTCAAGCGCTCTTCATTGTCTCGCTTCTATCCACCTAGGGGGCTACACTTTCACCCCCCTCAACCCCACGGTAACAAGATTTTTCAACAAAGATTTCGCGATGCATCTGAAGATAGTCCACGGTGTTTTCGATTCGGTTGCTTCGTCGAGAAACGTTTTATCGCCTGGTTTCCTCAGTTATTTTGGACTCCTGACAACGCTGGTCACATGACGTGTAAATGACACTTGCGATGTATCGAATTAAAGATTTACGTGTAGGAACTTCTGTGGTCCGATGTTTGTGATCGTTCTTTGAGGAATTATTATATTCTTTGTGACTACTTGATTTTGAACAGGGGAAAGACGAAATTTCATGACATAAAAGTTTTATGAAATTGCACTTATGATACATGAGATTAAAGGTTGAAGTCTAAGGAAAATTTCTGTGGTCTGGCATTTGTGGTAGGTGTGGTATTTCTTAAGTAATGATGTAATATTATGTGATTGTACATCAAATGTGTTATTTCGAAATGGGGAAAGTCTGACGAAATTTCATGACATAAAAGTTTTATGAAATGACCCTTATGATACATCAGATTAAAGGGTGAAGTCTAAGAAAAATTTCTGTGGTCTCGTATTTGTGGTAGGTGTGGTATTCTTTAAGTAATGATATAATATTGTGAGATTGTACATCAAATGTGTTATTTCGAAATGGGGAAAGTCTGACGAAATTTCATGACATAAAAGTTTTATGAAATGGCACTTGTGAGGCATCAAATTAAAGCTTAAAGTCTAAGGAAAATTACTGCAATGTGATATTTGTGATAGGTGCAATATTCTTTGAGTAATAATAATATTCTCCGTGACTGCATATCAAGTAATTTCGAAAAAGGAAAAGTCTGATAAAATTTCATGACATAAAAGTCTCTCTAAATGGCACTTGTGATACATCAAATTAAAGCTTGAAGACTAATAAAAATGACTACATAATCGTTTCATTAATATTTTCAATACAAAATAGCTGCAACAAATTTGTTAAGTCAGTTATTGGTTTTGCTTGTAAATACCGTGCCATTAGAAGCAACGTAGGAATAAGAATTTAATAACAGCAGAATTTCATAAAAGTCGATTGATTCTGCTTTGAAAGTGCTTCGAGTACAGCTATCACTTCACCCTACGTAGGTCCTCGATAATTTATAGATATGTTTACCGGCGGCAGAGGAAATTTACTCTCATAAATTTACCAGTTTATTTACTCGTATCAGTCTGTGGTATTTAACGGACAGACCAAGATGTGTATCAAATACTCGAGTTGATATATTGCAGAAAAATAGTAACGAATCTGTCATATTTCTTTATAAGAGCATTAGCGAAGGTTTTATGCAGTCATTCTTATCAAACTTTAAACTTTAAAGGGAACGGCCATTTTGTGTAATGAAATGTTTATTCTATCTCGGAAAACTTCAAGCTTTACTCTGATATGGTATAAGCTCCATTTTGCATACACTTCTCCGTGATCAAATTACATTAGACCGTCCCAAATCGACCATTTAATATTCATCAGGCTAATAATTGTACTCCTAATTGAGCTATCTGTTGATGACCGTCGGATTAATATTCTTAACAGATATTTTCGCATGCTAACCAGAGACTGCTGCTTGAACACGTATGTTTCACGACTTAATAGCACGGTAGGTTAACCAGCAACCCCACAGGTATAATTGCCGGTAGCGTAAATCGTCCATTATTCGAATTTCGTCGTTTTACTCCGGAGAGACGTGACCAGACAAACTGGAGACGAAAATTCATTGTCGAAGAGTAATAATGCGCGTTCGCAACGATTTTTGCTTGTTTTTTAATTAAATCTCTCGTAGCGCTGTAACGCGTTCAATTTTCTATTTCGAGGAAATGATTTAGCTCGGATATCGGCAAACGTACGGGGAAATACTTCGCTCCGAATTTTTTCGCATGATGTTCGCTTCATTATGTAGGTGGTCAGAACCGCGTATCGAACATCGATATTACGTGGTCGAGAGATTGAAGAAGCTGTCCAATTAACGATGGAACGTTTCGTCCGAAAAATGCATCATTACGAATTCGCGTGCATCTGAATGGCTCTGCTCCCAGTTTTTCTGTGCCAGATAATTCCTTGAGAAGCTCGAAACGCGATATCTACGTTTCACGTTAATTTGAAACCGATGACGCACCCGATGCGTCGATCAATATCTACTCAAAATAGTCCATGACGCACCAGGTGTGTCGTTCCATAACCATACAAAATCGTACATGACGCACCATGTGCGTCGTTCGATATCTATTCGAAATAGCCCATGACGCACCAGGTGTGTCATTCCATACCATTCAAAATCGCACATGACGCACCATGTGTGTCGTTTGATATCCAAAATCGACCATGACGCACCTGATGCGTTGATCAATATCTATTCGAAATAGTCCATGACGCACCAGGTGTGTCGTTCAATATCTATGCAATATCATTAATGACGCACCATGTGCGTTCAATATCTATATCAAATAACTTGTGACGCACCAGGTGCGTCTTCGAAAAAAATGTATACTACTATCGTCAATAATTAATAAATTGTTTGTACAACAATAGCCTATGTACGATTATTAAAATTAATAAATTTCGAATAAAAATTAACAAATAGAGAATAAAAAATAGTACGTAGATAGTGCACAACATCCGCATGCGAATGAGTTGACTGAGCAACAACGAGATACGACAGTGTGATACTCATCGCATAGTTTCACACATCCGGTTTCTTAATGGACACTACGAATCGCAATAGACTTGATTGGCAAGCGATATCAATACGAAAATAAACAACGACCGTCCGTTCATCGCGATGATTTTTAATTTAGAACTCTAGCCAAGAAAGTATAGTAAGCCGCACGTGTTTTATCGAGTCAAAGTTCTGAAACATCGATGTTAGGCCCACTTACGATTCCAGTATTTTAACAGTTAGGTATACGCCATTTTCCTAACTACACTCACCCCTTTATTTTGATAACGATATAAATCAAAAGTTTCGAACATCCTCGAGCTATTCTAGTCATGCATACGCAAAAGCAGTTTACTTTGACAATATTGCACTTGAACGGTGATAACGACAACAGTAATATCGATATATCGGATGTTGATGCTATAATCGATGTAACAGGAGAGGCTACTCGTTTATATCTCTGTCGACATATCGATGATATAATTTCATTCTTACAGTTTAAGTTTAGAATGTATAACTATAATAATTAATAATTAATAGTATTCTCACTGTGTATAGATTCTTAAATGTTTGATATAATAAGATACTTTCGCGGTAGATGTCGATAATCGAAATATGTCATGTATCGATCACATGATCAGAGGCGTGATCGTACACAGAATAAACTTCCGAACATTCAATTATGAGTAATTATTAGAGTAGTAATTAAATTAGGGAGTAATTAAAAGTTTCCAAAAGATGATTGTTCTATATAAATCTGTATAAATGTATCATATAAATGCATTATTTATTGTGTCGCATAAATTTGACAGTTTCATAAAAGAGGTTAAGAATCAAAACCATGAAATATCGACTACACGATTAAACGTTCAAAAATAGAACGGCAGGTGAACAATTTTCAAACACTGCGTGTCATAAATAATGCATTTTATTCGCAAATGCCATATGCGACGCATGATAAATAAATTTTCGCATATTTAAATAAAGTTTCGCGGCAGATTCGCTAGGATCGAAATACTGATGATCCATGCGCAGCTCCCCACCGATAATGGCGCGCACAAATTATAGTGTCAAACTTTTCCACGCTAGCAAGCGATATAAATACGAAAACTACTTCGTCGTCGCATACGAGCATCCTCGAACATTTATAACGCCAGGATTTGTAGAAATCGTATATACATACCTCCCAGAAGAAACTCGCCAAGAGAACGAACACTTCGCCCGGCAGAAACACTGTCTCGATCTGACGTATACGTGCACGCGCGACAACTCGATTGACACCTTTCGATATATCCAATCGTTCGATTGATCGATCGATATCGAAACAAGTTTTCAAACAATCACGAAGACTGACACGGAAAGTTCACTTTTGTGTAACAATCAGCTGCCACCAATTTCACGCCCGTTTACCGGTGTCATCGATCCTCGATATATCGATCGTTCTCGATCTTCGATCACTGTACAACCCGGCAATTATGAAAGTGGTCCAAACGTTATATTCGTTCGAGTGTATCTAAAAATATTCTATCGTTATTAAATCCTAAATGACTTACGCCATTTTCAACATATTGGCGACTTGTAATAAATGATAAACAATTCTTTAGACATATTTCGAGAGGGGCAAATTCAAACCTTTCAGCAAAGAGAATCGTGCATCTCAAAGATTCTTCCTGTATCGAGTTTGTTATCGAATTGACCACTATCAGAATCGCCGGCACGGAGCTCGCGAGAGAGACGGATACAGGGTGTGCGTTGACAGCGAGAAGGAAAAGAGGCAAACACGAGTAGGAAAATCGAAAATTTCACCGGCTGGGGAGGAAAAAAAAAGCACACACACCACCAGCACGACGACGGCGACGACGACGACGGCGACAACGAAGCGGCGACGACGACGACGACGACGACGACGGCGGCGGCACGACAACGACGACGTTGACGAGCGCGAGGTCGGAGAGAGACTGACCGGACGACACGCGACGAGTCACCGTCGACGATGAGTCGAGTCGCTCTGACGAGGATCCTGGGGCCATCGGGTTGCCCGTGAGGGGGTGGAGGCGCCGGAGCCCGGGGTGGGGGCCATATAGAGAGAGAGGAACGTTGGTAGGCAACGTGTAGCCGGCGTGCCGGGTAAGGGGAGCGTCGCGGCGCAACGGAGGGGACCGCGGAGTCGGCGTCGGCGTCGGCGTCGCTTCTTTGCCGAGGGCGTGGTCCTGATCGCGACTCTTCGCGAGTTTCCAGATAGAGACCGAGGCTGATACTACTGCCGCTATATTCCTCGATTTTTCTCCTTGCTCCAACATTTTTCGGTGATCGTTCCATTGTGCATGACGGAGACTGATCTTTTTTCTTCGGTTCTGAATTGTGACCTTTCACGAGCTCGATTATGAACTGACAGCTACCGATAAAGCGACGTCGTAAATTAAAACGCTTGATTGCCGATTTTTGTTTTATTACTCATTGCCTTTTATACTTTTACGTTTACGACTTTTGATGGAGTTAATTAGGAGATTGTTCTGAATTTCAGATTATTCTATGAGATGTTTTATATTGGGAATGGTGCATTTCATTGTTAATTTGCTTCTGATTTTGATGCTAGGGATTAGTCACGTGGTAGTATTGGTCTATTTTACTATGTCAGTGTACTATTGTAGTACTATGCTATTGTATCGCTATGATGCACTACTGCACTACTGCATTACTGTACTGTTGCACTGTACTACTATAGTATTACTAGTTTATAATACTGTATTTTGTTATCAATATTTTTATATTACTGTACTGTTTTACTTTTACTATTTCGCTATCACCATTTTATACTACTGTACCATTTTACTTTTACTATTTTAGTACCACTATTTTAATACTTTCATACTTTTCTACTATTTTATTATATTTTTATACTACTACTCTACTGTCACGTCATCAGTTACTATTTTATCATTTTACTATTCCACAACGTTACAACTAAATTGATTCACCATACACTCATACAGTTATTCTACTATCCTGCTACACAATGGTACATAACTTATTACTGTCCTGCCATATTTCAAAAGCATAACTTCGTACGAAATTTCTTTTTACAATAGTCAGTCACCGAAATAAAGAGTGAAAGAGAAATGACAAAGATAAAATCGGGAACAATAGGAATTACTTATTTTAAATGGAATATTTTCCGGTCGGTAAATTCATTACAGAGAACTTCGTTGTTACGTGAAGTAACGAAGCCTAAAAATCTACTGAAACCTTCAACGGCGTAAAAAATAACGAAACAAAAGAAAATCTGGCGTTTCGTTGCACTCCGTTGCTTAGACGTAATATTTCACGAAATGCATCTCTGTAATATGAAACACAAATGAATAACGAATTTCATAATTAATGTTATCGGAAATATTTCTGAATTTTCGTAATTATAATTTTTTGTTACGCTTCCTATTGCCGCCAATTTCCAATATTATTACTGCAACTAATTGCGTAATTATTATTAAAGCATTATTAATTAATACACATATCATTATTAACACAAATTATTATTTGCATAGTTGATATTATCAAGTATCTGTATTTTGTTGTCAAAATTACTTGTGAGGATTTAAGAATAAACTTTGAACTTAAAAGTTATACTAAATGACACAAAATTGAAAAAAATAAAACAGGATGATTGTATATTTTAATATCTGACTGAACATAGTTTTAATGATGTTTAAACACTGATAAAATTGAAACTTTAAATAAATAGAAATTTTCAGACGACACTCATAATCAAGTCAGTAATAAAATTTTAAAACTGACTTTAACGAAGCAACCATTTTCATCGTTATTCTTGTCTTCGATCCATAAACCCAGAAAGTTTCGTGCAAATCGGTAAACAAGACTTCACGACGTGTTTCCTGGTAAATCTACCCGTTAAGTAGTAAAGCCTCAAACTGCGTCTACGATTACGACGCGCATCTCAGCGTAATAGATTTTAATTAAAAAAAAATACGCGCAATAATTAATGCCAGCAAGGTGCTCGATCCGAGAGGTACATCAAAGAAATTTTCACAGATGGAAATATGCTTCCCTGAGACTTTTCAATGGGAACCTGTTTCTTCGGTATCTCCGTCTCTGAAAGAGAAACGGTAATCGTGTTACTTTAGATCTTCAGATAAAGAGGAAACGTCGACGATACTTGAACGGTACCGTCTATTGGAATTGTTGCCATTTTCCAAGGAAAAATTCACTATCGGTGTATAATGCGAGAGTAGCACTATCGATGCTACGGTTTCGTTTGATGTATGCGATTTCAGGTTATTGGGATGTGGGGGTTGGGTATTTTGGAAATTTTGGGATTTGGGAGGGTGCGGTTTGGGGAAGATGGAATTTGGGAATTTTGGGATTTGGGGGAGGTGAGATTGGGGGAGGTGTGATTTAGGAAGGATGGGATTTGGGGCAGATGGAATTTGGCAAAGCTAGAATTTGGGATAGTTGGGGTTTGGGGAAGATGGAATTTGGGAGAGTTAGGATTTGGGAGAGTTAGGATTTGGGGCAGATGGAATTTGGGACAGTTAGGATTCGGCAAAATTAGAATTTGGGGGAGATGGAATTTGGGGAAGGTGGGATTTGGGAAAGATGGAATTTGGGGAAGATGGAATTTGGGGAAAGTGGGATTTGGGGGAGGTGGAATTAGGGAAAGATGGAATTTGGGGGAGGTGGAATTAGGGAAAGATGGAATTTGGTGAAAGTGGAATTTGGGGGAGGTGGGATTTGGGAAAGATAGAATTTGGGGAAGGTGGAATTTGGGAAAGATAGAATTTGGGAAAAGTGGGATTTGGGGGAGGTGGAATTTGGGAAAGGTGGAATTTGGGGAAAGTAGAATTTGGGGGAGGTGAGATTTGGGGAAGATGGAATTTGGGAAAAATGGAATTTGGAGAAAGTGGAATTTGGGGAAAGTGGGATTTGGGAAAAATGGAATTTGGAGAAAGTGGAATTTGGGGAAAGTGGAATTTGGGGGAGGTGGAATTTGGGAAAGATGAAATATGGAAAAGTTGGAATTTGGAAGAGTTAGAATTTGAAAAGGTTGGAATTTGTTAAAATTAGAATTTGGGAAGATGGAACATGCATTTCGAATTAGGCAATTCAGAAACTCAGAAAATTGAAATCTTCCAATTTTAGGATCCCTATTTTCTAACTTTAAATTTAGAAAACGAATTCTTCCCTACTTTCTAACTTACCACAATTGATAAACTTGAAAAGAGTCCGCATAAAAACATCCCCATATTTTTAAAAGAGCAATAATTCTTTATTTGAATTTCTCTTGAAAAGCACCAAGAAAAAACAGCCTACGGTTCGGTTGTACCCAATCGATATTTTTGATAAATATTGCAATATTTTTCCTGAAAATACCCGAAAAATGTCTTCTTCAAAAAGAGAATCTTCGTACAATATTTTAAAAGAGATAAAACAAAATACTAAGACTTCCTGCTCTGTTACTCTATTTGACTGTGTACTCCAGGAAGTTTTAGTTGGATGAAAATCTAAATGAAAGAAGTAATGACTCTCTGTAATTACTGTGTAATTCAGATGTTATTAATCACATGGCATAATTATGCTCCCTGCGGTGGTTAAAAAGCGTAATAAATTTACGAAGTTTCTTTTAATAGACTGAAAGCAATTTTAAACTGTTAAGAAATTCTGAACTGCAAAAATTATTTTGTCAAGGTTCGTTTGGTTTGCGGCTATGGCGGTGGTAATAACACTTCCAAACTTCAACTCTTCCAAATTTCAATTTTCCCAAATTCCAACACTTGCAAATTCCAATTTTTCCAAATTCCAACTCTTCCAAATTTCAACTTTCCCAAATTCCAACTCTTCCAAATTTCAACTTTCCCAAATTCCAACTCTTCCAAATTTCAACTTTCCCAAATTCCAACTCTTCCAAATTCTAACTCTTCCAAATTTCAACTTTCCCAAATTCCAACTCTTCCAAATTCTAACTCTTCCAAATTCCAACCCTTCCAAATTCCAACTCTTCCAAATTTCAACTTTCTCAAATCCCAATATTCCCAAATTTCAACCTTCTCAAATCCCAATATTCCCAAATCCCAACCTTCTCATATCCCAACTCTCCCAAATCCCAACTTTCCCCAAATGCTATATCCCAAAATCCCCAAACTCTCAAGTGCACTTTCATCAATAACTATTAAAAATCCTAAAATCCTACTAAATGTATGCCATATATTAATCTTGTGGCGTTTCCAGAGAATGAATTTATTTAAGTCTCATGTACAGCCGTGAAAAATGAGATAGAATGATACAGCAATATTCTTGTTAATTCGAGCCGTGTATTGACAAACACTTGTACAGTGTATAACGCTGTGGTTACTAACCCTTGGATTTCCCAGACGGCCCGAAACAACCAGTGCCAAATACAATTTAACACCGCTTGCATTTCAATAGGCAACAACCTCTTGAAATATTCCACGTTTCCAGCAGTGCTAGAATTTATTTTTGTCGATCGATCCCTCAAAATTAGAACGATGAATTTCAAAAATGTTTGGGAAAATAATAAAATAGAACTTCGACGGAAAATAATAGTTTATTTCTTAAAATCATTGGACTAGTAATTATTCTGTTAAAAATTAGTTTGTTCAAAATTTTGTCTGTCCACGTCTTCAAGAAGAACATTCGTTTTTAAATTAGAAAAAATTGTCTAATTTTCTTATGTAACTACTTTTATTTTATGACGATAATAAGAGGAACGAAATAATTTCAAAAAAGGAAAAGATACAAATTCAATTATTTCAGAATATTTACCTTTCAATTTCTATTGTAAGTGAACTTTACATTAAAGTTTAAATTCATAATTTAATTATTATAGGGATTGAATTTATGAAAGAGGTATAGGACACAATTTATTGTAAAAATAGTTAGTTTTTGGCGAAAGTATTTTGAGTCTCGTTCATACAAGAGTTTTAAAGTCTATACATATGTGTACGTACATGTACAGCTCGCTCTTTCAAAATGGCACGTGTAACGCCATGTTGCAGCAAACGGTGGTACTAGTAAACTAGAAAATTGCATTTTTCCTTTAAATGAACGATTTTTATATTTTTCTGTAATGTACAAAATACTCCACAAGCTCAATAAAACCGAAATAGTATCATTACAATGTGCTAAAAGTACATAGAAACAAAAATGGAACATTTGTTGAATCTTCAGAAAACTATCACCGATTCTGACCAAATTTTACGAATAGGCTCTCTTTTTGCAAAAGGAAACATCTGTGTTTTTGGCGAATCGAAAACCTATTTTTATAATTCTGATATAATTTCCTACATTACCAACAAATGCTCTTAACAGCAAGCTGATACATTTTGTAGCAAAACATAATCAATAATGTATTGTAAAGTAATTAATTTAATAAATTTTAAGTAATTTGAAAGCCTGACTATTAAATATTCTTTAAAATTTATATTTCTACGAACACTCTCTGAATTTTTCGGGAAATCTTATTTATCGACGATCCAGCAACAATTATCGACAATATGCATAATAGATTTGTTGCTATTTGAAACAATAAAAAGTGTACAATTTTTAATTTAATGAACATTTGCTCAAAAAATTGTAATTCATATTAAAAAGAATTTATAATTTACAATTATGTCTTAACATTATATAAAAGTATAATAATCAAGCAAAAATTTGCAATCAGTCCAGCATAAAAGTTAATAAAAGTAATAAACATTGTTAATTATAACAACAATTTCAGAGATGAATAATTAAACACGATAAAAAATTACAATATAATAATTTTGTACACGCACAAGAAAGTTATGAATTACAAAAACAATAAATTTTGATAAAAAATACTATATTCGATAAATAAATAATCGAAAAATTATTAGTTATAAGAAAATAAGTTACAACTTCAAAAATGATAACATTCCAACGCATGAAAGTCAAAACAAAACAAAAAAAACCAACAGACACGGTATCAGTTATTAAACGTTTATTTAAAAAATTACAATTAATATCAAAAATAATTTATAATTCACAATCATTTCTCAATATTATACACAAGTATAATAATGCACAATCATTTTGTAACATATTCCCCCGAAAAAGTTATTAAAATAATAATTAATTAATAAACAATTGCAAAATAAACAAATTATAATAAAATCTGTAATAATACAACGGCTTCAGTTTCGAGGTAAAATAGATGCACGCTATTGGTGCGTTAATTTAATTGGCTAACGCTGATTACCAATCACTGTTACCTGCTTATACTCGAACCGGTCACCTCCGATCAGTTTCATTGCTGCTGTCAAGGAGGTCGGACGTACCCTACCATCACTTACCGGTACGAATCAACGATTTGGATAATCACTTTTGTGCTCATCCTAGTGTTACCTAGTGTACTGCTACAAGTGTTTAGTGTGTTTTATTAAATAATTGTGCATAAATATGGGGGTGTAATAACAAGTTTTATGGTGCGGTCTTACATGTGTCACAGTGTTTAATAGTGTGTTACTACATGTGATTGTGCATACATATACGGATATATTACTGTGTTTTATAGTGTATTTACTGTGTTTTGGGATACTTTTGCAAGTGTTTAAGTGACATTTATGGTGTAATTATCTATGTGTTTTGGGATACTTTTGCAAGTGTTTTACTGTGTTACTAGTGTGTTACTACATGTGACTGTGCATACATATACGAATATATTAGTGTGTTTTATGGTGTAGTTACCTATGTGTTTTGGGATATATTTACAAGTGTTTTACTGTGTTTTATGGTGAATATACCTACGTGTTTTGGGATACTTTTGCAAGTGTGTTACTGTGTTACTAGTGTGTTACTACATGTGATTGTGCATACACATACGAATATATTAGTGTGGTTTATGGTGTAGTTACCCATGTGTTTTGACATACTTTTGCAAGTGTCTTACTGTGTTTTATGGTGTAGTTACCTACATGTTTTTGACAAACTTTTGCAAGTGTTGTATAACGTACAGTGTAGTTACCTATGTGTTTTACCACAATTTTAAAAATATTTCAACGCATTTTACAAAGTAGTGATCCAAGTGCCAACAATAATTTTGCAAACGTATCTTTTATACGACAGTTACTCAAACGCTTTGCCATATAATTTAAACGTTTCACATCCACGGTTCAATACTTGTGATACACGTTTGCAAAATTATTGTCGGTTCTTTATTTGCATGCATATCTCGAATGTTTACAAAGTTACAAAAGTCTATTGCATGTTTACAAATTTCGAATATAACGAAAGTACATTCCTCAAAATACGAATTCATAACAAGTTTATTAATCGTTGTGTTCCTTGTGTGCTTTCAGAAGGCTTCATCAACTGTCTCTGGTGAAAAGTGGACAAACTCTGGTCATTCGAAAATGGACAAACTGCCTCTGATCATTCGAAAATGGACAAACTGCCTCTGGTCATACGAAACTGCCTGATTCTGATGAACAGCCGATCCGAGGTGCCGGTAAAACGATCGCAGTGATGCAAGTCAGCGATCGGTGAGTCGCATGCTTTACGGTTCCTCCGGTTCCCATCATGTCGTAGGACGAATGGTCCGAAGCGACACGGGAACTGGTTGTATTTTTATTATTTGAGCGAGCATAGTGACCACGACTGTACGATCGTGCTAAATTCGTACAAACTGTTTTTATTTATTAGATCAGGCTAGGGTTTTCTTGTACACAATTTCAATTTTCTTATAAATCGATATAACAAATTTAAAATTAGATTGAAGTCGGATGACCCTCCGATTTCATAGTAGTTTACTGATTTTCTGTACGCGCGGAAATTTTATTATTTTATTAGTATATTAGTTTATTCAATATTTTCAAATACATGTGTACAAGAAAGTTTCGCGGAGAACAGATTTTGATATCAAAGTTAATTATGAATGTTTTTGATCATTTAGTAAATTTACTTTGATATTAAAAATCTGTTGAGAATGAGAATCGATATACTTAGATTTTTGCAAAGTGTTCTTCCATTTTCTTTTTTGAAACTTTAGAGTAAATTTTTTTCGGAAGAGACACTTTATTAGCATGTTATTAATCATGTTTCTTAGCTCAGGATTTTCAGCACACATGAAGAAAACTGGTAGGTGAAAATACAATTCGCCGTGTTCATTTTTATGCTCTATACTCATACGCGTGCTTAGATGCTACTCGCATGAGTTAGGGCAGGTGGACACGGTTTAGTTTTAAGATTTTTGGCGATCGACAATTTGACAGTGAATTATCGACACAAGTTACACGTGTGTGTGTGTGGTTAGGTCGTGGACCTTGTGTCGATTACAAACTTTATTAATTTATTATAGAATCATACAAATTTTTCAAAAATTATCGCAAAATGCATTCAAAATAATTTAGATCGAATTACAAATTTATAAAAGTTGAGTTAGATTGAATTACAAATTTATAACATGCACATATTACATTGAATATTCGAAAGAATTAGAAAATGAAATATGTAAATGTTCAATGTTCACTGTCGATTGTCGATTGATTTCAGCAAAAAGGTATGAACTTAGAGTGTGAATGTTGTATTGAACTCGGGTGACGGAGACGTCCCGGGACGTACTCCCTAGGAGTAGGCTTTTTTGCACCCGGGTGGTGAGTGTGAGAACCGTGGAGTGTGTTTTTGAGAGAATGGACTTTGCAATTTTTTAAATATAGCGATAGGCAGGCAGGTAGCTTACTTCTGGTGTGATTGAGTTAGTTTTAAGTAGGTAGGGCCAGAGCAAGCTTTCATGTTTCTCTGTCCTCCGGTAAAACACACGTGAGATGCTTGCATCTGGGGGGTTAACGAAAAATCGAGAAGAGAAAATCTAAATTTGAATTTATTCTATTTAATATTCTCTTGAACTCGATTGTTCGTAAGGCCAGGCCTTTTAGTTTGTAAGTCGCAGTCGTGGTACTAGACCCGATTGCAAAAATGAAGTATACAGTGCAGTGAAGTGAAGTGCTTTAAATATTCTGCTCGGACATTCTTTTACGGACAGCGCATTCTAAGAATCGCTGGTCGTATATTTTGAGTTATTCTTTTTCTTACAAAAGTAATTTTACGATACATTATACAAAATTTCGATTTTGTTATCGATCGAAGTAAATGGATAGTGGTGCAATTTTATTTCTATAAAATTGTCTGCTATCTGTTTGTGGAGATCGATACCGAAATTGAAAGTTTATGTAATTGTAAAAGATAAGAATGTCCGAGTTACCGTAAAATTTCGCGAGTGATTTTTGTGAGGCACAGCCGAAGAAAGAAGAGGCTATATGCCGAAGAGCCCCGGCAAAAGTTGCCAAAGAAGAGGGGAACTATTAATGGCTGTCCATCTTAGGATGGAGAGTCATTTTGTCACTATGCTCGCTATTATTTTTTTGTATTTTACATGTGTTTTTTGACGGTACGAAAAGTATCGTCGAACGCGTTTTGCTCGAATTTTGACGAGCTTCGCGATTTTATTTTCAGATTCGAAATTTTTGTATCCCTTCGCGATTTTATTTTGAGATTCGAGATTTTTGTTTCCCTTCGCGATTATATTTCGAGATTTAAGATTTTGATATCCCTTCGCGATTAAATTTCGAGATTCGAGATTTTTATATCCCTTCGCGATTATACTTCGAGATTCGAGACTTTTGTATCCCTTCGCGATTAAATTTCGAGATTCGAGATTTTTATATCCCTTCGAGATTATATTTCGAGATTCGAGAAATTTATATCCCTTCGCGATTATATTTTCATTACGATTCCCTTTTCTTTCTGACAATTTTATTTCGAATAAAGAAAAATTTCATTCTCCCACAATTTTCTATGTTAATAAATTTTGGTATGTTTTAGAATTTGATGTTTGGTAAGTTCTTTCGTTGTTCCCTTTTCTCAAATCCGCAATTTTCATTGCGTTTTATATTTTTCGAATGTTCTGCATCGAATAAAATAAAAATTCAATCCCCTTCCTACAATTTTCTATGTTAATAAATTTTTGTATGTTTTAGAATCTGATTTTTGGTAAGTTATTACGTTCTTCTCTCTTCTCAAATCCGCAATTGTCATTGCGTTTTGTATTTTTCGATAGTTTTGTAAGAAATAAAATAAAAATTCAATCCCCCTCCTACAATTTTCTATGTTAATACATTTTTGTATGTTTTAGAATTTCATTTCTGGTAAGTTATTACGTTCTTTTTTCTCAAATCCACAATTTTAATTGTATTTTCTATTTTTTAAAGGTTTCGTATCAAATAAAGAAAAGTTTCATTCCTTCTCCCACAATTTTCTATGTTTTAGAATCTGATTTTTGGTAAGTTATTACATTGCTCGCTTAAATTCGCAATTTTCATTGCGTTTTCGGTGTTCCAAAAATGTTGTATCAAATAAAGTACAATTTTACTCCTTTCCCACAATACCATATGCTAATAATATTTTGTATGTTTTAGCTTTTGATGTTTGGTAAGTTATTGCTCGCTCTTCTCAATTTTCATTGCATTTTCTGTGTTTCGAAAGTTTCGAGCCAAATAAAGTAAAATTTTCCTTTTCCTACAATTGTCTATATTAATAAGATTTTGTATGTTTCAGAATTTTTGGTAAGTTATATTTAGTGCATTTGTTTTGCATTAATTCCGAGCTTGTGGGAGGAAGGGTGGGCTCGGGCGCAAGTTTTTCGTCACAACACGTGGCGAAAAGCTTGCGCAAATTGTAAGTGCCTTTTGTTCTAACTTGCACTCATCTTTGTGACAATTTTTTAACTTCTTAATTTTTTAACTTCTCAATTTTTTCACTTACATATTAGTCTGTAGTAATAGCCTATCATTTTTTGTCAATTGCTCCTAACTTGAAAGAAAGATCTTCCATCTTTCTACCCTACCTCCTTATTTCTCTTTACAAAGTTTTAAATTATAAGAGTGCAATTTTAGAACAAAAGGTACATGTAGGGATTTTAAGTATTGTGAAATGTGTGAGTGCGTGTATGAAATGTGAGTAAAGTACTGTACTCACAACTCTAAATGATTTTATTTCCAGCTTCCAATTTTTCAAACCTCTTCGCTACTTTATTTCTTTTTCTGTGGTATTTTATTATGTGATTGCTCTTTAATACTCATTGTACTTTCATTTCATTTGTGAATTTTATTTCCAGTCTCGAGGTTTTTGGATCTCCTTGTCACTTTAATTCGGTTTTGAGGTTTTTTAACTTTTCAGGATTTTATTTTGGGTTTGAGGTTTTTAAACTTTTCAGGGTTTCATATTGGGTTTGAGGTTTTCAAATCTTATGTGATTTATTCCGAGTTTTAAGGTTTTTGAACCTCTTCGTAATTTCATTTCTGATTCTGAAGTTTTCAAACTCATTTCGATTTTTTAAAAGTTTTCTTTCGACATAGAGAAAGATTTCATTCCTTGTTCTTCAATTTTCCATCTTAATTGCATTTGTATGTTTCAGGTTTTTATTTCAAGTAAGTAATTCCGTTATTCAAATTTGTCTTAATTTCATTCGTATATTTCAGATTTTTATTTCAAGTAAGTAATTCAATCATTCATATTTATCTTAATTTCATTCGTATATTTCAGGTTTTTATTTCAAGTAAGTAATTCAATGATTCATATTTATCTTAATTACATTTGTATATTTCAGGCTTTTATTTTATTTAGGTAATTCAATGATTCAAATTTGTCTTAATTTCATTCGTATGTTTCAGGTTTTTATTTTATTTAGGTAATTCAATGATTCAAATTTGTCTTAAATTTCATTCGTATGTTTCAGGTTTTTATTTTATTTAGGTAATTCAATGATTCAAATTTGTCTTAATTTCATTCGTATGTTTCAGGTTTTTATTTTATTTAGGTAATTCAATGATTCAAATTTATCTTAATTTCATTCGTATGTTTCAGGTTTTTATTTTATTTAGGTAATTGAATGATTCATATTGGTCTCCATTACAATTGTATGTTTCAGGTTATTATTTTAATTAGGTAATTGAATGATTCATATTTGTCTTAATTACATTTTTATATTACAGATTTAAATTTTAAGTAAGTAATTTTTCATCTGTTTTCTTCTTTCGCATATTGTTTTTGACTGTTACAGCATAGGTAATCATTGAGGACAGTCACAAAAAGATTTCACTGACGGATCCGCTAATTTTAAGTTAATTTTAAGTTGCGTCCAACATATTGTAATACATTGTAGTATGGATGAATGCATGTGCGAAATGCGTATATACGAAACTTGAATATATCATCGAGAAATCATCGAGGGAATCATCGAGGGAATCATCGCTTTATCATCGAGGGATGCGTGCGTTAGTTATAAGTTAATTGTAATCTCGTGGGAGGGTGGGTGGGTCCATGTAAGTACCTCTACTTCTAACTTGCACTCATTTTCACAATTAGTGAATTTGTTACGCGTTAGATTGTAGTATACCCAGCTATTTTTTGTCAATTGGTCCGAACCCAAGTGGATCATTGGGGGTTGGTAGTGCTGTGAACACGCGGCAGGGTTGAGCTGCAAGTGCTGGTGTAGCGCCAGGGACACATCTCTGCGAGGCATTTTGATTGATGGTCCATCTCGATCTGCCGCTTCACGGCGTGGGTTTCCTCTCTGCTGTTAGACTCCCTTTCAACGGGAGCGGGGAGAAATGGGAAACCCTTCGCGGATGTGTCACTCGTTCTTGCCAGTGTTTTCGGTTCAATTCGGTCTCGTGGTTCACGTAAGTCACTATTCGACTACCCTTTGACCCATGAAGGCGAAGTTCACTTGGCGAAAAATACTGATCCACCTTTTATCAGAAAGTTCTTCTAACTTTCTCTCTTTCTAGTAGAAAGTTCTTCTAACTTTCTTCCCCTTTGCTTTTTTACTCCGTTATAGATCATACGAGTGCAAGCGTAGAATAAGAGGTACGCGTGCGGCGTTTAGAATAAGTATGTTATGCGTGTGCGAATGCTGTTTTAAATTGCACTCATTTTAATTAGCAAACTTTTTCCGCGTTAGATCATAGTATTAGTTCCTCTCTTCCTTTCTTTCTCTCTCGTTTAGCGTTTCATTTTACACAATGCGAGTGCAATTTGAGAACAGAGTGTGTGTGTGTGGGATCCCACGAAATTAGTATTAAGTTTATTAGCGAGTTTGTATATAAGTTGTACAGCGTGCGTGCGGTGCAAGTTCTTTGCTATTTTATGGTAAAGAACTTGTACATGCAAGCCTACGGGCTAAGTAGAGTCAGAACTCATTTATCCTTCCGATAAATGAGCGAGTTGCAAATGGTGGGTGGTTGGGACTTGGAGTTAGGGTGGGTCACTGTCGTAGCAACCTCCACGTGGTGTGACCTGGTAATCGATATCATTTTCTAAATATTTTTTAAACTTTAGAAAACGATATCGAGCTAATAGCTACGAATTACTGCTAAATTATAATTTCATTTATTGTACATTTTCTTTTACGAAAATGTTTTGTTTGAAGATATGCTTAAATGCACCATTCCGAGTTCCAAGAATCGTGCATTAAACGCGTATAGATCAAGTAAATACATAATGATAAGTATGTATTATAAGTTCTACATTTATTA
The DNA here is from genome assembly GCA_036983795.1 of Megachile lagopoda. Lineage (NCBI taxonomy): Eukaryota > Metazoa > Arthropoda > Insecta > Hymenoptera > Megachilidae > Megachile > Megachile lagopoda. The sequence continues at coordinate 5,202,870 of CM072794.1, forward strand.
AAAAGTAGAAGATTTATAAATCTTATGAAGGACCTCATACAATTTTAATTTTCGTCAATTTTATGTTTGGAGTATGTTTGCGTATGTTGCTATGCAAAATACAGAGAGGTATAGGGCCTACATAAAGAGATAAACTCTTAATATAATTAGTATAGCTTCAGAAGACATTTTTTTAAATAAATATTAATATTATTCGAGCTTTGTTGGGTTTGGTTTTGTGAAAATTCATATTTTATTATCTGCCGACAGAAAATGGTACAGGTGGCGCCATCTAGCGGCGGAACGCGTGAACTAACAGGAAAAATCGTATGTCCGAACACGCATATAAGGAAATTATAAAAATTCATATTTCGTAACTTTGACCACATAGCACGCTTCCCGAGACATTTTGAAGCAAATTATTATTAATATGTAATGCACTTTAAATGCCGATTAAGCCCAGAAAATCGATATTTATTGAATTTTGTCGAAAACGGTACAGGTGGCGCCATCTAGCGGTGAAAGTTGGAACTACAAAAATATAAAATTGCGATTTTCGGCAAAATTAGCGAACTTTAGGTATTTCTGACGCTTGCATAGTGTTCTGTGATCAAATTAGAAGTGAAATAATTTCATAAAAGCTTGCTGAAAGCCCTGGGAAAGAAATTGAAAAAAATGTCATTTTATGGACAAAAATTTGCAGCGCCATCTAGCGGCGAAACAGGTGAACTAATCGAAAAAATCGTATGTCCGAACACGCATATAAGAGAAATATAAAATGTCATATTTCCTGACTATTTGGGCATATTATGTTTCCTGAGACATTTTGAAGCAAATTTTTATTAACATTTCATGCGTTTTTTGGCCGATTAAGCCCAAAAAATCAATATTAATGGAATTCGCTTCAGAACGGTACAAGTGGCGCCATCTAGCGGTGAAAGTCGGAACTAATGGAGGTAAATTTGAAGTAATACCCCTTCGGAAATATTGATTTTCTGGGCATAATCGTCCAAAAAATGCATCAAATGTTAATAAGAATTTGTTTTGAAATGTCTCAGAAAGGATAATATGCGGAGAAAGTTATGAAATATCATATTTTATATTTCTCTTATATGCGTGTTCGGACATACGATTTTTTCGATTAGTTCACCTGTTTCGCCGCTAGATGGCGCTGCAAATTTTTGTCCATAAAATGACATTTTTTTCAATTTCTTTCCCAGGGCTTTCAGCAAGCTTTTATGAAATTATTTCACTTCTAATTTGATCACAGAACACTATGCAAGCGTCAGAAATACCTAAAGTTCGCTAATTTTGCCGAAAATCGCAATTTTATATTTTTGTAGTTCCAACTTTCACCGCTAGATGGCGCCACCTGTACCGTTTTCGACAAAATTCAATAAATATCGATTTTCTGGGCTTAATCGGCATTTAAAGTGCATTACATATTAATAATAATTTGCTTCAAAATGTCTCGGGATGCGTGCTATGTGGTCAAAGTTACGAAATATGAATTTTTATAATTTCCTTATATGCGTATCTGAACATGCATTTTTTTCGATTAGTTCATCTGTTTCGCCGCTAGATGGCGCTGCAAATTTTTGTCCATAAAATGCCCTTTTCTTTATTTCCTTTTCCAGAGCTTTCAGGAAGCTTTCATGATATTACTTCACTTCTACTTTGGTCATATAACAGTATACAAGCATCAGAAATACTTAAAATTCGCTAATTTCGTTAAAAATCGCAATTTTATATTTTTATAGTTCCACCTGTCACCGCTAGATGGTCTGCAATTTTTTAGTCCATAGTCGATGCATTACCAGGTGTCCTGGAATTACAATTCAAACTCTCAGCCCAGAGATAAACTCCTTCAAGTGCTGGAAAACGAATGCATCAGTCGTAACTCGAACACCTTGTCTTACCCAATCAAACTATTATCAATTTAAACTAATGAAAGAGCAGTTTCAAAAGTGTGTAGTTCACCCTGTTCGCTGGAGAGATGGCGCCACCTGAAATCGCGTGAAAATGCAAATTTTTGAATTTTACTTTGTTTCAACTGCATGCATAAGTCCATGAAAATAATCGAAAATAAGAAGTTAAAATTGGGAGATATAATTTATACTACATTAAAATATAATTAAGAGAATATGCAGCATATGCGTCTAAGTTTTACAGATAATTTAATTTAGAAATGGATAACTAGCAAACAATTGTGGACTTACTGTTAACTTCAAAATAGAAAATGAGAAATTTGAGAATGTAAAATGCAGATTAGATGTTTTAAAATTTGGAAAAGTTCAAATCTTCTTAATGCTGAAGAAAAATTATGCAGCGATCCGTGCAGCCTTAATTAAAAATCCATAATTACATACTTACCATTCATTACATAATTATTAATTTTGTGTTAAGGAACATTCATTAAGAAATAAGATATTCGTGTTACAAATGATTATATTTCACTTTATGTTACAAAAAGAATCTCTAATACGAGTAATATCCCGGTTTAATAACGTTTAACACCAGATACACACTATCGTGTATCTATCTTGCACGTGTTTCGGATCGTCTCCTCTGCATAAATGCCGTTGAACATCTACGTAAGTGTCTACTATCGATAATCTAATTAACACGAATGACGCTCGCGTCTTGATTAAGTTCGTGATAATAAACGTGAAAGTGGGGGAGGAAAAAAGGTCGCGAAGGTTCACTACGAATATTCCTGCATTGAATTTCTTCGGTCGTATTTCACTACACGATTACAGATGGTGTTCCTTATGATTAAATGTAGCTACGTACACGGCTACCAAGAAGAAAATATACGAAAGTCGTTCAGAAATACAAATCATCGCCGCTAATTCCTCTGTCTTATCGTACGTCGAAACGATGGCGTTACACTAAATGTGCATTTACATTATTTACAATGACTTTGGGTCCATTGTTCGAGCACGCTGTCAGACTAAAGAGACTACGTTGTTCATTGATTTCGAACGTTCTTCAATGGAAAAGAATACTTCAAATAAATTGATTACAATAAAGCATACAATATCTACTGTACTTTTATAATGCTTGGTCTCTTCTCGATGTTACTAAGTTTCAATATATGATTTTCAATTATCGTTTATAGAATATCATTATATAAAAGCAAAATAATTATGGTTAAATTAAAATTCTCGATGTAAGTTACCAACTCTTTAAACAAAGAACTACATTATTAATGATAAATATCGAAATTATAAATACATGACGTTGTGTATGAAAATTTATGATATAAATACAAAATCTATAAAGTATTTTTGCGGACTTTAAATATTCTGAACTAGTTAACGTTATATTCGGTTATGTATCTACGCTTGAAAATGTCTTCGACATTGAAAAACGTTCGTGGTGAAATGGTAGACAATGATGAATAACGCTCGCAGTAGAAAAAACCAACATAGAGAATTGATTTCTTTCTCTCAAAATTTGTTCGCTAAATTCACACGTGGACCCTGTTAAGGTGCAATAGAATAGAACGTCATCGACGTTCGCTTCGCATCGGCCGAAAATACGTGCACAACCGAATTTTCCCCTAGAACGCATCCTTACGTTATTTCCCCAACCCATTGATAATTCCAGCACAAATTACACGCAATCGGTTAAATCGCTTAACCTACGCCATTACAGCTAATCTTTACTCGGCACTCCAACGTTCTTTACTCCTAATGTTCGTACAGTATGTTCGTAGCTCGTCGTACAACCGGAAACAATCTGATTCTTACACTTTGACGACCTTCGTTACAATTTTCTGTAATTATTCTGCAATACAAAAATCATCACAGAATTATTTTACAGTTCCTTGTGGAAATAAAATTGATCTTAACTTTCAAAGTCAAGTCCTAATTTACTGTGAATTTCAAGTGTTCCGAATATTCTCCTTTAACTTTTCAAATTAAACTCGTCAAAATGTTGAACAGAATTTGTTTCCAATTGTACTACAAATTACAGGTCACAATGTATAATACGATCTAAGCCAAACGTGCACACCATCGCCAGGAAGTGAGCCAGAATTGGGACGCAATCAGAGCTTTTCATGGAAGCCTTGAGCAAAAATCTGCCTGTCTATCAACATACATCCTGGTTATCACAATTTCTTTCGTGTCCAGCTCGACAGGCAGACATTTGACGTTTATTGTTCTTAATAATCCTTTTAAATGGACCTTTTGTATCTTATCTTTTTTTCTTTCTTTAAATTACATTGAATCATCTTTTCGATCAAGTTCCACGCGAATGTAAAAATATAACGGTTTCAACGTGTTCGATATAACATTAAATGATCGTTTAGACAATTTTTCTTAATCGTATAAGCTCGATGAAGAATAGACAGAAGGACATGTGAATAGTTTAACCCCTTGTTCTTACAATTTTTTGTACGATGTTGATTCAGGGACGGATACAGCTCAGTCAAAAAACTCTGAAAGCTTTAAATTTTGACTTGGTCATTTTGGAATTTTTGAAGTTCAGAAATCTGTAATAATTTGTTAAGGTTTCATCTTCAGCACTGAATCCGTCACTGTATCAATCGTAACAGCCAAATAAACCAAAATATTACATACATCATTTTCTGACAGCCTTTAATTTTATTTAGAGTCTAAATAAAAACTATTTCTCAAACATTTGGTCACATTCGTATTATACATATAAAGCAAGAGGACAATAACGTTGAACCACATGAAAAATGTTCATTTATATCGTTATTGTCGAATAAATTTTCACGCCGATTTAAACTTAACCAGGTTTTAAGAGTCTCTCACACGTTCAGAAAGCAGAGAGGAAACATGGACGAAAGGAGACTTCAAGTTTCCTTTGAAATCGTATTATTTTAATTAACATTCTATATCTGTAACAGAAAGAACTACGGGCTCTTTTCAGAGATTTCAACAGGATATAATGTCTACAAAGAGTTCGGCCGATACATGTATAACGTGAAGGAACTTCGTGAAGGACGTCAAGTGTGTGTGAAGGGAATAAGATCCCTCGAAAGGACAGAATCTTTGGCAAGTGTCACAGCTTGCGCTTTGACGACTTAATTTCGTTCAGTTACATCGCATTGCTTCCTTGAAGATACTCTTATTACCAGAACTGTTCAGATTTCAAATGCAACCCTTTGAGGTTTAATTATGTACTATACATCTAGCGTGTCTGACTTACTTTAAAACGATACTACTGCTTAATACAATTTTAATTAAAATGTTTAAACTTGTTTCAGAAACAAGATGGTAATACAAAAACTTATATTAATACTGGTGGTATATGAGTTATTTAAATTGTATTATTTAATTACTCGGTATATTTGGTACTCTAGTTCATACATTCCCAGTATTAACTATTCAATATTTGGTACTCTGGTATTCGAAATTCTCAGTTTGAGTATACAGATGTTCAAGGTATACATTATTCGGTAGACAAGGTACTCAACACTTAAATATTTCAGATACTAGGTACGCATGTATTCGGATAGTCAGGTACTCAACACTGACAAACAAAAGTTCTCCAAAGTTTAATCACAAAAAATCCAAATTACAAGAATCAAAGATATTTTCTATTAGTATTATTAGAATATTGAATAAGTGATTACTATTTAAATACACTATGTGAATTTAATTCTACCATCTCAAATATGCTATGAACTTGTAATCCTGCCATCATAAATATACTATGACGATGCAGTCCTGCTATACTCTATGAAAATTTAATTGTATCCAAATTGTTATCCAGCGAACATGTTCTACGACATACTAATGAATCTAAATATACGTCACACCGCAAAGGGTTAATGTTTCTTTTCAATATACGTAACAATGTATGAAGGTTACAAATTTGAAATTCTTATTGATTACGAACGATCTTGAGTCGCCTTTGGACAGCGCGGACGGCAAGGCGAAAAATCGAGGACGAATTTCTTTCCGTTAAGGACGAAGTCGGAAGGAGAAATAGTAATTAATGATAGATTAAGAATAATCGAGAAAAGAAAGAATTTCTTTTTTTTTCTGGCTTGTTCCTGGCAATGGAGCGAAGGGAAGGAAAGGGACGGTGGCTTGAGGCTGGCTCGGTTTATGGACACAAATTAGAACCACCTGTGTCTATCGCTCAACGTAAAAAAATATAAGTTAAAAAGTTTACAATAGTTAACAGGAAATAATAAACAAGGAAAACAAAGATGAAACATAACGTAGGAAATAAAAACATAAAACAAAAGTGTAAGATTGAAATTTTATTCCGTTGATTGTTAGATACTGTTAATTGAGACAACATAAATAAGAATTTCTGTTTCTGATGAAAATCATAGACACAGGTAATACAATAACTATACGGTATAAATATAATTATAGTGACAACTAATCAATCGATTGATAGTCAATGAACGATCGATAAATTCTCTTTAGGTACTCATCTGGATTCCGCGACGAAGCTGACAGCAATATCGCAATAATTCATATCTATATATATATATATATATAATTATAATATTGTTAATAATAATAATAATGATAATAAAAGTAATCAAGTTGATAATACTAATAGCTAATAACAAATTTGATTAAAGATGGTTCACGATAAACGTACGTGTTACGTACACGTGCAGGATAGCACATTGAATTGTATAAAAATTTCACAACATTCAATCAAATAAATATTATTATAATAAAAGCGTAAATTCGTTTCAACGTGAATTATATTGCAATAAATATTACGTGTTCCAATAAACGATTGGTGTATAATAATAAGTCTCAAAAATTATAAATTATCTTGATTATAGAAAACTGTGATACGTGTAAAATTGCATTAATATTGCGCTCAAGTATCCTGCACAACGTACCATGCACATTATGCTAGAAACTCCACTAAAATGCACACACAACCACGCTCTCTTGCGCAAACTTCGATGATTGATCAGAATTCACATTAATCAAATTACATATTGATCAATCTCGCAGAGACATCAGATACACCTAAGACTGTTCGTAAATGCAAACAGAAACATTGGTACATGATAAATAAACAATATTTTACCACTTTACACTCTCTTCGTTTTTTTTTTACTTGCATTCGTAACACATTCTGCTTTGCACAGAATGAAATGAAGAAATAAAGATATACTGAGAGCTACGGCGCATCCAGTTTCGTGTTAACAAATATACAAAATCAGCAAGAGTATTAAATATATGTAACAGAGAAAGCAGCATGTATATTCATGGACATTATACAGCTATCTCCGATTATAATATTTGTTGATGCGTCTGCTTTTTTTCCTCATCGTTGGTTGCATCGAAAAAGAGATCTATGAATATTATGCATCAAAATCAATATCAAAAGCATAGCTGCTGGTTTCGACTGAAAAACTGTCATAAATTAGATATAAATTAACAACGATTAAAAAATACGAAATAAATCAATATTGAATATGCTCATACTGCTAATAGTTATAAACAATAATAAAAAGCTGCCAAATTCAATAGAATTGAATTAAAGCCTATTTAGGCCAAGTTTCACGATTGAACACTATAAAAGATTCTCTCCAGTTCAGGAATAATTAATTCGTATAGTACTGTTACACGATAACCTACTACCAAAACAAGTTAAAATGCCATTCGTTAAATACTTTAAAAACAACTGTTCGAATAAAAAAGAAAAAATGGAATACATGTAGATGGTAAAACGTTTCTCGATTAAAAAACAATCCCGTTCATTAGAGGAGCTACTTAGAGATGGGTCCCTAATTCTGTTATTCTGCTATTCTGTATCTTTCAACGCTATACGTCTACTCGTTCTACTTTGATTATAAACGCTACAGTCGCGCACAATTAATATTGTCTCTATGGTATGCAATGCAAACTCGTCATTTTTTCCTTTCGTTTGTCTACCTAAAAACAATGTACGTTCATTTTATCATGCATCCCCGTTAATACAAAAAATTTGTATCTGCTTCATAGTTACTACAACCATATGAACCATCCGTACGGATTTAGTTACTGCGTGGTTACGATGATACACAATATCATACTCAAATATGTAAAATCTAACTACGAAAGAATAAAAACTTCTAAAATGTAGAAACACATATACAATTAACATATCTTTCTTAAAAAAGAAAGAGTAATTGGTTAAAAATCAATTGATTAAACATTGATAAGCGTCCCATTCGCAGGAACTACTTCGGTAGTTCTCTGTGAATGGATTTCCAAGCACAGAATGATTCACCAAAAAAATCTTGCAACAGAAATACATTCTGTGCTCGTCAAACATCTCTACTAACAATATTGGTAACAGAAGGCAGAGCTTTCTAAAAACTCTACGATATGGAGCAATACGAATACAAGAAAATATGAACATTTCAAAGCTTTCCAAACGACCTGCTCCACGTCTTTTAAAAAAATCGGTGTCCTTCACAGCATGAAAAATGTTTCCTAGCAAAAGATCTTCATCTGTACGAATTTTTGTAAAAATATTTTCGCTACGTATTACAAGAACGTGTTTCTGTACAGTTTCTACTCTACGTTTATGAATGATCAGATAAAGTATTCCAAAAGAAACATGTACGTAACGCTAAATGATTTCATGTAGTTTGATAAAAAGTAATCTTAAAGAAAGCGTTATTAAGTTTTCTGTGTCCACATGATTCGACGATGAGCAGTAAAAAATTGAAAAGTTCAAGATCCTCGTTTGTCTCAGAATAACTTGCTCCACATCTTCACCATTTTCTAGAAGAAATCTCTGCCTAAGTGAGGACGGTTCGTCTGTTGCGACAATCGCATTCTACCTCGTCCGTTTGCACTAGCTGCGTGTCTTCGAGTATTCCGTAACTCCCGATCGACCTCTAATTCTTCCAATTTCATGGTCAAACCAAGCTTCTGTTGCACAGCAAGTCGCAGAAGTTGGTTCAAAGTTTTCCTATCGTCTTCAGCCGCAGCTAACTGGCGTTGTAACTCGTCGACCTGCGTTACATATTCCTCGCAACGTGCGGCAAACATCGCACGTAAACCTGAGAAGTGTGGTTAGCAGGTATTAACACCAAGTAGAAGCACATGAAGGAAAATATGAACGATATTAGAAGAACGGTAATAAATTAGTTATATGTAATAAGTATAGTTAGACTTAAATATTATATAATCAGATATATGACGTTAAAAAATAGAAAAAGTCACAGCAGAAATTTTATATCATTAGTAAATATACTATTTACATAAAAAAATGTATATTAATATGTTTGTTACGAAACGAAGCAATATCGTTGTTGGCAAACTCTTAATGCAACTGCGAAATCAATTGTAGCGCAGCTAGTTAGCAGTAGTAAAATATACATGAATACTAATAATAATCGTTAGTATTATGTTAATACGTTAACACGATGATGTTAGTAAAACAAAAAATAAAAAAATGTTTAAAAATAATATAAACATCTCTACTATATATAAACTACGTGTACATTATCATAAAGTATATTTTATGAGTAACTTACTTGAAAATGTTGCAGCGTTCTCTTTCAACATTCTAAGCTCATTTCTTAATTTCAACATGGTCTCGTTAACGATACTCTTTTCGTTTTCATACTTGCTCTTTAGATTTGTAAGCGCTACTTCAGCTGTGTTCTTATTTGACTTCAATACTGTTCTCAACGTTGCTATTTGTTCGCGTTTAGCTGACAACAAAGCTTTCAATCTAATTACTTGTTCTTGTAAATCAGCTACCTCTGCCTTATTCTCATTCACTGATCCTACAATTTACAGTGAGGGAAGAAATAATGTATTACAAAATACATGTCAAGCGAGTAAGCAAAAATAAATAAACAATTTCTTCAACTTGCCTTCGCAAACGTTGCATACGTTCGATTGCATTCCTGTACCCTTTGAAAGTTCGATCGTGTGTTCTACAGCACTTCTAAGATGTTTTATTTGATCCATTGCAGTTTCTATGTGTTTCGCAACTTCTTTCGATTTGCTAAGGCTCTCCAAATCTTTTATCTGAATGTCGGTCTTGAACAATGTCCTACACCACTCAATCTTTCCATTTTCTTCTTCCTTTTCGGGAATCTTTTCGTGATCCAAGACCACTCGCGAAGGAATTTGTCCATTAACCGTACACACGTGGTGGTAAAGTTGTGCAAGCTCGTCAGAAAGATTTTGCAAGTCATTTTGTGCAGAATCAAGGAAACCACCAGCTTCTACTGCGAGTTTCGAAAGGGTAGCAATATCAGATTCAAGTTGCATGCGTCTTTGTTCTGTATCTAAAAGCTGAAATTTAATAAAAAATTTGTATATTTATTCTCCCCTTAATTGCTGCAACTATATAAATGATATCGTTTGTTGCATTTTCAGTGAAATTTTACATATAATATCAATTTCAAAACTTCGATTATAAAGTCAGATTCGTACAACTCAGGGAAACAGTACTTGACAAGTGAAATAATTTTGCAAGACTGTGACATAATCTCTTTTCGAACGTCGTGCAAAATAGGCTCTGTGAGTCTGACTCATGCTACGTTAGATGCAAATGAAATGAATAGGATAGTATCCGTTGAGTTTTTCTTCCTAAGCACATTCTATTTTAAAGCCACAGAGTGCATAGCGATTGAGATCCGTACGTTTGTTCGAGCATTTAATAAGAACATTCATATAGACGCTAATAAATGACAACCCGTTTGTGAAAACAATACGCTAAAACATATATGTAGAATTTGGAAACATTTTCACAAAGGAGTCTTCAATTCGTGAAATGATGATATATTCGTCAGTAGTTACAGGAACGACCGTAGTTAAGAATATGAAATTATCAAAAGCAATACACGATGGATTGTTAGGACACTGAGAAGCAATCTGTACGGATCATTAAAGGAGCCAAAAGACAATCATTATTAAATAACTGGTAAATACGTCAAAGGGACCACACGTTCCAACCTTTTCTTGAAGGCTCTTCTCTGACTCTGGGATCTGAAATGCCATAATTTCTGTTCAAATTCTAAATTTTGAATATTAAGCGTCATTGTGCCAGAGTCACAGTTTATTCTTGTTATTTACACATATGTATTCAGTTATTATCAGTAAAATATCAATGTTAAGTTGAATTAAATTATTAACTTACATTTTTACTCTTCATAACATTTGCTGTAATGATGCTATTTATAAATACACGAGATCAAAAATATTTAATAAAAAAAATATTAAAAGAATGATAATGAACGGATGCAATTAAAAAAAATAATGTAAAGAATAAAAAAAATGGAAAAAATTATATACCTTGTTTCTAAGATTCGTTAATTCTGTTCGCAATTGTTGGGTCGAATCAGATATAGTTAAACCATTCTCTAATTCAGCTAAATCCTTTTGAAGTTGATTCACTTCCCTCGCGGACATAGTACTCCATTGGTGATATTGCATAATTGCCTACAACAAAAACAAGTATTAAAACGGAGTGAAAACAGTTACTTTCATATATCTTGTACACAAACCTGATTCAACTTATCTAACGTCGTTTCTTCGGTTTGCTTTTCAGGCAATTTAGAATGAAGATGATGTAACGATTGTACATGAGCTGCCAATTGCACTATACGCGCAACAAACGATTGTACTTCGTTCTGACTTTTTTCAACTGCATACTGTGATTCCCTCAAGTTTTGTGTAAGATGAGCCTTCTCAGATTCTGCTAGTTCTAACTGTTTTTCTAATTTCTTCAATTCATTCAAATGAATCTCAGAGAACAAATCCACTTGTTTGTCAGTAGCAGAGGTACCTGGTTCTTGAGTCTTCAGATCTGCTTCAATTCTACGTAATGCAGGAGAATCATCTTCTCCATCACTACATATTGTTTGATCTTCTGTAATTCCTCTAATAGAAAGAGCAAGGTTACTAAGATTATAAATCGATTCACTATTAATTCTTTGATCCAGCTCCTTTTTCAATGCGTATTTTGCTTCACGTTCAGCTTGCAAAGATTCAAGTGCTTCTTCCATCTGCTTCTCAGCAATTTTTTTTAAATTTGTTAATTCCTCAACTTGACTATTTAAAAGTTCTACTTCCTCCGTTAATCTTCTTATTTCATGTTTGGCACCTTCAAATTCTACTTGACTGGACCTTAAACCAGATACCTGTTTCTGTAATGAAATATTCTCATCTTCCAATTCCGAATAGTCCTGGAGAAGCCTAGCTTCTCGAAATCTGCATTCGCGTAACATAGTACGTAAAGATTTCCTTTCTGTTTCTGCTTGCTGGTGATCTTTCCCAACTTCCTCCCTTTCTTGCAATGCATGATCACGTTCTGCTTGTACACGTTCCAGTTCATGGCGCAACTGAAGAACAGATAATGTAAAATATAAATTATTTAAATGTCAGTATTATTATTGATACACTTGCTTTTCCCAGGAATTAAATACGTACTTGCTTGGTTTCATTTTCCAATTCAATGATTTGTGTCTGAAGAGATGTTTCTCTTGCAGCACTTTCGCTAAGGAGACTCTCTTCTTGTTCTATGCCACTTTTTGTAGTCAATTTTGTGGTCGTTTGGAACTTTGCTAAAGCCTATTAAAATAAAAGTCAAACACAAATCACTATGTGCACAAATAACATCATACAAAAAATATATAATGTTGAAAGTTATGAAATGACAGTAACGAATGGGTCTATAAAATTGCTGCATATTTAATTGTCTAATTAGCACATAACGTAATTAGTGTCTAATGAATACGTTCCAATTTGTACTGGCCATATGTTTCCAATACTTCTAAATTATTTTTACGACAGATCAATAGGGAAATTCCTAAGCAATTGACAAATAAGCGATTCACGTGTACGAAAAATCAAAAAGAGAAGCGAACTAACCTCTTGGGTGATTTCCAGCTCGTGTTTTGTGTTTTCGTAGAGGGCCTCGAGATCGTTGCATCTTTGTTGCAAGGTGGACTTCTCTTCGAGTAAAGCGAGACCGTATTGAGCAGATTGTATTTTTTCCGTGGAAGCTAAATCTAATTCTCGAGATAGCCTCTCGATCTCGGCCCTGAGCTCCTCTATCGTGACTCCTTCTGTCGTGGCCATTGCTGTGCGCACCGTCCAAGATCACTTCGCTCCCTTTTTCGTCAAATGCTTCCTCGTTGTTACCGCAAATAAATCGAAGCATCGGCGGCCGTGATGTATTTCGAACGTGAGGGCATCATGCGAATGTCGTGACGCGATTTTCTTGGCGTGCCCACTTTCCGAAGCCTCACATCTTCCGAAAATTCACGATCGTTTGACAGACGTGAGATTAAGGTGAGAGGGCACGGGGAAAATCACACGGACCGGATACATGTTCCTGCACCTGTTCCGTGTTCCTAGATTTTTGTTTCGCGATTCCACCGTTCCTCCACGTTAGAACAAATATTTCTTATGTTTTATGTATTTTTAAGTATTTAATCTTATAAGTTTCTTTAATTTAAATGAAAAATAAATGATTGTTAATTGAGTTTTTATGATACACATTATTCATACCATCTTGTTACCACGAAATAAAAATAAATAGCATGCAATTCTTCTTTTTGGCGATAAGCAGAGCCGCTGCGTGTAGACATGCAAGTTCATCAAACAAGGGCAGAATAAGAAAATTTACTTTTACGATATCGTTTCAAGAATCTTATAATTATAATGTAGACACCTGGTTCATATTTATTTAAACCAGTGTTTTTTTTCGAGAGGTGAAGGTTTTTTAAAGTTGAACGAAGCTGGCTCACATGCACGCAGCGGGTCTGGTGATAAGCTTCGTATCATTAATTTCGTTATCACCAACTTTTTAATAAATGTACCGCATATTTCAACCTATTAAGAAATATAATAGGCATTCATGAGAAATATCGGTAGCAAATAATTATCCAGCATTTATGTTTAATATAAAAAAATAAATTCAAATTAAATATTTAATTGCATTAAAATAGACACGTACAAGTAATACACAATAAAAATAAAATTTGTACGATTTCTAAGTATTCAAGTTCAATAGTTCTTCGAATGATTTTTTAAAACTAAATAAGAAATAAAATCACTCTTCATTTTTCAATTGAATATATAACGTACATATATCAAATTATAGAGTAAAAAAGAATTCATTAAAGCATCCATATTTGCATACGTACACGTGTCAACAGAAAATGAATTAAATATTTAATTTTAAGAAAACGAAAACGTTACACGATAACATGTACAAAGGATCAACAACTGAAAAGGAAATTATACATTTACATTTTATTAGTAATTGATCTCCTCTTTCAAGTGAAACATAAATAGTACATGAAGTATGTCATATATCGTACACTTCCTTAATTTTAGATGCAGGAGTACCCCTCAAATAAATTAGGTGAACAAGCCACCTGATCAAGCATGTAGGGAACAGAAAAGAAAAACAAGATCTCGTCTTTGCCTCTCCGTACACATTCTATTTCAAAAATTCAGTTTAAAAACATAACTTCAAATACTCCGCAATCCTTTATTACTTTGTAGCTTAATTTTCTTTTTTTTTCCTCTTCATCCTCTTCATTTTCTTCATTTAAGTATTAATAGATTAATATAAGTCGAGCCGTGATCGGCCGTACACCGATCAAAATTAGTTCATACACTGTAACAGTCGTATTCTTTACAATATTCGTACGTAAGTCTTGTAGCAGAGACAAAAGCGCAGGTGCCCTATCGCACTCATTTTTTATGCTCGTCTGTGAACCTCCGGTGCCACCAATGAACCCCACACCTAAACTGTATAATATCCCCGAAGTATGTTTTCCTTTACGACACCCTACATAGTAAGGCATCGTTGTATCACGGTACATATCATATAACATTGTACACTTGAGAGTATGGTCGACTTTCCTGAGGAAAATGACGACGTAGGGAAAAGGTGTCCCACCCTTCGGATTTTAGATAGTCAATTTTCGAATTTAACAATTTGGGAATTTAGAGATACGGGATCTGAAAATGTAGGAATTTGGAAAACAGCAATTTGGAACGTTTGGAGACTTATGAATTCCGAAGTTTGAGAATTTAGAACCTTCAAAGTTTACATATTCGATCTTCCAAAATCGAAAACAAGCGGCAGGGTGCTCTTCCCCCTACATTCGTCTTTATTCAAAGGAAGCCTAACGTTGCACCCGAGTGCACGTACATTGAGACTGTACAACGTATCGATCACAGAAACAAAGAAACTAAAAAAATATTTCGTACAGATTTTCGGTCAATTACTTTTAAATCGTGCATCCAATGAAAGCACCAAAGGTTACGGTCCATTAGCGAAGTACAATTTTTTGATCCTCCAAATCTCGTCAGACGCACTAGCGCACTGATTACTACTACCAAAACCATGTATGAGATCGGTTTTTAAGTCCCGAACAGTTAAGTGTATAAAATTGTTACAGGACACCTCTACTACGCAATGTAACGCACGAGGCGTTTCAGTTTCACCGAGTCAGGCACGCCTGGCTTCTGAACATTAATACACGCGTCGCTGCTGGTAAAAGCATCAATTGGATCGCATGCACGCGACGATTCGTCACTGTTCTAATAGATCGTTAAAAAGAACATTTAGACGAAATATGTCTACATTAGGGATATACGTGCAATCGAACGTGTCAAGTCGAATCGAAGAAAGTCGGATAAGCTTGGGGGACTCAAAACATGCGGCCCCTCGTGTGACCCCATTACGTTCGGGTGAAATCGTAAAAAATCGGGTCAGCTCGAATCTTGGAGCTCAAGTTGATATGATTTTCACCGACTAGACCCGAAATAATGGGACTACTGAAAGTCCGTATGACTCGAGTCCCTATACTCGTCCAACTTTACCCAAACCGAACTCAAAATGTCGGGTACCTGCATATCCCCAATCTACATAAATCGCCGCGTGCACAACACGTCCCCATCGAATCTACCTAGACTGAACAAAGATCTGAGAAAGATCTTTCACGTTAATTTAAATTGAACCGCTCATTCGACAGAACGAATTTCAATTAAAGGGATTCAATTAATTTCATATCCCAACAACACTGGCTCCATATTTCTAAATACGGCATCACCGTCAAATTTGCTGCAGTCTAGTTTACTTCCTATTAGACACACTCGTTTTCTTTGTTTCTTCTCCTTCCTTTTTTCTTCTTTTTCGTTTTTTAGAAAAACCTTGCATATCTTTGTACTTATAAGTAACATAATAATCTTCTACTACGGTGTTCACAATGAGATACTTCCAAATCCGCAACGTGATTTTCTTTTCTTCTTTCGCCTCATGATTTTTCAACAAACGTTCGACAAAAAAGAAGATAATAGATAAATTGTATCTAAAAATTTCACTCTACAACTTATAAAAAGGATAAGTGTAGTACTTTATACATGAAAATATAATTTTTTCCATTATTTTTGTTTGTTTGTGATGTATAAATAAGAGAATTATCGGAATTAGTCACCAGCAACGACCAGAGTATATCTAGCTTTTTACAGTACAAAATACAGCTCCTGCACATATGTATGTATATATGTATACACATATGCGCATATATATACATATACATATACCTAGTAACGAATTATTTCACCATATGTAAGGATATAGTAAGGTAAAATGCAACTGCATTCTTTAAAGTCCGTAACAATCACTGGCAATATGAACAATGGTGATCCTCAGTATAACAATTATGATTGTACATACAAAATGTGCAAACTTGTATAGACCTCTGTGTTTATATGTATATATACATATATACGTTGTAATAATCATTGATGATCATATCGGTAATCGTGTAATTCATTTAAAGAGTCTGACATACGAAGTACGCTTTGTTTTGTCCTAGTTCATCAGAATCTAGAATAATATCCCAAGTATAACTGTATATAAACTCGTAAACACTGACAATCATACAATTGTGCAGTTTTTGTTATAATATCTGAAACTAGGTCTGTTATAAAATAATAAGTTCAACGATCCTCATTACATCCTTACACATCAAAAATTGGCGTTACTAAACCTTACTTATATGTATTCAGGGCCGGCATGTTCACTTCCTTTCCCATTAATTCTGAATTCTTTTTTTTTCTTAACTCGAGTTGCTAGAGAGTTCGAGAGGGAGGACCGGATACAAGATGCGTGGATGCGTGAAGATAACATAAGTTCAACTGATCATTCAATTCCTTTAACGTATCAAAGAAATAACAATCCTTTTTAATTCGATCGTCCAATAGTCTTTCTTGTTTCAATATGAATTATTCAACTTGACCGGATATGACCGAGGGTGTTGTAATTGTAAAATTTGTTACGAATCACATAAAAAATATCCATACATCTTGCATCGCAAAACAATGCGCGTACGAGATAGATCGAAGGTCAGGGGACAGAGGATTCATGTCTCTACTCTAATTCAATTGAATGTTTATAATATTATTACATCGTATAGTGTGTGTATTCATGTAATGCTGAATGTGTCCTATGTGTAAATGTACTTTGTGCGCGCGCACGCATGTATGGTGTAATGTAACAGCAATAAAAAAGAACAAAGATGTCATAAGAAAAAACCCTTGCGAAGAGAACAACGACATGTAGAGGGGAAGGAAACTAGAAATAAAATGGGCTTCCGGGAGTTGAGCGTAGAGAGATGGAGATTCGAACGGCTATGGCGGAACGCATTTTTTAGGAATTATACGTATTAACGAGACATAGGTTCGCACATCCCTACCTAGCTACAATTCCCGGTAGTAGCGCGCGCGACGGTAAACGGCTTATCGTTAAGCGAGCGGCACGGATTCCGGTTATCTCCTACTTCCTGTCGTCCTGATCACATTCACGGCTTATGTGACCAGGTTTGCCACACATGTAGCATGTCTTGCCTCCAGCCTCGGTGCAGTTACGAGCGATATGACCTGTCTTATTACAATTGTAGCAACTTTGCATCGCGAAACGTCCAGAATCGTTACCACCTTCTGGGCAGCTACGTGCAATATGACCAGTCTTGTTGCAGTTGTAACAGCTCATTTCAGGCCCCTATTGAAGACAACACAGGTTACGATATTATCTTGCCATACTGTTTGAAATGTTGCGTTACATTAAAATAAACAAAATGATAAAATATTACATTAGGACATATTATGTAAAGGTAGTAATATGCTACATTTTATGAACATGTATACATAGACAAGTAAATTGTATTTATAATAACCTGTTGGCAGTCTTTTGCAATGTGCCCAACGCCACTGCAACGATAGCAAAGGTCTTGATCCTCTTTGCATTCGCGTGCAAAATGTCCATATTGGTTGCACTTGTAGCACTTATCACGTCCTCGGACAAAACCACCTTCTCGATCACGTCCACGATCGCCTCTTGCTCCACCTCCGCTACCTTGTGGACACTCTCGTGCATAATGGCCCATCCGGTTACATTTATAACACGCACTTGAACTCATTTTTTATAAATCTATAACAAAAGTTGGTCTACTTATTGATTTTTACAGTATTTCAATCAAAAAATTGGAAGTGAATTAATATGATTTAAAAGGATAAATTAATAATATAATTCAAAATCAACAACTTATAATACTATCTCATCAATAGTAGCAACACAAGTTGTACACAAAAGATTTATAGAAAATATTATGATAAATATTAAACAAATATATATAATTTTAAAAAAACTTAGAATACTTAACAAATTTTTAAAATTTGAAATCATTCAGATTACTTATCAACAGTAACAAAGATAATGAACTGTAAAATCAAAATCTATACTGTAAAAATGTATTTCATTATACTATATGTAAGCATCTCATCTTCCTCAAAATATAGCAAGGAATGGAATACAAAAAACAAAGCACAGCAACTGTGAGAGCTTGGAAAAGACTAAAAAAAGAAAAAGTGAAACAGCTGGCGTTATCTGTGATCTGTAAAGAATGTAAAAAGTTCAACGAATAAGCGACAAAATATTTTGAAGAAATATAAGCTATTTTAAATAACAATATAAAATGGCATCGTGTAATCCATTCACTAGGAATATGCAGGATACACGTGTCGTAAAGAGGCGCCGTGTACAAGGGCATTGTTCCCATTTCAAACACGCTAGCAATAAAGAAATGTTTTACTAAAATATATTCGATTCGGAATGTACAAAACCCTTAGAAATTGTCGTCTATCGTACAACGTGGCTCTCTTGCCCCCACTTTGCAGTGGTGGTACGCAAGTACGCCACGGCGCGAAGATGGCATCCAAAGACTGACGCCGTACTGCGCTCTTTTTGCCTGACCAAAGAAAAAATCGTCGATAGCGGAATACACATGCATAATAAAGTCTAGAACTATACGTTCAACGATGAAAATAAATTTTCCTACCAAAATAGACGGGTGAAAGAAAGTACTCATTTACGGTATAAGAAGAAATTGAATCAGCAAAATCGAGGACCACGTGTGGAATCGCACAGAAAGAACCGCGGACTCGAGTATCGTAGCGACATATAGCATCATCGTTTACCGCTAATATATAAGCTTACCTTCGATGCCTGGTGTAAATGCACAATGAATCCTCTTTTTCGTTGGCCTTTGCCGACGCGTTGGAGACAATGGGTCCGCGGGAAGAAGTGTTTTCCTGGGAAAACTCGAACCGATACTCAGCCGGATGACTGCGGCGACCATTGACTACAGGAGGGAAGACCGGCCAATCACCGCTATGCTGCATGGACCTAAAAGTATAGTGATTGGAATGTAAGGTTGAATTATGTACAAGGAAAGCAGGGCCAACATAAGAGAAGGACCCAAGTAACTGATGCCCAAATTTGATTGGTTACTTTTCTATACCGCCAATTACCAGAAACCACAAATCACTGGTTATTACAGACTTTAGCCTTTTATGCACATGCAGTATTTGAGAAATTTTTTATTTAGAAACTTTCAAATTTATTTAAATATTGAGAAATATCAAATTTACAAATATTCAAATTTAAAAATTCTACATTTGAAAGTTTGAAGTTGTATCAAATGGCAGCCAATCAAAACTGGGCATCAGTTTACTTTGTCGTTTCGTTGTACAATGGTTTCCCCCCCTCAAGATGATACTCTACCGCTATTATATATGTCTATAGTTCCTATCTTGTCCCTATATTTCCAGATTTATGCTATATTACCCGCCAAACATCATTGTAACTATGAACGCCACCTCCCATAATGCGGCTATCATAGTCAACTAAAGTTTAGAAATTTTCAGTTTTTTTAATTAAAATTCTACCTTACCGAATAAACGTTACATGAATTATTAATTAAAACATTACAATTTCGTTAAATCATTGATTACCGTCGAATTAATGTAAAATAATCTTTGATTCATCAAAGTAGTAGCCAATCTCAATATCTATTGGTTAAATAATTTTGAAAGCAGAATTGATAATTCATTTGATTTGAGTGTATATGATATTTTCGATTACAATACAAATAATCAGATATTTATATATATATAAATTTCATTAAAGATTGCTAAATAAGATTGTCTTTTAACCTAAAATTATGTGTATGATTTATTGTAACGTTAAACAAAAAATTAATATTTATTGATATATGCGTATACAAAGAAATGAAGTATTTTTGAATCGTTCATTTAATATTTTAAACATGTTTATGTATATTATGTAAACACTACATTTTTTATGTATATGACAACCATATATAAGTAATAGGAAATCCGCTGAAATTAGCTGAGTTGCCTGAATGAAGTATGTTGACTGTGGAATAAATATATAATTAAAAACATTATAAGAACTAAAAAATATAAAAATATATTATTTAATAAGATATGGACTTTCTATTTACTTTCCTTTGTTTAAAAAAAATATAATCACCTAAATTTTTTTTTGGATACTGTTGTGATATTTTCATTTGTGACATTTGAAGTTAGTTGTAAGTTGTTATAAGTGCACTGAAGTACACACATAATTGCATGACATTGTAGAGGCGCTACAGATGTTAACCTCTAGCACCGAACTTTAAACATCAATAGAAGGAGCATGCAATATAAAATTTTTTTTAAATATAGTTTATTTTAAATTATAAAATTTATAGGAACGCTAGAACAACATAAGTTTGGGTTCACGTAAAGAATGTTTTAACATAATCATTCTCGAATTGTAAAAATAAAACACAATGTCTCTGTATGACGATTTTGATAAACACAGAACGTCAGAAAAAGTAGCTGGATGGTCCTCCAGCATTAAATTATTGCAATCTCAGTTACAATTAAAAAAAGCAGCTACTACACAGGTATATTTCTCATATAGCATTAATGAATTTACAATGATATTAAAAATTATTGCTGTTATGTTTTAGCCAAAACGTGAACAGTATAGAAAAGCTACAGCGGTATTAGCGCCTGTAATAGATTTAAAATCAAAAGCCAATCGAAATACAGACAGAGATGATGATGGACTACATAGCAATCCACTTTCTTCTGGTACTGTGAGCAGTATTGGAGTTGGTGGTGAATTTGATTGGAATGTAGTAAATGAATATGATCCTATGTGGCCTAATGAATATGACAAAGTTGTCAAGGAACTAAGAGATTTACGTGATAGAGAACATGATCAAGAAACTGAAATGCGTAAACGTAGACGAGACAACTCACGTTTTGAAGATACTCAGGTAACTTATAATTTATACATCTTTCAAATGAATAAGAATAAATAGGCAAAATGTCATATAATAATATATATTATATAGAATATATACTTATTCATATATTTATTTTAGACTTCATCTGGGAATAATACAATGATTCCACCTGAAAGAGATGAAGAAAGAACTCCAACATCAAGAGGTATTGCTGGTGGTGCAGCTATAGCTCCACCACCTTCTTTACAAGAATCTTCTGATCTTCCACCCTCTTCACCAAGACCACCAACTAGTATGGGATATGCAACATCATCTGTAGCAGCAAAAATTATGGCCAAATATGGTTTTAAAGAAGGACAAGGTCTTGGTAAAAAAGAGCAAGGAATGTCTGTTGCTTTACAAGTTGAAAAAACTAGTAAACGAGGTGGAAGAATTGTTGGAGAGAGAGAACAACTTATGCCACCACCACCACCTGTTGCTGCTTCTCCACCTCCAGTACAACAACAACCTCCTCCTACACAACCTTCTGAAGAACCTAGCATTACAGAAATAATGAAATGTCCCAGTAAGGTGAGTTATGAAACATTTGTTTTTTATTTTGATTGTATAAGTATGTACCAAATGTTACTTACAAATATGTTACTTTCAAATAGGTTGTATTGTTACGCAACATGGTTGGTCCTGGGGAAGTAGATGATGATCTTGAACCTGAAGTTAAAGATGAATGTAACACAAAATACGGTGATGTTGCACGTGTTATTATTCACGAAGTGACTGAAGCTGCTCCAGAGGAAGCTGTTAGAATTTTTGTAGAATTCAAAAGAATAGAAAGTGCTATTAAGGCTGTTGTCGATTTGAATGGACGCTTTTTTGGCGGAAGACAAGTTAAAGCAGGTTTTTATTCCAGTGAAAAGCTTGATAGTTTACAATTGATGGATTAATTTTATGTTTCATAATTTTTAGTAATAAGTGCAACAAATAATTAAATAAAATTAGTATGTTGACTGTTATGTAAGAAATGATACAACATATTCTGATTATATTAAAATGATTGTATTTTAATTGTATAATAAAAACTTTAACAATATGGTGGACGAAGAATAAAATATCTTTACATAATAGTTAATGTATTAAAAAATATTTAATTTAAAATTGAACAGATTGTAATATAGTCCTAATGTTTTTTATATCTACCAGCCAACAGTGTTTCCCTAAATGTAATGTAAATATGTGCATAATAAATAAAAATATAAATATAATAAATATATATTATATACTAGTATACAATAAAAGAGCAGCAAGTAATAATTGCATTACAATTAGCATGTATACATTTCAATTGAAAGAATATAACAGCTGATATATTTTATTAACAAATTATAGTCAATGTAACTTTTCCATACATTTTGAACATGTAATTACAAAATGTAATTAAAATGTAACAGTCCAAATTTTTATCTGTAATATATAAAAATAACAAATTTAAATTCGACGATGTTATTCTGTTTTATCGCTATTAATTAAATTTTCTATTGCCTCATTTAATTGAACGCTGAATGCAGAAAAGCTGAAAGTTTTCATAAATCTATCTTTGCCTGCCTTACCAAACTCTTGAATATTTGATGGATTTTTAATCAAATCAGCTATTTTTGAAGCAAATGCGTCACCAGATAAATCAACTAAATAACCGTTCACCCCTGAAATTATTGATTCCTTTGGACCCCCAGAGTTATGTGCAATTACTGGTTTTTCCGAATACATTGCTTCAAGTGGAACAATACCAAAATGTTCATTTGGAGGTGTATATAATAAAATTGTACAATGCTGTAAAATAGATACTTTATCAATATCTGAAGGTGAACGAAGAAATATCACTTTATCCGAAACATTTAATTCATCAGCTAGTCCCATTAATTCTAAATAGTATTCTACATTTTCTTCAACTCTTTTATCATATCCACCAGCCATAACTAAATATACTTTTTTGTATTCTTCCTCACTTAAATACTTCTCAAGTTCTGCTAATGCTGTTATTGCTAAGTCTAAATTTTTTTTACGTTCATATCTATTAATTGACAATAATATGATACTATCCGCTGGTAATTTTTTATCAAGCACCCTCTCTAGGGATACCACTCGAGTTTTATCAAAAAAGTTTGTGTTAATGGAAGGATACAAAACTTCAGGCTCAATATGTAATCTTTTAAAGGTATCTTTGAATACATTGCGTGTATATATGCTATTTACAAATATTTTATGTGCCATTCCAGTTGTCACTTCTTCTAAATAATTAAGAGGTGCTCTATATAGTTGCTTACTAATGCCTCCTGGCTGTGAAAGCAGTTGGTCTGGATGATGACAATAAAATATTATAGATGGAATTCGTAATCGAAGAATAGGAATACATACAGAAACTAAATCGCAAAACACAATATCAGGTCGTTTTGAGCAGAAAATAATATAGCTAGCTGCATATATCTGTAAAAGCAATATAACACTATATTTTTAAATGATCTATGAAATATATGTAAGTTTTTATAAAATATATAGAATGTTAAGACTGTAAGAAACAAACTCACCATACGAATATAAGCAAAGAGTGCAAAAAATCTACCAAAAATATGCCTGGGTAACCAATCCCCTACAACTGTTACAGGTATTGTTCCATCTTTTGTTTCAGAAAAGCAATGTTCTGGATCGTGATGAGTTGTCACGAAATTAACTTCATGACCATTTTTCTTTAAAGCTAATGCAGCATCAACCACTAACCGCTCTGCTCCACCAATTCCAAGATCAGGATGTAGAAATGTAATTCGTGTCATATTTATTAATTAAAATAACATTTATTACAAAAACAACTGAATATAAACCCTACAATAATGCCGGTTTAAAGTTTAAAGATCAGTGACACCTGTTAGTTCCTTAAAGCCTATTTTTAATGCAAAGGTAACACGATTCTTATCATAGAAATCGCCAATATATATATATATATATATATATATTCATATGCTTGTCATACACATACGTATTTCACAGAACTGAATGTGTATACAGCTGAATTTTTTTCGATAGCTTTCCAATTGTCAAAAAATTTCGATGTAAATACATGTGCAAAAAGAGCATTAAAAACAAGCTTGTATATGTTGGTCAAAATTGCATTATAATTCGCCAGTAACAAGAGAAGGTCATCCTTTGTGAATTATCAAAAAAGGTAAACATTAATAATATAATCCTAGTAAAACCGAATTAGTTGCTATTCCGTAATGGCAAATATCATAAACAGTAAATTTATAAGCAGTGGAAAAGAGTGTTTAAAAGAATCATTTTATTTAATGGACAGTGATTCTGATGGTTATTTAGATTATTATGAAATGAAAGCTGCTTTGAAAGCTTTAGGTTTTGCAGTTAAAAAATCTTACATTTTAGCGACTATGCGAATGTACGACAAACATGGTCACAACAAAATAAGTTTTGATGATTTTAATTACATTGGTGTGTTTGATAAAATATTGATCAAAGTATATTTCATTTTTATGAATTAAATTTGTTTTAATATTTACACAGTGTCAGAAAAGTTAAACAAACGAAATCCTATAGATGAAATTAAATATGTATTCAAGTTGTTTGTAAATAATTCTATAAATAATGAAATAACGTTAGAGAATTTACAAAAACTGAATACGAAGCTTGATTGTAATCTTACGTTTGAAGAAATGGAACTTATGATTAAAGAATTTGATTTGAACCAAGATGGTTCTAGTATATAATTTCTATTTTCTACTAAATCTTTGTTAAAATTTAAACTTTATGTTTATATATTTCATTTTATCTTGTATGTAGGATAAACAATTTTATAATTTTTACTTATGTTTTTAGTCAATGAAAGCGAATTTATAAATATTATGATGGACTTTGAAATTTGAGTGAATTTTATTACATCATTGCAAACATCTTTGTCAACACTCAATCACAATGAATTTCGGTATCAATTGGGAAGAGGAACATCGGCGAACGTTATTAGAAGGCAATGCAGCATTAGCACGTTCTGCACAATCTGTTGCCAGATCTCAAGCACTGGCCATTGAAAATGAACAAATTGGTACAGAGGTGATTTCTGAATTGGGTGGACAAAGAGAAAGATTATTACGAACAAAAAGAAGATTATCACAAACAGATGAAGAGTTAGATAAAACTAGAAGAATACTAAATGTTATGCGGCGAAAAGTTTTAATGAATAAATTTGTATTAATCCTAATTATATTGTTAGAAATAGCCATACTTGGTATTATTGTATATTTAAAATTTTTTCATTAATGGTACAATGTATTATTTATTTTAATTAATAACATCTATTTATGTAATATTGTATATGTATCAATGTGATATATATACTACATGTATATAATTATTCATATAAATTTTCCTGTATAATATGTATTTAATCTTGTTAAAGTGATTTTGTAATATAACATAATTTAAAACAATGTTCAATGTTGCATGATAATTGTAGCGTTATGATGAATCACATATAGAACAATAAATCTAGTTTGAGATTCAGTGATTACAAATACCAACTAGAAGTAAACCAAATTATATAAATAAAATATTTATTCAACTTTCATTGTATTGTTTCGTTTCGTAGTAAATATTATGACAGAAGAAAAACTGTGGAATCAATTATGTCCTTTCCGAACGTAAAATAAGTAAGAATGTAGCTAATTTATACGTATAGACATGTGCGACGTGTCTTTATTAAGTTGTATAAAGTTGGTAGTGTATAAACGACGAAAGCGCAGCGTAACGCGATTATTTTGAACTATTATATGATGTAGTACCATTCATACAGTCAGTTATTGTTGAATCAAGTATTTAGCAGTTATCGATGGGGCAAGTTGGAAATTAGAACAATCGAGGACAAATAGAATCTTCAACATTTTGTGAATTAGTACATGATCGGGTCATGGCGTATGTTAACGTGGCTGAATGGAAAA
The DNA here is from genome assembly GCA_036983795.1 of Megachile lagopoda. NCBI lineage: Eukaryota > Metazoa > Arthropoda > Insecta > Hymenoptera > Megachilidae > Megachile > Megachile lagopoda. The sequence continues at coordinate 5,229,438 of CM072794.1, forward strand.
CTGATCAAGTGTGCGAATGGCTAAAAGGTGTGAAAAATTTTATTTTCCGTAAATTAGTTTATTTTGCAATATATTTTAAGAAATCAGTGAATTTTGTTATTTACATGAATATATAATTATAATTTGCATGTGAGAAGTTCGCTGTACACATCCACACCCCTCTCTTGTTTCTTTTAATTAATCGTTTCATTAGTATCATAAATAATGATTAAATCGTAAATGATATATCATTTCAAAACCATTCTTAATTATATTCGGCCTAATTCCTTTTAAAAAACACGTTATTACAACGACTTCATTTATTTCTGCGACTTTTTATTTTCCTTATCTTTCTCACTATTTGTTTACATGCATTGTTTCAAAAAACAAGTTGATTCTTACAATTCATTATATCATGAAATATTTGAATATGTCAAAGCAAAAAAATATTTTTAATCATTTATAATTTAATGTCTTTTTTTAAATTTTTGTTCATGAATGAAAACATCTCATATCATTTATTTGTTTCTATTATTTAACGAGATTGTTAAATGGCGATGCTTTTTATTATAGGTTTGGATAATTCAGTACTTCCTTATGTACATAGTTTTATGAATCACAGTGTTAATGGACAACAACTATTAAATCTAAGACCAGAAGATCTAGAACATCTTGGAGTGTTAAAATTGGGCCACCAAGAAATTATTCTTGAAGCTGTAGAATATTTAAGGAATTTTCATTATGAACTTGATCGTGAAAATTTACAATTATTGGCATTACGATTATCTTGTCAGGCACATAGTTTACAAAATGAATTATCCCGTCAGACAGATTCTAAGCCTGTTACCACTCAAACATTGTCTGATGTAGCATCTGTTATAATGGCTGTAAAACCATTAGTAAGATGGCTTGATCGTCCTCCTTTTAGTGGTCAATTAGAATATAATGATAAAAAAGCTGAATTAATGAAATTGGCTTTAGAAATGGCCACATGTGCACAAAGAGACAGATTTGCAGAGAAACCGATAGAAGAGATTAGAACGATTTGTGGTCAGTTAGCAAAATTGGCAGATTATATAATACAAGATATTACTGATCCTATGATATTGCAACCTGCTAGTTTAGATCTAGCAACATTAAAAAAGAAACCTGGAGATGATTTAGTAAGTGTTAAACTAATTTAAAGCACTGTTTGATATAAATTATGGAATGCTATATTTTATAATCATTGTGGAAGTATCTACATCCTGCTACATCCTCTAAAGATAAAACAGTAACCATCAATTCAACACAACTTTAATTTCCTGTTTAGATAATTAAGTCTCAATAACATGTAGTACAACTACTATGAGAGTAACTAAAAATTTCTTTATGCTTTCTTTTTTAGGGATTTTATATTTTGCCATCCTTTCATGGAGCCCATCAAATTGCTGAAATTAAATTTGGATCAGCTGCACATCAATGTGGTAAAATGGAAGAAGGCGATGAAATTGTTCAGGTATGTTTTCCTTTTTAACTTTACCTTTGCTTGTTAATAATTGAAACAAATCTTGTAGGTTAATTACCAAACTGTGGTTGGTTGGGAACGAAAAAATCTCTTAGAATTATTTCGTGAAAGTCCAGCAGAAGTATTATTAACTTTGAAACGCAGACCAAGACATACAAAAGTATATGGTCAGATTTACATAAAACCATATAGACTTCCAAGTAATAAAAAAACAACTTATACAACTCGATGGCAGCACAATCTCCCATCACCAAGGCCAGAATTATTAACCATACCAGATTTTACAATGCCATTACCAAGGTATTTATTATATGTGCATATGTATTATAAGAAATTTATTATACATAAAAGAATAATTAATTCAATTTGATGTTGAATTATTCAGGCCAAAGAATCCCAGTCCAGAACCTGCAAGTATTTTAGACACTGTCAATATATTAGATACAATGATTATAGATAGTAGTGATTCAGACAGCGAAACAGAACCACCTTTATCCATTCGATTATATTCAACAAAGCCAAGAAATTCAGTTCAAAGACGAGCTACTATAACTGGTGCTAGTCCTACTACTAAGCATGGAATTGATATTGAACAATTCTGGAAAGAGTTAAAGCAGGAACACAGTACAACTTCTCAGTTACGAGATAAAGCAGCTTCTTGTGCTCATGGTTTAGATAATGTACCATCTAATATTCGACCACAAACATGTATAAGTATAGAACAATGTAAAAGAAAAAAGAGAAATGATGGACAAGCTGATGATAAAAAAGTACAGTTTCAAGACAAATCTCTTAAATCTGATATTCTTCAAATAGAGAATACCATGCATGAAACAAAAAATGAATGTAAAACTGTTCAGAATTGTGAAGACATGTTAACTATTAGTAACAAAAATAGTCTTAGCCAAATTTCTCAGACATCTGTTAATGTTACCACTAATGATAATTTCAGTGATACGAGTGTGCCTTTAGATGAATGCAACAACTTTATTACAAATAAAAATAGTAATAATAAAAATACACTTAGCAGTAAAGAATCTAATATATGTAGTAGTAAAGAGCGGGGAAGATTAGATAAAAGTTATAGCACACCAGCATATGATTCAATAGACAGTGATAATGTAGAAGATAGGAAAAAATTATTTTGTACACTAGAACCATCTGTGAACAATACAAGTAATATAAGCAATGTATTAGCAACCAAGACTGATAATCATTCAACTTTCATAAATTGTGGAAATCAAAAGAAGCTAATAGATAGTGGTGATCAAAAACAAGGTACTCAAGAAAAGCGTTATAGTAATATAATTGAAAAAGTGACTGATCCTGTTAGACATAATATACAGGATAATGTAGAGAAACAATTTTTGGAAATATCTCAAAATTTAGATTCACGTAAAATTACGGTATCTAAGATAACTGATATAAATCACAAAAACAATATAGAAAATAACCAAAGCAATAATGACTATCTTATTAATGACCTAAATAAATGTGATAAAAAAAATGTAATGAACAATTTTAATTCTGAATTGGAAGATGTATCAAAGACATGTATCACTCAAAATGTCGTAAATGACACAATTTCAAGTCATGAAAAAAATGAAAATAAATTGGAATTAGCAGATAGCAATGTGCAAAATAATAATGAAAATAATTCGAATTCAAAGAAATTTCGAAAAATTCTTCAAACATTTAATTATACTTCGGTAGAACATACGAAGTCAATGGAGAAACAATCTAATATAACAGTAAATGATTTAAATTCTACCGAAGATGACATTCAGAGTATTGCTCAGAATATTTCTCAAATTCAAATTTTTCAAAAAATAAAAAATGACAATACAGAAGCTGATGATTTAATTAATCAACGAAAATGCAATACAGGAAATGCAGTACAACATTATAAGTCTTCAGAGTTAACAAAAATAGAATCTAGCAAGATGTTAGAAACTAAACTTCATTTAATACCACCAGATCCTCCTCCACGTAAATACTATTCAAAGTTAACAGATGGATCTATAGAGAATACTTCAAAAGCATTTGAGGATCAAGAAAAATATACTACATCCGAAAGATCCAATACCAGAAAAGATATAAAGAAAACAGAATTCTGTACAGAAAATCATACAAAGAGCAATGTAGATCATCAAGAAAGACAAGATTATTTTGAGGCTTATAATAATTTTACGGATAAATCAATAGAATTTATTGACGATTCGAATAATTTAAGTAATGATCACAGACCTAGTTCAAGCATAGATCCTTTATACATGGAATGCAATGATAAGCAAATAAAAGAAAACAAATCTGGCTGTAATATTTATGAATCTATTGGCGATAAGTCTGCTTATATTAGCTCACCAATCGAATATCATAATTTTGAAACATATTCACAAAATAGAGATTCTCCAGATGGTTCATGTTCTTCCAAGCAATCACAATTCTCAGAACATAAATCTAAAGTATCTGACAAAGAAAGAAGTTTTGAAAAAGGTGTAGTTAACAAAGCTATGATGGTAGCTAGAAGTATTGGACTACATGGAAGTTTAAACAAATCGTCCAGCAATAGTCCTAGAAGTAATCGGAAACGAAGTGTTTTACTTGCAAGTAAGCAACTAGCACATAAGAATTATACTGATATTCATAAAACCTTGTATTTGTTAAAATTGATTTATGTATTATTTTTTAATTAGGAAAGAGGAATATTTCTGTTAAAGATATAGGAACAAGTGATTTAGAAGGTTGGTTAACATACCGCACAAGAGGTGCAGGTGGTGCTTGGGCTAAAGCTTGGTTTGTCCTAAAATGTCCCTCCTTATACAGGTTTGTTAAATGAATTTTAACATCAGTCCATTTATGTTATAAATATTTGTTTAATTGCATTTATGTTTATAGGTTTAAGGGCCAGAATAGCTTGAAAGCAGATTGTCTTATAGCTTTAACAGGATTCACCGTGTCACGAGCTGCTGAAGTAAAATCGAGAAGATATGCATTCAAAGTTTATTATACAGGAACGGTATTCTACTTTGCCGCAGATACGGAAGATTCTCTTGCTATGTGGTTAGAAGCAATTAACAAAGCAACATTAGGTGCAGATGGGCACAGTCGAAATAGCGCCCTTTTCAGCGAAACAGATGAGAGCGATGGCGAACAAAAAAGTAAAGTAAAAAATGTGCAGACACCAGAATATAAACCAAATTTTGAAAAATCATTTGGATCGTTAAAAAAAGTTGTTCGAAAAGATTCTACTGTATACAAGGATCATGAAATCAGCGGTGCTAGTTTAGATAGAAAATATTTAAAATTTCTGGGTACAAGAAATCATAATGTACCTGTTCCAACTGCACAATTTAGGAGTTATAGAAGGGTGCTTCCTACATCTACATCTAATAAGTAAATTTATTTAGTGTAAAATATTTCGTTTAAAATAAGAATATAACATAAATTTTATTTTTCAGGAAGCAAGATTCTGTTCCAAATTCACCTGACTTACAAATGACAATTGCGGGAAGCACATTTTATGGATTATGTTCATCTCATAGCGCTACTGATATGTCAAGTAATACTCAAGATATGGGTGATTACAGACGTACAACAGACAGGTAACAGTTCATATTGCATGTTGTAAAGCTAACATTAATTTTATTGTTTTAATTTTAAGTTGTTATCAATTCGTTTATCATTTTGTTCTTTTTATATTGAACGTAAAAGTAAATTCTTGATCTTAAAACGCACGAAAAAAGGAACAGTAGCAATAAAAAATATTGTTATATATTTCATTTTACAATAAACTAATAAACTTAAAATGCTGATTAAATTTATTTTATATGTTTTTATATTTTGTGCATGTTTTCTCCTTATTCTAACTATTGTCCTATACTCTACCCTTAATTGATTTGAAAATACATGTTAATTATGTACAAGGAACAGTACATTTTATAAATATTTTTTTTATTATATTAAATGTAATAAAATATTTAGTGAAATAGTATTTAATGCTTAGGTGTCTTAGTAACAGAAGTAGAAGACCAGATGACCTTCAAGGTTTTATTACATTAGAAGAATTTATGCTATCGCAACAAGAAGATCAGAGACAAATATCAAGAAATAGATCTATGTCGCCACGAGTGACACCTTTAAGTAGTGATCACATTCACATTCAGCATAGAAATTTTTATGACAATGAAACAGGTAATGAACAGTCCAAAGTTGTTACTGATGCCGTTGTCAATAATGATACTGTATATTCCCGGAGTAAAAACAACGACGAAACAGTAAATAATACTGCTGCATATGGTTACTCACGGAATGTGGATAACGTCCACACTCGACAGTCTAGTGGAAATTTCGATTCGGAAAGAAATGTAGGGGAAGCATTAAAATCCCAAATTCACAAAAAGTCAAATGAGTTTGGTTCTACTAGCAAAAAGAAAACAGTAGATAGATTGAATTCTCCACAAATAAAACCTTGTAATTCATATCATTGTAAGAACGCAAATGAACAAAAACAATCAACTTCATTGTGTCATACTAAATCAGATGTCGTTGAAAAATCTAATAGACAAGTAAGCATTGCTTACGATTATAATACAAATGCTTATGCAAGTCAAATTCAATCTTCAAGTAATCATGACATTTCTAGACCTTATGAATATCATACATCTAAAAATATTAGTAATTTAGTAGAAGATATTAAGTCAATACCAAAACGACTTATCCGAAATGAAGGTAAATTCATATTTATGTTATAATTGATGTAATAATCCCAATGTATCATAGAATTAAGGTAATCCTTTGTCTTTTTAGGTTCTTCTGGGTCTAACAATGATCTTACGGTTCACGCTTCCTACGATACTTTACAGCGTACAAAGAAAGACGCATCTGTTAGTCGTAAAGGAAGCTTTAACTTAACCAATCGTCGTGAACATGTTTCATCAGATAAGCATTGGTTAGATTCTTTACGACGCTTTGATAAGAAAGATGTAGATTACGACAAAACCCGTTTAAAAAATGTAGCGCAGTATCAACCACCTCCTATACCGACTTCGCCATTTGAACAAGAGGGGATGACCGCTGCATTTGAAATGCATTTGGATAAAGGTGAACAGGTTCAAAAACCAAATCGCTTGAAAAATTTATTCGGAACTAAATGTCAACAAAAACCATCCACGCTTGATCTGCCTAAAGAAACACAGAAAACTTTATTAGGTAAATGTTGAATATATAAATTAAGAATATTAACTATATTTTACATTAAGATTTATGGAATTTGAATAGGATCACCAAGATTACATAGAGCACTATTTCGAGAAAAATGTTATAATCAGTCACGATTATCCAGTCGATCTAGTACTAGCCAAAGTCCTGGCGATAGTGGAGTTGGTCAATCAGTCAGTTCGTTCAGTGGAAATATTACTCATACTCCCAATCAAAGTTTTAGTACTGCTAGCGATTGGAGTCCAGATATACCATCTCCATCTACTCCAAATTTATCGTCGAAAGTATGTATTCCAGAATAACATTAAACATTACATCATAATATTAATTATATTTAAAAATGAAATCATTTTTAGACTGGTACAAATCATCCTTTATATCAGAAAGGAAATACATCTGCAAGCAGAAATTCGGCAATTCCTCCAACATTACCTTATATACCACCACCTGATTATCCTGGTCTTGAATATCCACCTGTATTCGAACCTGGTACTTATTCTCTGTTGGATGCTTCATTATTACGCAATCGTAATAAAAGCAGTCGAGACGCTCATTAACCAATGACGTAATGTAGTTCGTTGATTGACAGTGCAGTCTCGCTATATGGCCTCCTTTTCTATGACTTGTGAAACAAATTGTTCACATAGACTTTCGGGCTTGTTTCTCTTGTACCACCCCCTCCAGGGGCATATAGCGAAACTTCACTGTACATGGTAACCAAAGATATAAATTTTGTTTCGTTATTAATTAATCAGGTATTTTGTAAAAAAATCTAAGGACTACTAGTATTTTTTGATAAAGTATTGGAATTTTACCGTCCATTTTATAATAATTCGAAAATTATCAAGGTGTTTTTATATAATAAAAAAAAAAAGAACCCGAACTATCCACTCAAAACGGTATGAATGAAAAACATTGAGTGGACGACTGAAATTAATAAGATATATCATTGCCTTTATACGTAATATAAAAATGTTATTCGTATCAAATTTAAGAGAATTCCATTTTGTTAATATCATTGTTTATAATTATTGTTAGTATAAATGAATAATCGAGAACGTTTTATTATAGCGAAAATATCTTAAGAAATATTAGATAAAGTAAATATTTCTTGTAAATTAATTATAAAATCGTATATTTAATCGTCTAAGAATGTATGTTTACACATAGAATGTTATAAGCCTGTTCTCTTTTTACTTAAAACGCCACAGTAAGGATATATTGGTACGTTGCTTAATGGAAAGATTTTGAAAGATTACATAAATAAGAAAGTATCAACTATTTGCAATAATAATATAAAAGTCAATTCGTGTGTGTAGTAATACCTGTAAAAGTTTATGTTTATTTTAAACTTTGACATTAAATAGTTTGTTTTTATTACCATAGATATATGTAGGAAGTCCTATCAACAAATAATTCTAAAAATAAAAGTGTCCTTAACAGTGAATGAAATATAGAAACAATATAAGTTGCATTTTTACAAGTTCAATAAATAAATATTGCATTATATTTGTTTAAATATATGTGTACGCATACACTTTTATAGCAACACAATGATGTGTAAAGTGCCTACATATCTCTGTTATATAATTTTTGTATATAATTCAACTTATATTTTAATGAGTATGTATCATGCGATGCACGATTTTGGTCATAATTTGTGCTCAAGAAATTTTTGAAGAGTGTTATCTGTAGAACTAAAAGTATTAAAATTATAAATTATGTATTTTCTGTACTTTTACAATAGTCCTGCATATACATACATATATATATATATATATATCTAAATTTTTTAATTCATTTAATTTGCGAATTTTTTAAACATATATAATTATATAACATGTATATATATATATTAAAATATATTACAAAATATTTATATGTAATAAAGGTCTGGCTATGAATTTTACAAACTACAGTGTAGTCTTGATATATGGTTCCCTTTTAAAAGAAAGTTCACTATCACGCATGCAAAAAATTTTAGTAACTTCGAATTTACAAATTTTTGCGATCAAGTTTGCATAAGATTTTAAATTGTATGGTCCTATCCCGATTTTTCTGCTACACTACAACTCCATATAAGGCCATATAACGAGACACTATTGTATGTATGATTTACAATTAATAATCACAACATTACAATTTTATATTATATAAGTATATCTATAAATTATTTAATAATTTTGTAATATGTACAACAATAATTTTGAAAATATAATATGTTTGTTATAAAATTATCTTTCTAGTTGATGTGCGTTAATTTTGACCTTTTATTTGTAATTTAAATTTGTTATAGATATCGATTTAGAAATAGAGTTATATCGATAATCAAAAATCGAAACTATCGAAAACTGTTCCGCTTTCATATGTAAACTGAAGAATTTCTGGTAGTGTTTTTAAACTGATGTGAACCTCTGTTACTTGATGTGCTGTGCGATTAAGCGCAATTAATAAATATTAAAAAGAAGTGATAATAATACGGTTAGTGACAATAATAAGGTTAAAGAATAATTAATAATAATGTAAACTGTAATAATATTGGTTAATAAAGTTTTAAAGATTTGGATATACGTAGAGAAAAAAATAGAATATCGACATAGACCGTTATAAAGTGAATAAACAATTGAAACAAATTCGTTTTAATTTTTGTTAATGTTCAGCATATATTTATAGTGGTCACGTGTATATACGTATATATTTTATCTATTTTATAGATATAATGCAAAATACATCGGACCCAATTGATTTTATTGACCTGACAGTAGATTCACCGAGAGAGAATCATTTAAAAGTACGAAATAAAAATGCTGACAATATATATAATAATAACACAACAAAATCCCGAAAGCGTAAATTAAGTAAACGACAAACAGCACAACTGTATGATTCTGTAATGTATGTTTGGATTTATTACTATAATGGAGTGTTATTCAACAAAACAATAAATTTATTTAACTTTTGAATTTATTGTTCTAGAGAGATATCAGTTGAAAGTACTTGTAAAGATGTGGAAGCAATGGAAATCATAGACCTAGACAATATTGCCCCATCGGAACAAAATGGAATATGTTATCTTAACGACTCCACTCAGGGAAGCACAATTATGTTAACCTGCCCAATCTGTTTTGAGCAGTTATCCTCTAAAATGAAACCTATGTCTACTCGTTGTGGACATATATTTTGTGCACAATGTTTAGAGCAAGCATTACGCGCATCTAAAAAGTGTCCAACTTGTAAACGAGCTATCAAATTCCAAGCATGTACTCGTTTATATTTTTAATATTTAATTTTTAATTTGGTTTATTTACTTAATCTTTCAACTTTTTATATATATGTAATTATTTTTAAAAACCAGTACACTGGCTAAAGTTAACTAGTACTCATGTTAAGTATATAAATTATCTCAACAGACAAAGAATTATATTTTCCAGAAGAATTAAACTCATTTCGATATACAATATTTGTCTGTAATTACTCAGTTCTAATAATTTTCAAATTTGAAATTTTAACATGTGTCTCCTGAGGTTTCTTCATATTTTATTTGTAATAATATAAGATTTATTAATATATATTTAATCTGTAAAATAATTAGTGTAAATTTTTAACTAAAGTAGTAATTCAAATATATCAGTTATTTTGCTATAACATACATTTAGTGTTTATGTTTCACCCTTACCTTAGTATGTCCTTAAAATGTCCTTAGTGTATTTAGAATATTGTAGAAAGTGATATCTCTTGGATACCTATATTAATAAAGTTTATTCAGATAATTATATATTTTAATTCCATTATAATTCAAAAATGTTTAAGAAAAAGAAAGCAAAAAATGAGAATAGTATGACATATTTCATTGGAGGTACTGCAGTGGGGATGGCCGGTATGGATTATATCAATTATTATCATAGATATCATGTTTCATATTGAATTTATGTCATACATTTATCATTTATATTTATAGCTGGTTTATTAGTTGGAAAAGTATTTTCAAGTACTCCAATTGTAAGAACTCAAAATTTTGGTAGGTTTATTGTAACATCGTAAATTAAGTAGAAAATATTAAATTATTGTTTATGTGTCTTACTAATTTTTGTAGAAGTTGAAAATTCTGTTAACGAAAGTACAAATAATTATACAAAAAATATTCCTCAATATAAAAATGAGAACTATGAAGGACATCCAAAACCTGTAGCAATGAACAGTGACTTAAAAAATAACATTAATGACCTAACTGTAAAGAAAAAATATGATAAAAATGTATTAATACCATCTTATGATAATAGTAATAACCACACATTACATAATATTAGTATAGAAGATAATTGTAAATATAATTTAGCTAGTGAGATATTGGAAGATTGTAAAGAAGTAAAGAAATATAATATTTATCAACCTCCTGAATCTAATAATATAAGAAAAAAACTGTCTAATTCAAAAAAGAATACAGACGATAAACATTTATTAGGAGTAAATATTAAAAATTCAAATAATTCAAACAAAGAAAATACGTTGAAAGAAGTAAACATTTATAAAGGTATAGAATTATTAGAAGCATTTGATAATAATAATACCATTTATAAGAGTCTACCAAATGTAAAAAGTTCTATGGTTCAACTAAATATATTACCAAATTACATAGAAAATGCCAGTAGTATGGCCACATGTAATGATACGTTTTTACAATTTGAAGACGAAGAAGAAAATAAAGTTTTTAATTTTACATCTTTTGATGAATTTAATGAAAATGATTTAATTTCATCTACGAAAGAAATTGATTCAGAAGATATTTAGAAAATTAAATAAATAATTATTACTATAAAATTAAGAATTGATATGAACATAAGTATTGTTATATTGCCTTGTATCATCATATTAAACTTATATTACAGAAAGAATATGTAAATAATGAAGTCAATAAATTATTTAATGCAATTATAAGCTGTGTGCATTACCTATTTTTCAAATTCATGTTGAAATAAAGTAAATTCAAATTAAACCTCGTTCATTGGCGCAATAATATTTAATGTCATTTCCGAGTAACTGATTGGTCGAGCCTATACACACGCCACGCCTACACTCTACGTTATGGCGGCGCATCAAAGAAATGAGATACATAGACTGTTATGAAGGAAGGACTAAGCTATGTAATGAAGTCCGTATTCGTGGTAACTTTGAATATCGATGTAATTATTAGAACGTGTTTAAAAGGTGAACGGTGATGAATCAAATGTAATATTTTAAATCGTTTGAATGTCAAATCGTGAAAGTTAATTAATTTACTGCAGTGAATACGACTGTCCTGTATTGTGTCATTGACTCGAGTCGAAGTGTCAAAATCTAACTAGCTCTCCTGAAATTTCATCGAGACGTTTACATCGTGAATTTGTTTAAGAAACTTTGTTCGACTGTTCGAAATCAGATCTGAACAATATATTTCTTGGCTAATCAATTGTTATCAAATCGAAAATTCTCATCTGGTAGAATTTACACGGAAATGAAAAGATGTATGTGACGCCAATGCTTTGTTTTTTTTTTATCAAATAATTTTCGACGCAAATGTTGCATTTATCTGGTGATTTCGACAAAATTTATGTAGTGTAACATGATCCATCATTATAAGTTATTTTTGTATATTGTTCCTTTCATGCTCATCCAAATTTTAGTAATTTCAATGTCAAGTAGATCCAAAACCATTGTTCAATTTATTTGAATTATTTAACAGTGTTTAAGTTTATTCATTAATTGTTAACAAGAAATATATTTTATGTATACACATTCAAATTTTTATTATTGTGAATACATGCCACTGATATGAATAAATATTTTTGTTCCTTATCTTTAGTATATTTACCACTTGATAATTTTTAAATACCTGTAATTTTTACAATTAGTGACAGGTCGATATCATTATAATTTTGCATAAATGCTTTAGCACAAGTAAAGTTATTACCAATACTTTATTCTGTAGTATTCAATGAAATATAATTTCAGGTTTTTACATGTATATTAAAATTACATGTTGAACACGATAATGAAAGACATTTTGATATAATTAAATATTGATTTGCAAAATATGATACCAATGGAAAAAAATTACCAAACATTCGTTAGGATGTGTTTATTTAATGTTGTTTATCATTGATCACATCTTTACTGAGGCCAAAGAGTGATGCCTGTTCATCAGATCAATGTTAATCCGCCTGACTGGCAACCACCTCTGTCACTTGGTCCTTCCAATAATAATAGCCCTGCTGGTGGTGAAAGTTTACCAGAATGGACACCAAGGGTAATTTGTTCCATATTATTTGTATGTAATTAACTTTGTGCTCAGATAAAAATTTGTAGTCTTAAGACTTTTAAGACTTGGATCACAACACTTAATATTATTATTACTTGCAGCGTTACAGTTAACAGTGCTACAAGTAACATTGTTTCAGGCTTCCAAGTATAAACCATGTACAATAAGAAAATGTTCCTAACGATTTCTGGTAAAGTTAGTTGCAATGTTTACAAAATGTCAGGAATATTTTGATAATGAATGTAATTTATACTTAAAAGCCTCAAATAATAGATGTAATATAATAGTGTGAGTTATGACAGTATAAAGTCATTTATATTCAAAATAAATTCTATACTTCAAACATTATCAGATTCACAGTCTCCTGACCCATGATGGGTTGATGTATTTCACATAGTCCATACTGTGGAATACTCTGTGTACTTGATATTCATATATCTCCTGACTCATATATATTTTAGAGATATATATATTTTCAGTTTGAACAGTGAAATTATTCATGTAACTTAAAATGGATATATTTTAAATGCATATTTATAATTACAGTAATTACATTGTATAAGAGTAGGTATACTTTTAAGGACTTATTTATTAAAACACTTATTTTGTAGGAATCAGCGTATGCAACAGTAGTTACCATCATACCAGATCATTGTCATTCATCTGTCAGTACATTGTCTTCAAGCAATCATGATATTTGTAGGTAAGCATAAAATTTTGTATAAAATATGATCAAATAATTAATTTTACTCATCTTTAAGAAGTTATCATATTTTAATATGTAAAGAAAAAAAATAATTCATAAATAACATTTAACATGATAGTACCTAAAGGATATAGCAAGTACATCTTTGTTTCTTTGTTGCAGAATATGTCATTGTGAAGGAGAAGAAAGTGCTCCTCTGTTAGCACCTTGTTACTGCAGTGGCAGTTTACGATACGTACATCAAACTTGTCTTCAACAATGGATAAAAGCTTCAGACATACGTGCTTGTGAATTATGTAAATTCACATTTATTATGCATGCTAAAACAAAGCCATTCTGTGAGGTATAATTGCACATACTTCTTGTTTTGAAATAAAATACTAAATCATAATCTATTCTTTATTATAATGAGTAAGTAACAATATACAGTAATAAATAATAATTTTCAGTGGGAGAAACTCGAAATGTCTGCTCTAGAAGTTCGCAAATTATGGTGTGCAGTTGCTTTTCATGCAGTAGCTGCACTTTGTGTGGCTTGGTCTTTATATATACTTGTTGAACGATCTGTAGAAGAAGCTCGACGTGGATACGTAGACTGGTCTTTCTGGACTAAACTAATAGTTGTTGTAATTGGTTCTACAGGAGGCTTAGTTTTTATGTACATTCAATGTAAAGCATACATTACACTATGCAGAAAATGGCGAGCATTCAACAGGTAACATGCTCAGTAATTGTTTCATTTGTTTAATTAGATATTTAATTATATTTTAATTACAACTTAATAAATAATGTATTTCAGAGTAATATTTATTCAAAATGCTCCTGAGAAAGTGGTGCTTCCTCCTTCACCTACAGACTCATTGAGAGAAGTAACATTGCCTCTAAAGGATCCAACTGCCTCTATGCCTGAGCTCAATCATACCTTATTACCCCGTAACATAGACCCTCCATGTGCCTCGCAGATGGTGAAACCAGATTCTGCCGCGCCTCCACAAAGGCACGACGCTCAATTGAAACTTTATGTATTTGATAAATTATCCTCGTCAGAAGATAACTTGTAATACAATTGGGGTAATACAGGTGGCTGCTAATTGTGTATTAATAATTAGCAAAAAAAGATGTAATGCAAGTATAAACGTGTGTCTAGAAGAAATTGTAATTCTAGACTACAGTACGATTTCGAAAATCGAAATTTCTATTTCGAAACTGTCGGATATCCGCCCTTATGGAGCACATTTATCTGAAATCTAGTACTTCAGTGCTTACATTGACAATGGGATACTTGAAAGTGTTTAACCATCGGGCTAAACATTTTCTCTGACAATTGTGTACATAATTATTGTATCTGTGATGTTATTAAATAAACTTTACCATATTTAAACAATACCATTAATTCGTGAAATAGGCAATACATATACTTGTTTAAATTCTTAAATTTTCAAATCCCATAGATGTAATGTTTTATGTAATAAGTATACGAAATAAAGCGTCACTAAGTATCTACGTTTAGTGTCACAAAAATTGCAAACGCGCATGCGCGTTGTTCTTAGTTACGAAGCTCAAACCAATTGGAATGAGAACCAACATGATAACATGTGCAGAATGATTGAATGAATGAAACGAGTAACTTTGCTTTCTCATTAAACAGACTACTTTTTTGAATTCTAATTACAGGTGCAAATAAAAAAGTAGTAAAAAATATCCTTTACTATTTTCTTCATCATTTCGATCAATTGTAATTTTGAAAAATTATAACACATCTATATAATAACTTAAAGTCACACCTAGGGATAACTCGTCAGTGCACAGGACCCGTGTGCTGACTTTTTGTCACCATAAGAGAATTTTTTGAAATCCAACTCAAATTGTTTAGATTAATTTTTAAGGAGCTATACTACTTTAAAGAACGTTAAAGTATTTTTATTATTCACTGGATACAAACTTTATTTATCGCTACTTATTTTGATAAGGGTAGTTTATTTGGTTAGTACGACGTTCGTGTCATGACAGCGTCAAAAGCTGCTGGAGATGTTGGAACAATGTCGGTTACAAGGAAGAAATGCATTTGTAATCAAGGATTACTATATGTATTTTTTTGGTGATGAATCAGTGTTCATTACAATTCTTGGATTTTAAGGTTTTAGTCTCTTGTTTTATGTGTATTATTTGATCTTTTGTCTATAATAGTATTATACTTTAAAACCGAATTTTGACAAGTTATATTTGAAATAATTTGTTTGTATTTATTGTGAAAATATAACCGTTTATATTCAAATAAATACACAATTCTTCTCATGTAAATACACTAAAGATACTTTTGGAAGATTTCTGCATTGTGTCACTACAAATATATTACTTACCAAAGAGTAAATAAATCTTTTACAATACTAAAGTAAGTGTTTCTCTTAAAGATATTTTACTCACAAAATTAAATTTAATTATATTAGGTGAACATCGTTATTTTAATAGGGTATAAATAATGGAGGCTACAAATACAATTAAACAACAGACTAGTTGTTATACAAAAAATAAAGAACTTTTATCACGTTCATATGCGTCAAAAGAAGAGTTTGTAAGAGAATTTAGAAAGCAAAACTATGAAAAAGTTAAAGCTAAAGAACTCTTTCTTCTGGTTTTCAGTGAACTTGAAAAAGCAGTATCGGAAGGTAATATTAATAATTTAAAAAAATTAAGCACATTAATAGAATACACGAGTGAGATAGAAGATGGAGAAAATATGAAAGATTATTACAATAATGCTAGTAATCCTATAAGAAATACTAACTTAGTTATTTTAGCTTGTAAGCAAAATAAACAAGAGGTACTAAATTATCTATTTGATAATGATGCTAAAATTCTAAATAATTTATCCATGGATATTGAAAGAAATATTCTGCTACCAAGTAATAAAGATGAAACATGCCATAATGCATTTTACTATGCTGTACGTTCGAATAATGTTGAACTTCTTGATATACTAATTAACAAATGGCCAGGTAATTACTTCAATTTTCATTTGGATGAACTGGATGAAATCTTTTCAAGAGCTTATGAAGAATTAAAGCTGAAGAATGTACTATTATCAGATGAAATGGAAATTTTTGTCGAAAATAAGTTAATAAACCTCCGTTTTTTTTCTGATACTTCTAAACAGTGTAAAAGTTGTAGGTATGATTTTAATACTATCAAAGAGCGAATTGAATTAATACTCCAAAACATTGATTTGTTAAAAACAGAGTACTCAAATACAGAAGATGTAGATGAAAAGTTTTTATTCGTAACAAAATTTATTACACAAAATATTCATGTATTGAAGCGACAATTGAAATCAACATATGATAGATTACCTTGGGAAGAAATAGAATTTTATTTGATCAGTTTTGTTTCTTCTCACACTAAACGTGAAGAAATTAATCTATTTTATTATGTTATATTAAATAAGAGAAAAATACTAAATCAATTAGAAAATTTTGGAAAGAGACTTCAAGAAGAAAAAATGAAAATAGGAACAATGAATATTAGTAAAATATCTAGTCTCCCAAAATTAAGACGAGATACAGTTGTTGCAAACATTATTAATAAGTATCCTGAATTTCAAGAATTATATAGTGATTATCAACAAATTAGGGATATCCATTCTTTAGAGCAAATAGATAATTATATAAAGTTGGCATTATCAACTGATCCTTCAGAAAGGGAAGGGCAAATAATTATTATAAGAGCCTTACAAGTTATTGGTGAATATTTAAAAAATACTCTGGAATCTTCTAAATTATCTAATACTACAAGTGAACTTTTTCTGCTATCATTACCAAAGAATACAAGAGAAATTATTATAGATTTACGTAATTCATTATCGCATACTTACTCGCTCTCTAAAAGAATAGAGATTGAAGTAGAGGCAGATGTTAATTTTTTTATTGGTGTTCAAAATGACATGAAAAAAGTTCATGATGTGGTTACTAATATTCTTTATGGCAACAAAATAAAAATGATTAGAATTCTTCTAACAAAAATAGTGAGTAGCAAAAATGTGGATGAAATAAGAATAGTTCTGATGGAATTCAGTAATATCGAATTTAATGAAATGATCCCAGAAAGTTTTAAAATGAGAGAATACGTGAAACTTCAAAAATTTATTGAAGAATTAAGTGATGCTATAACTGACAAGACAGATTATGAAAAAGAACTATTTGAAAAAGTTAATAACACAATCAATTTCATAAAAAATAAGTCAGAAAATATAAGAACTGATTATGTTACAGGATTTAAATTATTAAAATGTTTAAGTATTGTCTTTAATCATAATGAAATGAATGACAATATTGTTAGAGGTTTGAAATTTGTTGCTACTAAAATACTAGAAAATTTTGCTCCCCAAGTAGAGTCTTGCAGTCTTACAGAAATTGCTGAATTGACACTGAAAATCTCTCATAGTGTTAAATCAAGAATACAAAATGGCAATCTTGAAAAAATAAACAGATTAGTTTTCGAAATTTGTTATATTGCTGAATTTGGAATAAATGATATTAAATGGATTGAAAGATTAAGAGAAAAATTAAGTGAAAAATGTTCTTTCATGCCTACTTATAAACAAAAATGGACTTACAGTTTAACAGAAAAAGAATATAATAATCACTTTGCACTAAAGTTATCTGAATTAAAAAACATTTTAAGTAGTAATGAATTAAATGATCAGTTAGTTGAAAAATGTTCTTTTTATAAAAAGAATGAAAAATTGCAAGTAGTAATACAAATGCTTATGCTAGATATAATGTCAATTTTAGGTAGTTTGAAGAATTATTTGGAAGATAATCTGTTTTTTTTAGATGATAATGCTCCTCTGTTAAGTGGAAAATGTTTGCGTAACCATTTAGCACATGATAATGCCTTAATTAGCATATTATTACTTGATCCCTCACTATCACTTATTCTAAATGCTAGAAAACTCACTACAGAAAATATAATTAAGAATAGAAAAAAAATTGGTAAGTTGGTCAGAGATGATCCTTCTACGTTTAAAGAAAAATATGACCAAAATCTAGCTATCATTATTAATCAAAAAAGAATGTTTATTGCATTGGAAGAAGGAAATCTGGAAAATTTAAAAGATTGTTTGAAAAAAGGAGCAGACATCAATGCAAGAGATGTTAACTTGTGGACCACATTACATTTTGCTGCTAGAGGATCCAGTTCTGAAATTATAAAATTTATTCTGGATCACAATTTGAATCCTAATATTAAGGATATTAATGGTCAAAACCCACTACACATTGCTGCTGCACATGATAGGAAAAATATTGTAAAATTCTTTATACAAAAAACAGACTTATATATAGATGAGAAAGACAATAATGGTAAAACGCCACTACACATTGCAGCTGAAAATGGTAACAAGGATACTGTTGAAGTTTTATTGAAAAATAATGCCAATATCAATACCCAAGATATAACTGGTTTGACACCATTACACTCTGCATTAAAAAATAATCATATAGATGTGGTTAAAATTTTGCTACAAAAAGATGTTGGTATTAATGAGATTAATGGTGATTTTACTTTATTACACATAGCTGCAGAGAGTGGACACTTAGAAATAGTTAATTATTTACTAAGTATTGGAGCAAATATTAATGCAAGAAATGATAGAGATACAATACCATTACATCTAGCAGCATTAAATGGTCATCTGGAAATAGTAAACACTCTAGTTTTAAACGGTGCTAATGTCAATGCTAGAGTTCTGGATGGTTGTACACCATTACATTATGCGGTAGAAAACGGTTTTAAGGAGATAGTTAATGTTTTATTGAAATATGGAGCTAATACTAATGTTTCTGATAATACCTATCATAATACACCTTTACACTATGCAACAAAAGATGGACATGTGGGAATTGTTAAAATTCTACTGAAAAATAATGCTAATACTAATGTTGCTACTGTTGATGGAATGACTCCACTACATTTTGCAGTACAAAGTGGTCATTTGGAAATAGTTTCTGTTCTCCTTGAACACATTGTCGATGTTAATGCTACAGATAAAAATAAAACTACACCATTACACTATGCAGCAGAAAGAGGTCATAAAGAAATTGCTGATCTTTTAATAAAAAGTGGGGCTGAAATTAATGCAAAAAATAATGGTATATTTACTCCATTATATATAGCTGCTCAGAATGGTCACAAAGATGTTATCAACCTCCTAATAGAAAATAATGCTCAAATTAATATTCGAGACATTAAGGGTAACACACCATTACATGCTGCTGCTACAAACGATAATAAAGATATCATTGACCTTCTGATAAAAAATAAAGCCGAAGTAAACGTTAAAAATAATTATGGTCTTACACCATTGCATACAACTGCCGCGAATGGTAATAAAAATATTATTGATTTTCTAATACAAAATAATGCTGAAGTTAATGCTAGATCTAATGATGGTATTACACCGTTGCACACAGCTGTTGTACATGGACATAAAGATGCTGTTATTTTTCTGATAAAAAATGGAGCCGAAGTTAACGATATTGATAATTTTGGTTTTACAATTTTACAATCGGCTATTATAGGAGGTCACAAAGATGTTGTTAACGTTCTAATACAAAATAAAGCTAAAGTTAATGCTACAGGTATTGCTGGTAATACTCCATTACATGCAGCTGTAGAAACTGGAAATAAAGAAATTGTTCAGATGTTGGTAAGAAATGGGGCTGATGTTAATGTCAAGAATAAAGATGACATGACTCCACTGACTTCTGCTGTTAAAAAAAATTATAAAAAAATCGTAGAAGTTCTAGTAACAAACGGAGCTAATGTTAACGCAAAAAATGGCGCAGCTTTATTAATAGCAATTTTTGCTGGCTACAAAGATATCGTAAATGTTCTACTGGAAAATAACGCTCGTATTAACATAAAATGTTCGGAAAATGTAACGCCGTTACATTTAGCTGTGGAAAGAGGTCATACAGAAATAGTAAATACTTTAATCTCAAAAGGAGCTAATATTCATGCTACTGCTGCGACAGGTGCCACACCATTGCATCTTGCAGTACAAAAGGCTAATGAGGAAATTGTTGAACTTTTGTTATTAAAAGGAGCTAAAGTTAATGTTAACTCTATTAATGGTACACCATTACATCTTGCAGTGGGAGAATATGGTCACGTAGACATAGTTAGGATTCTATTAAATAATGGAGCAAATATCAATATTAAAGATTTGAAAAATAGAATGCCCTTTGAATTAGCAGTTGCACATAATCAGCTAGAGAGTGTAAAATTATTGCTGGCTCGAAATAAAAAAATAGACATCAATGCTAAGATTAATGACACTTGGACAGTGTTGCACATTGCTGCACAAGAAGGTAATTTAGAAATGATAAAATACTTAATAGATAAAGGATCTGATATTAATATTAGGAATGCTTCTGGTTCAAAGCCAATACACATTGCAGCCAGAGAAGGTTTTAAAGATATTGTTGAATTTTTTCTTAATAAAGGCTTAAATATTCATGATCCTGGTACAGCAAATCAGACATTGTTACATTATGCTGCAATGACAGGTCAATTGGAAGTTGTAAAATATTTAATATCAGAAGGGGCTAATATTAATACTCAAGATGCTAATGGATTAACTCCTTTGCACTTTGCTGCCAATTTTGATTATAACAACGTTGTTGAACTTCTTTTACAAAATGGTGCAATTTATAATACTGTTGACAAGTTTTGTAGAAAACCATTAGATATGGCCAGTGACTCAAAAGTTATCATTCCGTTAGTATCAACCGAAAAATTGTTTGAGGCTGTAAAACATAACAATGCTTCAGAAGTTGAGAAATGCATCAAATTAGGAGCATTTGTCAATGCTAAATATGCTTCGAAAGGGTATGATGGAACATCATTACATTATGCTGCATGGAAAGGTCATAATGAAGTCATTAATATCCTATTACAAAATAAAGCTAATCCTAATATGGCTGGTAGTAAGGGATTTACTCCTCTGCATTATGCTGCAAAGTTTTCTCATTTAAAAATTGTCATGGTTTTGCTATCTAATGGTGCAGTATATAATGCTGCTTCTGTTGGTGGAAAAACTCCATTAGATTTCGCTGTAGATAAAAGTATAATTAATTTACTGAAATTAGTGAATGAATCGTTTAAAAATGTTAAAAGTAACAACTTCAAAGTTATTAATGACCTTAATGAAATAAAAGATATTAATATGATAAAAGCAATAATGAATGCTCGTAATAGAGACAACCAAAGTTTAATAGTTACTGCATTAAATAATAACTTTTCACAAATCACACAATTGGAACAAGTATCACAAGGTGATGTATCTACTCAAATTGATACAGCTTTAATGCACTTATGTCAGGAAAAATACGAAACAGCTATCAGTATTTTCAGAAGCATTTTTGAAAAGAGAAAAGAAATACTAGGCCCAGATAATCCTGCCACTTTAGATATTCAAATATACATAGCCAAAATACTATATAAACAAGGGTCTTTTCAAGAGGCTATAGATATATTAGACGAGATCATCCATAAACAAAAAGAAATATTTGAATTGGACAGCAAATACACTTTAAGTATAAGAAGCATGTATGCTTTAATACGTCATAAGCAAGGAAATAACGAAGAAGCTTTCAATATTTATCAAGAAGTATATAAAAAACAAGAAGAAATACTAGGACCAAATCATCCGGATTCTTTGGATAGCCAATTTCACATAGCCCTGGTATTAGACAAACAAGGAAAATATGAAGAAGCATTAAAAATTAATAAAGCAGTTTTTAAAAAGAGAAAAGAATTGTTTGGTGCAAATCATCACAGTACTTTATATGCCCAAAATAATATAGCAATGGTTCTGTGTAACCAAGGTAAATATAAAGAAGCCTTAGAAATCCTTGAAGAGGTTTTTGAGAAGAAGAAAATGGTTTTTGGCATTAATCATTCTGATACTATAAGAACGTTGTTTAACATCGCTGGAGTATTTTTTACTCAGAAGAAACATGACAAAGCTTTAAAGATTTATCAAGAAGTTTTTAATTTCCAAAAAAAAACTTTTGGAGATTTCCATCCAGATACATTAAATACTCAATACAATATAGGAAATGTATTTCTTATTCAGGGCAAAATGATTGGTGCATTTAAAGCTTATAATGAATGTCTTGATAAAATAAAATCTGTTTTTGGACCAAATCATCCTACTGTTTTGGATATTATAAAAAAGATAGAAGTAATTAATTTTGGTTTGAAGCTTCAAGATTCAGAAACATCAAAGATTATTGGTTATTTGCAGAAGAACATCAACATTGCTGCTAGTAATGGTAACATACAAATTGTTCGTAGTTTATTAAAAAATGGAGCTGATGTCAATGATAAAGATTCTGAAGGAAGAACACCATTACATTATGCTGTTAGCAATGAACACTTAAGTGTTGTAAATATCTTATTAGAAAATGGAGCTGATGTTACACAAGTTACTAACAAAGGTAATACACCATTACACACTGCTGCTTCTAAAAATAATAAGGAAATCATTGAAGTTTTATTACAACATGTAAGTCGTAATAAATTAATTGATTTTATAAATGCTAAAACAACTACTAGTGGTGTTACAGCTCTTCATGTTGTTGCTAAGAATGGTTCACTAGATATTGTCAAATCTTTACTTTCACATGGTGCAAGTTATAATATTAAAAATAAGGAAGATAAAACACCATTTGATCTTTCCAATAACAAAGATGTTAACAATTTGTTCATACTAGTTGAGAAGTTATTTAGAGATGCAAAAAATGGTAACGCTGAAGTTATTGACAATATAAGTGTGTTAAATGTTGATGAATTTTCAGCTGTAATGAATGCTCGTGATAGTTCTGGATGTACACTATTGCAAGTTGCAGTATCTAATAACAGGAAAGATATTGCTTCCAAATTATCAAAAATGTTGTTACAATTCGAGAGTTAGAAATATAGAAGCAGAGATATAATTGTAATTTGTAAGTGATTTAAAATAAGGATTGTAAGATAAATTTATAATTAAAATTTTTATATAAAAATAATTTCTGTGGAGATTATTTTATATTTTGTAATAAAGTTCTCAACTATTTTGTAATAAAGTTTATTTTCTACTGTTTGTCAGTATCCCTCGTTATTTTATCCATTTATATAATTTCATTATTATATTACATTTTTTTTTGTAATCGAAGTCGGTATTTCAGATTGTGTGAACGAATTTACACAAGGTGAGAATTCTATTCTCCGCTGTATCTATGGTGGCACTTGATTACATATATCCGGTTTTTATTAAAACCTGATAAAATTGTGAAACATTATAAACTATTGACATTAATGGTATTATTTACTAACAAAATAATTTATACTGTAATTTACCGAATAAATTGATGTAAAGTAGGTTTTTTTAATAATCGTAGTATAAATTTATACATTTTTTAAGTATTAGTTTTACTTGGCACCACCTGTCTTCCGGAACATAGTTGCAGGAAGATACACGAGTGGGCTTACTGTAGTAGCGGTGAGCATCAGTTAGTGAAAGTTGTATTCGGAGGTAAGTTGACCAAATGTAATCCACGATTAATTATGTATTAAAAATCAATCTATTTAGAAAACGTGTTTAATTGTATTGAAAATAATCTAAAATTTTATTAACGGATAATAGTTTTATTTGCCAGATATGTTATATTATGGAAATATAATGCAAAAATGTTTATTTTATAACCCTCTTACTAAAAACGTGAATGGACTTACAAAGTATAAATTATATAATCTATAATAATTTACATCCACGCATATAATTGATTTATATTTGTAAAATAGATCTATAATTCAGAAATAATTTAAATCGTTTTTATTTTGTAATGGTCAGTTTCTCGTCCTGTAACACTTGTATAGCGTCGCTAAAATGGCGGCTACATTATGAATGTAGACCTCAAAAATCGTTATCACAAGAAAGCGAGTTGGAATAGATTACATTCTGATGTATTGAAGAAGTTAAAATTTTTATATATCAAATTTACCTTATTATTAATTGTGTATATATGTTTAAATAACAAAATTGTTAGATTTTAATATCGGGAAAATTAATTTTTCTATTAATTTTCTACAGATCTTCAAGAAAGATATAAAATCATACTTAAAAATTGTGTATAAAAATTAATTAAATAACTAAAGTATCAATTTAGCTGTATCTAAAGAAAAAATTGCAAATGCAGATTTTGTTATAAATTGTAATATTTGTTTATTTCAGTAATAGTCTAAAATTATATATATATAAAAATGGCGGATAATGATGATCTTTTGGATTATGAAGATGAAGAACAAACCGAACAAGTAGTTGATGGAAGTGGGGACATACCCGCTAAAAAAGAAGTTAAAGGCACATATGTATCTATTCATAGTAGTGGCTTTAGGGATTTTCTTCTGAAACCTGAAATATTACGTGCAATTGTTGACTGTGGTTTTGAGCACCCCTCCGAAGGTAATGTTTTTATTATTTTTACTTTTGTTTTAAGTTATCAACCTTTTAAGCACTATAAACACATAGGTATATTCAAATAGAATCATCATAATAACTTATCATTTTAATTTTGTACATACATATTTCACTTGCAAAAGGTTATGAGAATATGAAATTTGATGATACGAGATAGGGACAACAGATCATATATGAATGATTTTATCTCTGCTGACTGCTTATTATGTAAAGCATTTTTAAATGCTATATAAAAACATGTTGAATAAAATGACATATTATTTACAGTACAACATGAATGTATTCCACAAGCAGTGCTTGGCATGGATATATTATGTCAAGCAAAATCTGGTATGGGAAAAACAGCCGTATTTGTATTAGCAACTCTACAACAATTAGAGTTAACTGAAAATCAAGTTTATGTTCTTGTCATGTGCCACACAAGGGAACTTGCTTTTCAAATCAGCAAGGAATATGAAAGATTTAGCAAGTACATGCCTCATGTAAAGGTAAATTTTACTTATTAAAAATAATATATTCTCTAGACTATTGCTATATAATACTTCAGAAAATCTCAAGTTATAAATTATAAAATATGTTTAACTTGTATCTTTTTATTTATTCATGTCCATTTACTATAATTTATAACATATGATTACTCTAAGGTTAAATTTTTGTTAGAGAATCTTCAAATGATGAATTACTTGTCTTACTAAATAATGGTGACATATCTTATACTACCACCCCCCACTGAAGAAGATTCTATTATCTTTAATTACTCAAATCTAGATTTATGTAGGAAATGATATTTTTTATCATACTTTATTATATATTAACATTACAGGTTGGAGTATTTTTTGGTGGCTTGCCAATTCAAAAAGATGAAGAAGTGTTGAAGAATACGTGCCCTCACATTGTTGTGGGTACTCCAGGTCGTATCCTCGCTCTCGTGCGAAATAAAAAATTAAATTTGAAGCATTTGAAACATTTTATACTTGATGAGTGTGATAAAATGCTTGAATTATTAGGTAGGTTGATAATACATACAATACGTATTTATGAATATCTAAAATATAAATTAATTCTTAAATTTATTTACAGACATGCGTAGAGATGTACAGGAAATATTTAGAAGCACGCCCCACGGCAAGCAAGTCATGATGTTCAGCGCTACATTATCCAAGGAGATACGCCCTGTCTGCAAAAAATTTATGCAAGATGTAATTAACCAATCTTCCTCTTCACTTCGATCTTCGGTTGCTCCTACTTCGTTGGCCCTGTATTCATACCCAGGACAAAGCTCAAACCATACTATAAATATTGTTGACGGCGCACCCGCGGGTTAGGCTAGTTAGACAACACTTTGAAGAAGTGACACAGAAATTCAATAACAAAAAGCCCCTCGATGTCTTTGGATTTCGATTGAAACGTCAAGTTCTACAACTTGAACGTAACGAGTTACTGCTCCAAAGTTTTCCTCCATTTACCGGATGACCATATCTACTCATAGAAGGAACGAAATCCTCGTTTAAAGTCGTTTCTCAAATTAATCAAGATGCCGTTGGGGGATACTTTAAAAAATTTTGTTTAGTTTCAATGTTCGAATCTTTTAATTGCCTGCTGCATATTGAAATTACCAAAGTTCAAACAATGTTCGGTATAATATTACACAAAATGTTGGGAAACGTCGTACATTGGGATGGGTTGGGTGGAAAAAGTTTATACGGGCAATGATTGAGACAGGTGCAAGGGAAGGGTCGATTTTTAAACGAGTTAGAGCAGCATTGAAAGCACGTTTCGATCGGGTGGGGGGCTAAGAAGACTTCAAGACAACCTGAAGACAGAAGAACGCAAGAAAGAAGATGCAAGAGGATATGTGGGAAATTGGGGTTAGCTAGGATTGAGCAATGACGATATTGCTGCAATTACGTGGCATATGTCTAGAATTTATTCGCGTTCGTCTTATCTGTAAATTGAAACAGCACATTTTGATATTTTGAAAATGGCTAATGGAGGTCAATAATCGATTAGTAGGAGTGAAATTGGACAGCAATGGAAGTGTTATGCATAGTTTGACCGTGGCCATCTGTATGTGAAAGCAAAGCATAAATCAATTTGTGTATCACGAATCACGAGCTAATTATGTCGCGGTGTTAGAGAATCCCAGAGGCCGTAAGTTTTGTGATATACGAGCATACCACCGATAATTGAGGCCAATTCTGGGCATAATTCTGAATGTGCCAGAATTTGGGAGAAGAAATTTGGCATCGAGTGGCCAGCGGATATCTGACAGAACATTCATGGGTGCGCCTTCTTAGTTCTGTTGGGCTGACTGCTGAGTTTTCGTTGTTGGCACTACCCAGAGATGGAAGTCGCCGGACCGTATGTAACCTGTATGACTAATCCGATCGACAAATAAGTGCAAAAATGAGAGCTCGAGCGGAAAGTTCTTTAAACCATCTAATGCATTTTATTTATAGTCACTTGACACAAATTGTCATTATCAAGGAAGCAGGAGAAATTAGGACATTTATAAAAGCAATTTTCTACACTTTCATATCACTTTTCATTTTTTTTTTTCTTTTTTTAATTTTGATTTATCCGTTTCATATCTCAAAATTATTTGTTTTCTAATCACTTTTTTTGTTATTATCAATTGCATATATAAGTTTTATCTATATTTTTAACTTCAATTTATATTGAAGTTTTGTTCGATACATTAGAGTAAAAAAGGCATAATATAGAGTCTATTAAAAAGGATTAATTACTGTTAGGATAAAGTAGATAATCTTATAAAAAACATTCTTTGCGCAGCCCATGGAAGTCTATGTGGACGATGAAGCGAAGCTCACATTACATGGTCTACAACAACATTATGTGAAACTTAAAGAAAATGAAAAGAACAAGAAGCTATTTGAATTACTTGATGTTCTTGAATTTAATCAGGTTTGCTTAGAGAGATAGATTAAACTATGTTAATTATAACTTGGTTTAAAATTTCAATTATACATATATTTAGCTATTGCAATTTTCTTCTTTATGTTATATTATTTCTATAGGTTGTTATCTTTGTAAAATCTGTACAAAGGTGTATGGCTCTGGCACAACTTCTAACCGAACAAAATTTCCCTGCAATTGGTATACACAGAGGAATGACACAAGAAGAACGGTTATCAAGATATCAACAGTTCAAAGACTTTCAAAAAGTAAATATTAGATTAAAAATATAATTTTGTTCAATATCAGTATTTGATATAATCTGAATAGACATGTTATTTACAAATAACTAATGTTACTTTCAGCGAATTCTTGTAGCTACAAATTTATTTGGGCGTGGCATGGATATCGAACGTGTAAATATAGTATTTAATTATGACATGCCAGAAGATTCAGACACATACTTGCATCGAGTGGCTAGAGCCGGCCGTTTTGGTACTAAGGTTAATATATGACATACTTTATAATTGATTTTTTTTTTATATGTTAATTTTTTATTAACATATTCGTATTTACAGGGTCTTGCAATTACATTAGTCAGTGACGAAAGTGACGCTAAGATATTAAATGACGTACAAGAACGATTTGACGTTAATATCACAGAATTACCCGACGAAATAGATCTAGCTTCGTACAGTAAGTTTATTACATACAGAATTAATCATACAGTTTTAATATAAGTGTAATTGAACTGTTAAATATAACAATTTTTATTTGTGTATTACAGTTGAAGGACGATAAATATAATTCCACTTTTGAAATAAATTGTAAACTTCAATTAAGTAAGTATAATTAGTTTGTTAAATTTTTGTTATTGAGTTTCTAGATATCTATATGAATGTTTCTTACAGGTACACGAAAAACTATAACACTCCACTTATCATTGTACATCCACGCTGAATATAAGTCATATTTTGTATCAATTTACAATTTCGTTTTCATTGATCTGACAAAACTTTAAAAACAAAAGTGACATAATTCAATTATTATAACTGAATTATTATTTTAATAAATAATTCATGTTATCACTGTATAATATTATTTAATTTTTATTCCACGTTTGACCACTAAGAATGGTGTGTATAAATAGTATTAAGAAATTAGATTTTATGTGTCTTCTTTATGTACATGGAATAAATATTTTTTCTTTTATAAATATGTAGTAATATTTTAATTACATTAATAATTAATAATAATTATAAAAAAAACCATTAATGTGTGAATTGTTCTGAACACATAATTCGCATCTTCGGACCCACGGAATATGTCGCAAACAGCACAAAATCAATATTAATAAATATATAACACATTAATCAATGAAATAGATATTTATTTAATTTTTTACGAAAATAGAACAAGTAGCGCCATCTTTTCGGCGAAACAGGTGAACTAATCGAAAAAAATGCATGTCCGAACACGCATATACGGAAATTATAAAAAGTCATATTTCGTAACTTTCACGACATATTATGTTTCCTGAGACATTCCAAAGCAAATTATTATTACCATTTGATGCATATTAATGCCGATTAAGCCGAAAAAATCGATATTTATTGAATTAGGTGCAAAACGGTACAGGTGGCGCCATCTAGCGGCGAACGGAGGAACTACAAAATCACAAAATTCCGATTTTCTGCAAAATTAGCGCATTTTACGCATTTCTGAGGCTAAAATATTGCTCTAGGATCTCTTCTGGTCTGATATAATGTTACGAGAACTTCCTCAGAGCGCTAGAAACGAAAATAAAAAAATAGTGCATTCCATGGACTAAAAAATTGCCGTCCATCTAGCGGTGAAAAGTGGGAACTAATGGAGCCAAATTTGAAATAATACCCCTTCGGAAATATTGATTTTCTGAGCTTAATCGGCAATAAAATGCATCAAATATTAATAATAATTTGCTTTAAAATGTCTCAGGAAGCATAATATGTGGAGAAAGTTACGAAATATGACTTTTTATATTTTTCTGATATGCGTATTCGGACATACGATTTTTTCGATTAGTTCACCTGTTTCGCCGCTAGATGGCGCTGCAATTTTATCCATAAAATGACATTTTTTTTATTTTCTTCCCTAGAGCTTTCAGCAAGCTTTTATGACATTATTTCGCTTCTAATGTCACCACAGAACACTGTACAACTCTCAAAAATACTTGAAAGTCGCTAATTTTGTCAAAAATCGCAATTTTATATATTTATAGTTCCAACTTTCACCGCTAGATGGACGGCAATTTTTTAGTCCATGGAATGCACTATTTTTTTATTTTCGTTTCTAGCGCTCTGAAGAAGTTCTCGTAACATTATATCAGACCAGAAGAGATCCCAGAACAATATTTTAGCCTCCGAAATGAGTAAAATGCGCTAATTTTGCAGAAAATCGGAATTTTGTGATTTTGTAGTTCCTCCATTCGCCGCTAGATGGCGCCACTTGTACCGTTTTGCACCTAATTCAATAAATATCGATTTTTTCGGCTTAATCGGCATTAATATGCATCAAATGGTAATAATAATTTGCTTTGGAATGTCTCAGGAAACATAATATGTCGTGAAAGTTACGAAATATGACTTTTTATAATTTCCGTATATGCGTGTTCGGACACACGTTTTCCTCGAAAAAAAAAAAGAGCAAAAAAGAGCTTATTTACAAAATTTGCTCGATATCGAAGCATAACGGTTTTCCGAAGTTTCGTCAAAAGTCGTTATTAATCTAATTTTTATTTAAAACAAATATGATTTACTTATCTGTTCATATATTAATATGTAAATAGTAAATTTACTAAATGGCACCTTAATCTTGTTAAAGGTATTTTTAGAGAAATAAAAATCAACTAACCATTATAAACTTAAAGTAAAATTAACTTTATTTAGTCCTTGTCTTATTTTGTGATTTATTCCCTCCTTGATTACCACCCCCACGACCAAGAGATGTAGGGCCCCTTCCACCGCGA
Organism: Megachile lagopoda; assembly: GCA_036983795.1. Classification (NCBI taxonomy): domain Eukaryota; kingdom Metazoa; phylum Arthropoda; class Insecta; order Hymenoptera; family Megachilidae; genus Megachile; species Megachile lagopoda. Next base: position 5,260,589 of record CM072794.1, read on the forward strand.
CCAAAAGTACCTGACCAAAATATTTCATTAAATACACATAGAAAGATTATAATAATAGCTAAAAAAATTAGATTATATTGTTATACCTCTTCCAGTACCACGACCTCTTTGATTTTGTCCTCTTCCTTTCATTTCTCCACGTCCTCTTGATTTCATTTGGATATCTTCCTTTACCATATCTATAACTTCATCTGGGATTCGTAAATATTTTATTGTACTACCCCGAATGTAACATTCTGGCATTCTCCAAAATTTATCTCCATCCTAAGTGACACGTTGAAAAACTGTATTAATAATCTGAAAGTTATTTAGGTGAATGACTGATAAATGTAATTTGTATTAATAATTAAGCATAGATTTAAAGAGGCTTATTACTATCATACCCGGGACGTGCATATAACCTCTCTGAGATTTATATTCATCCAACTATCACAGCTCACCAAGTGCCCATTGTATGTTTCTCCATTTTTTAATTCAACCAGCTACAAAACATAACATTAAAGTATACAAAAATGATAATAGATGATAACTTTATGTAGTTGAATGACGTAAAAAATGTTTTGACTTATAACCTACCATAGGATGATTTTGTGCTGTTCTTAACAATGATAGAGGTAACTGAAAAATAAGAACATGCAATAAGTTACAGCAGTAGTATTAATATATTTTTTCTTATTTAACTTTAAATATACCATTTTTATCACTTTATTGTATTTCACAAATGAACATCAACAAACTGTTCGAAATAACGTTCATAAATATAGCCAGTGTGACCAACGTTAATCATTATTTAAATGAAGTCGGTAAAAGTGACTTTAAGTTCAGATAATTCTAATACAAGCACTGAAGAATTGTTATAAATTGTCATTTACATTATACATATATATTTGTTTAAAAAAAAATGTTTCGTAATTATATTGTCGGAAAGACACAATTTTTCAGATTATTCTGTGCAAATGTTTTATTTAACCAAAAAGTAAGTTAAAATATATTTACTAAGGAGTATTTTAAACCATTGTAATGTTTATGTTAAACATGATTTTACTTTAGCTAATAAGATGCCGATTAATGTCAGTCGCTTACACCCACAATTTAGCTGTAAATACACAAATGCTTGTGAAACAAAATATACAACCAGTTAATAAATATGTATGGAGAACTCATACATGTGGAGAATTAAGTATTGAAAATGTAGGAGAAAAAGTTAAATTATATGGCTGGTTAGAATTTTTCAGATATAACAAATTTATATTATTAAGAGATTCTTATGGTACCACTCAATTTGTTATACCAGATAACGTGAGTTTATATTTATACACTCAGTTTAAATATATATATGTATGTATCAAAATAAAGAAATATTTTCTATTTTAGAGAAAAGACTTACAAGATGTAGTAAAAAATATAACTTTAGAGAGTGTGTTAACTATAAAAGGTATAGTACTGAATAGACCGGAGAATCAAAAAAATGAAGATATGAAAACTGGAGACATAGAAGTAAGCATAGAGTCATTGGAAGTTTTAAATACAGCAAAACCAAATTTACCATTTATTATTAGAGAATTCAACAAAGCAAAAGAAAGTACTCAGTTGAAGTACAGATATATATCCTTAAGATATCCTGAATTACAGAGATATTTAAGATTGCGTTCAAAAGTTATAATGAAAATGAGAGAATACTTAATCAATGAATGTGATTTTGTGGACATAGAAACTCCAACATTGTTTAAACTGACTCCTGGTGTATGTATGTTTATACATGCAATGTACTGTAGTCAGATTTATAATATTTTTAATAATTGTATCTTTTTTACATAGGGTGCTCAAGAGTTTAAAGTTCCAACAAGACATCCAGGACAATTTTATTCTTTAGTACAAAGTCCACAACAGTTTAAACAATTATTAATGATAGGTGGTTGTGATAGATATTTTCAAGTTGCCAGATGTTATAGAGATGAAAAACCTAGACATGATAGACAACCTGAATTTACACAGGTACATGTTTTTAATCATAAAAGTATGAATTAAATTAAGTTGATATTTTACTATTTTATAGCTAGATATAGAGATGTCATTTATTGATTGTAAAGGAATAATGGAGTTGATTGAAAATTTATTAATATATTCTTGGCCCAAAGAATCAGGAACAGTGACAATTCCTTTTAACCATATTACATATACAGAAGCAATGGAATTATATGGTACAGATCAACCAGATTTGAGGATACCACAGAAAGTAAGAATTAATTATGCTTTTTTTTGAATTTGTTAAATAATGTTAAGGACAGTATTATTATTATTTTAGCTTCATAAACTTACAGATATAATTGATCATTCGACATTAGAAGAAAACTTGAAAGTAAAATGGGATAAAAACTATGAAGTTTATGGTCTGGTATTTTCCAATAAACATGTATGTGTGTCTGCTATTAAAATTTTTTTTATTTCTCAATTTTTATAAATTCAGAATGTGTTTTTATTATATTCTAGGAATTTCTTACAAAATCTGTCAAAGAAAATATTTCTGCACTACGACAGAATTATTTCCCTTCTGTGAAATTAATTCAAATAAAATCATCTCCACAATCAACCATATTGACAAATATTATTAACGAAAATGTACAGCAAAGGTTAAATTTAAAACAAGGAGATGTTCTGTTCTTAGCTTGTGGTGAAAAACTTCAAACGGTAAATATTAATATATCAATTGTATTATATTTTTTAAGTTTATTAATTACATTAATATATATATATATATAAATATCATTCTTAAAATTACAGCAATCATTATTAGGAAAAGTGCGTCTTGAATTCACAAATATAATGGAAAGTAAAGGTCAACAAATCCGCACTTTAGGAAATGAATTCTTATGGATTACCGATTTTCCGTTATTTTCACTTAATACTGAAACGAATAAATTGGAAAGTATGCATCATCCATTTACGCAACCTCATCCAAATGATATTCAATATCTTTTGGAAAATCCAATGAAGGTAATATCGTTACACAATTAGTAAGTTCATATGTGATTGTGTATAATAAAATATGTATATTCATAGGTTAGAGGTTTACATTATGATTTAGTTTTGAATGGCTCAGAAATTGCAGGAGGATCAATAAGAATTCATGAAGCAGAACTTCAAAAGAAAATACTTGAAATATTAAATATAGATAAATCACATTTAATGCATATGCTTGATGCTCTTGAATGTGGTGCTCCGCCTCATGGAGGAATTGCTATAGGTATTTTATTTCTATTTTATATCTGAATGACGTTTTATGATGACATACTAAAATCAGTAATATTTTATTTTATTTTCAAGGATTAGATCGTTTATTATGTTTACTATGTAAAACAGAAAATATAAAAGATGTGATAGCATTTCCAAAAACTACGACAGGACGAGATTTAATGTCCGGAGCTCCAGATTCAATTTCTGCCGAAGAGAAGGAGTTATATCATATACAAACAGTAGAGAAATAAAACAATCTCATGGATTTTCTGTTTAATTCTCATGTGCTTTGAAATATAGCTCTTGTTATTTAATATAACAATTAACGTCTTTACTATCGTACTGTAATTAAGCAGAAGAAATGAATGATTGAAATTATATTTCTATCTTTCAGATTCTTCAGTAAACACTTGCAATTTCAAACAAAACTAGTTACGGTATCACATACGATCTATAAGTTTTATTTCATATTTTCCAAGTTTTAATGAAATACACAGTATTGCCTTGTGGTTGATCATCGCTATACCAATTAGTTCTATAAACTAGTCAGGTATTCGTTTTTCATTCGCACATAATAGAAAAAAGATATACCTGAGATTTCCTAGAACTCCTACCCTCTTTGATAACTGGCCAGATATGGTCCCTAAACACGATCAGTTAACAAGGTATTACTGCATACATTTTAAAGAAAAGTCAACTCAATTCAACATTTTACAATGAGTAAATTTTTACCTGAGGAGCGTAAAAGGGTCAATATAAAAATAATTTAACCAGATTAATTAATTACATCCTTATTAACACTAGAATTACAAAAGTAGTAAAAACGACTGGTAATTCTTTAAAAAAATTTTTCAGTATTTCTTTCTATATTTTGCGCATTTATTACTGGAATATGTAAATGACTGATCAATTTATTTTCCCTTTCCCAGTGTTCTAGAAGTTATATACAAGATAGCCTTATATACAGAGATCACTCAACGCATATCGTTAATCATTAGTAGTTCTAGTGTTAAAAAATTCATCAAACATTTATAGATCCGTGTAATTAAAATTACACAAATTAAATTAATGTAAAATGTAATTGTAACATAACTAATGTGATAATAAATATTGATATACTATTTTAAAAAAATTAATTTTACATTAATTTGTTATTAAAACTAAAATATCTTTACGAGAAACTATACTGATTAAATTTATCTGCTTTTATAAAGCATTAAAGCGAACATTAAACTTATTCAAACAGGAAAATCATAATACTGTTTGTTCAGCAGAATCGTCCCATTTCATTACATAACAAATAATGGAATATATAATTGAATTATGAAATAAAATGATAAGACCAAATTTTAATGTACAAAAAAAGTGTTTTATTAGAATCTTTTTCCTTCGGTAAAATTTCATGCGTCCTATTAGTCATTTTAAAAGAAAATAAAAATTTAATCTGCGCAACAAGTAATTCATTTTAATACATTATTGTTAAAGATAATTTAAACACTTATTTTTCCTCTTTTTTTTCTAAGAATGTACATAAAAAAAAATTCATTTAACAAAAGCTTTCTAATAAACATGGTGATATGTTATTACATTTAATCGTTAATAGAAAAAAAACATTATTTTTCCGTCACATTTATATCATTTTGACTTAGCGAACTGGAACATAGACAAAGTATCTTTTTAGAAACATCTTTTGCTTATTTTCTTGTCATAAAATCTTTCAAGACATTTATACAATACGTTTGTAACGTTTTCTTTATATCAAGCACAACGTGTAAATAAAAATGTGCAGCGTATGAAAAAAAAATTAAACCAGAAGTAACGATAAAGATGAAGTTGGAAGTTTACTAATAAAATATATTATTAATAATTTGTGTACTCTAAATTGTTGGAAGATGGATCAATTTTTCAACTAAATATTAAACAATAACGTTCAATTTTTTGTATGTTCCTAGTTCTCTAAGCATCTACTAGATATCTTATATCGTTACATATAAGGATTTTTATTTTGCGCAGAAAAATTTAAAATTCGATTAAAAATTAGTACTGAACGTGATTACGTTTCGCCTATGAATACTCGACGATAATTCGGTACGAGAACTTAACGTAGGAACTTAGTAACATTATGGGGATCGTAACCCTTGAAATTAGAGTATTTCAAGGTAAGTATTACTGTAGTGTAGTCTCGTTATATGGCCCGTTGAGCAAGTTGTCCATTACACAATCTTTCACTTGCATTATTTCCGATATTCCGCCTTCATAAATTTAAAGGAACTTGACCTATTCCGAACAAAAATCCCAGTTACATCAATTTCCAACCCGCAATTTTTTTCTAGTTATTTAACTCCACTCAATGCCATATAGTGAGACCCCATTGTAATTACAAATCAATAGAAGCATAAATGAATTATATCTCTCATAAACAATCACATTTAATATTCTCTGTTTCTCTTTTCTAAGCGCATTTTAATAAAACGCTCTCTTATTCGTTAAATTTCATTCGGATGACATGATATATATCTACTAATTCATAAGACAATTCTAAATCCCTATGTTAAGTAGCCGTATGAATCGACAATCGAGACAGGGGCGTAAATGAAATGTTGCATAATTCTGAAAGAGGAACTATTTATCTTTCGTTTTATGCTAAACGATCGCGTTCAGTATAATTTAAAATGTATAAACATTTTTTTATAATATATTTACTGCGGATGATGAAATATAAATATAATATTAGTCAATAATGACTAATGTCTTTAAGAAAAAGAATTATAAATTTTTCTTTTGTTTTTTTCTTCGCACAGAAAACGGCAGGTAGTTTAATCAACTCGATAACAAGTACACTATTAATAATTTACGCCCCTGACTGACATTTTAAATGTGCAAACAAATTTTCAATAGAGTCGTTATCGCTCGACGAATCGTGATCGACTTCAGTTATCGATCGGGTAAAAGTTGCATCGTTAACTTGTCAGCATATCTGTAAGTTCCCATTTTTTCCCTTTTGGAACACAATGTTTTGCACGTTTACACAAAATTCGTATCACTCTGAATTCTGGTTGGCAGTATAATGTGTAGAATATTTAATCTATATACGTGGATCAATTTTTACTTCTTTGTAACTTTCAGTATCCGATAAATCTTTCTTACTGCAATCTAGTTGATCAAATTCGCCGTTTTCTTCAAGTTTAATTTATCCTTTTTCTCGTTTAGGTCGCAAAACATATTCTTAATAACAACTGTATTCTTTTCGTTTGTCTAACATAGATCGCAATATTTGCACACGCTGTTTCGCCATTTAGAAAAATACTATTTTACAAGACGAGGCGAACTCTCGCGCATTCGACACACATGTAGTGTATTCGAGCCCGCTGAACTCGAACATATACTTACATACAAGCAACACATTCATATACAAAAAGACACTCATACACGCATTCGTACACCGCCGTAGAATCAATAGACAATACACAAATATGTAACACAGTCGTACATGTTATGCATATACACGCATTTTCAATAGAATATTGTAACCATCTACTCCTGTATAAGATATATTACATAGGGATGCGCGGGTAATCGAATGTGTCGGGTAGCAAAGCTGTTGGTTTAGATCGGTATAAGTCGGGCGTACTCTGAGAAAATCATACTACCTTGAATCTTGCGAATTAAATTGAAAAATTTTATATTTACTAATTTCAGATTTTCAAATTTGGAAATTTTGAAATCAATTGAGTAGCGCAAAAACCGCTCAAGCCCATTCGAATTCGCCTGACTTTACCTGATCCAACCCAAGCTCGAAATGTCGGGTACCCGTACATCCCTGATGTTAAGGAAAATGCCTAGAAATTCTAAAGGACATCGTGAATATAATGATATATACATGTAATGATGAAGGCAGGGCTATATAATCGAACAGACAGAATATACATAAATAGTGTAATAATAAACATGTGATGCGAGTCACAAAATTGTATATCTTTTCATAAAACAATTTTCTCAAATTCAAACATTGATACAATTTCGATAATCCATTACAAATGAACATGTTTATAATGAAATGAATAATTATTCATTGTATTAACTACATTGTATAAAAAAGATAGATTGTCGAATTGTTGTTTTATCGATAAAACATACTCGATGCCTGTCTATTCGAATGCACCTGTTAGCTTAATAAGATGAGATGCCATATCGATATGACGTAAACGTTAAAATTTACTGTACTACTGTATGAGATGATTAGATTTAACTGCACTTTCTACAGTCATCGAATGTTTTTCTCACCCGGCCCGCCGGTTCCACGCATGTAGATTAAAAGCGATACCGTATTTAGAATAATACATATACAACAACGTAAGTGCCAACGTTGGCAGTATACTTTCTGTGATTTATTTTATCGCATGGAAGTCGTAGAAACACGAGATACCTTACTGCCGTCAACAAAGCATCTAAGACGTGTTTACTGCGCATAATAAATAAGCTCGATATTTATTGTTTTTTGCGCTTAACGACAGTTCGTACGTTCATTGAATTCCAAGTTCATTCATAATGAAGTTAAAAAAAAAAAAATATCCCTGATTTCGGACGGCCACTGCGAAATTTAATTAACCGAACCAATTACTTAATATGCATTGATGCAACGTGATTACCTGTAACAGTTTCTCCATGCGCGATATCAGCGACTACAATTCATTTTTGTTTTCAGATATCAGTATGCAATAGAATATATGCATATATTCTCGTATATTGTAAAATTCATGACATAGATTTGACATTAATCCAAACATCTTTTCTTTCTTTGTGCTGAAAATCCATTTCAAGAATTCAATTACGTTAAAAAACATATGACTTTTGTTGTTACCGTTTAATGCAATGAACCAAAATGACCAAAGATAAAATTTGTAAACAAATAACACGTGTAAGGTCATCAATTGCTCAGAAGTCAATCAATGATACATGACTCACAGTGTTTTTCATAATGTACAGTACACAATTCTGTATCATTATACTACATACAGGTACATAAGAAGGAATTATGTACACAGGATGACATATCCAAACATTAGCAATCTTTGTAATATACTTTAAAAAAGAGAGTTGATGTCATATCACAATTTTTAAATATTGACAAGGTATTATGATGGTCACGTTCATCGCGCCATAGAGTACATGACGACGAAGATAACGAAGATGGCAAAATACATAAACAATGCATGACATACTCAAAATGAGCCAAGCGGGCCGATCTCCTGGATATCGCAGCAATTTTTCTGTTTCTTGGGTTCATTCCAATACCGGCGTCTCATACGTCGGCTACTTTACTTTAAACATAACATAAATGCAATTTCAGCTTGTTTAAGACACCCAAGAACTGTCTGTTATTGTTTCTTTCTTGAACTGATGTCATATTCAGTTCTTTCTGATGCACAACTAGGTAAAATCTTGCGAGCATTGCCCAGTGTCCTGTGCATTGATTTTATGCACTTTCATCTACAGTGGGTAACCAAAATGCCATGTTGGTGCAGGCAGAAGCTAACATCATGTATTTAGGATTAAATTGAATACACTGAACAGGTGCAGGGTGGTCTCCATTGAGCACGCAAACTTTATATCCAGTTTCGGCGTTCCATACGTGTACTCTGCCATCTGTAGATCCACTAAATACAAACTGTGAGTCAGGGCTGAAGCTGGCTTCAATCGCAATTCCTTTATTGTTTAAGTAACCAGCAAATGTTTGTAGTGGAGTACCATGAAACGCATCAATCAAACGAATCGTACTACCATTTGTAGAAATCAAGATGGTTTTACCATCTCTGCTAAACTTCAATCCTGTCCAATCACATTCCTTTTCTTGAGACAGTTTAAATGTAACAAATGGTCCTTTGTCAAAACTGCGCAAGTCATATAATTTTAAAAACTCTGAATTGACGCCGGCAGCAAAAATAAGACCTTCAGGATCATATGCAGCAACTGGACGTCCAGAAACGTTCATTACACCATGACAATTGGGTGAACGTAAATCCCATAGTCTTAAAGATTTATCCAAAGAACCAGACAAAAACGTATCTTCTATAGGACTGATACACAATGACACAACTTTTTTACTGTGACCTGGGAAATATCTGATGTACTTGTTGTCATGCAGACTCAGATAACGAATCGTGTCATCAATTTTAGTACTACTATGTATCGCAGTATTTTTCGCATGGGTAAAGTGTATCAAATCTACACCATACTTCTTGGAATTAACCGTACGCACCTGAGTGCCTTTCTCACAATCGTATATCACGATTTGATCATCCTCTGAACAGGAGATCAAAGTGTCCCCGTTCGGTGAAAAGTCGATGCTATTTATGCGGTCAGAATTTTCACGGAAAACCTTGGCCACCTTGAAGCTCCTCACCACGTGGTCAACGAGCTTCATGGTGATGGACGGCGCGTTCTCCCTTTCGTGCCGTCCTCTTAACCTCCCCGCTTCCGCAATTTCTTTCTCCTTCCTTATGATATGGCCTAGGCGCCGAGGCGCGAAGCTTCCGAGGAGGGGTCAGGGGTTTGGCCTATGTACCACTGTTATTCACCTCGCGGGAAAGAAAAAACCCGCGGGGAGTTCAAGAGGTCAAAGAATCCGAAACGAAGCTGAACTATCACCCTGTTTACTCTTAGATTTCTTGATGATCCCTTTCCTCGGCAGATTACGTTTCTTTCTCAACCAACTTTGCTTTCCTTTAATTTGACAAAGGGCTTCTTCACAATGTCTTCTCTCTTTCCTATGAACGGACGCCGTCGGCAGACTAGCGCACACCGCACGCACAAATTCTGCCAACTGTTTATTATTCGTTCAACGGGAGATCATGCTCCTGATCCGTCAAGTTTTCGTCCGTTTTGCGCATGTCAATTTTAATTGGTCAAGCGTGATCGGTAACTAAGGGCAACACGCATGCGTATTCATAGCGTTTGTGCCACAAAGTATGTATACTCAGTGGACAAGAATCTCATATGATTCTACATTGTAGCCTCTTATCTCTATTGGTATATTTTTATCCACCGTGTATATGACCAACGGAGTGGAAATCGTACGATAGTGGGGACAGTACTAAATAGTGGGGAATCTATTGAAGTTAGCTACATTGCGCAAATCCAGTATAATCTTCCATTGAACGGATAATAGAAAAATGGATGACAAATTATGCACCGTGAACGTTCTCAAGATACCGTAGATTCGTACCGTGAATAGAGCTATCGACCTGCTGTGACGTCGATATAACGCCGACTTCAAAGAAACTGTTTTATCGAAAGAAACTTGGGTTTGAAATTAATGTAAGTTTTTTTTTATTGTTGTTTACCGAATGGAAATGTTTACTTTAAAAACCATTAACTACTCTTTACTTACTGTAAAAATAATTAACTACCTTTTACTTATTTTAAAAATAATTAGCTAATTTGAGGTATATTATGCGATTCAAATTTGTTATCATATCACGTGATAAACACGTTTTAAATGGTTATAATTTGTAGTCTACTTTATTGCACCTAACGTTTACGTATATATAACGTATTCTGTGAAGTGCAAGTAGAAATTAAAACATAATGGCTTTAAATTGTTTTTGTACTTTATATATAAAGATTTATTGTCAATTATATACCTTTATAAATTATGCGTTATAATAATAATTTATCGTAAAAAATAAGTTTAAAAATTGATACTTTTAGATTACTATAAATTTTTAAGCATTTAATGTGAGTAATCTAACACTAACGTTAACAGCTTATATATTAAATAAGAAGAAAAATTGTGAAAAAGCAGCAGTAATATTTGAAAAATTATTTGACATTGAGACATGTTCAATTTTCGAATGTAATTTTGTACTATATAAATTATAAACATATAAAATTTATGTTATCACAAGTTAATACCTTTATTAATAATGTATTTTTTATTCTAAGAATAACAATAACAATATTATTTTTTACTCCTTCATGTTATGCTACTTGCATAAAAAACAAAAATGTTGCAATTGTATATTGTATTTAGGTAGCATAAATATTTCTTTACATTATTATAAAATCATACTAGTTTAGACTTTCAAAAAGTTATTTGATCATCTATGACATTGTCAAAGGCATCATTTATAACTGTACTAACTAACTTTTAAGTACATAGACTTATAAACTTTTTATAATTGAAGATGAACTTCGTACAATATATTTATGTATGTATGTTTATGCATATGCTTACTGTTTTATCAGATAATAATTTTTTAGTACGTTAAATACATGCAGATATTATGACAAATACAATCTGTATCAGTAGACATTTTTGAATTAAATGTTAATACAGATTCTAGCATTTAAGATAGTATTTTTAATTCATTCATTGGAAGATGAAATGTAAATATGCGTATATATTGTATTATTGTAAATTTATTTGAAATTTTAAATAAAGTCTATTGTTTTCGTTGTATTTCATATATATTCACAATATTAAAGTACATTATATACATTTACATTTATTGCAAAGCAGTTTATATATCTCAAATTTGTAAATATTAAAAAACTAATATCCTGCTTCATTTTAGTTTTATAATTGGGATTTTAAATGCATTTCTTGCTACATCAAACCAAATACAATAGCATGTACATAACATTTCTGAAATTATATTCGATCATTTATTGTCAAAAGACAATTGTTAAAGTTATAAAACTGAATGAAAAACAGTGCTTAATAATGATACGATGTAATTACATTAAAAACGTTTGATTGATGATCATATGAAAATAGGTATGCGATCTTGCAATTAAAACTAGATATAAATATGTTTTTATGTATCAAATTGAATATATTTACAGCCATCAAAATGTTTTTTTATTTAAACTACCAGATTTATACTTTTGTCTTTTTAAATTTAAGCTAAAAAACATATATTTACATCTAGATGTGCTGCTGAAAAGTGAAAATCATTAATGCTATTTCTTAAAATACATTTGAACTTATAATATTTTAATTCACTTTACTCTGCACAAATTTCTTATCATTATATATTTCTTAAGACGGAGACTAACATTTGAATTAAATATAGCCTCAAAATATTAAAGCTTAAGATTATCTTTCAATAAAATTTTCTTCGTTTCTGTTATAAGGCTGATATTATATTGACTATCATTCGAGATTATATAAATCTATATAAAAATTATTTTGAACAGTCAATAAATTAAAATCAATTCTTTAGTATTATTAAATCTTGTGTAAATAAATATTTAAACATAGAATTGATTAAATATTAGTTAATAAATAGTTTTACATAATTAGACTTATGGAATGTGAAAATGAGACACTTTATTTTGATCAAAATATTATGTTGCATTATTAATTAAATAAACGAAATAATTATGTGATTATTATACATCTATACTGCCTTTACACGTAACGATTTATGTGTCGGTAGTCTTTTTTCGTTGTTTTATGTATAGAAAGGTGTAATTTTAAATTAACATTCAGTAGAATATGACTAAATATATTGAAACTGTTTAAACAAAGCGAGAAACTTCTAGTTTTGGATTTTTCTTCAGTTCATATTAGGGCAACACAATGTACAGTTCTATTTTTATATCATCCTTTGATATTAGTACTTAATAAATTACATGCTTTTAAAAAAAACCTGAAGTTGCAACATTAGTGACTTCAGTATATTGCATAAAAAATTAAATTAGCAAAAATATAGTTCTTTGTTTCAATTTGTTTTGTGCAATTATTAGTTAACCATTAAATAGATTTATATAAAGAGAAAGCTTTTGTTCTGGCACGCGTTACTATATGACAAATTTGATAAAAGTTTATACTTCTTTTTTATAACAATAACAATAACAATAACAATTATGGTACTTATAATAGTTGTAATGTCTTATAATAGCTATTTCTTTTAAAAGACATTACTAATGATTTGCTTGCAAGGAACATACATTGTGGTAAAGCTCTGCATAAAGTATACTGAAAATCACGAGGCATTTAAAATAGAAGCCAATCAAAACAAAATACACATAGAATCAGTCATCAGCATAATATTTGTAAAAATTTAACTATATATTATTATTGTTTGAACATCAGTATACTTTACCCAAATCAAACCGATTACTTAGAAAACTGCTGCACAGAGCAATAAACTCTTTTCTTGGTCCCTGAACCTAAAACTTGTACTTATATTTAGCACCTTATAACTTTTATGTTTGTTAGATTATATTTGTTAAATTATTTGTCTTGAGCTAAGAACTGTAATAATTAATGGAATAAAATTTTATAAATGTATGTAATATTATGTTGAACAAAGTTTGAATTTATAAGTAATGTAAATTTTGTTTATGTTATTCTTTCATTAATATGTAATTTTCATGATTCCGTTTGTATCATTTATGACATTAATTATAAACATTGTATAAAACATTATTATACAAATCTTAGCTCAAATTGTGACAATATAATTTAACTATTTCTATAAAATTAAAATTGAAGCCAAATTGCCAATTTTAATTATTATAAGTTATGTAAAAAACATATAAATTTATAAATTTGTTAAGACGTTGTGTTTTTCTTGTGCGAAAAAAGAGAAAAACGTTTGATTTTACAATGTACGTGTATACGTAGATAATACTTAAATTGACAATATTTGTTTCTGATAAACTGTGATTATTGTAAATCAGTACTTTGCATTCAATTTCAGTGGCTCAAAAATTTTCAAAGGTTCAGGGAAATCGATGACTGCATTTAAACAGCAGATTGAGCTAGTTTAAATTAGTGCATTAATTAAATTATATATTTTCATTGAAAAAACGCTCTTTAAATTCATTTGCGAACAAATGTGGTAGCGACAAATTTAAATTAATTCATAAATATATTTATATATATATGTGAAAAAATATATATAAGTATATATATATATGTATATATATACATATACATACATGTGTGTCGGTATACATGTACATATCAATGCGATTTAACGTTTAATTTAATTTCATAGCCACTGGACATCGTGTTTATAAATTATATAAGTATGTAATACCTTTTTCACAATGCGCTGCTGTATTTGAATTTGAAGTCCATAATACTTCACGTAATATTATATCAAATAATCTGTACTTAAATTTGTGCTATTTGTATAATGATTGTGCAGTGCATAAAACGTATAATTGCTTGATTTGACAGGCCAATCATTAATTCATAATTATACAAACATAATTTCATACTCACATTATCCTTATATAATTTATATATACATATCTATGTTATTGCATATACGTATTATAAATGTGTAAACTTCAAAAGCATGTTCATATAATACTAAATGTCTTTAATCACGCTATCTATTTCGTAGGAAAGGCCTCATAGTGCTAAGTATAAGAAAAAAAATTATGGTATGGATTTAATTTTTCTGTTAGCATGTTCTCATGTCAAATTTTCTCCTATGTCTTTTCCATGAAATTTTAAGATCATGGAAAATCTTTCCGTTTGCTAAATTTCTTTTTTATCCATGAAAATGCATAAAATCATAAGATATATTAATTCTCAAGACCGCTTTTGTGCCCATTTCAAATCATCTGCTCTTGGTTTACAACCAGTAGCTTTTTCGATAATAATTTCTAATATGTACCAAAACCGAAGTTGTTCTAATGGCCAATTCAACCATCCAGTAGTAATACAGAAATAAGTCTCATGCGGTGCGACATGATGCACTCGATGATGTTTCCTAGGTAATATAATTCTATGTTCCTGCAACCAGACAACCCATGTAGGTAGTCCAAAATACGTATGTGACCATTTATGTATCTGAAAAAGAAAAAACTCTTATGTTGTTGCTCCTATATTAACCCGTTAATGTTAAACAAAATTTGCCACATATGTAACTAAGTAAAGTGACCAAATAATGTAATGACAAAATTTTGTTTTTAATTACCTGATTAGTCATTGCTACAAAAATAGCAAGTAAAAACCAATAACAAGTCCAAAGAAATTTTTGCTGTATCTCTGATTCTGGTAGAGTTAGAAAGTCCCATGTTAGCTTACAAAGGAATGGAATTGTGACCATGAAATTATCACCATTAGTTTCTATAAAATCATGCCTTGTTATGCTTGTTGGATCAATATGATGCTCTCGAAATGGTCTCAAAAAATTCTGTAATAATAGTGAAATAAACAAACTTGTTTAAACATTACGTTCTATTATTTCTGTTTATATAAATAAACTGCACATGTGTATAAATAATTACTTGTAGAAACTGATAATGATTTACCTTTCCAAGGATTGGGAGTTCTACTGAACCCCATGTGTCAGCAGCCCAATGAACCAATCCAGATCCAAAATCTGCGGTAACGATGCCGCAAAATGCTGCTATCGCTATTGAACTTAAATTTTCTAATCGTAACCTGACGAGAATGAAAATTGAATTAACTATCATGAGTGTAATACAGATGCCGATACAAATGCATTCTTGCGTCCTTTTACCTAAAACGAAAACATAAGGTAAGAATCACTGCAAATATTCTTGAACTATACGAACATAAAAGAGATGCCCTTATATGTACATATTCAGAAGTATCGTAAGAATGACTTTATATGTATCAGTATTATATAGATACGAATATACGTATTGTTAGATTGCTCTTTATTTTTGTTCACAGTCGAGAATTTCAAGGTGCGACCAAAGTATGTATAGTCAATATCTTGGCAAGTATTTAAATCAGAAAACATACGTGCAATAAGTGCACGCAGGGCCGGCGCGAAATGGGTTTAAAGCATTTCATGAAAAGTTCGTCGTACAATCGGCTACAATATACGCTTTTAGAATATTAGGAGAAGGAATCTCTCACCACTTATATTTGATTTTAAGGGATCCAATATGTAAAATTGAAATTTCCAAATTCCTCAGTTTCTAAATTTGAAAATTCACTAACCAAAAAGCAACCAGTGGTAGAATCTCCTTCCCCTGCATCGTCATTTTTTAAGGGAAGCTTAATGAGATTCTTGCTATACATTTTGATATAACATAAGCTCCTATTAATTAAGGGAAGTATAGGAGTGTCGAAGTTGAACTTTTCCTAGTTCCCTAGGCTCTTCTCAAGGTCCTTCCCAATTTCTCGTAAAGTTCTCCCTAGATTTCCCCTAGGCTTTTCTTAGTTTCTCTACGCATAGTATCATATGTGTATGGGTACTTATAAAATGGAAAAGTGCTCATAAATACGTATTTTTTTGCTTCCGCACAATTTTGGAACTGGGTCTGCAAATGTTAGCGCCGACCCTGTGTGCACGTATCATGTATATTTTCTAAAATATTGTATGAAATGTATGACAGTTAGTAATTTATATTTAGTTACATTAACAAATAAAATTTCATATAAAATTTTTAAGAAATAAAATGAATTACCAGTGCTGTAAAGATTTGCAAGCTCTTGAGCACCCTTGTGAGTTGGACCCCATCTCGGTACGGTTCTGTCTTCTTGCGAAGTCGACACCACCGAGTTAGCATTGGGATCGTCCTCGAGCATTGAATTCTCGTAGATCTGCCGTTCGGTTTTCACTGGCGCCAAGAAATTCGTAGCCATCGAACACGCGGCCGATGCCGCTTGGCTCAAATTTGCCACTTTTATTTCATCCATAATTATTATTATTTCTTTTTCGTTACACTATCATGTATATCATTCTATGAATCGTTATTAGTTTGTAGCGATTGCCTATTTGTTAACATTGCGAGGTCTCTGTTACGAAAAGGCAGCGATGCGTTTTTATATACTTTTCTTTAATGTACGTATATATAATTTATGTATACTCTGTTAGGTAGCTTTTTATAAAATGCGAACTATTATTTAAATTTTGCATGTAAAAATGGCCGTAACATATTACATATTATTCGATGTGTTTTTGTATCATCTATATCGTTCAATCCATCTGCTTTTTGTACAATCTTTCCAATCACAGTCATTGCACCATTTATTCGTTGAAATTAATTTCTTTCGTTGTTCACGTAGTTGTGCGTTCTCTCTGTTTTCGTTCTGAATTCTTTGTGTCTGAAGCCTCATTCGACGGAATTTGTGCTACAAAAAAATAATTATTATTATAATAAAGTTTCATAGACATAGGCATACAATCGATAAAATTTAATGTCAAGTATTGTGCAAATAATTTATAGAAACATTATACACATAATGTTCGTATTGCATTAGCTTCATGCGTACAAAAAACAATTGCAATTAGTATTTTCTACATATTAAGTTCTAACGCGTGACATGACGTGACTAATAAAGAGCTTAGTCAGTAATAAGCACGAAGTGTTACGATAAGGACTTAAAATGACGATCGTAAATATCAAACGTGCTTTATTGAATAATATGGTTCGCTATAAAATTAAGATCCTTTAATTGTAGCGATCTTGGAATGAAACGAAACATTGTACACAAGAATCTTCAATTCATTTATTGACAAGAAATTATCACGTTATCGGACGCTTACATACTTCATTACGTAAGCGTATATTATCAGTAGCAACAAACGCGGATTTTTTCTTTGCGTATTTTCCGCTTAATTTCATTAAATGCAATAGTTACTATGCGTGAAGAACAGATTGAAGATAAAATAAATAGAAAAGAATAATGATAAAATAATTCATAGATGTCTAGACCGTTGTAGATAATACCAGTATAATCCGCGTTTGTGTAGGCATCGGTAAAGTAGGTTAATTTCGCTTTTACACGAGCTTAAGAAATAATTTTGATAACAGACAGACTACCCTTGCTCCTATTTTGATCGTGCGTGTACTAAACGAAATAAATCAGGGGCTAATTCGTGTTACATATTAATCCCGATTTATTAACCTGTTTAAATATAATTTTTATACTGAAAAAAATTTGAAAAATGCATGTTGTATATATTATAACAAGATATTAGTTAAAATGTGTTTATTTTAAATAAAAGTTGCTTGATTAATTCGCTAAAGCAGTAGCATATACGATAATCAAACTCGCACGATATTATTTTGATCCAAATACGTACATACTGTCATAACGTAACTTTTAAATTATTCTTGTGTCTAGGAACTCCTGAATTTTGCAAAAGGTAATTAAACCAAATATAATGATCTATGTATTAAACCGTCACAAATTTTTTGCGACAATGTAGCATGTGGCAATATAATACGCGGTGAAATACCGTGAGGTGATATAATGTATGGCAATATAATACCTAGTGAAATATCGTAAATATAACGTATAGAGATATAGTGTTTAACAATATAGCGTGGTGATACAGCGCATAATGATAAGAGGCGTGGCGATAGAGTATAACCGTTAGTGATACAATGCGAGGCGATATAACGAGAGTGTACTATAGAAGTTTTTAATATCGATTTTGTCCCGGGCTCTAGAAACTCTAGTGACGGCTCTGCCTAGAAGAATTGTACCTAGAATTGCTATTCTATTATTGACACTTTTCAAATATATTGTGCACACACGAATACTGTTAAACCGGCGTCCGAGGTTACGCACTCGCACACATATTTGCACTCTATGCGTATAGTACACGCGCACGACACGTGCATATTTATCATGTTCAAAATTCAAAAGAAAGAGGCACGGATTGCATACTGATCGTCAAAACCGAGCGTTATTAGGTTCAAGTTAAATTGAATGTTTGAATCATTCGAATTATATTCGGCACGAGCGAAGTATCTTGAGCATACCCATAAGACGGACAAAAAGAAGAACGGCGATTGGTAATTCCTCCAAAAATCAAAGGATCTTTTGATGTCTCTGTGTTCGGTGGTTATCCTGGTCGATGCATTGTCCAGGCCATAAAGTTGCTGAATGTGCACGCTCAATTAGTCACTAGTAGGATCGAAAGAGACCTACGACGAGACACTATCGTACCTCGTACCGATGTAACACGAACACACGTAAGGAAAGTACGCATGATGTTCGTACTCATTCGTATCGTTGCATGCACAGGTTTTCTCCTTGTTTCGTTGATTCTTACAACACCGCGAAATCACCACAGAGAACTGGCTCAGACAGTAACTGGCTCGGATTTTGTGCACTTTCGTAAATGACAAGAACCGATATAAAATCAAAGAGAACGCATGTAAGAAAGAGAAAAGAAAGCCGAACGATAATCGACGAAAGGATCGAGAAGATACGTTGTCACGATTTGACATTTAACTTGGAGAACTGTGTCTCTCATAAACCGATAGATAGGAGGGCAACGAAAAAGCGCAAACGGAGGCGCTAGTTTCGTCTGTATCTTTGCACACTGTGTTCTGTTCACGAATCTCCTCGATTCTTTCTCTTTTCCTCGAGTTCACGTCGCGCGAGTTCGCCGCTTGTTCCTTTTCTCTTTCTTTCATACAAGCTTCTCCTGCAACCCCGCCTCGTTTTGTGACGAACGACCGGCGCCGCCTGACGACTGTGCCTTGCGTCGCGACGCTCTCGTGGCGCCGTCATGCGGCTACCCTTCCTGATGTCACTCCTAAACGTAAGAAGAGTTCCGTACGCTCGAGGTGGGATTATTTGTTGCCGTCGTATAATTGTCATTTGAAACCGCGCATATTTTCTACGGTGATATCATTTTCATTTACGGATTTTTCAAGCTTAAAGGATTCTCTGATGATTTCTTAATCGTATGCATCTGTAGGTTTCATTTTGTAACAGAGATATTTGCACGCGAAGCGCGCACGAGTATCGTTATAAGGATAAGAAAATGCGCGTTACGTCATCGATTAAATATGTAACGCGTCATGACCATTCGTGTGTACGTCATAATATTATTACAATACAATGTTTAAATCTACATAATATATCCAATGGGGAGGAATCGAGGAAAGTACGATTTTACCTTCGGCAGTATCTTAATTGCATATTTATTTTTGGTTTGGTAGCATAAATTGTTAAACCTTGACCAAGCTATCGTCATAAAATTGTATGTTATTTGTTATCTGATTTAGATTTCAACAAATTGTTCTTAGGTAATAATGTGTTATTGTAAGTAAATGAAATTTTAATTATTCACCTAGGCAGTTATTCGTAACAAAGATAAAAAAACATCGTACATATAGCCTTCGACGGTGAACGTATAAGTATTAACTTTGGTATGACCTAAGAAGTCCTTTAGAGTAGAACATGTAATGTCTCACGGAAGAATCATACTTTATTCAAAGGTGGATCGACCGAACAATTTCAACTGTCCAAGTTTTTCATAAATTATATTACGCCGTTGTGTTCACCTATGGTCACATAATACCGTAATATGTATGGAAATTATACAATGATAATTTGTAATGATAATCCTGTTAAATAGATTTTAATTTGGAGAAAGTATGCATGAAAATTTGTTCTACTTTTGTTTTAAAAAATGCCAAGTTCTAGCTCAATATTAGTGAACAGTTATCAGTTTCCTACCATTAAGATTATTTCATCATTTTTTATCATTTATCGTAACTTAAAGCCACAAACTTATGATTTATTTCCATATAAGTACTTACATATACGTGAAAGCATCTGATTGTACTTACGACATGTATTTAGATGCGAACTGTTAACAATTATGAATAAACATTATTGCAGATAACTTGCGTGTTAATGATATTTTGCGATACTTCGTGAAGTCTTTATAATTTATCTATTTGAGGTTGTGTTCTTCTTTTAGCCTTGTACGACCAGTTAGTTGCCAAGTTACAATAATGCCAAAATAAACTCAGAAATGCGAAACTTCGGTTGACATAAATTCCCAGCTGTAATAAATGCGTTATATACAAAAGGTGATTATTTCTTTTGTATCGAGTTCCATTGTTCAGTTAAAAAATGATCAACATTAGGTCGTCTTTCAAGCGACGTATGTCAATAATTGAAGAATCTTTCATACATTCGCTTGGGACTTGTATCATGTGACTTTACAATATACAGATAGACGTAACATGAGCACAAGATAACAATACAATTTTATAGTTTTGTAGTTATGCGTGCAAATATGTATGTAGGTGAGTTGCTATCGAAGTGCTATCGAAATTGACAATCTGAACCGGAAGACCAGGTGGCATCGTTCGATTGCTTACCTGAAATAGATCACCTTTATTTTCGGCGGTCAAAGTAGCAACTGTCGTGTAAATGTAATTGCTATTTTATATTGCACCTATTAATTCATATGTAATAGTAAGGTATTAGATGAATTAAAACAACATAAATTACTTTGACCAGTTAATTTTATACATAAGTATAATTAACACCAAACGGTAGGGTGTTCTTACGTAAGTTAATCTAATTTAATCCGCTAACCTTCATAAGTTCTTTATAATTGCAGCTAAAAACAATTTCCAAATGTATTTCCTTTCCTCGATTCAACAATTTTTTAGACGTTTCAAAAATAAAAGAAGGTCTTAAAATTATGTGCACCACTCTCTTTTTCTGATTTTTATTTCAATTAAATGCTGTACAACCCTACGAAAGTATTGTACATCTAAATTTCATCTCGTGAATTTTAAAAACATGCAACGATGTTACAAAGCTCCGCTTATATTTATGATATGGTGAAATGTTTTCGGCAGGTAATAAGCACTATTCACATGGCCTTACGAACAGTGATTCGTATAATAACATTAGAACTTACTATTAAAATTTAGTAATACTGTGATCAATCTAGATTTCCTTTAGCTTCGAAAAACACTGAATCAATAATGCATGTTGATAACGTAGCCGTGACAACCTAATGCACAGATTCTGAGGATACAATACACAGCGTACGTGTGCCACAATGGCAAGCTACAAGTTGATATTTTTCGCAGTGAATCGAGTACATATCGGTTATTTGCGGACTTGCGTGCTGCGATATATCCAAGGTACGAAGAAGAGGATAGCGAGAAGCGTGGAGGAGTATTATACCTATATGCTCAGGACCGCCGTTATTACCGAGCCAATGGTGTACTTGTCCTCCTTATGAACTTAAAAAATTGTCTACAAATTAAAATCACTATAGTATCAAATTCCGTGCCAATATTTGGTCATACAATACAGGGCGATATAACACTTGGTCATGAAACAATAGGCGATATAACGCGAGATGTGTGGCTATACAACACATGGCAACCTGTGGCAACATATCTTTATAACGCGTGGTATTATAATGCTTTGCACTTAATGCAGCATTTGGAATCTCATTTAAAATTACGGATAATGGAACTAGTCATAAAATAAGCAAATGCAATATAACAAGAGTCTATTGTACACGAGAACCTGTGTCTTTTTAATAATATCAGCTTTTACCCTGGGCTCCGCAAACTCTAGTGACCGCTCTGAATACACCTGACACGATTGTGATTGTTTCGAACTCTTATTCAAAGCGTACGTGTATAATTAATTAATCTTTGTACGCCTGAATAATATCGATTACGTAAAATATTATATGGTAAATGTGAATGAAGTGGTATTTATATGTTTATTAATATTAATAAAAACATAATTGAAAGTAAAATGTATAACAATTAATTTTATTGTACGCTAATGAGTTATTTGTTTGTAAATTTATTTAAAGTTTCATGTATTATAGAAGAACTGTTTGATTACACTTTTCTGAGATACTCAACGATTTATAAATATTCAACGTATGTAAAATCAGAATCATATAGTGAATTCATGATGCTAAATTTATATCATACTCATCGAAGTATTGTATAAAAATAGGTTCATTCATTCATCGTACTATTATATATATCATTAACTTCCGCTTGTTTCGCCAAAGATATGAGTAAAATATTCGCTTATTTTAAATCGCTTCTACGATGTATTAGCATATTATTTAATGTACATATCTTACAAAAAATATTGTTCTGTACGTATTACTAAACAAATTGCAATGAATTTTATAAATTTCGTTCACTTATAAGAAATATATTAATTAATGTAAAAGATGTTATACATAGTATATGTTACAGGATATTTAATAATAAAATATTTATTAGTAGAAAAGTACTTCAATTTAATGATACTTTTGCGAACATATACTTATCGTGTGTAAATAAATAGGTAAAATGAAATGTTATTATATTTTCATCAATAACTTTAACTTGACCTTAAAATTTAATAGTGGTATATTAAACATTACAATAAAATTACGTTTTCAATTTGCGCTAAATATTTAACTTTATTTTATTTCAAGAAAAGTTGACAAGAGGGCGCAACGTATGTTGTATATAGTCTGCGATTATGTATACTTTAGTGCAGCATTCATGTATATTGCGATAGTATTGTGTAGTATAATCGAATCTAATGTAAATATTGCGGCAAAAAACCAATATATGATACACTTCACATACAAAAATACATACATTTATATAATTGATTAAACTAATCAAATATTTTATATTTGAGTAATTTTCTACATGTCTTTATACACGTAACATTAATTGTAAGTTTATTTACATTTATATATTTTTTTTTTTATTATTTTGTTATAAAAATCAAATAAGATTAACAAAAAGAATAAAAATTGAATCACATGTAATTTAATCTTGTGTTATTATTTCAATAGCAAAGCAATAGAATTTTGATTTGCGAAGATTATGAATCTTCGTATTTTTGATGAAAATGATGATGTTCTCCTAGTAGGAGAGGGTAATTTTTCATTTTCTGCTGCACTATTACATTTAAATTTAAAAATTAATATCACAGCTACATGCTATGAAGTTAATATCAATCAAGATCTTGGGAAAAAAAACATAGAATATTTAACGAATAATGGTTAGTATTTTTTGATAAACTAAACTTTTATCATTAATCATAATTTCATTAAACATTCTATGTTTTTTTTTTCAGGGATTCGTGTCTTATTGGGCATTGATGCAACAAATTTAAAACAACATCCGATATTAAAAACAGAATTGTTTGATAAAATTATTTTTAACTTTCCCCATGTTGGTGGTAAAATGCGAATAGAAAAAAATAGAGAATTATTAAAACAATTTTTTACAAACATATCAGAATCATTAAAAGATCATGGAAAAATATTAATTACACTTTGCAATGGTCAAGGTGGGACACTTATTGACAATCCACCAAGACGTTGGGATGATTCATGGAAAATCACTGAAATGGCAGCATATGGAAATTTTATATTAACAAAAGTAGAACCATTTGCATGGTCTTCGTTTCAAAATTATATAGTAACTGGATATCGTAGCTTGGATAAACAATTTCATTCTTCTGGAGCTTTAACGCATATATTTATTAAATCTGAATCTCCAAATGTACATAACATTGCCCCTGAAAAGAAAATAAGCATTGCTCCATGTAATGACAATAATTTTTTATGGAAAAATATAAATCAAATTATTGATATGCCAAGAAGAAATATGAATAAGATATGTGCACATACATATGTATTTGATATAACATTCAGTGTTAATGAAAAATTTGATCCCATTCAATTCTATATTGTATTGTATAATCATGCAGGTGAAATTATAAATGATGTTAATTTTGTACGATCATATACATGTCCATTAACAAAAATAGAAAAGAGAACATATAGAATAAGTTATAAATCTGACCACATCCCTTTGTATAAAAAAAGAGTTATCAGTATACATCAAAATTTGATTGCAAATATTTTAGAAAGCTATTTAAACGTTTCAATTTCGAGATAGTATTATTTGATATTTGTATTTAAAATACAAATTATTGTAATCCTAATTTAATAAAACTATTATTCAGTTGTAACTAATAAATTATTTTACTGTGATCTAATTATTTTCAGATGAATTATTTTCGTCAAATAAAAAATATAATTCTACTAAATATTTCTTGGAAACAAAAAACAACAAAAGTTGTTGCATTAAATGTGCAGAAAAATTTAAACAAATACGTCTCTAGATCATTTTTTGCTTCAAAATACTTTAGAAACCAAGATCCTGTTCCTAAAGCTTTACGCAGTATAAAGCCGAAGTCACAAACAGATATAGAGAGAAGTGTGCTCGATATAAAGCATGTATGAAATGAAATTTCTTTTTTCTTTATATAATGTTTAACAAGTACTAATCTGTATAATTGTTTAGATAAGAGCAATTGGAGGAAGAGGTGGAGATGGAAACATATCATTTCTACAATTATGGTCAAATGAATGTGCTGGACCTGATGGTGGAGATGGGGGACATGGTGGTCATGTAATCCTTCAGGTAAATCATTAACAATTTTTTAAAATAAAAGTAAGCTTAAAATTTAATTTGTAAATCTACTGTTTAAAAATATATAGATTCAATGTTTTACAGGCATCCATAAACATTAGAGATTTTTCACATATTTCTGCTGTACTCAAGGCTGAAGATGGAGAAAAAGGACAGAATAAAAATTGCTTTGGTAAAAATGCCGAACATACTATAATAACTGTACCAATAGGTACCCTAATACGCAACCTAAAAGGAAAGATAATAGGCGACTTAAATCAAGAAGGAATGATGTTTATTGCTGCAAGAGGTGGTGCTGGTGGCCATGGAAATTCATATTTTAAATCTGATGTGCAGCAATCACCGCGTATAAGTGAATATGGTGCAGAAGGAGAAGAAATGCAATATGTATTAGAAATAAGTAGCATGGCACATGTAGGATTAGTATGTAAATTATATATTTATTTTACTATTATAACTAGACTGTAGATATTTATCCATTTATGATTTATCAAAGTCTGTGAAGCGTAGTATATCATAAATGTGTTTATATTCGCAGTTTTATTATAACCTTTTAATGTTTAGTTAAGAATATGGGTAAAAAATCTCATTATGCAATTGTTTTACTTTAGATTGGTTTACCAAATGCAGGTAAAAGCACATTATTAAGGGCAATATCTAGAGCTAGACCAAAAGTGGCAGCATACCCATTCACAACATTGAGACCTCATTTAGGAATGGTACTATATGATGATTATGAGCAAATTGCAGGTTCGTAATACAATCAAGTAATACTTCGTTTAAAATAATGTTTCAATAAAAAAGCGTATTAACTTTAAAGTGGCTGATTTGCCGGGACTTATATCTGACTCTCATAAGAATAAAGGACTTGGTATACAATTTCTTAAACATGTAGAACGTTGCAAAATTCTATTATTCGTTGTGGATGCTACTTCAGATGATCCATGGAAGGATTTTGAAACATTAAAATATGAAATCGAACAATTTAATGTAAAGCTAACTAAGAGATCAATGCTCGTTGCTGCGAATAAAGTGGATTTACTGGTAGCAACGGTAGGACACAACACATTTTTTAACTAATAATTCTCAAACAATTAAGAATGCAGTAATATGATTGAATTATATCATTATAGGAAAATTTAAAATTACTCGAACAAAAGATTGATTTACCAATTATTCCAATTTCTGCTAAAATGGGTACAAATATACCTATTTTATTAAGGGAAATAAGAATATTATATGATAAGGACAATGACCAAAGTGAAAAGCCGGATGCTTTGTAACAAAAAAATGTTTTGATTAATGATACATATTTGTAACAATAATATAATAAAAATGTATAAAACCCATTCCTTTAAATAATATAATATTTTAACACTCAATTCTTAACAGCTTTTTCACACATTTTAAAATTTTTTAATACGCTGGTTACTTGCGGCTGATTTAAAATAGTAAGAAACCATCTAGTTACATTTGGATATTGTATCCTGTAGTATGAATCAAATACATGTTCATATAACGGTATCAAGGCAGTAAAAATAGCAACATCTGCAAGACTGATTCTTTCTCCGACTAAATAAGTTTTTGTAAGCAATAATTTATTCAATTTAGTTAAAGAAGAAAGAAGATCTTCTTTGGATGTTTTGGTACCTGCTTTCATGTTATTTGGTATATTTTTCATGATGCATGGAATAACCCACCCTGATACTGCTGGCAAAATATGATTATCTGCATAACTTAACCATTGTAATACTTCACTGAACATGAAAGAATCTTTTGAACATTTTAATTGATCATTTGCTAAATAAAAAGCAATTGCATTGCTATCAAATAGTTCAAAACCACTCCCTTCTAATTTAATGTTGTTAGAAGTTGTACCGTCATTTTTACACTCATTCGTAACCAATTCTTTATCACTGTATTGTGCTATTATTTGAGCACGATAATATTTAATACTTCCAATATTACCAGAAAGTATTAATTTCTCCTTCGAAATTTTAGGACATACAGAGTTTTGACTAGTCTTCAACTGATTATAGTTATTTGTAACAATATCATTATTACTTATAACTCCGAGTTTCGAATTAGCAAAATTCTTTGCAGTATGTATTAATTTTGTTAAACACGATATATTGGTTCCCGATGCCTGGGCAGACTCAGGTTTACCACCTCCTTTTCCTTTCATAAGCGGAGCAATTTCTTGAATCCATTCATTTGCTTTCAATCCTTTATTTATAGCAGACTTGGATACCATACTAAGTGCAAAAATTTTATTAGCATCAGGATCTACGGTTACAAGTAATGCACTTGTTTCCGGAGATATAGCTTTTATTTTTTTAAGAGCAGAATCCAACGCTTTTGTATTACTATATGCTTGTAATGTTTCGACCAATACTGGGCACCCTACATTTTGCTGAATTATTTGTTGAATAGTATCTACCACTGCATTAGCGATTGCAGCTTTTGCTGTACGTTCTTTGTCATCAAGCATCTTTTTTAAATCTTTTAACATTTTACGCATATTATCCTTTTTCCAACTTGAAATTGTAGCACGTGAGACGTCATCTGCTAATTCAACGATCTTTTTTACATGTTCTTTGCTATTAGTACCATTCTTATCATTAGCTATAGCTGCTTGAAGTTGTTCCAAATGGTTTTGCAACATAGCTGCCTTCTTCTGAGCTTTTGTTGCTTCAGGACCAGTAAGAGCTACTATACGTCTAATACCTTTAGCAATAGCTTCTTCACTAGCTATGATAAAATCCTCCATATGCTTCGTATAATGTAGATGTGTTCCACCACAAAATTCTACGCTAGTCTGTGTTGCAGCAGGACCTAAGGGATCTTTCTCTAATTCTTCAACTGGTATACCAATGCTAACAATTCTCACAGGATCAGGATACGTTTCTTCGAACATAGCACGTAAACCTTGGATAGTCTTTGCTAGGGCTAAACTGCTTTCTTTAGCATAAACTTTCTTATTTTCTTTTACTATATTGTTCGTTATTTCTTCAACTGTTTTTACTTGCTCTGCAGTCATTGCTCCTTTATTTGTAAAATCAAAACGCAGACGATCAGGTGCAACTAAAGAACCTTTCTGATCAACTTCCGCACCTAATACTTTTCGAAGTGCATAATTAAGAACATGAGTTGCAGTGTGGTTGCTCATTAAAAATCTCCTTCTGGTAGTATCTACGTTTAAATAAACCTTGTCGTTCTTTTTTAATGTTCCTTGACCAACGGTTCCGATATGCAAAACATAGCCACCTCTAACTTGAACATTCTTTATACGAACCTCAGTATCCTTGAAAAATAAATATTGTTAGTTTCTTATAATGTATACATATATATATATATATGTGTGTGTATACGTTCAAATATTTTATTTATTTACTTCATCATCAGTTTTGACTAAAAATCCTTCATCGTATATCTGTCCACCTTGTTCTGCATAAAAGTTTGTTTGATCTAACAAAATTCCAACTTCTTCACCCGATGATACTTCATCAACAAAAGTCTTATCACGTCTAAGAGCAATTACAGTACCAGTA
Source organism: Megachile lagopoda (assembly GCA_036983795.1). NCBI lineage: Eukaryota > Metazoa > Arthropoda > Insecta > Hymenoptera > Megachilidae > Megachile > Megachile lagopoda. Next base: position 5,289,577 of record CM072794.1, read on the forward strand.
CATGGAGCAAATTCGTATTCCTCGTATAATTTATTACCGGTAACTGTATAATTGTATTTTGGTAAATCGTTAGTAGGTTTAATTCCTTTATTTTGTAGTTCAGTAATTGCATGAACATCTAAGTTAATTTGATCATCTACACCACCACATTTATTTTGAGAAATAATCTGTAACAGATAAAGTAATTTTACATATTCTGTAAATAATATATCTCCAATTATTACTGTAAACTATTCTATACAATACCTGAGCTTGTTTCTTTGCTTCCTCATAAGCAGCCATATCAATTTTTAATCCTTTTTCTTCAGTCATAAGTTGTGTTAAATCTACTGGGAAACCGTATGTATCGTATAAACGCCATGCAATATCTCCTGGAAGAATATTTGATGATTCTAATTTTGCTATAGTACGATTCAATAAATTGCGACCACGTGATAAAGTTTTAAGGAACTGTTCTTCTTCTTCATTAATGGTATCAATTATGTACTGTGGATCTTTTGTTACTTCAGGGAAGGTATCACCTATAAATGATTAGAATTATAAAGTAATTACTTAACAGAAGAAGTTATATAAGTTACATTAAAAATTAAGAATGTAAATATTTACCAAGAATTTCTACAACCACATTAACTAATGTTGCAAAAAAGCCAGGTTTAGCATTTAATTTTTCGGTTGCGTAACGCACAGCGCGTCTCAAGATTCTTCTCAACACATACCTAAATTGTAATTTATGTTATGGTTAATATAACATAGTATAGAAATAAGTATTAAGTATTTATATACTTAACTTACCCTCTACCTGTATTATCTGGTACACCTCCATCAGAAAGTGCAATTGTAATAGTTCGTGCATGATCTGCCAAAACCCTATATGCCATATCTATTCCATCTTTATCATCTATGCCTACCTTTCCTTGATAAGGTGGTGCACCTGTACCTTTTTGTATTGCATCAAATAATGGTACAAATAGATCTGTATCATAATTAGCATGTTTATTTTGAATAACAGATACCAATCTTTCTAAGCCCAGCCCACAATCAATATGTTTCTTTGGCAATGATTTTAAAGATCCATCAGATTCTCTAAAATAATATAAAACATTAAATAAATAAGATATATTTCATCAATTATAAATTATATACCTATTAAACTGTATAAATACAAGATTCCAAATTTCAAGAACATCAGGGTCATCCTGATTCACTAGATGAGCTGCTTCTCTATTACCAATACGATCATAATGTATCTCACTACATGGTCCACATGGACCTGTTTCTCCCATTTCCCAAAAATTGTCTTTCATATTTCCTGGCAATATATGAGTAGGAGACACTCTAAGAAAATGAAAAAGAATTGATTATAGTTCATTTACAGAAGACAGTTATTAATAAGCTGAAATTTAATAATAATCATTCAATTACCCTAAAGACAGCCAGATTTCTTTACATTCCTCATCGGAATCTAAATTATTTTTCTCATCTCCTCCAAAATAAGTTACATATAATCGATCAACTGGTAATCTTAATGTAACTGTTAAAAACTCCCAAGCCCAAGTACATATTTCTTTCTAAGAAATAAAACATAAGTCTGGAAATTGTAATGATAATATTGCAATAAATTATATACATTGCTTGCATAATACATTACTTTAAAATAATCTCCAAAAGACCAATTTCCCATCATTTCAAAAAATGTATGATGATAAACATCTTTTCCAACATCATCCAAATCATTATGTTTTCCTCCAGCTCTAATACATTTTTGACTATTAACAACTCTTACCCATTTAGCCATATCGCTATTTGGATCCACAGTTCCTAAAAATATTGGTTTAAACTGAAACAGACCACAATAAATACAAAAAAGGATAAATTTTAAGAAATGATATTTATATTAATATCTTACCTGGTTCATTCCAGCATTTGTAAATAATAATGTTGGATCATCATGTGGTATTGTAGAACTAGAATGAACATATTCATGACCTTTACTTTTAAAAAAGTCAATATAAGCTTGTCGAACTTGTTTGGCATTCATTGTTACATTCATCTTTAATGCAGTTTCTGAAATAAAATAATGTAATATTCTGATTATTTGAACATATGGAAACAAACAGCATTAAAAATTTAAGTGAAAAAATAGTATCCCAATGTAAGTATTTAATATCTCAAACTAAGAAACTGAATTTTTGCTTTTTAAATTATTGTTAATGTCACATTGTTATTGTATTATTAAATATAATTCTGTAATATTATATTAAAATTTACCTTAAGTTAAATATGGCAGTTTATATCAAAACAGCTATCACAGCTGTCTATACAACAGTGGAAATGTCTCAAGAGAAAGGAATTAAATTCAGAACATGTGGTACCAAACTCGTATCCGCATTATAGCAAATATAGCACCGTACCTACAGTAGTTTGACTATACTGACGGCAGATCACATACATATACATACACATGTATACATGCATACTACACACCATTCGCTTTAGAGATGTGAATATACACCTATATTACACACACCATGATTCAGATTTGCCGACATAAATAAAAATATTTGTTTACATCAAACAGAACTTTGTGATCGTGACGGCGGTTTCTCTTATTTTATTATACACAAAACAAAAGGAAATGAATTGTGTCCTTTTGTACCGTTAAATGTAAAAATGAATATTGCTAAAACGAAAAAAAATATAAAAAACAATAAACGTCAGCAAAAGAAGAATAACACGGAAAGTAATGAAGATGAACTCGAATCAAATGTAAAGTGGAGTACTAAAGACAAAAAGACATTATTAGAAGCTTTAAGAAAATATGGACCTGACAATATTGCTGCTATATCAGAAATGTTGCCACACATTTCTCCTGAACACATTGAATCAAAGATTGCTGAATATTCATTAATAGCAGAAAGTGAAGATCAATTATTAAACAAATGGTTAAATTGTGGTTTATATCATCCTGGAGATAGTCTTGTTCCAGAAGCGTTATTATTCATACAGTTATTTGAAGATCATCCACCTCCTTCAGAATTAGGTTATGATTTGAGGTATATATATTATCTTACTGATTTTTTTGTAGTCAGTTTATATATCTAATATTATTAAGAATTATCTTTTATTATTCTAGAGCAATATATAATTTTCTTTATCGCTCTTGCTCTGAAGAACCACCATTCTTTGATTTATCAACAGAAGATATGAATATTCTATATTCTTTGTTATCAAAAATTGAAGAGAAATCTTGGCCAAAATATCAGAAACATCTTTTAGAATATGTTGGTAGTATTTATAATAAGAGACATATTAGGAAAGTATATCCAGGGAAGAATACATATTCCTTATAATAGGTTTAGTTATTTTATGTGATTATGTACATAACAACATCAATAAATTTTATTTTAACAGAGGTATATTTTATGTATATGTTTTTGATACAAAACTGTTTGTACGCAACAGAAAGACTTTAGAAGTTCCAGATAGTAAAGTCTGATTGTAAATCTAAAATCACTTTATAAGATATAAATTAATACTTTGTATTAAACATCATATTGTGTATAAAAGAAAGTAATAAAATGAACTACTTGCAGCAAAATGTTTATAATATCTACTATACATGATTGTAATAATATGCAATTATTCTATTTCAGATAACATATTCATGCAAATGTAAAATAAATGGGTCATTATGTATTTTTTCCTTTATAAAAAATTATCATTTAGTATATCTGTCACTTCTAAAATACAAATTATATAGATTGTATGAACACAAATTACATATGTTAATTAATAACATGTATTGAATGCAGAGTAAATAAACTGAAGCTGGCACAACTATTAACATAAATATATAGTACTAATGTACCTCTTTGCTTTGGTAAGTGTTCACTTAGAACCAAAACTCAGGAATACATTAATTTACAACATATTCGTTTATTTACGCTCTTTTACAGCGTATAACAAATTCATACAGATGTGCACAAATGCTTATAAATGAATATTTACTTTTTCATACATATGTATATTTGTTTTAAATGAACAGGTAGAATTCAAATAAAAATAAGTTCATTTCAATAATCCTTGTTACAGTAATTCATACAAATTCAAAATCTATATGATGGAAAAGACTTTTGTAGATCTTGAATTTTAATATAAATTTGCTAATTAAGAAATAACAATTAATTTTTTAGTATTTCCCATGCATCATCTTCCAATTTTGAATCCCAACTGGATGGATTATTATCAGTGCCAAAATTAATTAGATCTTCTTCTTTAACTTTATTCCTCGATTTTTTTGCAACTGATTTAGAGTCCATAGTTTCATTTACATTTTGCTTTGTTTCATTACCCCAATCCCATTCATAATTTGAAGAATTTGCAGTTGATACATTTGTTCTAAAATACAATAAGTTTATATTTTATATTAAAATTAGTTCACTGTTTCATGCTTACTAAAAAAAAAAAAAATAACATTTCTAACTACATAAAGTAAAATATGTCCATGATTGTACAATTACAAATTTTTCAATTAACAAAACTATGTATTCATTAATAAATTCTTTAGAAGTAATTTGTTTACAAAATTATATTAAATATTTCAATTACTTTTACAATATACATCTTTTCTAATTTAATAAAGAAAAAATATAAATATAAATTTTAGCATTTAATTAACTTACTTTGACTGTGACGTTTTCATTAAAGATGTCTTTTCAGTGGAATGAGGTTGAACTGCATCATAATTTTGGTAAACAGTAGAATTTTGATAATTTTCTGCCGAATTATATTGGTTTTGTTCAAGTGAATTTTTTCCCCCAATATCACCCCATCCTCTTCTTCCTAAATCTCCGACCTATATCAAAACATGAATGGGAACAAACTATTTACCAATTATTAAAGAACATGAGTAGAAGTTTATCATTTAAAATTTAAGAAAGGAAAATAATTCACATCCATTTCAATGTACAATAAAGTATTAATTAAAAATCAAAGTATTTAATACGTATTAAAGCAAACACATTTATAATATTTAACTATCTACCTTTGCAGCTAAACTATTAACTTGAGCTCCAACTTCTTCCAACAAAGTACCATCACGAACCTAGTAAAAACAAAATAAAACAAAGCAAAAAATAAAGATATAACTAAAAACGCAACTTTTTATAAATATATAAGCAAAATATATTAAATACAAAACAAATTAATGTTTCTACTTTCATATTAATAAAGTTATAACTTTCATATTCCTTATACCTTTTGCGAAGCAAATTCTCCAATTTTCATAGCATTTTCTGTAGCTTTACTTGCTATTTTTGATGCAGATGAAGAAAATATTGACCATCCCTAAAAATATATAAGTTATGAAACTTATTTCATTATTTCGTAATTATTCGTAATTAATTATCTTACACTTGCTAAAGAAGAAACTGCAGTGTCAAAAAATTCTTGTGATGAACTTCTAGGTGGTGGATCCATTTGATAACCAAATCCTCCATATTTACCACCTTGACTAGGTGGAATATTACTGTAAAAATATAAATGAGTTCACATATTATCAATTCAACACATTGTTTGCATTTATAAATATTATGTTAATTCAAATTTGAAAAGCATTAAATGTATATAAAAATGAATATTTACTCAGGGCGATTAGCATTTTCATTCTGTTTTCTGGCAAAGAAGGCTTCTGTTTGAGATTTATAACTATTTGCAACAAAATTTTGATAAGAATTAGATACATCGCTCTGATATGATGAATTTTCTTGTTGATTCTCCCAATACATCGAAGGTTGAAAATCTTTAGCCATAGAAGAAGTAGGACTCCAACTTTCTCCACGTGCTAATGTTGCAATCTTATAATTCATACAAAATAAGTTTAAGTGTTTGAAATAATACATATTGTTATAATATTTATTAAAACAGTTTTAAAGAACCATATATACCTTATCTCTATATAATGCTGCTGCTTTAGTATTATACTTTTGTGTTATTGACATACTATCATCCCAGTCTGGTTGAGATTCAAAGAATTCACGAGCATTTCTATTTCCACCAACTTTCATTTTTTCTAATTCTAAGTCTTTCCATTTATCCATGGAAATAGATCGAACAAATGATAAATGAACACCAAGTCCTCTGTGTTTCCCAGAACATTCAAGACAAATCCATATACCGTAGGTAACAGAAACCCACTGTGGATTATGAGTACCACATTCAAAACATTTCTGTAAAACAATGATATACAATGAGATTAACATATGGAACAGTATTAACAAAAAATGCTAAATGAATACATTACATTATTTTCATCTTTAGGTTTAAGTTCATTCAAAACTCTTCGAGTTCGTGGGCTGGCCATAGTTTGATGTAGATAAATTCAAAATTAATTAAGTCCAATATTTAATTCTTCTTTTAAAAATCCAACATGATGTATTTGTCAGTTTCCTTATAAAAGTTTACTTTAACTTTTCATAGATAACAGTAGAACAGAAGCAATGAATTATAATATATATTAATTACTTAATACTTATTTTAAATTATAATACAATATAAAATAATAAATGTATTATATACAACTAAATTAAATGCAGTATAATTAAGTCTGAAGAGACGACCATTTCATTGGTTATTTCATTTCATACCATACATTAAAACCATCAAGTCTGTAACAACTAAAAGACCAAACATGAATGTTTCTAAAATCTACCGCTATAGTGCGCTATATGTTAATCGTAGTTTTATGCTTGTGTACGTAATGTATGTATTTTACAGTTGTGAATTACACATATATAATATAACCCAATATATCTAACATGACAAACTCTCATTCATTCTGCGCATGTTAACTCTGTTCTATTCCACATATAATGTAATCTATGGAAATGCACATGCGCTTTTGTGATAATCTTAACATTAAACGTATATACTTAGTGGCTAGAAAGTTTGATGATTTCTAATTCTTATCAATTGCAGTATATTTCGTTCATTGGGTGAAATACATTTTTTGTCGATATATATATAATATACGAACATATTAAAAGAATTAAATATAATATTTATTTTATTTTGTATGCACATATGTACATTTACTCCATCATTAGGTTTTCATTATTTGTTTATTTTCGCCGCTATGTATATGATCACGAAGGCAAAAGCAAATATAGATGAACTTCACGAACTATTAAATTGTTCGAATTGTTTTATAGTTATTGTATTTTTTCGTGGAACAGGGTACGATATTCATTTCGTATCCAAAATGCATGTAAAGGGGAGAAGATTCTTTTTATTTACAAAAGCTGTTAATACAGTTTACATTTACATTGTTAATAATAATAAACCGACAGCCAATTAAGCGATGCAACATTTATTTCATGTAAATGCAGCTTATGGAATCGAAAGAGCGCATGCGTAACCCCACCCACTGTTCATGACAAATGCAACTTTTACTTCCGGTTAAGTTCAGCCTCTGCATAAGGTTTTTTGGATTTACCAGTATTCTTGCGTGGTGCTTCTGTTATCCTACGTCATCCGTGAATTTTCTCAGCTGCATTTGCACTTTGCAATTCTATATCTTCCAGGGATATATTTTGTTTGTCGTATGTCCATCCAGAATCTCAACACATTCGGTGAGTATTATATTTTCTATTTTGCAGTTGATCATATTCTCGAAGATAGTTTTACCAAAATGGCGATGGCGTCTTTCGCTTGCATCATAGTACGCAATTAACGTTTTAAATCATATTCTTTTTCTCGTTATAGATGAGTAATACGTTTTAAGAGAAAATCTACTGTGCAAATATAAAATCGAACAAATTCAGATATCATGTGAATTATTTTGTGTTCTTTTTTTTAGACCCCTTTGCAGATGCAATCAAGGGTTCAGATGATGATGTCCAAGACGGTCTTGTGCATATAAGGATCCAACAACGAAATGGTCGTAAGACCTTAACAACAGTGCAAGGGCTTTCATCTGAATATGACTTGAAGAAAATAGTGAGAGCATGTAAAAAGGTAACAAAGTTGTAATTGTTATACGAATTTTGTGTGTTGAATATTTTGTCAGTGTCAGATACTATGCTAAAAATAGAACTGATGCAAACAACTACCTAGCATAAAATATAAATGACTTTAAAAACAAATTGCAATTATTATACACATCACATATTTTCGAAATAAATATAATTAATCGATTTATTTTTTATTAACATTTTTATGTTCTTCATATAGGAGTGAAATACTATGTTTGACATACTTAAGTGTATACAAACAAAATTTTGCAATTTTCTCAGTTTAAATTTATAATTTTGTAGATAATTGTTTTTATATACGTATTAATTCTGTAAATTTAATGTTTTTTAAAGAAATTTAGAGTTTCATCTGTGTATGTGACATGCGCGCACGCGCGCGCGTGTAATTTGACATACATGAGAATATATAGATAATTTTTTATATTTTATTGAAGTAGAGTTTGAACAACATATTAATTGTAATTACTGCATGTTTACATAAATACAAGTATACATTAAATATATATTTAAAATATATAAATTTTACAGAAATGATATGCACAAACTTTTTTTATTGAAAATTATGGCTCCTATTTTGTGTGGGTGTACATATTCAAAATTATTATATGCTACTTAATGTTTGCATAATTTACAGATATAATACATATATTTGTAAATACTACTTTCTGATGTCTTTTATTTTCTTCATTTATTTTATTTCTCTACTTATTAATAAAAGATTATAAAAAAATACTGAACTTCTAAATTGGAACCATCAATGTAATTATACTATTTCTTTGTTTAAATATCCATAATAAGTGAAACAATAATAAAAATAAGTAAGTTATAACTTAACAGGAAATTTGTGTCTGTAGGAGTTCGCCTGCAATGGGACAGTAATCGAGCACCCAGAGTACGGGGAGGTGTTGCAGCTGCAGGGGGACCAGCGAGAAAATATATGCCAGTGGCTAACAAAGTCAGGTCTGGCCAAACCTGACCAATTGAAAGTCCATGGTTTTTAACCAGCAAACACCCATGCCACTATCTAAGAACACTCCACCTTCATCAACACCTTATCATCTTAAATTATCTGTATCAGTCACTAATACTTGTTGATACATCGTGAGATATCCTATTATATACACATATATATTTCAATAAAAAATATATAACAGTAACGATATAGGCACAATATTCTAATCAGACATTTGTAAGGTTGTAGGAAGCAATATTTTGCAGCCTTATGATAGATAATTCACTAAACTCATCACATTTTAAAGTAGTAGTGATAATTAATTAGTAATTTGAGAAAATACGTATACAAGGAATAGATACAAATAGTAACGGATGGCTCTTCTTTTTCGGATTAGGTAGCATGTATCTCGGCGCTATAGACGTGTTCAGAGAAACATTGAAAAGAATTTATTTAGACTCCAGATTGATTTATTTGTGTGTAATGCTGAATGCTTTGTTTTGTTTATATAGTAAGGTGAATGAGCCTGGTTTTACATTGTCATTTCCAAGTTTTGTGCCTTTGATTCCACATTGATTGTATTATTTATTGAAAGAATCATGTTTTATTGTAATGGATTTATTTTGAGGGAGAATTGCCAATTTTTTCCTTTTTAAACAGTATTGATAACAGATCAATTGTTTTCGATAAAATGTGGCTGTTCTAAATAAATGGTAATTCACCACTATTGTGACTTATTTTTTCTACTACCTCTTTATATAATAATATTCACTAAGTAAAAAGACACAGTGTACTGTTTAAGTTGATGTTATAAAGAAAAGGATAACTATCAAAAAAATATTTTTACTTTGTATGTAAGAATTTACATCTAAGTAGAAGTAATTTTTAAGATAATAATAGTATAGTTAAGTATTTAAATACATTATTTTAGTTTTTAAAGCAATGGACGTATTACCAACTATTTTTTATTGTTTTTCATTTGTTTTATATTCGTATATGTGAGTAATAGGTATTTGGTATTAGTAAACACATTTTCATTTCTGTGAACATGATATATTTATTGCTTTTGTTGCCAAAATACTGATTTACATACATGTATTTACATACGTATATCTGTATCTTTAGACATTTTTGTTCATATGCATACATATAACGTTGGAATATAACCGGATAAAATTTTGATGAAACGAATAAAGATTCAAAACTCCAAAGTCCCAACATATTACCGTCATTATCGCGCAAATGGAACATTTACAGTCAGTTCCGCATTTTAAGGGAACAGGGAGGGGCGGTCATTTGCCTAAATTTCTAGTTTTTTAATTTTTTAAATGAGAAATTTAGAAATCTAGAAATTCTCGAATTACAAACACGTGGCGATGTATAATGGGACGTATGATTTACTATAGTCATTCTCAATAATATCGATTTTTAATGTGGGCCCTACAAACTGTAGCGACAGTTGTTTTGAAATTCCAAGGCCAAAGTCATAAAATTTCAGTTCCAAGGTTTAAAAATCTCAGAGTTTCGAAATTTCAAAGTCCCGAAGTTACGAAATGCGAAATTTCCAAAAGCTGTCACATCGAGAATCGCCGGAAAAGACGTTTTAAAAAAAATTTAAACTTACCGGGCACGAGCCATGGTAATTTAACCACCAGATACCACTATAGTCGGGCTACATACTTACGACCCACAATGCATCGAGCTACGGCATGTGCCTTTCTGTGTCGGCCATTTTGTAGTTTCCTTGAGAAATTGTGTTGAGTTGATTCATCTTCTTGGTAAGAATTTTATACAATTCTACAACGGCGCGACTCACATTGATCCAAATGATGTAGAGGATTGAGGGCAGATGCTTATGGCTAACTATTCATAGCTTGAGAACGAGGAATAAGGTTGAGTTTTTTGCGCACAACCGTGTGCGCTCACGGTACTTACACCCGAAGAACGAGCCAGTAAACGAAGCTGCCGAGAACACCTATTGATAAAGGCACATGGAATCCGGGATTGTTTCGGGATGAATGGTGATTTCGGTAACGATATACGATACGCATAAGTGTACTGTCCAAGTGGTTGTCACCAAATCTGCGTGCGTGAACGTGTTGGCCCGGCCAACGTCTCGCTCTATATTTGGCTAATCGCATCCAACATATTGCATATCTTGCCTTTTCAAAATTTTTACTTTTCATGCCGTAACCTTTCTCAAAGAACTATATCAGAAGGATACAATGTGACGTTTAAGTGTGAATGCTTGACGATTACACATTGATACTGAACGAGAGCAAATCTTAGCATGTGGCACGGTTTGTACGATCAACATTCAGTTTAATTTCAAGCGGTATCAGTGAAATATCTCGTTTTTACATTATCATTTTAAATTCTACACCGTTTTTACGTGTTTTGATCAGTGTTACTCGAAACAGCTATTTCAAGAGGATAGAAAAAAAGCTGCAACTCTATTTTTATATTATACCCTTTCGTAGTTCACGGAGATTTTCGTGTAAATAAATTTATATAATTTAAATACGCGTACATATATGCATTGAGCACGCACATATACGTCCGCGAGCGCGCGCGCATATACACGTACGCATACATATACACATCGTGCATACGGCTATGTGTTATTGAACATGACACGCGCGCGCGCATCATACGTGCGATACATACACATGCAGAACTGGTGCGTGTACGTTCATGTTCTCTATGTATGCGTGTATGAGTATATATATAGATACTGCAAATGTATTACATCAGACTGATATTTTGCATAGTACATATTGTTAATCATATTTCTACAAAATATAATTCTAGGAAAATCTCATAACATTAAAAGTTTAATATTCACATTTTTAAGTTGAATAGTTTATATTTCATTTAATAGAGATGTCAGGTGATCAGTACATATTGTCAATACAATATTGTCAATGTTTCAGTATTGTTAATAACTATTCAGACATTGACATGGTGAAACCTCAATCGATCGTTTCCAAAATAATCATTTTCCTGTATGTATCATTTATTCATTTAGTCACTAGTAATCCAATCCTAAATCTTATGTTCCCATATCTATGGTTTTTCCAGATTATCATTCAGTTCAGTCAGTTCCTTCAGAAACGATGGATCGAGATTCCACTATAATATATATTGATTGTCTGAGGTTTCAACATAAAGGTGATAAATTTATGAGCTTTATGTATTGTTATAACTAATTTATATAATTGTAAAATAGTATAATGCAGTCCTATTTAATATCATGAAAAATAATTTTATGAATTAACTTTTAGATTAATCAAGAGATCATTTTTTTAAATTCTTACTTTGTACAATTATTCATTATGTCTTAATCTAATATAAATTACAAAATGAACATATTAGGAAATATAATAAAATATTTCTTAAATCGTTTAATTATCTTGTAGTCAATTATTTAACAAGGTATAACGAAATTCTATTGTTATTTTATTATTAAATTTTATAAATGTACTAAATTTCTAAAGTTATACGTTACATGTTTTAACATGTAAGTATAATATGTATTGGATATTAGCTGTCTTTGTAAGGTATTATGATATAAAGGGTTGTTGTTAATTACACTTTGTATTCTTTATAGGGTACGTGTACATGAATGGGGACATTGGGAAGCTCCCACCAGGGGCGGTGTATCCAGCCACCCCTGAACCATTGGGTTCTGTTGGGGGTGCAATTGGAAATACTGCATCCAATTTGGAATATAACATCATGAACGGCGTTCCAAGTGGAAATGAATTGATTTTGGAGGCGAGCGTTGGTAGTCTAGAGCCTTCGCCGCAGCATGCTATAGGTATAGGAGGTGCTGCAGGTTATGGTCCAGTGGATGTTGCTACTTTAGGTGATGTGCCAAATCAACCTGCACCAATGGCTGATTTATCAACTCCTGGTATACCTTTGGAACAACTTAAACAGATGCTCTCTTCGCAACTTGAATATTATTTCTCCAGGTAATATATACTGCATTTGATGAAAACGGTTTTTGAAAACCTCCAAAGTATATATAAATTATGCAGTCTATGTTGGAATCATTTATTATACTTTTATTTTACTGAAGTAACTTGCATCTTATTAGACCTTATTTTCTTTTATTTCAGAGAAAATTTAGCTAACGATACATATTTATTATCACAAATGGATAATGATCAATATGTACCAATATGGACAGTAGCAAATTTTAACCAAGTCAAGAAATTAACGAAGGATATAAAACTTATAACGGAGGTTTTGAGAGAATCTCCAAATGTGCAAGTTGATGAAGAAGGGCAAAAAGTAAGACCTAATCATAAACGATGCATTGTGATTCTTCGTGAAATACCAGATAACACGCCACTAGAAGATGTAAAGGTGAAGAAATACATGATACTATCAGTACAAGAATCACTTTTCTTCTTATTCATTTTACACTAATAGAGTGAAATTTCTTATTATAGAATTTATTCTCTGGAGAAGGATGTCCAAGGTTTATTTCATGTGAATTTGCCCATAATAGTTCTTGGTATGTAACATTCGAATCTGACGAAGATGCTCAAAAGGCCTATAGGTTTTTACGTGAGGAAGTTCGGGAATTTCAGGTAGTGTTTTGCTCTTAATCAAAATTTTTTTATTTAAAATCATATATTAACTTAAAAAATATTTAAAGATTGAGTATATACAGAAATATATATTAATTACGTGATTCGTACATGATTCGTATAAAATCATGCATATATTGTAGTGTGCATTAAATGTTTATGAAGTTATGTCTTTAAGAATTTAGGTTAATATATTCATATCAATTATACATCGAGGTTCAAAATAATTATATTTGATAACGTTTAACATTAGTATTTCATTATTTATAATTTAGGGAAAGCCAATAATGGCAAGAATTAAAGCTAAACCAATGAATAGGCTACCAATACCAGCAGTTGCTGGTGTAAGTGGTATTAAAAATGGTTATAGAACACCACCGCCTCCGCCTGTCTATGATCCAAATAGTTATACAGCTGGACAGCAACGGTTCCTTTATACAAATGGTACTACTATGCCACAAACTACTATGCCGCCATATGCCAATCAGGTTCATGTATTTGTAAGTAATATTTTTTTTTCTTATGCTCAAAAAAAATGTAACTGATAAGATTTTTATATATTGAAATTCACAAATTTATGTACATCAATTTATTAGTTCCAAATATTTTTGTAGCATCAGCCATTTTATCCTGCTGGAATGATGCCTTGGGGACCTGCAAGTCCTGCTTATTTTGATATGTCAAGTGTTTTCACAATGAACGGTATTACACCACACAACACGTTTAAACCACATAATACGAGATACAATCCACGTCACAGGTATGTAATTAATATTATATAATTATTTTCAATAATGTAGAGTTGTATTAAATTTTTTTGTCACCGGAATTGCATATTTCATTTTGTATCATATTATTTAATAAAGATTTATATATTTTTTTAATTGAAAATTAAAATATTAGTTTAACTTTGAACAACTTAAGCTGTATTATTTATTAATATTATTATGTTACTGATTGATTTGTGTATGTACATATGTATGTATTTAATATAGAAATAAACAAAGAAATGGACCCGAAAGACCAGGATTGATGGATAGCGGAGGCAACATGGTACCGATGGGGCGTACCTCTCATCCGCCTATAAGCGGAGCACCAATATCTTTAGGAGCAACAGTTCCGACTTTTACTTCGAGCTTACCTACGGTGAAGCCAACTTCTTCTTCCTATCAAACCGGCACAAAGTTCCATTCCTCACATACAACCGTAGCACCTGGAGAGGCCCAGTACAATAGCAGCCACTCTAAAGGATCCCAGGAAAATGACGCTCAAACTCTGGATTCTGGAGTTCAATTTCCGCGTCATCGTATGCACCGTAGGATCAAAGATCAAGAGTCATTGTCAAAGGCTAACAATAGCCCTTTACCATCAATCAGAGAGTCTACCCCGGCCAGTAATAATAACACACAATGTAACCGAGGGGCACAATTCGATTTGGAAGCTTCTGCTTTCCCTCCTCTTCCTGGCCTAGATGCAGATATTGCAAAATCCCATAATGCTTCGGTAGAGACTGTTGGTACCGATTGTACGCAATCGCAGAATAGGCTTTCAGACGTAGTTAAAGGTACCGCAAAATTGAAAAGCGTTAAAGATAAAGAATCTGCAGGAACTTCGCAACAATATCATCAACAACCAACAAGTAACAGCAGTAGGTCTGCGAGTCCAGGATCAAGTGCTGGTGGTCATGCTGGTTCGTTAGAGGCTCCAACTGGTTCTGGCAGTACATCAGCTACTCCCGTTGCATCTACAAATGTCAGCTCTAATGCTTCTGTTAGCAACAATGACTCCACAGACATCGCTCTCAGCACCATCACCCTCACTCCCCCGTCATCTCCTGATAAGTGAGTGTGCTTTCTTCTTATACATACACACATACACACATACATATATACATACATACATTCATTTATTCAAATGTACATGCGTACATGACACGCGCGCGTACAAACACACACAGACACACACTACAAACAATCGTGCACAAGTACATAAGTACATACGTATACGTGTACATTCAGCATAAATACATGTATATATGTATTTGCATATATATGTAGTACATGAATACAATACATATATGTATATATGTCTGTACATGTACATACATTTCCTGTGTATGTGCATGGTGTAGTAGGAAGTATATTCTATATTTTTATTATAAAAGCAGATTTGAAAAAGTATTGCTTATTATATACTGTTGTTAAAACTCTCTAATTGCTTCTTATGATATATTGCATATACTATGTACATATGTATAAATACATACAAATATATACATGCATATGACACGCGCGCACATACACACAAATACATCAGAATGATTTATGTGCAGGCAGTCGTATGAAGCCTGAAAAGATTGCTAAGCTGTGTTTGATAGTGTTGGCTGCATTATATGCGTGCTATGCTCTGTATGGTGGATGTATATTAGTGAAATTCGTGTAGTCCACCTATATTTTTATATCATCTATAAGAAGGAAAGGGAAAGTAGTTTTCCATGGTAGTATATTAGGTTCAGTAGATATTATGTTCTTTTTAGTATGGTATTATAGTAATGTTAAAGTTTATGCTTATTCATTAATTCATAAATAAGATCAATGAAGATAATAAAGTAATTATACTGATAAAATAAAATAAAAATAATGAACATTAAAATACATATTTTTAGTTTTGGAAGATAGTAATTTTATGTTATGTTAATGACAAATAGTCTATATATTATTTTTTAATTTGTTAATTACTGAACAAGTATATTAATAAAAGATACCAAACATATTTTACAACTATTCTATTCTATTCTTATTAATATTCGTAGGATGTCTTTTTAACGGTATAAGCTGTTGAATTTTAAGTGTCTTCAAAACTGATTTATCCCAATTATCATTAATGTACATGTATATGCAAATTTGGAAATTCTATAAAAAAAAAATTGCTGGTTGTGCTTTAATCATTGAACTTTCCCTTTCTTAATTACATTATACTCATATGTAAATCAGTAAGTAATAGGTGTAACTTTCCTAAATTTACCATTATTTTATTATCTATGGTGGTTAATTTTGTAGGCGTGCTCAGTTGTTCCAATTTGCCATTTATTTCTATTCATTGCTATCTTTTTCCGTTGAGTGTAAAGTTGTCTAATATTGTTTGGAATGCCTCGCTAGTATGATTATTTTACCGAAGAGTAGGTTTTTTTTGGATAAGAGCTGGTGCTCCACTCGATAAAAGAGCAAGTTTTAAAGTGTAAAATGCTCAAAATCGAGGTATTCAATTGATACTAGGTAGTCAGAAGTTTTATCATTCTTCTATGGTGATTAAATATGACAAAGTGTTGCAATGTGTATGTATGCAAAGGATGTATGCAGTACTTTGTGGTAGCACAATTTATAAAATAATTCTTGCCTGTAATACTGTGGCAAATGAACAATACATATGGACTATTATATTATTCAGGGTTCTTCAATATATGATTTATTATTATTAATATTATTATTTTGTCACTGTCATCATTATTATCATTACCATTATTATCATTCTCATTATCATAATTCTTTCCACTATTAATACTACTAATACCAGTGTTATTACCATCATCTCCTTTTACACTATTGCTACCATTAATAGTACACTTATCATTAATATCATTTTTATAAAAATTTTTGTTCTTCTTGGTACCGTTATCAGCGTCGTTGATTCTGACATAATCACTTCCGCTCGTGTTACCATGATAGTTATTATAAATATCATTGCCATCAGTGATTAAGGTTAGTTTTATTATTGCTACTAGTGATATTACTACTTTAATTATCACTGTTGTTGCTACCCTGTTATTATTACTACTACTATTACTACCACCACTATCATCACTACTATTATTGCTATTACTACTATTGCTGCTTCTTCTACTATTGCTATTGTTACCTATATTGATACTATTTCTTTATTTATTATTATGATTACCATTATCACTATCATCATTTCTATAGTCTTAATCATCACTATTGTCATATGGTTATTATTATCATTGCTATTACCATTATGAGCATCATCATTATTACCACTATTATTACTATTACTATAACTATTATTATTATTATTACTACTATTACTATTATTATAATATTACGTTATATTATATTATATCATATTACAATTATTAATTGTTTATTTTCAAGTTACTGTTAAAGGCATTTCAATTAAAATCTTAATTTTTAATACAAAGTTAAGCTGTAATATTTGGCACATGAATATAATAAAAATCATGGTTCATTATTAATTGATGACTATAGATTCATTGTCAGTGGAAGTAAATAAATGATGTGTATACTGGTTTGTTAAATAAGTGTTGCAATCTTGCAAGACCCGTTCCCTTTAACTATGTAGCGATTTTGAATGGAAATGTATATAATAGTGGCTGTCTTATATTTGTGCATGGTATTTTAAGGTGCACAGTTGTAATTATTTAATATGTATTCAATATATGTCTATTATAATTATGCACGTTCAGGTTTAGTCCTTTATTATTGAAATGCACCGCTGACAGATCTGTAAAGACTGACGATTCAAACATGGTGAATGGAGTGGACGAGGCTGTTTCAAATGCACACACAGCAGAAGATTCTGAACAAGTATCTAGGTGTGAATGTAATTCCTCTACTGCCTCACAAAATTCCCAGTCACAAGTGGGAGGAGTGACTTCTACTTTTCCTGTAGTAAGTACACTTTTTTCTTCAAGTAATGATTTTTATTGTTGTAAAAATTATATTTGCCATTGATTTTAACAAGTCTATACACATATTTTGTTCACTTTGTCTAGATATCAATGCAGTATTAATAAATCATACTTAGTGTTTTATGAAAATTATGGACAATCTAAAATAAAACGAAAGTTTAACTAAATCTTTTTTTGTTTTTACTTTAGGATCTTCTGAAGCCGAGCTATGCCCAAGTAGCACAGCACTGTCGTGAACTACCTTGTACAAAGCATAAAACAGATGAAAGGGATGGAAATGTGTAAATCAATATGTAAGTAAATATTATTGACATTATTATTTTTTTTTTTGGACAAGTAAACAGAATTGAACTAATGAGTAGAATTAAAAATGTAGTGAACTAAGCAACTTTACAGATACTACCACAATGAATTTCAATATTTAGCTGTTATTCTTCATCTGGATTATATGGATTATGTACCACTGCTTTTATCCTGCACTGGATATAGTGGGTATGAAGAAAACTTTTTACATTGTACAGTGACTTCGCCTACAATGAATGTGGTATCAATTAACTATGAATCATAAAGAATTGTTTGAAGAAACTCTAATTCGCTGCATATTTAAAAGAATATGTTTGCTGGCAGGATAATACATTGTGTAGAAGAGTATTGTTATTGCTTTGGTTCTGTGATTTTGGAGGTACATATTTGTTAGCTTGTAAAAATGTTAAACTAAGGTATTAATCTTTTAATTCCTTTCTCCTCTCCCTTTTCATAGCACAGGGCCGTAACTGGGAAATGTTTATCTTTGTGCCAAAACCTTGCTATGCGCGTACAGCTTAATGAATGTTCAGAATGCAACGAAATTTATTCTCAAACAGAATTCTGATTTATTCAATTGAAAAAGAGAATGTAATTTTTAAAGCAGATAAATGTTAAGAATATTTATTAAAAGGAAAAAAAAAGAAATTAAGTTCTGTTTCTCATAATTTTTTTATATATATATCATTACAAGTATTTATAGGCAAGTTTTGCATAATTTCCAGAATATTAATGACAGTTACACTAAATAACATAAAACTATAAACAATTAATGTACAAATGAAATATTTGCTGTATTGTTTGAATTATAGTTTTTATGAAAGAAAGGAAGAATCAAAATGAGGGAAAAATAAAAAAAGTGCTTTACATACAAGGTATTACTTATGATCTTACTGTTATTGTCTAAAGCGATGTATACTGGATCTTCTTTAACATTAACAGTAGAAATATAATTATTACAATCTAATGTAGCTATTAAATTTATACTAGTAATATAATTGAAGCATTATTATATTATCGTTTATTGTCACGTCACAATTATAACATTTTATTATTGTTTTATAATTAACAATAATAAAATATTGGTATAGTTCTAATTTACAGGGATATTACTTTTCATTTAAACCAAACACGAATAAATATTGGTTTGTTATATTTTCTTTATTACTCAATAATTAATATTTTCTACGATAAAACTTATTATTAACGAATATATTGCCTATTAGACTTATCAAGAATGTTAAAAAATTGAAGAATGTCATTTCACAAGAATGTAATCATTATATTGTAAAACAAAGATATAAATTTGGTATACTTACTATGAAATTATTGATAGTTTTTAAGACATAGTACATACATGATAAAGCGAAAAATATAATACAGGAACATTAAATTAAGATATTTATATATCTCGAAAATATAACATTCCATATTGCCTCAAATACATTCTAGTCTCTGCTAGAAGCTTTAAAAATTTGTATTCCAGGTGAATCAGAAATAATAAAATAAACTACTTGTTATTGATATTCTGGAAATAATACCAAACAGATTTTAGTTTTGCGTTCGTTTCAAGTTGAAAGAAAGAAATGATAATTGTTATGACATATTTAGGCACCTATTTACGGCACTGACTTTTCTTTTTAATATTACTGTTACACAAGATAACATACAATTTAGGATTATGCTTTGGCAAGTAATAATAAGAGTTGTCAGAAAATATGGTCTTTGAGCACACATTTAAGTGCCTCAAAACGTTGTGTATATTACAGGAGCTTGGCTTTAGATGTTATATAATTACATGTACCTATACATTGTAGCAAAAGAACGCATATAATATATTTGTTACTAATATGCGTACAGAAATTGAAATAATGAATATTGAGCGAAGAAAAAACCAATCTTCTGAACTACAAAATAATTATCAATACGTATAATTATACTTTACATTTATAATACTGCCTTTTAATTTTTTCTTTTTTATATATCTGAAATGATTAATCGTGATGTTGAATATACAAAAAGAATTTGTTATCAACTGTAAATGCATTAAGATATTAATTATTTCAGTTTAAATCGTGGTGCTGTAAAACATTTTGCTTTAGCCTCAGTCCTGTAGCACAACTTACATTAATTGTATCTCGATGATACATTTCAAATTTGGTGTAATGCCGTTGATTACATCAAGGAATAAGTACGGTATATTTAAGATACATACATAAATATCTTTTTATTAGTAAATTCACTTGTTTGAAAAATAATATTTTAATATTGTTCTTTTATTTTGCACAGTTTTGCTATTTCATTTTCGTTTCTCTTTTTTTTTTATTATTTTTTTTTTTTTTTTATTATGAATTAAGAAGATTATTTTAAAGAGAAATACTACTATTGAAATCTTCAATAAGTTTAACGTGGCAGTCAGCATGTTGCAAAAATATTAAAATAAATTTTAAGGCCAGAAATTTTTTGTTATTTTTCTTTTAAATTCACATTTTTTGATATCTCATTAAACGTGACAATAATGTAACAGTATTTAATTTCAATTACATCAATAATAAAATTCGTGTTTTGTATTTGTATAAAAAAAGAAAAATCGCTTCTAAAATGATAAGTCATGTGCATAGCATTTTTCGCCCAACTGGATGTTGGATCTTTTTTAATTCTATGTATATTTTTAATATCATTGAATAATCAAATGAGAAACGTTTAAACGTAATTTTTCTGTTTGGTTCATTCGTATTTGTATACTAATGTGAATTTACTGATAAAAATATTTATATAAATACGAAAAATACACGCATATATATATACATAAAAATTGGATAAGCATTAACATTTCTTGATAATGGAATTTTAGAGAACGTAAACGATGTTAAAGTGATTTGTCTTACTTTATGCGTTACCCTATAAATTATGTATAGCTAATTATGTGTATGCTTTGAATATTCGTTTTAATTATTGCTACGGATTATATGTAAAAAAAAATTGAAAGTTGATTCCTCTCTATACATTGTCTTTACTAAATGTATGGAACTTAATGTAAGAAACGCTAAACTGTTGGTATATTATTATACCTGTACAATACAAAGTGAGAAGATACGCCAATACCTTGGATCGCAATGATCATGCACGTATTGTTGAGGATGATAATTGACAGCGACTAATAAAAAGAACTATCTAAAAATATTTAGTTTGTAATGCTGAGGTAAACTAAATAGAACTTTCTTAAGGCTTTAAATAGAAAGAACGTTGAGATAGTAAAAGTTTTTGTGCTGGCAAATTTTATTAAATTAGAGTATATGATTATTTGATGGTGAAACGATTCCAAATGGTCCAGGGTAAGGGTAGTATTACTGGGATAAAATTGTGATTGGAATGTGTGGAAAAAGGTATATTAGAAGTTTGTTCTTTTTTTTAATAATCTCGTCACAAAAATCGTGGCTGATAAACTTACGTTAATTCATGCATCAGAATAAACTGTGATTAGATTAAAGTCCAACAGAAATACAATGTATAATGTAACTCCGTTTCATAGGCTGCAGGCCTAGAAAGTCTGATTTTTTAACTACTACGAAAAAATACTTGTGTATTATATGATCTATGACGTTTGTTTATTACTATGTAAAGTGACAAATTTCAAAATTAAACATTAATTACTGTTATTGGTTTTGCTTTTACTTTAACAACTTTAAATCTCATATTATTTATCTGATTAATTTTTGAAGAATTACATTTTTCCGTTCGTTAGAGATTGTCGTAGACGCAGTTTAGATAAAATATGGCCTAGTGTTGCAAATTAGAAGAAACTAATTTCAATAAATATGGCGAAAATTGATATATTTAAATAGATGTGAAGAAAGAACCATTTCTGTATGTAATTTTATTCAGGGCATAAAGAAACTGCCAATATCTTTAAAATAAGAGACTGACAGTATCTTTGTACATGAGGCAGGAAAGTTTAATTAAAATCGTGAAACCGACTACATACTGTTCCACAAAACAAAAAAGAGAAAAATTGTTTGTGCATATAAGATTGAGTATGAAGGCTTTGTACATTACAAGGAATCAAATCAAATTATACACATTTCATATTATCTATTGATTATAATTCAGGTACATCAAACATTACCTCACTAATAGTGTTACATTGAAATCAAGTGAATAGTAAATTACATACTTTCTGATTGCAAGTTTTGTAAACATCTTATTTGGTGCATATCTCAATATGAGACGATTGCAAAGAAAAAAATGAGTTTTACTCATTGTTAATACTAGTTAGAAAGTAAACTTTAAAAATTAACATTATTTTGTAAAATACGATATCCCTAACAAATAATAATGTATAATTATACTGCATAGTTCGAAACTTTATCGTCTTCCCTTATTATCTTACGTTATAATATTTCATACATTGCTTTTAGAACTTAACAATATGTATAGTGAAGTCTCACTATATGACCCTGAAGGGCTGTTAGTACATTTGCTTAACAAGCCATATAAATGAGAGTTATATAACGAGACTACGCTGTAATAAGTCTTTTGTTTCTATAATTTAAAAGATTATGTTTCTAGAAAAAGGTAAAATATGATTACTAAAAACAATACACTTTTGTTTATTTTGTCTAAAGGTATAATTTCTGTCATGTGAAAGACACTATTACATGTTGCGTAATATTCAATCATTTGTCAATTTTATTTTAACTGAATAAAATTCTGTGGTAAAGAGACAAAATTTATATAATTCTAATGTAACTTCATTAACAAAAATAAATAAATATTCTATTCCGTATTTTGTTGAAAGTGGAAAGATTTATTTTGATTCAGAAGCTCTATGTTTGTAGGAACCACCAGGCGTACAATAAAATAAATTATTTGTAAATATTAAATTCATGATTATTAAATGAAAATATAATCTTTAGTATTCAGTTGTACTTTAAACGATTATGTATTTAAGATATATGAAATATTTTAAGCTAGACATATATATTGTATTGAATATATTTACATTTTTCACAAGGATGAACATTTTTCTGTTTAAGCGTTGAAATTTTGTTGGAAAGTTTCTGCATTATTTTATCGCACAAGTGTAGTATTAATGACTTAATTGTTAGTAACTTTTTTAACGGTTTCATGTAAAACACAAAATGTACAGAAATAACAAGATAATGCTACTGAAATATTTGTAACTACTACACCGACCATTTTTGCAGACAAGTATCGAATAAACTATAATTAAATGCATCGTTACTATCATGATGTTAAAAAGGACGACAAAGATTTTGTTATACATATATATATATATATATATATATATATATATTTATCAATTAATTTGGTGTTTTAACATTCCTAACTAAATTCTTATTGTTATTATTCTGCGTTCTACGAACATAACGTATGTTATGAACGTTATGTTATGTACATTTAATAGAAAACTACAATTTGTAAATAAGATTTGTTTATTATAGTGGGCACTGGACTACAATGTCTATGATAACTAATTAACAAATTTTCAAAAACTATATACGGAAATTTCATGCTAATATATTTGTAACTGCGCATTACGAATATTTAACTATTCTTTTATAATATCGCTCTATCATTATGAGAAAAACCATGTACAAGAGTTTTACACTTATTACTATAGACTGTAACATGTGCATTTACACGTGAATTTCTATTTTGAAACTTATCATATCAAATTTAATTGTTTCAACATAAACCTTATCATGACAGATGTAATTTATTGTGTTCAAGTAAAAGGGATTAACTAATGAAAAGAAATTATGTTACCATATAACATTAAATAGAAAGTTCTGATTAAAATTGTTAAAATAAAGTCTTATAAATGTCAAAATATACAAATACAAACGGTGATTATCTCTTGAACATGTTACTTCCTGGAATATATCTACCGTTCTTCGTCAACATTCATGTAATAAATGTCTAATGTTAAAGGTTCTGCTTACAGCTAGTTAAGTACAGTATTAATTTAGTTCAAAGCTATCTGTTATGAGAATTGCGTAATCGTATATACTCTGTACAATTTCAAATAACGAGTATGCGTATGCAATATTCTTAACTGATATAATACGCGACTTACATACTACATGAGACACGAGAAGTTTATCTATCAGGCACAGGAACTGAGTTGCAAAAATGTTCGTATCAAATGTGACACGAGTTACCAGCAAGATATTTACATATGCACTGTACATTTCGTCGTTTTAAAATGAATTTGTATATTTGGGTCCAAGAAAAAACCATTTACAACGTTGCTATCGTTCTTTGAAAGAAAATGCAAACATTACTTAATATATCTTAATTGGTTTTTGTTATAAATATTACTCATGGTATGTTTAACTAAATTAATTATGCCAACAAATAACATTTATGTTCGAATATTAATTTTGTAAATGGTCTATTTTTATTTGATATGTTACAGATTCAAAGTATTGAAATTATTTAGGAAAATCGACGTGGACATCTGAAACAATCAATATATACTATTAATGTTTCAGGGCTCTAAACATTTATTGACAATATTGTATTGACAATAATTGATCGTGAGATCCATGAGATATTGAAAATATATATTGATCGTCTAAAATCTCCATTAAAAGATAAATGCGATGAATTTTTTTTATTTTATTTTGATATGAACTGATTAGTTTGTATCGAGTAATTACACTTATAGTGTTGTGATTCGAAATACTATAGATAATTATTGGTTTCAAATGATGAAGGAATGAGAAGTATTCTTATCGATTACGTCAGTGATGGACAATTGCCCACAAGGGCTCGGACACCGATGAGTACATTAAATTCTCATTACATTGCTATGGACGAAAATTTGAATATTGGAAAGTTTATAAATCTGAAAGTTTATGATTTTAAAAGTTTGATTTGGCATTGTTTTCTCTCATAGTTTGTGTGTCTGTGAACTCTTTGATGGGCACTTGATCTATCCATCACTGGGTTACATTTAATTGCTCCTGTAAACTTATGTGTTCTATATTATCATTTACATTGCGGACGATCTCGTTGTATGTTCAGTGCCTTTTAACATATATTCATATGTAATGTAAAAATCAATTGATGCTTTTGTATTTATCGATATCTTCCAATTTCCGGGTGAAAGAGTTTGCATGATTCAAAATAATCTGTCGGAAAGCTCCTATATTCCCTGCCGATCGAAACAGAGAATGTTAAAGAAAAATATGAAACTTGATTGAACGTTGGCTTGTTGCATGTAAGACATAAATATATGGAACAAGTCAAATTTAAATTAAGCGTGCGTACATATATGTATATATAGTGCATATATAAACATATATGTACACATATATACACATATATAATTTAGCATTAGTGTGCTTGATTTGAAGTGCATAATTTTTAAAGGTACATGCATATTTTTATAAATTTCGGTATTGATACAATGGTTTGCTATATACATATATAAATATATACATATGAAAAATGTATAGTATGAACGTACGTAATTTACGATAAAAATGATACATACACATAGTTATATTCTATAAATGAAGAATATAAAAAAAGGTAAAAAGACAGAAAGCTATATGTATTAGCTATACATATTAAACTGTGACGCAGCATATAAAATTCAACTACACGCATACCTTTGTGTTTGATGTGTGAACATTTTCAATGTATCTGTAATCATATATATTTGTACATAATACACAGATTCATTTGTTGCGTCCATTATGTGGTTAGAGACTAATTTGTACATACTATAAATACACGATGAATGAATAAATAAATAAATAAACAAACAAACAAATAAATGTATCAAACTTTAAAAGAATTAACATCTATATTTTTTTTGTCATTTAATGTTAATTACAAATGACAACAATTTGTCAATATAATTAATTATAAGATTATTAACTTTCGTTTGCAAATATATTCTGTATAACTTATGCTATTATAATAACATGTATCCAACAATTATTTTTGCATTTTTTACATTATTTGAATTGATTTGATTAAAATAAATAGAAAAAGATACAGAATAATTGAAATACAAAGTAAGGTTAGGGACGGTAAGGTTAGATTAAATTACAGTTAGATCATTTTGAGATTAGGTTAGATTACAGTTAGATTATGTCGTGATTAGATTAGCCGGGTTGGGTTAGGTCGCGGTGAGACTAACATTCTGTGCAACAAATACATATAATATAAATAAAATAGATGTAATGTTTTAAAAACTATCAACATTAAAATATTATAGAATTTAGATAAAATGTATACATTGAATCAGAATTTAAAAACAAAGTTTTCTTGAACATTTTGTTAAAAATTTACTTTTATATTACATAATTCATTTTTGTTGTACAAAACATATTACTATTAATAATTAAATAAATACATATAAATATTAATATATCACGAAGATGACGCAAAATTGAATTATATTAAATTGAACCGAGCCAACCAATAGCCGTCGTGATTCAAGCAATGTTCATTTTAAAAGTGAAGTTTTATATTAATCATTCTTCATGTTACTAATTAAGTGAACAATTACTATTGCATATTTAGTCAGTAATCAAGAAAAATTCTCATAAGTTGTATACTTTATGATTCAATGATTAAAAGGTATGTAAACATAACCTATAATAAATATACATCTGATTGACAGCATTACAATTATACGCATATAGTTAAAGAAAAATAACAGGTAAATATTAATAGCGTACGTGTCAAAAAATTACTATATAATCATTATATTTCAGGAGCACGATTTTAAGCAAAGTAGAATAAAATTTTAAAAATAAATTCTACACTTATCTTCTTCTTTTTTGTAAAAATGCTTCACATTTATTAACTATTTTGTGCTTAATGAGTAGATTTCAAAATGAAATATTCTACATCACCTCCAATAAGTAGGTGTAATTCTCCTAGTCCAGTTGAATCTGGTTCGAGTTTGCCAATGCCAGTAACTTACAGGTAAATTAATTGTGTTTCTAAGCATAAAGTTTTCATAACTATTTGAATACAAAAATGTATGTTTTAGGCAGGATTGTATGGGTGCAGCAACAAAATGTTACAAATACCTGAGGAAGTTATTGAAGTTTGAACAAATGGATTTTGAATTTGCTTTATGGCAAATGATCTTTTTATTTATATCACCACAGAAAGTATATAGAAATTTTCAAAGCAGAAAACGTACGTTGTTTTACTTATGATCTAATATTTATATGATATGTTAATATTATAAAAAGTATTATTTCATTTCAGAAACAAAATCACAATTTGCAAGGGATGATCCTGCATTTTTGGTACTACTAATGTGTTGTCTGTGCATATCTTCTATTGGTTTCACTATAGTTTTGGGATTAGGATTTCTTCAGTTTATTAAATTGTTATTTTATATGATATTCATTGATTATCTTACTGCTGGTTTAATAGTAGCTACAATATTCTGGTAAAAATTTACATTATTCACATGATACGTGCAATG
Organism: Megachile lagopoda; assembly: GCA_036983795.1. Lineage (NCBI taxonomy): Eukaryota > Metazoa > Arthropoda > Insecta > Hymenoptera > Megachilidae > Megachile > Megachile lagopoda. Next base: position 5,317,676 of record CM072794.1, read on the forward strand.
TTAGGTATTATAAGTCATTATTAATCTAAAAAAATTGAATGTGTTTTTTTTTAATTTTAGGTTTATAACAAATCGTTATTTAAGAATTGATAAAACTCAAGATGTAGAATGGGGATATGCATTTGACATTCATTTGAATGCATTTTTCCCACCATTAATCATACTTCATATTGTACAACTCTTTTTATATAATGGTAAAATGTTAATCTCAAATATTTAATATCTATATGTAATGTATTTACTCCCTTGTTATCTTACAAATATTTTACAGGTCTTATAAATTATGATACATTCTCATCAAAATTTGTTGGAAATACAATTTGGCTAATAGCTGTTGGATATTATATTTATATTACATTTCTGGGTTATACAAGTAAGTGTAGTACGAATTTAGTATTGTAAACCGGTAAAATTATATTCAATTTATCGGCATTAGATGAAGAATTCAATAAATAATTTAAATTTTGCATAGGTATGGAAATACTTCATAAGACGCACATAATACTATCAACACTACCGATAATGTTATTGATGTACATCGTGACATTATGTGCAGGTATTAATATTAGTCACTTAGTTATGGAATTCTACCATTACCGAGTTGTCTAGATTATAAATTCTAAATATGGTTTGTTATTAAAGTATAAAAAATAATTTTAAATTAATTAATTGTTTTTGTATTGGATTTTGATACACGTTTTTATGCATCCAAATTTTTCAAATCATAGTTAAAAATGTTTCATATTAATCAAAATAATTATTGCATTCAGTATCAATAACATATTTTCTGAGAAGAAAAGAATCAATTGTTTAAACAAAATAACAAAAATATTGTGTATTTTTAATAGCCCATTTGATTATTGAGAATTTTACAATTGTAGAGCTGTCGAGCCTTCAATTTTGTAAAAATACACAAATTTGTTGTATCCTATTAAATAGAAATAATATTGTATCATTTTTTACCTTTTATGAGACTTTTAAATAAAAAAGCATAACGTGTATTATCATATTACATCAACATTGTATATAATACTTTTACACTGTCATAATAATTATTGGAACATTTGATTTCAAAATTAACTTTTATTTAATTTATATAAAATAAATAATGTACAATATAATGTATATATATATCTTACCGAACATAGATTTATTCTTAATTCTAATGAATATTTGTAGTCAGTAGTAAAAATAATTAAAATGTATTAAAATAGTTCGAATATTTATGTTTCATGTTTAGACCATCAACATTTATAAAAGTTTAGGCTGTTGTTTTAAAGTTGAAATATCTAGAATTTTACTGGGACAAGACGTTTTGGGCGTTTGATTGAAAGGAAACCGTTGTAATACTTTAGGACTATTTTTTGGATTTGTATGTTTTAAATCAATTTTTGAAGGTGTTTCAACTGGTACTTTATTAATATCTGGAAAGAAAAGATGACTTAGTATTATTTCATCTATTCATTTAGAAAATATGTTATACGTATTTATTAAAAATTTTTACCTTCTGTTTGAACACCGTTTTTTCCTGGAAGTAACTGATATCTTTCTAAGTAACGCATTGTAGCAAAAGACATATTTGTGCCTTGTACATTGCTAACCATAAGATGTTTTAGAGACGTTGAACCTTGCTTTTGTACTGCTAATTCAGCAAGTTGTTCATCAGTTAGATATTTTAAAGCCAATGCTTTCATATGCATACTTGTATTTGTTTCATTCACACCACTTGTAGCTTGTGTCATATTTGCTTGATAATCCAAACGTGGATAGAACGATAAATCGAACGCCATCCTTTTAAACAAATTATCAGATTTATTTATAATGTATAACTTTAGCTCGATTATCTAAAATAATGTTAATCAAATTTATCTTTAACTTCTTTTGAATAAAGAATATATATATGTGTGTGCTTTACAAAAATTTACTATAATATATAACTTATTGAGTTAACAAAATTTAGATAATCGAAATTATTTTCATGTATACATGCGACTATATAGTTCATATGTATGAAACATACTTGTTACTGCTATTCAATTCTTTACTTTCTGGATTTTCATTTAAACTAATCCCAAGTTTTTTAAGTTGTTCCAATGTAGCATGTTTAACAGTACCTAATACTGCTTTATTTTCAGTCTCGTATCGTTCATTCTGATTTATTTTTGTTTGATTCTGTTGCTGATCATCTATAACACAAGAATTTTGTAACAACTGATTTACCTGACCCAGAACATTATTATAAAACGTCCAGCCCACTTTTGAACTGCGTTTAACCTTTTCACTATCATCATCACTGGAATATTCGTTCATATCTACATGTATGCTAGGTTCTGGAGTAGGAGGTGGTCTTTCATTTATTTTTAAATCACCACCATTTAAAATCAAACTATCCTCAATACAATTGACACCTTTAGCAACAGAAGCGTGTCTCCCTTTTTGATAATCTTTATAACAATCAGAGCTATTTACAGAATTACTTGCTTTTGCATTAGAATCACTATCTTTTTTCATTTTTAGCTTTTTATAATAATTTGTATTAGTAGGAGAGCTTATTTTATCATTTTTATTTTCTAAACCATTATATTCTGTATTTACAGTATTTCTTTGTACTGCTGGTATCTTTACAATATCATAATTTCTCACTTCTTCTGTACAAATTCTTCCTAAATCTTTTTGTATACTATCTCGAGTCTGATTTAAATTTGTAGTCATATTTTTGCCCAACTTAGGCGAATTAGATCTAAGAATATCTGTTTCTTTTTGTATATCTATGTAAGCCTGTCTCTCTACATCTTTTGTAGATGTGCTTGCATTTAAATTACTGCTTTGTTGTTGACTAGACGACATGTAGCTTTCTGAATCTTCAACTATATTTTCTAATTGTGCACTGGGCATTCGAGTAAAAGAACTCTTGTATCTTCTTAAAGATTCATTATTGTCACAAATACCGACGTTATTACATAGTTTCAAATTTTCTTTCTTTTGTTGACCATCTTGTTTTTCACAATCATCAACATCTAGTGTAAATGGACTATTTTGCACAGTAAACTCAAAACTTGTCATTACACCTATAGAAACTTTCTGTTCCATAAATGTCTTTTTTGCTTGCGTTTCTGCCAATATCAATTCATTTTGATTTATGTTTTCATTCTCATTACAATTTTCTTTCCTTTTATCTTTGGAAAGTTCATTTTGACATATATTTCTCTTTGAGCTTTCTGGTGCTGCATTATAATTAGGAGTATTCAAGGCATCATTTGAATTTGTATAAAATTGATTATTGTGTTGATGCATTGGATAAGAGCAAGAACATATTTTCCTTTCCTTTAAATTCTCCTCTTGCATTTTTAATAATCTATCCACTTGTACTTGTAATGATTTAATTTGTTCATTTTGACTGTTTATAATTTGCAATAAGTTCTTCACTGTTTCCTGATTATCTGTATTATGAACAGAATAAGGATGAAATTGAGGAAAAGGATAAGCATTCATATTAAAATAAGGATATTGTTGTCCTACATAGTGTGGTAATTGATATTCGCTCTTTTTCAAACTTTTAGGGTTGATATGTGAGTTTTGTATATCCGGTTCATTAACTGAATCATTGAATGATACATTTTGTTGTTTAGAATCATTAGTTATTAATTGTTTTTCACATAATGGGAAATATGCCCTTTTATTAACAGCATAATTATCAGCATCTATGTAAGCTCTGACAGTATGTGATGAGGGAGACATACAGTCACGCTGTTCTATTGAATTGCTATACTGAGCTGTTATGCTATTTTTATCAATAGGTGTTATATTATTTTCACATACATGATAGCTATGTCCATAAGAGTTATTATCACTTCTTCTATGAGTTTTCTTTTCTTCAAGATTTGTATAATTAGAAATATCTTTTATTGAACAATGATCATTTCCCATAGATCTTTTTGAACTCTCTGTAGTGGTATCTTTCATTAAATGAGATTGTGTAACATAATTCTGACTGGATTGTATGTTTTGAGGAACTGTATTATCAATATTGTTAGAAGGTTTAGACACATAATTATGTTGTTTCCATGCTGCATATGATCCATTAGCATTTGAAGAATATGAAATATTACTCTTTTGTGTTAAAGTGTTACGATCAACAGGTGATGACTGAAAACCTGTACGTTCTACAGTTTTATAGCCTAAAGGTTTATCAAATATTAAAGAAACTTCTGGAACCGATGGTACTGCAAAGCACTAAAATTAAAAATCACATATAATACATATAATACAAAAATACATTTTGTTTCATCATGTTTCTTATTAATTTCTTAATTTGACATTATAAACAGAGAATATGTAATTTTAATTAAGTAGTAAACTGTTATTGTTATTCATACATAAAGAAATATTAATTTTGATAAGGATTGTTAAAAAATTACAATATTTAATTCGTACATAACTATTAAATTATTTACGTTAAGAAGAAGAAAAAACTTACATCAAGCTTAGATGTAGGTTTTGGCGTATTTCTTGGTTCAAATTCATCTTCATCGTTACAAATTTGATACATACTTTATACAAAATAAATTAATAATTTAAACTATATTAATTTGTTCTTGTTTTCCTTATATGTATGCATTCACATATATAATTATTCAAATTTTTTAGCAGAAATTTTGTAAAATACCTTTTCACTATCTATTTTCTAATATTTATCATTTGTTTGTAACAACTATTAATTATCATACTTTTATTTCACTCTAAACTGATTTCAAACAAATTGGTTGACAAACGATTCGAAATAAAAGCATAGGCAACTTAACATAACAAATTCTAGTGAATAAAGGATACATTATTTGAATTTTCTTTCAAATTATGTATCATTGCTCATATTAGTTTTTAAAAATAAAGTAACAAAATTTGATTGCGTTTGAAAAATGTACTAGTAATACAAATTCGTATATATTTGAAATTTTTATTTATATAGTTCGTTTCATGATAGATCATATTCAATTCACGCATTCGGCTAACTTCAAAAAGTTCCCCTTTACTTGTTGCTGTTTCACTACCATACGCTTTCTACTATGTTGATTATATATATGGTGGACAAAATATGCGAATAGGATACCTGGAGTTAGGAATATACGGATCTACAAGGGCACAAATTTCTTGATTTTTACTTAAACATTTTTATTAATCGGTCATTATTTATTGTTCATAATTGGTTGTACAGAACATAGACAGGAAGTAAACAATCAAATTTGAACATTGACTATAGTGATCCTTATCTCAAGTTGGCTTCATTCTCTTTGTCTGTAGTCTTAACTAATATTGGATCCCTATTATACAGCTTATTATTAATTGTAAGGTTATGATTAAGCTCTATTTTTTATATTCTTAAGTTCATTAAAAGAAATAATGATATAAGAAATATGCTAAATAAAAGACCACTAGGTATATGTTCAGCGTCATGAAAGTCGCAAACACGCATGCACGTTACTCTTAGTTACAAAGCGTATTCAAACCAATCAGCTTTAACCTGCGCAGAATGAACAAAAGCTCGTTGTCATCCATAATCATCCTTCATGGAATGAATAATTTAAATGTCCAGATTCCATTACTATTTCATGTATATTTGAATTATATTTTATTATGTAGTTGTATTACATTTTATACGTATACCTCACACCTATTTACGCTTCACAGATACACGTTATATCTGTACTTAATACATACATTTAGAATACTTTTGTCTTACTTTTAAATCATGATTGAAAACGTGTATACTAATAATCTTGTATAATTAATCTTGAATCCTAAATTTATATTATGACATCAGTTATCATGTACAGTTAAAATGCAAATGATAATTAAATGTTACAAGCACTGTTGATTTTAATAAGGAAACTATTTTCTTTCAACGCTCCCTCTCGTGTCTGTTTTACCAGGTGAAGATTAATTGGATATGTGTGTTTCCGTATATATAGAATATTATACAGTGCACCACATTGGCAAATGACTGAAATTTTACCAGGAAATATTCGGCGAGATCCAACCAAAAGTTTCGGATAAACTAACGCATATAATTATTATTCTTCATTGAAAAAACGAACAAGTTCGAGAATACTTAACGGATACTCTACAAATACATGTCAAGATCATTAGTGTGGCATGGTATTTTAAATCTATGTCAGAGTTGTTTGACCTGTGATATCTTAGAATTTAGATATCGTTGATTCTCAAATTTGTATCAGGTATACGCACTGAAGTTAAGCAGAATTTTATTTGTCACAGGTAATTATCATATCGTTCAATGTCGAATTACACAATGATATTCAGTTGCATAGTGAACTAATATACAGACATATGTCTTGCATGTGATACGTATCGTGGGTATTTTAACCAATTGCAAAGTAAAAAGTTGAATTTTTAAATTTGCGATACGAGAAAATAGAAATTCGCAAATATTTATGTACGTTAGCGATAGGAAGTTTCGTTCAATGGATGAGTTGTGAATTGTTCTTTTAATTTATTAAAGATATGTCAAAATGTATACAAAGATACTTTATTATTATTTATTATTCATTGAAAAGAGGGGTTTAGATGAGTGCGTTAATAATTTTATTATTTAATGCTCAGCTTATGTATTTAGCTATTACTATTCAATAAATATTATATATTGTGACTAACATTTATGAGATTTTGATAACTATCATAATGTGATATATATCAACTCACATTAATATTCTTGTCAAGTAATGCAGTATCTGCTATAGTTCAAGTTTTTACAAAGTACAATGTTCAGTTTAATATATTATAAACAGTCAACTGCTTAATATTCTTATAAACAAACATATAACGCAATGATGTCTCACATACTAAGGTGTCCAAATATTAATGCAAGTTATTATATTAAAATAACATATTCTTTCAAGGAAACCACAATGATAAATTTTCATTAATTTGATTTTTTTAAACAAAAAAGAGGAAAGGCCTAACAATGTTTGTAATAAATCTGATATTAACAAGAAACAATTTACATTTAAAGAAAGCCTAGCCATTTGTAACATAAAAGGTTTGTATACAAAATAATGTAATATAAATGAACAAAATAATCTTACGCTTAAACTAAAATAAAAAAATAAATTACCTGATTCAAATTCTTTGTGTTTAGTTATACATTTTTAATGGATTTAAAATCTAGTTTCTTCTCTGTTATGGTGGCTGCTCGATATTTCATTCATTGGAATTTATTCAATATCAAAACAAGTGCCTTTTGTCCATGAAAGTATTGCTCTTAAAATACTTGTAAAGACGGACAAGTCTTAAAGGATGGCAATAACTCATTTTTATTCTTGTATCCTTATTATTTGATGGTTATAATAATGGTAAGTCATATTATTGTAAATAAGACAGTTGCAACAATTTAATTTATGTATGTCTAATCTGTTATCTATGAAATTGTTACATAGTAGTTCAATGAAAAAGATTACAATTTATCAAAATCAATAAACTTTAATGCTTTTAATTCTTATATTTAGGATCTGTCATAACATCATTCTTCAGAAATTATAAATAATAAAGATATATGTTTTGAGAGCAAAAAATAAAGTAAGAAGATGGATAGCTCAGAGTATGAAACTGTACGAAATATGACACTTTTATTTTTTTTTGAACTTCTTGTGGATAAAGGTGGTCCACGAACATTGCACGATTTAAGTTGTCAATTTGGAGCAAAAGGTTTTACAAAAGAAATGCGCCAAATAGCTGGTGGATCACAAAGTGGCCTTAAAAAATTTTTAGCCCAGTATCCAATGCTTTTTCTTATTAATGGTGATTATGTATCTGTAAATACCTTTCAACAAGTTGCAGAAGAAGAAAATGGATGTAAATTAGCTGGAAAACGTGATTATGCTCGAGAGGCTGTAGAATATTTTACTAATAAGTTAATGCAATATGGAGTGGGTACAGAGGTTCCAATAAAAAGTCTTCTGGGACATAGATCTCAGGCATCTCCAGAAGTTAGACATATTTCTGGTCAACACTACAAAGAATTTAGAGATTTTCTTTTAAAATATCCAGATGCTTTTGTAGTTACTGAAGATAATGTGTTATTGAAGCAATATGAAGGAATGAAAGCAGAACCTTTTGTAGAATTAGAACCTGATATACCCATAGATCCAGAAATTACTGCAAAATTATTAGATTTTCTATCCGAATGTATTGAACAAAAAGGTCCAATTCTTGTAGATCAAATGTTCAATATAGTTAACGATAAATTTTCGTTTGAAAATTGGACCTCAATATTCAAAACACCACAGGATTTGTGTACATTTGTAAAAATGTTTCCAGACACATTTCATGTTCAGAGTAACTTAGTAACGTTAATTGGAAAACCAAAATCGTCCGCGATAGAAGGAAAACCAAAACCAAAATTTACAACTTCTACGCGGAATCAAAATGTTACGACGAATCAAGTGATTTCAAATCAAGTTGCTCAGTCAAATAATACTCAAGCAACCCAACAATTTAATAGTTTAGAGTCTACTCACACCAATGTTACAAATCAGATTAACTCTGTACAAAATTCTCATTCTCCATTAATTGAAACTAATAATAGTTCACCTCCAATAAGTTTGCAACAGCAAACTTTGAAGCAAAGAATAAATACACTTGTAATGAAGACTTTGGCTGATAATACGGAAAAAGATCGTACTTTGCAAACGGCGCAAATGGGAGATGCGTGGAAATTAAAAGTATTACAACAGACACGAGTAATAGTAAATCCAAGAGAAAGTCTTCAAATTATTGAAGATATAATAAATCCTCGCAAACCTCCTCCTGATGGAAAAATTGTTATCGCGGTTGATTGCGAAGGTATAAACTTAGGAATTAAAGGAAAGTTAACGCTTGTACAAGTTGGAACCATGTCTGGACAAGCATATGTATTTGATTTGTTTACATGTCCTAATCTTGTAAAAGCTGGAGGCCTTCAGAAACTTTTAGAACATAATGATGTTATTAAAGTAAGGAATAATATTGAATATTTTTAATATACATATTTCTTTATATTCGGTTATTTATATATTAATACTTATATTTTAAGTATGTGTATTATTCCAGGTGATTCACGATTGTAGAAATGACAGCGTCAATTTGTATAAACAATTCAATATTATGTTAAATAATGTTTTTGATACACAGGTATTTGATCTCCAATTATTAAATATTTTTCAAACATATTATAGATTATAACATAATAAAAATATATCGTACTTGAAAGACAAATTATGTTTGTGTTAATAGGCAGCTCATGCTGTGCTTCAGTTTCAAGAAACTGGTAAACCTGTATATAAAGTTAAGCATGTTAATTTGAATACATTATGTGATCATTATGGTGCTCCGCATAATCCATTAAAAGAACAATTGAAAAATATCTATCGTAATAATCAGAGGTACTGGTGCAGACGTCCACTAACACGAGACATGCTCATTTATGCTAGTAGCGATGTCTTAGGTCTGGTACCACAAATATATAACTCCATGTCTAAGTATGGCTTAATTTTTATTTATCGATTATTTACTTAACTATTTTGTTGTACATTTTTAATCGATATACATCTGGTTATTTATTTTTTATAGTTTATTTATTATATAAAGTTTATAGTTGATTTAAAATTAATCAAAAAATCTATCAATCTATAAAAAATTGTATTCAGGTCATTTTTTGTTAATTGCAATTCTTTTGCTTTTAATATTGTTAGACTTATAAAACCAGAAGTACAAGCTCTTTTTAATGAGCTCTGTGAAGAACAAATTCAAACGCACATTACACCTACAGAAGTAAGAGCGCGTAAGAAGCAGCGAAAGGTGGAAACAGAAGTTGCAGATTTGAAAAAGCGCATGGAAGAAGCGACTACCAAAAATATTGTATTAAGTAATCGTGAAATACGTCTTCTGCGTTATTTAGAGCTTACTGAGGATGAAAAAGAAAAACTGAAAGGCAGTTATAAAGTTGCAAGAAAATTGGAAAAGCTTGAGAATATGGGCCAAGATAAAGGGGACAGTAGTGATGATGATGATGAAGATAAAGTTGAAGATTCAGAGTATCACAGTATGGAAAGTTATACCTCAGAAAATTCACAGTCTGGTACGTTTTTTGTATGACCAATTCATTGATATAAGCCCGAAAGCCTGTTTACTTAAATAGAATAGTTCAATGGATCGATCTAAACATTTATGTTCATTTATGTTCAGGTGGTATATTATCACCGAGGAACACTGAACCTCCTAGCCTGACTGAATCAATGCAAATGGTAGATGAAATTCTTTCTGATGGACGAATGGACAGATTTGAAAAAATCGAAAAATTGGAAGCTATTCTTTCAGCTGTTACTGGTTCTACGACTGATCAATTGTCTTCAAGTAGTACAGATGCATCTCCAATAAAGTGTGTATGTTCGTGTCAAGACAAAAGTAAGAGTCCACGAACGGATCGTAATAGCGTGGCTTGCCAAACATATAGTACAGGTGATATAGTAATTACGAAGATATTTCTTACGGAGGAAGAAAAAGAACGTATAGATTTATTGAATTCGCCAAAAAAGTAGACGTTATAGTTAATACAAGAGTGGTAGGAACGATGTTGCCATTATTAGACTTTTACAGAAAAAAAAGACGAGTGGGTGACGACAAATAAATAAAAGTAGCTAAAAATTGATCTATTTTACGTAGTTTGACAAAATTGTAATATCCAATTACTAAAATTGACTATGATTTAATTCTTCACACATTTATTTTTCCAAATCTGATGCTATAGTAATCAGAATTTAGGAAAAATTTGTTTTATTAAAAAAAATTGCAGTATTGTAAAATATTTACTTTTTAATAGCAGATTATCTTTCTTTTTAAAATTATAAGAAAGAATAATCGAATTACATATTAATATATATAAGTATAAAACATCTGTTTACTAACAGAAATATTTGACGCAATACATTTTTCTGAGTAATTTACGTTATTATTCAAGATTAAAACACTAATGTTGTTCCTCTAGAAAACAATATATAAATACAAAAATATTTTAATGCTGCTTTTAAAATAAAATTTTATTCATTTTTTAACGAAGCTTATAAAAGTAAAGGATATACATGCAAAAGAGTTTCATTATTTACCCAAAGTGCTGCATTAAAATCACTGTTTCGTAATAAATTGTTTTATGTATTTATAAAAAGAATGTTTTCAGTTTCATTGACAAATATTTTTGATAATCACTTTTACTAAAAGTTCATTAAAATGTACAAAATTACACCGTTAGTGAAATAAGTACAAATATGTATAATGAAATTTTACACATTTGATATCACTAATTTTTTTGCAGTTATATTTGTGCCAAGTCCTAACATTATACATCATTTATAATTAATAAAGTAGAAAAGGGAGTCTTTGTATATTTTTTTTCTAGCAATGAAATAAATTAACTGTTTATTATTACAAAGACTCAATTTAAAAATGAGTGTACATACATTTATGTACTACAAGAATGTTTTAAAATCTCATTTGCAAAATGTAAATTATCGTAAAAAAAGATGGTCAGATGAATGTGATAATATTAAAATACAGCTGCTTTTAATGCAATACTTTTCAAAAGTATAGTATAATTTGTCTATTTAATTTATGTTTGTATATTAGTACACCTTTTTAATTTCAAATATTAAATATTGATCTTAACTTTGAAGTCTTATTCAAAATAAGATTTACAAAATACAAAATATAAAAATTGTTATTTATGAACATATTTGTTAAAAAAAGTAATGGAATATGTATCAGTGAAATTTTTACTTTTGAAATGTTTAGATAGTAATTATTTTAATAATACTTTTACATTATAATAATTACTTTTCAATAAATAGAAAATTACATGAATTTGATTATAGACTTAATACACTTTTAAGTGTATTGTTATTGTGAAATGATTTTAAATAATGCAATTTTTCATTTGTATTTTGCAATATGTTCGTTTTTTGTTAATATAATATTATTATTATTACATATATTGATATAACATGTTTATTTTCTTTTTTTTTATCGTAATACTGACCAATTCAATAATAGCAATAAAAGTTAAATACAACTGCCTTCTTTGTACTAATGCATTTAAATCACTTTAACTAAACATGTATATCAAATATACAAAGTGACAAAATTGTTTTATTTAAAACCGTAGGTAATATTGTTATTAACATCGATTAATTTATTGCATAAAACACTTGAAGATTGTGTATAATAAACGTTTTGTGAGATAAGAGAATTGTTGTTTATACAAGATCTACTTTTTAAATTCAGAAAGTATTCCTATATCCTACCTTCTTATATTTGTAATATAATAGAAATCATTAAATAGACCACAAACATTTATATGTATACAAGCAAGTATAGTATATATTAAATATGAATTATTTCAAAATTATTATTATTGTGGTAATATGAACTATGTATATTTACTCTTATATGCAAAAAAAACATGGCAAACATGTTTACAATACATCTATAATATAAATCTCATATCAAAATCGAATTAATTAAAGATTATAAACTTAATAATATTTATTTATGTAAATGATTTTTGTGTAAATAGTTATAAATTGTTTTATTTTAATATATTCTTGAAAATTTTATTTTATAAAAGTCATTGTTTATATTGCAATTTATTGTGGGATATCTTATCTAATTTCAACATGATGGCATTTGACTTTTAAGACCCCCGCAAACTGCGAGATATTTTGAAATATTTAAAATTGTTTTTCTACAGCATTTTTAAAACATATATGTAGTTATCAGTATGGGTGAGATAGTATGTGAGCTCTAATGAAACGGAGGTTAACTCAGGGTCGACCACTTGTTGAGTCTCTTTCATACTGGTTATATATAGAAGCCGGTGCTTTGTAGCTTCAAGCCAAGTAATAATACTTTTATATAAACCTATATAATTAGATTTTTTCATAATTAGACATAATGTCTACAGGAAATTTAGGTGAGTTACATTCATAATTATTAAGCAACAGTAGAAAATGAGAAATACTATTCCACACCTATAAATAGTTACCTATCATACATACATTGTATGTTTTACTATAATTGTTTATATTAGGTTATAGTAACATACAGTTATATTGTATAAGTATTGTTTATAAGTTAATTCCTTATATTTACTGTACATTAACAATTATTTATTTTTTGTCTTGTTATATTTGTAGCACTTTTAAGTGTCTCTGACAAAACAAACCTTTTGCCATTTGCAAAGAAATTACATGAACTAGGATTAACTTTAGTTGCATCTGGTGGAACTGCTAAATCTTTGAGAGATGCAGGTCTTCCAGTGGAAGATGTTTCTAACATTACTGGAGCTCCAGAGATGCTTGGTGGACGAGTAAAGACTCTCCATCCTGCTATACATGCTGGTGAAAAATTAATATATTTAAACATCTGCTTGTTTTCATTAATGTTAAAGTACTGAATAAAATATTTGTTTATTGTATAGGTATATTGGCTAGATTGACTGAATCAGATCAACAGGATCTTGTTAAACAAAGTTATAAGCTTATTCAAGTTGTAGTATGCAATTTATATCCATTTGTAAGTACTATTTCAAAACCAGATGTGACAATTGATGATGCAGTAGAAAATATAGATATAGGAGGAGTAACATTATTACGTGCTGCAGCTAAAAATCACAGTAGAGTGACAGTTGTTTGTGATCCTAAAGATTATGAACAAATTGGAAAAGAGATAGAAAAATCAGCTAATAAAGATACTTCTCTAAAGACTAGGTATTTTGCATATTATAAACTTTTATCCACTCTGAATCCACTTTAATACTTTTGTTTTTATTTTTTAGACAAGAATTAGCTCTTAAAGCATTTACTCATACAGCAGAGTATGACAATGCTATTTCAGATTATTTTCGTAAACAATACAGTGCTGGAGTTTCTCAGTTAACACTGAGATATGGAATGAATCCTCATCAAAAACCAGCACAAATTTTTACAACTTTAGGCAAATTGCCATTGACCGTAGTAAATGGTTCTCCAGGCTTTATTAACCTGTGTGATGCCTTGAATGGTTACCAATTGGTAAAGGAACTAAAAGCAGCTTTAAACTTACCAGCTGCAACTTCTTTTAAACATGTCAGTCCAGCTGGAGCAGCTGTTGGTGTACCATTAGATGCTGTACAGGCAAAGTTATGTCAAGTAGATGATTTATTGGATCAACTTACACCATTGGCAACTGCTTATGCACGTGCTAGAGGTGCAGATAGAATGTCAAGTTTTGGAGATTTTGTAGCATTATCTGATCCATGTGATGAAGTTACAGCTAGGATTATATCTAGGTAATTTACAATGCAATGTAATTTTAAGAAAATTAAAAAATTAATTATATTTCTATGAATGTCTAACAAATTTCAGAGAAGTTTCTGATGGTATTATTGCACCGGGTTATTCGGAAACTGCGCTTCAAATTTTAAAGAAAAAGAAAAATGGAGGATACTGTATTCTTCAAATTGATCCTAGTTACGAACCATCTTCAATGGAACATAGGGTTTTGTTTGGTTTAACACTGGAACAAAAGCGTAATGATGCAGTTATTAATAATCAAACATTTACCAATGTAGTAACTAATAATTTGACCACTGTTCCTGATGCTGCTATGAGAGATTTGATTGTTGCTACCATTGCTATAAAATATACACAGAGTAACTCAGTGTGTTATGCAAAAGATGGACAAATTATTGGAATTGGTGCAGGTCAACAATCAAGGATTCATTGCACAAGACTTGCTGGTGATAAAGCTGATAATTGGTACGTTCATTCAATGTCAAATGAATAAATTATAATAATAGGTTAATAATGACTGTACCTGTTACCTGGTTTTTGCAATTAATATTCTATATATATGCAGGTGGTTACGACAACATCCAAAGGTTATCAATATGAAATTTAAGAAGGGTGTGAAGAGAGCAGAAATCTCAAATGCAATTGATAATTATGTAAATGGGACTATAGGGAAGGATATGGATGAAGCTACTTGGGCAGCTATGTATGAAGAAATTCCACAAAAGCTGTCGGAAAATGATAGATTGGAATGGATTAAAAAGGCAGAAAATGTTACTTTGAGTAGTGATGCTTTCTTTCCATTTAGAGATAACGTGGATAGAGCCAGATTGGTACAGTTACTTGTTATACTAGTTTATTGTCTTTTCTTTTTCCAGAAAACATTTTATCAAATTAATTCTTAATTACAGAGCGGTGTTAAATATATTGCAAGTCCTTCTGGTTCTACAAATGATCAATCAGTAATAGATGCCTGCAATGAACACAAAGTTGCATTAATTCATACTAATTTGAGATTATTCCATCACTAAGTGGAAGGTCGATTTCATAAACAACAGTGCATTCAATGTATCATAACAAAGATTATTTTGTTTACGTAAGAATAAATAAAAAGCAATATACTCAGTATATACATCTAGTTTTCATAGATCGTGACAAACAGGACAAAATTCATGTTGTAACGCAATTGCTTACAAATGTGTGTAAAAAACACTGATTTTATTAAAACATGCTAAATTCATATATTTTTACATAACAAAATCTTTAATATAACTATTAATATATTTAATATATTAATTTATCAAGTCGTTTCTATGGGATAATATTCCATTGACATTCTAAATTTGGTTCTTCGATCTGTAAACAATAATTAAATTATATTACAATTGTGCAGTTGAATAAATTAAAATATTAGATATTTAATTCACCTTTGATGTTAAATCATCAACACATGCTAGTCGAATGCGTGGTGCAGTTGCAGGTGCATCAAATCGAAAATAGTCATTGAGACCAACTTCTTTTCGAGCAGATTTAATAGCTTCTCTTATTGCAAAATACACTGAAGATGCAAGAAATAGTGGTGGTTCTCCAACAGCCTAAATAAAAGTTCGAGAAATTGATCACACAAATTAATTTGATCTAACATAGGATATATTACCTTGGAAGAATAAACAGCTCTAGGATTTGAGGCACCTTTCAATAAGGACACATTAAATACTTCAGGAATATCTGTGAAGCCAGGTAACTTATATGCACCTGGTCCTCTGCTACAAAGAGCTCCATTTCTTAGATAAACCATCTCCTCAAGTGTAAATAAACCATATCCTTGAACAAAACCTCCTTCAATTTGCCCTATATCAATTGCAGGATTAAGACTTTGACCTAAATCCATTACAATATCTGTTCGCAATACCTACATGTTAAATAAAAAACACAATTCCTTCTAATCATATATGATAAAAAATGATGTAATATTACTTATAACGATTTAAAATAATTGTACCTGGTGATCACCAGTCAAACAATCAATTTCCACTTCTGAACATGCAACGCCATATGTGAAATAATTAAACGGATTTCCAGAATTAGTTTCAAATGAATATCCTATATCAGGTGTTTTATAGAATCCAGTAGCAGAGAGACTTATCCTTTCAAGATAGGCTGTAGTCACCCACTCTTCCCACGTTCCATTTGGTTTTTTGTCCATTACCGGCTTTAATCGTTTTATAATTTCTTCACAAGCATTCTACGATGTTTATCAGGTTTTATTATACTTACGATTACTTGTAATTACGTATTACACATTAAGTTTCTACTGGTAAATGTTAAAGAACTCACAATTAATAGAATAATAGGTATACTCACCATAACAGCCATTCCGTTCAAGTCTGAAGCCGCACTAGCTGCTGTAGCAGATGTATTTGGCACTTTGTCAGTAGCAGTTTCCATTATATGTATTTTATCTGGTTTTATTTTTAATGATCTGCTTGCTACCTAAATATTAAATCAACGCAATGATATAAAAAATACTCCAAATATGATTCTTGAATTTAGAGTAATCATACATTACTTGTATCATTTTTGTGTGTAGACCCTGTCCCATTTCGACACCACCATGACTAATTAATACAGAACCATCCGTATAAACATGTACAAGTGCTCCTGTTTGATTCAAAAAGACTACAGTGAAGGAGATACCAAATTTTGTTGGAACTATTGCCAAACCCCTCTTTTTATATCTATTTTCTCTATTAAAATATCATTTATTAAATTTAGTTCAAAGAAGAAATGAAATCCATAAAGATGGATGAAGACGTATAAACGTACGTATTATATTTTTGTATCTGGGCTAGTCGCTCATTGTAATTGGATGACAAAACACATTCTTCCCAGCAACGTTGTAATGTACAATTAATAAGCTCTTGATTGTAGTGGGTTTTGTCTCCTTCTTTATATAAATTTAATTCTGAAACCTATTAAACCAAGTTTTCATTGTTCTCTTAATTTATGATCTTGTTAGTGTAAAACTTTGTATTGTTATCTGTTAATGTTATACCTTGTTAGGATCAATTTTTAAATATTCTGCGATATGCCGTACAACGGTCTCGGCTACGAACATTCCTTGTGGCCCTCCAAAACCACGGAATGCTGTGTTTGATGGTAAATTTGTTTTACATACAAAACCATAGACATCCATTACTGGGATTTTATAAGAATTTTCACAATGAAACATGGCACGTTCTATAATCTAAACAATGTATGTCTAATATGTACAAAATGTTAAGCATATTAAATACGATGTTGCAACAAAACAATGAACTTACCGCACTAGAGAGATCAAAGGAATAACCAGCATTATTGTAAAGGTAAACTTGCATTACTTTAATTGCACCAGTATCGTCAAATCCGACTTTATACTTAAATAAAAATGGATGTCTTGTTCCAGTTATCATCATATCTTCGTCTCTATCTAACATGCAACGTACTGGTCTTCTTAATCTACAAATTAAAATAATGTATATGATTTCGTTTGAATAGATAAAAACTGAACAAAACTCTCCAATTAAAACTTAAAAATTCAATGGAATAATACTTGTGTGCAGCGAAAGCAACTGGCAGAGCGACTACCGCAGCGCGAGACTCCTTTCCTCCAAAACCACCACCTAATCTTTTTACTCTCACTACAATTTTATTCGCATGAATATTTAAAATATGTGCAACATGTTTTTGAATTTCTGTAGGGTGTTGCGTAGAACAGAATATTTCTAATTCTTCTTCTTTTGGAATTGCCACACACGCTTGTGTTTCAAGATAAAAATGCTCTTGTCCCCCCAATCGGATTTCTCCTTCAAGAATATGTGGAGATTTAGAGAAAGCTTCTTCTGCGTCACCATTCTTTATACGTTTTGGAGTATCATTAAGGAATGAATGGTGCTTAATAGCATCCTAAAATTAATTTAAAGTACTGGTTAATTTAAATTATGAAAATACTTTATTTATTATGAACATGAAAAGTATTTTGTTATACCTCTATAGTGAGGATCACTGGTTCCAAATTCTCATATTCAATGTCAACCATTCTAGCTGCCTTTTGCGCCGTATACTGGTCAACTGCTACGATTGCTCCAACAACTTGGCCATGGCTAGTTACCTTAATAAATAATAGATTTATTTTGTATCAACGAATCAAATATATTTATACGATAAATACAATTTAATAATACAAATGTTACCTTATCTGATACAAAGACTTCTTCATCGTGAAATATAGGACCATGCCATCGCTGTTTCTCAGGTATATCTTTAGCGCTATAAAAATCTACTACACCTTCTAGGGCTAATGCTTTAGTTGCATCAATTTTCAAGATTTTTGCATGAGCCCTGGTAGATAATACTAAACCTAAGTAAAGTTCATTGTAAAGTTTTGGCATATCATCACAATAAATTGCTTCTCCTGTCGCTTGTTTCAGCGCACTAGCGTGGACAATAGGTCTTCCGAGCAGATCATTTGGTTCTTGATTTTTTGGAACCTAGTTACGTAAATATACAATATTCATTATTATATACAATGTACTGAATTATACAAATTAGAATTAATACATACTAGTTGATAATATTGTGAACTGTTTGGTTCTTTAGAATGGAATCCATCAATTGCACTTTCAACTTCCCTAGGTATGAACTGATCCGACAGCGAGTGTAACTTTTTTGTTATGTATAAAAATCCTTTAAAGAACAGACTGCAAATCAAAAGAGAAACATTATGTTAAATACTATTTGTTTTAAAATGACCGATATACAAAAATAATTTAATACGAATATAAGTACATGCTAAAATATATACCTTAAAGTTAAGGACTTGCGATATTTAACCATTCCACCTGGAACATTGTCTGGGAGAGGAAATTCCTCTATTAGGTAATTATGAACAGCTTCTAGGAGATCTTTATTCCATTTCCTAAAGAAATGATGTATTATTAATATTACTTAATATTACACATTATTAATAAATTTTTTAAATCACCTTCCTATCATAATTTCACAAGTTTTTCTAGCTAAAACCGTTGTTGGAGCCATTCCACCAAAAGCCAAATATGCTTTCTGTACAATATTGGTTTCAGGTTCAAAAAATACATTCAACGCCATATTAACGATAGCAATATCATCATCCCGTCTTCTTGCTTGCTTATAAGCAATAAAATATTGATTCTAGAAAATAAAACAAAAGTACACATTATTACAAAATGTCAAAATAACGCATTTATTCATAGCTGTTACTCACCTTTTCAGAAAAAGGTATTTGAATCGAAAGTAAAATCTCTTCAGGTAAAACAATATTCTGTCTATAGCCTTTAAAGAAATTGTGATTCATTGAAATAAGCCTACTTCCATTTTTCAAGCTCGACACATTTAATTTTATTCCTGCTGCCATAAAAATTGGATTTAGATCTGATATAGGACTTCCTGTCATTATATTCCCTCCAACAGCCTATGGATAAACTTAAATTAATATATAATAATATGAATGATTGAATATCGCAAAGATATATAAACCCAACTCACAGCAACATTTCTAACTTGTTTACCAGCAAACCAATGAAGCATACTAACAATTTCACTAAAAATTCTTGTTCTATGTTCTGCAACAATAAACAATCCATAATATCTATATATATATAGTTGTTACTAATTTTGACAACCACAATTTTAATACTTAAAATTCTTACCTGGTTTTTTGTCAATTTGATTTCTTAAGGATCTTTCTAGTTCATTCAGTGTGATGCTGGCACCTACATTTATTACTTCTGAATCCTCGTTAATAGTATGCATTTCTTTAATTAAAGTTGGGTGTATAAGAACTGGATAAGATAAATGTTTAAATTTTACTTCAACACCTAAAAAGAAGTATTAAATATTAAACAGTTGTTCACATGATTTGCAAATGAAAAATTCTAAAGAGTTAAATTAAAATAATAAACGTGGCATTTACCTATTTCGGTATTTCCTACAACAATTTTTGCATGTGGATACTGATTTTTCAAACGAAGTAATTCAGAAAGCATTGTTGGTCTGTACCAAGTAACATTCTTTCCTTTGATAATCAAATACTCTTCATCCAAATGTGAGGAGATCTAATTTTGAATTGCTTGTTGTATAACAGCTGCAGTAACTAAATAAATATCTTTATTTTTAATTTTAAATAAAATAATCAATTCACCTGTAATTTGGGTGGAAATATAATTTCTTGAGAAGGATTATATGGACAGAATTCTTTCGAATTAAAAACTTCTGTAGGTTCTGCTATAGGTACTCTTTTGCAACATTTTTCTCCCATTGGACATTCTCCATTCATCATTGATTTCTCTTGATGCTTTGACATCAATTGCACTTTTTCCCATTCCTCTGTGAAAGTTTTATAGGCTTCTATGATAGGGCGATACCCAGTACATCTACACAAATTTCCTGCAAATTGTTTATTTCTAATTTTTGAACCTGGTTTCGAATATACACGATCAATCTTAAATTACACACGATAGGAATTGTTGTAAAGAACTAATGACATTTCTGGATGATAGTGATACAATATGCATACAATGATTTACCTTGAAATGCAATTTCAAGGTCTTTCATGGTTGGTTTTGGTGTACTTCGCAATAAGGCATACATGGACATAACAATTCCTGGTGTGCAAAAACCACATTGTGACCCATGTGCTTTTGCTATCCGCTCTTGTACTGGGTGGAGCTTTGTTTTAACACTACCAATTCCTTCCACAGTGATCACTGCTAATCCATGAACAGCACAAACTGGTGTTAGACAAGCATTTACTGCTAAGTGCCTGAATTATCATTAAAATTATTAGTCAAGAAAAAAGTCAGTTAATTCTGAGAGTTTTCATAACTTTGTTATATGAATATGATTAGCTGTTTAAAAGGATACATAATAATTCCGGATGCACGGTCCAATTTTGATATCATTACAGTGCATGCTCCACAACCACCTTCTGCACAACCTAGTTTTGTACCAGTTAAATGTACTAAATTATTCTAGTTAAGGATTTCTAATTTTTTATTTATATTAGCTTTTAGTTGAAAATAAGATAAGCTAGATATAAGATATAAGCTATGTAAAATCGAATTAACAGATCATTGCATTTTCATAAATTATTCAATTCTAAAAGATGGAATTTACATTTTTAATATATAACATCATAAATTATCAGAAGAAGGATACACTTGTTTCTTAGATACCATAGTAAGGTCCATTCTGGATCAACTTTGTCATCTACTATCTAAAATATAAAAAAGTTAAAAAAAAATTAAACATTTTTAATGACATAATTTCTTAACACTCTAAATACTTTATTTCAATCATTCTTGGGCATGAATCTAAATTGGAAATTGCTGTATTTTTTCTTCGAATATACATAAAGCTAATTTGAATGTTACAATGGATTTACCTCTTTCCCATTAACAAAGAAGACTAATGTATGTGATATTTTCTCATGTTCTATGTTATTCATCATACTGGTTTGAGCACAAATGGCAGTTTCTTCGTTTTGAACCATTTGAGGAAACCTGTGAAATTAATAATTCTAAAATGAATACTTTTGCTCCTTAGCTATTTTTTAGTGTGTTAATACATTGTATATATTTATAAAAGCAACATTTACTTTTAATGACAAAGTTCAGTTTCTCTTCATATGTGTAATTAAATACATTAAACATTTTTCATTTGTCATAAAATATCGTTGCATAAATCTTTTTAAATTCCACATATATATCTGTATTTATCTCTACAATGATATTTATAGTGCCATTAAGAAATATATAATATAATTGTTTTGCAATACATATTTCTTAACTGGACAGTGATAAAAATGATAAGAATGATAACAACCTAACACATCTATAGCTAACAATCAATGAATGGAAATAACAAAATCAATGGAATAACAGTCAAAAAAAGTAAATGCATTTAAAAAATGCATGTATTTAAAAAATGATCTATATGATCATTAATACATTACTATCATAATGTATGTGGTCTTTCTTTTAAAATAATAAATATTTATTAAATAATAGAACAATGAATAATTAACAACAATTCAAATAATACAACAATCTTAAATTGACAATTAAAATTAATACCTCAGTAATAGTTTCACAAATTCAACAACTTTTGAGGCAGTTTAAACATAATTTAATATGTCATCAGTGAAAAAGAACTATAAACAATATATATGTATAAAAAATAGTGTTTTCAACACTGTATATTACACAAGTATAATACACAAGAATATTATAGTAAAGTATTAACAAATGAAGAAGAAACAATGTATGAGAATGACATGTATTTCTTATGAGTCTCAGTTGTGTACTTAATCTTATAATGAAGCTAAAGCCGTGACGCGTTATTATATAAATTAATTATAGAAACTTTTACCATTTACTAACAAACTAAAACTATTAACTGGTTAAAGAACTTTCACGTGAAACCACTTTGAATAACAGCAAACGACTGACCAGTAGGTTATAAAATATAAGAGAAGATATCACATAAGATATGCTTTTTCTGTGACGTTTTATTAACAACTCGTATTAATGAGAATTAAGCAATTGTCCCTACCACTTGTTGTTAAGAAGCCTCCTTGGAGAATAATAAATATAGATCTTTGTGAATATGAATTTATGCAATGAGAAAACAGGATTAGTCTGATTGTATAATCCATTTTTTTCGTGTAGATCATTTATCTCTTTTTTAAATTGTAATCAACACTGCCGCTTGAATTAGTGGGGACTGGAGACCGAGTCAAATATCGATATTATTCAAAATATCGATTTTTACCATAGCTCTCACTATATTGCCGATGTATTATAAAATTTGTGTGTTGTAAATTCAAAAATTCGACATGTTATCAAATTCAGTGTGCTATAAAATCGACGTATTGTGAAATCAACGTAATATAAAATTCAACGTGTTGTGAACTTCTATGCAACGTAAAATTGGATGCGTTATAAAATTAAAATTGCAAAAATGGTTTGTAGGGCTACTTTATTTAATAGTATCATGATTTAGCATTTTATATCGCAAAAGATATATGTACTGGATACAAATCAGTAATCTAAAATAATGTATATGTATATAAGATTACATAACACGTTTATTTTACTGACTATTTTATAATGTAATAAATTGTATTTCTTGAGATATATTTGAATAAATAATATATTAAATAACAATATATTTTATGTTAAAATAATATGTTCAAAATTCTATAGTTTTAATTATCATTTAATCATTTGGTATCAATAAATCAATTAGTATAGTTCATTACACTAACGTGTAAGAATAAAAAGTAGTTTGCAATTTGTGCAACAGATAGTGCTGAGAACACAGGTATCGATTATTCTCGAATACTTCTCGAAGCTATGTAGGTATGTATCGAATATCAGCTGAATTTCACAGTGAAGTGTAAAGTGGCGTAAACTCTGACTTTGCACGAACTTTTGATGTTTATCAAATTTATGTAAAATGATTTTTCTAAAGGAAAATTATAGTGTTCTTGTGATTATAGATAGTGAAATTTCAAGTGACGATATTGGAGATTTTATTGTCACAATAAAAAAATACCTTAAAAATGCAAATCAGCTAACAATTGCATCAACGAAAGAGCTAGAAAAATGTAAGTATTTACGTAAATGGATATTTACGTGTTATCTGAACACGTGAGTCTCAGTTATCTATTTATATGCTTTAATATGCTTCTAGAAAATATCATTTCGAAATACACCTTTTACTTTTTGTAAGAAAAAGATTGATATTTATTCGAGAAACTTATTTCAGATATCAACAATGCATCTTCCTATGACACGATTATTTCTGTCTTTAAACAATCCTGTCCAAATCACAAAACATTTTTTGACAAATGTTTACGGGCATTAAAACCAAGTGGCACATTAATTAATTACGAATCGTTTGAACAATTAGAAAATGTACATTCTGTTTACGAAGAGAGAGTATTGAGTTTAAAATTGACAGGTTTTAAAGTCAAAGTGCATGAAAATGTAGACACATCACAACTAAAAAGTTTATTACTTAGTGTATACAATGATATAGATAAAGTAGCAGAAGTAATAGCAGAAAAACCATCATTTGAGGTAAGCTATGTGTTTGCAATTATTATGAATTTAAATAGAGAAATTATACTTTAATGTATGTATCAATGTTTCATGTAGATTGGTTCTAGTGTAAAACTTAACTTTGGAAAAGAAAAATCATCCAATGTTTGGAAATTAGATGATTCTGTTGATGAAGAATTAATTGACGAGGATGAACTTTTAGATGAAAATGACATTATAAAAGTTAACATATCTAGCTTAAAAGGTAACTCTAATTATATACAGGCACTAACAATAGTTCTTTAAAAGGTATTTTTACTTTTAGCATATAATGCATATGATGTTTAATTTTAGTGTGTAGCACAACAGGCAAACGAAAAGCATGTAAAGACTGTACTTGTGGGTTAGCTGAGGAATTGAGTGGTAAAACTGTTCAAGAAGGAACTGTGAAATCCTCATGTGGAAATGTAATATAAATTTTTAATTTTTTTACATTTCTTTAAAATATTTTGGGAAAAATACCATTAAATGAATTACTTTCCAGTGCTATCTTGGTGATGCATTTCGATGTGCCAGTTGTCCATATCTTGGAATGCCTGCATTTAAGCCTGGTGAAAAAGTAGTTTTGCCTGAAACTCAACTGAAAGCAGACTAAGGGATATTTGTGAGTTATAGTATATTCTGTTTTCATGTTCATTTTTTGTATGTGATTATTATAAACTGATTCAAGTTTAATTTTTATTTGGTGGTTAAAAATGTATACAAAAAGGTAATATAAATTATTCAAATATATATATTATAAAATTGGTAATAAATTCATAAGAATACAACATTGTTACTTAAGTAATTTTATTTCATTCTATTTGTATACAATAGCAATTAACATGTTAATTGTAATAGAATGATACAAAATATTTACATTTCCAGTATTTTTGGTATGTATCAATAAAATACATTTTATTAACAAAACAATAAAATAATTTAAGTATTGCATCATGATTATACAACATCCAAAATATTTAGTACTCTTGATATACCAATGAAGTACAATTGATTGTTTCAACAATGCTTTTACAATAATGTAGTCATCATTGTAGTAAGTACAAAGTTAAAGGGGATTAAAGAATTAAAGTTGGAAAGTGACTTGGAAACTACTTATTCAATATTTTATTATAAGGGAATACAAGCCTTTCACAATAAATCCACTATCCCGTCTCTGGAGATCAGTGCCCGCGAAAGGACTATATTCCAAATTTAATTTCAATATATATATATATATCACTAGTATCATTCTATTTTAACATATTTTGTAGTTTAACAAATGATACATTTTGTATAAAATTACTTACTAAATTCTAAGGGACAAGGCAGCAAAAATCAATGCGTTTTATTTTCATTATATTCAGGAACAAAATAAATCGTCATGTACCTAATTTGCTTCTAAGGCAACAGGAACGTTACTCCGCAGCATGAAAAATAAAAATATATTATCGATAACAAAAAATAACAAGTATCGTTTCAATTATTAACTCATCTTTTATGAAACAGGGAATTACTTATACCATGTTAAAAAAATGGTATATAATTTACATCAATACTTAGCTTCATGACAGCATAATAGCTGTATATATATATCACTTTTTTGCACCGCAATTGCTACATAGTTAAAATTACTTTCTTATTCATTTTATTTAACCATGTTTCATTTGGATGCAATAAAAGCGTTTCAATTTTATTCTTACTGTTATTATGCGACTATACCTATTAATGTTATATGTATGAAGTTTTACATGCTTAATGTTTCATGTTACTTCGAAATAATAATTTTTACAAATTACATCATTACAACTAGGGGTGATATTACATATGACTTTGGTACAAATTTAAGTTTACATTTTAAGTAACTATATGGTGTAAAAATTAGCTACCGTTTACCAGTATATAATTATACAGTTCAAATATAAAGAGAGCAATAGAAAGTACAATTTAATATATAACAATTAGTGGAAGCAGTCAAACAAAAACAGTGTAACAATTTTAATGTTTCTTGTATCATTTTATAATCATTTGTACTATACCATGAAAATCGAAGAATTGCCAAAAATCTTCTGGTCTTCTGGACAAATTTTTCAATAGTTTGTTGTACTTTCTATAGATGTAAAACGTCTATAACTTATATTGATGATTCTTTCGTTCGATATTTCTAAATATCTAGCTTTTAGAAACTTAAGAGTTATGGAAATGTATCATGATTTGACTTTTAATGAATTTGCCTCTATTAAAGAACTGAATTATTCTTTTTTTAATAATTTATATATTTGTATTTGTGTGGGCGCTTGCACAAATATGTAAAATAGCGCTATACAATTTTTATACAAATAGTTACAATTACTTAGCAAATGAAATCACGTATATCAATTTAAACTCAAAATCACGTCTTTAAATTTGTCTAAATTGTTGAATAGTTCAAGAACTATTTAAGCGATTTTTTTTGTTTTCTTAATAAAACAACGTGTAAATACGTGAAACGTATTTAGTATAAAATTCGTTCTTTTATGTATAAGTACACGTAATAGACACAAATGCGTCTGATGAATTGAAAAATAATGATTCACTAAAAAGTTAAATTTTGTAAAAATATAATAATTTAATGATTAACAGTTATGAACATAATTTATTAACTTTGATGGAACTTTTACTTAGAAACATTTAATTTCTTTTTATGGAACATAAACGCAGTTCATGTAATAATCATCCCATTTTAAATTTGTTAAAAATGTACTCAGTGGTACGTTGAGCAATTATTTAGTCTAGCAATTAAGGCAAGTTTTCTGTACCCTTCAATTGCAATCAGAATTAAGTTTTGGTGCTGTTTTAGAACACGTTTAGCTGCTTACAAACAGCTATTGGAAATCAACATAATTGAACAAGGAAAGAATGAGAACTAGAAAGTATAATTCAGATATTATACAAAACTGTTGGAAAGTTCGTGCATATATACATACACGTATATATATATATGTATATATACATATAAGAGTGTATAATAAATGCTATGAAAGTTAGGATTTCTTGTTCTCTTATGAAAAGCATTAACTGTATACTTTAAAAAAGAAAGATTGAACGATTTTCAATAGTTACCTGCAATAATTTTTATATGAACACAACCCTATATATATATATATCATACGATATAATAAAAATTAAGTGCTCAAGAAGACCTTTGGCTTTCTTTTTCTGACTGTATCATCGTTACGGTATTCCCGTACTTTTGTATAAGTATCATCACTAAATATAACAATAATACTACAACATCCTGAATTATGTACAGACGTGCAGTTCCGCGAAGCTAAATTTTTCATAGACTCTACATGAAGTCCACACGGTCTCCGCCAATTGTCACGTCGAAATATTAGTTTATGCTACCACGAATTTTCCTCCATGTTATCGAGTAAAGAATTCTTCTCTTCTTTCTTAGTACTGTTACTGCCCGGCATTGCAGTGCGTAATTTTGGTTCGAAACACGGCTGCAAAAAATAAGATTTTAAATAAGAACGGTCCAATTAATTTTGTAATCCTGAGTGAAGCATGATGGAAATAAATAATCTTAATAAATTCTTATCCTCATGAATTCAGAATTTTAAGACAACATACTTCAATTTTCAATATAAGGTAACAGGATTGTCAATGAAATTTCTTGAAATTAAATGCATATCTTTCTTTAATGAAATATGGAGGTACTGAAAATTGATTTAAATAGAAGCGAATACACCATGGCTTATTTATATAAAAAGAGAAGCTTTTATTGTAAAACAAGTTTTATAATAAAAACAATTTAAAAAAAATAATATTATAGAAAGGTTGCTATTAATTCCAAGTAACTTTATTATAATATTTCAAACTTGTTTTATTAATTTTAAATCTAAAGCCTTGACAATACAAGTATGTTTTGTTTTAAATTAATATTGTTATTAAAACTTTAATCTATACTGCAGCAATTATAAACAATAACAGCTACATAATAAAATTGGTGTTAAAGTAATAAAAAAATAAATTGGTAATAAATATTACATAATAATTTCAATTATAATTAAATGTCTTAATGATAATTAAGTATCTTTCGTTACACTTAGGTAGATAATACTTATAATTAAAAAAAAAGTGGAAGATGATGTTATTTCTTTGTTAATATTTACAGCGTAAAAAGATGCGAACGAGATTTTTAAGCGAGATTCTTAGTAATGAAGAAAAAGAAATAGTTTACTTGCATCTGAAGTTTCTATTCTTAAATCTTTCAACCAGTTCTTTTTCTCCTAAGTTTAATAGCTAACTAGAATGGCTGCAGTATATATCATAATTTTTTTTTATCCATTGCACATATTGCATGCCATATGAACATAACATGCACGCAAATAATACTTTATATTTTATTTGGTGATTCACTCACAGTTTCACAGATATTCATGTTGCAGCAGTTCTCTATGGTTATTTCACATTGACTATCTGGCAGTTGTGGTCTAGAAGTTAGTGGCGTTATACCGCCTTTGCTGACAACAAAGCGCTTTTTGATACGTGGTCGTCTTCGTAATTTATTTACATAGTAACTAAGTACAATTATTACAAAAACAAGTATAGCAACAAATGCTCCAAACATTGGTAGCAGTATTCTGTACTCATCATCCTCTCTAGATTCGATCATTTGTAGCATTCTTTGATTTACTTCTGAGCACCTGTTTAGCAAACAACAGTTCTATAATAAGTCACATCTTATAATCGTAACTAAATGCATAAATCAAATTTAACATACCTGCATTTAAATTTAACAGAAATGCTGCTAGGAACTGATTTGCTATTTGTACAATACATTTCACAAATTTCAGTATTATTATATAAAGCTTCACAACGAGATCCCTCTGAATATTTACATGTACAAACTGGTATATCATTTTGGACGGAGCAGTGACCATCGTGTAAGCAATAATCTTTGCATAGGTCTGTTTCACACCTTGGTCCAACAAATGTGCTACTGCATTTGCACTGGGGTAGTCCATGGCTATTTATACTACAGCTGCCTTGAAGGCAATAATTGTGGCAATGATTTATCTCACAATGTGTACCAGTGAACCTGAAACATTAATATTCCCATTAATCTTTGAAACATTAAAAAAAGTTACATCAACTTCAAATCTTATATTATACTATCTTTACAGAAACCTTTAAATATTTGAAACTCACCCAAGCTTACAACGACAGCTACCAGTTTTCTCCATGACTCCATCGTTTAAGCACTGTTTGGAGTTCTCGGTGGTCGATTCCGATTCTTCCGTGCTGGTAATTAAATTATTATACGATTCCACTATTTGCATCGATTTGACCACACTAGTTTTATGCCTTTTTTTCGCAATCGCCGCGCAGTCTACGTCTCCCACATTGTCACGTGCTACTATACCGGTCGGATCGGCATCATGATTCGACTGGAAATACGAATGAAACTCCGCCGGCACATCGCCGGCTGTCGCGTTTTTTGATATCGTCCAAATAGCTCTGTACACCATATCGGACCAATAAATCGACTCCTGATCCACGGCCAAAGAAACTGGCTGTTGACGATTGTCGTGAACCAGTAATTCACGTTCGGTACCGTCAAGATTGCTGCGCTCGATTTTAATTCGTAAACCCTCAACATCGTCGATCCAGTAGAGTTTCTCTTCAGCGTGATCTATAGCCACAGCAATCGGCTCGTACAAATTCTCTTTAATCACGGTAATTCGATCGCTTCCATCTAGATTCGAGCGCTCGACGCTCGGATTTGTATTATTACTATTTACCCAGTATATGTGACTGGAAACAACGTATAATGGTCAGATAACCGCGTTTCCCTTTCGTCCACGCGTTTAAATGTGTTTTTTTTTTCATGTGTTTCGTTCGTCCGTTTTTTGTACTCGACGCGAGAGAACTTCGAAATGGCCGAGATTGCCGTTGTCTACGTAGGGACATAAATGGCACACCTGTTACATACGTCCAAAGCGATACCACGTGGGCTCCTGTACATCAAATTGTGCAGCACGATCGGTTCTTCTGGCGGGCCGTCCATTGGCACGTGCATCTTCATGATCACGTTTCTCAAAGCGTCGCTCCATAACAACGTTCGTGTCTTCGTGTCGAAAGCGATTCCTAGGATGTGACTTTTGTTTTGTCCTGGGAATAATATAGTGAATTATTAGTAAATATACGACGTATGTAATTCATCGTAATCGGATTTATATGATGTTTCAAAGATGCGAGTGAACCTTTCGTGATGCTCGGATGCTAGATAGATTCTTTTGGTGAACTCGTGCTTCGTGACGTCTGTGCACTGAATCTTTTATAAGAGAAAAAGAGCAGTTTTCTTATTTTAGGTTAACAAATGATATGCCACGTCAGAACCTTCGGGATATTTAAGAGTTCAATCGTTTAACGTGTTCTGCATCGTTTAAATGGAGGCTGTCAATTATCGATACACTATCTTATGGATAATGATAGACTGGATAGTATCATTAAGATTAATCAGTCTAATTCGACTAATTCTAAATTGCGTTTCATTTAAAATTTACATTTGGATATAATGTAATTTCAAACACGAATCGCTAGATTTGAATGATAAATTTAACGATCAACATCGTTAAATATCAATAAGATCGATAATTGATGTAATCAATAACATGAGGGGGTCTTATTCGAGTCACGTAGGTTACATAAATATGTATTAGGAGAATATATCATTATACTATGAAATCATAAGCTTATACATAGTGTTATATGAATACTACTATACTTTTGTGCGTCATATGAAACATTGTACTAGCCTATAAATTGATAAATGAAGTAAAGCAATCGTTGTTATACCGTGTACTTACTTTTAATTAACGGTTTCAACGTAAAGTTCTTGTCTTTCAGGTCGCTACTGAATATCGACACGTTTTTGTTGCTTGTGTCACTAAAAAACATTGTTTTGGTCGCATCATCGTATCCTATTCCTGCTAGAGCCACAGCTTCCGCCAATTTAGCTTGACCGGTTAGCGTGTGATTGCGCGCGAAAAATTCGATGTCGCGTCCTATCACTACTGCTAAGTCTGCAAGAAAGAAAAACAAATGAAAATTAATTAGAAATTGTATTCAGCAAATGATAACAATTCGATACAGAAAATCTCGCAATTCTCGAATCGTTTTTCCCTAAAGGCTGTTTAAAAATATAACTACGGGATGTTCGTCCCTATCGACCCCTCCTTGATCCGTCACTGTAATTTAAACGCAGAGTGATCCAGTAATCTTTGTCGATTATTAGTAAATAAATCTACTTAATAATTAAACTGGGGGGAATTTATCTGTAATTTCTTCTCTCACACTTCTGTACTCGAAGAAACGATAATTTTAATGTTGTTATGACATAAAGTGGCACGTTTGGAAAAGAACAACTATCGTATCACAGAAGATACGATAATTTTAGTAATTCCCAAATTATACAACTTGAACACGTAAAAAACTTCTCCTTTTAAATACATCTATTTTTACAGACACTAAATCATCACTCAAACGCAAAAGTTTCAGGTCAAGTTCATTGCATGACAACTCTACATCTTAAATAAGATATGTGTGACACTAATTAGACA
This sequence comes from Megachile lagopoda, assembly GCA_036983795.1. Lineage (NCBI taxonomy): Eukaryota > Metazoa > Arthropoda > Insecta > Hymenoptera > Megachilidae > Megachile > Megachile lagopoda. The sequence continues at coordinate 5,349,815 of CM072794.1, forward strand.
GATTATTTATTCGAAAGGTTTACTTAATCTTTTTTATTTACGTTGTTTAAGATATATGCAAATTAAACACGACCAAATGAACTTGCATTAGTTTTAAATTAGATTTGAATAAGGTTTGGGTAACGTAGCGTTCAATTTTGTTATATAGCATACTCTCGTTATATTGCCGAAAATATAACGAAGCTATATGAATGATTTTAGACACTTTTAAACGTATAAGATTGTTTTGAAGTATTCGAAGTTTTTGTTCCTAGTCGCGTCGGGGACATTTTTTTCAGCAACAATTTTGCTGAGTAGTGAGACCGTCTCGGTTTCATTAACACAAGATAGCGCGCGCTATACGTGCATCACGCACTTTTATTCTCATAGTTGTAACAAGATATCACCCTTTTGGAATGCGGTATCGTGTAATTAAAGTCGAATCTACGTTGCGTATTCACTGAACTTAAGATTTGCTAATAAATCGTGGAAAACGTAAGGATAATTTCTTGGAATTAGAAATAAAATTGTGAATTTATCGAAGGAGAGAATTCTCTTCAAATACAAAATATTATTATCTATATTTTTTTAACGCTGTTCCCAACGAGAGTATCATACCGACACCTTGTACCCTTTGTTATTTTATAGATAATAAGAAAGTAGAATAAAACCAGGAAAATTAACAAAATATTTTTCTCCGTTTTTTAATCCGTTAGACGATTAAATATCTTACGCTATAGACAGTGTCTCTTTGAGGTTATCAGTTCAAGTATTTTTGCTATGATTTATTAGGTGATAGATTTATTTTTGCTGAGTTTATGCTGATCTTTTCCTTATACGAAGTACATTCGCGATACATGAATGTAGAGCAATAAATAGTTCTAATAATATACATGTTTATTAAGCAGACCACGCATTTAAAGAAAATTGAGTGTTAATGTTTTAAAAGATACTAATCTGTTTAAATTATGGAAGTTTAATGTGCGATAGCCATATAATACGAATTAAGATAACTGAAATCATAGTTTTATAGAAATTCAAGTTTTGAATATATGTATTCATGCGCGTAGCGTCGCGCGCATTCATGTTCAAATTACGCGCGTCAAAGTCAAAACGCGGGAATTTCAAATCTTATGTTTCTCAAAAATCAGGTATCGAGTTATACGTAAACATTTCTAAGTTCCTGTTTTGTCTAAATTTAGGACTATAATTAACGACACGATGTGGGTAAAATGTACTAATTTAAACTCGAACTTTTCCATTAATTTCACTAAATATATGCAAAGATATGTGATGCCAGCAGTAAGCGCGTGAAGATTCAAATATCCCGCGTCGAAAGTTTCAAATCGGTATCGCTCGACAATTCTTCGAGATCATTCGAATTACTGTTTTTCCAAAGATAAATTTAAGCAAATCGACCACAACATCGGTGTACGTGTTAAATCTATCATGGTACAAAATAAGATAACCAAAATTTAACCTTTTCAAGGAAAAATACTACGTCAAAAATGTTTTTTCGCACGTGTAAGATATCATGTTGTTAAAATATCAAATAATCCCTACAAAAATATTTTAATCCCGCCGTTACAATCATTTTTAGAATCATTCCAGATAACGAAGTCCTACACACGATAACGAATTTTCATAGGGAAATCGTGTAATTGTGCAAGTCAAAGTGGTTATTACATCTTGCACAATTGTAAACAAGAAAATATTGTAATTAACTAAATGAACTGGGAACTACCATGTCAGATTAAAAGTTATCGTGTCGATGTCACCGAATCGGATCGAAAGTCGAAGATTATCGAATTCTTTATTTTCTTCATAACGATCGAGTTGACCAGGAGGAAACACGTAAATGCGCATAAAGTTCGGATCACGGAATAAACTGTTGATGTTTTCGTAACGACAGCGTGTGAGCTCGTACGAGGGTTGAGTAACTTGTACTATTGTCGAAACAGCAGCAGGTTTCTAAACAAACAAAGGGAAAACCATGTTTTCCATAAATATATACTTTCTATAAGATAACGAGCTTGTCACATGAAAAACATGTAAATCGCATAAATTTTCATTGAGGTTTTATACACTTCCATTTTATGCACCCTGAGATTTTATTTCTAATTTCTAATATGGTAGACTCTTGTTATATTGCCATAAAACATGCACATCTGTTGCATTTAAATATTAGCGCTGTGAGTTATATTGTCATAACGTGAGTTATGTTCCAGGTTCAACCTCGCGTTATATTGCCACTTTCACACGGACAAGCATGCACGTCTGTTCACTTAAATATTAGTGCTGTGAGTTATATTGTCACGAATATAACGTGAGTTATGTTCCAGGTTCAACCTCGCGTTATATTGCCACTTTCACATGGACAAGCATGCACGTCTGTTCACTTAAATATTAGTGCTGTGAGTTATATTGTCACGAATATAACGTGAGTTATGTTCCAGGTTCAACCTCGCGTTATATTGCCACTTTCACATGGACAAGCATGCACGTCTGTTCACTTAAATATTAGTGCTGTGAGTTATATTGTCACGAATATAACGTGAGTTATGTTCCAGGTTCAACCTCGCGTTATATTGCAACTTTCACACGGACAAACATACACGACCGTTGCACTTAAATATTAGTGCTGCGAGTTATATTGTCACGCATATAACATGAGTTATACTTCAGGTTCATTGACCTCGCGTTATATCGCCACGCATTGAACATGGAGATCCGCGATCACTGTAATATCAAATAAATATACTGTTCAATTTCGAAATTTGTATACTTTTGTGAACTTCTATTATCGTCCGTGGCAATATACCGAGAGTTTACTGTACTTCGTTTTCAAAGTTTTGGAAGTACCTTTACCTTCCCCCAAAGTGTAAATGAATAATTCAAAGGGTATTGGGTTTTATGTTTTTGGGTCTTTTTCAAACCTGGAACGTTGGTGGCCAGGTCAATCGTGACCCACGGCTGTAAAATGTGTACATAACGGTGCATCTTTGGTACTTTGTTAAACGAGAAACAATTTTGACAAAAATGGTACAAAGTTTAAAAAATGAAAACGAATTGAAAATTCAATTAAAAAATTCAAATATAATTGAGAGAAGTATGTATGTATTAACAATGATAATTGTATTTTACGATATTAATTTTCTTTTAATTTAAAAAATTTTAGGGGATGAAACCCCCTTTGTATTCGCCTAAAAAATAATTAACATTCATTTATCAACGTGGATCGATTTTACCGTAGTTATTTTTCGTGTCTTTCCGTTACATTTCCATTCACTGTATCTCAGCAGTTGCTAATAGTTTCTCAGTTGCAAGTTACGTTTGATTTTAATGAGACAGCGAAAAAAGGCAATCGATTAAAGCGATTACACGGTTCACGCGTAAAATGCAAGAAATTAATGAGAATAATGAACAATGATATGAAAAGCTGACTCATTTTCCGTCGTCAATACTCTGATTTGCAATTTGTGTTTTGAACATTTGCAAGTTCCGTTTGAACGTGTCTCGTATATAATCCCTTCGAGGGTCTTGTATCTCTTCTGTAAAAATTGCCTGATAAGAAAACCGCGATTCATCGAAACACT